>OU383773.1:51814645-54214645 GCA_910950805.1 Acrocephalus scirpaceus scirpaceus
GCACACCTCAATGGGATTTTGAAAAGGGGGGTAACTATTCTGTTGTTTCAGTACTAGTAAGCAGCTAACAGTTACAAACTGTCATAACTTTTATTTTTCATAAAATACAGAAGTGCAGTTACTTTTAACAATAAGATACTAAAGTAAGATTTTGAGTGAAAAGCTCCAGTACTATGTAGTCATTTAGAGAACTAAATTTTCAAGCTCGATGAAGGTATGGATTTGAAATAGCTGAAAAAAAAGCACTAACAAATAAACAACATTTTCTCCAACATCTTACAGAGTAGGCTCTTAAACAGGGGAGAAAAATCCAGCATTTGACACAGATGCTAGTTAGAGCAAGATATTATCTTGACTTCAAAAATATATCTGTGAAATCAGCTTACCTTGTGTGATACAAGCCCTGAAAGGAGACAGAATTATGGAAGTTCTGTTTATGTCAGAAAGAGGGAGACCCTGGAGATGTTTGGCAAATCAGGAGATCCAACCATGTTAGACTCGGGCTACTTTTTGATTTGTTTATTGCACAGTTCCAAAGACTAAATCATGTGATTCATATTCTTCCATAGTAATAACAGTTATAAACAGCTAAGGCTCATACTATCCCAAAGACCCGAGGTGCAATTCAAAGCTGAGATTTGTAATAATTTTCGAAGTAGGTTTCCTCTGCCCTCATTGGGCACCATGCAGCATAAAATGGTAATAGAAAATGAACAAGCCACGGGTTAAATTAAGCTACAATCCTCAATACATACATAGAACAATATCTTTAGGTTAAAACACTTCCCTTGGACTGCCATACTTCTGCAAATGTATCAGGTTCATCAAATGAAATGAAACATCTGCTGAGAGGTTTTTTGCAGGAGAAAAATAGGAACTGCATTTAATCACAAAATAACCTTTATCAGGTTAACCATCTTCCACAATAAAATCTACTATTCCATACTCATTCCAGATTGGCATATGTCTAACCTATTTTTAAAAACATCCATTTTGGATTCCTTAATTTCTTTCTGAGGAACATAGAGCCACACAATGTCTCTGTCATCTGCCGGTGTTTCTTCTTACTGAAGACTGCACGAAGTCTAGAAAAGCTGTACTGTTGTTCATAGCTCACTGGAATACTATTTTGTGCTTTACATTTATCAATGAATGTCTCAAAAGACAGGCAGTTTTCTACAAGTGCCGAAAAGCAAATCAGTCTGGCACCCTGCAGATTACTATACACATGACAATAGCCTTTGTTAGCATAATGTATTATAATGCATTATGTACTCGGTCTCTGAGGTTTAGTAATCCCTGTCAGCAACCAGAATAAATGGAAATAGCTTCCAGGAGATGCAAGGCCTATGAAAAGACTGTTATTTTTCAAGAACTAGAAGCATTCAGACTCACACATGCAGCCTTTGAAACAAAATCTCATGAACAATCTTTCATCACAATCATTTGTGAAAGTCAAATGCCATAATTGTACTTAAGAGAATAAAGAGAAATTGAACTGAACACTAGCAGTTCTGTACTTTCCCTATGGAATAAAAAAAGATTTGGTGCATTCTCTCAAGCTTGGTGACAGCAGAAGTTTTTAATTTTTACTTTTGAATATGTTTAGACACTGAATTTGTTTGCAGAAAATAGTTCCATTTAAAATAGGCACACCTCTTTGACGAGGCTGTCTAATCCACAAGTGAGAGCGTTTTTTGCTTACTTTTAATGCACAACTGTATTGGAAAAAAATCACTAATATAAGATAACAAAGCATAACCTGCATGGGATGAAGGTGCACCAGGATTACTGAACTCCTGGAGCCATAACTCCCATGCAGACTGGGAAAGGCATCTCTTACACTACACTTGCCCTATTTTTGATGTCCTTCCCTTCGGCAACTCCCAGTGGCCTTTAGCAGGGAGACAGCACTAATCTAGCTGGAGATTTGATCTGAGCTAGTATAGCTGCACTAGTTTTCTTATGGTGCTGTGACTTGTTGACATATTTAGTAAAGTTTTTCAAATTTTACTAGTGTACCACAATTAAAAGCACAATGCCAAAACCCTTCAAGATCAATTGAAATTACTAAAGCATCTTCAGAAATGCTTAGGTTACTGTTGTTGATACTACAGTTGATAATACATACTACTGTTTTTATGCAGAGCTGCTTATTCTCTGTAGCATTCCACTCTTCTGTTTACACCTTCATTTCTTCCTGTATTTTTAAAGCCCTCATCGCTGCTCAGTTGAAGTTCCAATTAAACAATCAAAGGCTTTATCAAAACTATCCTCTAATATCATGCTGCACTCATCCCATAAGGCACCAGAAAATCAAGTAAGCTCTGTTGCTAGAATTCTACAAGAATAATCCCTACTCCCAAAACATTGCTTTGACCTCAGCAGAGTTGCCAGATACAACACTCAACAGCCAGCTGCAGTTGCAGCCAGAAGCTGCAGTGCCACTCTGCATGCACATTGCTTGCCTCTGCAGAAGCTTTCACTTGTAGTCTTCATCTCTTGATTAGATTAACTGAAGGTATAGCTGTAACCCTGACCAAGCCATTTATTCTATTTTTAACCTTGCAGACGTGCATAGAAATGCAAGTGGGGGGAGAAAACAGTGTTAAATTAGGAGAAAGATAGGAAACATCCTACTGGTAAATCTACTTCCTAAAATCTTTCCTGATCTGAGTCACAGGAAGTTAACATCACTTACTCCAGTAAAGCCAATCTCTAATTGTCTGTGCCATGTTTTCCTGGACTGCTGTTACCATCTTGTTCAGTCTTCTGTCAGGCGCCACCTTTTACCACGGTAATGACAAACATCCTACAGACCACTCAGAATCACCAAAAAGCTGACTTCATCCTATTTTCAGAATACGCCACCTGTAACAAAATCAGCAGCTGAAACACCTTCCTGCTTTGCATGTTTAGTGTTATTCTTGGCCTGAAGTAGAGCCTGGGTTTTTTCCACTACATTTTGTCTTTGAAATAGTAAAGTTGCAAACACTCTAGGATTTAAATTGCAGAGCGCTCTAATGATTCAAAGCATTAACTTATTTTCCTGAGGCTTTGTTCCCTGTGGGCATTGAGAATATCGTATGATGGAGAGGGCTCCTTAGCAAAGTGAAACTAGTTATCAGTATTGCAACCGAAAAGATGGAAGGATTCTGAGCCAGAAATAGAAGGTCCTTCTGCTGCCGTGCCTCACCTCCTCAAACGGCTTATTCTTGAGCTTAGCAGTCTTTACCCACCAGCTCCTCTACAAGTGCTCTTTGAAGCCAATTACCAGCACAGCTCTCTGCTGATTGGGGGTGGGGGAGACTGCAGTTTGCAACAGCTGAGGAGGAATGACCACATACCACCTGGGTGCTAGGCATTATCCCTGACCAGCAAACTGAACCTACTCCAGTGGGAGCTGGGTGGAGATTGAGTCTGTTCTTAATGGGGCCAGAAGGAAACCTTTAGAGAGCAGAATTGAGTACAGTGCGTTTGGACACCCATTTGCTTGCCTATCTAACCATGTTCAGCACTTTTTCAAGTGGCTGCTGAAGCGGGAAACACTGCTCTGTTTGCCTTCTGCTGGCAGTGGGCAAGCTCTGTATGTTAGCATGTACGTATGGAATCTGACAGCAGCGGCAAATATACTGCTCACTAGGACACTAAATGGCATTGTGCAGTGCAAGCAATGTAAAGGTCCTTGCTTTTATGAGAACGGCAAATTATAAATAAAGAGTGGGCATCTTTGTATCTTACTTTATTTTTTGGACTTTAAAGACAGATTTGACAAAATATCCCCTGCTTTACAGGTCTGCAGTGAGGATACAAATGACTGCAATCTGCCTAAGGGTGTCTCCAGCAATGAAAGAATTCACTCTGTTGTTGTACAGTTACTTTTTAATAACTGAATTCTCAACCACACAATCCCCTCTGCTCTAGATTGTCCCCTCTGCTTCAGTGCAAGTAGATTGGCACAACAAGTGCTCAGTTCTTTTGTCTTCTGCTCTTACCTTCCTCCACTTACTGTTGTCTGTAGAGGTGATGGAGATACACCACAAGGCAGCATCAAATTAGTCAACTAAAACATGCAATTGTAACAAATAAAAGTATTCCCTACTCTAAGAAGTGGAGAAGAATGCTGAAGATAGACCTTTGTGCAGGAATGTGAAATGTTTTGTTCACAACACAGAGGGTCAGAACACTGGACCTTTGACAGGCCACTCAGTGACAGGCCTTGGGAAGCTTCTGCAGTCTGAGTGCTTGGAGGCTAAACAGAAAAGACAATTTCTGACACCCTACCAAAGAATGAGATTGAAATCCTAGCTGTCTTAGAGGTGGTAGGACTTCAAAGACTAGTTTGAAAAGCCATCTGAACATGTAGGGGTGTGACAACTGATGAAAAAAAAAAAAAAGAGCTAGCTGCTGTGATACTAGGTGGTAGGCTAAATTATAACAGAGTGGTTATAGAGTCTTACAGACTCTATTGTACAGCCAGTGTGCATAATTTACAGGGTACACAGACTTGTAACCTGACAAGAGGAGTGCCAGAGCATGTAAGGTCCCCAGTTTTGCAACATTCAGTCAGCTCACTTCCTTAATATTCACTTTACAATAAATAACAATATAAGAATAACAAGAATAATTTTTACAAGGATATTGTTACAAGAATAACAATAAGAAGTAATTTTTTAAATCACAAAATCAAATTAAATAACAAAGTAGTTATACTTGAAGGTATGGTTTCTTATAAGGAAAGTCCTGTAAGGGCTGTCAGGACTGTTCTTCAGTGAGTCCCTTGAACTGAAGCCAGACCTGCAGGTACCAACAGCCCCTTCAGCTCAGATGGAAGCCTCAGAACTGACCAAAAAATTAAACAGCATGTACTACCACTGTACCAAGTGCCATGGGTTTTTCATGGAAATCTTCCTTTCCTGTATGGACTAAACAGCACATTCTTTAATGAAAATAACAAGACTTTGTGGATTTCTAGCCTGAGGGCACCACATCTGCAGGACTGTGCTAAACACCTTTCCTTGCTATCAGACTTACTGTATACCAGCAGTACTCTGTAACAACAGCAGCAAATTTAAACCCCTAGTCTTAGATTCAGGTCAGATCTCTGGATCTTGGAGGACTTCAAATCTTTAGTTACTAACAATTTTGATAATCTGTTTAGGAGTACAGGTGTTTTAACCAGATCAAGAGCTGTAAAAATCTGAGCTCTTACTGTTTCTATAACAATAGACCATTCAAGTACAACCACTTGCAGAAAGCAAAAAAATTCTTCCTCTATGCATCACACTAGGTATGTGAGAAAAATTAAAAGTAGGAATTGCTTCTGAAGTTAAGGTATCTCTCTTATGTACATGTGTATTTGAATGCAAGCTAAATATAAAGATACAGTATGTATATTTACCATTGGTAGAGTTATCTACTCTTCAGTAAACAAATATTTTAGTCCAGGAGGGCCTACCTTTTCTTGTGCTTCCCTTCTGAAATACAAACATTTTTTTAAATTTTGTTCTTTCTAGCTCTGTTTTGTGATGTTTTGGACGCCAAACGTGTCAGAGAAGATTTTAGTTGACATAATTGGAGTAGACTTCGCTTTTGCAGAGCTGTGTGTCGTTCCTTTGCGCATCTTCTCCTTTTTTCCACTTCCAGGTAAAAAAATAAAAGGAAACTAAAAGTTTCATAACCTCGGTAGCTCTTTCAGACCATAAGCATTATGTAATAAGTTAATACTTCCATCAAAGAGCAAGACAAACTGACAGCAATAATCAAAATGTTTCAGATTTTTAGCTCTGTAATTAAATGCAACATCTTTTAGTGTTTTCTGCTTCTACGGCAAGACAGTTTCATAATAAAAGTAAGCTACAAATACAAGAATAGGTACATGTAGAAACCTTTCTTTTGTGCCTGACTCTTGCACCATGAGCCACACAGGAGCCACAGATGGAAAATTTTCCTTGGTAGGACTTCTCTTTAAGCAAGGAGATAGTTTGGGGTTTTTTTTAATGAAGGAAACAGAATGGACTGTCTAATAAATTGGTTTTAAGAGAGCAGCTCTTAGGAACAAGTGCTGTCCATAACTGATTTTTTTGTTGTTTCTTCATTTTCCCAAATCAGTATATTAAAGCAATTTGAACATAAGCTCTACCTCCTTTCTAGTAGGGTGCAAAGTTACCAGCAGTAAGTTTTACAGTGTTTATTTCTGAACAGTGCTCTCTGCATGGAAAAGCTGCGTATGGGATGAACGACTGGGTTTTTTTTTTACTATTCTTGCCTTTTTTTCTCCCCTGTTTATGAACAGTGACTGTCAGAGCACACTTGACTGGTTGGCTGATGACTCTGAAGAAGACATTTGTGTTGGCGCCCAGCTCAGTGCTGCGGATTATCGTCCTCATCACCAGTCTCATCGTGCTGCCTTACCTAGGGTAAAGCATTATTCCTCACAGAACTCATGGGTTTGCTGTCCTCTTCATTCCTCTTCCCTGTCACTTGATAGCTGAATTTGCATAGCTCAGAACATTTTCTCCAAATACTAACCGTGATACAAAGCCTAAATAGTGTCACTATCTGGAAGAGAAACATTTACAAATGTACAAGCGTGACTGCTCTAGACAGGCACAATAGTGATGTCCCTTTGGAAAAAATACACAAATGTCAAAGAGGCAAAAATGTGTCCTGAGGGGAATTTATTTCCATGTTATTAAACACACTGTTAAGAAAGCCAATGGAAGAATATCTTGTTTATAAGTTTAATAATCTATTCTACAGCACTCTGTACAAGACTTTAAATTCTTACTCCATAATTTGATTCAGTATGCTTCTTTTGCTAAACAAGTAGCCATTAAAAACAAACGAGTCCTTTAAAATACCAGTTATTCTCTTAGGCAGTGTATTGTGTCTTTGAAGAAAATATTTCTATCAGCAGATTGGTTATATATGCCAGTGAAAATGTAATTATGAGTCATGCATTCTCACATAACAATGACTGCTTTCTTTCTATGCCTCCAACAGAGTTCATGGAGCCACGCTTGGAGTAGGATCCCTTCTTGCTGGTTTTGTGGGAGAATCCACCATGGTTGCAATAGCGGCCTGTTATGTCTATAGGAAACAGGTAAGAATTAGTCTCTGTGTGATCTGATGAAAGCAGGTGATGAATGTAGTAGATTTTAGTTCAGATTAAGTTACACTTCAGCAGAGTAACTCCCCAGAATCCTCACTTTGGTTTGCTTCCATTTTAAGTCTCAGGAGTGTGCAGCTTGGAAAGTCTTTGGGCTGAAATAAAACCAGAAGGTGCCCTTCAGCTCCTAATGGGCATCTAGGCCATGGGATATGCTAGCCTGCAGTCAGAGAGCCTCTTGCTTCTCAATACATGTGTATCATGGATATCCTGTCCTTACCACCAGCAGTTTTGTGCTGTGTATTTCCTACTGCAGTACAATATAGCATTTTAATGTAGGCATAGGAACTACTCATCCAAGGTTACAACATGTGTTTCTATATGTATATAGAATCATAGAATCACAGAATGATAGAATGGTTTGGGTTGGAAGAAACCTTCAAGTTCCAACGAGTTCCAAGTTCCCTCCCATGGAATGTGTTGTGTTACATAGTGTATACATCTATATCTGTATGTATACACTATGTAATACATGTATCTCTGCATATATACTTTTATTTCTTTATAAAACTAGCTCAGCTGAAAATCAACAAGAAGTACAGGTGCTTATGTTATTTTACCATCTAGAGTGGCTTAAAACAAGACACTCCTGCAGAAGTTGACAGTAAGAGCTTATAATTAAACAGGTGCATTTTTACACATTTTAAACACTACAATCCTCCATGTGTGGAGTAGTATTGATACATGGATTTTGAAGAAGATTCCACTAAATTAAGTCAAACACAGGATAAATATTGGCTGGGTGGCTGGGTACATTGCAGTACCTGCATGTTGTTCCCTTTCAGTTATGTGTTCAAGGCACATTGTAGGGCATTAGGTCCAACTCCAACTAGCAGAACCAGCAAGGTGTGTACATCACTCTGTAGTACAGAAGGCCTCTGTGGATGGGAACAGAATCTATGCAGTGACTTTTTTTTTTTATTAGACTTCTTACTAAGTTCCAAGTGGAAATACCCACCACTTCTATCTAAAAAGAAAAACAAACAAACAAAACCACCAAAAAAGACCTTACAGAAGATAGACTATCTAAAAGCCTTACATTGGAACAACCTAAAATCAGTTTTGGTATGTGTTGACAATGCAGGCCATGGCAAGAGATGAAAATGTATAAGGTTCATAAGACAATAGAAGAATCATAATCTCTGTGATGACTTGTCACGTTTGCCTTGGGAACCAAAGAGTAAAACTTTTAGACACTTAAATGACTTGTCTTGACCTGTGGTTTCACAACATCCTCATTGCTACTTTGTTGCCATAGTGGCTCACAGAGTCTTTCTGTCCAGGGACATTGTGCTTATTTTTTCTCAGTGGTAAGTGCAGGTAGTAGGAGTAATAACTGTGCCAACCTAATTTATTCTTTATTCAGTGTGACAGGGGCAGAGCCAACCAGTAGCTCTATACACCAGGTTATTCTCACCTGCAGTTGGAGAGCTGCAGATCAAATGTTGTGTAGACACCTCTGAAATTTTGGAACTCTGATACACCCATCTCAGCTGAGTGAATAATACCTGTGGGGGATATTTTGTCAGCTGTACAATTGTTTTCAGTAAAACTAGTCAGCCTGCTGAGAAATGGGTAATAAGGAACAGATGCTTCAACTTGTTTTGTAGGGGGCTGAACTCTTCTTAGCTTTACTAATCCAGGACATCCTGGATGAATCATAGGACTCTTGAATGACCTCCTGCTCCTGCTAGCCAAAAATACTGTAATATTACTTGGCCTTGGTGAGGCAAGGGATCACAGTGGGTCAGCAACACTAAGAAAAGACAGAATGCTCAAATGTAAAATTCCTGATGTTTGACATTTGAGAAATTAGGTTGCCACCTCACCTCCCTCCCTAGAGAAGCTTTTCATTGCTCACATTTTGTCTTCCTTCCTTTTTTTTTTTTAATAAAAAGTCTGTGATGTAAAAGATTCCAGATGCTCTCTTCCCTCCAGTCATGCTGAAGCCTGTTTTGAATGTTGCTTAGCATAAGAAATGCCTGATTGCATTTATGTTAGAAGGGAGAAAACTGAGCCCCAGAAAGGCTGTGCAAATCTTGTAAGTTAAGCCAAGTTATTGCTGACAAGCCACAAATATGACACAAATATTCTAGTTTTTAATAACATACTCTAAACAAACCATTCTCCCAGTGTCCAAAGCTGGTGGGAGTGTGTTCATGCACAACTTACTGATAGGTTTCTGGATGCTTGTTTCAATCTAGAAAAAGAAGAGGAATGAGAATGAGACAGCTGCAGAAGGTGAAGACTCTGCAATGACCGACATGCCTCACACAGAGGAAATGACAGACATCGTAGAAATGAGAGAAGAGAATGAATAATAAATGGGATGCAATTGTTCTCTGCAGGGACGATTGGAGTGACGCTTCAGCATCTTGTCGTCTCTCATACTTTTTTGTTTGTTTGTTTTTATTTTTGTAATAAAGAGGCCTTGATTTAAAAGGTTTCAGATAAATTCTCTAGCATACTGAGTATGCTCTCGCTGATGAGGGACCTAAAAAGAGGTCTTTGCTTCTTTTTTTTCTTTTTTTTTTTTCCAATTGAATTTTTTTTTCTCACTCCATGCAAGCATAAAAGATACAATTGCATCACTGTAGAGTCTTCCTTACTTATGCATCCACCTTCTCTGGACAATCTGCATTTGTCAACCAAAGCCCTGCTCCTGTGCGCCTGTGCGTGTGCGGACCTGCACTCGCACGCTCGCACACGCACGCCGCCACGTGCCACTGGCTCAATGCTACTGCCATAACCCCACTCCCTCCCCTCTCTCCTTTTCCTTCCTTTTCTTTATGAGAAATGGAAAAGAAGTTTGGAATACAGAGCTTTATTTTACTTGCTTGAAAATGACTTTGCTACATAAACTAATATACTATGGTGAACTATATCTTTTTGTTTGGCCTCATCACTAGAGCTTATACTGCACAGGGTACAAGACAGGGAGGAACGTGGGAGTCTCCCCATAGAAAGTGGAGAAAAACAGGTTCCTCTCTCATTTTGAAAGTGTGTAGATGTGTATGTACACACGCAGGTACATGAACAGAGACATACATATATATATTTATATATATATGCATATGATAAATAAAGTACACACAGGACAAGAACTCTATTTAGCTTTCATTCCATCAGAAAGATAGTAATCTTTTGAAAAATACAAACATTTAATTCAGAATTTTCTTGATTCATTAAGTCCCACCTGATATACAATTTTCTTTAGGGAAAAAACATGCACTTTCCTCTTGTGAAGAGGGTGATGTCAACTGATAGACTTTAACTGTATTTGAATAAAACAAAAAATAAATATTGACAAGCTTTACCAAAGTTCTTGTCCACTTATCTAACTTTAATTTTATAGGTTGATTTGTTCTCTATAATTTTTTCTGGTGCCTCTATATTAAAAAAGAGTAAGATTAGATAACGTATGCAGGATACCATGCCAGATAACATTGTTACACATATTTCCATGAAATTTTTTATATAGAGATGTACACATACATGTGTGAGTGCATGTGTATAGAAGTATATATACACATGCACACACACACACACAAATGTATGTTTTGCTATGATATATTTACCTATGCAGTAGATCAAAATCCATATGGTGAGGCTCAAGTACTGATGGTCCTCCAAGCTGAAAATTCGGGTCTTTGATGATCTGTTGGCTCTCAAGGCAGCGTTGTGTGGGAGCGAGGAGCCGTTCACACCAGCCCCGCGGAGCTGTGCGCTCCATGTGCTTGTGGCTGGAGTGCGCCTTAAATAACAGGGTGAGGTCAGGTGGGAGACTCAGGCTGGGTGGAGATGAAGGCTGTGTAAGAGGTGAGGGAAGCAGGGAGGCTTTGGGTGTCACTGATGCTGCTGTGGCAGCAGCTTCTGTTTCTGTGCTCTTCTGTGTTTGGCTGCGGGGCAGCGCTTGTTACTGGTCTGTAGTAGCTTGGGTCCTTTCAGATTTAATCATGTCAGAGTCTGGAAACGATTATCCTTTATCCTACATCCATAAATCAGTTAATTTAAACCTTATTTAGTAAAAGTATATTTTTCTAAGTTGTGGAAATTATTATTTAATTGTGGACAAATTCTGTTCCTAGATTTATTTGCCAGGTAGTCCCAGCAGTCAGAGAACTGATCAAAACTAAACATTACTTTAAATGTTTTATCAGTATATGTGTATGTAGACATACACATGTGTATAAAGATATATATATTGTATATTATGTACATTTATTTTAAACTACAATACATTTCCTATTTTTCCAAGTTCAGCTGAAAATGTCTCTACAAACTACTGAGTTGACTAGTAACCAGTTATGGCCATCATGAAAGGCATTGTATCAATGAACTTTACATTTTATTGAAAAGATTTATACCAATTTGTTACATGTGCAAATACAATAAGAAAAAAATGTAGAAATTACTGTGTTAACAAATTGCAAAATCAGTTTATAGTTAATGAGCAGTGGCACTAGGAGGGTAAGACTAAAACAAGTAACCATGTTTGCTGTGTCACCACAGGGTAAATACTTTTTGACAGTAGTGTTAAACAAATTATTTTTAAAAAACCCTCAGACAAATTAATGTGTGCAGGATATAGACTGTACACATTCATGAATACAGGTTCTCAAACAGTTATATGTATATAATGTGTATATAGACAGTTACAGATCACAGTGGCCATTTGAGGTCTCCTCTGTTCATGTAGTTTTGGTTTCTCCAGTACATTTGTCTCCAAGTCCACAAGATGCAGTTTTTCAGGAACTGTAGAAATGAAGCAGGAAAACATTTTTGTGTAATAATTCTTTTGGTACATGATTAAAATTCAAACAGCAGTATTGTTGAAGAATTTTGGGCGTTACCAGTGTAGGTTTCAAGTTAATGATTGCACCAAAAAGTAAAAATCTGAAAACAAAGGATAACACTGAGGCTTGTACTTTAGATAAAATATGAACAAATATAAAAAAAAATAATTATTGGTCATACGGAGTTAAACTAATGGCACTGTGATATAAATTTTCAGTTGTGCGTGTGTAATACTTACTAGTCCCTTACTTTGCAAGATACTGAATGAGCACAGGAGTGGTGGGATTTGGGCAAGAATTGAAGCAGTGACATAAGGACAGGTGCATTGCATCTCTTTCTGCTTCCTGCAGGTCATGTATTTCTTTACATTTTTCTGCTGGATTAACAAAATGATGACATTTCTGCAGGGAGTGGTTCCCAGCCACCTCCAGGTGCTCACTGGTGGGCAGGTAGGGTGCTCAGCAAGGAGGGAGCTCTCCCTCTGTTCCTTGCAGACCCTGTGCTTCTGGGACTGTAAGCAGGAGCTTCAGCAACCTCCTGAAACCTCTCTGCTCCCTGTTAGCAGCAAATTGAGCTGGGCTGGTGAAGCAGCCAGTGTGACAGGCTACGGGCAGACATCCTCTGTGGCCAAAGCCCCAGTCAGAGCACCACTGATAGTGTCTCTATCAGGTAGATGCTGGTACATGCCCTGTCCTGTACTTCTTCCTTTCCAAAAGCACTTCCTTGAGTTCAAGTGGAATGGCTTAGCTGTGTCTCTCTTGTGCTGTTGCTTATGAAATGGCTATCTTATCTCTGTGGTAATTATTTTGCAATAGAAACCCATCCTGTTTCTGTGTCAGAGAGCTGGAGCACCGTCATCTCAATGAATTCATGTGGAGACTTGGCCTTTCCAGACTGAATTACGCAATCCAAGTTACAATAAAAAGAGATAAAGAGTTGATCTGCATCTTACACCTTGTATTGCAGAGCAGCTCAGGCAGTGGGAAATAAGAGCGGAACATCGATAAGCTGTGGATTAATGTTCCTTAGCCTTTAGTAAATACGTAAGGTTGTGTTAATGTGTCTTGAGCTTTCCTTTTTCAGAATTAAGAGAAAACACTGCAGGTTTTTTCCCCTCCCTGCCCTAAGCAGGCTCTCAGGCTCACCAAGCACGGGACTTGATGGACACAGCTCTGCATTTCTCAGCCCGGGGGTGCAGCAGCGGGTGTGCAGGCATGGGGCAGACCCGATCCCCATCCCCCTGGCACTGCCCTTCCCGGCAGGAGGGCTCAGATCCTGCTTCTTTAGATAGAGCCGCCCTAAGTGAGAGGATTGGGTAAGTAACAGAGAAGTCTCTTTATTTTCTACTCATTTTGGTGCTAAATATTGCCTTTGAGCAGGAGATTTATATCTGGCTCTTGCTCGGTGTTTCGCCGAATCTGCAGCCAGAGAGAAGCAGCCCCAGACGGAGGGTTGGCTGATGAATGCAGCTGATTCAGGGCAGGCCACGGCCCACGAACAGAAACCTTTTGAAGGCAGGAGCGCCTTCTTTTGTGGGATGGCGCCTCGTGCTTAAAAAGAAGGGAGAAAGGATGCTTTCAGGCCCAGGCAGCCAGAGGCGTCGGGCATGGTTTTGTGTTGGGCTGCAAGGTGGCAAAGGGAACGCAGCATCCCGCAGTTTCAGCATCCCACCCCCCTGCCGGTGAAGTGCAGGACAGTGTAGGGCATGGCGAAGCAGCAGGATGGGCTCTGCCTCTCCCCGTGGTCTTGTGGCCGTGGCATGACTGGCAGAGGTCCGAGTGCAGCTGGTTGTTACCTGGGGATAGTGGCAATAACCCTTGGAAAGCCATGCAAACGTGTATGGGTGTGTACAGGAGAGTGTTGCACAGGCAAGTTTGTTATGACCTTTGAGTAGTTCCTTGGAACAAGGGTTCAAGTCTAAACATGATCTCAGTGTGGGACTAATACTAAGCCATTTTTTAAAAATTGCCATTTAAGCTACAAAGAAGAGTAAATGAAACAGCAGACCATACACCATTAAGCTGAGACATGATTTAGATTAGTGAGCTGGAATGGGAGAGAAAGAGGACAGGCTGAAAATCTTACAGATATTGTCTATCCCTCCTAAAGACAGCAGCATGGTGTGGACATGAGGGAATCAGAGGGCAGAAAACACCATTTCCCTTTCAGCTGCCCTGGAGAGGGACTGAAGGGTGAGGAGCAGTGTGTCCATGTAACAAACCGTGTTGGTTTCCCAGTTTCGTGTCAGAGACAGGAGTGTGTAACATCTTTGAAGATGATTCAAGCAGCAATAAACTAGCATGCAGGTTTTATAATGTGCAGTAAGGAGGCACTACGTGTCTTCCAGTTTCTGAGTAACTGACAGGGCTGCACTGGGGAAATGTCATTAAGTATTAATTAAACATGACAAAATTATCACAATTTTGGTAGCAAATTGGCTTGTCCCAAATACCACCTTAACCATAAAATGTTAGGATTCCCTTCCCTTGTTCATGTTTTGTTTTCTACTAGAGTACAGCAAACCATCTGTTTTGAAGGGAGTGAGGTCCTGTGGAGGGATTGCAGTGCAGAAAAGGCTGTGGGGCCTTGTGGTAGAGTCCCAGGTAGGAAGAGGAGCTCTAAATTTATTCTGTGCCCTGCAACACACTATCTGTATAGCAGCCTGGCAGCATCATGAGACAAGGCAGAATTGTCAGCTTAGCAGCAAGCTGGGTCCAAGTGTGGTCACAAGCTGCAGCAGCCTTGCAGAGCCAGGGGAGGGCATGGATGAAGCGTAGCCCTGGCTCCAAGCTCAGGCTCGGGCAGCTTGTGTGGATTTGCTTTAGAGAGCCAAGTTTAATTGTCAGTGCATACATGCAATCCTCAGCAAAACCACTGCCAGACTTGTCAGTAATTGGCACCTTCTGAACAAAAAGGCTAAAGACAAAATATGGGGGCAGAGAGATTGAGCTTTAGCCTCGGCTTGGAGCACAGACTTGCACAGAAGGGCATTTTGGTTGCAGCTCCTGCAAATTAATTGTAGGGTTAGAGAGTGAGCTTCAGTCTCAGCATTTCATAACTGTGACATCCAATCCATCTCAGTAGAACAGAAGAGTGGCAGTAAATTTTTAGGTGCTCTTTTGTCTATAATCCCAAGGGGAAACTTTTCCTTAGTTTTACCAAACCTTGTCACTGCTCAAATCAATTTATTAGTTTTACCTCATTATTTTCTGTCATTCCGAGTTTCTGTCATTCTTCAGACATTTCCTCGTTTTCTTCTGAAGGTTCCTGCTAGGCTTATTTTGTCTGTTGGCATTTTGAGAAGGAAAATGTAATTGTCATGCTGACTGAATGTCAACTAACGCTGTGATTAAAAAGTAGCTTACAATAAAACTCTTCTTTGATGGACTTTTTTTTACTTCTCATTTGCTAAGCTGAAAAGGAGAGTCAAGAAGCAGAAAGAATTGGGGGGCATCTTTATCTAAAATCAAGAATTAAATGAGTTGATTCAAGTTCATTCCTTAGCTCCAGCCACCTTGTGACTTTCTAGTGAAAACCTTTACCCAGACTTTTCCAGCTAAGTTAAGAGTACATCCCCAGAGCAGCACAGAATAGTTTGAGGCATTCGGGTGTTGTGTATTTCACAATTGAATGTACAACAATGACTTGAAAACAGGGGCAATCCATTAGGTTTAAAATTCATCTGGACATGAGCAGCCTGGTCCAGTAGCAAAGGTGGCCCTGCTTTGAATGGAGAGGGACTTAACAAGAAAACTGCCTGCAATCCCCTTACAACATAAATTGTTCTCTGATTCAACCAGGAACCTGGAGAAGTCCCTTCATCTTAAAGAACTTAAGATTGCTTGCCTTTTTTTAGGCTTTTGGTTCAGGATTGAGAGACAGTGCCTAATTGGGGTCTACAATCTAGATATGTGAGCAAAAATGTTGAGCTGCACAGATTCTTTTGCTGATGACAAAACTTTGGTGTTGCAGAGCCAGCTTCACAGTACCCTCCCACCCTCTGAGAGCCCACAACGAGAGCAAAACAAAAATAAGCTATTGTATCTGCAGATAAAGTATTTGAGTACTGTACTGCACTTCTCCCGTTAACTCTCTAAGCAAAACTGCCTGGAAACAGCAAGCAATTGCACTTATTACCTGCTTCTCCCACCTCTCTTCATGTGCATCATTCAGCATTTTTAAAAAAGCTGCCCTTTCTCATAACTCCCCTTTGTAATCAAGGTAATGCAAAGTAAATACTTACATTTACGTAATAGAATGGGTTGGCCTATCTGTAAATGAGAGCATGTAAATCCCCTCCCAGGAAAGGATGTAAAAATTGAAAAAGCAGCTTTGTCCATAATTCAGCAAAAAAACCCACAACAGAAATGCAAAGAAAAAAACGCAGAACTGAAAGAAAAATTATTTTCATTAACTTTTAAGGAGACTACTGTCTGAGTGGCAAGTAAGGTGTGTGTACACATGCAGAAAACAGCAGAGCCTGGAACTAAAGTTCATTTCTCAATTTTGTAGTTTGCTCTCCAAAGCAAATGTAACTCTGCTTTTATGTCTATTATGATGAACAAAAAATCCCTCCTAAGGTATAATGAAACAATTGGAAGGCTACAGGCAATAAATTAACTGGTTGCTTAGATCAACTGATTTTATCCAAGTTTGCAAGCACCACAAAACTGCAAAAGCAAAATCTCAAAAAAAGTTAAAGATACCTATTTTTGTAGATGACATTTCCTTGCTTATTACCATCAACAAGTTTTTCACTTGGTTTAATAAAATAATTTGCAATATCATTGTATATTTTTAAAAAACAAATGCATAGGATGTAAGGCTTAACCTGTGTTTTCAAATGGCAGAAACAGCCCTCATTATCATAAAGGCAATCAAGCTCAAATCATGTCAGGTTTTGATCTTTCAGAACATTGCTCTGTCTGCTCCCTTATTCTAGATAATCTAGATTATTTTGTGGTTACTGCCTCCGCCTTAGTTTTGTGAAGCCAAACACCTATGGAGGGTTTGTGATAAGATATTTGAAGTTGGGATTGCAGGTAGTGTCAAAGCCCCCTGCACCACTTGTGCTGTTTGACAAGGCATTTTACCTTTGTGCTGTTTGACAAGGCCACAGGCCTTTCTGGTGGAAGGACTGAAATGCACTTCATGGGGTTTGGGCAGCACAGCTTAGCAGCATTCCCTTTGAGAAAGACTTGTTTCACCTACATGGGACAGAAAGCTTGTGAGAGTGCCTGAGGAGGAGCACATGTGAGTATAGATGAGCGAGTGTATGTATGTGGACAGAGACAGACAGATGGCTGCAAATGAATGAGCTGAAGTGTCTTTTGCAAGCACCCTGCACTGTTACCCTGCAAGGACCATACTGGTGGGCAAAGAGAGCAATAAGCCCTTCATTTATCATCTTTGGTGAAAGGTTCTCTAGCAATTAAAGGTTACTGGGCATCTTAGTAGATCCTAGTTACTAGAGAAAAACAAACTTTGTAGTGCTAGGAGCGCAACAGAGAGCAAACTTTGTTGCCTGTTTTGCAGTGGAGAAGCCAGTGTCACACAGCCTGCTCTCTCACATCTTTGCATACTTGAGCAGGGCCAGCCACAAGGCTACTCTAGAAGGAAACTACAAACGTTGAGCAAAACCTAAAGTACAGAGCAGCAGCCAAGAACTGTTCAGTCTTCACAGCAGAAAGTCATCATGGAGGAGAACCAAACTGTGTAGAGGTAACTCCCAGGAAGTCTCAGTTCTTCTCAGTCTTCAGTTTCTGAACAAAGATAGCTTTGACCACATCATGCAAGGCCAGACCGCACCATTTGTAACATGATGTTACAAGCACAGAAGGTTCTCCAATCTCAGAGGGTGCTATAAGGATAACATTCTCTAATGCTGGTGAAAGATGCTTGGATACTACAGGGAACAGTATCACAGAAATGCCTAAAAATACTCAATTCATACTTGCATGTTCTAATTGTGCCTTTGGGTTCTCTAAAATTGACTTGTTTTTAGTTTTACAGAAATAGTTTTAGAATTTAGAGTGAGAAGTGTGTCTGGAAGCAGCATCCTAAAAAAAAGGCAACCCAAAATCTGAAGACTCTTGCTCAGGAAAGAGGGGAAAGGAAATTTGGGAGCCTCATCCTTTCTCAGCCTGGCCCTCTGACCATGGATTATTCTGCAGGACAACATCTTGTTCTGTGCTCAGCAGGCTAACAGCGCTGAAAGAGGCAAAAGCAGTAGCTAGCCACACATTGCCAAAGTTGCCCTGAGATTAAGGTCAATTCTATATCAATATACTTCTGTAGAGAAAAGGCCCCATTTTTCAGTTTGTTCCTATAATTTGAAGGTAAATATGAGAACTAGGCAAATGCATATTTCACCTGAGAGATACCAGTGGGTTTTCATTTCTTTTAGAATATCTTTCAGCATCAACACCAGATTCTTTCTTAGGATAAAGCTGTCTTTATGCAAAGCAGTGTGCCTAATAGCCATCCTCCACTACTTAAACAAGTCAATTTTGTAAGGACTGTAGGTGTCAAGCCAGAGCACTGTTTGGAACTACAGTACAGGGATCCTAGATTTTAAATGAAATGTTACCTCATGCATCATTTTCTATCATACTTGTAGAATTCCAGTTTGTTTATCTCAAAATAAATGTTGCTTTCTGTAATTTGTACACATGCTAAAGCTGCTGGTATGTTTTTTTAATGACTGTTTTGCTTTGCTTTAAACGTGGGGTTTCTTTAAACAAAAATTAAGGTTTAAACTTTGTACATTTTTAAAATGACTGCTAAGGTCAGAAGTATGAAAATATACGTGGCATTAAAATTGAGTGATGTTTATGTATTTAACAGAGATGTACGTTTTTGCATTGTTAAAAAGAATGATCCACACTTTCTTTGAGGGGGATCTGTGCTCCAATATTGTCCAGTAGCTTTCATATTCTAATTACTTTAATTAAAGTTCTAACAGTTTGCATATGATTCATGATTCTGATTGCTTCTGTTTTATTAATTCTGATAATCTGACATGGTCTAAAATGCTCTTCTCATTTGGAACAAGCAAAATATACCTCCTGGTGAGAAATTAATCCAACACTCAAACTGTTTTTGAATTATGAGCATGATGCTGCCAACTGCAAAGTCTTAACTTGAAGTTAATGAAATCCAAAGGTATCCATAAAATGATGCAAAACAAGCTCTTTATTTCTACAAAGCCTCCAAGTGTTGATATGGAAATACCATAGTCAGAATATTTTTTTAATACTGAATCAAATACTTTTGTCATTCCTGTTAAATAGACACTTTTTATTTAAAAGAAGAACATTATCTTGTCAGGCCAAGGGAAACTCAAATCAGTTCTTCAGAAGATCCATCCATCTGGCAGGTTATCAAAGCTGTTCTTAGGAGCTGCAAAAGCATTCTTTGATTCTTAATCAAAGTTGTTTTTATAGTTTGATTACATTCCTTAAGTATTCCCAAATGACCAAATGTGAGCCACCCAGAGCCAGTGAGAAGACTGGCTTTTAGTGTTTTGACAGTTGAGCAGCCACTGGTTTTAAAATGGTCTTGGAGAGGTACCGTGGTAAGAGTTTGCTCATATTTTGCTTATGACTCAGGATCCTGGTGCCTCAGCTCTCCTTACACTGGCCCACGGCAGAGATCCAGCCTTAGGGTCTCCTGCACCTTGCTGGCCCTCCAGTTCCTGCCTGTTTCTTCTTGTCCACTCCCTCTGGGGCTCCATGACCACCCTCTCATGCCCCTGGCATCTGCAAAGGGCTGGGAACAACAGCTCTGTTTCTCCTGGACCTTGGTGCAGGGCTGTCCACGGAACATTCAGAGAGCCCTGAACTCATGGTTCTCATGTCCAGCTCCCCCATCCCACTCTCCAGCCACAGCTGCAGAGAGGATTGGCTTATTTCTAGTCACATTCCTGTCTGAGACAGGGAGGGCTGAGCAGAGCAGAGAACACAATCAGGGTATCTACACCAGCAAATGACCCGTCTCTGCCCCACTCCCAGGCACACACTCGCTGGCTGCTGGCACCTGCTGGCACGGCTGGCCCATGCACAGAGTGGTCCCTGACCTTCCCGAGCTCTCCCTGCCCAGAGCACTGTCCTGGCAGGAGGTCATGCTAAAAAAAAAATAGGAAAAAAAAAAAGGGAGCTTGGATAGGGCTCAGGAAAAGATACTGCCCTTGTGCCTGCTGGTTCTCTGCACCCGCTCATGAGGCCAGGCCAAAACATCCCATGGCTTGGAAGGCCAGAGCCTGGTTGGAAACAGGTTTGAGAATTACTGCCACATGGCTTCGTTTTGAGCAGACTGAGTGAGGCCAAACAGCGCAAACAGAGTCACATGGTGGCCAGTTTGACATTTCTCAAACTAAGCATTCTCTTTCAGGGACTTTGCACGCTTTATTTCACTCTTCCTAAGAAAGAAAGGGCCTGATCTGAAGCAGGTAAAAAGTAAGACATTCAGTATGAGGGCAAATAGCATTATTACTTCACCTTCTTAGTTTGTAGTCTTGAAAGTCTGCTCTCCCTCACACCCATCAGCAGCCCCTTCTCTGACCTGCCTTGGTAATGATGACAATTAGCTCTTCCATTAACGATGTATATTGAGATATAATCCATTTTATTCCCCCAAAAGGCATGCAGATGAGAAAGGGCCCCACTCCATACAGAAACCCGCCCACTTGTGGGTGGTTCTGCACAGCACTTACTTTTGTGTCCAAAAATCAGTGACAATGTGGCGGAATGCAGCTCTGCTGGAGGTCTACAACACCTGTGGGGAAAGACATATTCTGTGCCAAGGAAAAAGGCTTCTTACCCAGACGGGTAAAAAAGTACTGACACTAACAGAGGTATGGCACTAAGGGAGCAGAAGCCTCACCATTGCCTCTGAATGAGGATGTGTTGGATGACCAACCACAGCAAACACTCTCCCAGTCCCTGCAACATGCATGGAGATCTGCAGGGAGGAAAACCAAAGCCTGAGTGCTGCTTGACTACCCAGGAGAGAGTCAAGCAGCACTTATTAACTCTCTACACTGACTGTTCTGCAGCTTTAAGAAATGGGCCTCCTTCCTCTAGGTGACATAAAAACTGTGTCTCATGAGCAGACAAACATCTTCCCAGCAGCTGGAGCCAGTGCTCCCAAACTTAGAGCCAAAATAGATTGCTCTGTGCTGAGCCCACCTACCATACGCAGGTGGCTAATTCCCACATCCTCCAGGGCAGCATTTCTTTAAAGGACCAGGGGTTCTGGTGGCAAGCCTGATGTTATCGACAACAGTCCCTGCAGTGCAACAGGACAGCTCCTCAACTGCAGATCTTACACGTTCTCTCCTAGCTCCTCAAAGGAAACTTCACACCATCATTTCCTTTGAATTTCCCATGCTTTATATATTTTTGGGAAGGCAGACACACCAGAATGAGCACCCATGGGATAGGGTGTTAGGGGTTGTATTGATACCTGGACCTTTCATACAGGTGCCTTACAAACCAGGTGATTGTTGACACTATCACAGATTTGCTTTAAACATCCCTAAGCACTGCTCCAACTCATTTTTCTTTCTCCTTTTTTTTTTTTAATAATGTTTCCAGCTACCTACTACCTTTTGGAAGGCACAGTTTTGTGTAACTGAAGGAGGTTTTATGCTTGCAATAAATGTTTGATGAGACAAAATCCAGAACATCTGAGTGAAGGGAGCTCTAAAGAGGGCTCATCAGTAAATAAACATCATGGAACCACTTGGTTGTCTAAAAGCAATGTTAATACTAGATACTAAAAGCTAGTGCACAAGAGTCATGTGCCATCCCCTGCGGTAATATCTGCAGGAGGTGCAGGAGGCCAGCGATGCTCTGAGTGGGTGTTTGCTGGGGAAGGTCTTAGGGGGCCTGAATGGAAGATGAGAGTCTGAGGCACACAGAAGGAGACAGCTTGTCCTGCCACTGTGCAAGTGCTATTTAAACAAGGGAAACAAACTATTAACTCACTGAAATTTGGCAGGTTTCTGGCTGTTTTATTTGTAAACCCTTTCTTTACTCTATGTTTTCAACCCTATTAGCCAAGCAGCTTGGCAGTGACCTCTGAGAAGAAATTTTATTGATTCTTCTGTCTCCCTTTTGAATATAATTCAAAAGACATGTTCAGGTGAGAGAACAGAAACTGCTCTAAACTGCTGCTTGCTGGCTACCTGAAAGGAACACAATCCTCCAAAATGCAAGTGCACTGATGATGCAGTTTGCTGGCACGGAAACTGAAGTTTGGCAGCAAGAGATGAACCTGCCTAGGAGGGGCAAGAAGCAGGGTCTCACCCAAGCTCTTACTTTCAGCTCTGCAGAACCACTCCTTGAGCAAAACACCCAGGCCTTCTGTATAAAACAAACACCAAAATATTATGCAATACTGGAAAAAAAATTCAAAGTAGAGGGCCTGGAACGAGTTTGAGTGAAATGGACACATTTTGCAGATTTATGCCCCATCCTGTACATCCTCCTTGCTCAACATAATTTATTATTTCTATTACCCTTTATACAAAACCAAAAGAATTTTTAGGATGCAGAAGACATTCAGAAGCACTGATGACCACAGTAATAGTTCAGCAAGTGGTCCACCTCTAAATATATAGCCTGTTCACTTTTACACATCTTTCAGCTAGAAATAATTTTTATCATCTCATTAAGAGCAGTGTGGGCAATAATATTCTGGTTTTCAAGGTACTTTAAACTATAGTAAATACCTCGGCTTCAACTGGTTTTTTTCCCCTCTATAATAAGGAGAGTAAAAATAAAATATGCTTTGTGCACCTTCAGCTGCAGCTGGAAACGAACAGGTTTATACATCTTAAAGGTTACTTGATTTACTCTTGGACAATGTGAGAATCCAACCTCACCATTTCTCACCATACATTATTTTTAACACTATGAAGCCTCATGATTGTGAAGCAGGAATAAGTTATCTCAGAACCACTGCTCTGGATTCACTGTTACAGAGTGATTCTGCCTGTGAAGATTCACATGTCTCAATACATCACCTGAAAGTTTGGATGAATACTCGGCAACCAAAGACAGGGCTTGCTACAAATTTCAACTCCTATGAGCAGATTCTTATTCAAGGTGTAAAACAGATGAACTACTCGATATTCAAAAAGCTAAAAATGTAAAGGCATGAAAAATCTCAAGTTTCTTACCACTTCATTTCACAGTGTTCCACATGTCTTCAAAATGTCTTTCACCTACCTATGCACTAAGAACTTCAACTAATGTATCCTGTCACGCAAGTCTCTCAGGCTGATGCTGCTAAATGTGGTCTTTTGAAATCACTGGGTCACAAGGCAAAGATCAGTAGATCTCCAGGTCACAAGGCAAAGCATTAAGGCCATTCCCTATTTCCTCAGCACGGTCGGTATTTGTGCATCATCAGTGCGCTCTGCATTTGCGGCAGCACCACGGTGAAGTGACAAACCAGCAGAAACCCCGGCTGCGCCTCCGGAAAGAAGGGCTCCGGCTGCCACCAGCTGGGCAGTGTGGGAGCCTGGGCTGTCCCCTGGCCTGCAGGGACACCTGGTGACAGAGCGGGAGGGGAGAGTGGGCTGGCCCTGCGGGGGTAACGGGTTCCTGGGCTCCCCTGCAAAACCACTCCGAGCCCAAGGGCCGCTGCGGGCCAGAAGTGAACATTTCCAGCGAATGGTCAGTGAAACGCCTGAAGACTCTTTCAGAGGGATGGTACTTGTTTCGTAATTATTGTAGCCGGGTTTTTTTTTTTTTCTTTTCTTTTTCCTTGAATTTAAGATGTATGGTGCCCAACAGATGTAACAACGGGTGTCTGAATTCTGTCTCATCCCAGCAAGCCAACAGCAGTTGCAGAAGTATGTGATTCTAGAAAGGTAAGAGAGATGAGGAAAGTACTCACCATGTTCAGCCTACCTAAAAATAAAATTTCAATAAAGTGAGGGATTGGGACTTTTTCAATTTAAAAATTTGTATTTTTGGGACTGAAAGCCTGACAATGAAGAGCACATGCAGAGGCCACCTACTGCACCCCCTGCAGCAGCTGACTGCTGCAACACTCAAAGGAAATGAAAGAGACCTTGTGGGCAGGTGTCTAAAAACACCACCCCAAACCCCAAAATTCCAAAAAGGGGCAAATTGGACAAACTATCCCCTAGAGGAGACAGCTGGTGATCACATTCAGTGTACCCCTCCTTCCTCAGGCATGCCAAAGTATCCTCCCAACAGCCTGGAAAAACCAATTTTTAGTCAGTACTGCCCAGGCTTCAATGGCTCAGTACATTTCAGGGTGGTTTTTTTGCCATCCCAATGACTTCCACAGGAGTTGTGAAGAGAATTTCATCAGCACCCAAGCAGAAATGAGTAATCTGGGGAAAGGGGACTAGAGAGATGCCTTCTTTGGGAGGCTTCTACCGTGCTGAACTTCCCTGCTTCACTTTCAGCTCTGTGGAATTAATAACATTTCTTTTTAATTTCTGAGAGCCTGAAGTTCTCCTCAAGGAATTAATAAATGGACATATTCTTTGAATTTGTCTGGCTTGGAGCACATTAGTCGATGTCAGAGCACAAATATTCATTGCAGCCAGCTTGAGAACATGGTTCCTATCATCTTCCAGCATTAAGAAAAAATGGGAGCATTCATGAAGTACATTTGGCCATCTTCAGACATTCTTGGTCCTGTCCTGGCAGCTAGCATAGTGGGAAAACAAATGGCAATTATGCCCAGCAGAAAACAAGATGCAGGAGCTGCACAACCAACACTATACCAGGGACACAAGATGACAAGTCGAGCCTGGCACTCGATACACAGTGCAAGAGCTCCCTCTCCCCACCTCCTACAACATCTACATGATTCTTGTGAGACAGAAGTTCCCACATTGCTCTGCAGCCTCCTTCACTAGTTCTGGATGAGAGGGCTGTTGCTGTCACACAAAAATACACTTGTCCAGGAGCTGGCCAAGCTTTGGCTCACCTGTCTGAATAAAGGCCCAGTCCTGAACCAAACATACCAGGTCGTGGTGAGCTCCCAGAGGACTCTATTAGGCTTCTCTGAGCCACACCCAGCCTGAGCTTGGAAAGATTGCCTGCTGCAGCACCAGGTATCCTTTAACTTCATAACTTAACTAGAAACAGAATAAAGGCAAAATAAAAGCTTTGTGTAGACAGCAAAAGTTTTTAGTGAAAAACACAATATGCAACTGTGAGCACCTTGTGCCTAGTCCCACCTTTCCAGTTCAAGATACAAGCCAATTAATTATGTGAATTGTTTCCAGCCCTAATGGCTACCCTCTGCCCCTAAAAAGCCTCTGCTTTAGAGGTTTTTGCCATACATTCAGAACTAGTGCTCTACCTGTGTGACAACAGCTTTTTCAAAGAGGTGTTAAATCTCAAGAATATACCACAATTAGATAATTTCAGTTAACTAAATCATAACTACAACTTTTCTATCAGAGTTGTGAGTTGCAAAAGTTAATTTATTTTTCCTCCTCTTCAGCTTTTCTTGGATAACAGCAATTCAGGGAATTCCTGTTTTGCTGCCTGTGTGCAAGCAGCCAATAATTACTTCTTTTACATAGGTTACTATACTTCACAGCTTTCACAAATAAACTAACTTCAACGTGGATTTCAAAAATCGAAACATTAAAAGTACAAAGCATAGGCCATAAAGCAAGAAACAAAATGCTGCCAGATGAATTTAGGTTTATTTTTATTCCCTTGTAGCTCCCAGAAATTTTCAGTAACAAACTGATTTAGAAGGTAACAAAAATATGACAAATGTAACACTGAGTACATAAGCCTCATTAATGTGTTTAAAACACATTTTACAACATAGTGAATACACACTTTCATTGTGTATATTACCTTCCACAATAATAGTTAACAAATTAATATCAACTGGAACTGAAGAATTTTGCATGCCACTTTCTCCAGAATATTCAAATGAAAAGTTTTTATAACCTTATCCATTTATATACAAAGGCCTTTTAAGTGACCTGTGTATGACCAGCATTTCAGTTAAATCAGCTTTCACTCTCTTGTTCCAAAAGTCATCCGTAGGACATACTTCTACTTGAACCTAAAAGCTGAATGCTTCATTATTTAATTATTTTTTAAAGATTTGTCAGCACTTCCAGCATCTGATACATTCTGTATTCTTTTCAGTTTTAAAGCATATTGAGTAACTAAGCAGAAACGGAACCTCTCATATCTCCACTCCTGGGAGGAGTAAGCTGCACTAAAGTTTATTTCCAGCCACTACACTCCATGGACAAATTAAAATCCTCATGTTCTCCAGAGCAGCTGCCAGAGAGGATTAACACAACAGGAACAGTAACATGGACACGGAAGTTAACAGGCATGTGGCCATCTCTTATCACATTTTAAGTGGGAATTCTTTGTAGTCTTTGACTTTGTGACTGACTATCAAACAACTTTTATACTCCCTTATCACATTTGCCACATTCCTCTCCACAGGTTAGAAGGGGAAGAGCAGCTAATTTTCAGTGTAACAGACAACTGGCTTCTAAATAAGAGCCACTTACGTAGGAAAAAACAACCCAAAGCATCAGAAAACTTTAAGTAACTTCTCTCTTACAGCATAAACCATGGCAGGCATTAAATTCCAACTGCAAAAGAATTGTATTATCTCCTGAGACCAAATTTTGTATAAATGGCTTCTAAGCACTATTACAAACATCTGCCAAGACACTGCCACCTTACTTTCCCAGAGATTTCAATTGTCATTTTGGGGAGCAAAAAGTTAGCTCATGTCTTACCACAGAGCCTCACTAAAAGAAATAAAAGGAATAAATCTACAGTTTGGCAATTCTATTCAGAGTAAGTCCTTCAAAAAACGGACCGCAGAAGCTTCCTTTTCAAAAAAAAAAACTGGAAAACAAAGCCATGCTTGCCAAACTTTTACTATTTAAGATAGTACCAATTTGATACTTTATTTCAAACGTCAACTTCCAAAACACAAATTTCAAGTTGTTGATTTTGTCATTGTCCTGTTTCAAAAAAGCATGGGAAACCTTTCAGAAGCAGCACAGGTTTGTCTGCCAAAAATTACTTGTTCACAGCACTGTCTCCTGGCACATTCGGACTGGAATATTATAATGTCTGTCATCTTCAGTTATGAGAGTCACCACAGGCCAGTCCTCCTCCGGGTCATTGGGGTACAGGGTGATGAACTCATCAGTGCTGTACTTATACAGTCGGTACACTTGGATGGTATACTGCAGAGCATAAGCAAGAAGAAACATTTCCACCTACATTGAAAAAAACAAATACTTGTGTAAAATTCAACATACCCCCTACAAGATTTTCCTCATAAAAATATTAAACCAATACCTATCAGATGTAATTTTTCAAAGACAAAAATTATGAAGTGAGAAGTCCTATACATGAGCATCTCTCATTCAGTATTCTCCATCACACCTCTATGATACCATGCATTTAACAAGAAAATCTTCAAATCCACAAAGGCAAAGTAATAAAATAATCCTAAAGAAAAACTACTTTACACAGTGTCCTACTGCCAAAAGCAGGTAGGACAGACATTCTCTCGCATCAGTGTTCATCCTGTTCAATCACTTAAAACCAGACAAGAGCAGGTTTCAGGCAATGATCATTTCACTCTTACAGGGAACTTTGAAATTTCCAGCCAAATAAAAAGTAAATGGAAAGCCTTTACAAAGTCTGTTGACAGGAGAAAGAATTCAGAAAAAGAAGCTCTAAAAAGCTTCTACTTTGTCTACTACAGTGACAAGCATATCCTGTTCTAAATAACAATTTACGAAGAATCTTATTGAAATAAACAAATACAGCACAAAAAACTGGCAACATAACTTCTTGACTAAACTGAGCAGCAAAAAAGTCACCAAAGAATCACCTATTTTCACAGAAACAGCAAGCTGTCTTATCTATACTGCAGTTGTCAGATTTTTAAGAAACAAAACCAAAACATAATACTTCCATGTTTCTAGCGTCTACAATTAAGTTGTGAACCTAACTGCAGTGTCCCGCTTGTAATGAATTCAACAGGACTTTTTTAAATGGATGTTGCCAAAATCTTTGTCTATCCAGCTCATTAACTTGTTTTAGTTTGGGGCGTTTTTGTAATATGTGTACTATTTATGCCATATATAAAACAGTAACTTTCATTAGCTTATCAGAATTCACCTGTGTATGTGCTACACATGGTCTTCATAATTTGAGTATTATTTGAGTATTTCTTTATTAGCTTAGTGATTTTTTTAAAAAACCCAACAACTAAGAGACCAAAACAAATGTCCTATCGATAGCAACCCCTATTTCCAAAGACTGCCACCTACCAGCCACCAGGCAAAACCTGGTGTTTCAGAGGAGGACCTTTACAGCCTCTCACTACAAGCAGGCAGCTCTAACATATTCTTCGAACAGAAGATCAGATGCTTCAGTCAGCCCAAGAAAAGCTGGGAAATTTCTTAAACCACTCGAAACTAAAAACTCCAAAACAGTAAAATAACACTTTAAGAACAACCTCTCCTTACTTGTTCAAGGCCTCCACTGTGACCAATATGATTCAAGTGATTATGCATTAACTGACAAGGGTTGCTGGATGTATCCCGTGCAAAGAGGAGCCAGGAAAAGACAGGCACTCTCCTTCCACTTTTCTCAGCATTGTACAATTCAATGGCAGTGTTAAGCATCAAAAACTTCAGCGCTTCATAGAGACTATATTCCTCCTCTTCATTTTTAAACAATTTATCACAAGCTTCTTGTTTCTCAAGGGGACCCTTTATTTCACTTATATTCTTCCACTAAAAAAAAAAAAAAACAATCAATCACACACAACACAAATCAACAGCCATCACCCTGCAAAAGCTGCAAAAAGCCACTTATGAGTTGTCAGATGCTCAGCACAGGCACTCAGAATTTAACTTATGAAGGGCTTTGTGCCTTTTTAAAAACAATCAAGAATATTTCCACAACTGTACCACAATCAAGGTCAGGCTGACTTAGTCTGATTTTGCTCAAATTGATCCATAAGCAAAACAAAAGGAAAGGATGCTAGAAATTGCTGCAAAGTGGCAGAACAAATATTGATGTGGGACAGTATGCATTAAGGTAATAACCTTTTTGTTTCCTGCACCATAAAGCCTACATACTTCATATTCTTCACATTTCCGTCACTCAAAATACATATTTCATTCCAATCCTCAAACTGTTGAATGTAGTATTCCAAATACTCTTAAAAGCCTTCATATAAAGAGAGAATTTTCATTCACAGTAAACCAGGAGTTTTTTAATAGGTTCCAGAGTTCTGAGACAGAGAAAGCACAGGGGTAGGCAATATAGTATGAGCACTTAAAGGCACAAACATGTTCCTATCACCTAGAATAAATGTGTAAAAATGGAATGAAAACTACTCCTTTGAAATTACTTCAGTGTTGTTGTGTTTTTCTTTCCTTAACCTCGTCCAGGTAGCAAAAGGATTTGTCCACAGTATACATCATTCCTTCAAAGAAATAATAGACAAAAAGCTACTCTGTTACATTGATTCCTTCATTGAAATCTGGCTAATTAATACCTTTCTGCAGAGCTGCTTGAAAATTAATTCCAGCATCAGGCTATTGCAAGTAATGAAAGACCAGATGTCTCTCACACATCTGAAAGACATTCTTTATTTCATTTTTTTGCAGTATACATACAGAAAAGGGACTTTCACTACTGAAAGCAACCTTATGCTAAATTCTCCACATTCAACAATCTTTGTCACTTTTCTTATTTGTAAGTGACCAAAGAATATACAAATACTTTTCCAACCTTTTTCCTTAGAAGTATTAAATACTCTTTTATTTCATCACTTATTTCTCCCATCCTCTTGCCAGGTTTCTGTCTGAGCTGCCACTGCTTGATCCAGTCATACTTGCTCAGCAAGTTTTCAGGAAGCTGGAAGTTGAGAGAAGAAAAGGCAGCTTAAGTTAAAAGTCTGGAAAGGAACAGCCACCAACCTGCCTTTTTTTTTTTAACACTTTGCAGCTTGAAAACAATACCTCATATATCCTTCTGAACAGATATCATAGTAAGATGACCATCACCAAACACAACTATCTATATCTGTTGGGTAACAGTCAGAGTACTGGTCTATTACTATTTCCAGATCTAGCAAACACATAGGCACTGGAAAAAATTAATCACCAAGTTACTCATGCTTTCTTTGTTGTTTGTTATTTTGTTTTGAGGTTTTTTGGCTTTTTTAAAATTAAAACGCTCCCCCAATAGCAGAGAGATGACAGTGACTGTGTTTGAAAGTGTTCCTAAATCAACAGAAGAGAAAATGACATCCATCAGATCATCCTCAAGCCTTGGTGGACTGCAAACTACTTTGTCCAGAACACACAAACTGTTTTCCCTTTCAAGGAGCATAATTCAAACACTCTGGGACAGGTTTTTTATTAAAAAAGAAAACAACTTGGGAATTTGCTGATGCATCAGATCAATGTTTTAGCCTCAGAACTGCCTCTTTTACTGCTCATGTGCCACACCTGTTCAGTTCAGAGCTTTTACACCTCCCCTGAAAGACATTTTGCCAGTTAAGTTGCACGTCCAGTTTTGTAACCTCATCTATTAACCCATCTTACTGCTAGGACTGGAAGAGCAGCTTGCATCTCACAATGGAGTAAATACTTGGTCAGAGCAGAACTTATGCCATCAGCCACCACCAGCCCATTTTCAGTTTATTAGGACTCCAAACTAGTAATGTGTTCTCTTTAGGGGCAACCAAATATGTGTCAGACAGGCACAGATCTTCTCCCATCCCAGCCTGCCATCCTGTGCACATAGAACTAAATAATCAAAAATTATATGTCTTCTGTAACTACAAATGTGCGTGTAATCACCATTTTAAATTAAAAACAAGAAAAAGCAAAAAAAAACCCTGTTATATTTGTACTGCCAGCTGTCACCATCCACATTTCTCTAACGTGCCTTCTGCTTTGATGTATAACAATTTATCATTTCAGTTTGTTTTGTAGGTGTACACCCCTTTCAAAAAATGTTAATTATCATATGACATTTTCCTCTATGAATCAGTAGCAAAAAAAATGAACATCATTAAAAGCTTCAAAGTACATAATTTTAAAAAAGTTTCCACGCTCTTTAAAGGATCATTGGGAAATTATGTTCTTTAGTCTAAAAATGTGGAAATGGTTGAGAGCTGAAAGAATGTGTTTTTTACAGAAAGGAAACCATTTTGCAATGCACTTGCTGTAAAACACATCACAGAAATATTTTCCCCAGTAATTACAAAAACATAATCACAAGATGTTTACTTAAAAATTATAGTGTACAGAATGAGAAAGTCTTTTAAAGTGATGCAAAAAGATAGTAAAAGGGCAGTGTGATTCTACCCGGACTGCTACCCTACACATTGATTCTGCATCAGACATTCACCATTTACATTCCTAGAGCATCCTGACAGCTGGAACCTTACTCTTCTCAAGTGGCTCACTTTTGTATAGGCAGCTTCTTCCATTTTTTTTCCATGTTCACCAATACCATCAAATGGACTTTGCTGACACAAGAAGATTCCTGGAATAATATTCTTCTGCTCGTAGGGAATACCTTGCTTTTCTCATACACCAGTGCTCCACAAGAACTGTTCTTCATGTCAGATTGGAGTTGCTCTTACGCTTATTTTTAGCAACATTTAAGACAAAGATAATTACACACATTCTGCAAAGCCTACAGCATCCAATCTGTTATTCCACTTTCTAAAGAAACCATATATGGCACACAAGAATAGATATTATAATTCTGAAGAGCTGGGGGTTTCGCAAATGTTAGAATAAATTGTCTGTATTTTTTGTTACTGTCAGCTGTCTTGTGCAAAATCTCTTACTGCCACATTATATGCAGTAAGAAGAAACCAAGAGAGCAAGATTAAGACAGACAAGTGACATTCCAGTAAGCACTACAGTAACATTTATATCCATTATAAACTGGAAACCAAGGTCACCAGGACTCAATTCCACGTTGGAAGAATCACTGTTCACAAACGACAACCTTGAACATTACAACTTATCAGTTCAGGGGATATTGACAAGTGAGCATATACATTACATAACCGAGAAATGAGATCATAGAACTATCAAATAGGTTAGACCCAGTATTACTCTACAGTCAGAAGATCAGTTTGACACGTACCATAGCAAAATCCTCACTCTGCAGCCACCTTGGTAACTGGGTGGCTTGGCTTAATGCCTGAAAAAGAGTTGCTCTGAAAGCACAATAGTTATCACCTCGTATTCTCCTTATAGAGGCAAACTTCTGAGCAACTGCTTCATATCCCTAGAAAAATACAAAACCCAAAGAACATGAAATCATTAATAAAACATTTCAAGGTCACACAGTGGTAACAAAAAAGATCTTGGGATGTTATCATCCAAATACTAATGCTATTGAAAAAAAAAAGCTTGACTCGCTATCCCTTTTAGAAGTTCAAATGCTTTTAGGTCACAAATTATGCTCTGAAAAAAACAACTTAGTTCTGCTGAAAAACAAAGAAGAAACTGAAGAAATCTAATAGATAACTGAGGTATTTGTTTGATGACAGAACATAAACATCATTGAAATATGGGTAGCTAACTTACCTAGATTTCAATAAAAAATCCAACATACGCACACAAGACTATACATCATGCTTAAAAAAATTCAGCACTAGTTGATGTTACTTACATGGCACATGTAGTTTGTTTCTGCCTCAGGGCAAGTTTGTGTTTACACTGCAATATCTTGACACTTGCCTCAGCACATTTGTTCCCTCCCTGCTGTTCCCAAACTCACAGTTGTAGCAGAAGCCACAAAGTTGAGATGCAGCTTCGGCAGCTCAACTACCCTGGTAAGGGCCAATGCCCTGTGTGTCCATATTTCTCACAGTAATCTCTTGAGGGAGGCATGGGGAGCTCTTGAGTTTTGTAAGGTATCTTTATGTTTACTCATACATAGCCCTAAATTCTTCAAGCAACAAAACAACTTTGTTTGATTTTCTACCATTCTAGATCAAGATTAATATAAAAAATTAGTTCAAAAACTGGTAAAAAAATCTCAGGAAGAAATTTAAAAAAATCCATTCAATTCACCACTTTCAGTTACCTGCTTTCCATCCAAAAATTTGGTAAACTGCTCTGCACTTCAATAGTCCACAAAATTAGCATTTTTTGTCCATAAACAAGATATAAAACTTCAATTGAAGACAATAACAAAGGACAGAATTAATCAAACCCCTAAAATATCAGCAAGTAGCTTTACTAAAATCACACTTGAAATGAGCACAAAGAAAAGCATCTGCCAGTGGTAGACCATTCGTAAGACACAATGTAAAACACTGCTACTGCATTTCCTCTCTTAAAAGACTGACTGCATAGGAAATCATGTAGTAAACGAAGAGCCTAACGAAATTCAACAAAAATAGAACTGCTACCTTTCTCATCCTTTTTGCTGCTGGTGTATTTCCTCTCCATTCCTTTCTGCAATACTCCATGATGTCCATTTCAGGTGAAACACTTAGTTTATATTCTGTCAAAACAGAACACACAACGTTATAAAGAAGACAGAAACAGGCAGAAAGCACATCAAATTTCTAAATACACTATCGCTTTAAAATAACTTCAGTGCCAAATGAAACTGGCAGCACAACCTGTAGCTACTAAGTAATTATTGCTGTGAGAAAGGATAAAATCAGTTTGTTCTGAAAATTACACTTGAAGAAAAGTTATGATGTAGTTCAACAAGATAGGGAACACTCTGCTCCTCTCTTCTGCAAAAAATAATTGGCAAAGAAGAGAAATTAGTAAAGTACTCTTCATTGTCTTAGAAAAATATTTGATAGAAGTTTCTTTTCTTCATACAGCAGCCAGACTATAACAGAGAAAGACAACAGACCTTTCTCAGTAAGTCAGTAACAATAACGGAAAGAAGAGAAACAATTTTGCCTTGGAATCCCAACAGCCTTAATCCCAAAACCAGCTAGTACTGAGATTATCAAGGCATGCCAGCAACAGATGCTGCTATGATGACTATGACTGACTTTCAAGCACGACACTCGTAACATAGACTGACTGTTTTCCAAAGAATTCACATTCATTTGTAAAGTAACTACAGAAACACAGGGAATGATACATTAAGAGCAATTAATTTTACAGAGAATTGATCTTTTTATGAATGAAACTGTACAATGTACTCAGTCATAAGTAACTGCTATTGAACACAGACATCTGTCCACAAAAGTCCCTGGAAGACAGGGTGTCAGGACACCACACATCAGTGCTACAGTGAGCTCCAATACCATATCTGAAACTTCACACAAAGTTTGATTGTACCTGGTGAGTTTGTTTCACAAAGTAGTATTTTCTCCCTCTCTATTTCTTCTTCATCACGATACATGTCCTCCTCGCTGTAATAAAAATCAACACATACGTCAAGTAACAGCACAAATCCTACTCTCTTTTTCCACCTCTTCCCCTTTTTACAACTCAGGAAAGTAAGTAAGTCTTTCTACCTTTTTTTTTCCCAACTCAATTTGCTTTCCTTCTTACCCATTTTCATAGAATCAACATTAGCTCTCAAAAATAGAGAAAAGTTTAGAAAACCCTCTCAGAGGGAGAGGGTATGTCTAGTATCTGTCACTAGGTTGGTAATAAATCATTGCCTGAATTTTTCTTCTGGGGCTGAATGGATACTACAGTCCCTTCGTATTTCTACATTTTACAGTATAAATTTGCAAAAGAAACAAGCCAACATGTCTATCTGCTGCATATATGAATGATGCACCCTATGCATGCAGCTAAGAACACATTACTCAGCAGGGCTTTGTATCTACACACGACTGGGACTGACTAACTCGCCTCGTGCTGAGCAGAATACATGACAGAATGCAATGAAAAGTGGCCAACTACCTGCATTTAGTTTGAATGTTACTAACTCGAGGAAAATTTCCGCCATGATCCAAACTGCAGCTTACAGGTTAGCTGAAGTGCGGACAAACGTTTCTTCCTCAAATAATATTTGAGGCTTTTTGGCTAGGGTACTTTGTCAAGTACCTGCATCTGAACATATATACAACATTCTGAAATCAAGTTATGACCATGAGAGAGGAAATTATGCCCTACAAGAATACTGCATAGACCAGCATCTGCAGACTGGATGGGAACATTACTGCTGAAAATGGAGGTCCATACAATGTTCAAAAAACTGACTGCAAATTGCATATTCCATTCTTGAGAGATGTTTGTCATATGATTACATCTAGCAAATAAACGCCTAAAAAATAATCATAGCTTCACAACTAAAATACTTAAAAAAACATCTTTCACCAGCCATATTAGTATCATTTAGGCATAGAAAGAAGTTTACACTGAAAGTCTGTTTATGGAACAAAGTACATAAGCAGAAAAAGGACGCAAGGTTATTACTCACTGCCCGCTACTATAAGTAGCGTCTAATCTACTCCTCAAGAACACCCCAAATCCAAACCACAGTCTGCCTCCAAAAGACTAGGAAGAAATTAAAGCATCTTACACCACTAAGAGAGAACAAGCAATTAGGAAGACTGTGAGAAAGAGTTTAGTGTACCAGACAATTACTTTCCAGCCAGTAATTGGATTACTTTCATTAAACGCATAAGGACAGACTACTAAATGATGGCTCTGCATTTATTTTTCTTTATATCCAAACCACCTTATTCAAACCATCTGCATATATCTCCCTTGAGAACAAATAACCTTTAGTATAAAGAGCAATGTTGATTAATACCAGGAAACTCATCTACTGGGCTGTCATATAAAACTAGTTTAATTTTTACTCAAGTGCTCAAGTAGCTGCATGAAGTCTCATTTTTAACAACACCAAAAATTATTAATTAAAAGAGAAAAAATAGATATAGTAGGTGTCCAACACAGTTCTATCTGGTGAGAAGAAACATCATAGAAATATCTGCTTCAAGTCCATATTCGTGTTATACTGTGATGCTGGACAAAGCTGGACAAATTCTCAGCAGAGCTTAAAGTCCATTAGGGCTTGTGAAGACTTTAAGAAATACTGAATTACTTTGAAAATACTATGAAAAAACCCACACAGATTGCTAAACAGCAGCAATCTCTAGCTTATGTTCTGTATAAGCCAAGTATCTAAAATATAAAGCAACAACCTCCCCCTCTAGGCGTGGAGAAACCTGCTGCTACAATGGACCCCACAGGGAGAGAAATTGCACCAGAGCAGGAAAATCGTTCCTTTGCAATACAGCCTTGAATAAATTCAGCATAAAATGCAGAAAGAGAAGAAGTGCTCAACTGACTAAGCCAGTGAGATTACTCAAGAAAGAGGAAGTTTGGTTAAAGGAAGCAGTATCATGTCCCTTCTGCATTAAACCACCTTCTTTCTGGGAGCTCACAAAACAGAAGCAGCCACAGACTGAGAACGTGACAGACTAACATCCAGAGTAAACAAGGTACTGCAATTCAAGAGAGTTGTTTTGAAATCCAGGTAGGCAAGAGGTGCAATCCATCTGCACAGGCACTCTCATTCCAGAGATGAAAGTGCGTCATAACACTGTTGTAGCACAGCAATTGTTAAGTAGATCTGTGGAAACAAGAATGTGGAAACTAAAGCCTTTCCCCATTAATGTTTAGATAAATATTTGACAAATACAGTGAAAATAAAGTAAGAGTGGAAAAGAATGATTAAATGAAAACATACATGCACAAAAGAAAAAACAGTGCAAGAAGTTGCATGTAAATATTTTAATTGTTGAACAAGTTAATGGGATTTTCCTGAACCAAAGATACCAAGAAAAAAAAAATCACAAATTTACCTTCATGAACTGAAAGTACCCTCCCTTTCTACAGGAAAACTGTTAATATATTTAAAAATTAAATCCTTACCTCTCCTCAGATGACTCCATTGCAGAACGATTACTAGACACAGGTACATATAGTTCACAGTCTCTGGATGCATCCTGATCCATCACAAGAGATTTAATCATATCTGTCTTCTCAGGTCTCCCACTACTTCCGTATACATAATCTTGTCTTCTTTCTGATGCAGGTTGCTCTTTATGGTCTGCAGCTGCATCTGCTGAGCCAAGTTCCTCAGAAGCAACACCAACTTCATTTTTATGCTTCATCAGCTGTGTGGGAAGACTCTCCTTTTTCTCTTCTGCACCTGCAGAAAGGTTGGTCGGTTCTGTCATCCACCCTTGAACATTATCCTGGCTTTGAAGAATGAAAAATATATGAAGTTTCTCTCCCAGAACAAAAGCACATGTTTCAGAAAAATTACAATATTTTAAGAGTTACATTGTATTTTGAGAATTCAGAGGGTACATAAACTATTCAAAACCAGAAAGAAAATCCAGAACGGTTTGGTAAAATAAGACAGCATCCAAGCTATTTTCTAACTCATTTCCCTGACCATCATTTCTTACCAAGGCTAAGCTGTGCCAGTTCCTCAAACACAAACTGCACAAGTGCAGTTTGTGCCCTGAATTAGTGCCCTGATTAAACACCTGCTATCCATGGGGAGCATTATCATCTAAACCCCCGACAATTAACAGAAATTCTAAAGAAATTCTTGCAGTCCTGCAAAAAACCAGTTTTTACAAACTTATCTGGTGCTCTGTGAAACATGCACTGCACCAGGATCACTGCTTAGTGCAAAAATTTCCAATCTTTGTGTCTTCCAATATGATCAAGGTATCAAGACAGGATGTCTACAATCCATTCTAGCACACCCTCCAAAGGTTTAGGATGTGCCCACATAGTAAATTTTCAGGGATATTTATCTTAAGTTTACACATAATCCTGCCCAAAAGTTATGGGTTACTTGGCAGTTGTCACAATAACAATTAGTGGCTACCCAGTCCAGTTACCTCAGAGCTCACAGATTTAATATCCACTCTGTAAACCTTAAAATTGCACAACACTTTTCTATTTCTATAGTAAAGCTTCCCACCTGCAACATATCTTTGCTTACTCACTTTACAGCCCTTCGGCACCCAAGCCCCGACATGTACCAAGCTGTCACATAGCACAGAGCTCAGGACTAGAGTTCCCAGAACCGCAGAGTGGCCTGGGCTGGTAGGGACTTTAAAGGTCACCTAGTTCCAATCCCCCTGCTGTGGGCATGAACACCTTCCAGGCTGCTCAGAGCCCCATCCAGTCTGGCCTTGAACACTTCCCAGAACGGAGCATTCACAACTTCGGCAACCTTGTTCTCACCACTCTCACAGTAAAGAATTTCTTCCTAATATCTAATCCAAACCTACTCTCTTTAAGGTGAAATTATTCCCTCTTCTCCTATCACTACCTGCCCTTCTAAAAAGTTCCTCTCCATTTTTCTTGTAGGCTCCCTTCAGGTACTGGAAGGCCACAATTAGATCACTCTAAAGCCTTCGTTTTTCCAGTCTAAACAGCCTCAACTGTCTCAGCATTTCCTCCACAGGAGAGGTGCTCCATCCCTCCTAATCAACTTCGCGGCCCTGCTGGGGACTCGTTCCAACAGCTCACGGTCCTTCCTGTGAGGAGCCCCCAGAGCTGGGTGCAGCCCTGCAGGTGGGGTCTCACAGAGCAGAACAGAGGGGCAGAATCCGCTCCCTAGACACCGCTGACCACGCTGCTCTTGACGCAGAGTCGCACTCCACGTCCCGATTTTTCCCGTCCCCACTCCTCGGGGAAGGACGGCCCAGGCTTGCCGCAGCGCAGGGCCAGCCGTGCCCGCACGGCGCGGCCGCGGGAGGCCTCACCTTTCCGCCGCGCTCCGTCCGGCCCGGCACGGCCCCGCGCCACCGCCCGAGGCCGGCACCCCCCGCCGAGCCCCGGCAGCCGCCGCCGGGCCGGGCCCGAGGGGAGAGCGCTGAGCTCGGCCCGGCCGCCGCCGCTCGCCGCTCATGCCGGCGGGGCCCCGGGAACGACCGGCCCCAGCCCCGCCCGAGCGCCCGCCCGGCTCCAGCGCGGCCCCGCGGCCGCTTCCTCCCCGCCGGAAAGGGCGGCCCCGCCGGGCCCTCAGCCCGCGGCGGGCGGGACACCGCACCCGCTGCGCGGGGAGTAAAAGCAGCGAAGTGAAACTCCCCTCCGCCAAGGCGGAGGGCAACACTAAGTCCTCGTAAGCAGAGGAGGGGGCGGAAATAAGAGTTGCTTTCCGGCTGCCAGACGTTCCGTATAAAAGGAAGTGCTCTAATAATGCGAAGTGTGTGTGTGTGGAGCGGAGCTCGTATGGAGCTGGAAGTCTCTCTTCTGGGAGCAAAGAAGTACATCACCACATTCTGATACACCTTTATGAATTTACAGGCAGTAGAAAAGTGCACACGGAGAGTAGATGAGAAGTCTTTAAAAAGTATGTGCTGCAGAAACATACCCATTATTAAAACAAACAAATAAATCCCCCAAAACTAATAAAACCCCCCCAACAACAACCTCCCCAAAACAAACAAAAAACCAACCACAACAAAACCAACAACACTAGAATCTGTACCTTGATAGAAAAGTCTACTGCAGTTTAGGCGTTTGGCGGGGAAAGTCTTCACATTGAGACTGGGTCTGAAAATGAAGAAGTGTTTGTCTTCTTTCTGAAAATTCCCTCATCAGAATATGTTTTCTCTGAGTTTGACAAGTGAGGCTGAGACTGGAGGCAAAGAACTACTGAAAACATACTTTTCAGCAAAGGAATTTGAACTAACGTATTTAGAGAATCAAGCATTATTGAGAGAACATTTTAAAGGTGGAGGTCAGGTAGTAAGACCTCAAAAGGGTTAAAATGGCAATGATAAATAAACATCATTGATTAATTAATTAAACTGATTGACATTTTTGGAAACAAGCCTTCTCTGTTTCTTTTATCCTTGAGACGTGTGGAAATATGACAAATGTTTGCAGAAAAGTGGGAAAAACCACATTACCTTAGTTCTCTTTTAATCAGTGCTCTTCTCATGGATCAAATTCATGTAGGATTGCTCTTGACAATGACATCTTCTTTGAAAAACCTCTTTGTTTGAACAGCTGTTTGACTGACAGTTTTGTCTCAGTATGCATTCTTGTTTCCCACTGGCCATTCCAGAATTACTTACTATCCAACAGCTAGTCCACTTCAAATATACCCTCTTGTTTCCCATGTTCCCATCATTTAAATAATTCAGATTTAGTAGCATTTAAGAGCCATTACAATTTACAGTTGCCTCCTTTTTAAGGTTAGGTACTTTTTTTGTTTGTTTACCCACCTTTGCTCTTCTCTCAGCAATTTTAAAGCAGAGATATTTTGGCTGATCATTTTATAACCCTTCAGAGAACCACAGAGCAGAATAGGTGAATCTGCAGCCTAGATCTCAGGTTGATCACTGGGAGTGACTGGAATCATACTGGAACCTTACTGGGAAGCTATGGGGCCATAGTGGGACTGACTGCGATCACACTGAGGGTAACAAACTGTACTGGGAGTGCCTGGAACTATAGTAAGGGTGAATGGGAACACCTGGGACCAGGCTGGGATCATAGTGGGATGATACTGGGAGTGACCAGGATGATCCTTGCATCATACTGAGTGTAACTGAAAGTGACTGGGATCGTACTGGGGGTGACTGGGAGCCACAGGGCCTATACTGGGAGTGACCTGGGCCCCCCCGGGGGATCTGGCCCAATTGGGGCTCAGGGTTGTTCTCCCCCAGGGCTGCCCCAGGTCCTGTTGCCACCCCCGGCCCCACAGAGCTGAGGGGCAGGGCACAGCTGAGGGCCAGGGCACAGCTGAGGGCCAGGGCACAGCCAGGGAAAACGACCTGGCTGAGGGACACTGAGCTCCAGCACTTTGGGCTGTTGTGCCCGGGCTGTTGCCCTTGGGCTCCCAGCGCAGGCCAAGGGGGTAGAATCCCCTCCAGAAGCTGTTGTTGGCTTTAAGCTTTGCTCTGAACATTCCCAAGGAACCACCTGCAGTGGCTGCAGCCCAGCTGGGTGCTTGGGGCCACCAAAGGCACTCTGGCAGTTCCCTCCTGCCCCAGGCAGGACAGAGAACATCCAAGGAAAGGCTCGTGCTTGGCTCAGGGCAGGGACAGGGTACTCCCATGGAGCTGCCACGGGCACAACAGAGCCAGCCTGGGGACAGGATTGAGATTTATGTCCCAGGGAATCCCAGCAGGGATTCCTTCTCATCTCACTGCTGTCATTGGATTGGTCATCAGTTCAAATCATTTCCCCATGGAATTCCCATGGCAGTGGGTAGGGGGGAGATCCATCCATGGAATTCTCATCTGACTGGGATGAGAATGAGATTCAGCCACGGAAATTCCCTAGGAATTCCTGCATTCCCAAGTCCCCCTGTTTCTGAATCCCATGTTCCCATAGGAATTCCCCTTTCCCTCCCACATCCACCTTTGTGCTCCAGAGCCTCCCGACTATATCTGATGTATTTTGGGGCCCTTCCACACAGGTGTGTCCCAGGTAATGCTTCATCTGCTCCACCATGATCCCTTTGGATTTTCAGCACCTCTGGATGATCCAGGTGGCATCATCAGACACTGCAAAGTTCCTGGATCCCAGCTGGAAGGAGATGAAGTCCCACCCGTTGTAGCCATACCGGTGGAATCCATGGAGGCTCCGTTGGAGGTCACGGCTGGAAACCACCTGCACTGTGTGGAGACCTGGGAACGAGGAGAGAACAGACCCATGGAGTCGTGTCCCAGCCCTGTAGGAAACCAGATAGAAATCTCCCAGGACCCCGTGCACACAGGCTTAGAGGCAGAAAAGAATGCAGGGCTTGGTTTGAAACCCTCAGAGAAACTGAGATACATCAAGTCACACAGACATGAAGTGGGGATGTAAGTTTTAGTTTTAGGTGAGTAAAAAGATGCCTTAAGTGCCTTAAGCAACTAAGAGACTGTATTGGTTGATAGAAAAGCCCTAAAGTCCAGTTTAAAGTTCAGTAGCATTACCTTGTAGAAAGTTAACTAAATCCTAGACATAACAAACTTAACATAGCATTGCTAACATTGCTAAACAGAATAGATAGGGTGTAGGCCTTGTGTAAGAAATTATGACCATTGTCACCCAACTGTGTTAGACCAGGATAGGTGCAAAACGACAGTAATAGCATCGTGGTTGTAGCTGGTTGGATGATACATGAATAGAGCACATTGTATCGGGGGTGCTGCTGCTGCTTCTGCTTGGCACATGGGGACTCTGTGCTAGAAGGCATTTTGCACAATGGCACAGCCTGTAACACTTTGAGCTTTGTGAGGCTGATCTAGCCATGTCATAAACTACTTGCACCAGTTTGGTGGATGGTCAAAAAGCGTTTATTATCTGAAGCATGCAGCTTAAATACTATCTGGGTCTTCTCTACGTCAGAGGGTCTTGCTACACTTCCTGGGGGGAACGGAAAGGTACTGGTATGTCCTTGAAGGGGGCTTGTGTCCTTGAGGTAGATCTTATCTGATGGCTGGAATGTTTCTGAGGCCCTCTCGTAACAACCCGATATCTTCCGAGCGCCTTTCCCTGTCCAGCCACATCTCCCCCACATCTCCCCCCCTCTATCACTAAAGAAATGAGGTAGATATATGTATATATATATATAGGCACTAAATGAGGTAGAAGGTTAGTATCTAACTAAAGGGAGAAGGAGTTTGGAAACCTGAGTAAATTTTTGCCAGGCAAGTTTGAAAAAGCTTGTGACTGGCAATGTTCCCTGAGTAGTTCATGGCATTTCATGCAGGCCTAGGAACAGAATGTTAGTCCGTTCTAGGCGAGTTCTAACAAATGAAACTATTTTGTTCAGCAGGCATGGTCCGAAGATAGCTGTTAAAAGTAGCATTGCCAATGGGCCTACTAAAGTGGAAATCAAAGTGGTTAACCACAGGGATTGGTTAAACCAGGACTCGAACCAGCCTTGCTGGGCCTCTCTATCTTTTGTCTCTGAGCCAGTCTGTTTCGAAGTTTTGCCATCAAGTCTCTAACTACTCCGGTATGGTCTGCATAAAAACAGCATTCTTCTTTCAGGGCTGCACACAGGCCTCCTTGCTGCATGAACAGGAGGTCCAAACCTCGCCTGTTCTGCAGGACCACTTCCGAGAGCGAAGAGACTGACTTCTCTAGGTAGGAAATGGATTTCTCGATCCTCTGCAAGTCCTCGTCAATGGTCATTTGCAGTTGAGACAGTCCTCGGTGCTGTGTTGCTAGGGCCGAGACACCAGTCGCCGTTCCAGCCGCTCCCAAACCAAGCAGCATTGCGATGGTTTATCCTGTCAGTATCTCTCTTTTGTGAAGCCGGCTGGGTTCTTCGAAGAGGTTGTATACCTCTTCATCTGAGTGGTACAGGACCCTAGGAACAATCAGAACTTGGACACAGAAGTCGTTAGAATCATTGAACTTGGGAAGAAACACACAAGGACTTACTCCGGATCTCTGACAAACCCACATGGCTGATGCAGCTGGGACAACCCACTTATTATTTTTTTCTGTTGGGCTTTACAATTTTGGAGCAAACATTCCCTTTTCGCTTAGCTAGGGCTGCATTTCCAAAACATCTGCCCCGACCTGAGACTTGACTCAGGGTGATACCTCTGCGGGTGTGTCCCATCTGCACTGATGAGGCCTTAGCTGTGGAGTAAGTGAATGAGGTGTTTACAGCAACTCCTTCATAAAAGGGGGTTGGACATCATAACAAGCCAACATGAATTAGTTAGGTTAGGGTTAGATTCATTCAGGGATAGATAAGTGGCATCTAACATGCGAAGGATTGGGTCAGGGTCTGACTTGACAAATCGGCCTATCTGGAAGGCTTTCTCATCACTGCTTGTATTTCTTTTGTATTTAAAGGTGTGTATGTTCTCCTCAGATTCTGTCTCGCCCCAGTCACCCTTACTGGAAAGGCATGAATGGCAGCAGCTGGTTTCCATTCAGCACAAGCTATCTTTATTTTTCCCCAATCTGTGAGTTTATGTTGTGTTTGTTCCCCTGTATTATAAAAAGCTTTGTTTGATTTGGGTAAAAAACCCATGAATTCTGTTGTCTCCGTTTCGGAGTCCGTGCCGGTCTCGGAGCTGTCAGTGAGACTGTTTGAGGAGCTGTGGCTCCACTCCGAGTCGGAAGCCGACTGCTGGTACACTTCCGGCTGGCTGTGCCTTTTAGTTCGGCTCCGCCCTCGCCCCGCCTTCCGGGGGTGGCTTTGGGCGGACCCTCGGGTCTGTCCCCGTTCCGCCTCCCGGGTCCGGCCCCTCCCCCCTTCCCGGGGGTGGCGCCGCCACGCCTCTCGTGGGCAGTCCCGTTCCCACCCCCTGGGCTCGCCGCGCCCCCCCCACGGGGGGGGTGTTTCCTCCGAAAAACGCCATTGGGGGGGTTTTTCGGCCGCGCTCCCCCCCCCACTCTCTCTCCCGCACGTGCGCAGAGCAAGTCGGCTCCGCCGAGCCCTCTCGCCACGCACGCGCGCTGGCGGGGACTCGCATTTCCGGCTCTCCACGCGGCTTTTCGCCCCACCCCCGTTCCCGTTCGCGACCGCCATCTTGGAGGTATGGGGGGGGGGGGGGCCACGCCGCGTCTTCAGCGTCTCTCTCTGCCTCCCTTGCCTGCTGTGCTAGCTTTTCCCAAACGGATTTCGCGCGCTCTCCGTCCCCCCGCGCCGTTTCGGCGATCGGGCGACCCGCGGTTGCTTCCGCCGGCTCCGAAAAGCGGGCGGAACCTCGCCCGCGCGGCTGCTCTCCCGGAACCGGCGAGTCGGCGCTCCGCGCGCGCCGCGGCTGCGCCCCCGATCCCGGCAATCCGCCGTTTGCCCCGCCCGGTCCACAGCGGCGGCGGACCCCGATCCCCCGGCTCCGGAGAGCGACAGATGTCCCGCGGCGGCGGCGGCTCCGGGCTCGGCGGGCTGGTGCCGCCCCGCTCGCCCCGCGGCGGCAATTCCCAGCCTCCCTTCTCCCCACCGCTGCTGGCTCGCGGCGACAGCCCGGCGCCGCCGGGTTCGGGCGGGTCCCGCGGTAAAAAGCGGCGGGGGGGTGGAGGGGGACCCGCGCTTCTCTCGGGGGGCTCTGGGGGGCCCTCTGGGTCCGGGGGTTCCCGCATTAGGGTCCGAGGTTCCCCCCCACGGTCTGGAAGGTCCGGGGATGGGCTCCGGCGGGGGGGCCACCCGTCCTTTCCCCCCGTGCTCTTGCCATTAGACAAGCCGCCCCCGGAGGATCCCGCGGCTCCCAACCCCCTTTCCCCTGGCTGCGTAACGGCGAATAAACAGGTTTTAACTGCTAGCCAGGTCTCCTGCTGTTCTCTTGCTTTTCTCAAAGCAGTTTCTACGTTTCCCCAAGCTTTGAGATTCTTTGCACTGCCGGTGGTTTTTGCATCCTCTGCCAAATCGGCAGTATATTTTTCCCACCTTTCTATATTTAAAATATCTATAGGCCTCTCAATCGTGCCCAAATCTATGAGCCTTGCAATAGCAAGATATAAATTCTTTTGCTCACACCGTATTCCCCAATGCCTTTTCATAAGACTCACAACCTGCGCGAGGGCCTCCATGCCGTTCGCTGGTTCTCCGGGGGCGTCCCCCCTGTTCCTCCGCAGTGGTTCGGAACCAGCCGCCACTGCCGCCGCCTCCTTTCCAGGCGTATTCCCGTTTCCCTAGGTCCTTTTCCCGGGTTCTCGGCACCAGATGTTGTGTTTTTCGTCCACAAACTCTAGCGGCCTGGTATCTAGGATAGACGGCACGGCAACCACGTGTTCCTCGTGGCGCTCGGGCTATTAACACACTTGCACCAGTTTGGTGGATGGTCAAAAAGCGTTTATTATCTGAAGCATGCAGCTTAAATACTATCTGGGTCTTCTCTACGTCAGAGGGTCTTGCTACACTTCCTGGGGGGGAACGGAAAGGTACTGGTATGTCCTTGAAGGGGGCTTGTGTCCTTGAGGTAGATCTTATCTGATGGCTGGAATGTTTCTGAGGCCCTCTCATAACAACCCGATATCTTCCGAGCGCCTTTCCCTGTCCAGCCACATCTCCCCCACAATGGGGACTCTGTGCTAGAAGGCATTTTGCACAATGGCACAGCCTGTAACACTTTGAGCTTTGTGAGGCTGATCTAGCCATGTCATAAACTACTTTTACAGCAAGCAGGAGCCTCTCTTGTTCCTGGGTTGGAAGCTCAAACTTGACAGCTGTCCCTCAGCAATGTGCCCATGGCTCCTATGTACTGTCAGTCCTTCCCTGACAATGACAGCAGGAGCTGCTCCCTGCTGTGAAATGTGGGGTTGTGTTTCGTGTCACGTAGAAAAAGATGGCCTTTGTAGTTATGGTTGTGAAATGTGTGGAAAAGGCCATAGGATAATTATAAAAACATGACTTTAATGAACAAAACGGAAAAAGCATGGAAAGAGGCTTTTGAACTAATATTTTGCTTGCTTATAAGTGAACCATGTGAGCCTATAAGGTTTTTACAATGTAAGTTTTAGGCTTTTTCAATTAGTATGAGTTTTATAGGTTTTTAACATGTAGGATAGATGAATGCAGAAATATTATTATTATTTGCTTTAGAAATAAAATTATTATAAGCTTTAAGCTGCTTTGTAATAAAAGGGCTTTGAGGCGTGTTCCCCTAGCCCGCTCTCAAGTGGCTTCCCAGCTCGGCCTGGCAGCCCTGGTGGGGAACCGTCCCAGCCTCGGTAGGGCTCCGCAGGATGGACTGGCAGAACCCACCCGGTGGGTAAGCTGTGCTGTCACACGAGCAGGTGGAAGGCGGCCGCGGCGAGAGAAGAGAAGGAGGCGTCGTTGGAGCGTCAGGAAAAGGGTTTATTCTCTGTAGATTGCTCTGAGCCAAGCCCCAGAGCAAAGCCTGTGCATGAACTTATAAGGGATATCAAACAACCAATCACATAATGGCAAGGGAGAAGTTAGGGAGTGGTTAGGGAGTGGGGTGACATACAGAAACCAATGGGAGGGGAGGGGAGGGGGATTCCCCGAGCCTGCCCCAATCAGGGACCGACCTCCCCTGAACCTTCTGGAACCAGGGGAGAGGCCTTCCCGAGAGCGGCAGGTCTCGAGGCAAGGGGTGGCATCGGGGTGGCAGGGAGCAGTCTCCATGGAAACAACTGGGGACTTTCCAGCCACGAAGGGAATAGACTAATAGGGAAGGAATAGGAGGGGAAACTTGGAACAAACCATTTTCAACTTGAACAATATAAATGTAAAAACAGCATTTAAAAAACAGAAACTAAAGCCGCACCGCTACATCTCCCCCTTTGTTTTTAATTAGATGGACGAGACTTGCTCTCGGTAGGGCAGGTATCCCGTGTGGAGATACAAGTCTCGAAACCAAGATTGTTGAGTTGGTGGCCACAGCGATGGGCCTTCCTCAGGGAGGACATCCTCTTCATTGACGTTCACCTCGTCCTCCAGAGAAGCTGTGCCACACTCGACCTGGTTTATTTGTGGGGGAGAGGCGGCACTCGAAATCAATTTTAAAACAAAGCGTCGGATTAACCTGAACGCAATGGAAACAATGATGATTACAAATAAAACTATAAGACCAGTCTTTAAAATCGACCCAGCCCACCCAGATAGCCCACAGTTCTTAAACATGTTGCTCAGCCAGTCCTCAGTCTCTTTCTTTACCTCTCCAAACAGATCTTGCATCTTGCGGATGGATTGCCTGATGTTTTCTACTTTGGATGATAGGTTGAAACAGCAGAGGCCCTTGAACTCCTCACACGTGTGCCCGTGCATCAGCAACAGATAGTCTATCGCGGCCCTATTCTGTAAGGTCGCTTGCCTCATTATCTCCTCGTCGGACAGGAGGTCCGCTAGGGCGTTCGAAGTCAAATTGGCCTGTTTCGCGACCCAGCATTCCAAATGGCCTCATTCGCCCATGGCTTTGGCGATTGATACCCAAGGGAGAAAAACCGTGATCGCCGTGGCCTTAGGTCTTGCCCAATGGATAATTTCTGACTGGCAGTCAGTGTCCAATTCTTTCAAGTTTCTTTTTTGGCGTGCCGATTCACCAGTCTTGTTTTTCAGGGTCCACTCCATAATTTGAGTTTTATTTGGGGTGAACAGGCAAAGACGCCCTAGGGTACATGGGCCTCCGGTAAGGCGAGAGGGGATGCCTGGCCATGCCCTGTCACCGCAAATCAGAAATACACCTTTGGGAAGGGCCAAGGGTCGAAATTCAAGTGTCGAGGCCATTTTCACATGGGTGATCTTCTCGCACCATGTGCCTGCAGTATAGACTTTGTTGGCCTGCAGGACTGGATAGAAAGACTTCTCCTGACCCTTGGGGGGAGTAAAAATAAATTGAACGCAATAAAACGGTTTGGACGAGCCGAGGAGATCCAGCTCCTGCAGCTCGGCCTGGAGGGGGGAAAGCTTCGGAACCCAGCTCCTCCACAACAAAAGAGGGTTGACTACTAAAAGGGTATTTGGAAGCGGCACGGACACGGTTCGGGCATTTTGGTCAGATACCAACTTAATGAGGGCAGGAGGAAACTCAGAAGGTTTCAAAGGGATCCCCACAAGGCAAGTCGACATAGGGTCTGTTGCCGATGCCGAGGACAGGCAGATGTGGTCCTGTCCTAGGGACCGTGTGAGGGTGGCCCAGATGTTGGCTCTGGGCTGGGGCACAATCCATCCGCTGGCCGGAGTCTGGAGGCTGGCCAAGAGCATCAGCGGCAGGATGACAGCTGCTGATGGGGCTTCCATCTAGGCGAGTCTGGGGTAAACTAAAGAGAATTGGAAACAAGAACATAATTAGAAACGGACCAGTGACGTAAGGGAAGGACAAATTCCTCCCAGGAGGACTTTTTGTGTCTTTTCCGCCTCCATGCAGCCACGGACACTTGCGATACTTTGACCCTTTCTCTGGAGACCTTGGGAGTGTAGGGCCTCACCCACTTGGAGGGAATCCACCTCAGGCCCCCAGGGGTGGATACGCAGGCATACCCACGACCCCAGTTGATGAGGTCCCTCAGTCCCACTGGTCTCCGGGTCCTTAATAAGGACTGGCGGCTTGACCTTCAGGGCGAGCTGGTCACTGTTGCTGAAATGCCTCACGATGGGCGGGTTCAAAACCTCGAATGAACAGTTTAAAAAATTGATGGTAAACAGTGCCCTTGACAATCGGATCGGCGGAGGTTCCCCTTTGAGGACCGGCTGCTGTTGGTCCAGGACCCTTTTGATCTCGCGATGGGTCGTCTCCACCACAGCTTGACCTGTTGGGGAATGGGGGATGCCTGTCTCGTGCTCCACTCCCCATTGCTGCAGGAAGCTGCGGAATTCCCCTGAGCGGTACGCAGGCCTGTTATCAGTCTTCAGGACCTTGGGGATACCCAAAAAGGAGAAAGCCTGGATGAGATGCTTAATAGCATCCCCAGATTTCTCCCCTGTGTGGGCAGAAGCGAAGACCGCACCGGAAAAGGTGTCTATGGAGATGTGCACATACCTCAGCTTACCGAACTGAAGGATATGTGTCACATCGGTCTGCCACACCTCGCAGCTGCTCAACCCCCTGGGGTTGGCACCAGCGCTTAGGGTGGGAAGCACGTGCTGCTAGCATGTAGGACAGGTCGCCACAATTGCCCTCACATGTTTCCGGGTAAGATTGAACCGGCGAACCAAGCCCGGGGCATTTTAATGAAACAGCTGGTGGCTGATCTTCGCCTGCTCAAACACATTTGGGAGCGGGGCCATCTCTGCGGGGGCAGTGAGTGCATCAGCCCTCCTATTCCCCTCAGCGATGAACCCGGGCAGATCCGTGTGTGATCTCGTGTGCATCACAAAGAATGGATGCTCTCGGTGGGAGACGAGCTTTACAAGCTTTGAGAGCAACTCGAAGAGGGCAATGTTGGTCACCTCTTGCAGAACTGAATGTTCGGCTCTGGACACTACGCCCGCAACGTACACGGAGTCAGTAACTAAATTGAATGGTTCAGAGAACCTTTCAAAGGCCCAGACGACTGCAGCCAACTAAACAACTTGAGGTGATCCTTCCACCTCGGCAACGTCTGCCTCCCACTGCTGAGTTTGAGGGTCTCTCCAAGTCAGAACTGACTTGTGGGACCTTCTGGATGTGTCTGTAAAAACTGTCAAGGCCTCTAAAGGTCTTTTGCTCTGAACACTTTCCCAAGCCAATGTGAATTGGGCTTCCGAATTGAAAATTTTGTGGGCAGGCCGATGAAATTTGTCCTGTGTAGGAATCCAGAGCAATCTGAGAGCCTCATTCTCCTGAAGCAGGTGCTCCAATATTGGTTTTGTAATTTGGCCCGTTTTCAGCCGAATTGGGATGTGTATGCACTCAAAATCACATCCGGCTAATTCCCTAATGCGGGTTCTAGCCTTCCGGATGAGATCAGCCGCCAGCTCCTGTGGCGTGGTCATTCTTTTGGACCTTTAGTGGCTAAGGAAGACCCACTCTATAATTAAGAGAGGATCCCTCCCGCCTCGATTCTTCCTAGGTGTCTTGCTGACCCCCTTGTCCCACTGAAAGATGACTCCGTGGAGGTGTGGCAGGTTCCCCAAGATGATAAAGTTGAAAGGCAGATCAGGCGCGCACCTGTCCGCCTGCCTGGTGGACATTTTTACCTGAACCTTTTCCAGTGCTTTCTGTGCCTCTGGGATGAGTTCCCTCGGAGAACTCAGCTCCTCCCTGCCTTTCAATAAATTGAAAAGGGGGTCTAGGTCTTCGGTGGTCAGACCTAGCCAGGGCCGCACCTATGTCAACACCCCACACAGTTGATGGGCATCGGCAAGAGTCCTGATTTTGGTTTTGATGGCAAATTTTTGTGGAACAATGGTCCGCTTACTGATTTCCAGGCCTAAATACCTCCAGGGCGGCATCTGTTGAATCTTCTGTTCCTGCAGCTCAAATCCTGCAGCAACCAATGAAGAGATGGTCAGGTCAAGTGCATGGGCAAGCACATTGTCATTTGGGGTGCAGACAAGTACGTCATCCATGTAGTGGTGGATTATTGCCTTGTCTGCGGCTGCACGCACAGGGGACAACAAGGAAGAGACATACCACTGGCAGATGACAGGGCTGTTCTTCATGCCTTGCGGCAACACTTTCCAGTGGTATCTTTTCCTTGGGGCCTCTCGGTTGATGGTGGGAACCGAGAACGCAAAGCGCAGGGCGTCATCCGGGTGCAGGAGAATTTGAAAGAAACAATCTTTAATGTCTATTACAGCCAATTTCCAATTTCGTGGGAGCATTGTTGGGGAAGGCATCCCAGGCTGGAGAGACCCCATATCTTCAATCACGTTGTTTATTTGTCTGAGGTCGTGAAGGAGCCTCCACTTGGTCTTGTCAGCCTTCTGGATGACAAAGACCAGAGAATTCCATGGGGACGTGGTCTCCTCGATGTTACCCTTTTGGAGCTGCTCCTCCATGAGCTCGTTCAGCGCCTTTAATTTTTGTTTTGAAAGTGGCCACTGTTCTACCCAGACTGGAACATCTGTTTTCCAATCCAGTTTCTGGGTAGGGCGCTTGTCAGCGACCGCCGCCCGAAAATCTTGTGAGGGGTCGGGAATGTCAGTTGTGACCCCCCACTGGGCCATCAGGTCTCGTCCAAGCAAGGGCTCCTGGTAGTCTAAAACGAATGGGCGGAGATTGGCCAATTTCCCATTCGGCCCCTTAATTTGCACAACGCTTTTCGATTGTCTGGCCAATTGCATGCCCCCTACACCTTGAACGTGTCCAGCTACGCTTTGCAAGGCCCAATGTGACGGCAAATCCTTTGTGGGGATGATCGTCACATCTGCCCGTGTCCAAGAGACCCTTGATGTTAAAAGCCTCTTCACCCACCTGCATCTCACTGTTTAGCTGTGGTTTTGTCTTTGTGATTGCCCTCACCCTCCCCATGGATGGTATCTCGTCATTGAGACTGGGGATGGGTATCATTTGGGCAACTATCTGCCCTTTTGGTAGAAAGACAGGTGGGTGTGTGCAGTGCAGCCAGATGTCAAAGCGCTCGGGATCCGAATCAATGGTCCCCGGAGCGACTTTGATCTCATGAGGTGTATACTTACAGTCCCCGATGACGATGCACTTAGCTCTGATCCGATGCCAAGTGCCCTGCTCACTCGGGTTGACCGATATAAAATGCCAATCGGTGTCTTTCAGCAACAGCGAGTCTGTTAGCTGCAGCCTGAAGGGCTCATACCGTGAGTATGTTGTCACGATCGGGTCAGCGAGGTCTATTTCTTGTGGTGTCATGTCCGGTGGCTTTGAGTCTGTTAAGACTCGTGTGTCAGTCCTGGTAGGTGAAAAAGACATGTCAGCTTCCGTCCTCCCTCCCCCTCTCCCCCTCCTGGCCCAGACCACCCATTTTTTATCATCGCGCTGGGTGGACCCACGCTCTCCCCCTAGTTTTTTCACTGGTGGGGGTTGTTGTTCCCCTGGGACCTCCCTCCTCCACCTCCCCGGTTTTTGACAAACTGTTGGAATTCTGCCCTTAATGGGCAGCTGTTCTGCCAATGTCCGGTTCCTCCACAGAGGGTGCAGGTGTTTCTGCCAGCTTGAAATGATGGCTTCCTTGCGGGAAAGTTTCTTCGCGACCCTGCAGCGTGAGCCGCGGCCGCCCTTGGAGTTGACCACGGATGGTGCTGGGAGGTGTGCTCTGCCTTAGAGGATATCAAGGGGACCTTGGCCTCGCAGACTTGCAGCATGTCCTCAATGGTGGGTGGGGGCTTGAGGGGCAGGCTGAGGATGGCCATCTTGCACTTTTCATTGGCATTCTTCTGTGCCATTCCCTCTAGCACACTCTCCCTGGCTTCCTCCTGCCGCACCTGTAACTCGACTGCCCTGGTTAGGCGTTCTACAAAATCTACAAAGGGCTCTGCCAGTCCCTGCTTAATATCTGAATAATGCAGCAGAGGGCCTCCTGACCGCAGTCCAAGAAATGCCCTTTCAGCCATGTCCCTGATCTTATTTAAAATTCCCTCTGGGATGTTATTTGCCTGTTCCTGAGCCTGTGCCCACTTGCCCTCCCCGGACAGGTGCTCGAGGGTAATGGGTTCCCCTGCCGCATCTGTTGCAGTCGCTGGATCATCTTAACAAGCTCGGAAGTGCAGTCCGAAACAGGTCCTTCCATGCCGCCTCCCAGAGCTTGTACTCTGTTGAGTTGAGCAGGCACGAAAAGAGCTGCCAAAGATCAAACGGGACTGTCACTATACCGGCTAAGTTGGCTCTCATCAATCCTCGGAAGTACGGGCTTTTCCTCCCGTACTCCTGGTGAGCCTTACACAGGTCCTTGATTGTGTTCTGAGAGAGGGGCTGCCAGTTGGGATGAGTGACATTCCCACCCCTCGACCTGCGGTAATCACAGGAGCGAGGGAAGGAAGGTCATCCTGGCATGGGTCCTGGGGTTCCGGCTCCCCCCTTCCGGTATCCCAGTCGTGGGAACCGGATGTCGGGCCGTGGGAACCAGAAGTCCAGGATGGCTCCGGGACGGCTAGAGGCATGGCCTTGGGGAGTGACGCAACAGGGAAGGAGGTAGGGTCTGGGGTGGGGCTTGGACTGGGAGGAGTTGAGGGAGGAGCATAAAAGGGAGGTGGAAACAGGAATTCCTGCAAGGTAGGAGTTGAGGAAAGGAAAGGGTTGGTGTGGCGGGAAGAAAAAGGATTGTGGGAAGGAGGAATGGGGGATGGGGGCGCCGAACACGGAGATGATCGCGCCATGCGGTCGCCGCCATGTCGCGCATGAGGGTACGAAGGGACACCATCTTGTGACACATCAAAAATTTGAGTCGAACCAAACCGAACACGGGGTTTTGTAACTGGGGAAGAGCGGGATAGGGAAAAAGCTCGAGAAGCCTGGACAGGGCTATAACGAGCTCCCTGGACAGTCCAGCTAGGACTGTCCAGGCGAGGGGACTGGGGTACCCGCAGGGAGCCAGGGCTAGCAGGGGGAGTTTTCCCTGCTGATCCCCTTAGAATACCCGCTCGGGGCAAAGAGGGATTGGGACTGGGGTTAGGGGAAACTGGGGGAGTCTGTCTTTGCTGCCCTTTCTCCACTCTCCTCGTTGAAATTAAAACAGATGGAATCTGTAATGGCCAAGATGTAAATTTGGCTGCTCGTTCGTCCCCTGCCCTGCCCTGCCCTGCCCAATTGTAAAAGTTTTGAATAGACAGTGTTCCAAAAATTGACACACGTCACCTGTGCAGGGGACACTTTGGGAAAGTGGAGGAAGAGGAGCGGGACAAAACTCTTGAGGGCTCTCTTTTTAAACTTAACCTGAGAGCCTCTTAACAACAAAACAATTAAATAAAAAACATCCTTTTCTGCAGTAGAGAGCTTTGCACCCATCGCTCAGTCTACTTCCAACACTCACACACACCCGAAAACTGAAAAAGAGCAACGAAAACCAAAAGCCGCGAACTTAAAATCCGAGCCCGGAGCAGTCAAGACCCTCCACGCACCCGGAGTGCAGGCTGTGCAACAAAAACCGACAGTGTGACGAAAAGCCCGGTCACCCCTCGTGCTGGGGGGTCACCCGTCTAAAAACAAAATGTGAAAAACCCAAACCGAGGAAACAAAGGCCGCCGCACTCAGGACTTTCCCAGTCCCTGGGAGAGCTTAAGGCTACTCCACAAGGGGGTTGCAACCTTGGCTCTTCTTAAAAGAGAGAGCCTTCCCAAAAGGCACGAGGCCGAGGGCGTGACCTCAAAAGAAGGTGAGCCCTTATACTCACCGTGTCTGGTGCAGTCATCGTTAAACAGGGTGGTGGTGGTCCCTCGCCGGAGGAGGATTTCCCTGGGTGTGGGGAAGCTGCCCTCCTCTCCTGCCAGGAGCGCACTCTGAAGAGCTGCTTCAACTGGCAGGTGCGTGACTGTCAGTGGCCCTTCAGTGCTGCGTGGAGGTCTCCCACATAGACGAGGACCAGCTCCTCGGGGTCTGGCGATCTTCACAGACAAGTCCCGAGTCGAGAGCTCACGCTGCTGCGCTCGTGTGAACAGACAGAGGAACTGCGCCGTGCCCCACGTTGGGCGCCACCTGAGGCGTGTTCCCCTAGCCCGCTCTCAAGTGGCTTCCCAGCTCAGCCCAGCAGCCCTGGCGGGGAACCGTCCCAGCCTCGGTAGGGCTCCGCAGGATGGACTGGCAGAACCCACCCAGTGGGTAAGCTGTGCTGTCACACGAGCAGGTGGAAGGCGGCCGCGGCAAGAGAAAAGAAGGAGGTGTCGTTGGAGCATCAGGAAAAGGGTTTATTCTCTGTGGATTGCTCCGAGCAAAGCCCCAGAGCAAAGCCTGTGCATGAACTTATAAGGGATATCAAACAACCAATCACAAGATGGCAAGGGAGAAGTTAGGGAGTGATTAGGGAGTGGGGTGACATACAGAAACCAATGGGAGGGGAGGGGAGGGGGATTCCCCGAGCCTGCCCCAATCAGGGACCGACCTCCCCTGAACCTTCTGGAACCAGGGGAGAGGCCTTCCCGAGAGTGGCAGGTCTCAAGGCAAGGGATACATTGGGGTGGCAGGGAGCAGTCTCCATGGAAACAACTGGGGACTTTCCAGCCACGAAGGGAATAGACTAACAGGGAAGGAATAGGAGGGGAAACTTGGAACAAACCATTTTCAACTTGAACAATATAAATGTAAAAACAGCATTTAAAAAACAGAAACTAAAGCCACACTGCTACAGGGCTTGAACTATAGCTTTAGAATATATATAGAAATATATATATTCACCTGACTAGAAGAAGGAAATGAGCTATCCTAAGCTAAAATTAATGATCATGAAAAGAAAGGCCGGACAATCCTGGAAAAAGAGATAGACCACCATCTGGAAGCTGGACATCACCAACAACTGATTTATGGTCCTGAGAAGAAAGGCTGAATTGCTCATCTCTGGTGTTTTCTTCTGAAAAAGGAAATCTGGACCCTCTCCCCACTGATGTTTATTTCTGAAGAAGGAAATCTGAACATCACCATCAGTAATTTATGGTCCTGAGAACCTCATCACCATAGATGTTGTTTCTGAACAAGGGAAGCAAAAAAGATTACTTCACCAATTTACACCTCTGAAGTATAGAAATTCAATGTCACCAGTAGGAATTGATCACAATGGGGTATAGAAATTGGATTTCAAAAATAGAAATTAGGAGGAAACTAGAGAAAAAATTGCAGAGAAGTGCTTATGAAAATTCTCAATAAATACCAGCAGAAAATCAGCAGTTGGCATGCAGTTGGAGGGGAAACCCCCACTGTACCTAACGCTGCTTTGCTCACATTTTACCATTTTGTATTAATTAATAAATTGATTGCTGCTTGACATATTGGCCGAGTCAAGCTCTTTATTTCTAATACTGCCGCCAGCCAACTCCTTTGCCTAGAGTCCCTTCCCGTGCTGGCAGTACAAGCTCCCTCTTGCCTTGAGCCAAATGCCTGCCTCCACCTTGGGCTGCCTTTGCCAGCTCTCTTTTTCCAAGCGTTGGACTCCCAGGCTTGGGCCCCAGCCCAGGGACATTGGTTATTTCCATCAGCGGCTAGTTTTACAGCACGAACCATTCTGGATTTACCTAAGAGGTGAATCATTCAGATTGTCGTGCTTTCTTGTACACCATGTCCTATTAAGACCATGAACACGCTGTTCTTACAGCTGGGATTGTGGCTGTTTCTACGCCATTTATTCCACACTGCATGACTAAAGGAAATCTAAGTGTACTAAGTTACTAAGTTTAAGCTACAGCTTAGTGCAAATATGTGTTAAAAGAGAATGAATTCCATAATCCCCTTTTATTTTTTGGTCACTAGTGGATACCTCCCTGAAGGTTACAGAACAACTCAAAAATGTAGTGCACACAATGAAGAAAATGCAACACAAAACTCCCTCTGGATGATGAGGTTAGAAAACCTGTTCTAATCCATGTCACTGTTTCTCACCACATCTACTTAAACTAACAATAAATTAGGCTGATTTTCTCCATGCTGAGACAGTTTTGCAATGAAGCAACAGCATATCATGATGCTAAAAAAAAATCTGGCATTACCTGAAATGTTCACTGATACAAAGTATATCAGTACACAGCAAGGCAGACTGGGTTATCACAGTTATTCCTCCTCTCCCCTCCTCTGCATTGTCTCCTGTGTAGAAGACGCAGGCTATGAAAACAAGGCAAGGTCGCTGCCTATTTTTCTGCTCCCACAGGACTTGTTAGACACCGTGTTTTTTCAAAGGACTGCATGTGCCTCTCCCCAGCTTGCTTATTTCTCATTCTACAAAAAAATAGAGCTGAAGGAGTTTCAGGCATGTGAGTTCCTGACCTCTCTTTCCCTCAAAAGGCTTTGCCTCCCCAAGCCCTGCTTACCTGCTGTGCTTTGGCATGAGAGCCATTCAAGCCCAAAACACAAGGGCAGTGGACTTCAACTGCCTAGCCTCTCTTTGCCATGGGATTGCTTTTACCCTGCAGCCTCCATGGGCAAGGGCTTTGTGGGAGCAGGGGCTGTCACAGCCTGTGACCTGCACACAGAGCCAGGAAAAGGAGTTTATCCTGGTGCCTTCTGCTACTGCTGATCCCAGCAGCAACTCCCTTGCAAGTTCCTCCAGGGAACTTCATAACAAGGGCTTCCCTTGTAGTGCTTGTGAGAACTTGTTGTTTCCAGTTCTTCACCATCCTTCTGGATTCTGGAGCATCTCAGCACAAGTGTCCATGGCCCTTCCTGCATCCCTAGCCTGCAGCAGTCACAGTCATTGTTGCCTCCCCCTTGCTGCTGCTCATTTGCTCAAGTGCTGCCAAAGGCAGCAGAGCTGCCTCAGGATCGTTGTTGGCTTCTGGACTCCAGGATGACCTTCAGAGGGACACTTGGAGCGCTTGCTAAAGAGCTGCCTGTGCCATGGGGGCTGGATTTGTCCTCCCTGGCTGGCTGTGTTTGGAATTGGATGCTCCGTGGAGTCCCGCAGTTTTCTCAGCAGGCCTTTGCAGCGAGTTATTAGCCAACGTGTGGCTCTGCTGCCATCCCAAATCTGCGCTTTCCTGGGCTAGCCTGACTGCAGTTGGGGCATGTGCTGGGCATGGACAGAGAATCCCATGGACAAAATCCTCCCCCATCATCACATTTACAGCTGCTCATTGCTCTGCATAGCACAAATCTACACTTCTTGTAGTGGAAACATTGAATTGATGGCAGATCGTTACATCTGCAATACCAATTGACAAATACACAAAAATCAACTTTGGTTTAAAAATGAAATTTATTTTAAATGGCTACACCTGCAGTGCCAGTAGAGAAACAGACAAATATCAATTCAAGCTTATAAAACTAGTTTATTGTTACACTTGTGCTACAGAAATATATACAAATAGAAATTTGTTAAAAAATTCTTGCAACCTACTACAACCACTCACTATACACAAATATGAACTGATGTTTAACAATTTAATTCATTACATAGTACTCCAACTGTACAGCCCATATACAAATACAAAAACATCAGTATCTCTCTCTAAAGAATCCCAGACCCAGTACTAAAGAAATAGAATTCTAGAACCAGACAACTCAAGACATATTTAAATCTTTGTAAATACATAACCATAAAATATACAGATGTAAATCTATCATTCATATTTAATATGACACGAAGCAAGACATATATAAATACACACATCACAAACCTATCTATAAATATACAAATATCAATGTACCAATATAAGAATCCTTATAACCCCATCAACATACAGCTATCCAGCTATACAACTGAACATGTCAATATAAATCCAAATGGAAACATATCAATATACATGCATCAAGAGAACAAGATACATACATATATACCTGTACAAATACCAGTTTATATAGGTAAATAACCATCAGCTTCTAACTTTCTCAGCCCATCTGTAAACATCTCTAACTACAACTCCATCAGCAGGGATTGTAGCTGTCCAAGTTGCCAGGCTCTGCCTTGGTCTCTTCCTGCAGTGTAGAGCAGTTCTCCTGGACAGGGCCAGCAGATGGGACATCCGGGAAGCAAAGGGAACACTGAGTGAGGATGGGGACGTTTCCCTTGGCAGCAACTGCCCTTCAGTCAGGGAAGGGCAAATCTGAGCGCCTCCCCAGGAGGGCTGGAAAGAACAGGCAGGCCGAGCGGGCCGGGCTGTGGTGAGCGCAGCCGCGGCGGGACAGTCCCGCAGCCCCTGGCATTGCCCGGCACAGCTCCCGGGCCCTGCCGGCACAGCTGCCTTGCCCAAGGACAGCCCCTGTGCCAGCCAGGGCAGCTGTGCTGAGCAGCCCCAGCACGGGCAGGGCCCGCTCCTGCCCAGCCAGGCACTGCCCACGGCCAAAGCCCGCGCCACCCTCAGCCCCACCCTGCCTCAGCGGCTCTGCGGCCTCAGCCGGGCTCTCAGCTGGCAGCAGCAGCTCTCTGTTCACTGCTATTGCTGGTGGCCTTCAGCTTCTCCCTGCTGCCTCCTGTCAGTCTCTGCCTGTCCTAAAGGTCTTCAGGGCAGCTGTGGCTAAAGTGGAGGCTCTGCAATTGGTTCCCAGGCCTGGCAGAGCCTGTGCCACTTCCCTGTCACCTCAGTGCCACCATTGCCCTCTGCTGCCCCACACCCCTCAGTCCCCCCAGCACCTCAAGGTCACCGTCCCTGCAGCGTCACCGCCTCCTCAGCCCCCTCTGTCTCACCGTCCTTCAGCAGCTCCTCAGGGGACAGTGCCTGGGGCCACCGGCAGCTCCCACCGCTCCAGGGACACCCAGGGCTGGAAATGCTGCTCCACCCAGCCTGGCCGCCAGCTCAGACCCAGCAGAGGAACGGGACAGAGGGGACGCAGGGGGAAAAACAAGAAGGGAAAAAGGCAGCCGAGGGGAGAAAGAAGTAAAAATGCCCACCTAGGCCTACACAAACATCACTCCATCCATCTGCATTGTTATAAATGTGTGGTTAATTTGCATTTTATTAATGCAGCCTTATATGTGTATAAAATAAACTGTGTCTCCAAAATACCCCCCTGTACAAGATTAGTTCACAGATGAAAGAGCAGGAATGATGTTATCCTCCCTCCAAGCCGAAACAATGAGGTGATGCCATGTTATAGTGATGGATGGTGATGAAGTACACACAGACAGTTCTTGATGATCACAAGGCTTTACTTCTTTGAATCTTTGTTTTATAACATGAAGCGCTGAAATGGCAGTGATTGGTGGGAGAAGGATTGCGTCTCCTCTCCTTTAGCAGAACAACAACTGACAAAGATTTCTGGGAAATTTGTGTGAGAAAAGCGAAGCTCTCTTTAGTATTTACAAAATGACAAAGACATTGTTATGAGAATGGGAATTTGTTCCCATGGGAATCAGCATGCCATAACTAGCAGTAAAAATCTAAAGCCTAAGAAAATACAGAGCCCCATCTCCACAATACAATACAGGGTGTAGTGATACCCCAAAGGAGCTGGACGACATCAATGACTGGGCCACTTCGACAGATAAGCATCGTATCCACTCATCAGGGACATTCATCCCCCTTCCCAACAGAAGGAAAATGCAATCACAACATTTTTGCCTTCCCAGAGCTCTGTTCATCATACACACCTGAAGAACAAAAAACCTATCTACATATTCAAAAGGCTGGACTAAACAATGGACAAGCCTCAGGGCACAAAATCTGTATAAAACCCAGCTTTGGGAAAATGCTGATGTGAACCAGGGGGGCATTAGTCCAGGAGAGGCTGTTTCCATGGTTCACCCAGCTCCAAGGAACTGTCCTTTGATTGTGGCTCCGCTCGATTTTTCACTTTGTCATTTTCCAATAAATTTCCTAACCAAAAGATTGGAGAATTGTCATTTATAACATGCATCAATTCACAGACCAACGCAGAGCCTTTGCTTTGTGATGTCAGGCCATGGTTGCCGCGCTGTCCTGGTGACATCACAAGATTGCCTTGATGACATCACAAGGTTACCTTGGTGACATCACAAGGTTACCTTGGTGCACGGAAGCCTCAGTGGCAGAGCAGCTCTTGGGCTTGCTCAGTGCAGGAGCATCCCCTCCTGCTTGAGGCTTTTGTCAGTGGGCAATTGCACACAGACCAGAGCCTTGTCTTTTTCTTGTGAAAGTGCAAACTTGCACAGCAGTGCCACAATGATTGGGCACCTCGCTGTTGCAGTTGGCACTGTTTATGGTGCGACCTACTCCACCTATTACCTGACCAACCTGGCACGTAAGTAGAGGTTTTCCCTGGGTGTAAGCAAAGCTGGACTTTGTAGGTCTTCCTGCTCTTTCTTAGTGACTGAGTTGATTTGGAAACAACGTTGAAAATGCAGACTGGGAGACCTTGGAAGACCTTCTAAACATTCTAGGGTTCTCTCCAGTTCTCTCCAAAAATCTGCTTCATTTTCCCTTGCCCACTGCAGGTCATCTGACCCGTGTGTTCAGAGGTGCCGATGCTGAGGTGAGTCAGCAAGGAACTTTTGATGTTCCTGGTGTTGAAGAGTTGGGGAGCAAGCTGTGCGCTTGGCCTGTGGCAGTAGAGTGTAGAGGGCCAGCTGAGTAGGCTGAAAGCAAATCCATTGCCATGTCTGCAGCAGCAAGGGCAAAGGCATCACTGGCCATTTCCTAATTTTCCATTTCAGAGCTTTAAAAGAACTGACAGCCCACTTTTGCAGAGAGAATGTTGCCTCCTCCTCATAGTAGTCGGGGGGAATATAGAATTCAGAGCAATTTGCAGTACAGCTGAATCAGCTCATTTGAATTTAGTCTGAGTGACTCAGAAGGCCATTGCTATCAAAGCTGATGATTTGTGCTTAGTAGAGCTGGTTCTAGAGCGGCACAGAAATCAGGTTATAAATGATAGGTATATGGCCTGTGTCTCACGCCCCTGTCTGTCCACAGAGCACAGAAGCAAGAGCAGAGTCTCCTCTGGCTCCCTCTGCTCCTGCAGAAGAGGCCAAAGAGGAGCCAAATGACCACCAGCCTCCAGCTGTGGTCACAGCACAGCTGGAACTTTCCAATACCGTAAGTGCCACTTCTGGAGGGTGCTGTCTTTAGTGCAAGGCACAGCTGCAAGTTTCTGAGCAGCCAGCACTTGCTGTTGGTGGCTGAGGACGCTGAGTGCTGGAGTCCTGCCCAAGCCTAGCAGGACCCCTCAGCCAGTGACACCTGGAGAATGGGCTTTGATCTGTCATGTGTAGGCCCCAGCTTGCTGGGATTCTGACAGGGGCCAGCCTGAAGCATGAAGGCTCCCTGTCTGCACAGGAGGGAGCATGTCAAAGACACTGCGCTCAGCCTTGTGGGATACGTAGGGCACACTGCTCTGGAGACTCCTGTCCCCTGCACAGACATGCCAAGGAGCTACAGGCACAATGAATATTGATCTGACAACACAAGCTCTTTGGGGTGCTTTGTCCCCATGAACTTCTTGGGTGTGCTTCCCTGGGAGCATTTCAGAGACACACTGGCAATGTGGAGTTGCTGCTTGAAGTCAGGGATTTTGGTGCCTTTGTTGCCAGGTAGTTCTTTTGCCTCTCAGCAGAGCAGTCAGTAGCAGAGCTGACAGGTGCTCAGAGTCCACCTGTCTTTTGGCTTTTAAGAAGCTGCTAAGAGATGGTTGTGCTGTCCATGAATCCATGGGGAGGCCACTCTTGTCTTGTGTGGCGAAAGCAGGTTCCCTGTCAGCTTCCTAGGAGGCTGCTGGAGCTTCAGCCCCAGATGGAACCTGATTGTACTGCCAGTGTCACTTTGGAATCCATGCCTCCCCCCAGACAGAGAGTGACCCAGGAAAGCAGCAGCACAGTGCTTTGGAATGTGTGAGCCAGCAGTCTTTGAATCTGGCCCATGATGTTGTCTGGGAAGTTGAACCCCATCTTCTCTTGCTTCCTGTGCAGGACCTCTAGAGGAAGAGCATGAGCAGGTGGCATTACCAGAGATGCCATGCCAGCCATGCCAGATTCAGGGAGAGCTGCTTCCAGCCGAAGAAGGGCAAAAGCAGCTCAGGCAACAGTGGAAGAGCCACAGGAGAATGGCCAGGTAAGCCTGTCTGGCCAGGTGACAGAGTGAAGGGCAGGCAGAGGGGCATCAAATGGAGCTCTTGGGACTGAGGAGGCCAGCAGTGCCACAGGCCTGAAAGCACAGAGCCTTGTAATCTCCAGAGATCAGCACTGGGACAGGAGGGTCACAGTGGAAGCAGAGGGGGGCAGGGAAGCAGAAAGAAGTGGCTGAATTAATAGGATTTGGAGGCTGAAAGACGAAAAGCTGAGCCTGATGGCAGCTCTCAGTCACTCACTCTGCATTTGTGTGTACAGAACATCCAGGCAGAGGCAGAAGCAGAGCTGCCCAATGCTTCGAGTGAAATCATGGCAGGGAAGAGGAGGAACAAGGAAGACATGAGAAGAACTCAAGAGGACTGGAATCTCCAGCAGCAGAGGGGTGATCAACAAAACCAGGTGAGTGGAAGAGTGGAAGCACTCCACTTCTTAGATGTCCTTACTCTTGTTCTTTAGAGAACTTTGGTGAGAAGCTGCTTGGAGAGCTGCAGAAAACTCAGGCTAGGATCGAGGAAATGGAGAAGTACCTTGGTGAGAAGCTGCAGGCAGAGCAGCAGAAAACTCAGGCTAGGATCAAGGAACTAGAAAAGTGGCTGGAGGAAGAAATGAAACTCTAAGAGAAAGAGAAGGGAAAAAGAAGACAAAATTGATCTCCTCCTTGAGAAGCAAGAGGCTCTAGAAAAACAAGTGAGTGAAAGAGTGATAGCTGCTGCAGTCACCAAAGTGGTGCTTTCTGCCCTTCTTGCCTTTCCCCTGCAGAGCAGGTGATGCCTCGGAGTGCCATCCTGCCCTAGTGTCTATCAGAGCCACTCTGAAGGACACGGCCTGCTCTGCTGAATCTCAGCTGCTGCCCTGACAGTGGCAAGAGTCCTGGCCTTTTGGCCAGCAGTCATCTGAATGCATTCCTGAATGCTGGCCTGTTCCTGCTCTCCTTGTTTCTTGAGGTGTTCTTGCAGGTGGTCACAGTGACCCAGATGGATCTTGAAACAAGCTGTCTGTATGCCTTGTGAATCTGGTGCTCTCCCTTTCCTCACAGTCCATGACTCTTGGCTGACAGGGACAAGCTGTACTCTCTGACTGCTTTCTTGTCTTTGACTTGAGGTGGACGTGTTGACATCTCATCTGGCAGCCTGCAAAGGTTTCCAGCAAGTGAGTGGCAAGGAGGAGTCCCAAGATTCCTGCGAGGCACAGGAAGTGTCCCAAGCAGAAGTGCCACAGGTTGAGCACATTCGATGATGGTGGAGGAAAAGAGGACTCTGTGGGAGAAGGTAGAACATTTGAACAAGAGCTGCAAGTGTGTCTGCAGCCTTGGAGGGAGAAAAGGGTCCTTGGGAGAAAGTGGCATGGCACTTTGGCGACACCCTCCAGAAAATCCATGCAAATGGATTTTGGAGAAAAGGGAAAATGAATCTGGCCATGAACTCCAGTCAAACCAGCTTTTGGTTTTGACCCATCCAGTTGGACAAGAGGACATCAGAAAAAAACCCATGGCAGAGCCCTGCATGTGGCTGACAGCATCCTCCAAAGGGCTTGCATTTGAAATGGGATCTGGGGCTAATCTCTGCCAGCCACTCTCTGACACCAACTCCTTTCTGGTCTCAGATCCACACAGGCTCTTCGATTGAAGCTGCAGCAGCAGCAGCAGCAGCAGCAGTGTCATCTGAAGGAGCCTTTGCTGCCCAGGCTAAGAAGAGGAGCCCGGGCAGTTTGTTCATGTCCAGCACTGACGGAGCTGCTGCTCAGCTACAGGAGATGGAGGATGACTCCCTGGAGCTACTGAGTATGTCTTGTGTCTTCTTCTCTGAGGGACAGTGTATTGTGTGCACGTGTCAGCAGAGCTGAAGCAAGTGATCCTCCTCAGTTTGGTGTCACAGGGCATTTAGCAGTCCCCACAGGAAATGCTGGGCTCCAAGGCAGCAAGAGAGTGCTCTGGGTGTTCCTGCTGCCTCTGAGGGCAGCTTGGACGTGCTTGGGTTGGCCTGAGCTTCCCTATCTGCTGAAGGCAGAAGCAGGCATTGTTCTTGCATCAGCACAAGGCTGTGACCTAGCAAATGATCTAGGCAAGTCCTGTGTGCTAGTGGCCAAACTGAAGAGAATAGTTAGCTTCCTAAATTCTCCTTAGGCTCCTGACTTCTCACCCGTCATCAGAAAAAAAACAAACCAAAACTTTACAGAAATGATTGGTTTGGGCATTTTGCCTTTTTGTTGTGGTTTTTTTTAGTTTGGGTTTTTTCTGGATTTTGGGGATAGTTTTTTCTCCATTCTGAAGGAGCCTTTCCCCATGTGTCTTACTGGTGACAATTTTATGACTGTTTTTTACCACTTACCTGTACAGGGTTTTTTTGTAAGAATATTATATTTTTGTCAGTGAGAACTCCTCTGAAAGAACATCAGGTGACAGCAGAAACCGAGAGTAAGAGGTGGGGGTTTTTTGTGCCCCAATGAAAAAACAGATACAGATTTTATCAATCTGTACTTAATCTCCTAGTTTTGTTCTTATAAAGATGTGTCCAAGAGACACATTGCTGTGGCGTGATCAGATAAAACTGCACTGTAGGCATTTCTCAGGAGAGAGCCTCCAGCCCCTCTGCTCTATAGTCCTCAGGTGCATGGCACTTTTTCATACCAGTCATTGCCAGTCATTGCCAGGACTGTTAAAATGCTGCCCATTGGCCCAAGCCCTGCTCAGATCAGTCTCTAGGAGAAGACATCAAGCCCTTTGTGATTCTGCAGCACAAGTCATTTAATCTGCTTCTTGCCCAGAGCAGCTGCCAGTACTGTGCTCTCAGATATGACCGGGTGGGGCTGAGAAGAGAGCCCAGTGGACTCTGTGTCTCACCTGTTGGGACAAAAAGGGCATTGATGTGCACACATTGATGTGTGTGATCTCAAAGCCAGTCCTGTTGTGTCCTGAATTGGGGCACCAGCTTGGAAGGGGCTCGGTCTGGCTGTGCCTTCTTCCCATTGCTTGTCAGTGCTGGTGCTTGGGCTTTGGCAGCTTTGTTGTGGCAGCTGCCCGGGCCCTGAGGGCTGGTGTGACTGCAGAGGCTGGAGCCTTCCTTAGCTGGGAGAGTCCCGCTGCCGCCCGGCCGCTGCAGCGCGGAGCTGCCCCGAGGCAGCAGCCCCTGCTCTGGGCCGGCTTCTGCACAGCAGGGGCTGGACTCACCAGAGGGTCAGCATCTCCTCCGGGCAGCCGTCCGTGTCCCGCCGGCACCTGAGGAGCACTGCTGTCCTTGCTGCCCTTGCCCGCGGTGCCCACTTGGGAAGATGGGCACGTGTGCGGTGCTGAGAGGGCGAGTGCAATGGCAGGGACTGATCCGTGCTGTCAGGGGGAAAAGAAGCACCGTGGTTCTTCACATGGGCCACGGGCAAGGGCGTCTTCCAGCTTAGCCTGCTCACTGAGGGTGAGGCTCCTGATGCTGAGGGCCCCCTTGGGATTGCTTAGAGCATGAGCTGCTTTGGTTTATGAGGTGGTTTCCCTCTCCTCCTCGTGTGGATGTTTCTCTCCACCTCTGGCTGCTCTTTAGCTTGACCCGGCTACCCTGGCTGGAAACCAACTCACGCCTCGGTAGGACCTCAGCAGGCTGGCCAGTGAGGCACCTGGTGGGAAAGCTGCCAGAAGCCTGATGGTGGTGAAGGCAGCCTCAGCAAAAGAGAAAGGAGGACTCCGGTGGGGTGTCACAGAAGGCTTCATTGCAGATGCTGCACCCTCCAGAGACTGCCCCAGCAGAGAGAAGTCTCTCTCAGGGAGGCAACTTTGATTTGGGGGAGGAGTTGGGGTGAACCGAACAGACAACCAATAACCGAGAGGGCAGGGGTGGTCTAGGCAAAGAGGGACAGTTGGGGAACAAACCATAGGAGAAGGGAGGGATTTCCCTCGAGCCTGGCCCAATCAGGGGCTGATCTCCCCCGAACCTTCTGGAACCGGGGAGAAACCTCACTGAGAGTGACAGGACTCGAGGGCAAGAGATACAAATGATTGACACTTAATTGTCACTGGGTAAACATGTAGGGTCACACCAAACAGGGGAGGAACAGGGGGGAACAAGGAATAGTCCATTTAAAAAACATTAACAATAGAAATGCAAATATACAGTTAAATCAAAAAGATGCACCACTACAGGTTTACAAATGGAAAAGCATTCTTTTGGCAAACTGCTGCAAGGTGGAGAAGACGCCCTCCTCTCCTGGCAATGCATCTCCCTGTGCTTTGTTTCTGTCAGAGATCTCTTCAAAGGACTGTAGCAAATCAGTCTCTGTGCTGGCCTGCTTGTACTGCAGAGCTGCCTGTCTTGCTGTGCTTGTTGTTGTTGTTGACGTTGTTAGTCAGCTGACCAAAGAAGACTCAGAGCCCAGACAGTGGGGCTGCCTTTTGTATCTCTTGGATGTTGGGATCTCTGCTTTCAAGTGAGTATCTTGCATTTTGTTTCCCTCAGGGAAAATGGTGAACTGGAAAATCCCCTGATGAAATACATTGAACTGGAAAATCTTGGCAGTGGGTGAGTCCAACCACAGCTACTTCTACACCATCATGGGGCAGGTGATTTGCTGGTGGAATATCTATCAGGGTGAAGTCAGGCAAGCTGCAAACATACTCAGACACTGGAGTTAGTCTGCCCCATCTCTCAGTACTGGCCAGAATTTGTAAGTGTGGTCCCAAGGCATTGTCAAAGACACTTCTATTTCATTGCCAGAAACAGCAACCTACCCCTATCATAGCTGTGAGGTAACAGTTGTCAGGAACTTTCTTCCCATGAGTTTGCTGAAGGAAATAGTCTGTGGTCAGGATAAAAAGTGCCCAGTTTAGAAACTGAGTCCGAGATGAAAGAATCAACCAGCCTTTAGAGCTGAGGCAGAAAACCCCAATGCTCAGGAACAGGCCCAGTGCCCATGCCTTGAGAGGAAAATGCACCCATCATCTGCCTTCTGGCAGATGCTTCCTGCATGCTGCAGGTTGGAGGCATTCACAGCAGACATCTCCTGTCTGGGCTGGCTTTCACTCCAAGATCTAAATGGCTTCTCCTTTCTTTGCTGCTCTTTTGTTTCTAGGGGTTTTGGAGTTGTTTGTAGAGCAATCGACACTGCCACAGGAGGAGAGGTAAATGTCAATAGCCTCTGCAGATTCTGCTGCACTCAAGGGCTTTCCCCTCTTGTGTATCTGTGGCTGGAGCTTTGCCTAGAGCTGTGCTGCAAAGGCACAAGTACTGGCAGAGACTGCTGCCAGCCAGTTGCATTTGGGACAGCCTTTGTCCTTCTCAGCTGCCAGAAGGAAGGCAAGGAGGGCAGCGGTTCCTTTCAGAGAAGGACGCTCTCCCTCGCTCTCAATTGCTCTAACAAAGGTGTGCCTTAGAGCATCTCACTGCTCTCTGAGGCTACTCCTTCAGAGTCCTGAATTCTCATTTCTGGCTGCCAGCAAATACACCAGAATGTTCCTGGAAGTTCCTTAGCCACTGAAGGGCTGCACTCAGAACTGCACATAGGCAGAGATCTGCAGGGTGATCCTAAAAGCCCTGACCCTGCTTATAGCCCAAGATGTATCCACAGAGTACCCAGCACACATTACTTCTTCTGAAGTACAGAGAGAGGAGTACAGAGTGTGCTCGAGCTTTGTGTGGTGACTGTTAACAAGTGGCCAAGGCAAAACGTCAGTGGCCATGTCCTGTAACTGGTCCCTAAAGGAACAGAGAAATGGGCTGGTGGCATGGCAGCTCCTAATTACCTTGGTCTAATCACAGGGCACTTGGCAGGGCTCAGCTGTGTCATTCAAAATCATGTGTGTTGTGGTCTCGTGCCAACAACTTCTAAAGTTACTGATTTTCAATGTCATTTAGGTGGCCATCAAGAAAATAGATCTTCAAGGCTTGAGCAGCAAGCAAGAAACCTTAATGAAATCACAGTCATGAAGAGATGAATAGGAGTCCCTGTATTGTAACTTATTTAGACAGGTGAGTGGTCATGGTCTTATCCCATGATGGCTGTTTATACTCAAAGCATGCCAAGTTAAAAGCCGACTTTGGACACTGGCAGAAAGAGAGCTGTTAGTTATTTGTTCTTAGTATTTCTCTACTCATCTCCAATGGATGGAAGAGAGTGCATTTTGTCTGCACGAGTCTTCCCTGGCTTTCCAAGACATTGTTGGAAAATTGTTCCAAAACCAGCAACCCTACCAGAGGAAGTCAATACCCTGTAACTTCATTGCCTCCATGTTGCCTCAGGACTGACTTTTAAAGTTTCTTCAATTCTGATGTGTCGTAGAAGGACACAAAATAAATTGACTCCACCTAGTTATCAAGACTGTGTTTACAGTTTCTGTAGTTTCTTGGAGAGCATACTGCACTACAAAAGGGATCTCATTGGTCCAAGATTGACACCTTTCTCCATTGGTTAAGTAACAGAAACGGGAAAGAAAAGACCCGGGAGAGGTTTTGTTATGGGAAAAGTACATAGTTGACTAAAAAAGGATTTGAGAGAAAAGCAGCTATTTACAAAAGCTCTTTTGGGAAGAGAGAGCTGCTGAAAGGTTTCCCTTGGAAAACTAACACAGCTCTCAGGCTCAAAATATTGACCCCACAATGATGAAGCGTCTAGAGAGGATTTCCCTTGGATTGTTGCCCCTCTTTTACAGGCTGTCCATGCCAGGAACACTAGGTGCTTATTTCCAGAAATACCATGCATTGCAGGATTTTCATCTTGGCTGTTACTTGACTGCACTTTTCACTTGCTGGCCATCTAAGACATCTCCTTCTTCACTGACGTGCCATTCTCCTTGAGACTGCACAGACTGCAAACAATGCACAGCCTCGAGGGAATGTCTATTCCTTTCATTCTGCCCTTGTCACAAAGGGACTCAGAAACAAGATCAAGCAAAACCCAACGCACAGCCCTGCTTCCTTCTTTCAGCTACCTTGTGCATGAAGAACTCTGGCTGGTGATGGAGTACATGGATGGAGGCAGTCTGTGGATGTCATCAATGAGACTGCCATGTCAGAAAACGAGATATCAACCGTCAGTCAGCAGGTGAGCAATCCCAGCTGTGCTTCCCAGGGCTTGGGCAGGATTGTCTGGGAAAGGGGCTCAGAACAGGAGCCAGGAATCCATGTGCCAAGCTTTGTGTCTGGGTTGCTGGTATGCTATGGGCAAGCAAGAGCATCTCAAGTGAACTGCCTGCCACTGGCCCTGCAGTCACTGCACCCTGTTCTTGGACTCTTATCTCCTGCTGTTGCATTCTCACTCTGTCTCTTGTATTTGCTGTTCTCCATCTTGCCTCTCTAAACTTTTGCCTGTCTGCACTGCATTCCTTGCCTGTGAAAGCCAAGGTGTGGTGGTGACAGCATTTGAAACAAAGAGCAAAGACAAAAGAGAGACTCATTTCTCTCAGTCCTCAGCTGAAAAGCTTAGCAGTCCAGCCCAAATGCTCTTTCCTTCTGAGCACATGCACTGCAGCAGCAGTCATGCTGGCTGGTTTGCAGGGGAGAATCTACAACAGCAGTTGCTGCTGTTGCTCTTTGAAAAGCTGACATGCCTTTCTTTAGAAAGGTGCTGCTCTGCTAGCAGTGGAGCAGCAAGCTCTTCCTCCCAATGGCACTGTGTTCTGCCATTACTGCCCATTCCCCTGGAGAGGGAATCTTTGAGAGCTGTTTCCTTTCTTGTGTGATGAAATCACATTGCTGATTTTTGCCCTCCCGTTTGTGTTTTCTCTCTCAGTCCTGCAAGGACTGGATTTTCTCCACTCAAACCATATGATCCACCGAGATGTGAAGAGCCCCAACATCCTGCTCAGAATGGATGGCTCTGTCAAGCTGGGTCAGTAGATTCTTGGTCAGGTGCAGCATTTGAGGGATGTGGCTTGTGAGGCTGCTTTAGGGACTGCCAGACCCCCAAAATGGTGCTGGTGGCAGTGCAGGGACCCTTGCTCTGACCAGGCGGTGGTGCAGACGTATTGCAAGGACCAAGCAGTCCAGAGTGGCATTGCTCTGTGTGTGTCCCTTCCAGAGGGAGGGAGCTCCAAGTCTAAAGCTTGGGGAACAAAAGCCACTGCTGGAGGCAATGTAAAAAATGTGGGGATTTGTTCCGTAGCCAATGCCATTTTCCTTGGCTAAAGCCCTGAGGAAACAGAGCGGGGACAGGTGTGCAGGAGATTCAACAGCACATTCTCAAACTTACACTGGCAGTCTTTTGCTTGCTTTCCTAAGTGCACAGCATTCAAATTAAAACAGCCTTTTGCTTTCTCCCCAGCTGATTTTGGCCTCTCTGTGAACTCACCCCTGAGCAGTAGACGGAGCTCAGTGTCGGGACTTCTTGGTGGATGGCGCCAGAAGTGGTGAAGGGCGAGCCATATGGACCCAAAGTGGACATATGGTCGCTTGGAATTGTCGCAATTGAAATGGTGTACCAAGAAGCTCCTTACTGTTATGAAAGTCCTGGCTCGGTAAGGTGTCAATACTCTCTGATCCCGCTGTCTTTCTCACCTATCCCACCTTCTGGGTGCCATTGGCAAATCCCATTCCACCACGGTCCCTTTCTAAAAATGTCCCTGCAGCACATCAGCATCTGCTCTAGTTTTGGTTGCACCAGCGGGGAACTCAACCTCACCCCATGCAAACCCTCTCCATTCCAGGCAACTTTTGGCTTTGGCTTAGAAGTAGTTCCAGCTCTTTAGGCTGTGTAGAGGGCCCTACTACCAGGAACAAGCATCTTAGAACTGGTGTATCTTTCTGAAATGAAGGAAAGAAACCCAAACCCAAGCCAGTTTCTAAAACAGTGGCTTGGAGAGAAGAAGTGAACCCCCATTCTTCTCACAGAGAAACTTGCCTGAAACTGGGCATGAGGGTGTAAAGGCCACAGAGTCTCTTGTGCTTTTTGTGCAGTGTTGCTGAAACACTTAGTGACCATCTTTCTCTCTGAACCCAAGATACTTGCTCCATGCCACCAAGCTGAAGCCTGGTGATGTGGAGAGCCTGCCCAAAGCACCCCTTTGTTTCCTGGCACTTTCTAGGATGGGCTACCATGAATGCATTGACTTGAGTACCCAAATGAGCAGAGGGCTACCATAGGGATGGCATTCCTCCTTCTTCTGATTTGACCACCAAATTTTTTCTTCCCTTTTGCTGCCTAAGGGAAGCTGAAATTTGCAGTCTGCTGCGAGACAGAACGGCAGCTGTTTCCTGTGTGTCCAACAGGCATTTTCATCCCAATCCATTTCTGCATGTCTTCATGTGTCTGTGTTGAGGATGAGATTGCAAATGTTTATTTCCTTACCTGAGCAATAACGAGAGATTCCCTTTCTTTACTTTCAATGACCATTGTTTTCAAGAACCAAGCAAAAAGCTTGATGAGTTTTGTTTTACGGCAGCTGTGCTTAAGGGACTGAAAAGCACGGCAGAGATGCTTTTCATCTCTGAAAATCCTTGGAAAGAGTAGAGTCAGTTAGTAGGGCAAAGTCCCTCTCCCAAATAGCCTGTCAAGCTGCTGTGAATCCTCAGAGAAGCAAAGCTGCTTTTGCTGATGTAGTTTCCACTAAGGAGGTCAGTCAATGAAATCAGCTGCCAAGGCAAGATCTGCTGGATATTGGAGAAGCTGTGGCTGCATTGGGGTTTGGGTTTTTTGTTGGTACAGGAAAGTCACCTCTGCCTCTGTGCCATGGCAGAAACTGCCACTGCAGAGTGGAGCTTAAAGCCTGGCATCTGAGAGCAGTTCCAGATGTGGACACAGCAGGTGAGAGACTTCGTGTTTCCTTTTTCTCCAGGCTGAACTCCTGATAGCTGCCAATGGGACACCGGAGCTGCAGGAGCCAGAGCTCCTCTCGCCTTTGCTGCGGGAATTCCTGAGCTGCTGCCTGCAGACGGATGTGTGGCGGCGCTGGTCTGCCAAGGAGCTCCTGCAGGTAAAATGCCAAGGGGCAGCAGGTGAAACAGTGTGCCAGGGATGAGCTCCTCCTCCACTGAAGTGCAAGCATCAGATGAGCCCCCTCCTCCTCCCCTCCACTCCCTGTGCTGTTCAATGGAAACACTCAGCAGTCCTAGCCTGGGCTGGGCTGGCAGCGACCTGTAAAAGTCATCTGCTCCAAGTGCCCTGCAATCAGCAGGGACAGCTTGAAAGAGATCACCATGATCAGACCTGAAATATTTCCAGGGCTGGGGCACTTCCCAGCTCCTGCAGCAAGCTGTGCCACTGTTGCCCCACTGTTGCTCCTTAGACCTACTCTGACTCAATCCCCTTTTCATTTTAAAACTATTACCCTGCCTTTGAAGCTCTCAGCTTGGAAAATAATGGTTCCTTGTTGGTTGTTTTTTTTTCCCTTTGTGCAGCATCCCTTTGTAACATCCGCGAAGCCTCCGTCCAGCCTGGAGCCAGTTATCACTTTAGTGAAAAAGTGGAAGGCAGCAAGAAAGGGACAATCGATCTCAAAATTCTCCCACACCCGCTAAGAGGAGGAACATAGAATAGGCTTTAGTAGGATTTTAGTAGGATTTAGTAGGATACTAGCTAGGATAGTAGACTAGGATTGTAGCATAAGACTGTTAATAAATAAAGCTTCTGAAAGTTTAACTGGTTTGAAAATTTGCCTCCTTCTGTGCCTCTGAGAAAGCTCAACATTTCCTTCTGAATTGTCCACTTTTTCTTAGAGGTGGAAAGTGGAATTGATGACTTCTTTGGTATGGTTTGAAAGTGGAGAAGGCTCTCCTTCATTCATCCTCTCCAGACCACCGTGCCTTTGGAATATGGCCCACTGGCTGGGTTTTTCCCAGCTGTGGCACTTGTATTTGAGGCAGAAAGGGCAGTGGCATTTGCAGGCAGAAGCAAAGGAGCAGTGGGGCAGCCCAACTATCCTAGCCTGCAGATGCAGGCCTTGAGCTAGGACTCGAGAGCATTTGGGTTCCTGGAGCCCCAGCAGAGCCCTGGCAGAGGCCGGAGCAGGCTGAGCCTGGGCAGAGGCAGGCTGCAATGAGGCCCTTGGAGCTGCAGGAGGCAGCAGCCCGGCCCTGGGTGCCTCTTGGTGGCCCCGGGCAAATGCTGGGCTCTCAGAGCCCAGCTGGCACCTGGCTGCTGCCGAGGGGAAGCGCAGCCGTGCTGGGCACAGCACAGCCCGATGGCCTTGGCCGTCTGCAGTCTGCACAGGAGGAGAGAAAGGCAAACGACAGCCAAGGACTGCAGCCCTGGCTGAGCATTCCTACTCTTGTGCCCGCTGCCCTGGAACTCCTGGGAAAGGGGAGCAGTGTGTGCAGCACTCTGGACACATCAGGAGGGAGCCGGCCAGCTTGGCAGGCTGCAGCACAGGGCAGCGTCCCTCAGGCACGGCACTTGTGCCACGGGAGCAGCGGGAGGCAGGGACAGCTTGTCAGGTCACAGCTGCAGGAGCCAGCGCCTCACACAGCTCCAGGAGGAGGCGCCTGCAATCCTGCACTTGTGCACTGAGCCAGAGCAAGGGGGTGAAATGCAGAGGGTTTTGCAGAAATATTCAGGGCCACCAGGCCACCCTACTTGGTGCTCTCTGGCACACAGCAAGCACTGTGCAATACAGCCCTGAGCTGCTGGGAGAGAAGAATTAGATAAGAGACAATGCTTCGATCAAATTAAATGGGGACAAAGTCACCAAAGCAAAAGAGAACAGGTTCTTAGAAAGGATTCACCTGAGCTGGGTGTGTAGCTTGCTCTCCCAAGAGCCAAACACACACACACACACACACTCCAAGAGAATGCTGCTTTTTATTGCCTTTCCCAGCCCAGGGCAAACCGTGTCTCCTGTCCGTTTTTCTGGGGACTAGGGAACTTATATCCTCTCCCCACTGTAATAAATAGGAATGATTTGTGCCAATGAAATTGTAATTATTTAGGAAATAAGAGGCCAAAATGAATATGCGCCCTTGGTAGATGCTGGGAAGTGGGATACAGGATGTTGTAGAGAGATAAATCCAAGAATTGTTGTTTGGCCTTGAGATGAACAAAACTTGGGGCAGTCCAAGCACGAAGGGTGCTTTTAATAGAGTAGGTTTGGAACAATATTCAGATTATATAATACAATGCTTAGTACGCACGTGCAATGAGTGGGGTTGTTCAGAGGACAGTGATGAAGAGCGGGAGCCTTCATCTCGAAGACCACCAAAAGAAGACAGAAGACCCCCTAGCAACAAGTGAAGCATGCGCCATGAAGAAGGGTGACCTAAACCTCCGGAATTGAAAATAGGTGGAGATTTACTGGAAGTATTGATGAATATGTATAAGCATCTCATAAATAAGTTCTATTTGAAGTAGCCCTGCTTTGTACGTGAGGTAGGGTGGGAATCCCCCTCTGTACCTTGGCTGGGTTTGCAACCCGGTCGGTTTTGCTTATGCTTTATCTGAACCTCCTTTATTCTCAGTTAATCTCAATTAAAATTGCTGCTAAAATTGAACTTTGTTGTTTGTTGAATTGAGCATCCAGATTTCCATTTATAACGCCACCATCTACTTATCTGTCTCCTCCCCTCTTATCTTTTATCACTTCTGGTCTTTGTCTTGGCCCCTCTCCCAGCTCACAGCAACACCCAACCAATTAACTAGAACCAATCCAAACCCTAAATAACAACAGCTAGAACCAACAAATTTCTTTCTATTTTCTAATAATCTTTTGGCTTCAGCAGAATAGTACCTCATAGCTCAACAAGGGAATTGGGGATGAGCCTGTGGCTTGTGCTTGAGCAGGGAATTGATTTGGCAAGGAGCAGAAGGGTTTCAGTAGGCAATTTGTGTTTTCTTTGCTAATTGCTGAAGGAAAGACACAAAGTGGCTTCAGTCAGCAAAACCAGTTTCAAGGTGCACTGAAGAAATGTTTGGGAGCAACTCGAAGAAAAGGAAGGTGTTGAGAAAATGTTGAACTGTAACAAGTCATGAGTTCCGTTGGCATTAACAGACAGTGTTGAGCCCTCAATTCCCCCAGTGCAATGATTGAGGTGTGCAAGTGGCAACCTTAGCCTTGAGAATAGAGTAGTCCTCCTAAGAAGGTACCTGGAATGCATTCAAGGGGAAAAAAGTGGTGGTAGGAGGCTCTTGAGCATCAGAGGAGAATTTGAGGAATGGGATGTTCCCCAAATGAGCAGCAGAGACCTTCAAGAGACCCCTACTGTCCTGTCAGTAGCTTCTGAGAAGTGATGTGAAGATGTCCAGGATTTTGAGGGAATGTTTAGCTGTAAGTTTCAGCAAAGTAATCAGTAGGTCTTATTTCCATGGTTCCAAATTAGTAGGTGTGACTTCTGAGTGAGCAGGTGTTATGTTATATATGTCATGGATTATTTTGTGTTTTTATTGAAATAACTCGGTATTTTACTGTAAGAAAATATATTTCATTATGACCCACTGCATAACCCAGCTCACGGTCGGGTGAGCAGAAGCTATGCCATCTATGCCATCCGTTTCCGTAAACTTGAGAAAATTAGCAGGAGAATACAGGGAGGTGCAGGCCTTTGGCAGAGATGGGCGAGGCCAAGACCTGATGATCAATACCAGATAAGTATCTCTTCGGCTTGTCCAGGAGTTGCATCCCAATGCCCAGCCCAAGAAATCCAATTAGGACTGTACCCTTTTCCCGGAACACTGTTCAACAAACTAAATAATGAAAAGGAGCTGTATGAATCTGCAAGAAGAGCGGGACAAGACAAAAGGAAACAATGAAACTCGCAGTTTCACCAGAAAACTGTATAAAAGCCGACACCGAAAGACTGCCAGTGTGAACCGTGGGGACGCGGTGCGATAGAGGCCGTGTCCGTGGGTTCAGCCAGCTCCGATTCCCGGGTTCGGAGCTGACTTTGATTGTGGCTCTTCTCAGATTTTCATATTGCTATTTTCCAAAAAGTTTCCTTACCAAAAAATTGGAGAAGTCTCTTTTATAACATGTTAGAAAAGCGATTCCTCATGCACCTAGCACTGAAATAAAGTCAGGCCTCCTTTCTCACCCCGAGCTCGCACCGGGGATTGGGCTCTGCCTGGTAACTTTCATTTGAGTCCCTTCCATTGAAAGGTGAAAATGAAAGCTGTTTTTCCATCTGTTTTCCTCTGGTTGACCTTTTGGGGCCAAAGCTGTGTGATGCAGGTGGCCCGGGTGTGCGCAGAGCAATGCAGCCTCCACAAAGCCCTTGGTTTTCCCATAAGTGGTGACGATTTGTTGCCAGGCGTGCCCAGCTGTGGCAGGAGAAAGAGCCCGCAGTGCAGTGGGCGCCGTGCCCTGCCCAGCCAGGGCTCTCTGGCACAGAGGAGCAGCAGCGCCAGCATCTTTCAACCCACTGCTGCCTTGGCTTCACCTGGGAGGCAGAAGCTCTGGAAATCAGCACCACCTGTCACCTTCCCAGCTTGGAGCAGCTCCTGCTGGTGGGCACATCCTGCCACTTCTACTGCTTCCAAATAGGAATCAAGGCAGAGGTGGAGATGTACATACAGAGAAGCCCTGGGCTTGTGCAATAAATGCGCAAATGTAGGGGGGGTTCGTGTTAGGAATTATTTCAGCTGTTACGCCAATACTGCCTTCTCTCCTTTTCTCTCTTCACATTTCCTGTTCTTTTCCCTCTCACATTTCCCCACCTTCCCACTCTTTCCTGGTTTTTTCTTCCCTCATGCTTCTCACAATTTTTCCCTCACTTTTTTTCTCCTCTCCTTTTGCTCCTGTCCTGCCCTGGGCCCGCACAGGGGCTGTGGCACCATGGCTGGGCCAGCGTGGCACAAAGGGGCCACGCAGCCGCTGCCGGGGCTGACAGCAAGGCCAGGCACACACAAGGAATTGCTGGGCATTGCCTGCAATGCTGGGCTGGGCTGTCTGTGCCAAAGGCACGGCTCAGCTGCCCTTGGTGACTGCAGGAAAAGCCCAGAGCCCAAAGAGCCTCCACAGCTGTGCTGGAGACCAAGGCTGGAGGAGGGAAAGGCAGGGCTGCTGCGGGATGGGAGGGGATTGAATTCCAGCACACACCTCAGTTCTCTGATGATCCTGGCACAATGCTGGTCCCTGTTTCAGACTGGAACAGAGAAGATGTTTGTGGGTCAGGAGCCCTCCAGGGCTGTCAGAGACCTACAGCTTGCAAGGTGCTCTGCTCTTCCTCAGCTCCTCTCGGAGAGATGCCAATCCCAGCTGGGCACCTCAGGGCACAAGTGGCACGGCCTGTTCATGGGCACACAACTGATGTCTGCCTGGAAAGGGGCACAGGTTTTAATACCTGTACATTTCACTATATACAAGCACATTTTTATTGACCGGGTCATTTGAGTACTTTCAAGAAGTGGCAAAATTTTCCCACCAGGTACAGGAATTTCCTGGATCTATTGGATTTTTCTACTGATGGCAGGAGAAGAAATAATAATATCCCTTCTACCTTTGCTACCAACATTCAGTCTCCTATTTCATGACCCTTTCCTTCAGGCCCTTTCCAGCTCTCCTGTTTAAATGGCCATGTCAAAGGACATCTCTTCATGTAGAGCAGCTGGATTTATGTCCTTCCTGTTGCTCCCAGATTTCCTCCTGCAGCTGTTCTCTGGTCATTCCAATGCGTCTCCCTTGACTGCCTTCATGCTTTGAGCTTCAGGGAGTTGCCCAGTCTTTCACAGTAAGGTCAAGAAAACCTTAGTCAGCATCTTAGTTGTATTTTTATCTTTCTATCACCTCTTCTTCTGCCTTTGTGTAAAGTTATTCCTGTATGGCAATCCCTTGTGGATGGTGGACATGTCAGATGTTGCTGGGATGTCACACGGAGCTGAGGGAAGGGTTTGGATGTTTTCTAGTTTTTCCACATTCACATTGTTGATGTTGGCCAGCAAGAGAAACCTTTCAGTGCCTCTAAGTCTCACCAGTCCCTCAAAGGACACAAACCTGATGAACTGTGGGTTCTCACTCCAGTGGCTGCACTTGCACCTCCCTCCATGAAACGTGGGGGCGGTATGGTAATTAATTCCACACCCATCTGGGAATGCTCAGCTTGATGTGGTGGTCTTCTGGGGGTCTCAGAGGATGAAGAAAATGGAGTCTTCTTCAGTGAAACCTTCACCTTTCTCTCTCCTGCGCAGCTTCTGGCTCTCCTTGGTGTCGTTTTCCAGGGCATACTCAGTTGATGCTGGCTAAGGGTCTGCATTCTCCCTCTTTATCTGCATTCTTGGCCTCCTTGTCTGGGGGTGTTTGCAATTTTCTCTTTACTATCACCAAGGAGTCCCAGGTGCTTATAATATGCAAAAGGTTAACAGACACAGCATTTGGTATCCACTAAATGCCTTCTAAAATGGATTTAATATCTATTCCAAAGCACTATTTGAAATACATACAGAGACCTACTGTAAAGGATCATCTAAAATTCTCACATCTCTGTGTCCCTCCATAGCCACAGCAGAGCTCCCTTGTCCCAGAAAGTCCCTGGCAGTGGAGGGATGAAGGAAACAGGACAGTCTGTGGGGATCAGGTGCAGGGCAGAGCCAGGGAGAAGAATGACTTTTGCGTTTTATGGAGCTGTGCCTTCCCTTGGCTTTGTTGGCTGACAATAAATGACCATCCCTCTGTGTCTCGGGCAGCTCCTTCTCCAGGGAAAGCAGGTGAGAGCTGGAGCCAAGGAGCTGAAATCTGCAGGTCCAGCCTGGGGTGGAGGGAGCTCAGATTTGCACAAGGCTGCTCTGAGTGACAGGGCTTGGATGGTGGAAATGGTGGGATGGGGGTAAGGACAGAGTCTGATTGATTGTCAGCCATCAAGGGTCTTGATTTTCATATCTATGCAAACTGCATCAGGAGGTACTTGGATTCAGTGCCAACTGGAGATTTCACCCCATGTTTTCAATGTATCGTTACTTTGCGTTTTATTAAAACAACCCTAGATCTGTGGAAGACAAACTGTATTTCCAAGATACCTCCTCGTATAAAATCAGTTCATGGATGAGTAGGCAGGAGCTATGTCTTCCTCCCTCCAAGCAGGGACAATAAGGAGATTCCACAAATACAGTACATGACAACGATACTTGGAAGAATCAGATGATGCCAAGGACCAGGGTCATCCCATAGATAAGCATCACAGCCGCTCATCAAGGTCATTCATCCCCCACCAAGCCAAAGGAAAATGAAACCAAGACATTTTCCTGCCTTCCTGGAACTCTGTCCACCACCTGGAGAAAAAGCAATCAAGACATGTTTGCCTTACTGGAATCCTGTTCACCATACACACCGGAAGAAAAGAATATCCATCTACATATTCAAAAGGCTGGACTAAACAATGGACAAGCCTCAGGGCACAAAACCTGTATAAAACCCGGCTTTGGGAAAATGCTGATGTGAACCAGGGGGGCATTAGTCCAGGAGAGGCTGTTTCCATGGTTCACCCAGCTCCGAGGAACTGTCCTTTGATTGTGGCTCCGCTCGATTTTTCACTTTGTCATTTTCCAATAAATTTCCTAACCAAAAGATTGGAGAATTGTCATTTATAACATGCATCAATTCACAGACCAACGCAGAGCCTTTGCTTTGTGATGTCAGGCCATGGTTGCCGCGCTGTCCTGGTGACATCACAAGATTGCCTTGATGACATCACAAGGTTACCTTGGTGACATCACAAGGTTACCTTGGTGCACGGAAGCCTCAGTGGCAGAGCAGCTCTTGGGCTTGCTCAGTGCAGGAGCATCCCCTCCTGCTTGAGGCTTTTGTCAGTGGGCAATTGCACACAGACCAGAGCCTTGTCTTTTTCTTGTGAAAGTGCAAACTTGCACAGCAGTGCCACAATGATTGGGCACCTCGCTGTTGCAGTTGGCACTGTTTATGGTGCGACCTACTCCACCTATTACCTGACCAACCTGGCACGTAAGTAGAGGTTTTCCCTGGGTGTAAGCAAAGCTGGACTTTGTAGGTCTTCCTGCTCTTTCTAGTGACTGAGTTGATTTGGAAACAACGTTGAAAATGCAGACTGGGAGACCTTGGAAGACCTTCTAAACATTCTAGGGTTCTCTCCAGTTCTCTCCAAAAATCTGCTTCATTTTCCCTTGCCCACTGCAGGTCATCTGACCCGTGTGTTCAGAGGTGCCGATGCTGAGGTGAGTCAGCAAGGAACTTTTGATGTTCCTGGTGTTGAAGAGTTGGGGAGCAAGCTGTGGGCTTGGCCTGTGGCAGTAGAGTGTAGAGGGCCAGCTGAGTAGGCTGAAAGCAAATCCATTGCCATGTCTGCAGCAGCAGGGGCAAAGGCATCACGGGCTATTTCCAAATTTTCCATTTCAGAGCTTTAAAAGAACTGACAGCCCACTTTTGCAGAGAGAATGTTGCCTCCTCCTCATAGTAGTCGGGGGGAATATCGAATTGAGAGCAATTTGCAGTACAGCTGAATCAGCTCATTTGAATTTAGTCTGAGTGACTCAGAAGGCCATTGCTATCAAAGCTGATGATTTGTGCTTAGTAGAGCTGGTTCTAGAGCGGCATAGAAATCAGGTTATAAATGATAGGTATATGGCCTGTGTCTCACGCGCCTGTCTGTCCACAGAGCACAGAAGCAAGAGCAGAGTCTCCTCTGGCTCCCTCTGCTCCAGCAGAAGAGGCCAAAGAGGAGCCAAATGACCACCAGCCTCCAGCTGTGGTCACACCACAGCTGGAACTTTCCAATACCGTAAGTGCCACTTCTGGAGGGTGCTGTCTTTAGTGCAAGGCACAGCTGCAAGTTTCTGAGCAGCCAGCAGCACTTGCTGTTGGTGGCTGAGGACGCTGAGTGCTGGAGTCCTGCACGAGCCTAGCAGGACCCTCAGCCAGTGACACCTGGAGAATGGGCTTTGATCTGTCATGTGTAGGCCCCAGCTTGCTGGGATTCTGACAGGGGCAGCCTGAAGCATGAAGGCTCCCTGTCTGCACAGGAGGGAGCATGTCAAAGACACTGCGCTCAGCCTTGTGGGATATGTAGGGCACACTGGTCTGGAGACACCTGTCCCCTGCACAGACATGCCAAGGAGCTACAGGCACAATGAATATTGATCTGACAACACAAGCTCTTTGGGGTGCTTTGTCCCCATGAACTTCTTGGGTGTGCTTCCCTGGGAGCATTTCTGAGACATACTGGCAAGTGGAGTTGCTGCTTGAAGTCAGGGATTTTGGTGCCTTTGTTGCCAGGTAGTTCTTTTGCCTCTCAGGCAGAGCAGTCAGTAGCAGAGCTGACAGGCGCTCAGAGTCCACCTGTCTTTTGGCTTTTAAGAAGCTGCTAAGAGATGGTTGTGCTGTCCATGAATCCATGGGGGGGCCACTCTTGTATTGTGTGGCAAAAGGCAGGTTCCCTTCAGCTTCCTAGGAGGCTGCTGGAGCTTCAGCCCCAGATGGAACCTGATTGTACTGCCAGAGTCACTTTGGAATCCATGCCTCCCCCAGGCAGAGAGTGACCCAGGAGAACAGCAGCACAGTGCTTTGGGAATGTGTGAGCCAGCAGTCTTTGAATCTGGCCCATGAATGTTGTCTGGGAAGTTGAACCCATCTTCTCTTGCTTCCTGTGCAGGACCCTCTAGAGGAAGAGCATGAGCAGGTGGCATTACCAGAGATGCCATGCCAGCCATGCCAGATTCAGGGAGAGCTGCTTCCAGCCGAAGAAGGGCAAAAGCAGCTCAGGCAACAGGTGGAAGAGCCACAGGAGAATGGCCAGGTAAGCCTGGCTGGCCAGGTGACAGAGTGAAGGGCAGGCAGAGGGGCATCAAATGGAGCTCTTGGGACTGAGGAGGCCAGCAGTCCACAGGCACTGAAAGCACAGAGCCTTGTAATCTCCAGAGATCAGCACTGGGACAGGAGGGTCACAGTGGAAGCAGAGGGGCAGGGAAGCAGAAGGAAGTGGCTGAATTATAGGATTTGGAGGCTGAAAGACGAAAAGCTGAGCCTGATGGCAGCTCTCAGTCACTAGCTCTGCATTTGTGTGTACAGAACATCCAGGCAGAGGCAGAAGCAGAGCTGCCAATGCTCGAGTGAAATCATGGCAGTGAAGAGGGGAACAAGGAAGACATGAGAAGAACTCAGAGGACTGGAATCTCCAGCAGCAGAGGGGTGATCAACAAAACCAGGTGAGTGGAGAGTGGAAGCCTCCACTTCTTAGATGTCCTTACTCTTGTTCTTTAGAGAACTTTGGTGAGAAGCTGCTTGGAGAGCTGCAGAAAACTCAGGCTAGGATCAGGAAATGGAGAAGTACCTTGGTGAGAAGCTGCAGGCAGAGCAGCAGAAAACTCAGGCTAGGATCAAGGAACTGAAAAGTGGCTGGAGGAAGAAATGCAAACTCTAAGAGAAAGAGAAGGGAAAAGAAGACAAAATTGATCTCCTCCTCGAGAAGCAAGAGGCTCTAGAAAAACAAGTGAGTGAAAGAGTGATAGCTACTGCAGTCACCAAACTGGTGCTTTCTGCCCTTCTTGCCTTTCCCCTGCAGAGCAGGTGTGATGCCTCGGAGTGCCATCCTGCCCTAGTGTCTATCAGAGCCACTCTGAAGGACACGGCCTGCTCTGCTGAATCTCAGCTGCTGCCCTGGACAGTGGCAAGAGTCCTTGGCCTTTTGGCCAGCAGTCATCTGAATGCATTCCTGAATGCTGGCCTGTTCCTGCTCTCCTTGTTTCTTGAGGTGTTCTTGCAGGTGGTCACGGTGACCCAGATGGATCTTGAAACAAGCTGTCTGTATCCTTGTGAATCTGGTGCTCTCCCTTTCCTCACAGTCCATGACTCTTGGCTGACAGGGACAAGCTGTACTCTCTGACTGCTTTCTTCTCTTTGACTTGAGGTGGATGTGTTGACATCTCGTCTGGCAGCCTGCAAAGGTTTCCAGCAAGTGAGTGGCAAGGAGGAGTCCCAAGATTCCTGCGAGGCACAGGAAGTGTCCCGCAGAAGTGCCGCAGGTTGAGCACATTCTGATGAAGGTGGAGGAAAAGAGGACTCTGTGGGAGAAGGTAGAACATTTGAACAAGAGCTGCAAGTGTGTCTGCAGCCTTGGAGGGAGAAAAGGGTCCTTGGGAGAAAGTGGCATGGCACTTTGGCTGACACCCTCCAGAAAATCCATGCAAATGGATTTTGGAGAAAAGGGAAAATGAATCTGGCCATGAACTCCAGTCAAACCAGCTTTGGTTTTGACCCATCCAGTTGGACAAGAGGACATCAGAAAAAACCCATGGCAGAGCCCTGCAGCATCCTCCAAAGGGCTTGCATTTGGCATGGGATCTGGGGCTAATCTCTGCCAGCCACTCTCTGACACCAACTCCTTTCTGGTCTCAGATCCACACAGGCTCTTCGATTGAAGCTGCTGCAGCAGCAGCAGCAGCAGCAGTGTCATCTGAAGGAGCCTTTGCTGCCCAGGCTAAGAAGAGGAGCCCGGGCAGTTTGTTCATGTCCAGCACTGACGGAGCTGCTGCTCAGCTACAGGAGATGGAGGATGACTCCCTGGAGCTACTGAGTATGTCTTGTGTCTTTCTTCTCTGAGGGACAGTGTATTGTGTGCACGTGTCAGCAGAGCTGAAGCAAGTGATCCTCCTCAGTTTGGTGTCACAGGGATTTAGCAGTCCCCACAGGAAATGCTGGGCTCCAAGGCAGCAAGAGAGTGCTCTGGGTGTTCCTGCTGCCTCTGAGGGCAGCTTGGACGTGCTTGGGTTGGCCTGAGCTTCCCTATCTGCTGAAGGCAGAAGCAGGCATTGTTCTTGCATCAGCACAAGGCTGTGACCTAGCAAATGATCTAGGCAAGTCCTGTGTGCTAGTGGCCAAACTGAAGAGAATAGTTAGCTTCCTAAATTCTCCTTAGGCTCCTGACTTCTCACCCGTCATCAGAAAAAAAAACAAACCAAAACTTTACAGAAATGATTTTGGGCATTTTGCCTTTTTGTTGTGGTTTTTTTTAGTTTGGGTTTTTTCTGGATTTTGGGGATAGACTTTTTTCTCCATTCTGAAGGAGCCTTTTCCCCATGTGTCTTACTGGTGACAATTTTATGACTGTTTTTACCACTTACCTGTACAGGGTTTTTTTTGTAAGAATATTATATTTTTGTCAGTGAGAACTCCTTGAAAGAACATCAGGTGACAGCAGAAACCGAGAGTAAGAGGTGGGGGTTTTTGTGTCCCCAATGAAAAAACAGATACAGATTTTATCACATCTGTACTTAATCTCCTAGTTTTGTTCTTATAAAATGTGTCCAAGAGACACATTGCTGTGGTGTGATCAGATAAAACTGCACTGTAGGCATTTCTCAGGAGGCAGCCTCCAGCCCCTCTGCTGTATAGTCCTCAGATGCATGGCACTTTTTCATACCTGATTGCCAGTCATTGCCAGGACTGTTAGAATGCTGCCCATTGGCCAAGCCCTGCTCAGATCAGTCTCTAGCAGAAGACATCAAGCCCTTTGTGATTCTGCAGCACAAGTCATTTAATCTGCTGCTTGCCCAGAGCAGCTGCCAGTACTGTGCTCTCAGATACCTGGTGGGGCTGAGAAGAGAGCCCAGTGACTCTGTGTCTACCTGTTGGGACAAAAAGGGCATTGATGTGCACACATTGATGTGTGTCTGATCTCAAAGCCAGTCCTGTTGTGTCCTGAATTGGGCACCAGCTTGGAAGGGGCTCGGTCTGGCTGTGCCTTCTTCCCATTGCTTGTCAGTGCTGGTGCTTGGGCTTTGGCAGCTTTGTTGTGGCAGCTGCCCGGGCCCTGAGGGCTGGTGTGACTGCAGAGGCTGGAGCCTTCCTTAGCTGGGAGAGTCCCGCTGCCGCCCGGCCGCTGCAGCGCGGAGCTGCCCCGAGGCAGCAGCCCCTGCTCTGGGCCGGCTTCTGCACGGCAGGGGCTGGACTCACCAGAGGGTCAGCATCTCCTCCGGGCAGCCGTCCGTGTCCCGCCGGCACCTGAGGAGCACTGCTGTCCTTGCTGCCCTTGCCCGCGGTGCCCACTTGGGAAGATGGGCACGTGTGCGGTGCTGAGAGGGCGAGTGCAATGGCAGGGACTGATCCGTGCTGTCAGGGGGAAAAGAAGCACCGTGGTTCTTCACATGGGCCACGGGCAAGGGCGTCTTCCAGCTCAGCCTGCTCACTGAGGGTGAGGCTCCTGATGCTGAGGGCCCCCTTGGGATTGCTTAGAGCATGAGCTGCTTTGGTTTATGACGTGGTTTCCCTCTCCTCCTCGTGTGGATGTTTCTCTCCACCTCTGGCTGCTCTTTAGCTTGACCCGGCTACCCTGGCTGGAAACCAACTCACGCCTCGGTAGGACCTCAGCAGGCTGGCCAGCGAGGCCCACCTGGTGGGAAAGCTGCCAGAAGCCTGATGGTGGTGAAGGCAGCCTCAGCAAAAGAGAAAGGAGGACTCCGGTGGGGTGACACAGAAGGCTTCATTGCAGATGCTGCACCCTCCAGAGACTGCCCCAGCAGAGAGAAGTCTCTCTCAGGGAGGCAACTTTGATTTGGGGGAGGAGTTGGGGGTGAAGAACAGACAACCAATAACCGAGAGGGCAGGGGTGGTCTAGGCAAAGAGGGACAGTTGGGGAACAAACCATAGGAGAAGGGAGGGATTTCCCTCGAGCCTGGCCCAATCAGGGGCTGATCTCCCCCGAACCTTCTGGAACCGGGAGAAACCTCACTGAGAGTGACAGGACTCGAGGGCAAGAGATACAAATGATTGACACTTAATTGTCACTGGGTAAACATGTAGGGTCACACCAAACAGGGGAGGAACAGGGGGGAACAAGGAATAGTCCATTTAAAAAACATTAACAATAGAAATGCAAATATAACAGTTAAATCAAAAAGATGCACCACTACAGGTTTACAAATGGAAAAGCATTCTTTTGGCAAACTGCTGCAAGGTGGAGAAGACGCCCTCCTCTCCTGGCAATGCATCTCCCTGTACTTTGTTTCTGTCAGAGATCTCTTCAAAGGACTGTAGCAAATCAGTCTCTGGCTGGCCTGCTTGTACTGCAGAGCTGCCTGTCTTGCTGTGCTTGTTGTTGTTGTTGATGTTGTTAGTCAGCTGACCAAAGAAGACTCAGAGCCCAGACAGTGGGGCTGCCTTTTGTATCTCTTGGATGTTGGGATCTCTGCTTTCAAGTGAGTATCTTGCATTTTGTTTCCCTCAGGGAAAATGGTGAACCTGGAAAATCCCCTGATGAAATACATTGAACTGGAAAATCTTGGCAGTGGGTGAGTCCAACCACAGCTACTTCTACACCATCATGGGGCAGGTGATTTGCTGGTGGAATATCTATCAGGTGTGAAGTCAGGCAAGCTGCAAACATACTCAGACACTGGGTTAGTCTGCCCCATCTCTCAGTACTGGCCAGAATTTGTAAGTGTGGTCCCAAGGCATTGTCAAAGACACTTCTATTTCATTGCCAGAAACAGCAACCTACCCCTATCATAGCTGTGAGGTAACAGTTGTCAGGAACATTTCTTCCCAAGTTTGCTGAAGGAAATAGTCTGTGGTCAGGATAAAAAGTGCCCAGTTTAGAAACTGAGTCCGAGATGAAAGAATCAACCAGCCTTTAGAGCTGAGGCAGAAAACCCCAATGCTCAGGAACAGGCCCAGTGCCCATGCTCTTGAGAGGAAAATGCACCCATCATCTGCCTTCTGGCAGATGCTTCCTGCATGCTGCAGGTTGGAGGCATTCACAGCAGACATCTCCTGTCTGGGCTGGCTTTCACTCCAAGATCTAAATGGCTTCTCCTTTCTTTGCTGCTCTTTTGTTTCTAGGGGTTTTGGAGTTGTTTGTAGAGCAATCGACACTGCCACAGGAGGAGAGGTAAATGTCAATAGCCTCTGCAGATTCTGCTGCACTCAAGGGCTTTCCCTCTTGTGTTATCTGTGGCTGGAGCTTTGCCTAGAGCTGTGCTGCAAAGGCACAAGTACTGGCAGAGACTGCTGCCAGCCAGTTGCATTTGGGACAGCCTTTGTCCTTCTCAGCTGCCAGAAGGAAGGCAAGGAGGGCAGCGGTTCCTTTCAGAGAAGGACGCTCTCCCTCACTCTCAATTGCTCTAACAAAGGTGTGCCTTAGAGCATCTCACTGCTCTCTGAGGCTACTCCTTCAGAGTCCTGAATTCTCATTTCTGGCTGCCAGCAAATACACCAGAATGTCCTGGAAGTTCCTTAGCCACGCAGGGCTGCACTCAGGAACTGCACATAGGCAGAGATCTGCAGGGTGATCCTAAAAGCCCTGACCCTGCTTATAGCCCAAGATGTATCCACAGAGTACCCAGACACACATTACTTCTTCTGAAGTACAGAGAGAGGAGCACAGAGTGCTCCGAGCTTTGTGGGTGATGTTAACATGTTAACAATGGCCAAGGCAAAACGTCAGTGGCCATGTGTCCTGTAACTGGTCCCTAAAGGAACAGAGAAATGGGCTGGTGGCATGGCAGCTCCTAATTATGCCTTGGTCTAATCACAGGGCACTTGGGCAGGGCTCAGCTGTGTCATTAAAAATTATGTGTGTTGTGGTCTCGTGCCAACAACTTCTAAAGTTACTGATTTTCAATGTCATTTAGGTGGCCATCAAGAAAATAGATCTTCAAGGCTTGAGCAGCAAGCAAGAAACCATTAATGAAATCACAGTCATGAAGACTGTGAAATAGGAGTCCCTGTATTGTAACTTATTTAGACAGGTGAGTGGTCATGGTCTTATCCCATGAGTGGTTTTTATACTCAAAGCATGCCAAGTTAAAAGCCGACTTTGGACACTGGCAGAGAAGAGAGCTGTTAGTTATTTGTTCCTTAGTATTTCTCTACTCATCTCCAATGGATGGAAGAGAGTGCATTTTGTCTGCATGAGTCTTCCCTGGCTTTCCAAGACTTGTTGGAAAATTGTTCCAAAACCAGGATCAACCCTACCAGAGGAAGTCAATACCCTGTAACTTCATTGCCTCCATGTTGCCTCAGGACTGACTTTTTAAAGTTTCTTCAATTCTGATGTGTCGTAGAAGGACACAAATAAATTGACTCCACCTAGTTATCAGACACAGTTTGTTTACGTTTCTGTAGTTTCTTGGAGAGCATACTGCACTACAAAAGGGATCTCATTGGTCCATAGGATTGACACCTTTCTCCATTGGTTAAGTAACAGAAACGGGAAACAAAAGACCCGGGAGAGGTTTTGTTATGGGAAAAGTACATAGTTGACTAAAAAGGATTTGAGAGAAAAGCAGCTATTTACAAAAGCTCTTTTGGGAAGAGAGAGCTGCTGAAAGGTTTCCCTTGGAAAACTAACACAGCTCTCAGCTCAGAAATATTGACCCCACAATGATGAAGCGTCTAGAGAGGATTCCCTTGGATTGTTGCCCCTCTTTTACATGGCTGTCCATGCCAGGAACACTAGGTGCTTATTTCCAGAAATACCATGCATTGCAGGTTTTCATCTTGGCTGTTACTTGCTGCACTTTTCACTTGCTGGCCATCTAAGACATCTCCTTCTTCACTGACGTGCCATTCTCCTTGAGACTGCACAGACTGCAAACAATGCACAGCCTCGAGGGAATGTCTATTCCTTTCATTCTGCCCTTGTCACAAAGGGACTCAGAAACAAGGATCAAGCAAGAACCCAACGCACATGCCCTGCTTCCTTCTTTCAGCTACCTTGTGCATGAAGAACTCTGGCTGGTGATGGAGTACATGGATGGAGGCAGTCTGTGGGATGTCATCAATGAGACTGCCATGTCAGAAAACGAGATATCAACCGTCAGTCAGCAGGTGAGCAATCCCAGCTGTGCTTCCCAGGGCTTGGGCAGGATTGACTGGGAAAGGGGCTCAGAACAGGAGCCAGGAATCCATGTGCCAAGCTTTGTGTCTGGGTTGCTGGTATGCTGTGGGCAAGCAAGAGCATCTCAAGTGAACTGCCTGCCACTGGCCCTGCAGTCACTGCACCCTGTTCTTGGACTCTTATCTCCTGCTGTTGCATTCCTCGCTCTGTCTCTTGTATTTGCTGTTCTCCATCTTGCCTCTCTAAACTTTTGCCTGTCTGCACTGCATTCCTTGCCTGTGAAAGCCAAGGTGGTGGTGGTGACAGCATTTGAAACAAAGAGCAAAGACAAAAGAGAGACTCATTCTCTCAGTCCTCAGCTGAAAAGCTTAGCAGTCCAGCCCAAATGCTCTTTCTTCTGAGCACATGCACTGCAGCTGCAGTCATGCTGGCTGGTTTGCAGGGGAGAATCTACAACAGCAGCTGCTGTTGCTCTTTGAAAAGCTGACATGCCTTTCTTTAGAAAGGTGCTGCTCTGCTAGCAGTGGAGCAGCAAGCTCTTCCTCCCAATGGCACTGTGTTCTGCCATTACTGCCCATTCCCCTGGAGAGGGAATCTTTGAGAGCTGTTTCCTTTCTTGTGTGATGAAATCACATTGCTGATTTTTGCCCTCCCGTTTGTGTTTTCTCTCTCAGTCCTGCAAGGACTGGATTTTCTCCACTCAAACCATGATCCACCGAGATGTGAAGAGCCCCAACATCCTGCTCAGAATGGATGGCTCTGTCAAGCTGGGTCAGTAGATTCTTGGTCAGGTGCAGCATTTGAGGGATGTGGCTTGTGAGGCTGCTTTGGAGGGACTGCCAGACCCCCAGAAATGGTGCAGGTGGCAGTGCAGGGACCCTTGCTCTGACCACGCGGTGCAGACGTATTGCAAGGACCAAGCAGTCCAGAGTGGCATTGCTCTGTGTGTGTCCCTTCCAGAGGGAGGGAGCTCCAAGTCTAAAGCTTTGGGGGAACAAAAGCCACTGCTGGAGGCAATGTAAAAAATGTGGGGATTTGTTCCGTAGCCAATGCCATTTTCCTTGGCTAAAGCCCTGAGGAAACAGAGCGGGGACAGGTGTGCAGGAGATTCAACAGCACATTCTCAAACTTACACTGCGCAATCCTTTTGCTTGCTTCCTAAGTGCAGAGTATTCAAATTAAAACAGCCTTTTGCTTTCTCCCCAGCTGATTTTGGCCTCTCTGTTGAACTCACCCCTGAGCAATAGACGGAGCTCAGTGATCGGGACTTCTTGGTGGATGGCGCCAGAAGTGGTGAAGGGCGAGCCATATGGACCCAAAGTGGACATATGGTCGCTTGGAATTGTCGCAATTGAAATGGTGTACCAAGAAGCTCCTTACTGTTATGAAAGTCCTGGCTCGGTAAGGTGTCAATACTCTCTGATCCCGCTGTCTTTCTCACCTATCCCACCTTCTGGGTGCCATTGGGCAAATCCCATTCCACCACGGTCCCTTTCTAAAAATGTCCCTGCAGCACATCAGCATCTGCTCTAGTTTTGGTTGCACCAGCGGGGAACTCAAACCTCACCCCATGCAAACCCTCTCCATTCCAGGCAACTTTTGGCTTTGGCTTAGAAGTAGTTCCAGCTCTTTAGGCTGTGTAGAGGGCCCTACTACCAGGAACAAGCATCTTAGAACTGGTGTTATCTTGTCTGAAATGAAGGAAAGAAACCCAAACCCAACAGTTCCTAAAACAGTGGCTTGGAGAGAAGAAGTGCACCCCCATTCTTCTCACAGAGAAACTTGCCTGAAACCTGGGCATGAGGGTGTAAAGGCCACAGAGTCTCTTGTGCTTTTTGTGCAGTGTTGCTGAAACACTTAGTGACCATCTTTCTCTCTGAACCCAAGATACTTGCTCCATGCCACCAAGCTGAAGCCTGGTGATGTGGAGAGCCTGCCCAAAGCACCCCTTTGTTTCCTGGCACTTTCTAGGATGGGCCTACCATGAATGCATTGACTTGAGTACCCAAATGAGCAGAGGGCTACCATAGGGATGGCATTCCTCCTTCTTCTGATTTGACCACCAAATTTTTTCTTCCCTTTTGCTGCCTAAGGGAAGCTGAAATTTGCAGTCTGCTGCGAGACAGAGCTGCAGCTGTTTCCGGTGTGTCCAAGCAGGCATTTTCATCCCAATCCATTTCTGCATGTGTCTTCATGTGTCTGTGTTGAGGATGAGATTGCAAATGTTTATTTCCTTACCTGAGCAATCACCGAGAGATTCCCTTTCTTTACTTTCAATGACCATTGTTTTCAAGAACCAAGCAAAAAGCTTGATGAGTTTTGTTTACGGCAGCTGTGCTTAAGGGACCAACAAGCACTGCAGAGATGCTTTTCATGTAAAATCCTTGGAAAGAGTAGAGTCAGTTAGTAGGGCAAAGTCCCTCTCCCAAATAGCCTGTCAAGCTGCTGTGAATCCTCAGAGAAGCAAAGGTGCTTTTGCTGATGTAGTTTCCACTAAGAGGTCAGTCAATGAAATCAGCTGCCAAGGCAAGATCTGCTGGACATTGGAGAAGCTGTGGCTGCATTGGGGTTTGGGTTTTTTGTTGGTACAGGAAAGTCACCTCTGCCTCTGTGCCATGGCAGAAACTGCCACTGCAGAGTGGAGCTTAAAGCCTGGCATCTGCGAGAGCAGTTCCAGATGTGGAACACAGCAGGTGAGAGATTCGTGTTTCCTTTTTCTCCAGGCTGAACTCCTGATAGCTGCCAATGGGACACCGGAGCTGCAGGAGCCAGAGCTGCTCTCGCCTTTGCTGCGGGAATTCCTGAGCTGCTGCCTGCAGACGATGTGTGGCGGCGCTGGTCTGCCAAGGAGCTCCTGCAGGTAAAATGCCAAGGGGCAGCAGGTGAAACAGTGTGCCAGGGATGAGCTCCTCCTCCACTGAAGTGCAAAGCATCAGATGAGCCCCCCTCCTCCTCCCCTCCACTCCCTATGCTGTTCAATGGAAACACTCAGCAGTCCTAGCTGGGCTGGGCTGGCAGCGACCTGTAAAGTCATCTGCTCCAAGTGCCCTGCAATCAGCAGGGACATCTTGAAAGAGATCACCATGCTCAGACCTGAAATATTTCCAGGGCTGGGGCACTTCCCAGCTCTTGCAGCAAGCTGGGCCACTGTTGCCCCACTGTTGCTCCTTAGACCTACTCTGACTCCCTTTTTCATTTCAAAAATATTATCCTGGCTTTGAGGCTCTTAGCTTGGAATGTAATGGTTCCTTGTTGTTGTTTTTTTTTTTCCCTTTGTGCAGCATCCCTTTGTAACTCCGCGAAGCCTCCGTCCAGCCTGGAGCCGTTATCACTTTAGTGAAAAAGTGGAAGGCGGCAAGAAAGGGACAATCGCTCTCAAAATTCTCCCACACCCGCTAAGAGGAGGAACATAGAATAGGCTTTTAGTAGGATTTTAGTAGGATTTAGTAGGATACTAGCTAGGATAGTAGACTAGGATTGTAGCATAAGACTGTTAATAAATAAAGCTTCTGAAAGTTTAACTGGTTTGAAAATTTGCCTCCTTCTGTGCCTCTGAGAAAGCTCAACATTTCCTTCTGAATTGTCCACTTTTTCTTAGAGGTGGAAAGTGGCATTGATGACTTCTTTGGTATGGTTTGAAAGTGGGGAAGGCTCTCCTTCATTCATCCTCTCCAGACCACCGTGCCTTTGGAATATGGCCCACTGGCTGGGTTTTTCCCATCTGTTGGGGGTTAGGCTTGTTTATTTTTCACCTATGTAATTTTTCCCAAGAGTTGCCGAGGCAACTAATCACTGAGTACTTCTCAGTGCTCAGCTGAAACAAAGATGGATCCTGGCATTTCAACACCCTTTGTCTCCAGGAGCTTCTCTCAAGGGGCTGGGGGCAGCTTGGTTGTGTTCTCTTGCTCTCGGCATCACGGGAAGGACGGTCTGGCTGCTGCTTGCTGCGGGAGAAGTTTCACTGGTACCACCGAGTCCGATCCGGAGGAAAGCTACCATCATCTGCTCGTGTGCCCAGGAAATCCTGCTGGAGCTGGGCACTGTCCCACTGCCGCTGCTTTGAGGCCGCTCTGCACCGCGGCCCCGCTTTGCCCTCCCTGCCGGACATCCCTGCCCTCCAGTGACCATCGACAGAGCTCTAGATTCCATCTGACCCACCAGCCCCGGGACCCCTCACTGTTCCAGCTTAGTACTTTTTTTTTTCAGAGCCCCAAGAGACCAGACTGCCCCGGGCTTTATGAAACCAAGCCCTATCAAGGTCCTTGGTTCTGTTCACTATTAATGCTGTAGTTGTTGTTTGTTTTGCCTTGTTATACCTATTAGTAAAGAACTGTTATTCCTATCCCCATATCTCTGCCTGAAAGCTGTTCTAAATTTTCTTAATTTCTAAATTATAATAATTTGAGGGGAGGGGACTTGAATTATCCATTCCAAGAGAGGCCCTGCCCCTCTTTAGCTGATACCTGTCTTTGTTCAAAACTAAGACACCAGCTGTGGCCCTTGTATTTGAGGCAGAAAAGGCAGTGGCATTTGCAGGCAGAAGCAAAGGAGCAGTGGGGCAGCCCAACTATCCTAGCCTGCAGATGCAGGCCTTGAGCTAGGACTCGAGAGCATTTGGGTTCCTGGAGCCCCAGCAGAGGCCTGGCAGAGGCAGCAGCAGCCTGAGCCTGGGCAGAGGCCGGCTGCAATGAGGCCCTTGGAGCTGCAGGAGGCAGCAGCCCGGCCCTGGGTGCCTCTTGGTGGCCCCGGGCAAATGCTGGGCTCTCAGAGCCCAGCTGGCACCTGGCTGCTGCCGAGGGGAAGCGCAGCCGTGCTGGGCACAGCACAGCCCGATGGCCTTGGCCGTCTGCAGTCTGCACAGGAGGAGAGAAAGGCAAACGACAGCCAAGGGCTGCAGCCCTGGCTGAGCATTCCTACTCTTGTGCCGGCTGCCCTGGAACTCCTGGGAAAGGTGAGCAGTGTGTGCAGCACTCTGGACACAGCGGGAGGGAGCCGGCCAGCTCGGCAGGCTGCAGCACAGGGCAGCGTCCCTCAGGCACGGCACTCGTGCCATGGGAGCCGAGGCCAGCGGGAGGCAGGGACAGCTTGTCAGGTCACAGCTGCAGGAGCCAGCGCCTCACACAGCTCCAGGAGGATGCGCCTGCAATCCTGCACTTGTGCACTGAGCCAGAGCAAGGGGGTGAAATGCAGAGGGTTTTGCAGAAATATTCAGGGCCACCAGGCCACCCTACTTGGTGCTCTCTGGCACACAGCAAGCACTGTGCAATACAGCCCTGAGCTGCTGGGAGAGAGGTGTTAGAAATGAGACAATGCTTCGATCAAATTAAATGGGGACAAAGTCACCAAATCAAAAGAGAACTGTTTCTTAGAAAGGATTCACCTGAGCTGGGTGTGTAGCTTGCTCTCCCAAGAGCCAAACACACACACACACCCTCATGTACACTCCAAGAGAATGCTGCTTTTTACTGCCTTTCCCAGCCCAGGGCAAACCGTGTCTCCCGTCCGTTTTGCTGGGGACTAGGGAACTTATATCCTCTCCCCACTGTAATAAATAGGAATGATTTGTGCCAATGAAATTGTAATTATTTAGGAAATAAGAGGCCAAAATGAATATGCGCCCTTGGTAGATGCTGGGAAGTGGGATACAGGATGTTGTAGAGAGATAAATCCAAGAATTGTTGTTTGGCCTTGAGATGAACAAAACTTGGGGCGGTCCAAGCACGAAGGGTGCTTTTAATAGAGTAGGTTTGGAACAATATTCAGATTATATAATACAATGCTTAGTACGCACGTGCAATGAGTGGGGTTGTTCAGAGGACAGTGATGAAGAGCGGGAGCCTTCATCTCGAAGACCACCAAAAGAAGACAGAAGACCCCCAGCAACAAGTGAAGCATGCGCCATGAAGAAGGGTGACCTAAACTTCCAGAATTGAAAATAGGTGGAGATTTACTGGAAGTATTGATGAATATGTATAAGCATCTCATAAATAAGTTCTGTTTGAAGTAGCCCTGCTTTGTACGTGAGGTAGGGTGGGAATCCCCCTCTGTACCCTGGCTGGGTTTGCAACCCGGTCGGTTTTGCTTATGCTTTATCTGAACCTCCTTTATTCTCAGTTAATCTCAATTAAAATTGCTGCTAAAATTGAACTTTGTTGTTTGTTGAATTGAGCATCCAGATTTCCATTTATAACACCACCATCTACTTATCTGTCTCCTCCCCTCTTATCTTTTATCACTTCTGGTCTTTGTCTTGGCCCCTCTCCCAGCTCACAGCAACACCCACCCAACCAATTAACTAGAACCAATCCAAACCCCAAATAACAACAGCTAGAACCAACAAATTTCTTTCTTTTTTCTAATAATCTTTTGGCTTCAGCAGAATAGTACCTCATAGCTCAACAAGGGAATTGGGGATGAGCCTGTGGCTTGTGCTTGAGCAGGGAATTGATTTGGCAAGGAGCAGAAGGGTTTCAGTAGGCAATTTGTGTTTTCTTTGCTAATTGCTGAAGGAAAGACACAAAGTGGCTTCAGTCAGCAAAACCATTTTCAAGGTGCACTGAAGAAATATTTGGGAGCAACTCGAAGAAAAGGAAGGTGTTGAGAAAATGTTGAACTGTAACAAGTCATGAGTTCCGTTGGCATTAACAGACAGTGTTGAGCCCTCAATTCCCCCAGTGCAATGATTGAGGTGTGCAAGTGGCACACCTTCCTTTGCCTTGAGAATAGAGTAGTCCTCCTAAGAAGGTACCTGGAATGCATTCAAGGGGACAAAAGTGGTGGTAGGAGGCTCTTGAGCATCAGAGGAGAATTTGAGGAATGGGATGTTCCCCAAATGAGCAGCAGAGACCCTCAAGAGACCCCTACTGTCCTGTCAGTAGCTTCTGAGAAGTGATGTAAAGATGTCCAGGATTTTGAGGGAATGTTTAGCCTGTAAGTTTCAGCAAAGTAATCAGTAGGTCTTATTTCCATGGTTCCAAATTAGTAGGTGTGACTTCTGAGTGAGCAGGTGTTATGTTATATATGTCATGGATTATATTGTGTTTTTATTGAAATAACTCGGTATTTTACTGTAAGAAAATATATTTCATTATGACCCACTGCATAACCCAGCTCACAGTCGGGTGAGCAGAAGCTATGCCATCTATGCCATCCATTTCCCGTAAACTTGTGAAAATTAGCAGGAGAATACAGGGAGGTGCAGGCCTTTGTCAGAGATGGGCGAGGCCAAGACCTGATGATCAATACCAGATAAGTATCTCTTCGGCTTGTCCAGGAGTTGCATCCCAATGCCCAGCCCAAGAAATCCAATTAGGACTGTACCCTTTTCCTGGAACACTGTTCAACAAACTAACAATAATGAAAAGGAGCTGTATGAATATGCAAGAAGAGCTGGACAAGACAAAAGGAAACAATGAAACTCGCAGTTTCACCAGAAAACTGTATAAAAGCCGACACCGAAAGCTGCCAGTGTGAACCGTGGGGACGCGGTGCGATAGAGGCCGTGTCCGTGGGTCCACCCAGCTCCGATTCCCGGTTCGGAGCTGACTTTGATTGTGGTTCTTCTCAGATTTCATATTGCTATTTTCCAAAAAATTTCCTTACCAAAAAATTGGAGAAGTCTCTTTTATAACATGTTAGAAAAGCGATTCCTCATGCACCCAGCACTGAAATAAAGTCAGGCCTCCTTTCTCACCCTGAGCTGGCACCGGGGATTGGGCTCAGCTTGGTAACTTTCATTTGAGTCCCTTCCATTGAAAGCTGAAAAGAAAGCTGTTTTTCCATCTGTTTTCCTCTGGTTGACCTTTTGGGGCCAAAGCTGTGTGATGCAGGTGGCCCGGGTGTGCGCAGAGCAATGCAGCCTCCACAAAGCCCTTGGTTTTCCCACAAGTCGTGACGATTTGTTGCCAGGCGTGCCCAGCTGTGGCAGGAGAAAGAGCCCGCAGTGCAGTGGGCGCCGTGCCCTGCCCAGCCAGGGCTCTCTGGCACAGAGGAGCAGCAGCGCCAGCACCTTTCAACCCACTGCTGCCTTGGCTTCACCTGGGAGGCAGAAGGCTCTGGAAATCAGCACCATCTGTCACCTTCCCAGCTTGGAGCAGCTCCTGCTGGTGGGCACATCCTGCCACTTCTACTGCTTCCAAATAGGAATCAAGGCAGAGGTGGAGATGTACATACAGAGAAGCCCTGGGCTTGTGCAATAAATGCGCAAATGTAGGGGGGGTTCGTGTTAGGAATTATTTCAGCTGTTACACCAATACTGCCTTCTCTCCTTTTCTTTCTTCATATTTCCTGTTCTTTTCCCTCTCACATTTCCTCACCTTCCCACTCTTTCCTGGTTTTTTCTTCCCTCATGCTTCTCACAATTTTTCCCTCACTTATTCTGCCCTTTTCTGCCCTCCTTTTGCTTCTGTCCTGCCCTGGGCCCACACAGGGGCTGTGGCACCATGGCTGGGCCAGCGCGGCACAAAGGGGCCACGCAGCCGCTGCCGGGGCTGACAGCAAGGCCAGGCACACACAGGGAATTGCTGGGCATTGCCTGCAATGCTGGGCAGGGCTGTCTGTGCCAAAGGCACGGCTCAGGTGCCCTTGGTGGCTGCAGGAAAAACCCAGAGTCCAAAGAGCCTCCACAGCTGTGCTGGAGACCAAGGCTGGAGGAGGGAAAGGCAGGGCTGCTGCGGGATGGGAGGGGATTGACATCCAGCACACACCTCAGTTCTCTGATGATCCTGGCACAATGCTGGTCCCTGTTTCAGACTGGAACAGAGAAGATGTTTATGGGACAGGAGCCCTCGAGGGCTGTCAGGGACCTACAGCTTGCAAGGTGCTCTGCTCTTCCTCAGCTCCTCTCGGAGAGATGCCAATCCCAGCTGGGCACCTCAGGGCACAAGTGGCACGGCCTGTTCATGGGCACACAACTGATGTCTGCCTGGAAAGGGGCACAGGTTTTAATACTTGTACATTTCACAATATACAAGCAAATTTTTATTAACCGGGTCATTTGAGTACTTTGGAGAAGTGGCAAAATTTTCCCACCAGGTACAGGAATTTCCTGGATCTATTGGATTTTTCTACTGATGGCAGGAGAAGAAATAATAATCTTCCCTTCTACCTTTGCTACCAACATTCAGTCTCCTATTTCATGACCCTCTTCCTTCAGGCCTTTCCAGCTCTCCTGTTTAAATGGCCATGTCAAAGGACATCTCTTCATGTAGAGCAGCTGGATTTATGTCCTTCCTGTTGCTCCCAGATTTCCTCCTGCAGCTGTTCTCTGGTCATTCCAATGCGTCTCCCTTGACTGCCTTCATGCTTTGAGCTTCAGGGAGTTGCCCAGTCTTTCACAGTAAGGTCAAGAAAACCTTAGTCAGCATCTTAGTTGTATTTTTATCTTTTCTATCACCTCTTCTTCTGCCTTTGTGTAAAGTTATTCCTGTATGGCAATCCCTTGTGGATGGTGGACATGTCAGATGTTGCTGGGATGTCACACGGAGCTGAGGGAAGGGTTTGGATGTTTTCTAATTTTTACCATTCACATTTTGATGTTGGCCAGCAAGAGAACCTTTCTGTGCCTCTAAGTCTCACCAGTCCCTCAAAGGACACAAACCTGATGAACTGTGGGTTCTCACTCCAGTGGCTGCACTTGCACCTCCCTCCATGAAACGTGGGGGCGGTATGGTAATTAATTCCACACCATCTGGGAAGTCTCCGCTTATTGTGTTGGTCTTCTGGGGGTCTCAGAGGATGAAGAAAATGGAGTCTTCTTCAGTGAAACCTTCACCTTTCTCTCTCCTGCGCAGCTTCTGGCTCTCCTTGGCATCCTTTTCCAGGGCATACTCAGTTGATGCTGGCTAAGGGTCTGCATTCTCCCTCTTTATCTGCATTCCTGGCCTCCTTGTCTGGGGATGTTTGCAATTTTCTCTTTACTATCACCAAGGAGTCCCAGGTGCTTATAATATGCAAAAGGTTAACAGATACAGCATTTGGTATCCACTAAATGCCTTCTAAAATGGATTTAATATCTATTCCAAAGCACTTTTTGAAATACATACAGAGACCTACTATAAAGGATCATCTAAAATTCTCACATCTCTGTGTCCCTCCATAGCCACAGCAGAGCTCCCTTGTCCCAGAAAGTCCCTGGCAGTGGAGGGCTGAAGGAAACAGGACAGGCTGTGGGGATCAGGGCAGGGCAGAGCCAGGGAGAAGAATGACTCTTCCATTTTATGGAGCTGTGCCTTCCCTTGGCTTTGTTGGCTGACAATAAATGACCATCCCTCTGTGTCTCGGGCAGCTCCTTCTCCAGGGAAAGCGGGTGAGAGCTGGAGCCAAGGAGCTGAAACCTGCAGGTCCAGCCTGGGGTGGAGGGAGCTCAGATTTGCACAAGGCTGCTCTGAGTGACAGGGCTTGGATGGTGGAAACGGTGGGATGGGGGAAGGACAGAGTCTGATTGATTGTCAGCCATCAAGGGTCTTGATTTTCATATCTATGCAAACTGCATCAGGGGGTACTTGGATTCAGTGCCAACTGGAGATTTCACCCCATGTTTTCAATGTATCGTTACTTTGCGTTTTATTAAAACAACCCTAGATCTGTGGAAGACAAACTGTATTTCCAAGATACCTCCTTGTATAAAATCAGTTCATGGATGAGTAGGCAGAAGCTATGTCTTCCTCCCTCCAAGCAGGGACAATAAGGAGATTCCACAAATACAGTACATGACAACGATACTTGGAAGAATCAGATGATGCCAAGGACCAGGGTCATCCCATAGATAAGCATCACAGCCGCTCATCAAGGTCATTCATCCCCCACCAAGCCAAAGGAAAATGAAACCAAGACATTTTCCTGCCTTCCTGGAACTCTGTCCACCACCTGGAGAAAAAGCAATCAAGACATGTTTGCCTTACTGGAATCCTGTTCACCATACACACCGGAAGAAAAGAATATCCATCTACATATTCAAAAGGCTGGACTAAACAATGGACAAGCCTCAGGGCACAAAACCTGTATAAAACCGCTTTGGGAAAATGCTGATGTGAACCAGGGGGGCATTAGTCCAGGAGAGGCTGTTTCCATGGTTCACCCAGCTCCAGGAACTGTCCTTTGATTGTGGCTGCTCGATTTTTCACTTTGTCATTTTCCAATAAATTTCCTAACCAAAAGATTGGAGAATTGTCATTTATAACATGCATCAATTCACAGACCAACGCAGAGCCTTTGCTTTGTGATGTCAGGCCATGGTTGCCGCGCTGTCCTGGTGACATCACAAGATTGCCTTGATGACATCACAAGGTTACCTTGGTGACATCACAAGGTTACCGTGGTGCACGGAAGCCTCAGTGGCAGAGCAGCTCTTGGGCTTGCTCAGTGCAGGAGCATCCCCTCCTGCTTGAGGCTTTTGTCAGTGGGCAATTGCACACAGACCAGAGCCTTGTCTTTTTCTTGTGAAAGTGCAAACTTGCACAGCAGTGCCACAATGATTGGGCACCTCGCTGTTGCAGTTGGCACTGTTTATGGTGCGAGCTACTCCACCTATTACCTGACCAACCTGGCACGTAAGTAGAGGTTTTCCCTGGGTGTAAGCAAAGCTGGACTTTGTAGGTCTTCCTGCTCTTTCTTAGTGACTGAGTTGATTTGGAAACAACGTTGAAAATGCAGACTGGGAGACCTTGGAAGACCTTCTAAACATTCTAGGGTTCTCTCCAGTTCTCTCCAAAAATCTGCTTCATTTTCCCTTGCCCACTGCAGGTCATCTGACCCGTGTGTTCAGAGGTGCCGATGCTGAGGTGAGTCAGCAAGGAACTTTTGATGTTCCTGGTGTTGAAGAGTTGGGGAGCAAGCTGTGGGCTTGGCCTGTGGCAGTAGAGTGTAGAGGGCCAGCTGAGTAGGCTGAAAGCAAATCCATTGCCATGTCTGCAGCAGCAGGGGCAAAGGCATCACGGGCTATTTCCTAATTTTCCATTTCAGAGCTTTAAAAGAACTGACAGCCCACTTTTCAGAGAGAATGTTGCCTCCTCCTCATAGTAGTCGGGGGAATATCGAATCAGAGCAATTTGCAGTACAGCTGAATCAGCTCATTTGAATTTAGTCTGAGTGACTCAGAAGGCCATTGCTATCAAAGCTGATGATTTGTGCTTAGAAGAGCTGGTTCTAGAGCGGCATAGAAATCAGGTTATAAATGATAGATATATGGCCTGTGTCTCACACTCCTGTCTGTCCACAGAGCACAGAAGCAAGAGCAGAGTCTCCTCTGGCTCCCTCTGCTCCAGCAGAAGAGGCCAAAGAGGAGCCAAATGAGCACCAGCCTCCAGCTGTGGTCACACCACAGCCGGAACTTTCCAATACCGTAAGTGCCACTTCTGGAGGGTGCTGTCTTTAGTGCAAGGCACAGCTGCAAGTTTCTGAGCAGCCAGCAGCACTTGCTGTTGGTGGCTGAGGACGCTGAGTGCTGGAGTCCTGCCCGAGCCTAGCAGGACCCCTCAGCCAGTGACACCTGGAGAATGGGCTTTGATCTGTCATGTGTAGGCCCCAGCTTGCTGGGATTCTGACACGGGGCAGCCTGAAGCATGAAGGCTCCCTGTCTGCACAGGAGGGAGCATGTCAAAGACACTGCGCTCAGCCTTGTGGGATTCGTAGGGCACACTGGTCTGGAGACACCTGTCCCCTGCACAGACATGCCAAGGAGCTACAGGCACAATGAATATTGATCTGACAACACAAGCTCTTTGGGGTGCTTTGTCCCCTTGAACTTCTTGGGTGTGCTTCCCTGGGAGCATTTCTGAGACACACACACTGGCAACGTGGAGTTGCTGCTTGAAGTCAGGGATTTTGGTGCCTTTGTTGCCAGGTAGTTCTTTTGCCTCTCCAGGCAGAGCAGTCAGTAGCAGAGCTGACAGCTGCTCAGAGTCCACCTGTCTTTTGGCTTTTAAGAAGCTGCTAAGAGATGGTTGTGCTGTCCATGAATCCATGGGGGGGCCACTCTTGTATTGTGTGGCAAAAGGCAGGTTCCCTTTTCCTCAGCTTCCTAGGAGGCTGCTGGAGCTTCAGCCCCAGATGGAACCTGATTGTACTGCCAGTGTCACTTTGGAATCCATGCCTCCCCCCAGACAGAGAGTGACCCAGGAAAGCAGCAGCACAGTGCTTTGGGAATGTGTGAGCTCAGCAGTCTTTGAATCCTGGCCCACGAATGTTGTCTGGGAAGTTGAAGCCCATCTTCTCTTGCTTCCTGTGCAGGACCCTCTAGAGGAAGAGCATGAGCAGGTGGCATTACCAGAGATGCCATGCCAGCCATGCCAGATTCAGGGAGAGCTGCTTCCAGCCGAAGAAGGGCAAAAGCAGCTCAGGCAACAGGTGGAAGAGCCACAGGAGAATGGCCAGGTAAGCCTGGCTGGCCAGGTGACAGAGTGAAGGGCAGGCAGAGGGGCATCAAATGGAGCTCTTGGGACTGAGGAGGCCAGCAGTCCCACAGGCACTGAAAGCACAGAGCCTTGTAATCTCCAGAGATCAGCACTGGGACAGGAGGGTCACAGTGGAAGCAGAGGGGGACAGGGAAGCAGAAAGAAGTGGCTGAATTAATAGGATTTGGAGGCTGAAAGATGAAAAGCTGAGCCTGATGGCAGCTCTCAGTCACTCACTCTGCATTTGTGTGTACAGAACATCCAGGCAGAGGCAGAAGCAGAGCTGCCCAATGCTCGAGTGAAATCATGGCAGGGAAGAGGAGGAACAAGGAAGACATGAGAAGAACTCAAGAGGACTGGAATCTCCAGCAGCAGAGGGGTGATCAACAAAACCAGGTGAGTGGTAGAGTGGAAGCCACTCCACTTCTTAGATGTCCTTACTCTTGTTCTTTAGAGAACTTTGGTGAGAAGCTGCTTGGAGAGCTGCAGAAAACTCAGGCTAGGATCGAGGAAATGGAGAAGTACCTTGGTGAGAAGCTGCAGGCAGAGCAGCAGAAAACTCAGGCTAGGATCAAGGAACTAGAAAAGTGGCTGGAGGAAGAAATGGAAACTCTAAGAGAAAGAGAGAGGGAAAAGAAGACAAAATTGATCTCCTCCTTGAGAAGCAAGAGGCTCTAGAAAAACAAGTGAGTGAAAGAGTGAAGCTACTGCAGTCACCAAACTGGTGCTTTCTGCCCTTCTTGCCTTTCCCCTGCAGAGCAGCGGGGGCTGGGGTGATGCCTCGGAGCGCCATCCTGCCCTAGTGTCTATCAGAGCCACTCTGAAGGACACGGCCTGCTCTGCTGAATCTCAGCTGCTGCCCTGCACAGTGGCAAGAGTCCTTTGGCCTTTTGGCCAGCAGTCATCTGAATGCATTCCTGAATGCTGGCCTGTTCCTGCTCTCCTTGTTTCTTGAGGTGTTCTTGCAGGTGGTCACGGTGACGCAGATGGATCTTGAAACAAGCTGTCTGTATCCATTGTGAATCTGGTGCTCTCCCTTTCCTCACAGTCCATGACTCTTGGCTGACAGGGACAAGCTGTACTCTCTGACTGCTTTCTTCTCTTTGACTTGAGGTGGATGTGTTGACATCTCATCTGGCAGCCTGCAAAGGTTTCCAGCAAGTGAGTGGCAAGGAGGAGTCCCAAGATTCCTGTGAGGCACAGGAAGTGTCTCACCTAGAACTGCCGCCGGTTGAGCACATTCTGATGATGGTGGAGGAAAAAAGGACTCAGTGGGAGAAGGTAGAACATTTGAACAAGGAGCTGCAAGTGTGTCTGCAGCCCTTGGAGGGAGAAAAGGGTCCTTGGGAGAAAGTGGCATGGCACTTTGGCCGATACCCTCCAGAAAATCCATGCAAATGGATTTTGGAGAAAAGGGAAAATGAATCTGGCCATGAACTCCAGTCAAACCAGCTTTTGGTTTTGACCCATCCAGTTGGACAAGAGGACATCAGAAAAAAACCCATGGCAGAGCCCTGCAGCATCCTCCAAAGGGCTTGCATTTGAAATGGGATCTGGGGCTAATCTCTGCCAGCCACTCCTCTGACACCAACTCCTTTCTGGTCTCAGATCCACACAGGCTCTTCAATTGAACCTGCTGCTGCAGCAGCAGCAGCAGCAGCAGTGTCATCTGAAGGAGCCTTTGCTGCCCAGGCTAAGAAGAGGAGCCCGGGCAGTTTGTTCATGTCCAGCACTGACGGAGCTGCTGCTCAGCTACAGGAGATGGAGGATGACTCCCTGGAGCTACTGAGTACGTCTTGTGTCTTTCTTCTCTGAGGAACAGTGTATTGTGTGCACGTGTCAGCAGAGCTGAAGCAAGTGATCCTCCTCAGTTTGGTGTCACAGGGACATTTAGCAGTCCCCACAGGAAATGCTGGGCTCCAAGGCAGCAAGAGAGTGCTCTGGGTGTTCCTGCTGCCTCTGAGGGCAACTTGGACGTGCTTGGGTTGGCCTGAGCTTCCCTATGTGCTGAAGGCAGAAGCAGGCATTGTTCTTGCATCAGCACAAGGCTGTGACCTAGCAAATGATCTAGGCAAGTCCTGTGTGCTAGTGGCCAAACTGGAGAGAATAGTTAGCTTCCTAAATTCTCCTTAGGCTCCTGACTTCTCACCCGTCATCAGAGAAAAAAAAAAACAGCTTTATAGAAAATGATTGTTGGGCATTTTGCTTTTTGTTGTGGTTTTGGTTTTAGTTTGGGTTTTATCTGGATTTTGGGGGTAGAGTTTTTTCTCCATCCTGAAGGAGCTCTTCTGCCCCATGTGTCCTACTGGTGTCATTTTATGACTGTTCTTATTACCATTTTTACCTCTACAGGGTTTTTTTGTAAGAATAATTTATTTTTGTCAGTGAGAACTCCTTTGAAAGAACATCAGGTGACAGCAGAAACAGAGTAAGAGGTGGGGGTTTTTTGTGCCCCAATGAAAAAACAGATACAGATTTTATCACAATCTGTACTTAATCTCCTAGTTTTGTTCTTATAAATATGTGTCCAAGAGACACATTGTTGTGGCGTGATCAGATAAAACTGCACTGTAGGCATTTCTCAGGAGACAGCCTCCAGCCCCTCTGCTCTATAGTCCTCAGATGCATGGCACTTTTTCATACCTGATTGCCAGTCATTGCCAGGACTGTTAGAATGCTGCCCATTGGCTCAAGCCCTGCTCAGATCAGTCTCTAGGAGAAGACATCAAGCCCTTTGTGATTCTGCAGCACAAGTCATTTAATCTGCTGCTTGCCCAGAGCAGCTGCCAGTACTGTGCTCTCAGATATGACCTGGTGGGGCTGAGAAGAGAGCCCCGTGGACTCTGTGTCTACCATCACCTGTTGGGACAAAAAGGACATTGATGTGCACACATTGATGTGTGTCATCTCAAAGCCAGTCCTGTTGTGTCCTGAATTGGGGCACCAGCTTGGAAGGGGCTCGGTCTGGCTGTGCCTTCTTCCCATTGCTTGTCAGTGCTGGTGCTTGGGCTTTGGCAGCTTTGTTGTGGCAGCTGCCCGGGCCCTGAGGGCTGGTGTGACTGCAGAGGCTGGAGCCTTCCTTAGCTGGGAGAGTCCCGCTGCCGCCCGGCCGCTGCAGCGCGGAGCTGCCCCGAGGCAGCAGCCCCTGCTCTGGGCCGGCTTCTGCACGGCAGGGGCTGGACTCACCAGAGGGTCAGCATCTCCTCCGGGCAGCCGTCCGTGTCCCGCCGGCACCTGAGGAGCACTGCTGTCCTTGCTGCCCTTGCCCGCGGTGCCCACTTGGGAAGATGGGCACGTGTGCGGTGCTGAGAGGGCGAGTGCAATGGCAGGGACTGATCCGTGCTGTCAGGGGGAAAAGAAGCACCGTGGTTCTTCACATGGGCCACGGGCAAGGGCGTCTTCCAGCTTAGCCTGCTCACTGAGGGTGAGGCTCCTGATGCTGAGGGCCCCCTTGGGATTGTTTAGAGCATGAGCTGCTTTGGTTTATGAGGTGGTTTCCCTCTCCTCCTCGTGTGGATGTTTCTCTCCACCTCTGGCTGCTCTTTAGCTTGACCCGGCTACCCTGGCTGGAAACCAACTCACGCCTCGGTAGGACCTCAGCAGGCTGGCCAGTGAGGCCACTGGTGGGAAAGCTGCCAGAAGCCTGATGGTGGTGAAGGCAGCCTCAGCAAAAGAGAAAGGAGGACTCCGGTGGGGTCACAGAAGGCTTCATTGCAGATGCTGCACCCTCCAGAGACTGCCCCAGCAGAGAGAAGTCTCTCTCAGGGAGGCAACTTTGATTTGGGGGAGGAGTTGAGGGGTGAAGAACAGACAACCAATAACCGAGAGGGCAGGGGTGGTCTAGGCAAAGAGGGACAGTCTGGGGAACAAACCATAGGAGAAGGGAGGGATTTCCCTCGAGCCTGGCCCAATCAGGGGCTGATCTCCCCCGAACCTTCTGGAACCGGGAGAAACCTCACTGAGAGTGACAGGACTCGAGGGCAAGAGATACAAATGATTGACACTTAATTGTCACTGGGTAAACATGTAGGGTCACACCAAACAGGGGAGGAACAGGGGGGAACAAGGAATAGTCCATTTAAAAAACATTAACAATAGAAATGCAAATATAGCAGTTAAATCAAAAAGATGCACCACTACAGGTTTACAAATGGAAAAGCATTCTTTTGGCAAACTGCTGCAAGGTGGAGAAGACCCTCCTCTCCTGGCAATGCATCTCCCTGTGCTTTGTTTCTGTCAGAGATCTCTTCAAAGGACTGCAAATCAGTCTCTGTGCTGGCCTGCTTGTACTGCAGAGCTGCCTGTCTTGCTGTGCTTGTTGTTGTTGTTGACGTTGTTAGTCAGCTGACCAAGAAGACTCAGAGCCCAGACAGTGGGGCTGCCTTTTGTATGTCTTGGATGTTGGGATCTCTGCTTTCAAGTGAGTATCTTGCATTTTGTTTCCCTCAGGGAAAATGGTGAACATGGAAAATCCCCTGATGAAATACATTGAACTGGAAAATCTTGGCAGCGGGTGAGTCCAACCACAGCTACTTCTACACCATCATGGGGCAGGTGATTTGCTGGTGGAATATCTATCAGTGGGTCAGGCAAGCTGCAAACATACTCAGACACTGGGTTAGTCTGCCCCATCTCTCAGTACTGGCCAGAATTTGTAAGTGTGGTCCCAAGGCATTGTCAAAGACACTTCTATTTCATTGCCAGAAACAGCAACCTACCACCTATCATAGCTGTGAGGTAACAGTTGTCAGGAACTTTCTTCCCATGAGTTTGCTGAAGGAAATAGTCTGTGGTCAGGATAAAAAGTGCCCAGTTTAGAAACTGAGTCCGAGATGAAAGAATCAACCAGCCTTTAGAGCTGAGGCAGAAAACCCCAATGCCTCAGGAACAGGCCCAGTGCCCATGTCTTGAGAGGAAAATGCACCCATCATCTGCCTTCTGGCAGATGCTCCTGCATGCTGCAGGTTGGAGGCATTCACAGCAGACATCTCCTGTCTGGGCTGGCTTTCACTCCAAGATCTAAATGGCTTCTCCTTTCTTTGCTGCTCTTTTGTTTCTAGGGGTTTTGGAGTTGTTTGTAGAGCAATCGACACTGCCACAGGAGGAGAGGTAAATGTCAATAGCCTCTGCAGATTCTGCTGCACTCAAGGGCTTTCCCTCTTGTGTCATCTGTGGCTGGAGCTTTGCCTAGAGCTGTGCTGCAAAGGCACAAGTACTGGCAGAGACTGCTGCCAGCCAGTTGCATTTGGGACAGCCTTTGTCCTTCTCAGCTGCCAGAAGGAAGGCAAGGAGGGCAGCGGTTCCTTTCAGAGAAGGACGCTCTCCCTCGCTCTCAATTGCTCTAACAAAGGTGTTGCCTTAGAGCATCTCACTGCTCTCTGAGGCTACGCCTTCAGAGTCCTGAATTCTCATTTCTGGCTGCCATCAAATACACCAGAATGTTCCTGGAAGTTCCTTAGCCACCTGCAGGGCTGCACTCAGATCTGCACATAGGCAGAGATCTGCAGGCTGATCCTAAAAGCCCTAAGCCCTGCTTATAGCCCAAGATGTATCCACAGAGTACCCAGGCACGCATTGCTTCTTCTGAAGTACAGAGAGAGGAGCACAGAGTGCTCAGAGCTTTGTGGGTGATAGTTGAGACACCACTCAAGGACAAGGCAAAACGTCAGTGGCCACGTGTCCTGTAACTGGTCCCTAAAGGAACAGAGAAATGGGCTGTTGGCATGGCAGTTCCTAATTACCTTGGTCTAATCACAGGGCACTTGGACAGGGCTCGCTGTGTCATTTCAAAATTATGTGTGTTGTGGTCTCGTGCCAACAACTTCTAAAGTTACTGATTTTCAATGTCATTCTAGGTGGCCATCAAGAAAATAATCTTCAAGGCTTGAGCAGCAAGCAAGAAACCCTTAATGAAATCACAGTCATGAAGAGGAATAGGAGTCCCTGTATTGTAACTTATTTAGACAGGTGAGTGGTCATGGTCTTATCCCATGAATGTGTTTACATACTCAAAGCATGCCAAGTTAAAAGCCGACTTTGGACACTGGCAGAAAGAGAGCTGTTAGTTATTTGTTCATTAGTATTTCTCTACTCATCTCCAATGGGTGGAAGAGAGTGCATTTTGTCTGCACGAGTCTTCCCTGGCTTTCCAAGACATTGTTGGAAAATGTTCCAAAACCAGGACCCTACCAGAGGAAGTCAATACCCTGTAACTTCACGCCTCCATGTTGTCCTCAGGACTGACTTTTTAAAGTTTCTTCAATTCTGATGTGTCGTAGAAGGACACAAAATAAATTGACTCCACCCAGTTATCAGAAGACAAAAGTGCTTGTTTACTTTCTGTAGTTTCTTGGAGAGCATACTGCACTACAAAAGGGATCTCATTGGTCCACAGATTGACACCTTTCTCCATTGGTTAAGTAACAGAAACGGGAAAGAAAAGACCCGGGAGAGGTTTTGTTATGGGAAAAGTACATGTTGACTAAAAAAGGATTTGAGAGAAAAGCAGCTATTTACAAAAGCTCTTTTGGGAAGAGAGAGCTGCTGAAAGGTTTCCCTTGGGAAAACTAGCACAGCTCTCAGGCTCAGAAATATTGACCCCACAATGATGAAGCGTCCTAGAGAGGATTTCCCTTGGATTGTTGCCCCTCTTTGACATGGCTGTCCATGCCAGGAACACTAGGTGCTTATTTCCAGAAATACCATGCATGCAGGTTTTCATCTTGGCTGTTACTTGCTGCACTTTTCACTTGCTGGCCATCTAAGACATCTCCTTCTTCACTGACGTGCCATTCTCCTTGAGACTGCACAGACTGCAAACAATGCACAGCCTCGAGGGAATGTCTATTCCTTTCATTCTGCCCTTGTCACAAAGGGACTCAGAAACAAGATCAAGCAACCCAACGCACAGCCCTGCTTCCTTCTTTCAGCTACCTTGTGCATGAAGAACTCTGGCTGGTGATGGAGTACATGGATGGAGGCAGTCTGTGGATGTCATCAATGAGACTGCCATGTCAGAAAACGAGATATCAACCGTCAGTCAGCAGGTGAGCAATCCCAGCTGTGCTTCCCAGGGCTTGGGCAGGATTGTCTGGGAAAGGGGCTCAGAACAGGAGCCAGGAATCCATGTGCCAAGCTTTGTGTCTGGGTTGCTGGTATGCTATGGGCAAGCAAGAGCATCTCAAGTGAACTGCCTGCCACTGGCCCTGCAGTCACTGCACCCTGTTCTTGGACTCTTATCTCCTGCTGTTGCATTCTCACTGTCTCTTGTATTTGCTGTTCTCCATCTTGCCTCTCTAAACTTTTGCCTGTCTGCACTGCATTCCTTGCCTGTGAAAGCCAAGGTGCTGGTGGTGACAGCATTTGAAACAAAGAGCAAAGACAAAAGAGAGACTCATTCTCTCAGTCCTCAGCTGAAAAGCTTAGCAGTCCAGCCCAAATGCTCTTTCTTCTGAGCACATGCACTGCAGCTGCAGTCATGCTGGCTGGTTTGCAGGGGAGAATCTACAACAGCAGTGCTGTTGCTCTTTGAAAAGCTGACATGCCTTTCTTTAGAAAGGTGCTGCTCTGCTAGCAGTGGAGCAGCAAGCTCTTCCTCCCAATGGCACTGTGTTCTGCCATTACTGCCCATTCCCCTGGAGAGGGAATCTTTGAGAGCTGTTTCCTTTCTTGTGTGATGAAATCACATTGCTGATTTTTGCCCTCCCGTTTGTGTTTTCTCTCTCAGTCCTGCAAGGACTGGATTTTCTCCACTCAACCATATGATCCACCGAGATGTGAAGAGCCCCAACATCCTGCTCAGAATGGATGGCTCTGTCAAGCTGGGTCAGTAGATTCTTGGTCAGGTGCAGCATTTGAGGGATGTGGCTTGTGAGGCTGCTTTGGAGGGATGCCAGACCCCCAAATGGTGCTGGTGGCAGTGCAGGGACCCTTGCTCTGACCACGCGGTGCAGACGTATTGCAAGGACCAAGCAGTCCAGAGTGGCATTGCTCTGTGTGTGTCCCTTCCAGAGGGAGGGAGCTCCAAGTCTAAAGCTTCAGGGGAACAAAAGCCACTGCTGGAGGCAGTGTAAAAAATGTGGGGATTTGTCCGTAGCCAATGCCATTTTCCTTGGCTAAAGCCCTGAGGAAACAGAGCGGGGACAGGTGTGCAGGAGATTCAACAGCACATTCTCAAACTTACACTGGCAATTCTTTTGCTTACTTCCTAATGCACAGCATTCAAATTAAAACAGCCTTTTGCTTTCTCCCCAGCTGATTTTGGCCTCTCTGTGAACTCACCCCTGAGCAGATAGACGGAGCTCGTGGTCGGGACTTCTTGGTGGATGGCGCCAGAAGTGGTGAAGGGCGAGCCATATGGACCCAAAGTGGACATATGGTCGCTTGGAATTGTCGCAATTGAAATGGTGTACCAAGAAGCTCCTTACTGTTATGAAAGTCCTGGCTCGGTAAGGTGTCAATACTCTCTGATCCCGCTGTCTTTCTCACCTATCCCACCTTCTGGGTGCCATTGGACAAATCCCATTCCACCACGGTCCCTTTCTAAAAATGTCCCTGCAGCACATCAGCATCTGCTCTAGTTTTGGTTGCACCAGCGGGGAACTCAAGCCTCACCCCATGCAAACCCTCTCCAGTCCAGGCAACTTTTGGCTTTGGCTTAGAAGTCGTTCCAGCTCTTTAGGCTGTGTAGAGGGCCCTACTCCAGGAAAAGCATCTTGAACTGGTGTATCTTTCTGAAATGAAGAAAGAAACCCAAACCCAAGCAGTTTCTAAAACAGTGGCTTGGAGAGAAGAAGTGACCCCCATTCTTCTCACAGAGAAACTTGCCTGAAACCTGGGCATGAGGGTGTAAAGGCCACAGAGTCTCTTGTGCTTTTTGTGCAGTGTTGCTGAAACACTTAGTGACCATCTTTCTCTCTGAACCCAAGATACTTGCTCCATGCACCAAGCTGAAGCCTGGTGATGTGGAGAGCCTGCCCAAAGCACCCCTTTGTTTCCTGGCACTTTCTAGGATGGGCATACCATGAATGCATTGACTTGAGTACCCAAATGAGCAGAGGGCTACCATAGGGATGGCATTCCTCCTTCTTCTGATTTGACCACCAAATTTTTTCTTCCCTTTTGCTGCCTAAGGGAAGCTGAAATTTGCAGTCTGCTGCGAGACAGAGCGCAGCTGTTTCCGTGTGTCCAAGCAGGCATTTTCATCCCAATCCATTTCTGCATGTCTTCATGTGTCTGTGTTGAGGATGAGATTGCAAATGTTTATTTCCTTACCTGAGCAATAACAGAGATTCCCTTTCTTTACTTTCAATGACCATTGTTTTCAAGAACCAAGCAAAAAGCTTGATGAGTTTTGTTTACGGCAGCTGTGCTTAAGGGACCAACAAGCACGCAGAGATGCTTTTCATCTCTGAAAATCCTTGGAAAGAGTAGAGTCAGTTAGTAGGGCAAAGTCCCTCTCCCAAATAGCCTGTCAAGCTGCTGTGAATCCTCAGAGAAGCAAAGGTGCTTTTGCTGATGTAGTTTCCACTAAGAGGTCAGTCAATGAAATCAGCTGCCAAGGCAAGATCTGCTGGATATTGGAGAAGCTGTGGCTGCATTGGGGTTTGGGTTTTTTGTTGGTACAGGAAAGTCACCTCTGCCTCTGTGCCATGGCAGAAACTGCCACTGCAGAGTGGAGCTTAAAGCCTGGCATCTGCGAGAGCAGTTCCAGATGTGAACACAGCAGGTGAGAGACTTGTTTCCTTTTTCTCCAGGCTGAACTCCTGATAGCTGCCAATGGGACACCGGAGCTGCAGGAGCCAGAGCTGCTCTCGCCTTTGCTGCGGGAATTCCTGAGCTGCTGCCTGCAGACGAATGTGTGGCGGCGCTGGTCTGCCAAGGAGCTCCTGCAGGTAAAATGCCAAGGGGCAGCAGGTGAAACAGTGTGCCAGGGATGAGCTCCTCCTCCACTGAAGTGCAAGGCATCAGATGAGCCCCCCTCCTCCTCCCCTCCACTCCCTGTGCTGTTCAATGGAAACACTCAGCAGTCCTAGCCTGGGCTGGGCTGGCAGCGACCTGTAAAGGTCATCTGCTCCAAGTGCCCTGCAATCAGCAGGGACAGCTTGAAAGAGATCACCATGCTCAGACCTGAAATATTTCCAGGGCTGGGGCACTTCCCAGCTCTTGCAGCAAGCTGTGCACTGTTGCCCCTGTTGCTCCTTAGACCTACTCTGACTCAATCCCCTTTTCATTTTAAAACTATTACCCTGCCTTTGAAGCTCTCAGCTTGGAAAATAATGGTTCCTTGTTGGTTGTTTTTTTTTCCCTTTGTGCAGCATCCCTTTGTAACTTCCGCGAAGCCTCCGTCCAGCCTGGAGCCAGTTATCACTTTAGTGAAAAAGTGGAAGGCGGCAAGAAAGGGACAATCGATCTCAAAATTCTCCCACACCCGCTAAGAGGAGGAACATAGAATAGGCTTTTAGTAGGATTTTAGTAGGATTTAGTAGGATACTAGCTAGGATAGTAGACTAGGATTGTAGCATAAGACTGTTAATAAATAAAGCTTCTGAAAGTTTAACTGGTTTGAAAATTTGCCTCCTTCTGTGCCTCTGAGAAAGCTCAACATTTCCTTCTGAATTTTCCGTTTTTTCTTAGAGATGGAAAGTGGAATTGATGACTTCTTTGGTATGGTTTGAAAGTGGAGAAGGCTCTCCTTCATTCATCCTCTCCAGACCACCGTGCCTTTGGAATATGGCCCACTGGCTGGGTTTTTCCCAGCTGTGGCACTTGTATTTGAGGCAGAAAGGGCAGTGGCATTTGCAGGCAGAAGCAAAGGAGCAGTGGGGCAGCCCAACTATCCTAGCCTGCAGATGCAGGCCTTGAGCTAGGACTCGAGAGCATTTGGGTTCCTGGAGCCCCAGCAGAGGCCTGGCAGAGGCAGCAGCAGCCTGAGCCTGGGCAGAGGCCGGCTGCAATGAGGCCCTTGGAGCTGCAGGAGGCAGCAGCCCGGCCCTGGGTGCCTCTTGGTGGCCCCGGGCAAATGCTGGGCTCTCAGAGCCCAGCTGGCACCTGGCTGCTGCCGAGGGGAAGCGCAGCCGTGCTGGGCACAGCACAGCCCGATGGCCTTGGCCGTCTGCAGTCTGCACAGGAGGAGAGAAAGGCAAACGACAGCCAAGGGCTGCAGCCCTGGCTGAGCATTCCTACTCTTGTGCCGGCTGCCCTGGAACTCCTGGGAAAGGTGAGCAGTGTGTGCAGCACTCTGGACACAGCGGGAGGGAGCCGGCCAGCTCGGCAGGCTGCAGCACAGGGCAGCGTCCCTCAGGCACGGCACTCGTGCCATGGGAGCCGAGGCCAGCGGGAGGCAGGGACAGCTTGTCACAGCTGCAGGAGCCAGCGCCTCACACAGCTCCAGGAGGATGCGCCTGCAATCCTGCACTTGTGCACTGAGCCAGAGCAAGGGGGTGAAATGCAGAGGGTTTTGCAGAAATATTCAGGGCCACCAGGCCACCCTACTTGGTGCTCTCTGGCACACAGCAAGCACTGTGCAATACAGCCCTGAGCTGCTGGGAGAGAGGTGTTAGAAATGAGACAATGCTTCGATCAAATTAAATGGGGACAAAGTCACCAAATCAAAAGAGAACTGTTTCTTAGAAAGGATTCACCTGAGCTGGGTGTGTAGCTTGCTCTCCCAAGAGCCAAACACACACACACACCCTCACGTACACTCCAAGAGAATGCTGCTTTTTACTGCCTTTCCCAGCCCAGGGCAAACCATGTCTCCCATCCGTTTTGCTGGGGACTAGGGAACTTATATCCTCTCCCCACTGTAATAAATAGGAATGATTTGTGCCAATGAAATTGTAATTACTTAGGAAATAAGAGGCCAAAAAGCAGATGCGCCCTTGGTAGATGCTGGGAAGTGGGATACTGGATGTCGTATGGCGATAAATCCAGGATTTGTTGTTCAGCCTTGAGATGAACAAAACTGGGGGCAGTCCATGCACAAAGGGTACTTTTAATAGAATAGGTTTGGAACAATATTCAGATTATATAATACAATGCTTAGTACGCACGTGCAATGAGTGGGGTTGTTCAGAGGACAATGATGAAGAGCGGGAGCCTTCATCTCGAAGACCACCAAAAGAAGACAGAAGACCCCCCAGCAACAAGTGAAGCATGCGCCATGAAGAAGGCTGACGTAAACTTCCAGAATTGAAAATAGGTGGAGATTTACTGGAAGTATTGATGAATATGTATAAGCATCTCATAAATAAGTTCTGTTTGAAGTAGCCCTGCTTTGTACGTGAGGTAGGGTGGGAATCCCCCTCTGTACCCTGGCTGGGTTTGCAACCCGGTCGGTTTTGCTTATGCTTTATCTGAACCTCCTTTATTCTCAGTTAATCTCAATTAAAATTGCTGCTAAAATTGAACTTTGTTGTTTGTTGAATTGAGCATCCAGATTTCCATTTATAACACCACCATCTACTTATCTGTCTCCTCCCCTCTTATCTTTTACACTTCTGGTCTTTGTCTTGGCCCCTCTCCCAGCTCACAGCAACACCCAACAAATTAACCAGAACCAATCCAAACCCTAAATAACAATAGCTAGAACCAACAAATTTCTTTCTTTTTTCTAATAATCTTTTGGCTTAAGCAGAATAGTACCTCATATATGGCTCAACAAGGGAATCGGGGATGAGCCTGTGGCTTGTGCTTGAGCAGGGAATTGATTTGGCAAGGAGCAGAAGGGTTTCAGTAGGCAATTTGTGTTTTCTTTGCTAATTGCTGAAGGAAAGACACAAAGTGGCTTCAGTCAGCAAAACCATTTTCAAGGTGCACTGAAGAAATATTTGGGAGCAACTCTGAGAAAAGGAAGGTGTTGAGAAAATGTTGAACTGTAACAAGTCATGAGTTGTGTTGGCATTAACAGACAGTGTTGAGCCCTCAATTCCCCCAGTGCAATGATGGAGGTGTGCAAGTGGCAACCTTAGCCTTGAGAATAGAGTAGTCCTCCTAAGAAGGTACCTGGAATGCATTCAAGGGGAAGAAAGTGGTGGTAGGAGGCTCTTGAGCATCAGAGGAGAATTTGAGGAATGGGATGTTCCCCAAATGAGCAGCAGAGACCCTCAAGAGACCCCTACTGTCCTGTCAGTAGCTTCTGAGAAGTGATGTGAAGATGTCCAGGATTTTGAGGGAATGTTTAGCCTGTAAGTTTCAGCAAAGTAATCAGTAGGTCTTATTTCCATGGTTCCAAATTAGTAGGTGTGACTTCTGAGTGAGCAGGTGTTATGTTATATATGTCATGGATTATTTTGTGTTTTTATTGAAATAACTCGGTATTTTACTGTAAGAAAATATATTTCATTATGACCCACTGCATAACCCAGCTCACGGTCGGGTGAGCAGAAGCTATGCCATCTATGCCATCCATTTCCCGTAAACTTGAGAAAATTAGCAGGAGAATACAGGGAGGTGCAGGCCTTTGGCAGAGATGGGCGAGGCCAAGACCTGATGATCAATACCAGATAAGTATCTCTTCGGCTTGTCCAGGAGTTGCATCCCAATGCCCAGCCCAAGAAACCCAATCAGGACTGTACCCTTTTTCTTGGAACACTGTTCAACAAACTAACAATAATGAAAAGGAGCTGTATGAATATGCAAGAAGAGCGGGACAAGACAAAGGGAAACAATGAAACTCGCAGTTTCACCAGAAAACTGTATAAAAGCCGACACCGAAAGACTGCCAGTGTGAACCGTGGGGACGCGGTGCGATAGAGGCCGTGTCCGTGGGTTCAGCCAGCTCCGATTCCCGGGTTCGGAGCTGACTTTGATTGTGGCTCTTCTCAGATTTTCATATTGCTATTTTCCAAAAAATTTCCTCATCGAAAAATTGGAGAATTGTACTTTATAACATGTTAGAAAAGCGATTCCTCATGCACCCAGCACTGAAATAAAGTCAGGCCTCCTTTCTCACCCTGAGCTGGCACCGGGGATTGGGCTCAGCTTGGTAACTTTCACTTGAGTCCCTTCCATTGAAAGCTGAAAAGGAAAGCTGTTTTTCCATCTGTTTTCCTCTGGTTGACCTTTTGGGGGCCAAAGCTGTGTGCTGCAGGTGGCCCGGGTGTGCGCAGAGCAATGCAGCCTCCACAAAGCCCTTGGTTTTCCCACAAGTTGTGACAATTTGTTGCCAGGCGTGCCCAGCTGTGGCAGGAGAAAGAGCCCGCAGTGTAGTGGGCACTGTGCCCTGCCCAGCCAGGGCTCTCTGGCACAGAGGAGCAGCAGCGCCAGCACCTTTCAACCCACTGCTGCCTTGGCTTCACCTGGGAGGCAGAAGGCTCTGGAAATCAGCACCATCTGTCACCTTCCCAGCTTGGAGCAGCTCCTGCTGGTGGGCACATCCTGCCACTTCTACTGCTTCCAAATACGAATCAAGGCAGAGGTGGAGATGTACATACAGAGAAGCCCTGGGCTTGTGTAATAAATGCGCAAATGTAGAGGGGCAACGTGTTAGGAATTATTTCAGCTGTTACACCAATACTGCCTTCTCTCCTTTTCTTTCTTCATATTTCCTGTTCTTTTCCCTCTCACATTTCCCCACCTTCCCACTCTTTCCTGGTTTTTTCTTCCCTCATGGTTCTCTCGATTTTTCCCTCACTTATTCTGCCCTTTTCTGCCCTCCTTTTGCTCCTGTCCTGCCCTGGGCCAGCACAGGGACTGTGCCACCATGGCTGGGCCAGCGCGGCACAAAGGGGCCACGCAGCCGCTGCCGGGGCTGACAGCAAGGCCAGGCACACACAGGGAATTGCTGGGCATTGCCTGCAATGCTGGGCAGGGCTGTCTGTGCCAAAGGCACGGCTCAGCTGCCCTTGGTGGCTGCAGGAAAAACCCAGAGTCCAAAGAGCCTCCACAGCTGTGCTGGAGACCAAGGCTGGAGGAGGGAAAGGCAGGGCTGCTGCGGGATGGGAGGGGATTGAATTCCAGCACACACCTCAGTTCTCTGATGATCCTGGCACAATGCTGGTCCCTGTTTCAGACTGGAACAGAGAAGATGTTTGTGGGACAGGAGCCCTCCAGGTCTGTCAGAGACCTGCAGCTTGCAAGGTGCTCTGCTCTTCCTCAGCTCCTCTCGGAGAGATGCCAATCCCAGCTGGGCACCTCAGGGCACAAGTGGCACGGCCTTTTCATGGGCACAAAACTGATGTCTGCCTGGAAAGGGGCACAGGTTTTAATACTTGTACATTTCACAATACACAAGCAAATTTTTATTAACCGGGTCATTTGAGTAGTTTCAGGAAGTGGTAAAATTTTCCCACCAGGTAAAGGAATTTCCTGGATCTATTGGATTTTTCTACTGATGGCAGGAGAAGAAATAATAATCTTCCCTTCTACCTTTGCTACCAACATTCAGTCTCCTATTTCATGACCCTCTTCCTTCAGGCCTTTCCAGCTCTCCTGTTTAAATGGCCATGTCAAAGGACATCTCTTCATGTAGAGCAGCTGGATTTATGTCCTTCCTGTTGCTCCCAGATTTCCTCCTGCAGCTGTTCTCTGGTCATTCCAATGCGTCTCCCTTGACTGCCTTCATGCTTTGAGCTTCAGGGAGTTGCCCAGTCTTTCACAGTAAGGTCAATAAAACCTTAGTCAGCATCTTAGTTGTATTTTTATCTTTTCTATCGCCTCTTCTTCTGCCTTTGTGTAAAGTTATTCCTGTATGGCAATCCCTTGTGGATGGTGGACATGTCAGATGTTGCTGGGATGTCACACGGAGCTGAGGGAAGGGTTTGGATGTTTTCTAGTTTTTACCACGTTCACATTGTTGATGTTGGCCAGCAAGAGAAACCTTTCGGTGCCTCTAAGTCTCACCAGTCCCTCAAAGGACACAAACCTGATGAGTTGTGGTTCCCACTCCAGTGGCTGCACTTGCACCTCCCTCCATGAAACGTGGGGGCGGAAAGAAAACTCCACAGCTAATAACAGTTGTTAGAGCGGTATGTATTTAATCGGCCAAGATGCGTCCGGAATCATTTCCCCAAAGACACGCATGCCCACCCGATAGTCTTTCCCCTTTTTATTCTCCAGGGTCTTACATATGCATAATCTGCCTCATCCATATTCATTCCCTGCCTCCTCCTGTCCTCACCTCGTATGGTAATTAATTCCACACCCATCTGGGAAGTCTCCGCTTATTGTGTTGGTCTTCTGGGGGTCTCAGAGGATGAAGAAAATGGAGTCTTCTTCAGTGAACCCTTCACCTTTCTCTCTCCTGCACAGCTCCTGGCTCTCCTTGGCGTCCTTTTCCAGGGAATACTCAGTTGATGCTGGTTAAGGGTCTGCATTCTCCCTCTTTATCTGCATTCTTGGCCTCGTTGTCTGGGGGTGTTTGCAATTTTCTCTTTACTATCGCCAAGAAGTCCCAGGTGCTTATAATATGCAAAAGGTTAACAGATACAGCGTTTGGTATCCACTAAATACCTTCTAAAATGGATTTAATATCTCTTCCAAAGCACTATTTGAAATACATACAGAGACCTACTATAAAGGATCATCTAAAATTCTCACATCTCTGTGTCCCTCCATAGCCACAGCAGAGCTCCCTTGTCCCAGAAAGTCCCTGGCAGTGGAGGGCTGAAGGAAACAGGACAGGCTCTGGGGATCAGGTGCAGGGCAGAGCTCGGGAGAAGAATGACTTGCAGCCAGGCTCAGGGGCCATATCGCTCAGAGGCAGTCCCGGCTGCGAGAGGTCCCCAGGGTGCCCTGGGGAGGGGGCAGCGGTGGCAGACGGAGCTCTGTGCCTGGGGCTGGGTGCGGCTGCCCAGGGAGCAGAGGGTGCATGGTCCCCCTGTGGTGGAGCTTGGTCATCCCAGGTCAGGGGCTACATTTTTCACCCCAGAGGCACGTGGGGATCACTGGTAACAGGGCTGGAAGGGAAGCCTGGCAATGGGGGAAACAGAAACAGGCGGTACGAGAGCTGGAGGTCTTCCAGAAGCCTGGACAGGTTGGGAATGTGGACAAGAAGTACCCGTGGATACCCCAGGACCCTGAAAGAGGGACCCCAGACAATGCTGATCCCTGGGACGCCTGTGATGCCAACTGATGGGCCCAGAGAAGGGGATTCCCAGGAGCCACAGCAGCCCAGAGAGGGGAAACACCAACACAAACTTGATCCACAGCAACCCAGACGGGGTGGGGGGGCCTCCAGGACCCCAAAGTTGAGTGACCAAAGAGGGGAAACTCATGATTGGATGTTTTTTCTGAATCTTGGTCATTTGTGTATTTTGGTGGAATGAATCTTGGTGTTTTGGAGGTTTAAATGGGCACCAGATGGCCAGTGACTTCTAGAGATGGACTTGGGCAGGAGAAACCTCCTAAACCAGTGTGCTCATACATTGTATTTTTCCCCAGACCAGGATTTCTCATTCCAAAACCTTGGCTGGATGGATGAGGAGGCCATGAGAGAGAGGAAGATGTCCTGGGACAGCCAGGCAGTTGAGGAGGAAGTCAGTGCCCCTTTCCCCCTCTCTCCTGCTCCATCCCCCAGCCCAGCATGGCCCTCAGCTACAGGACAACCCTGCCACTGATGCTGTCCTGCCAGGTATGGACTGGGGGAATCTCCATCCCCTTCCCTCTGGCACAGAGGCAAATACCATCCTCCCCTTGTCCTTCCTCCCCCAGGAGCTGAGGATGGAGACCAGGGAATACAAATCTCCGTGGCAGAACCTCATGGAAGAGGCTGTTTTGAGTGACTCCATGGTACAGGAATCCAACAGAGAGGAAAAGCCCCACAGATTCTGCAGGAAAAGGGGCTCCAAACCCATCTCAGGGTGCTCTGAGGAGGAAAGACCCTGTGCCAAGAAAGTGGACAGAGCTTCAGTCAGGGCCTGGAACTGGTGGTCCATGAGCAGCTTCATGACAGGGAGAGGCCCTACAAGTGCTTGGACTGTAGGAAGAGCTTTAGCAAGAACTCCCACCTGATCTGCCACCAGATGATCCTCACTGAGGAAAGGCCCTACAAATGTGGGGAATGTGGGAAGGGCTTCAGAGACAGCTCCAGCCTGGCTGTCCAACAGAGGATCCACACTGGAGAGAGACTCTACAAGTGTGGGCAATGTGGCAAAAGCTTTACCCTCAGCTCTGAACTCACCCACCACCAGAGGATCCACACTGGGGAGAGTCTGCCCTACGAATGCCCTGAGTGTGGGAAAAGGTTTCACACCAGCTCCAGTCTCCTTATACATGAGCAGATTCACATGAATGAGAGGCCCTTCCACTGCCCTGACTGCGGGAAGGGCTTCAGGCACAACTCCACCCTTGTCAGGCACCAGCGCATCCACACTGGGGAGAGGCCCTATGAGTGTCCCCAGTGAGGAAAGAGCTTCTCCAGGAGCTCTGCCTTGACCCAGCACCCAGCTCCAGCTTCATGCCCATCAGAGGACACATGTTGGGAAAAGACCTGGTGGTGTCCCACAGTCCCCATGATCCATGTTAGGAAGTGACTGCTGGTTCTTTTATTTTGTTATAACTATCTTTTGATTCAGCTTCATCCCTTTAAAACACACAAAATTGGGTTAAAAATCAACCCATTTATCAAAGGCATCTAAAACTTCATTTTTTACTAGTGTTTCAGGGGAATCTGGGATTCAGGGAGATCCTTGGGAGGATGTGTGGGGTTTTGGGAGAATTATTGTAGTTGTCTCCACTTCTTGACACTCCAAAAGACAAGATGCATTGATCTGTCAGCTCAAAACCACTTAATGTCACTCAAAACTACTCAATTCCACCCCAAAATTACTCAATTCTACAGCCTCTCAGGGGAGAATGGGATTGGAAGGGGTTTGGGCGAAGTGTGCTGCAAATCAGAAGGGGTGAGGTGGGCATTGGGTGGGGCAGGGTGGGTGGGATGGGGTTTGGGAGGTGTGAAATGGGGAAAATAAGGCTTGGGAAAGGGGTCTTGATGTCCAGCATGGGTGGGATGGGTTGGAGTTGGGACTGGGAAGGTGGGCTGGGGTCTGGAATGAGACAGCCAAAGTTTGGGCATGATGAAGGGAGGAGGAGCCTGTTACTGAGTGAGTTTTTGGATATTCCACATTCCTGAAGAGATTTTGGGGTATCCCACATTTCTGAGGTGGTTTTGGGGGATTCCCCAACTCTTGGGGGGTTTCCTGAGAGCAGCTCCATGGAGCCCTATTGCCAGGGATGGTTGCCTTCAGCACATGCTCAGAGCTGTAGCCAGAGGCCATTGCCTCCATGCTGGGGAGCAGAGAAATGATTAATGGCCCCAGACATCTCCAGTGTGTGTTCGGGGGGCCAGGGCAAGTTCTGCATAGGTGGGGCAGTCACTGCCCCACCCTCAGCCACTGCAGCCTCTGGTCCAGCCCCAAACTGGCTGCCAAGCCCCTGGCACCCCAAAAACCCCACCTGTGAGAGGGACGAGAGCAGGTGAGGCTGTGACGCTGACATGTCCCATGGCCCCAGAGCTCACAGCAGCTAAGATGGCGCTGGATCCAAGGGTGACTGAGGATCTCTCTCTCCCTCTCTCTCTTCTCCTGACTTCCTCTTCTCGAAATGTGGAGAACTGGAAGTTGAACAGGTTAGAGTTTGCTCAGTCAGTGCTTTGTGAAATGATTTATTGTAATTCCATGGTGCTTTAAGATTTCCCAAGTACCTCATCCTCTAAAGTTTGCAACTAAAAGTTTGTTCTCTACCCTCCTGAGAAGTTTGTTGTTTTCTCCCATGTGCCGCCTGAGGGGATCAAGGTACCTCAAGTCCCTTTTCAGCACCGACTGAGCAAGCTTGGAGCACAGCAGCAGGAACTGCAATGCTGAGCAAGGCCCGGGCTGGCTGGAGGAAGCAGAAAGGCCAAACCCTGAGCCCAGGCCTGGGATAGCAGGGCCTGTCCCTCACAGGTGGCTTGGGGCTCTTTGTGGGGCAGTGGGATGGGAGGGGCAGCAAGGACAAATGTCATCAAACTGCAACCCCTGCCAGCCTCCTCAGGGAAGGGCCAGGGAGGACCAAAGTGCAGCCCCTCAAAGGAAAGTTCCTTCAGTGGGTCCTCCAGAGTCAGTGTCAGAGCCCAGGGGACAAGGGCCTGGGTGCCTGTGGCCCTGCCAGCCATGCCCAGCCCTTGGCCATCTGCCCTGCAGGCTGTGCCCCCTGTGTGTGCTGCTCTTGTGCCCTTGCTGGCTGCACACGCCCATCTCGCTGTGCCCCCAGCATTTCTCAGCCCAGCATTTCTGTGCCCTCACTGGCCTCCCTGCATCCAGTGCTGCCAGCTCCTGGAAACCCTCATCAGTTCAAGTTTCCTTGGAAACCACCCCAAAGACCCATTTCTGCAGCCAGGGTCCATGGCCACTTGCCATGGCACCCAAACCCAGCAGCAGTGGGGTCAGTGCAGTGTCCATGGCCACAACCCCTTGCAATGGCCCAGTGCAAGTTGGAATGATGATCTACCCTCACTCCTGGCCCAGGCCAGAGCTGCAGTGCCCTTCCCCACAGCCTGTCTGCACAGAAGCACTTCCAGAGCTCTCTGCATTTCCCTTCCCCTCACTCTTGTGTTACTCACACACCTCCCAACAACCCACCTGGTACTTTGAGCTGCAAGGAGTTCAAAGCTTGTCTGTGCTTCAGCATTTGGTCTAATTCTGCCTTCAGCCAACTCTGGATTTGTGTTTATTGCAGAACTTCCTGTTTGTCTAAAACATTCTTTGCATGGTTCTGCCTTGGGAAAGGGGAACTGCGAAAAGAAAAAGGGACATTACTCCATGATCAATATGATTGAAGTAAGCCATTTTAATAAATTTTCCAGTTTCTTTTATACAATTCTTAGCCTTAATCACACATTTCATGCTACTTTACAATTGCTTACCCCTAGAACCACGCATTAGCCTTTTAGTCCCTGTTGGTTAATTCTTCGTACATACACAGCAAAACTATACATATCATTTTTTCTGGCTTTCTTCCAATTCTCACATTCTGAAGTTGTTTACCATCCTTTGTTCTTCTTTATATGTGACTTTCTGCATCTTCTTCTTCTTAGTGCGTAGCATCTTCATCCTTGAAATGGTTACAGACCTATCTTTTCACATAAGCTGGACTGATTACATGGCCCCATTGTTGAAGGAACTCATCCTCCACAAATCCCCCTTCTCTTTTTTGAGCAATCCAGACTTGTTTTACAACATTTTCGGCTATCTTGACTACACACCTCAGTATACATGGTAACACTACAAGAATGATTACAAATACAGTCATGATCACTACTCCTATTTTTGCTAATTCGAGTAGTAACACCTAGTTTTGCAAGCCATGAAGTAAATGGAGATGTATTAACTGTTAGCTTTTTCATGTTTTCTTTTAACTGACTCAGACTTTTGTGAATGGACTCAGAATGATCAGAAAGATTCAAACAACACATTCCCTCAAAATCTTCACATCTGTGGCCCTGTGCCAAAAGCAGGAAGTCGATCGCTGCACGGTTTTGAAGGACTGCATGCCTAATACTGTGCATTGGTAGCCAATTTGCTTAAAATTTTTGAGGTCAGATTTAGCTGCTTCCTGGACCAACAAGCTAATCATTTCAGTTGTGTTAAAGCATGCGCTGAAGCAACACCGGGAGTAAAAACAGAAGATAAAATTACTGCAGGAGGGCCCCATGGTTCTACATTATCCTTGCAGTCTGGTCCTAGCCAAGTAATGCTTCTTTTGTTCCTTTGATTCTTGGCATGCCTAGTGATATTCAGTAGCTGTTGAAAGTTGGGTTTAAACATGGTTAGTTTCCCAAAATAGCAAGGCCCACCAAAAGCATTGCTAGGAATTGCTGGCCATGCACTATCTCCACAAATTAGAAAAATACCTGGTGGAAGCATCCTAATCCTCTTACCAGATCATCACGGGTAATTTCCTGTAGAAGTCCAATTAGAACAGTAAGCAGTTAAATTGTAGTACCATTGAGAAGAGGGATTAAGAACAACACTATCGTCTCGTGGTTGTGGTGGCACAAAATTAGACCCTGAATGACCAAAGTTTGCCCAGTAATTAAAGAATAAACAGTAATTTCCAGGAATACATCCTAACAAATTAAGTTCCTGAGGTTCAAGACCTGTCTTACTTAGAGATCTTGCAGTCATGGTGGCCCTCATTCCTTGTCCATTCTTTCTCATTCTGGCATCAGTAACAATTTAAGTGTTGTATACCCTATCTTGAGTGTGCAAAACTTTTCTTCAGGTTGCTTGTCAGAGAGCGTGACATAAACTGCTCCCTCTCCTCCAACCCATCCAGTAAATTCAGCAAAATTGGTTAAGGGAATCCCAGTTAGACATGTACAGAAAGGATCACTGAGCGAAGTCGTAGAAAGGCAAAAAGAAGATGCTCCTGTAGCATTAGCAAAAGTAATCCATATGTTTTGTTGATGATTAATGTGAAGTATAGGAAATGAGATATTGCCCTTTAATACAGTCGACAAGATCAATGCCACTGCCGTAAGCGTGATTTGCCTCTGTCTTGCCATCATGCCCTCTCTGTTTCCCATTTATCTGCAGTTACTTGCCAACCACGAGGTACAAAAATCTCCTGACCACAGCATGTGTTAACTCTACTTTGATTAATAAAGTTAAATTTTGCTACCTTTTTAGTTAGCTGATATTTAATATAAGCTAAAGCTCATTGACCAAGATCCTCTATCAGGCTTAAATCAGCTATAAATCTAAAGTGTTGAAGCCAAGGCCCTGCCAATGGTTGAGGGGGTTCAGGTTGAATCATGATGAGCACAATAGTGTTGGAAAATGATCCTGCAAAACAGTTGAACTGTACCTGAGTTATGAAATTAAATTCTGTGTGTGTTCTACTTGGAACTGTTTTCTTGTAACAGAAGGTTCCTGAGCAGCAATTTGTATTTCCTTTCTCAAGAAGTATTAAATGAAAACCATGCCATGATGTCCTATTTCAGGCTGCACTGCAGTATTGCTTGTCTTATGAACTTGAGAGAATGGGTGCAGACTCTGTCATTTGGTATTTAGCTGCTTACAGATGGGGCTTATTTCAACCACAGGATTCAATGTTTTTTTCTCTGCATCACAAAAAACCCAAAAACAAAATACCAAAAGGAGGTATTTTCCTGATGAAACTGTGTTTGCATTAACTGAAATAAAGTATCCCAAATATCATCAGCTGAACAAATAAGTTTAACAGAAAAGCCTTCTCTCTCCACCCAGTGTTTTGCCCTCAAGAAAAACTGGAAAAAAAATGCATAATCTTCAAATTGGATATATGCCATGGTTGAATTCATAAAGGTTATTCAAGGGACTATTCATCAATTTTGCCTTTATGTAAACTTCTTCTAAAAACAAGGTTTCTCTCTGCAATATATTTTAAACAATATATTGCAAGTATATTTGACATTTATTTTCTTGGCAAGTGGTATTTGTGTGTATAGTGTTGATATGTAGTAGATATGCCAGATATGTGATATCTGGAAATACTGGATAAGTTCCATGGAAATACTGGATAAGTTCCATGACACATTCCACAAGATCAAATGTAGCAAAAGAGTTGTATATTAGTCATTGCTTTCCAGGTTGCAGAAATTCCATTAATAGTTTTAAAAAATAGTTTTTAAAAAACAGTTAAGGGACTTAGGGACTGAAGGCAGTAACTGTTTATGAACATGCAACAACACTAAAAAATTTAATACTAAAGGAAAAGAAACAGGGATAATGAAAGTGCACTATTTATACAATATGCCTACAATAATGCAGGTTAAACAAAGCAAAACATCTTTTTGCATTACAAATACAAACAAGCAGAAAAGAAAAAAGGTCTTCAGCATAAAGTCTTGAAGTTTGATTTCTAAAGACTGTGGAGGTGATGAACACTTATTTTTTCTGAGATTACTTATTTTTAAGTCAACAGACCCCTGAAAACAAAGACACCTTTGTGATTTGTATTCTCAGTTTCATATTCTAATAGAGATGCTTATTTTTTAAAAAAAAGTCTCATTTGCTCAAATTATGTAACATTTCTGAACAACAGGTTTACCTAAACTATTCAGTGCATTAGATAAAACAACTATGCAGAGCTTACTTATACACAGTTGCTTCTTGTATTTTGCATGGATGATGGAGAATGTTAGTCATATTTACTTTAATTTAGAGCTTGGCCCCTACATGATCAATCACATCCATTGACAATGCTGTATTTTTCAATAGAGCCCATTTCCCTTTTCAAAGTTTTCAGGGCAGAGGTAGAATCTTGTTTTTCAGTATTAGTAAATAATAAATGTGTGTGAATAAATTAGAAAAATATTGAAATTACAGATCATAAGAAGATTGTCCACAGGATTCCGTTGATTTTCTGAAGTTAGTTTGAGAGTACAATGTTGACTTATTCATAAAACAGTCACTGTATATTAAGATCAAGCAAGACAGAGGTCTCTATTCAGTAAAAAATGGAGTAGTAAAGTACTCATGCTACTCTTTAAGATTTTTTTTTGAGAATGGGGCTTAAGCAGAATTTAGACATGTAAGTCCAAGATATTTTTATTAATTCCAAAACACCTAAAACTTGTGTTTTCAAACTTGTATCTTCAAAGAAGCAGTGAACTATCACTAAAGTCTACAGTAAAAACTACAAGCCATGTCTGTTGTCCTATGTGATCTATTAGTAGCTCAGACAATTTCACTTAGAAATCTAATTCCTCTGTTGTCATATTTTCCAGTGGAGTATTTGGATAGCTATATGGGAGAGGTGAGATTCAGCCTCCTAGCTGAAAATAAAATTGAAATTTCAGTTCTCAACCCCAAGGTACTAGATCAACACCACAATCATGGAAATCTGAATGAAGATCAGCAAGCACTAGTTGTAGTCTAATGCAACTCTGTGTTATAAGAACAACTCATAGCTTTGCAAGAACACATCTCTGCATTGCTGATCCCACCTGGAATAGGTTCAGCCATTTACTTCTACTGTAAGTTCCCTTTATCTTTTACTAAGTGTAAGGTACAACCACTAAGCTAACTAATGAAGTTCATGAAAATGCACAACAAAGACATTCAGTGCAATACAGGACATCATATTTTGTAAGTCTGAAATATTTTGCTACTTGGTACTTTCTGGTAAAGGACCCTAGCTGCTCAGATTTTGATACAAAAAGAACCCATCAAACACTAAGAAAAAAAAATATTTAATGCATACTAGTGCTTGCCAGCAGTTCTTATCTTCTTTGCTAAGCTAATTACAATGCACTACTTGAAAATTGTTCCACATTTTTCAGGATTATGGTTAGAAACTTTTGTGACTATAGGGGAATACTGTTCAGAAGAAAAATTGATAGGGAAAACCCACCAGTAAGAGTCAAATGGGCAATACAATATCCATTATATACTTGTGTAATTACATATTACCCATTAATGTTTTCTTTCCTTTAGCATCCCTGAATTTGTTAGAGGTTTTGGACATGTATTCCTAAGAACATACATCTCTCTCTGGTACATTAAGACAGGTATACAAAGATGCTGCTTTCCACTTTTATAGTTTCCAGTTTTACATGTCCCTAGAGTGAGCTCTAAATTGGCATGCTGCTTGCTGTCCATCAAGCAGAAAGGTGTTTCCAGCACCCTATGTTCCTTTTTTAAATGACTGAGAAAAACATGTAGGTTGTGGCTTTGGTGCAGTGACTGGGGTTTTTTCAGTCCCTCAAACAGAAAACGGAGAATGTGTGAGTCATATCAGTATAAACTATACATCACTGCTAAGAATTACAGCTGTTTGCAATTTAAAAACCTGACATTATTTTTTCACATGCACCGGTCTAAACAAGTAAAGTTACAAGCTTTCACAAAAAGGTAAAAAAAGGCACATTTAAGAACCTGCTTCACTACTTCTTTTTAACAATCTTAGTTTGCACATTTGAAAAAACATTCTTAAAATGGGCAAATTGCCTATGAATTTCATAAAAATATTTATTAAAAGAAGTTACAGTATGATGTAGCTATTTTTTTCATTATCAAACTAAGAGTACCTCATGTGCTCTAAATGGAAAATAATTACAGAAAGGTTTTTTTAGAGTGCTGTCAGTAAACCAACATTCTCAGCAATTAAGATGTCAGAGTAAGCCAGCAATATGTCCTGACTGTTGCCTGGACCAAGGACACTCTTAGTCATTAAATCAATTAACTAAACCTAAACACATTTTTTGTATTTTATACCTTTTTTTCCTTTCAGGTTTCTACATAAAAAAAAAAAAGAAAGAAAAAAAAAAGAAAGAGGATATATAGCATGCACAAGGCAAATAGTGATACTACATGCAAAATTCTAGCAGAGTTTATGAGACAGAAACTTAAGAAACATACAAATGCAGGTTGGATCATCTTCTCCACCCATAGTATCAAGCATGTAGTTCCTTTATTGATTGATTGAATATTCATTTTTCTTTAAGTTTAAAGAGAAAGTTTAGAATTAGAGTTATTGTTCAATTTTTTACATTAAATCTGTGAAAGTTGCTTGCATTTTTATGGTCATGAATCCACCCAATCTCTAGACAGTAACAAAGAGGATGACAGATGAACTGTAAGAAGCAAACCCACCATATGGCCTGACTGGAGAAGAGATCAAGGTGAAGTGGTGAGTTGTCACATTCTGCCCCAGGACTCTGACATGTCTGCATCCATCACATTTGCCAGGTCATGTGATAAAAGCTCATCTGCACACTCGCCAATGAGCATGGAGAGACCACTCTCATCAGTTATACAGGTGGAAAGCCTGGCTGAAAATCTAATGAGAGGTGTCTTTTGCAGTCAGATGTACTTCATGAGGTAGTGTGCCATTAAGGTCAAGACATTGAGAGAAGCAACATTATGTTGCATTACTGAACTAATAAAACATCTCAGAGAACATCTCAGACTATACCAGAAGCATGATAAAATTTAGTATCAAAAATCAAGAAGCTAAGGGGTTTTTATTATAGTGCTCAAATTCATTTGTCCATGTCACTGTTTTCTAAAAGAGAAAAGAACTGGTATTTTGCTCTAATAAGTCAACAGATCGGCCTCAAGACCTTTTTCAGTTCATTAATCAAGTGAACTCAATCCAGTCATTTGGAACAAATCCATCTCAGCTGATGTTCATAAGTCTTCCTAATGAACAAGCCTTAGGTGCTGCTTGGATGTGGCTGTCCTTGCACATACCTGCTTGGAACAAGGAATGTGTTTATGGCTGCTGTGCAGCTGCTCTCCTGCTGACCAGCTCCTCAGACTCCCACTTGTTGATGGTAGCTCCTGTCAGCTGCTTTTGGTCCTTGTTCCCTGGGGAGAAGCAGATCTCCATTTCCAGTTTGACCTTGCACCAGCCTTTCTCAACAGGCAAGACCAGGCTACTGAAGCTCTCATGCATTACCCCTCTGCCAGCTGTGGCACTAGAATTGGTTTTGGGGATGGTATAAGACGCTGCCTTCTCAGAGTGCAGCTGGCAACATACGCTGGCTTCCAACAAGAAGGAGACCTTCAGCCCCAGCTACAGCATAAACTCTTCACCATGGTGCTGTTCTTAAAACTTTTCAATACATATGGAAAATTTTCAGTTAAAAAGAAGTATCAGTAGGAAGGCTGAACTTATCCATAAGATATATTGAAATAGAATAGAGCAGAGAGATCCCTAAAGCAGAGATCCTTTGGAGGGCTGTAGCACTAGGATTGAGTGTCTGGGCAGCAGCTTACTTGCTTAAAAAATTGTTTAAAAAATCAAGTACATATAGCTCACATTACTGAGTGTGAAAAGGAGTATAACAGCACTGGAAATTCTGGCCAGCTCCGATCCACATTGTGGCTGGATCTGAAACATAAAGGCCTTCTTGATTTTGGAGCTTTTGTGATAGGAAAAGTTCTTGAGTTTTCTCTCTCCCTGAAAGGGGAGTCTATATAGGAAGTGAGTCTTCTGGAAACTCAACACAGCAGAAGACAAGACATAATACTTATGTTTTCCTTCTCTGGAGCTCTTCATCCTGTACTGAGGAAGAGGGTAAATTAATCTTACTGTCATCTTTAGGGGAAATTTTCCTCCAATTCTGTCATTAAACTGCCAAAGGATCAAGCACAAAGGCAAAAATAGCCCAGGAAATATCTTCAGGTCCTTTACATGAAGTATACTGTTGTGCTCCAGGGAATCCATGTAGTGTCTGAACAAAGATTTTATTTAGAGACACTATTTGCCATGGGCAATGAAACTCACTTGTTCCTAATTTGACATTTTCTGCAGGCTTTATCATTCTCCACATAAAACCAAAACCTTCCTGTCTTAGGTTGCAAAGCAAGATGTAACCAAAAGTATGTATTCTATTACCATCTGTTAAAATCAGGTCGAAAAATGTTCTTCATCTCTTCCATGACCCATCCTCCACCCAGGGAGACACCATCTGTTGATGGGCCATTGAGTCTCACTGCATGACTGATAAAACTGCATCATCCCATTGTGAGATGCTCCACCCAGTGGGAGGAGCCAAGCATTCCTACCTGGATAAAACCTGAGATTCAGAACAACAGAGCAGCATGTTTCCTCTGGATTCCCAGAGGAAGACCAGACCCATCTCACCACCACTGGAGCTTCAGAGAAAACTACACCCTTCTACTGGATCATCTCTGCTCCAACAGAACCATGTCTGTCACTCCAGGAGGACTTAATTGGACTGCTACCAACAGGGTGTCAGGTTGTATTCTGACTCTGTCAGTGCTTACTTTTTTGTTGTTTGTTTGCTTTTTTGTACTACTACATTTTTATTTTAATCTTCCTAACAATGAACTGTTATTCCTATTCCCATGTCTTTCCCTTAATTTTAAAATTATAATAATTAATTTTAAAATTATAATAATTCAGAGGGAGGAGGTTTATATTCTCCATTTCAAGGGAGGCTCCTACCTTCCTTAGCAGACACCTGTCTTTCCAAACAAAGACAGTTCCACAATTCTATCTCAAACATTAATGCCCTTCTGGCTTGGTTTTTTTTTTTGGGGGGGGGGGTTGTTGGGGTTTTTTTGCCCCCCCTTTTTTTTTTTTTTTTGCAGTGACAGGTTTCTGGGCTTATCATTCTCATCTAAAAGAAAATGAGCATATATATTTACCTAGCAAATAGTTACTGCACCCTGTCTGATCTCTAGGTTTAGAAGTTGCTGCAAATTTTATGGGTAGAAGAGAGGCAGCTACCATGCCCAGATAATAAGGAAACATTCCCTATGAGATAAGCTTAATTTAAAAGCTGTTACTGTGATGAGCCACATCAAACAGAAGAAATTATGTTTTAAAAAAAAAAAAAAAAAAAAAAAGGTAAAAAGTATGGTTCCACAGGTAGTTTTCCAGGAGGTCTTTACTTTGGGTGTTTGTACATCATGTGAATAAATGTGTGGACAATTTCTAAAGACAAAATCCTCATTGCTACATGCAGCTGGTATTTCTAGAACCTTCTGAAACAAATGTCCAAAACCTGTTCAGATAGAGTAACTTTATGAAAGGAAGAAGGTTCAGGATGTATCTGCCATTTGTTTATTGTCATCATATGCAAACATTTGGAACTGCCAGACTTGGATGCTCTTATTTGATCATCTGTTCTTAGGTCTTAACCACCTGCTACTTTCTGAATGCCACCTCACAGCAAGGATTTCAGTCTGGTCACAGGGCTATCCTCATGTCACATCTACAGTGTTCAGCAAGTTGCTCTGGAACAAGGCTTGCAGGGTCTTGTTGAATGACTTGGAAAACTTTTTGATCTCTACACTTCCTGAGAAGCTTTTCCAATTTAAAGATCTTTACTACTTTCTTAAATCTTCCAGGTAAGGAGTCTACTTGTAACTTGAGAATGATTTACCAGACTGAGCCTGAACAATGTGGCGGTCCAGGAGCCTGCATTATGTGAAATGTAAGGAATGCTGTCCTAGGTTACAATGTAAGATGTGCCCAAAGTATGGATTCTATCACCATCTCCATGAACTGTTGAAACCAGGTGGGGCAGTGTTTCCCTTATCTTCTGTTAACGAGCCTAACAATGCCTTGCCCATGACTCATAGATAACTCCCTCCAGGAGCTATCTCTGTTTAATGGGCCATCAAGGACCCACTGCATGACTCACAGAATGAGATCATCCCATTATGAGATGCTCTGCCCAGGGGGAGAAGCCAAGCATTCCCACTTGGATATAATCCAGGGTTTGGGACACCACAGTAGCCTTTACCCACTGGACTCCCAGAGGAGACAAGAGCTACCAGACCTTTCTACAGGATCACTGCTTCGACAAGACCATTTCATCTGGACTGCCACTACCATCCTAACAGGGTATCAGGTTGTATTCTGACTCTGTCAGTGGTTTTTTGTACTATTGCATTTTACTTCATTTTACTTCTTTCTTTTCCTCTAATTAAATTGTATCTCTGACTTGGAGTCTCTCACTGGTTTTGCTTTCAAACCAGTACAAATGCAAAAACATAAAAAATGCTAGTAATTCTGTAACATTGGAGCAAATCCTTTCCATCCCTCATCACGGTACATTCTTTTTGCCTAGGATGAGTGGTACAGTAATTGTGGGCTTCTGTTTCTCTTTGCCTTTAGGAAACTAGTCATCTGTGGTGATTCTCTATTCTGGCAATAAGTGACTAATCTCTTGGGTTTTTTGTATTATTCTTCTGATGTTTATTGGTTTGGGGTTCTTTAGTTGTGATTTTGTGAGTATTTTTGTGTGTGTGTGTTTAGTTTTGATGTTATGTTTTTTCCTCTGGATTCTTCATTTGTCTCTCTGAATTTTCAGGTATTTCTTTTTGACTACCAGTGTCAGAAAATTTTTCTATCTAAAGCTTATCTTTATTGGAATCAATCAACCATAAAAACCCAGATCCAAACCTAATTTGTGATCTTGCTCAGATCATAAAATAAGCTAAACAACACTTAAACAAATCTTCCTGATTTGTGCTATCACATCAAGGGCCTGCAAATGTGGTTGTCATTAGCTGACCTTAATTTACCCAGTCCAAGTTTCTGCAGGTATTTACATGGAAGGTCCTGTAGTAACACAAATCATCTGGAGATAAAAACCACACCAAATACATAAGGTGGCTGCATATGTGCTGCTGTCAGGCTTAAGAACAGCTATAGTCCCTAATGGTTTGTAGCCAGACATGTGCATAGAGAAGAGTTCATAGGTTTTGGGGTATCCCAGACCTAAAATACTGTCACTTTTTGGTGCTCCCCTACCCATCTTACTGGCTGACAACACTGCCTGTCAAATCTGTCATCTGCACCAACCTTGTACTTAGGGATAGATTTTGCCTTAGAGTGTGAAAAATGCTCATTTACGTATCAGCTAAAACCCAGGACTTTTGGGAATAAACAGATAGATCTTGTTGCAGTTATTGAGTGTAGAGAGAGAGGAATGCCCTGCAGAAATGGAGTTTTTAAATAGTTTTCTCTTTACAAAGTGCTCTTGCAAGACTGGTGCAATTGCTAAGCCTTGTGCTAATATTTGTAATACAAGGAGGAATTGATAAACCCATTATGGGAGAAATTAGAAGACTGAAGATGAACCTTAAAATGAGTGAGTGGTATCTGTTCAGTTTACCCAGGAAAAAGTTAAGGGTGATTTGGTCATGTTCTCTCAGGACAATCAATACATCCGGCCTTTTAGTCAAACAGAAAAATGTGTATCAGGATTCACTGACAGGTAGAAGTAGCCTGACAGCTGAAAAAAGGCATAGAGTTTTAAAAGTATAGATATAGGTAATACCCTAAAAGTTTCCCCCTCCGTTTCCCCAAAAACTGTTAAAGAAAAAAAAAAAATTGAGGGTCAACTCTATAGTCTTGACTGAAATTAGAGGTGCAGGAGGAGAAGGGACTCCACTCAAAGGCTGCAGATTTTAATGCTTGGCAAGAAACTGGGAATTTCTAATTGCTGGCATCATTTCAGAGGAAACATTTGCTTTGTTACTAAATTACATGCATCTAGGGCACTAAAATTATCTACAACTATAATTCCTTTTTTTTAACAGCTTCAAAAATATAGCTGTCATGAAACCACTCTGCTAATATCCATGCATTTTTCTATTAATAGTTCACATTTGTGAGTCATAAAGGTACAGTCAACATACTGATATTAATTTATGAAAAAAAAAAATTCATCAAAACCAGTATTTTATGCACTTAATTGTACTGGAATTTTGTTCAGGTTTATGTCTTTTTTTGAAAATGACAGTAAGATAAATAGGCTGGTGGCTTTCCACACAAATGGTGTTTTCTTTTTATTTAAATCATATATCTTTCTTCCCCTCTTCTTGTATTTCCAAAGTGCTGGGCTCCTAGCAGCTGTAACTCAAGCAGCCCAAATTTGATCCTAAATGTATCATTCTGTGCAGTATACTCTGGAGCTCTAGATAAGTTACACTTGCTGGACTGAATGTTATCTTTTCTGATTAGCACTGCTGAGAATTGCATTTATTAAGCCACTCTTACAGTCTGAAAAAATTTTTACAGATATACCTGTAATAACATTTCTACAATTTGAACTATCGCACCTTTTTTTTCTTCCTGCCTTTGAGTAATTCAAAGAGCAGTTCTATGTAGAAAGGCAGGACCTCTGGAGCTGCCCAGAACAGAACTAAAATCTTGTGTAGTTTGCATGGTTCTTGAAAAAACCAAACCAACATGATCTGCTCACATCTTTTGTCCAACACTCATGGATGTGTTGTGCTACTAAACCGGGTAGAGCATCCACGGTGGCTACTGAACAGTTTTGCTTGTGCTCCCATGACTTTGGTAGAAGCTCAAAGAAATGTCTCAGTTCCAGATATCTCTGCCTGCAGCTTTCCTGAGTTGTGCTCACACCACGTGCTGTGATATGAAGAAATTCACCTTGGGTGAATTGGGTTTGCCCAGCCTGTAAGTTTGATTCCCACTTTTCTCCTTACTTAGAAAGTGTGTTGAGGTTTGGATGTCTGTCGTTGAGGACTCTCAAGCTCCCATGCTCCAACCTAACTCACAATGGCTAATTTAATGGGGTTAAATATTTCCCTGAATATACCTCTGGGGACTCTGAAGACAGAGATATGATCCAAATGGATCATGATAGGATTTTCACAGCCTGTGAAACAAAAGCTTCACTGATGTCTTGTTCAGAACTTCAACAGAAAGTGGCTCAAGTGTTTCTTCACTGTATCATCCCTGTTACAGCAGCAACAGAAGCACTGAAAATGCCAAATGTGGGGACCCAACCAGCAAACAAGAGGAAGCCTTAATGGAAGCCATCAATACAGGAAAGGCAAGAAGCACCTCTGGTCTTCTGGAGAACCCTCACAGCGGTGGTGAAGTCCTCAAGGACAGCTGAAAGCAGCTTCAATTACAGTACCATGGTCTACTCATGTGTCATGTTTTAGGCTGTAGGGAAGAAGAGCTGCAAGTACACTTTCTGTGGATATTACCCTGGGAAATTTTCGCATCTCCAGACATAGACTGGCAGTTCAGACTAAGAAGTATCCATGGACTTGCTAAGTCTTCCTCCATAAATTTGCTTACTTCTCTTAGCCATGTCCTTTCCATACCTCCTGTTGCCCTTAGGTCATTGCTTGAACTTCCCTGTATCTCCTGTGTAAGGTCCACAATCACTCCAGGATTGATTTTAATCCCTTACCTTCTGAGCCTCTTCCTTCAGACCCTTTTGCTCTGTTCTAAACCATGTCCTGTAGAAATACAGGCACATGTGATAGCACATTAAAGCACCAAAGAAGGAAGACAACAAAAACATAGATTTTACTTTAATTTCTGCCATTTTTTCCCCTTCCAGTAGCATGGATAGAAGCTATATGAAGCTGAACAGATGTTTATAAAATTGCTAATTAACATGTAGCATACCAAGTGTTTTAGAACTTATTTATCCCAAGCCAGCATCAGAGCTGGTACACCCTAGAAGGGAAAGACTGCAGCCAGTGAAGGATTCCCACTGAAGCATAGAGAGGCAGTGAGAGGCAGAGAGAAATCACCAGATTCTGTCTGCACAACCCCCCACTCTTGTCATTGCCTCACTGATGGCACTGAGCATGACCTGTAGTGATAACAAGGGAGAGGAGTCTGGAGTGAAGTTGGGCCTGGAAAAGGGGAGGGGTGTTTTTTTCCCCTAAGCATTCTAATGTTTGTCTTTTTTTAAGTTTCCCAATACCTAAATCTGTAATTAAATACTAATGCTAATTGCCCATAAGTTAAATTCCCCAACTCAATTCTGTTTTGCCCATGACAGTGCATAAGAAGTGATTTCCCTGTCTTTATCACAGCCTAAAAGCTTTCTTGGTCCTCTTCTTCCTGGTTTGGCCCCCATTCTGCTGGAGTGGGGGTGAGAGAGTGAGTGAGTACCTGTGTGGTTATTTGGCTGTTGGCTGGGGGGAACTCACCAGTGCAGGCAAGTGTGACAATCAAAGAATTGCCAGGAGAACAGAGATTACTGAACTGCATTTTCTGATGCCTGGAAAAAAAGCCATCTAAAAGATAGCAAAAAAAAAAAAAAAAAACCCTTAATAACTCATTGCTGTATTTGTCATCTGAAACTCAAAAGATGATCATTTTCAATATTTTCAAGATCACACAATGCACAAGGGTTGCACAAGTTTATTCAATGTAGTTGCCTCCCCATTTCAGTAAAGCATTGAACTATGGCCAAAAGCTTCACTAAGAGAAGATGTTTCACTAAGAGAGGAAGATGTTTCGGTTAATTTGCCTCCCAAGGCATTTAACCTCAGAATTATGCAAAACTGGGGTACGGCAGAAGATGAAAGCATCTGGGACCATTCTATTTCTTTCATGATTTTCATTTTTCCCTTCCAGCAGCACTGTTCAGCACACACAGCTTCTAGCAATGCTCCAGCCATCCTCCTCACTCACTGGCCATGGCTGACACAGAGCTGACCCAAAGCTCTGTGGTTCATCAAGAGAGATGCAAATCAGCCAAGCCCCATGGAGAGAAGTTTTCTGCATTTATCTCCTGTCCCTCCTAGGTACATCACCTCCTGCTGCTGAAGCATGTGGGTCTACTTGGATATTTTCTGACAAATCTTTCAAAAAGCCTCTGCAAGGCTCCCTGCTCCATCCCTGGCCAAAATCAGGGTTGGAATAACACCACAAGGGATGCTGTGAACACAAACAAATGTCACTTAGGCAGCAGTACCCCTCGAGCCCAGCGACCATGCCAGGCTCCTCTACAAAATAATTTCTAGAGACCATCACAGAGTTATATCCTGCCCTCTCAGAAAACCAGGCCCCAAATGAAAGTTTCCCTCCTGCCAGGGAAGCCTTCAAGCACCCTGAAACCCTCATAAAAGAAGAGGGAGAGACCAGGTCTTCTGTGGTACCAAGACTCCAGCTTTACCTTTTCTTCAAAATCGGGAGCTTTTCGTAAAAATGAAGCGTCCAAAAAAGCATTTGTGCTGTAATGGCAGTAACATAAAAGGGTCAGAGGTGGGACTGTTGTAATACTGATGAAATGTAAAGAAACAGTGAAAGCCAAATCCCAGGGAACAAAAAAAAAAAAAAAAAAAAAAAAAAAAAAGGTAGGTATTTCCTATGCTTTGACTGGACAAACCATTATTCTGGACAACTGAACTATTTTGAAATCATACATATGCCTTAAATCTGTGCTTTACACAAGTCTAAAACTGCATTTGAAAACTATTTCTTAGACACTGAACTCAACACCTTGAGCCTAAGAACGTGACGTTACCAACAACAAAAAAACTACACTGAGCAATCTTTAATTAAGCTTTAACTTAGTAGCCACATACTAGACAAGAAGCAATTTCAGTGTTAGAGCTGAAGAATGAAGACTGACAGTATTTCTTTTGGAGTTAAAATGAAATATTCAATGTGGTTCAAACATTTTTTGAGATGCAGTTTTTTAAAAAGATGACATTCAAACCATAAGACTTTTTTACTCCATTACAATAAAAGATACACTTTTCTTCAGCTGCTCTGTTAAACTCTTAACACACTTTTGCAAGTTTGGGGGAAAATCCAAACCCAGTGCTGAGGCTTCAGTATGGTTTCTTCTTCTTGCTAAACTAAAAATAGTAAATAATAAACACATCCTGACTTAACTGCCTACAACACTGCTTTTAAAAATATTTGTAATGACTGTGTGCTTCTGGATTTGAATAGAAAATTTGTCCCTGCCACTGACTGGAAAATATCCTGAAGCACCTGTCATTTACATAGGTACCAGTTTGTTTCAGATGCAGTTTATTGAGAATAATTTTCTTTTTTATGGATTTTTCTTATATACACACATTTCCAAGCATATTTATATATGTATGTATATACATGTATTTATTCATATGTAAACAGACATTTATTTTTTGCTTTATACATATGTAAAATATATTCTCAGAGTACCTGGTTAAAACTCAGTGCAGCCTCAAACCTGTCTCAGTGTTTCTCATGATCCTCTCTGCATTTATCTCTAAGACTTGTGATTATCCTCACCTGAAGCTCCTCTGTTTTCACCTCCCATTTCTGTTGCTGGCATGGTTTGGCTGTCACCTGTGACACCTGATAAGCCAGGAGATCTGTTTCTGTATGTCCTTTCCGGATTCCTGGGATAACGTTATTCTCACCTAACTTCAAATATTTAGAGCAGAGAGATTTATGCTGACCACTGCCAGCTCCCACTACAGTCAGTGACAAGAACCAGTCCCTTCCAGAGATCCACCCCTCTGGCTGTCCATGCGCCATTGCCTTCCACTGACAAGGCAGAGAGCTCTGGTTCAGATGCAAACATCCAAATTGGCGAGGTAAACTCCACTCTCTGGTTTAGATTTTTATTAATTCCTCACTATTAATATGCTCAAGATCACAAAAATGTATGTTTCCACAATTTACCACTCAGCTGTAATGCTTTTGTATTCCTAAACCCAAATAATATGAAAATCATTAAAAAACCCACTACAAAAATACATACTTTTATGGTATGTTGTTTGTACCAAAACAAGAATAAAATATAGACAAGTTTATTGATAACTGTAAATGTTACTATTGATGCAAAATAGGTAACAATACTCTACACTTAGGTATTATAACTTTTCCCCATGCAGAGCAGAACCAAACCTAAAATAAGAAAATTATTTCATTCAGTGAAAAAAACCTTTCTTTTAATAAATAAAAGTACTTGCTATGCAGGTTTTGATGAGATGAAATTATTACAGCTATCAAGCCTTCTTAATTGAAATCTACAAATCATTCAGGAAACAAAATAGCTACAATACAGAACTCACGTGTTTGTATTTATAAATATATATATATATATACACACACAAATAAAAGGAGCATAAGGGAAAAATAGTTTTCCTTTACACAAAGGAACTGAGCACTCTCCACTGACTCCAAGCATTACCATGAAGATACCTCATGCAACAGCTTTAACTCCTGCAGGCCCTGTTCCCATTTTTGCTACTGGCTTGCATTTTATCCTGCAGGTTTAAAAAAACAAACCTGCCTGTGCCTATACCTCTAGGATAAGGAAAGGAGAGGCTTTGTTTCTTAGTAAGTCCCACCCTCTTCAATAAAACCATTAGCCTGTGGAATTGTAAACTTTTCACAAATATTTTGCAAGATCTAATACTTCTTCAAGTCAAGGTCCCTTATTTTGAATTAATCAAAACACATTGATTCTTTTAGAATACAGAACTGAGCAAAATATTCCATGTAGGAAGGCAAATCTCATGAACTTGTCCTGGACAGACTTCTTCAAACACAGAAGTCCAAATTAAAGATAGCAATATTAGGCAAGGAAATTAATAACATAATCAGAAGATAAAACATGTATGTAGCATTGCTGAATTCACATAATGCACAGAAAATCAGTATTTTCTGAAAATGCAATGTTTTGGCCTGTATTCCATGCACAGCTTTCTCAGATGAATTGCGAAGGAAATCCCGGCAGGTGATGTTGAAATCAGCCCTTAAAAGATTTACAAGCTGACCAAAGCCATACACAGCTACTGGGTTTGACTCTGTTGCATGTGACCTATTGACACTGCCCTTTTTACCTTGAAGAAAGCTATGTACTGTCCTCACTTACACAGGAGATCGTCCATTCATCTGGCACAGTATTCTTGTATGTTGATTGTTTCCCCCTGTGTAACAGTTCTTCACCTTCAGGGATGACTGCTGGGTGCAGACAGCTCAATTTCCCATGTCTGAAGTTAAGTACAGCCTGCAGCTGCTTGCTCTGCCCATCCCTGAAGAGAGGTGTTTCAGCAACAAGGGAAGCCAAGTGGATTTGAAGCAGCCATGCAGAGGCACCAGTTTATATCCTCCCATCCCAACTCAAAGCAAGTTAAAGAGCATGGAATATAAACTGTGGGACCATGGATTTCTTTCCTCTGTGATTCATCCTCCCTAGCTAGAGAGAGAAAGGAGTAGGGAAAGGCAGTCATTGCTTTAGGCACCTGAGTTTAACTCATCCATGGATGTCAGAATAAACCCTTAGGCTAGCAATTGAAAACCCAGCATAACCTTTGCCTTTGTTGTCAGGCAGTCCAATTTTTTTTTGTCTGATAACCCTCAAATGTCACTTTTTTTTTGCCCCAGACAGTATAGCAATATATTTTATGTTTTTTATGGCTGACTGATGGTGAACTGAGCTGCAATGGGAAAGCAAAATGTTTACACAATAAGCCCATAAATCATTTTGTAATCATTACTGAGCATTCTCAAGATTTTACTGCTGCTGATTAGAAACCTAATTCACTGGAATTGGTCACTCACTATACTATACAAAGGAAAAGGAAAGTCACTGGTCCTTCACGTTCTGAAAAGGGGAATGTGATAGTAGTGGTCATCCTCAGTCAGGAGAGAAATCTCATTCCATTCCCTTCGGTATTCATCCGGATAGTTTACTTGAAATTCCTCAGTATTAAACCTATGCAGTCTGTAAACTCGTATCTTTACTTCAAGTAAGTATCCAAGAAGAAACAGTTCAACCTAAAAATGAAAGAAGTCTGTAAGACATTTATTTGTAGACTATGAAAACTAAACTGAAGATAATCCAAGTTAAGGCAAGTCATTTAGCTTCAAAACAGTAGACAAAGAATAAAAGGGGCCCTTTTGCTAGTGGAGTAAGAACATTAAAAGTTTGAGGGCATTCCCAACAGCCACTTCTCTTTTGCGTGTAGAAACATTCCTCCTCCCCCTGCCTGCATGCATTACCTGCTCCCAAGCCAGCTCACTGGGGAGCAAGAATAGCTGTTACCAAGATTGATACAGCCTGAAAAAATGGGAAGCCTGCCACCTTGTGACCACTTGCTACACAGAGAAAACATAACAGCGAAAGGAAAATGTTTCTTGGTACTTCACACATATGAAACTGGAGAACTGGCATCTTCATTGATACTTCTTGCAATGGGTTGCTTAATCAGGAAAAAGGGTTTGTGAAAAGTTGATATCCTTGGGCATAGCCAGACAGGGAAGAACTTGTCAAGTTATAATGATCAAACTGCTGCTAAATCTGACTGCATCACGTAACAATTGACTTGATAACTGAAATTGATTGTAAAAAAATAATTTCAGCCACTGGAAAGTGAAACCATTTGCGGAATGGCAGTGCGGGGTATATGTCATGTCATGTCAGCACTGAACTGTTTATAAACAGGAAACAAAAACCTTAACATATAAAGGTGATTGTTGAGTTGTGATTACCTACTCTTAAAAGACATTAGATCTCATGAGAACCAAAGGGTGGGAAGAAAAGAGAGTGATGCTACAGGGAACAGATAGAAAAAGCAAAACAACTGGTCAAAACAGCATCATCTAAAACTATTTTACATACCAAAGTTATTATTATTCTAAACTATGTCTTCTTGATAGTCTGTAGCATTTATTTCTGGTCCACTCTTACTACAGGTTTTTTCCTGGAAAATGAATGGCTATCCACAGTCCACTTTCCCATATCTCAAAGAAAAAAAAATGGGCCAGCTATCATGGATGATGTATGATATACTCACTACAAAAATGGAATAATTTTTGTCATTACCTACAACAGTGTAGGTAATCTATATCCTTACCTGGTCTAGGCAAATAGAGTCACCTATGGAGTTCAGATGATTCATCATGAAACTCAGAGGGTCAGACGAAGAGTCACGAGCAAAGAGAAGGCTGAAAAGGTTGTGTACGGGTTCGTCCCTGCTCTTTATCTGCTCATAGGCTTCAACAACTTCATAGAGCATGATGAATTTTATGGCCTCATACAGTTTGTATTCCTTGCTTTCATCAGAAAACAGTGTACTACACATGCTTCCTCTTGCTTCATAATCTCTTGTAGCACTTATTTCAGCCCACTAGAAAGCACACAGAAGAAGAATATTATTAAAATTATTAAGAATTCTATGTAGCACAAAAGATTGCAAAACAGGAGCAGAAGCCTGGTCCAAGTGTAAAGCAGCTATTAATCGAAAGAGCCCAGGCACAACAGCATTTGCAGGCAGCAGCCCCTGGTCTGATCAAGGCCAATGGTTTGAGCTGCAACAAGGCCAAGTGCCAGGTCCTGCACTTGGGTGACAACAATCCCAGGCAGTGCTACACGCTGGGGACAGAGTGGGTGGAAAGTGGTTCGGTGGAAAAGAGTGGAAAAGTGGGGGTGCTGGTCAGCAGCAGTTGAACATGAGCCAGCGTGTGCCCAGATGGCCAAGAAGGCCAGTGGCATCCTGGCAATAGTGTGGCAGTGATTGTCCCTCTGTACTCAGCACTGGTAAGGTCACACCTCAAATCCTCTGTTCAGTTTTTGTCCCTCACTATGAGAAGGACATTGAGGTGCTGGAGTATGTCCAGAGGGCAATGGAGCTGGTGCAGGATCTGGAGCACAAAGCTAATGAGGAGCAGTAGAAGGAGCTGGAGTTTTTTAGTCTGGAGAAAAGAAGGCTGAAGGGGAAATCTTATCACACTCTACAACTACCTAAAAAGAAGGTGTAGCCAGGTGAGGAGTTGGTCTTTTCTCCTAACTAATATGTCATAGAATAAGAGGAAAAGGCCAGAAGTTTTGCCAGGGGAGATTTAGATTGGATACTAGGAGAAAATTCTTCATCCAAAGTGTTGATGGCATTGGAACAGGCAGTCCAGGGAAATGGTTGAGTCACTGTCCCTGGAGATGTTTAAAAGTGTAAATGTAGCACTTGTGGACATGGTTTAGTGCTGGGTTAATGGTTGGACTTGATGATCTTAAAGGTCTTTTCCAAACTAAATGATTCTATGGTTCTGTGACGATAGACCTGGGAAAGGCAGCAAAGAACCCTGTTAGTAAAAATAGGCAAAAATCCATCTCACTGGCTGAACACCATCTTTTTTTACAAAAAGAAGTTGGAAGCTGTCTCTCATGCCCAGAAATAGCATAAGGCATCCCAGAGCTGCTTTGAAACAATTTGTTAATTGTAAGGATTTATTCATTCTTTTGACTTGAAACGTTTTTTCTTAAAAATGCATATTAAATGCTTCATACACTAACCAGGTAGAAGAACTAAAACAATCTAAAAATGAAAGCCAAATAACCCAACTCTGGGAAATGCAAAGAGCAACCAGAACAAAATAACTGCACGTATCAACTACCATGCCAATCTCAAGAAGATGCAGCTGTCACTTTGGCAGAGCAAGGGTGCAGGCTAGGGACCAAATAATCTATTTTAATTCTCTCTTTTTCTTTTTAATGATTTGTTTCTAGATCATAAAATAGTTTGTTTGGGGTTTTTTGATTTTTTATTTTAATTAACAATTACTATCACTGCAGAGGTGCAGAAAACCCAGAGGAGCTCAAGAAAGGTGCAAGGTCTTGACAGGCCAACCCTTTATCTCTCTTTCAGAAGGCTTTGGGGCTACTAAATCTCCCCAAGTTTTAAACATGTAAATAAGAATTATAGTCCTGGGTTGGGAATGATGGCAATCTGGCAATGCTGAGCAGAGGGAGTGGTGAGGCTGACAGGTCTTTGCAATCAAGTGCTTAAGCTTACAGAGAAACTATAGCAAAAAATGGATAATTAGAACATTTAATGGGGATAGAAGCAAAGAAAACACAATAGTTTTAGAAGAAAATGCAGTTTGTTTGCTCATTTTCAGCTGGGGAGGGAATCCAGAAGCATCTCATACAACATGTTTATTTTTAATCAAAATGATCAGATACTGCAGAAGCCACTTGATGGCAAGGACTAGCTGTGAGGACAGTGGCCTCCATAACTTGCAGGGGACTCCTGAGTACTTTACCTAGTGGACCACCAAAAGCTGTATTTCCCTGCAGTAGAGGCGATGGCCTTCCCAACAACTCAGCAGTCTGAACCTGGGAGGGAGGCTGACTGCCCCACAAATATGTAACCAGGAACAGTTCCTTAACTCTGTCTGAACCCATTTCTCAAGGCTTTTTTTCCTCCCAACCATTTCCTAGATACTCACATTTGTCTTTAACGCCTCCATACATTTGCGTAGCTTCCCAAAGGCATTGGGACCTGTGTATCTTTCTGGCCCAAAACCGTACTGCTGAATCCAGTTACAACCTTGAGAATACAAAAGCTTTTCAGGGAGCTGGGAAAAAAAACAAAAGGCAAGCTAATCATAACCATAACAAGAAGTAGAGTATAAGGTTATATAAACTTGTCTACATACAATTTACGATGTAGTTCTGTCAGCTGTTTGTACAGTTCAAACAACAAAGCAAATGGACCTCACAATTCAAATGCTATAAAGGAGGATGCCAAGTCCTTAAGAAACTTTTAAAACAGGGCCAGCCAAAAAAAAGATGAAAATATGCTCTCAGCAAAATATATAACCCACACTCTGGAAAAGCTGGATACTTCCATATTCAGTGAGGTATTTAGGATTACAGACACCTTTCAATCTGCACATGCTTCTCTACAGGCAGAAGCTACACATCCCAGCTCTCTGCCACTATCTCCTGCTGGAATCTTCTGGAGCCCAGGGCAGGATTCCTGTTGCTCCAGCAACACAGCAGCTCCCAAGTGACTAACTAAACTTTGAATGGATGTGGAGGATTCATATAACCTGTTGTGTTAAGGGAGTGACGTCTAGCAGGATGGCAGTAACATTCATCCATCCACTTTTCTTTTTTTTTTTTTTTCATCATTTAGACTCATGTTTACTTTGGTATATTTAGATCAGGGACAGTTTTTCAATTAAATGTAGTTCAATGGATTTGAAAAACTTCTCTTTGAATTCTCCGCTTTGACAGTCAACATATCACTTTTCACACTGAACAAAGCTTCCTTCTGCTGTGCATGGATAGCTAAAATGTATTCATTTAGGAAATTAATTTTACCTTCAATATATCTCTTTCCTTCATCCACGAAGGAAAAGGAATGCCTTGGCTGAATATCTGAAAAAGCACCGCTCTTACTACACTATAGTTGTCCCTCCTGACTTGTCTCAGGTATTTGATATGACAGCTCCTAAACAGTTCTTCATATGCCTAGAAAGAGACCGAGAAAAATTAGCTATAAAAAATATTAAATTGTGTAAAAAACCCAAGTTGTTTGAAGTCCAATTCCAAACTACTCGTAAGAGGGAGCTAGGGGAACAAGAGAGTATATTTTTAAGATTCATATACACAGAAATGTTAAACACCATGTTTTTGTAAACACCTTAGACTTGTGCTGCCCCTTAAGAGTGATTCTGCATTCCTTCCAAACCCAGCAACTTGTTCAAGTCTCTGCACCATTGCTACTGTAAACATTCACATGCTCAACCAAATTAGAGCAGATCTGCACAGATTTCTGTGCTGTAAAAGCATTAACCTCAACCATTTTACAATTTGCACTGACATGTGAGATGCAGCAGCAAAAGGGCAGGAACGAGTATCTGGAGAAAGCTCCTTTTGGCAAAAACACCTCCCTACACTGACCTGAACCCATCGTGCAACACTGATCTGAGGCAGAGCAGATGTGGCAGCCCGCTGCTGAAGCAGACGGCCCTTGGTCCAGCTACACACTCTGCATTGCCACTGGCTGCCATCTGAGCCCTTGTTGAGACAATTCTGAGCAATAAACTGGCAGAGAATTAGGGAGAGGACTCTACAGTCCCACAGGCTGCTCCATCACTTCCAGTTTGCTTCCTGAAGGGGGCAGCAGGATGGTCTTAATTCCTCATCCCCTGCTTATCGTGGTTACTCCCTCGCCCCGGCCCACCACCACTGCTCAGCTGCATTCTGTCCCCTTACTCTTACTGTATCAGCTGAGATAGTAAGCCTATTAAACTCTTTCAGCCTGTTAACTGCTTCAGCAATCTTGAAGGCCTCAGAGAAGCCTCTTTCTGGATGACCTGCTTTATCAGCTCACCATCTAGGTGGACCACATCCAAAATAGGACGGGAGCCAGCATGGAAGAGGGACTGCTTAGCTAGGACAAGGCGAGAAAGAGGGAGAGACAAGACAAACACGGGATTGTTCCTTTTGGGGACAACAAGCCTGTTGTGCTGGATCTCACAAGACCTCATCCTAAAATGTGCTCCTTACCATGGCAACTTCTACCTGAAGTACCCACTGACTGCTCCCTATTACAGGAGTCTCCTTTTCAGGTCTGGTCATCCAGAAGGCTCATAGATTTTCTGAAAGGCTTTTTGCCCAGTATGGGCTTGCAAATTTATTAGAAGCTTTGCTATCTTTTGTTACATGCTCCTCCAAGTAGTTTTTGGCCTCGTTCTGTGAACTTTTAGCACTGCTGTGTTCTTGCATTTAACATGGCAAAACTGGATCTTTTTTCTCTGTTAATCACTTGAACACAACTCCAGCTTTTTGAAAACTATCTTCTTTTTTCTACAACCCCTTTATGCTACTGTTTATCCTTACCAGCTTCTTTTTACCCTTTAAGTCCTTCTTGGTATGCACCTGGCCTGTGATTCCGATACCACGACCTAAAGCAAATAAATGTCAAATACACTGGTGCAGTTGAACTGCCTGTCTTGCCAGCAGCGCCCTGTGCAGGGGAAGACACCAGCACAGAAGCACCTGGGCTGGGGTGCACAGCTGGAGCAGAGGACTGTGCCCAAAGGCATGGGATGGCCACCATCCAGCACCCCAGCTCCCAGCCTCCTGGGCAGCACCCAAGCTGGCACAGTTTAGATGCCAGCTCCTGCCCTGCCTGCCACCAGCTGCAGCTGATGATGCTGGACAGGGTAAGGCTGCCAGGCATGGACCTTCAGAGCTTGGAAGATAATGGTGCTTCCTTCCTCCCTGGAATAAGAGTTTTTACCTTAAATCAAAGGCTGGCCAAATGACAGCACCTAAGACCACATTATTTGGGCTTTAGCACTGGGGATGATTTTTCCTGTTAAGGTCGCTGTGTGGGTTGCTAGTGCTAGAAGAGGGAATTCAGAATATATACAAGACTAAAACCTGATCTACATTTTGGCCTGCACTGCTGCACTCTTTATTTAGACCCATGTTCATGCTGTCCCTTTTGCTTTTCATTTGATTAGCCACTGTAGCAGGCTTTGAAAGCTTGTACTGAGAGTGCTATTCCTTTCCCAGGTGCTGGTTCTCTCCTGTCCTCATGCAGAGATTAAAATTTAACTCTTACCTCCCTCATCTGTTTGGCCTGCTTTGTTTCTCCTTTCCATTCTCTTGCACTATAAGCAAGTAGATCAACTTCTGGCAGCACACTGAGATTCCCTAAATTGAGATTGATTCACAGATTAGTTACATTCTGCTGTTCTGCATCTAAAGGGAAGTTATGAGGGTGATTAACGAATGTGAAGTGACAACAAAAAACGTACTTATGAGTTGCCTCTGAAGGTAGTTGCTCCATCTGAAATACAAATGATAGAACAGGTGTCAATGAGGAGGTGTGGAAGGTCAGTATTTAGTGAAATAAGCAACAGTCTGAAAGATTAAAGTCTGAGTAATAAAAACCTACCGTTTCAGCAGCTGTGCTAAAAAGCTGTATAGCCTTCTACAATACCAAAAAAGAGCAGTGAGGAAGGACATGCTTAACATTAGCTGCACTTTCACTTTTTGCCACATGAGACACAGGGATTCCTTGCTGGCTGTTTTCCAGGACCACACCTCATGCCTTCCTAAAATAGGGATCAAAGAGAGAGAGAAATCACTATTTTGAAGTACTTGTTCTTGTTTGTTTCCTTGCAAAAAGGAAGATCATCCAAACATGATACCACTTCAAATGAAACACAAAACATGACATGCAAAAGATTAATATATTTTACTTAATATGCATAATTTATATACTTAGTTTTTCAAGTTTCTAGGGGTTTGGGTGCACAGTTCACATTTCCAGGCTTTCCTGCACACACTGAAGGCTACATATATAGTTACCAATGGAGTAACAGGAAGACTGGTATCAAACCCACTGCTCACTAACAAAAAAACCTCAAATTTTTTTTTTTTTTTTTTTACTTCAGGATGTGCTCATCTAGAGACCTGTACTGTCATTATTTTGTCTCTAAGTCATGGCCTTAAAGACAAGGGGGTTGTAGGGCTTACTTGTAGTCAACAAATGGGCCATATAAGGCAATATTAGCTGACTAAGCATCATATGACTGCCTGGGGAATTAAAGGAATGTTCCTGCCTCAATTTGGGTAAGTTTAGGGTCAATTTAAAACTCCAGAGAAAGATCCTCCCCAGAGATTTGGTAGAAAGCTCAGGAGAGCATCACAGAGGGCGTGCATGCTCACTGTTCTTCACACACATAAACAAGGACAAAATTCTGTTGCTCCCCTGGCACTACAGACAAGGTTAGGGAAGGTTGTCTATTGTTGATAAGAAGACCTACAAGTGAGAGGGCTTGTAGACTGAGCAGTTGACAAATACAGTATCTGCTCCCTATATGAGAAATTTGTCCTCTGGAAGAAATTTGAATATAGGAAATTCTCAGAGCTCATTATGAACAGCTGTTCTGTTACTAACTTATTTATTGATTTAGCACAAAAACCTTAAAAAACCTTAACTTTTTATAAAGGCATCCACAGAGAAGGCTGAAAAGATCCTTCTCCAGGGAGTGTACAGAGGGGATTACTCATTCCACACAGTTTTATGTCAGCTGAACTTCTGCCCCTCCTGGCTTTAACAGGAAATTTAAGAGGGGCTTAAGTTTTCCAAGTAATTTAAGCCCATGCACTGTGGACAACAACTGAGTCAAAGAGTTACGTATTAATTCCAACCTTAGCAACAAGATAAACAGTGATGCACTCATTTTTATGAGCACTGTTGCATATATACAGAGCACTGCTGAAACTTGGCCTTTCCCAATATTCTGTTGTTTGAGGAAGCTTTATTACAAGATGTTGTGTGCAAGTCATGTGATGGTGGGACCCAGACATTGTCTCTCCTGTGAATTAGAGGCAGGTTAAGAGCTGTAAATAAAAATATGTCAGTAAATTTTAAGTAATCAGAGGTAGGGTTTGAGTGCTAGTTCTGAAGCTCCAGAAAATGTTTATTACTGGTGCCAAGTAACAGACAAAAAAACATCAGCTGTAAAGTTTGGAAATGGAAAACTTCATAGAAAAACCAGACACTCCCACTTACAGCTCACACGCACATATAAACACACTCCCACTTCCTCCTGAGGAACACTGGCAGGCACATTCTCAAAAAGCACACAAACTTTTACCTAGAGAAATGACAATCCCAGCAGGATCAAACAATTGCATTTTTTTCTCTCTCTTCTTTAGGATAAAGGCATCAGCATTGAAAAAACCTCAGTGGACTGTGAATAACTGACCCTTCTGTCCACTGGAATGGAACCTGATAACTCACAGATGTTCAGCCCATGGATCAGTGGGTATTCTGGATTTACACTGTTGTATGCAAACCAATGATGATTGAAATTAACACCAATTTAAATATCCAGTATCAAAGGTAAGTTGCAGCAGACTTTCATTTCATTACTTAAAAGGACTGTATGGTCCACTCTCACATTTGATTTTGAACAAATTGGCTCTACATAAAAAAATCAAGAGCTGATCCATCTGTTAAAATTACATATTTTGCATTACGGAGTACATTGTATGGAAATACACGTGGATGCAAAATTTCTTCCCTTACCCCTTTTACAGGCAGAAAGATGAGAGCTCTGCATCAGTTTTTAGACTGAATCAAGCAATCTTTTGAGAAAATTTTTGATGGTAATAATCCTGAGAAAACCTCAGGCTACTGGAGTTCAACAAGATCTCTTTCAATGCATATGGTTAACAGGTGCTTGAGCAACTGCTCTTCAAGGAGTGCTGGGAAGCACAGGCTTACTGATTTCCATCAGAAACACCAATCAGTGTCAGAGAAGATGAGATAACCAAATAGTGCTCACCCATTTTTTATTTAATGTGGGGGATTTATAAATGGGTATTTCCCTAGCAGAAAGCCTTATGGGCAATGGAAAAACCTGCAAACAAGTGATTTTGAGTATTTTTGCTACACTTCTATTGCAGCATACCTTGGACTTCATGAACTTTCCCTCCTGTCATGGGAAAGCTGCTGTTCAAACAGCACTTTGTGATTCAGATAATACTTTAAGTGCTTATGTCACACTTAGAAATTAATTACATTTTTTATTCAAGTAAATGACATTTAGAAGTAGCAGTTAGATCACAAAGTGCTGCTGGTAAAAATACATCATGAGCATAAATTAAAGAAGGCAGCAGCTTAATATAGATCTTGCCACCCCCCTCCCTTCACCTTCCAAAAGTCTTCAGAAACCAAGGAGCAATTAAATTAATAACATATTAGTAGGGGGAGTGAAATAAACCCACAGACTTTTAAACCAATTCATTCCCTGGGATATGGATACAATTCATCCTGTTCCTCAGGAGGCAGTGACAGGAGCAGCTGGGGCTGTGACCAGCTGCTGGGCTCCCATCTTCTTGAACACTGACTGCGAGCATCAGCATGACTGATTGCCTGACTCTTCTGCCATGCAGAAATTTGGAAGAAGAGAGACTGAACAGTCTGGAGTAGGAGCTGACAGCAGTGTTTATCTTACAGAGCAAGAAGTACACCATGTTTTCTTTTCATGCCACATCAGCTTCCTGCTAGTGCCAAGCCTTAAGCTTTTACCCCCTGCGAAGTCAGCAGGAGAGACACACAAAAGAAAAAAAAAAACAACAAAAAAGGCCAGAAAAAAGATAAGTAAGAGATGTCTGCAACATCTGTTTCATTCTCAACTCAGGAAGAATCTCTAAAGGATTTGCTTCACACTTGACTCCTTCACAACTTTTTTGGAGGCTGCCACCTTAAATATGCATAATTGATGAAATGCAAAATGTCAGAGATCAGCTTGGGAACTAGCAGACAGCAGTGTGTGCATTACTGAATATTCCAGCATGTCTGATGGTGCAATCACCCTTTACTGTTTGTCTCCATACCATTAACAAGGCCATCAGAAAGATAACAGGCATCTTCCCAAATTAAAACCTGACAGAATGATTTCTTTTCAGGACACTCCTCTTCACTGTCTTTTTGGTACTGAAAGCAGGACATAGCACTTGTCACCATAAAGTGGCCGGGTTTCATACTCCCATCACACAAAATTATGTTCCTGGTTCCCAAAAAGCAGGTATAGCCTCATTCAAAGAGGGAGGCAGAATGTGGGACTCCTCTGTGCCAGCCCTTATGCTGCCCCACCTGTACCACTCCTCTTCCCTCCTCTGTTGGGTGCAGAGCTAGGTAGGGAGACCCCTCAACTGAGACATGCAAAGCTTGGCATGGAGGTCCAAGGCTGCCTGTGTCCAAGGTGTGCATGCAGAGTTCTCTTCATGTTGTTGCACGTTGCTATTTCCCAGATTGTACACACCATCAGCACCAAGGTATGTTACAGAAGAGGCAAAGTCCCTCTTTTAAGGGAAAGCAAACTTTCCCTTATAGAGCAGACACAAGCAGGATGCACATGTGTACATAGACCTCAACTGAATGAACCAAGAGGGAGTCACAGAAAAATTATTAATTACACAAATTCAGTTCCTACAAAAGATTACATCCCATTAGAGTTTAGAAGAGAGAAATATGCCTTTTTAAGTGGTGTCAAGAGATCACAAATTCTTTGATTTCCCAGTTTATTATCAGCACCGCACCAAAAAAATAAAAATACTGAAAACGGATCAAACACATATCAAGATATGTGAGAAGCATTGCTTAATTCATTAACTGTTTCATTACAAATCCCTTCCTTTACATAGTAAAGCAATGTCAACTTGTTAAGCAATATTCACCTGTTCTGACAAACAGGAGAGATGAGGATCTCTCATTAGTATAATATAAAAAAAAAAAAAAATTACAGACAAAGATGGTAACTGTCAGTGACTTATCAAATGTTCAACCATGTCTGCTGATCAGATATCTTCTACTAAAAAAAAAAATCCAAACAAATGAGAATTCCAGCCCCAAAGCATAAGTAGAATCACACAATTATCTAGAATACAGAATAGTTTTCGTAACACTGAAGCCCATCAGCTGCAAGAAAGATTTTATTTCCCCAACTCTTCTGCGTAGGGCTGTCCCAAGTGCCCTCTTAGCTCCCTCAGTCTTTTTTTTTTTTTTTTCCATAAAAATATAGAGAATATAGAGCTGGCAGCCTTCTTCAGACTGATCATCAAGAGGAACTGCTGGTGTTAATGCTTCCATCCAGTTGTGACACATACTTATTCCCACTGTGCAGCAACAACCGTAATGTGTTCTTACCTCCTGGGTGATTATCTAAAATGTGCCCTACTAGAATTACCTTTACAAAACCAATTTCAGCTATATAATCAAGATATTAATGCATGCCTTAGCCTGCACATACCATTTTCTCTCTACAAATGCCTACAAGAACAAAAGGAAGATCCAGTTCTTCATTTCCTGTAAAATTCAGCTTCCTTTTTAAGGCACAGGGTGCTTCATCCAAGACCTTCAGATGAATAATGCTTAGTTCCACTCCCATTTAAGTAAGAAAAAAACATGACAAAAGCCTTCTGAGAATTTACAGTTCAGAGTACTGGACGAGAAACACATGAAAAGCATTTCATGCCATTAAAAAACCATGACTCTTTCTAAAACTCTTATTCCTATTAAAAAAAATGAAAAAAATAAAATAACCTCCTTCTAAAGAAGGAGCCTCTGAAAGCTCTGCTACTGTTTCTTTTCTTAATGTGGAAAAAAAAATATGTTCCCATTCAGAATTGCTATTTAATGCCTGTACACTTCAAACAGAACTTACGTAAATGCACTAAATCTATTATTTGAAAGAAGCCCACTCTAAGAATTCTTATTCTGCCTGCTGCAGAGTTGCATGTTGAGTCATCCCTCATGCCCCTCATGGTTGTTTCACAATTCTCAAAATGCTTTTCTATTCCTTTTTTTTTTCCCATGCTAAATCCAAACTGACTGAATAAAGGAAATACTTTCCTCTTTAACATCTTAAGTGTAACTGAAAAGTATAAAAACCTTGGGTTTTTATGTTGATATATCTAGATAACTGAAACCTGGTAGGGGGGAAAAAGAAGTCTTACTTAGCAGTAACAGTAATTTTCCTCTTCCTAATTTTTAAATCTTGTTTCCTAGATAGCATAAGACTTGCACCAACCACCCCATCCTCCAAGAATGCACAGTCAGGTGCTCAGGAGGCTGGGGATACCACAGGCAGCATCCCTCCTGGTCTCTCCAGGCAAAGGTCCAGTGGCAGCCACCCCACTCCCAGGGTTCCCCAATGCACCCCTGGTTCTGCCTGCATGCTATGTAAGCACACAACATAGTCCAAGGAATTTTAAGCTACCTGTTGATAAAAAGTTGCCCCAACTGATACCCAGGAAAACAGCAGGATCAAGTAACCCATGACAAACAAAACAAAATCAACTCTTCTGAGCTTGTTTACTGTCCAAGGAGGAAACCAGCCCCATCTCACCAAACTACATCTATGTTGCTCATCATTCCCATCTCTGTACAGGGTCTGACTGCTGCACCCCACAGAGATTTTGTGTCTGTCTTTAGAGCATGGCCCTCTCCTGAGTGCACCCAGTTCTGTGTGCAGAGCTGTGTATTTTTCATGTGGATTAGTAATTACATATAATTTACTGTTAATAATCACAAATTATTCGTATCTCCTGGTGGTGCACCAGACCACAAAGCCTGTGCTTCCTCAGCAGGTATGTGCAGAGGTTATTCCAGCAGTGTTATCTGTCTGCTGGGGAGTTTTACTTGTGTCTTGCCCTTTTTTCAAGACAGATTAGGAGCACAAAGCAAGGCAAAAGAAAATAAAATATCAAAGCCATCACTCTGAATGTATATGGCAGAAATTGGTCTTGCATTTCTTCCCCTCTGCCTCTTGGTGTCCAGTCTGACAAAAGCCAAAACTTACAGCTTTATTCTGCAGAGCTCATGGTATTTGTATGGAAGCAGCTGGAGTGTTTAAACCCTGCTCTCTTGTCATCATTTCAAGGGCAGCACTTTCAAACTGGCATATTTTAAATAGCTCAGGAACACAGGAGTCCTCTGCCTTTCTGTGAGAGTGCATTACCAGGCACTTCTGGCCTAAAATACTACACAAAAAAAAAAGCATAGTGAAAGGTAAAACTGACTGCATTGAGATAGTAACTGAAATTTAAGTTACTGCTTAGTGTTATACCAAAGTCATAGCTGAAAGGAACATTTCATAATGTGATTTCTTGTGATTCAAGAACTCAGAATATTCTGTGCAAATTCTTTGTACTTGTAAAACTACATTATTATTAATAGTAGTATTATTATGCATAATAATATCACTGTCATTACTGTCATTGCTAATGCAAAGTTGGTATTTTTACAGACATTTGGATGCAAGAGAAGTTTCAAGCAAAGCACTCTAGACATCAGTTGCAGGGATCAAGAGACCACAGCTCCCTGACACCTCTGCATTTGCACAAACTGCCTAAAAGCCAGACAATTATGTGGCAAAGACTAAATAAAACACAAATCACGTACCCCTGCAAAATATAGTTAAGTGTCACCTTGCATATTGAGCTCTTTTTGAGGGGCTGGCACTTGGCAGAGGCATACTTTCACTTGTAAAGTAAGAAAATGAAATAGAGGGTACTGCATAGTTTCTGACATGGAACCCAGCAGTATAGTTTTTAAAGTTTGTCATTTATATGAAGACCCCTATTTTTAAGGCCTTTGTCAAGAATGTCCCAGCTGAAATCCACATGCAGGAAATGACCCAAAATGAAACCAGAATTGAAGGACAATAAACATATCTCCAAGCTGCTCACAAACAAGGCCCTGGCATGGTGCTGTGCTCAGAGCACAGCTGAGGAAAATGGGCAGGGCTTCTCTTTGACATACAGTTAGACCTGAACCAAGTGTTTAAATTTGCAACAGAATGATTTTGCACCAGCTTGGCAATTAAAACCTTGCCGACCGTTCAAGGGAGGTGATTCTGCCCTCACTGTTGTGAGGCCCCACCTGCAGTAGTGCATCCAGCTCTGGGACCCCCAGCATAAGAAGGATTGGACCTAATGGTGCCAGGTCCGTGGAGGAGGCCATGAAGATGATCAGGGCATGAAGCACCTCTCTTACGAGAATAGACTGAAAGAGCTGAGTTTGCTTGGCCTGGAAGGCTCCAAGAAGACCTTATAGCACCTTCCAGTACCTAAAGGGGCTTCCAAGAAAGATGGAGAGGGAGTTTTTACAAAGGCATTTAGTGACATAAGAGGTGATGGCTTCCAACTGAAAGAGGGCAGGGTTAAGTTAGATGTTAGGTAGAAATTCTTCATGGTGAGGCTGGTGAGACACTGGGACAGGCTACCCAAAGAAGCTGTGGATGTCCCATCCCTGAAAGTGTTCAAGGCCAGGCTGGATGGAGTTTGAGCAACTTGGTCTTGTGAAAGGTGTCCCTGTGTGTGGCAGGGAGCTGGAACCAGGTGGTCTGTAAGGTCCCTTCCAAGCCAGGCCATTCTGTGGTTTCCCTGGTAGGAGCTGACCAAGCACCTTGCCTTGATGCTGCTTTGCTGCACAGATACAAGGGCAGACTTGATGATGGCCAAAACCTCACGGACACCACGTCATATCAAGGCATTAGTTTGATGCTGAGGTACACATTTCTCACTTTCACAGCATCATTTACGCAACATGACTACTCTGCCCTGGAAACATAAACGCTAAACACTTCAAATATGTGGAAAACCTCAGCAATATATTATGTATGGACAAGGCACCTGAGATAGGGTCCTGCTGAAGACCACGAGTAGAACTAGGGAAAGGACCAGAGACTGAGCCACAGTCACACCTTGCCACACCTTTAACCCTCCACCATCACAGAGTATGGCTCAAGTAAGATAACATATATCTCTTGCTCAGTCTACAGCATTCTCCTCACAAAATGTTTGTTCAAAGAAAAGTGTGGGCACTACACGTTGCCTTGCTTGACACACCCCTCTGCACAGGTACTTGGTACGTAGTGGCCTCTGTCCTCACTGGTAACATGGGGACAGGAGCTAGAGACACATGTCCTTTCTCTGCCAGGAGCTTCCAACATGTCCCCATAGGCTACAAAGGAATCCCAAGCATTTGGGTCTGGATCTTGAGGATGCCAGATATGTATCGTGTGTAGAACAGTGAAAAAATGGGAAGAAGCTACAAGCTCAGCATAAGGCTGAAAAGAAACCAAAAGATCCTGACTTCAAAATTTCTCAGAAAATTAATGAAGAAAGCTGTAGAAGTTTTGAAGTATTTTACAATGTTTGCCTTCACTGGAGCCCTCTCAAGAAGTGGACAGTAAGTCCCCTTATTTCCTCTTTGTCCTCATTTATGCTGGGACACAACTTTTATGGTTTTCTTGGTTATGCTTTTACGTTATTAGGCAACCATGAGTTATACTGTTCATGGGAAAAAACCAAACTTTTCATCAAACCAAATTTTGTAACATACAAACTAAACTAACATCTCAGAAATGGTACAAGATCCCTAGCAACAAACTCTCCTTTTAAAACTGCCAGTAACTGTTTTTACATTGCTGCCTGTAGCTGAAGAGGTAGAACTTGTGTTTTCTATCATGAAACTCTGACTTTTTTAGTAATAAATAGCTGTTTCTCTGTCTTTCTGAAAGGTACAGCACTGTTATCTGATCCAGAGTACTGCAACCATGCACTGAAGAACTGGCATCTGCTATGCTGGGAATCCCAGCAATGGAGCACATGGGCAAAGTTCCCTGTTGCTGCTACACACTGGCACCAGGCCAGCTGCATCACCCCAGGAGTGTGGGAAGGATGCCCTGTGCTCACCAGGCATTCCCAAATTCCATCAAAGTAGATCCTCAAATGATTCAAGGCCAAATGTCAGACAGCAACTCAGATTAGTGTTTCACTTTGAAGAATACTCTTTTAGAAGCCAGACTGCCATAAAAATGCCATTAGAATATGACTTAGACAGCCCAAAGGTAATTCTAAAAAACCTCCTCAATTTCACAGCGTAAAACAAGAGGAGATTAAGAAGCTCCTTAAGGTAAACCTTATGCCATTCTAATCACACCCAAATTTAGTTATGTAAGTGTAATGAAAGCAGTATATTTCCTTTTGGCTCCTGAGCACTGATTATTCCCTGTGTTTTTAAAACAAGTAAATTATAACCATAATCATCTCCCCTAGGACAGTTTGGCACTGTGACTCCCACAGTTCAGCTGTGTGGGGTCAGGGGGTTCAGCAGAGGTATTTCTGAAATCTCAAACTCATTTGCCTGGGTAGTCATGCAAGATCAAACATTTTCAAACATTTAACTCAAGAAAAACTGAATACATTTTTTAAAAACCCTTTAATGTTTGTTGTCTGATCCTTGGTAGATAAGATGTGAAGATTCAGCTGGAAACTGTACCTAAGAAACAAAGTGGACAGAAAGTCTTGATGCTGAATGGAAAATGAACACCACCTAGGTTGGCAACATGTACCACACAGTCAAACAAAGTGAAAAAAACCCTTATATCCAAAAATGGCAAAAAATCTGAGAACTACAAAAATTTATTTTTTTAAAAATTACAAACACAGATACTTATCCATAAAAGCACTTGGATTTAACTGCTGACCAGCATTTTCATGCTGTTTCTTCCCTTCAAAATCAATTCTAACACCCTTCATCTGGTACTGTTTTACAGAGATAGGAAAATGGAATCTTTTCCACTTACCATAAGGGGACCTCCTCAAGTTTCTAATCAAATTATCTGCCCACTAGCAAAGAAATGAAATTCTTAAAGAAGCACACTTGAGTGACTACAAAGAAGCTTTCTTAGCCTGTCATTACTTCCTGTTTGACATATTTTGCCTCGTTGTTTCACCACTTGCTGAAACTGGAGTGGGCCAGAGGACGGAAGTGGGAATAACGGTACTTGCACGTATTAGCAATGGAGCAGGTAGCACTGTGCTAGCAAAATCTCACTCACTAAATACCACAGAAATCTGGTTCCTTCTCCACTGCAAAAAATGAAAGTATAAGCTGCATTCAATTTGCACAGCTCCTCCTAAGAGAAAACAAGCTGGTTTAGTAAGGAAGGCAGTGCAAAATGAGAGCTGGATGAGTAACCATCAAAGCAGAAATGTATCACAGAATGTACAGCAGAAAAGCAAGCTGGTAGGTCACGGCATCCTCAGTCTAAAATACCACTTCTCAGTGACATAAGAGATCACAATCATTTCGATTGAAAAAGGCCTTTAAAATCAAGTCTAACTGTTAGCCCAGTACTACCAAGCTCACCACTAACCATGTCCCTGAATGCCACATCTACATGGCTAATAAATATCCTCAGGGATGGTGACTCAACCACTTCCCTGGGCAGCCGGTTCTGATGCCTGAACACCATTTCAGTGAAGAAATTTTTCCTGATTTCCAATCTAAATCTCTCCTGGTATGACTTGTTACTTGGGAGAACAGATTGACCCCTACCTGGTTACAACCTCCTTTAGGTAGCTGCAGAGAGCAAAAATGCCAGCCCTGATCCTCTTTTTCTCCAGGCTAAACAACCGCAGTTCCCTCACGGGACTTGTGCTCCAGACCCTTCACCACCTCTGCTGCCCCTCTCCGGACACACTCCAGTACCCCAATGTCTTTCCTGTAGAGAGGGATCCAGAACTACGCAGAGGATCTGAGGTGTGCCCTCAGCAGTGCTGAGCGCAGCTGGGCAATCACCACCCCGCTGCTGCTGGCCACACCATCGCTGATGCCGCCCAGGACGCCGCTGGCCTCCCTGGGCACCGCTGGCTCCTGTTCAGCCCTGCCTGACACCGGCGACCGCCGGCACCTGGCCCCATCCTGAGTCACACCTGCACGTACGAGCCCCTTCTTCCTAAACCTTCACCTTTCGGACGGGAATACAAGAGTCTGCAACACGTAAATTCATACTGCATACAGTCAGGGGAAAAATAAATATTGCCGCCCCCGAAACAAAGAGCCAAAGCCCGGCCGCACACCCGAGCTGAAAGCGGCGCTCGCTGCTGCTCTACGAGCACGACCCCGGGCAGGTCGGCGCTAATCCCGCACTCGGGACAGAGCAGTTCCCGGCGAGCTCAGCCCTGGGGACACTGCCGGCATTTCCCGCACTCGGGACACAGCAGTGCCCGGGGAGCTCAGCCCGGGGGCACCGCTGGCATTTCCCGCACTCGGGACACAGCAGTTCCCGGGGCACGGCCGGCATTTCCCCGCATTTGGGACACAGCAGTTCCCAGGACAGCTCAGCCCGGGGGCACGGCCGGCATTTCCCCGCACCCTCCCCAGGCGGTGCCCGCAGCCCGCACGGGCGGGGGGCACACCACACCCTGGCGGTCCCGCCGGGATGGCCTTGGGAGCAGCTTTCCGGGAACATCCACTTCTGGAAAAGGACCCCCAAAGAGTCAAGTCAAGCCTCAATAAAATGGGAAAAAATAAAGAAACAACAAATAAAGCCAAACCGTCGTCGCGACTTCGGGGACCCCCGAGACCGCCCACCAGCCCCGCCGCGCCTCACCCGCTCCGCCGCTCTCCCCCTGCGCCTCCCCGGGATCCAACCCGGCTACAAAGGCAGCGCCGGCACCGCCCGGGGCGGGGATCCCACGGGGCCGCCCCGCTCCCGGTGCCGCTCCCGATCCCGCCCGGCCGTGCCCGGGAACCGGGGAGTAGGGATAACCCTTCACCATCTCTCGGCCTGTCTCCCAGCCGAGTTCTCCATTTCCCTGCCGCTCCTCCGCCAGTGAGACACAGTTTGTGCTTGGGTGTCACGCTACGCTGTTTTACATTTTATGGCAGCATCGAATCATGCAATGGTTTGGCGCGGAAGGCGCCTTAAGGATCATCTAGTTCCAACCCTCTGCCATGGGCAGGGACGCTTCCCACTAGGCCAGGCTGCCGAAAGCCCCATCCAGTCTGGCACTGAAATCTTCTAGGGATGGGGATGCCTGAAACACTTCTAGAAATTCCAGTTCCCTGAATGGAGACCAACACCGTCATCATCTGTTTGAAATACAGCCATTAAATGTAAGCACAACTTAATAACTTTGAAGTTATTGGTTGGTTTGGGTTTTTTCCCTATCATTAAATGTTGATTTCCTCACTGATTCACTCTTTAAGAAGATGGTGTTCATTCACCCCAAAAAATTTTCCCCTTTGCCAAGCACCTTCCCTTATAATAAACTTTTATGTGTCATTTCTCCCAGAGATATGTAGAGAATTTGCATAGACTGGTGTTCTTTCTTTTCTGGTTACGCATTAAAGAACAGCTTTCTTCCAGCTTTGCAGGAAAAACCAGAAGGGAATGGTGATGGTCCTAACAAAGACTTAAATCTTTTACAGAGTTACAAGCAGTTTGCTCCAGTCCAGAGCCAAGACAAACTTGCACAGTCTTTTATTATTGGATTTTGTTTGGGTTTGTTTGGGGTTTTTTTCCCTAAAATATCACAAGATATTAAAATGGTTGAAGATCAAGACTTTTCATGGAACAGTGAAGAGATTTGTATCACCTGGCATGAATATCAGATTGTTTCTCCCTCCATCTCAGGTAATCTGGGCAAGTAACAAAATAGGCAAAACCTGCTAAGTATTGGTGTGCCAAGCATTCACTTAGGTGCACTCACAGAAAGCCATAGACACATTTATGCAAGTAAAAGAAATCTAGGCTTAAAACCCAGCTAAAAATACCAAAAGTAAATAGTTGACTTAAGAGGCCCAAGGCTGTCAGTTGTGTAAGTAGCACTGTGTGTTGCTCCATCAAAAAAATCCATTTGGAAAAAAAATTCCTAAGTGCTACCTCTGTGCCTCTCCACAGCATCGGTTACCTGGTGCTTTCCCTCTGGACTTGCAGACTGTGTTTAATGTATCTGTGTCTCAGGAGCTGCAGCTGAGAGAGATGCTGCCAGGATCTAGCTTGAAGGTGGCTGGAATTTATTTATTTTATTTCCACTTCTTGTCTGCAGTTATCACATACTTCAGCTTCCCTTTCCAGCTTTTTTCTTGCCTTGGGCAGGCCAGTGTTGGTGGCAGAAGATGGTTCAGCATTGCAGCTAAATCCAGGTTTGCATCTTTCTGCCTTCTCTTGACTTGTGTTAAGATCCTAGGATTTAACTGGTGATCTCTTTGTGCAGGCAGGCTTGAAAGTGAATGTTTATCTGGGTGCTGACTCATCAGAGGAGAGAGATGAAACGTATAGAACAAATGCTACAGATCAACCCCTGTATCAGTGAGTCCTTCCCACTTCATGGCTCTCTGCTCTCACCTCTGTGCGTTTATTGAGCATTTCAGTGCAATCTGGAGCATGGCCTTGAGCCTCTATGTGTGGGAATAAGCCCTGGGACAATCAATCAATCAATCAGAGATCACTTACTTGAAACCTCTTGAGAGACTTTTTAAACTAACGCTGTCCATATTGCCTTTTCTTTCTCCTTAAGCACTTTCTGGACCTCTTCCCTGAGTCACGAAGAGCTCTCTAGGACCTTTTTCCATTTGCAGGCTTTGGCAGGAAAATGTTGTCTCTCCTCCTTGTGAGTGAGGTGGGACAAGCCTCTTCCTGCCTCCCTCCTTGATGCTGGATACATACACCACCATAAGACTGAGCCAGGTAACACACAACCCTTCTGCACTGTTGGACTGGTCTGTGTGTGCTGCTCCTGTCAGCTGAATGTGGGTTAGGATAACCCTGGAGAGAGCAAGCAAGATCCAGGTCTGAGCTGGGATCAACGGCAGAAGTGGAAATAGCAGCTAACTGGAAGGCAGTTTCTTTCACAGATTGCAGAATTGGAAACATACTGCTACAAAGGTTCACAAAGCTTCAGAAAACGTCAACTTCTCCAGAATATTTCAGAGAATCATAGAATGTTAAGGGCTGGAAGAGACCTTGAAAATTATCCAGCCCCACTCCCCCTGCCAGGGATAGGGCATCCACAGCCTTCCTGGGCAACCTATTCCAGTGTCTCACCACCCTCACAGTAAGGAATTTCTTCCTAATGTCTAACCTAAATTTCCCCTTATTGAATTTGATCTCCTTGTCCTATCACTGTAGCTCCTGCCAGAGTCCCTCTCCAGCTTCCCTGTAGGCTCCCTTCAGATACAGGAAGGTTGCTATGAGGTCTGCACACAATCTCCTCTTATCCAAGCTGAACAGCCCCGACTTCCTCATCTGTCTTTGTAGGGGAGGTGCTCCAGTGCTCTTTTCAGCTTCATGGTCCTTCTCTGGACCTGCTCCAACAGAGCAATGTAGGGAGACAGAGAAAGCCTCACACAGCCTATGCACTCAATAGATTTCAGCAGGAATCATGCATTCTCTGCTTTGCCTCTGAGTAGGCAGCAGCTCTGCAGGGACAAGGGGACAGCTCCAGGGAGCTCAGACTGGAAGCAGCCTAAATTTGATTCTCTTCTTGCAGACTTCCTGGTCATGGCATTTTGCATATGTTTCTGATACTCAAACAAGGCTATGTGCTGATGGCAAAGTTCTACTGCTTAGGGATATTTATGACATTTTCTTCCTTTAGGAGAGTATTATGAACTTTCCCACAACATGAACCTCCAGGTTCTTCTCCAGGTCATGCCATTTCCAAGCTGCAGCCATGACTGTGACTACCTCCCTCTGCTTGTACCCACGTGAAGGTGCACAGCAGTTACAGCAAAAGCTTATACTGAAAGCCAATGCTAAGCAAGTGTGAAGACATTTTAACTGTGTCTGTTTAAACCTAAAAATCAATAGCCAAAGCAACTGCTGTGCTCATCTTCAGGTGAGCAGCAGGATTATAATAATGGCACAAAGAATGTAAACAATTCCAAACGAGTGCTGAGACAAAGGCAACAGCATCCAATCCAGTAAAAGCAGGAAGCCTAGGTGCCGAACTGGTGACAGCTTCCTCCTTCAGTTTTTCAAGCCCATTTTTAACAGTCAAGAACCGTTTCCTTGTTTATTGTAACTCTTTACTACTATCAAGGTCAGGTAGTCTGACACTTAGGTAAAAGTAGTACCCATGCAGCTGTAATCAGCAGCTCAGGATTTTTCCCTAGCTGATCACCAGCTTGTTTACATGCCAAAATCTATAGCACAGAAGTATGAACTTACCAACACTTTTCTCTGAGTTAATTCTGCATCTCTTTTCTTGTTCAGTGAAGTGGTCTCTGCTCTTGTTGGCCCTTCTGTCATGTTGCTTCTGCATGTCCTCTCCAGAGTATCGCCCGCAGTTGGATTCTCTCCCCCGACTGCTTTTTTTCTGGGGTTAGAAAATGACTCCTCAGACTCAGCTTGTCTTCACAGATCAACAAGCTGTGAAAGGATCTGGCTTCCTGTTTCATTTCCGTTAAAGTTTTCAGAGCCACACAGGCTGTCTATGCTTCTCCATGCCCAAGCCACAAGAAAAAGATTGAGCATAACTCAGCTATTTATAAAGGTCACATTGCACCTCCCTCTGCATCTCCCAAGTTGTTGGAGGGATGAAGTTTGCAGGGTGTTTTTCAGGCCGTGATGTAGCACCCATACATGGTCTCTATCTCAGTGGTACTCCACAGAGAGTCACAGCTTCTTATTTTTCAGCTCCAATGTCAAGTTCAATTCCTAAGCTTGAGGTTACTTATCATGCAATCAATGCTCCTCCTGCAGAAACAGTTGGACTGTGAAGAGGAAACAGGTGGTCCACACAAACATCCCTTCCCATGGTTATGGACCACACTATGTAAAAGCAAAGTTTACACAGATATGGTTAAATCACTTCATAGATACGGGATTTTTAATTGGAGTAAGCAGTCCTTCGAGACAGGCTTTTCTTTTCCCTCCTCACTCATTGTTTCAAGTTAAATGAGAAGAGTGGTTTCTTAGAGTATAAGACTATTAATTCCTTCTTAATTATGCTGTTGGAAGATATATCACAATACCACAGCTTACAAGTTCACTAAATCTAAGTTCCCACTCTGAAAATACTCCCAAGTTCTTGTTTCAGAGGGAGAAGCAGATACTTGCTTGCCCTTGCCTCGCAGAGATTCCTACTCTCTCAACAGTTGCTTCACATTTCACATGCATTTAAAAAAACCAGTACAATTACTGACTCACATTTTCCCTTTCACTAGAATGTCAGCTTCCCTTTCTACCCCTCTTATTACAATATTTTTGTTAATTTAGTTCTAAAATGCTATTTTTCCTGATGCTAATCACCTAGCATCAGGAGCATTTGTTAAAAAAAGAAAAAAAATTGAAAGGTGATCTTGGGGATATAACTGTTAGCTATATTACGTTATTCTTTTTGTTTGTTGGCACATCAGGAGCTGAAAGTGAAATCTGCTCTCCTTGCTCCAGTCCAAGCCTTGGGCCCCATGACTTCAGGCCTTCTTATTTCACCATTTACTGTGGAGGAAGGAGAAGAGGAACAACAAAGAATTTTCTTCCCTGAAGTGTTCACTTTCTGCCTTTGAATGATCTCATGCTATTCATGCTCCATGCCAGTAAGCATCCAAAGGCAGCAAGTGAACTCTTAAAAACCTGTGTTTACATGTGTGTATACACACACACTCATACATGCATGTGTTTATAAGTATATAGGCAAATATTTTTTGTCTGTGTTGCGTTCCCATTAGCAGAACAAGATAGTTCTGAGTGAAGAAAAACTGTGGACTGGCTACAGGACCAGTGCATCTCCAAGGGAAGATCTGGAAAGAAAATCTTTCATCAGGGATGAAAGAAAGAAACACTGCACATGCCCTCTTTTGCCTTCCTTGCTCAGCACTGGGTGTTTGGTTCATTGGGGTTTTTGTTTGTGTGTTTTTTTTCTTTTTTTAAATAAAGCAAAAAAGGAAGCTGTTCAGTTTAAATGTTACAGTGAAAATTAACTTTCTTTTCTGCATTGAATTCCTTAAATTCCTCTGTCGTACTTCTTACTTAATTTTGGTTGGGTAGTTTGGTTTGCTCTGGCCATAAACAGTTCTGGATATTTAGCACTTCCTACTCTTCATCTCTTCTTGCAGTTTCCATATTCTTTAACCCATATATCATAATTTCCAGCCAAGCATATCTGGTTCACCTGGATAACTCTTTAATATCTCCTTAGGCTTTATCCAAGTAAGAAAATCATGGATTACCTCCCTTTCCTGCTGTGTGGGGCATAAATATTTGCCCAAGATCCAAATTTCTTCCATACCCTAGTGAGCATCTTTAGGGCATGGTGAAAATTCTGGGACATCTGAACACTCTGTGTGGCAGGGAACTTGAGGGAGTTTTGGAAAGTGATGCTAACTGTCTTTGCTCCAACAGGATTAGGTGGCAGGCAAAGAAGGGCTCCAGAAGAGAGAAGAGGAAAAACCAGGACCCTCTGCACCCCTTCCTTGCAGGAAAGCCCCAGCTGAGGTTTGAATTCCCCATATACACCGTGATTCTTTTTTTCTTAAATTAGAAACAGCTAAGAGGTCTATACAAGGTTATGCGGGAAAGAGAAAGACAAACCTTCAGTGGAGATGATGAGTTTGGTATGCTGGAGGCACCTGGGCTGACGGAATCCACAAACTAAGCATAGCTGTGTTTTACTAAATAGTTAGTGTTTGTTTGCATGCCTGCCTATTTGCACTCTTTATCACATTCACAAGCTGACAAGGAAATTTCCTTTGTCCACCCCCACACTTCTGCGGTGGGTGTTATCAGACGGCCTCTCCTACCCACGACATTCCCGTGTTTCTGTGAGATGCAGCAAATGAGCTCTGCACTTGACTTCACCACAGCTCAGTGTGGTTATTTCCCTGCTCACCAGCGATAGGAGAGCTCTTGGTTTTCAGCAGCAGCTGGGAAACCCAAACATGACATGGCACAACATCACTGAGCTCTCTGAAATTTGTAAAAGAGGGCCACCCGAGTTTGTCCTGGAGTTGCAGGCACTTCCATCTCCACTGCTGAGACCTAGAGCCAACTTCATACTTTATTCCTGCTTTCTCTCTTTCTGTGGAAGCAGATTAAAGTTACAGAGACAAATATCCCCAACCTCCAGTTGCATGTAGTCACTTTTGTTCTGCTGTAACAGGTTGTCCTACCGGCTCATCTGCTACCTGGAAGAAAAATCACCCTTTTCAGAACAATTATTCTTACTGCTGACAAGTTTCTGCTGGAGCTGGATAGGTGGGGGCAGAAGAGGTGATGTCCTAGGCAGGTGCTCAGTTGGTTACTTAGTGGTTCAACAGGTATCCTTTACTTTCTGAAGACTAGTAAGGGGAACAGCATCAATACAATCTACTTTTCTGGTTCTGGAAGCATGACATGCACTGTGAGTGCAGAATTGCCTCCTAGTGCCTGGGCTTGGGCACAGAAAATCAGCTTCCTGGAGAAGAATCCCTATTACAAAATCAGTGATAGACCTTGCTTTTTAACAAGTCTTTTAAAATTAAATACTTTGTACTTGGAATAAGAGTCCATATTATGACCTATTTTTATTTAGAAATCAACATGCAAAGGCCTATCTGTTTCTCCTTCATGCTGAAAGATGAAACAACTGCAGATGAACAACTGTTACTGCCAGACGAAACAACATGCAGCCTATTCGTAGCACTTTCTTTTTCTTTTTTTCCTTTTTTTTCCTACTTTTTTTTGTGTCAAGTGTCAATCCCTGGCTTTGCAACAGTGACTAAATATTTGTGCTTCACTGCTAAAAGTGCATAGCAGCAAGCCAAAGCTAGCATTTTAAGACTTGTGTGCTATGAGTGACTCAGTGGGACTAAAGATGTGAGCACCCCCTTCCCTGGGGTTCTCCTCTGAAGCAGGAGGAGCAGCTGCTTTCTGCCACCCCCTAAGAACCCCAGCAGGCACCAGCGATGGCTTGTTCTGTACTGGAACAGCAGAACAGGGTCACTGAGGGGAAGAAAGGAGCTCATTCTTTTCAGAGTAAGGAGTCACTCCAACCAAAAACATCAAATGCCAACAGTGAAAAGAACAAACTTTCTTCAGATGGAGACTTAGTAACAAACAGGAAAATAAAATACACATAAAAACCATGTAGAAACTAAAGGAAAGCAGTAGCCTGTACACATAGGAACAACAATGGAAAAGTTATGGAGAGACAAGGGCTTGAGCACACACACATGCCCCCTTCATAATGCAGCTTATTGATCTAAATGTCTTTTAGATTAACAGAAACAACAACAGAAAGATGTTCCTTTCTGAAAGACACTTTGTGCAGCTGGTTGCTTATTCAGAATTTCAAAGATAAACATCCTGGTTCTATTTGCCATTTTCTTTACCCCATCCCCCAACAATCTCCATCCATGCTGACAGCTGAAATTAATATATGTACTTCATTTATCAGAAAAACAACCTGCTGCTAAACTAACATAGGCTATACTTAACTATGTATTTCACAACATAGAAGGAAGGATGACATCAATTTCTTTTAATTAGGATACGGGACAGGAATTCAGAGGATGAACATCTATTTTTGCAGTTGCCAGAATCTTACATATCTTCAGCAAATCCTTTTACCACCTGTTAAAAAGGGGGAAGGGAACTAAAAAGCTTTCTCCATCTGTAAAGTGAAGTTTGATGATTAAAATTGAGAGCTGCTGAAAATACCATGGTGATGGAGACTCTTCAGCTGAATATACAGCCCCCGCTGTGATAACAAGCAGCACTCTCATCGCCCTCTGCAGTGACAATAAAGATGGAATTCTACTTGCAAGGGATGTCAGTACCTTCCTGACAAAGGATTCAATGATCTCTCTTTCTGTAATTTTTTTTTATGGATCTTACCCTTTTTGACATTTTGCTATTTAGACAGCCAGTATTAGGATTTCTACTTTTCTGGCAAATAAATGACATATATTTTCTTTAAAAAAATTCCCTGTGTTGAGAATGTAAGAAATAAATTTCCTGGCTGTTCCCATATGGCTTCTTCTCAAATATATATGTACATGCAAATTTCCCTGAACCCACCTTATGCCACAATAATTTGGTCTCAGTGAAGTTTGCCTTTAGATGTTTACAGGATTTCTGTAGACCCCAGGGCCCTGCAGGAATTGCAGAGATCCCAGATGCCACCCATGGGTGTGCACTAAGCAGACAGCACAGCATGGTTCAGGAGGTCTGATCCATGCTTGGCATGTTGGACTCCAAGCATGATCCATACAGGTGAGAGGAGCTGGGAGTTGGTGCTTTGTTTCAGCTTCTTGCATCCATTTACACAAGGAAGGTGGGGATTTTGAGTAGTCCCAGGAGAACAAAGCAGAGGTCTTCCTCCTATGATTAGGAGAACTGTGTCTTGGATTCTGCTTTTATTTCCTCAAAATTATGTCTAGATTTAATCATCTCTTATGAACAATCTGGATTTACATTACAGCAGAAAAATGCTACTTTCTGAGGCAATTCAGGATGACAGTTTGAAGACTCTTGAAGCTGCCAGTAAATTTTTATAGGGAGTTTTACATTTAAAAGGATCATTAACTATATAATCTCATAATTGGATCCTTATGTTACAGGTTTTGTTTGAAAGCTCAAATGGTGTCTACGTATGTTAATAAACTTATTTTAGCACCGAGAGCACAAATGTGTGACAAATTGCCTTGGAGAAGAAATGAAATGGAGACCATCTAAACTTTCATTTTTGTGAGGGAAGGAATCTGACATGTTGGGGGCACAGCAGGAAACGAATGAGAAACAGAATGTACAGCCATCGCTGCTGTTAAATATAGATTCCCACTTCTGAGGCAGTGCTGAGCCTTGCACTTGGGGTCTCTTCAGCTAACAGGTGTCTCATGTCCTCAAAACACCTCATATTCAGGACAAAAATTGAATCAGACTAGCGTATTCTGTCTTTTTCTTCATCTTCTGTAAGTAGTTCCAAAAGGTGTTGGAGCACTTTTCTACAGGTGGTACAAGCATAATGTTGCTGGGTTCTTTTCTCTTTTCTTTTCCTTTTCTTTTCCTTTTCTTTTCCTTTCCTTTCCTTTCCTTTTCTTTTCTTTTCTTTTCTTTTCTTTTCTTTTCTTTTCTTTTCTTTTCTTTTCTTTTCTTTTCTTTTCTTTTCTTTTCTTTTCTTTTCTTTTCTTTTTTCTTTTCCTTTCCTTTTCTTTTTTCTCTTCTCTTCTCTTCTCTTCTCTTCTCTTCTCTTCTCTTCTCTTCTCTTCTCTTCTCTTCTCTTCTCTTCTCTTCTCTTCTCTTCTCTTCTCTTCTCTTCTTTCTTTCTTTCTTTCTTTCGTCTAACATAACTCTGAAAGGGCTCCATTCTGCCATCATTTGTGTATTACAAATGAAAAAACCCCCAAGCAGATGATTCTTTGTGGTTTGCTTCATTAATTTTTTTTTCCAAGTGAATGTAGGAAGAGTCCTTCCTCCACTGACCTTCAAATATTACTCTAACATTGAATGTATTAGCATGAGTTAAATAGCGTGACTACAACAGCATCATGGTAAGGTAAATACCATATAGTTATACTTCCTTCCTCTGGCAATATCTCCAGGAGACAGGCTTCATAAAGAGCTACACCCAGTAGTAAAATAATTTGTGCTGAATAAACAAATACTGAGAGATGTTATAAAGTCCAACATGGAGCTCAGCCAGAGTGGAGCCACTACTTCTAAGTGGCAATATGTCAGCTGCAAATGAGCAATATGAGAGAAGCCGAGACATTTGTATAGCCAAACTAGCAGGAGCCTAAAATGGCAAAGTTAAGGCTGCAGATGGTAGTAGGTTTTGTGAACTGCACATGCTGGCTCTCCATGTATGGACCTATAGCTTTTGAGAGCTTTCCCCCCTCCTTCCCCCCCCCATGCCTAAATGTAATGCTAGATTTGCCCTATTTAGGGAACAAATCAAAACATTTTAAAAAAGCAGCCCAAGTGTGGCTGAGGGAATGGCAAGTACATGCTAGGCAGGTGCCCTACCCTGTATTTGCCTCATCAGAACCAAAGGTGGGACTTCACAGTGTAACACAAACGAAGTTCTCTGCTACCACTCTCCCTCCATTGCCTGACTGCTGTTATAGATTTGCTCTGCCAAGGACCACTGTCACAAACAGCTAAAGCAGTTTTGACTTTTTACTTTTAGGAGTTCCATGCTGTGGGTCAGCTGTCTTGCTGGAAACGGGAAGCTGAGGTGTGCCCATCACAGTGACAGATTTAGCTTGTAACTCCTGCTCCTCAAAGGCAGCCCAAGACATGCAGTGTGCACCAAAACACTGCAAGGCAACAACGTTGGTACATACAAATTTTTATAGATAACTTAAGTGCTTGATCTCTTATATATATCTGTATAGATTCTTCCCAGCAAAACCATTTTACACCTGAGCTCTTCGTTTCTAGGACAGGGTACTTTGAGCATAAAGCTGTGTCCCCCTGGCATGTGTTTCCCTGTGTCCTTCTGGGCCATACACCCCTCCTGTCTGCTGGATGTTCACCACCATAACTGTGGATAACAAGTCAGCAGAAGAGCAGGAATTCCCACACGATTTGCCATTTATACCTCTACATTTCCTCCCCCCCGACATTTCTACACCCCCTCTGCCAAGAGCAGCTCAGAAAGACATTTTTAACTGTTCCATAATTAGCAAAGAGCCCTTTCACCTTCCCTCCCACAAAGTCCTGGATTTAGGAAATCCATAAGTATGGACAGAAGGGAAGAAGCTGGAGAAGTACAAGACAACTTTGGAGAGCAGCTTGAGCAGAGCTGCCAAGAGTGGTACAAAGTTCTGGAAATTGTGTTCTCCTGCAGAAAGATTAGAACAGCAGCTCCTGCTAAAGGTAACATCTTTCAGAGTAACAATTCTCTACAATGAAATAACATAATTTTCACTTCCAGTGGCTGCAGAAATGCAGAAATGTACAGAAAAAACAAAAACCAAAAAACCCCAAACCACCTTGTTGAAAAGAAATGGCTGCAATAAGGCAGGATGGCAGATGCCCCATGACAGCACTACAGCATAAAAAAGTTCAGCAGCTGTGGATACTTAAGACAAGCCACCCTTTTACTACTTCATTGTAGAAGACCTCCAATATTTACACAGAGATGTATTCTTCATCTAATATCCTTTTATCCAATGGGAAAGCTTTTTCCTTTGCACCTCTAAAATACAACAGAGAGGGTGACTCATGTAACATGGTAGAAGTTGGTATTTCTCTGACCTGGGCAAAAAGTCAGTGTTTGACACCAAGCAAATTTAACCATGGAAAATAAAGCCTTCTTTACACAGGACTGTAATACCAAGGCACTGAAAAACTTTACAACGTTGGCTGCAGCTTCCACACTGTTAGACTCCACATCACATATATGTAGTTTCAATTTTTTTTTAATTTAAATCACAATGGTTACTTGCTAATTAGGGACTGATGCAGGATAGAAATTATAAACTAGACAAGAAAGGTTGTTAGAAAAAAGTACTCAAGTTATTTGGTAATAGATTTGTAAAGCAGATAAAGAACTTGAGTGGAGCACTTGAGTACAGAAACAGTTGACATCTGAACTAATGGAAAAGAGCGTTACCATTGCCTCATCATCTTTTTTCAAACCAACAGATGGAGTTTGGGCCTTGTAAAATGTTACTCCTCTCAACCCTTGCAACTGACTAACAGAGAAAAGTTTCTTGATTATTTGTAAATCAAACATTACCAATGCAAGAGGAAGATTAAAATTTGATCAAGTACTTGCACTGCTCACCTTACCATGCACAACTGGAAAAGCGACAGCATGCAAACAGAAACAGATGTTAGCTTTCCAAACAAATACCATCCTTACTCAGGCATAAATCCTTCGGAGGATGAAAGGGAATCATAGGCTTATCAGCCACGTACTGCCGATCCCAAAACATTCTTACTCAAATTTACTTATTACATCTCCATTAAATGCCAAATAAAGATATTTTCCTCTCTGTGAACTTTATCTCTGCAGTCTCTTTGGGATTGTATCTTCCAAGACAAGCGGCAGATAATTCTAGGGAAATGCTTTTTACTTGCACTGTGAGATGTTTTGAAGGGATGCCATCTATTTTCAGTAAACTCTTCTCTCCTCCAGTAGACCCATTAGCTTACCAGAAATAACTGGAAATACTTTTTAGAGTAAAAATATTGATTACTATTTTGCATATTTGAACAGGTTTTTAAGGCAATTCTCCTCTTTCCTATCTCCAGGGCTTACCATCTTCTTCAGCATTTCTCCCATCCTGCTCCAAAGATGCTGAAAGTTGTCTGCCATGTATTGCTTGTGGCTGAACTGCTGGATGGAAGTGCACTCTCTAAAGCCAGAAGTGACCTAGTAACAAGTAACTTACAGCCAGTACAAAGAGGTAGCAAACAGCACTGTGTCAGTGCAGAGAAAAAGACAGTAAGTAAATTAGGTGTTTGCTGCAAAGTTTCATATCAAAAAGCAGACAATGCACAGGCAACCATGCTATGGTTTCTGGAGGTGCACCATTCTTCCCTTGGCCAGATTCCGAGGCAGTGGCAGGGATCAGATGCACAGTTAATGTCCAGTGTTGTCCGTGCCTCCTCCTACTCCTAGTGTCATCCTAGAAAGACACGTGTACTCACCTCTGTTCTGTGTTTTCCTGCTGTCCTTCACTGATTTCTCCTCAGTCTCCATCTGTCTTGGCCTTCTTGAGCACTTTCTGAATTGCCAAATGTTGTGACTTGGACGTAGCACCCTTGGCTTCTCCAAAAGATCATGCAGAAGAAACTCATGTTGTTCCCATGTCTTTCTGCTATCACGACTAACTCAGATTGTGGAAAAGCTTTAAATTTCTTTCCCATGAAACACCACATAATTCAACTCTGAGGCAGATCCTAAGAAATGAGGATTTCTTTTTGCGTATAAATAACTATGCCTCTCTTCATCATTGCTATACATCTACTTACAGAGAAAGCAAAGGAAGGGAAAACAGCATTTTATGCACGACATTAGTTTGCAACCCCTGAAATTCAGAAAAAAGAACCAAAAATTATATGTGCAGTCAATATATCTTGAAGAAATCCATACACTTTTCCACATGTATACATCCTTTTAAAAGTCTTTTCAGCATGCATGCACTCCACTGCAGCTGCCATCCTTTCTTACAGCACATCATTATCCGTGCATGCCAAAGGATTTTGGTACTGTAGCCATTATATCCTTTCTTATCTCACATATGATGATCTGCCAGAAGAAGGATAGCTGGAGAAACAGCCTCAGATGGAGAACACGTCTCAAAGTGTTTGAGTGAATACCTAGATTTTTTTCCTCCTGTGAGTGCTCCCATACCTGCCCCACGCTGTGTGATGAATCCAGGCAGCACCACACACATTCACAGAGTAAAAGAATGTGTATCTTAGACTTTTACTGAGCAGCAACAGACCCATCAGACATGGAAAGCAAGGAACACAGTAGTGCCTTTGTGCAAATGCAGCTCCCCACTAGCGACTTTGCAAATCACGAGCACAAGGACATGTTTCACTGCTGTTGCCTGAGCTGCAGCAGAGAATGCTCTCAACAAAGGTTGTGGATTTACCTTGACAGTCTTGCTGCAAGCCATGGAACTGCCAGATAACCGGTGAGACTACTTCCCCAGGGTCTCACCATCAGATCATTTAGTTTTGGCAATCACACCTATGAAGACTGCCCTGAAAGGTTTGATTTTCAGCATAATAACATTTTATGTGAGTTATGAAGCAAGCCCTTGGCCACAGAAATGTGCTAAATGGAAAACAACTACAGTAATTTCTTGAGTCCTAGCAGACAGAATACACAGCATTGTCCCAACGTAAGCTCTTAAAACCCCCCCATTAAGTTACCTGGAAGAAGAACACATTATAAAGAACAGTTAATAGACTGGAATCTCTCTCATACTCCTAGAAGAAAAAAATGTTTGAGAAAAGGTGAAGCTGTTACAGATAATAGCCTCATCCATATCATGACCACCAGTGTAGTAGGATTTCAGCTAGGATTTTCATACTTAAAAATTCCCTAGAGAGTGGGATGAAAGAAAACAGAGCCTCTTACCACAAGCAGATGACTTCCCCAGCAGAGATGCTGACCCCTACATTGCAACTTTGTACTGTGTCACATATCAAATTACTTATACTATATCCAGACTTCATTAAATAGAGAATATCGTATTTACATTTTTAAAATAAATAGACCATTAAACAGGTAGAGGTCTCAAAAAGGAAATGGATGGCTGGATATCAAGTGAAAAATCAGGTCCCCTTACAAAACTCAGTACTTAATCCAAAAAACCAAACAACTACACTCACTTTAGACTGGAGAACCATTACCCACCTGAGCTGTGGGATGAAGTACAGTAACAAGCTTCATGTTCTTTGCAAGCAAGTCTGAAAAGCAATGTACAATTCCAAGCTGTCCCTCACAATCAGCAGCCAGGGTAAAGGCAGCCATCATCACCAGATTTACATCCTGCCTTTCTTTGTGAAGGATCCTTGGGAGAAATGAGTTTAAGCCTTCACGAAACTCCATGAGAAATGAGAAATTTTGACATTCAGGCACGTTTTGGTGGCGATCAAGTTACCTTCAGGATACCTACCTACCTACCTACCATCCTAAAAGCTTCCCCTTAATGTTTCATGATATATCGTGACGCTCTTTTTCCAAGTGTGAATCAGCCAGGGCTGTCCACTAGCATTTACAACTCCCAACAACAGCAACAAAATCAGAACACACCAGTGGCTGCATTAACTGCACTAACTGGGACTAGCAGAGATTCCCAGATTTGAGTTTTCCTGGCAAGCAAGGAGTCCAGAACCCTGCAAGGCCCAGGAGAACACTCCATCACCAAAGAAGGAAGCACTCTTTCACCATTAGTCTTGAGAGATGGCAAATTAAATGACATCATTCTGCAAATACTCAGTGGATCTTGGCATCACTGAAGGGAAAGTCTGAGAGCTTGAAGAACCATTCATCTCAAGGGATCACGTGGTCTTCAGCGACACACAGGCAGGACATGTAAAAACAGACAAGATACGTGATGTTAATTGACCAGAAGTGATTAGACAGATTCCCAGTGGCACAACAAGGCAAGCTTTCAGCTGCTGCCAGCTCTTCCCCAGCCTTGGAAGTAACCCATGGGTTTGGAAGCCTTGGAAGTAACCCATGGGATTGCAAGCCCTCACAGAGACTGAGTTCAGGGTGTGCCAAGTAAATTCACTGACTACTGCCAGTGGAGTCTTCAGAAAGCTTAATGTGAAATTTCTGCAAGCACTATTTGTAGATACTCCTGATGTGTGAGTTCACTGGAGAAACAAGCCTCCTGCTTGAGACCCAAATGAATACTTTTGTTGAATTGAGGTGCTAGTGTCACTAAAATCAGTGTTTGACATTTAATTTGAAAGGGGCAGAGTTTCAGATTAATCAGGTCCAAGGCAGGTTACATTTCCCTCTCTCAGGACAAAAAAAAAATGGCTCCAGAAGCTGGCAAGAAAAGTCCTGCAAAAGGAGTACTTGGAAAATGTCAGGGAAGCTAGGCTGGCTATCCGAGTCAGAAAAGAAAGGCAGCAGTTGTCAGCTGCTATTTGTTTAATATAAGAGATCTCTATACTCAGTTCCATCAGAACAACTGCTCCCTAAGGCAATTGTAATACCTCAGCTTTGTCTAGGAAATAAAGTGGCTCAACAAAAGAAAATTATTATTCATCTGAGATGTGCTGGAGGGGGAATTCAACATTAGTACATATGGTCATGGACTCTAAATGAACCATTGAAGCTCAACTTGGCAACATGATCTCAGGATTTACTATTTTACAAAGTATCAGCTCAAAAGAAGTCAAACACTTGGAATTTTTAGAAAAGGGATAGAGAACAAAATGCCATTTTCCAGCTGTGTAAGCTAAGATGCACCTGTATCATAAATATTGTACGAGGTTTGCCCCTCCCATCATAGAAAATATACAACTTGGACCTAGGAAAGGTTCAGAGAAGGGCAATTAAGATGAGAAGCAGCTTCCCCATGAGGAATAAACAGACTGGTACTCTTCAGCTTGGTAAACAGATGACCAAATGAAAAGCAAGTAGCAGATCATAAAAGCAAAGGTAGGACACAAAAGTTGGGGGATGATCTGTCCATTAAAAGCTTCAGAGACATCAAAGGAAGAGGTCAGTGGGTTCTTTGCACAATAAAATAGTTCAACTTCATAACCTGTTGCTACACAAAGTTGTGGCTACCACTGGGTTACTGCTATTCTAAACCAACATTTATGTGTCAAGTAAATCTCAATGGACTTTTCTTCCATGAGATACAAAGTCATAATTTTGTAGGAAGACCGTTTGGTATGACAGACGAGAATACACTAGGGTGGTAATAGACAGAATGTCTTTTGGGAACTGAAGATTCAGCCTGCAGAGATTGAAGTGCTGCTCTGGTGTTAAGATTTTGTCCTTTCTATAGCTATTTGTCCTCTTTGGAGAGAATACATTTTCCTTCAGAAAATTTGAACCTTGAGAACCAATATATTACCACAGGTATAATGACGGAATCTGAAGCTTCAGCATCAGCAACTGATGCAGTCTCAAGTACCTCATCTTCACATTTCCTTGAACAACAAAGACAAAAAGTCCCTCCAGCAGTCATGAAAATGCACATTAAGACAAAAGCTCATTAAAAAAGCAGCATTCAGATTACCTCTCATGAAAATTAGACAATGAAAGGATCTTCCCAGTAGAGAATCAAAGAAGATATGTATTAAACCTCAAATGTATCTCTAGCCTGTTTCATCATTTTAACCTACAACCAGTGAAGAAAACTGGAAGCTTGTGCTCTCCTCTCATACTAGGGTTGATAATGGATTCTTCTTTTATTGGAAGGCACAGACTGGCTGGTGGGAGTTTATGATTAGCAGGCCTGGTGTTGGCTCTCCTGACATTACCTAGAGGGAGAGCAGACTGTTCCATTCAATATCCCCAACTGCCCCTCTGGCCCCATTCCCCCAAAGACTTCTGGATAGGGCTAAGGGCAGTGACTTAGAGGAGATGAGAAGCATTCCTGTTTTAAGGACAACATAATGAGAGATGTATATTCTCCTGCTCCTACACTTCAGGCTCCCAGTCCCTGTGGCAGGTCAGTGGCATGGGAGATGCCATTCCTCTGCTGATGCTCAGCGTTATGGCGTGGCACTGAGGACCACTGAGTGAAGTTACCTGGGAAATACTGAGGTGACCACCAGGCATGTGAAGCAGAGTGCTGGGTACCTACTTGCCAAGAAGGAGAGAGAACAGAGAGATCACTATGCCCCTGCATTATAATGCACACTGAAAGAGCCTTTTGTCTTCTGACATCTGAGGCGATATGAATGTACAAAAAAATAATGGAAGCAGAAACTCTATGGACGGAAAACCTGTCTGTTACTCTCCAATATAACCTCCATCAACATTTAATTTTAGGAAAGAAGGAAATTCAGAAGTTGTTTGCCTGAGGGATAAAGCAGTGGTTCTGACAAAAGCACAATACCTGGGGCTTCTTTAAACAAATACAGAAACTTGGTCTTCCGTGGTTCTACCTACCTCCACATGCACCTGAACGCCTATGGGAGAGACATAAGTATCACTTCCACACTGAGTCTATTCATACAGGGAAAAGGTATATAAAGTGTGTCATTCTGAAGGATCTCTGTTGTGCCCTGGCCTGACCATAGTTTTGGAGTAAGAAAAAGTCAATTCTTTGTTCTTCTATTCATCAACACATTAATAGTCCCATCTGAGAACGACTTACAGTCAACAGGATTAGAGGCAGGTATGTGTTAGGCCTCTGCCCATTAGGAAGACAATGCAGGTTGCTTTCCTGATCATGGAAATGTTATCTAGTCAGGTTTTATGCTTAGCAGTTGCACAATGGCCATCAAGTTAATCAGTGCTCACTACACATGCAGTGAAGAATGGGGCTCCCAAACTCAACTTCAGTAGTACTACCTCATGCACCGACTTTGAAGTCTGGCAATCTCTTCTCTTCCTGAACTATCAGTAAGAAGTGATTACGGTATATTATGAAGAAGAAACACGTAAGAGTCTTGTCTTGAATATCCCTGGCTATTTCCCCCCGTTTCAGCTGTGACATTGACTGCCATTCCCTATGCTCTACAAAATTCTCATATCAGGGCCTCACACCAGCTGCTCTGACTCATGTTTTTGGTCTCCACTCTCTATCAGCCTGCAATGCTGCTTTGTAGTGTGCAGGACAGTCAACAACTGCACCCAACTGAGTCCAACCAGCATTTGCAGCCTCAGCTACGCAATCTGGCAAAACAAAGGGACCTTATCTTTTCAAAGCATTTGGGTAAGTTTACAAGTAGAAGAGCTGAAGCTCAAGATCATCATTCAAGCTTTGTGCAGCTGAAAGCTCTTGCACCAAACTGCAGGTTTTTGTGCAAAACTCCACTCTGTTGAAATACGTTGGCTGTCTCAAGTAAGGGGCTCATGGAGAGGACCAGAAAGAGCATACTCCTGTTTACATGTGAGCCAAAGAATCCATCTTTGCTACTTGAAACACCTTCAAGTGCATCATTTGTCTGTAAAGCACTTGGGTAACTTATCCCTAACTTAGTGCATCTCCAGTCAAGAACCATTCCACAAAGCATGTGGCCGTCTACTTCCCTGTCGTGGAAAAAGCTTCCAGTGGCTCATCCTTGTGAACAGGTCGTTCCTGAATATCCTCTGTCTTTCCATATGTAAAACATCTCTTTCAGTTGTCTCTCCCAGTATGTAATAAAGGGACTGTTTTATCACCTGACAGGGGATAGCGGAAAAGAGCAGGGAAAAAAATAGCAATCCTGTATACAATGCAGCAACAAACATAAACACTCTGTATTGTTCCTTGACCTTTCACTTAACTTTGAATTGTAAATGGTTACTGAGAGCAGAAAAAGGAGGAAGATAAATATACACAATGAGAAACTTTTCTGCTGTGTAAGTTTAGTTGTACAACCCAAATCATAAAGATTTGAAAGTAACTTTTCTTCATAATGAATCTAGAATGCCTAGAAGTTATGGAAAATCTGTTCCCCAGCTTAATACGAAACTGAAATATGATCCTTCAGTCTTTAACTGGGAACATCTGGTAGGAAACTCTACTGGTCAAAATTTACTAGCTAATAAAGACCATAATACATTTCCACAGTTAGAGAATTACGCATGTTTTATATAAAAGCATTCATGACACTACAAAGCACTCAACACTTAGAGCAAAGGCAAATATTATTTTGTAAGGCATGAAGAAAAGATACATCATTGCAATTTAAAATGAATTTTATGGCAATAAAGTAACACACTTCTTTAAAAAAATACAGAGCCAAATTAAAATATAGCCAAACCTAAACTGTCAAACTCCTTAAAGCAAGAGATCAGACAATTATGTCAAATATGTTTAATTTTTTTCAAAATAACTGATGGCAAAATAAAATATTTACATCATGTCATACTGTGTAAACATGTAACATCACTGTACAAAGAAATATACATGCAAAATAAAGCAAAAAATTTAACTAAAACAATAAAGGAAAATAATACACAAACATAATGATATGAGGTTGGTATGGATACATATCCAGTTTTGAAGTCAGTTGTTTTCTTTTAAAAAGTTTCTGTACAACTTTACAAAAAAAACCAAAAAAGAAAAAAAAAAAGGAAAAAAAAAAAAAGAATAAATAGGATACAGTGGAAGCCACAAAGCTCAAAACTAACCCAAGCTAGGTTATGGCTTAACACCCATATATCTAACTTCTGTGGGATGTCGGCTTGGTTTCCTTAAACATGGCATTTCACACAAACATAGATGATAACACACCCACATGAACTCAGTGATGCACAGAATATCATCTCTGTCTTTTAAATATCTCACACTAATATTACTTCAACCTTAAAAACAGTTACTAAAACAATTACATTACATGTCCAATTCTCCTCATCTGACTGCTACTTTCCAAATGTATTCTTCACCAGAGACCACAAGATTAATTTGTTCATTTCACAGAAAGAAGTAAAAAAACAGATTTGAAAAATTTAAAAAGTAGTTAAGTGTTGAGACTGATTTGGGGAAAGTCAGACTTTGGCATTTTAAATATAATAATAAATTTTAAAAAGTGTCACTCTACTTCTTAACCAGCTTGACATTTGGGATAGGAATCTCTCTCTTCAATTTTTTTCCTTTTAACAATCCTTAAAACTAACTAGTCTTGATTAAATCCTATGCTAACCCTCGTCTTAAACTAATAATGACAGTGTGGTACAACACACCCGCCCGTGCCCACCCAGAACCCCCAATCACACAAACAAAACCATAAATCTCACCGTACTAAGTATGTGCTTTTTCTATATATTTATTACAGTTACAACAGAGGTCCTCATAAATAGTTGCATAAAATGTTAAAGCCACAACATTGCACATGATATGAAAGAAAACAAAATCCCAAATGAGTGCATTTACAGTATTTCATCCTGCTGTATACTGCTTGACAATTGGGTCAGCAAGCTGGGCACCAACCCAAAGTTCTTTTCTAGGGGGACAGTGACTACTGACCCAAACTGAAGACCCGCACAGTGGTATACCACCATTTAGGAAGGAGGGGGGAAAAAGGATAAGAGGAGGGGGAAAAAAATTACAGACTGAAGGCAGGTAACAGTCTATATACAAGTAAGGCCTACATTTTATCAGAGCAAAACAATTCATTCTATTTGTATGCAAAATCTTTTGAGGTTGGATGCACTTAAAAGCAGAGTCTGATCTCAGTGCACTGCTACGTGAGATACATACAGGCGAGGCAACTGGAAAGCTCTAGGACCAAGTGAAAACCAGATGTTATAAATGGAGGCCGTACCAATGGGCAGCCATTTTGGTGAGTCTTCTCCAGGCATGATCTGATTTTTAACACCAGTGCTTTAAACATAGGCATTTCTTCCTTGAATAAATCTTGAAAACGGTAGCTAAGTTCACTTGCAAAATTCAACTCGTTTATTAAAAAAACTATTTTTTTTTTTGCAGAAACCTGAATAAAATACTGCTGCTGTATCACTTGTGACTGCTTTTTGCTGAGTACAGTGCTATTGTCCTCCACCCCCGTGAAGTCTGCATCTCCAGTCCCCCGCGCCGCCCTGCGTGGGTCCCTGTGGAATGCATTTGCACACGAACATTCACTAGCAGCTGGTTGGCTTGGGGTTTGCTTTCCTCAAAATTCAAGTCAACAGCTGATTGGCAGAAGGAGTCTATCTCCAGTCTGATTGATTGGCAGGAGGAGTCCATCTCCAGTCTGATTGATTGGCAGGTGAAAGAGAATGAGAGAGAACTTCAAGCAAGGTCAAACTCTTGGCAAGAGCCTGCTCTGTAAGAAGTTTTTAATGCTACGGATGGGTCGAACATCATTCTGGTGTTTTCGCCGCTCAATGAACGAAGTCAGTCTGGATGTATCAATGCTGTCATCACTTCTGCTATTCCCCAGCTGCAGCCATTGCTCCTGAAGGGCCAGTGCAGCCGAGGGACGCTTAGCTGGGTCATCCTGAAGTAGGAAGCATACAAAATCTTTGGCCTTCTGGCTAACTCCTTTGAAGTAGTCATCTGGGAAACTAAAGTCTAAGCGGCAAATATTCAGGCAAGTTTCCTCTACACTTTCATCCAGGAAAGGAGAGACGCCACTAAGAAGGACATAAGTGAGCACTCCAATGCTCCAAACATCTGAAGTGAGTGAAACAGGATTTCCAAGAATAATTTCAGGAGCTGCAAACTCTGGGTTTCCAAGTAACTGGTGGATATAATACGTGGTATTGAGCTGGACTGCATCTCCAAAGTCAGCCAGTTTTATTGTTGGCTTAGTGGAACTCTGGTCCACCAAAATATTTTCAGGCTACAAAACATAAAAAGAAAAAGTTAAAATGTCTTTTTTTCAAGTCAGTCTAACACACATTTAATGCTCCAAACTTAACTGCTTCCCAGCCAATGTGGTCAGCTCAAGAACATAAGTAGCCACACTCCATAAGGATCACTGCAGAAGGCCAGCTCTGCAAAGCTCTGAGGCAGTCTTAACAAGGCTTCCCCAGACCAACCAGCAGGTGGGTTCTTGCTTATTGCAAACATGCAGTGAATGTGCTTTAGCTACTAGCACTATATTTTTTGCAGGAAATATAGTTCTGCCAGTTAATACTTCAGTTGTTCATGACAGCAGCTTTGCAAAGCTTCACAGGAACTGTGTTTCAAAACTTAAGCTTAAGGAATAGCAATTAAAAATAGAGGGTGAATAGAGCAACTGCTCCCTTTGTTTTACGACAGAGACAACACAACCCTTGCATCTGAAGACTGGAAGACTTTGTAGATATTTGCATGATGGTTTCAACAGAATCTAGCTTTATTTGGCAACTCTTTCATGTAATGAAGCTGTACATATGGAAGACAAGCCCTGTTAGGAGACGATGGCAGCAGAAGATCCTGTTGGATGCATGTGACTTCAAGAGAACTGCCCATTTATTGGTGAGCTGAAAATGGAATTATATCTACAGTTTTATTTCTAAAGCTATTGCTGCTGTAGCTGTAATCTCTGCAATCTTGCAAAGTAAGAGCAACTTACCTACAACTAGTTTTTAATTAGTTCATCAGTATGTGAGACCAGAAAAAGTACTGGTGAACTCTGTATAGCACACTAGAAAAAATTTAATGGTATGAAGACCCAAAACTGGTTCTGCTTGGAAAACAGAAGTATATGGAGGGATGAGACTCAGGCTTTTTGCTTTTTCTCACCATGACCCTATTAGGCTAAAAAACCCTGCCTACAAAGATGACTTGTCAATGCTAAAATTATTATTCATATACAGGTGAAAAAAAAAAAGCATAAATAATAGGTTTTTAATTAATATTTACATTAAGACCTTCTTACATAGTTTTTTTTTTACTAGAATGCATCAAATCCTTGTGGCTCAAGTAACACACAAAGGGAAGAACAAAGGCCCAAAGAGGCACCATTCATGCAGCTATCACAGCCCTCAAAGTGCAAAGATGAGAAACATTTTTGCAGCAAAAGAGAAAAGCAGTTTCTTTCACAATAAACTCTATGCTTCCAGAGAAAGAAATGGATTTTTGCTGCAAGTTTATCAGAAAGTAAATAAATAAACAATCAAGCAAAACTTCCTATTAGCAGTTATTTCCAGCACAAAGAGCCACACAAGGCAAGTGAGCTGTAAGGAGAAAACATGGAGAATTGAAAGTTACTGCTTTGCTGGCTATGAGCATTTGGGAATGGACCCCCAAGCCATAGCCTTCATGACTCTCAAAGCATTTCACAGTTCTATGTTCCCAGCTGCAAGTTTTCTAGAAGAGGGAGATTTTTATGTCTGGAATGACGCACCCTGCCCAGAATCCCATTAAGACCTCACCTTTAGGTCCAAATGTACTATTCTGCAGTTATGAAGATACTGCACAGCTTCCAGAATCTCTCCCAGGTAGAGTCTGATCTTCCCTTCTGTGAGGTTTCCCCATCGCACGACGTAGTCTAGAAGGCGACCCTGGTCAGCCCTGTTAGAATTACAAGGGTTGTATTTTGGATTAATCCGTGCATCAGAACAGAAAAAAAAAACCCTAAGAGGCTACAGACTACAGCAGCACCTGTAGCCTGCAGAGCTTACAAGACAGAGGACTAGGGTGTGAAGAGGAGATTTCACATCAAGCTACCAGATGACAATATTCCTAATTCACTTTTGCAGCCATGGGATACAAAAATACTGTTTAACTTTCATACTAAGATAATCATCCACATGTCAATTTAATATCTCTATTTGTTCCCTTCTAAGTAGTAAACTCAACATTTTAGTAACAGCATTAGACAGCTGCAGTATTTTACTTAGGTGCTTTTAAACTGCTATGAAATTTTAGAGCTCCTTAATCATAAATTACCATAAATGCCCCAGAAAGTCAGTGGTAAAATAGCATTTTACAGATAATTTAGAGTGCACACACATTTCTAACACTAGTATGTAGTTGGTGGAGGTCTCAAAGGTATCGAGAAGGCCAATGAGCTGGGGATGCTGGAGATTCTGCATGACTCCAAGTTCATGGGTAACCTGGTCTCGCTTCATCAACTTCTTATTCACAAACTTAGTGGCTACTGCTCGCTTGGTTCCCTTCTGGTCACACTTCTTAACGACAGAAAATCTGCCCCTGGAACACAACAATGAAAGGAAAGAATTAATCAAGAGATGCAATAAGGACATACTATTACTTGAAAGATATACTCCAAGAGATCTAATTTCAGATCTTTAATAGGTTACCCTTACAGAGAAGGTTCTGGGCATGAGAATTTTCAGTGCATGCATCTACTACAAATTGTATCTGTAGAAACTTGACAGAGATCTTTTCTATCACACTTGCAGACAACTTGCCAGAGTAATAACCAGCTTTCAAAGGTCAAAATTAAATTGGACAACTGTATAATCTACATTTTGCCCATTTTCAGCCTTCTTCTGTCTGTAGTTTTCATTCTCTAAATAAGAAAGTTTAGGAGAACTTCACTACAGAAGCAGTGTCAGTCGCTGTAAGCCATGCTTAAAAAAAAATAAATCCCTTAATACCACTTCAGTGTAATTGCATTCTGTTTATGCAGTGCCATCTAGTGCTGGGAAAATTTTTGCTTCCTCACTTCTATTTAATCCAACAAAATTCAGGCCTTTTAGGCTGATACATTAAGCATTTATCAAGGAGAACTTAATTTTTGAAAGAGAAGTCAGTACTTTGACACAGCTTTGGAGATCAGCATACAGAACGCACCTGCCAAGCTCAGCCACTTCACTGTAGTGGGAATCAAAGTTGTCTTTCCAGATTACCATGATCCCATCACTTCCAGGACCTAAACAAACAAACAAAAAAGAGAAGGACAGTATGTCCAAGATTTAATATACTCAGATCCCTTGGCTATGAGACGAATCATCCCATCTTATTCATCATCCCCATATGACACGCAGAGTGGCAGCAGGACAAACTGGATTATACACCAAGGCAGCTCAGCCAATGCAGTAGAGCAGTGGAAACAATTCAGGTTACAGTGGGAACTGTCTGTACAGGAACAAGAAACCTTAGCAATCTGAGGGAAACAGTAAAAAGAAAAGACATCTTACATTATATATCATAATCCATAATACACCTGCCACTGGAAAAAAAAATGGCCAGGCAGTGTAGCAGCTACCTTGGAGAGCAAATTTTCAGGAAACACTAGTAGAAAGACCAGATTTTCCCTTTTAGCCTCTTTTATATATTGCAACACACTCATCCAGGGCTTAGCTACTGTCTGTCTTGGGTTAGTGAGCAGGAAGTACCTGAAATAATCACCAGCTCAATATTTTGTCAGTAAGGCACTTACTGTGGCTAGCAATAGGGGGAGCTCAAAGTGGCACCACTGAATATAAACACCCAAAAATTTCAGATGAGATTTGAAAGGGACACATCTTTCACAGTCTGGTTTAGAATTCCAGGAAAACAGCAAAGCTGTTTGAAAAGAAGGGAAGAAAGACTGTATTTTGAAGATGTTTGGGACAACTGCAGAAGGCCCCATATTAGCCGAGACACTTCATGTCTTGGGGTTTTTATGTGAGTCAATTTGAGACGGAGGCATTGTGCTAAAATCTATGAATTGATTCTCACCAATGAAAAAATACATGGGCCTCACAACAGACTAAAGGACCCAAATGGCAGCAATTGTTATGAATGGCCTTGTAGGAAAATCTGTAATCCTGCTGTATATTTTCCCTATTTCTAAAAATGAAGAATTATGAACACTTAGGAGAAGGATAAATAAATGAATGAACACACCCCAAAACTTATCACTGTGTCACCACACACATCAAGTAAAAATCTTTTTTTTCCCCTTTGCTTTCTGCCCCCAGGCATTTTTTTTATCTTTGCACGTTTCCTTTTCATTCCTCACAAACATTCAGATGGCCTTGCTCCAGGTACTGGAATAGTTTAACTGTAGATCAGTGACGCAAAGACAAGAACTAGTTGTACATTCTCCTAAACGTTGTGGCTTTACAATTTAAGGAAAGCAGAAAAATAAATTATAAAGTAATTATAAATTATAAAGTAATGCTATTCTTTTCTTATGTGTACACTTTAGAGATTATGTTAGCATAGTAACATTCATTGAGACTATACTAAGAATGCTGATGATAAAACATGATTTTATCGGTGTGTCTGAACTAGTACTGGCAAAGTGAATGCATGTTGACAGTACTGTGGAATGTGCATATGAACCTCTAATCAGTTACATCCTAAAACTGCATCTATTCTTGCTAAAACATGCAATATATTACGGGTAAAGAGGCTTGTTATCAATACTCCTTTAACAAAGGGGTGTCCAGGAGCTGAGCTTTTTTTTTTTAACTGTAGTATGGGTACCAGGCACTTTGACTGTAAGCAGGCTGTAGAAGAAGGCAGAGACAGGCCCACCTAAAACTCGTAGACTGGCGGAGGATGAAACCGAACCCATGTCGTTTGCAGCTATGCACGTGTAGATACCATCGTCTTCTGCAGTGACGCCAACGATTTTCAGCGACGCCTCTCCCAAGTCACTGCGAAACACAACGGCAGCTGTTAGCTTTTCAGTAACTTTACAGACCTTTAGCTATGAAAATCAGACAAAGTTAGGTTGATATTGTTTATACTTCTCATTCTCCTGCCCTTATCTCTGTCTAGACGGACATAACTAACCCTGCCCTGCCATATCAGAAGAGTACACCAGAACCTAAGCACTTTGTGTCCCTCCAGTATCTTGGGAAGTCCTATAGATTACTAGAAAAATATCCTGACTGACCCTCTGTCTCACCATGTCTCAGGCTCTACTGTTGGAAAAATCAAATGCTTCCCCTATTTCTCTGCTTCCTTTACCTACTTCAAGAAAGGTTCATTTCCATCTGTGACTCCCAGGAAGTGTCAGCTGATCAATCATTTGTGCTTTCAGAGCATTCACCCCTTCTAAAAGAGGGCTTGCCCTTCAACACAAAAGGCACACTTCACCATAACTCTGGAGACCTCAGAATCTGGGAGAATGAGGATGGAAGGAAACTAGAAAGGACTTGAGTTTACTCTCTGTTCCAGGGCAGTGACAGCATTAAGCTAGGTAATACCAGAGCAGAGAGACTCTGCAGGCTCTTCTTTAATCTTTCTCACTGCTCAACCATCCTTTTTGTTTGATGGTTTGTCTTTAAAATGTCTGCTTAAATTTTCCTCTGTGCAATAAATTTCTAGTACTCTTTTGACTATCTGCTGTGGACATGAACAACAGAAAATTTAATTTGCAAGTCTCTTACAAATGTGGATACTTGGCAAGTCCTCCCTACACTTTTTACCTCTAGGCTCAAACCAATCCTAACATTGTGGGTTTTTTTACAATAATGCATATTTTCAAGATCTTCTATCATACTTATTGCTTTCCTTTGGATTCATCTCAGCTGCTACAAATCATTTTACTGACTGACCTAAAACTTATTTGCAATGGTCTTCACCACCTAACTTCAGGGGGACAAAAAGAAGGTAAATTTTAGGAACATAGGAAAATGACACTCTTCCCCAGCTCTAAGAACATTTCAGGATTATTTCTAAAAATCTGTCAGCCATAGCCAACATGATTTACTGTATATAATTCTGTAATGAGTAACAGTGAATTAAACCTAGCAAATTTAACTCTTACAGATCTCACAACAACGCTGGATGCAGTAGTAAAGCTACCACACTGCCTTTGTCCTCCCTTTAAAAACAAACATAAAAACCAATACAAAGAAGAAGTAGGAGCACCAGGAAGTAAAGAACAGTATAACATGCCATCAAGTTTTCACAAAAGAGCCCTTTATTCTGAATTAAGAGTATAACAAATTTCTTCACACTGAAGTTATTCATTAAACTACATTTTCTGTATACAAAAGATGCTTTTTTAGGAAAAAAAAATTAACCTTCAGCTTCCCATTCCAAAGTAACAATTTCTCCTGAAAATTTTCTCCTGGTGTTTTGAGTTACCAGTTATTCTGTTATATCATAGCAAAGCTAAAATCAGACCAAAGTATTAATATCCACACTTCAGCAATGAAGAGTGATGTTGTCACATCAGTAGGAAGCAGTGGCTTCTTTCCAAAACACTGCAGTGTGATCTGAAAGCCACTAATGGAAATAAGGGACTGGCAGGATCTGTCACAGCACTGGCATGTCACAACACACTGGTCTGTTTCAAGGACCAGGTCAGTGTGACAGAACCACAATGGCTTCTGCAACAGCTAATCAGCAAGAGCAGATTAATTTTATTTTTTTTTAAAAATCAAATGATTATAAAATTTTGTTCCACTCATACAGCCTTGTACAGAATTTACACAACATTTCTGGAAAATCTCAGTGGTGACGTATTTCTGTCTGAGAGCAATCCTCATGCCTCAAAGCCAAACGCTGTCCCGCACCAGGGTGGAAATGAAGAATGCAACAGTTTCAGCAGTTCCTGCTGAACATGACACAAATTACCTGTACGAAATGCTGTGATGACCGTCATTGCTCAGTGTATTATGATCAGGACCTTTCCAAGTAACTGAAGCCCTGGGGCGACCACAGACTTTACACCTAAGCACGATGGTCTCTCCTGTCTCACATGTTACCTCACCCAATGGAATTATAAACTCTGGGGGAACTGGAAAAAGAGAATTAATGTCATTAGGTAAACTGAAGCAAATACATTTAATTTCTATTCCTTGCACTGTTTTCTATTAGATGAAGTAGTACTTTAGTTTCCCAAGGTGTATATATCCCCCGCCCTTGGAGCACATCCATGGTTAGGCCCCCTGCTGGGGCTCTACAGAGCTAGTGAATTTTTCTCTACATGAACTTGGACACAACAGTACTGCTGTGCCACAGATAACCCTGAAGCCTACCATGGTGAACCAAACACCCAGTTTATGGTAAGTGAGGAAAGTACACTGAAAAGTATTTAAGGATATGCTCAGCTAAGCTATCTTTATATCGAGCCAAGTTTGCAAAAAGAACACAAAACACTTCATCCACTGAAGCACTTTAGTGTTTTCCCTTTTCCACAGGTGAAACTCAAAGTTTGTTAGTCTATTAAGCTAAAACCCCAGTTTGACTTTGACCCCAATGGGCCAATATCTTTGTCCTGATCTACCTCTGCACTGGAGAGGTCCTGAATGATCCCTAAGGTGCAAGATTGAAAATAAAGCAGCTCCAACTCCTGGCCTTGTTACTTTACAAATTCAGCAAGGCCCACTTCCATATAGAACACAACATATGGTCCTTGTGTTTTATGTTGTTTTGGACTTGTGAACAAAAAAGTGCGTCATGCATCTTAAGAAGTATTATGCATTTCATTCTACCTTATCTAAAAAGAGCCTATATATATATTTTTGTAGAAAGCACTCAGTTCCTGACGTAATTCATATCAAGCAGATAATGTTTTAATCAAATTTATTGATTGAAAATTTTAAAAATTAAAGCAACTTACCATCATAAATGTAATTTGGGTTGAGAAGCTGGAAAGGAGAAATTAAAGAATTAATGTCCTGATAATCTTGTCATAACTTAAAGAATGGTAGAAAACCAAGCACAGAGACGGATCAAAGTTAGCTGTACCCACAAAACCCAAGAAACATCTGAATACCACAATTTCTGCACCACTCTATTCTTTTAGCAGCAGCTTTTTGTTTTGTGTGATGCTTTCACATTTGAAGGTTATAACTTCCTGTTTTCAGATTTGGCAAAAACTGTCCACTGAAGTCACTGCTGCCTCTGATTCTTTCCTGTTAAGTTCTGTCAGAAGCTACTTTTAAAGAAATCCTAACCCAACTTCTTTTGGAAACTACATCTTTGGACACTTACTTTTACAGAAACCTTGTTGGCAAGTCCTTCTCGGGATTTGCGATAACCATTTTCTAGCTTGCCTTCCCTTTTGCCGTCTTTATCTTTTTTCTCAGATTTCTTCCTTAATCGGAGTGCTGTGTGCCAAGACGTTGACTTCCTGAACACAGAACACGAAACTGATCAATTCTTTTCAACTCCCTGTTATGTCCTATACTATCTAGTTTCATATGGCATTGGAAAAGTATGTCAAAATGTTATTTCTATGTATTACAGTATAGTAAAATGAAATATTTCAAGTATTCCATAAGGTATGCCACCCTTGGCTAAAACTGTGAACAAGCTAGTAATGTAGTCTGAAGCTCAGTATTCCTTGAAATGATCGCTCCAATGGTAAACTTTCTACATGAAATGCAAACTGTCAATCAAACTGAGTAACAACCAGTATGAAACCCATACTAAATGCAGCCTTACAAAAGCTTTACACAAATTCAAACTTTAATACAATTTCTTCCATTGCAGATATGAGAGAGTTGTTTCTAGCACACAGTCATTTTCAATAGGTTTGTGGCTTAAAGCAGATATCTAGGAACTCTGAAATCTTGTTTTATTTGAACAAATAAACTGTTTTCCTAGACAAAGGTGTCTAGACTGGTAACTCATTCTATTAAATAAACAAGTTAAAACAAATTATTTCTGCTCTTAGATAAGACATTCTTTTCCCAGAAGATCAGGCTATTGCAGCTTTTTAATAAAGAATATGTGTTACTGGGATCTTTCTTACTAGCTCTTATTTTGATGTTTGCTAAGGGACCTCTCCAGTACTCATTCTACTTGTTGTTCACTTATTTCTCCATGATCACATCAACTTTTGACCTTAAAGGTTCAAAGCCTTCTCTAAATTGGAAGTTTTCTCCCCTCCTCCCCTTCTACGCACACCCAGGCACTCACTTGATGGTTCCATCAGGGTTGTCAATGATGATTGCACTGGTATGCCCCAAGACATAGCCGGGAATCCAGCCCTCGGCTGCAGGGCACTGATCGGTGGCGGCTCTGAACACCAAAAACATGTTCTGTTGGTTGCTGGCTAGAATCTGCACGACCTCTCCTTGGTAGACATTTATCTCATCCTCCTTCACTGCCGTGTAATCGTGTGTCACCAGCATGGTGGAGATATTGCTACTGCTGCTACTTTCACTCTGCAAGTGTCAATCAGAAGCAGAGAGAGTGGGGAAAAAAAAAAAGGATCAGGTTTAAAACTCATGAAGAAGACATGCTGTTCTTGGTCTGCCATGTTACCTACCTAATCCACTTGGTTTAAACTGCAGCCAAAGAAAAGAGCAATGTTTTCTCTTTTAAAGCTGCCTGTGTCTGTTTATTTAGTGCATTAGTCTGATATTTGAATATCTTCATGTACTGCTGCAGCACAAATTTATTCCCAATACAGTTATTCAATATCATTTCCTTTAACTAGGAGTCAGTTTATTCATAAACCTCAACTAGTCTTCCTTTCAAGCTCAGACACTGAACCTTGCATTTTCATCAGGCATCAAAACTACAGTACAAGCATGTAAGACAGTTTTTCAGAGTCTTGTAAGTTCAATTTCAAAATCATAGTCATTAGCTCATAATCACTGGAAACTCTAACAATGTAAAATACAAGTAGTCTTTCCTAGCACTATTTGTCAGATCTCAGACACCAGCCTTCTGCACACAAAACATGACAAGTTACAAAAGAACAAAACAGGGTTTTGACAGCATCTCTCAAAACCACAAGACTTATCTCTGGCTGCATCTGTATGATCAGGTTTATTCCTTTAAATGCAGAGGATGAAGTAAATTACTGAAATAAGAAATTATTAATTTGATGGTCAAAATAGACCCACTAAATCGTAAGAATCCCTTCTAATTGATTAGTGACTAACATAGCTGAATGTTGTTAGCTGTTTATCACACACTCTCAACTACTGTTCATGATTTTGTTCACTTCCCCAGGAAGCATTTGTGGAAAGCTAATTATGGCTGAGAAGGTATATATTCAAAATCCTATTATTTTTGGAACAAAAAGCCTTCTACTGACCACAAACCTACTGGAAATTATTATTTTTTAAAACTAAGACTTACTTTGCCCATTTGCATCTATTCCTTATATGAGGTTTAATAAATGGGAGTGTGAAAACTATTATCAGATTACACAACCTACTCGCTCAGTAATTATTTCTTTCTTGAAACAAGTTAAAACCAAGGTGAATGGCCTATGAATGATGTAGCATAAAGTGTGTGTGTGTGTGCGCCTGTCCTTTGTCTCTGTTCTTACTTCAAATTGTTTCAGGTCACTCAGTGCCAGTGAGGGCTCACTATGGCTCAGTGGAAGCTGAGCTGAAGGAAATGAGTATCCATGATGTCCTGGGCATTCCTATTGCTTATAAAGCAGAACCACATTAGTACCACTCATGTGCTAGCAGCCAGAGGAAAGCTTGGCACACAGGATTGTGGATGTTTTTAGATGCCAAAAATTAGCATCTTTTTTTTTTTCTCAAAACCATCAAATATTTCTCAAATATTGAGGAGATGCAGCGGGGGTCAGTTGACAGCATGGTGCACTGGGAGCCCTGAATGCTGCGTTCTCTTGCAATCTGTTAAAGGCCTTAAACAAGTCACTCCATCTCTCTGTGCCTGTGCCTCCCTGAGGACTCTGGCTGAGAAATCAAGTAATTTGGAATGGAACACTCTCATGCTAATTCATAGCATGTTTAATACTCTGATGCTTGGAGTGCCAGTGACTCTGTACATTTTATTCTAGCTGGACTGTTACATTCAACTGAGTGACTCAAACCTGCTTTTTGCCATATTAGAATGATGAAGCATATGCTACTTCAGTGAGAAGGATCTCACTGTGGATTGTAACTCTACTAAAGGATATTTAAATTAATTTCAGATGCTGTATTTCCAGCGGGAGAACTCATTTCTTCTAGTTTAGAGGATGGCCTGCATGGCCTTTTGTATTAGTAAGTCCATTCTATGATTCAGGCAAACTGGGAACAGCTGAACCAAGAAATTAAGTCTCATTTTCAGTCATTATTTAAATTAGGATGACAACTTGCTACATTCTTTTACCTAGATGAAAAACAACTCTATTCAGAAAAAGCAGTTTCTGTTGACTCCACCTTTTAAGACTTATAAGGGAAGATGAAAGGAAGTTGTAATATCAACCTAAGCCTCAAACCTTACCCCACGCACTATTCCTGAACATACTGTTTCTTAGCATGCAGCAGAATTTGTGTAACTGCAAGACTGACCTTTCTATAACATAACATTTCTTTCTGACATTTAAGTCTTGAAGGATCATAATAAACTCTGAGTATTTCTTAGGTTCAACAGGGACAGTTACATCTGTTAAATAAACAATTGTCTGGTAACTACTAAGTGACAAATGTTCTTGAGAATGTGTTTATACCAGAGTTCATTCTCACCACGGAAAGACAGCCTTTCCTTTTGCCTTCCAAGAAAGTAATTATTCTTGCACAGTGATGTTTTCTTGCTGAAAATACTTCTGATCATCACTGACCTCAACTATGGGATTAGAGGAGGATCTACAAACAAAATACAAAAAAATCCTCCCATATTCCTCAACTAGCAAAACTTACTTCTTTTTCTTCTTAGACGTAATTTTTCCTTAAGTAATTGACCATAGCCATATATGCATGTGAATATACATATACAAATGGTTAAATTAAAATAAACCTTCACAATCCATTTTCTCCAACTTGTTCAATGTGGTGTGAAATCCTGCTGCTTGGTCTAGAAATGAGGTTATAAATGAGGACTTATGGCCCATCTGAATTACCAAATAAAAGAGTTATATAGCTGTGAACATATAGCTGTGAAGCAGAAGGCATGCACTCCAACATTACGTTGTGTAGTGAGATAAAAAAAAGCAATGGTGTCTTTGCTGAGATAGTAACAAAATCCAAATGTTTTGAAAAGTCAGTGCCATCTTATCTTTCCCTTTCCCTTTTTTTTAATCAACAACCTGAATTAGTATTATGCAAGTACCACCCATCTTGATTCACATACTATGCAATAAATGCAAAATACTCAAACTACCCCAGATTTTGCATTATATTACAGCATATCGCATTTTGCTAGACTGAAGATAAACACAAGGCAGAGTTAAACCAAATAAAAAGCTGAAGGAAGATCAGGATAAAAATACAAAACGTGCAAAGCATAATTTATTTTCTTCTGAAGCTATTATAAAAGTAAGTGTAAGAACTAAGAAGTCAAGAAAGCTTTGTGAGTTAAACAGTTCTATGAAGAAATGCATGCATTTAAAAAAGTTAAATTTTTTTAACCAGAAAGTTAGGTGATTTGCAAAACTGGTATTGCATACCTTTTGTGAGAGAGTGGAAAAACAAACATCCATGAACACAATGCTTAGTGAGAGAAAAATCAAACGTGAGTTTAAAAAGAAAGGCACCATAACCTGCCTACCACATCCATGGCAAATGCCTCAACATTTTTGCTTTGTATTTGCACATGGCCCCGTGATTGCTGTTGCTTTCCTGGTGGACGTTATTAGAGATAGCGTAGATTCTGCTGATAGCCCAGATTTCTGCACAAACACACCAAGTGCACACTAAGAGGCTGAATCTCCAGAAACTCGAAACCAGTTCTTCTTACAAAGGAGAAAAGGCAAGTGGAGTGGGTAATTGTTTTGGTTGTAGTAGAAGTAGGATTATTGTCGCTAGTTTTGTTGGCCTGTTTTGAGTGGATTGCAGAAAGTTTCCTTGGTCAAACACAGGATTTAAAAAGAGATTTAAGTAAAACAACTAAGGCTAAAGGAGAGGGGGAAAAACTAAATTAATAAAAAACCAAAAATCAAGCAGCCCAGGGAACGTAGATGTCTCCACCAAGTTAAAACTCAACAGGACAACGGTACAACGGTGGCAAATTTGTGCGTGAAAGGGAAAAAAGCCCCAAGGCAATCTGCCAAAATCCTGAAGTCAGTTTAAGTGCTGGCACAATGCATACCCCAAGGTGCTCTGGCTGCCACGCTTCAGCATGTTAATTATGTGCCTTCAAATTAGAGACGAAGAAAGCAAGGACAGCAAGTTAGTAGGTATCAGCTTAGTGATCTATGTTTTCAGCAGAGGCAGAAATTGCATCTAATGTTAGCAGTTGCTTTTGTGTCTGTATACATAGCCACGTTTGCATGTATACACACACAGAGGTAGACACTCTTGGTTTTTTAATGTGCAGAACAGTTTTTAATGCGCAGTACAGTTGATTATTTCAGAGCAGTACAGCACTGGAGAGCCAGAAATTAGTACGGAGAATGATGGCAACGCACAGAAAGGGAGCATGGAAGGTTTTAGAAGAGCTTGCAGGACAGAGGTGCTCCGCTCTTACCCCATTACTCTGGGTGGAGTGAACTGACTGCTCGCTGGTCGAGGAGCATGTGCTCATGCGGTCTGTGTCCTTGCTGTGTGAAGAGTGGCGGTGGACCTGCCGCTGGAGGGAGTCACTGTCCCCAGGGAAAGTGAAGGAGCCAGGGCGGCTGGCAGGGGATGCTGGGATGGAGCTCCAAAAAGAGCCCTTCTGCAGGGGGCTGCTGGGTGGAAAGGTTTCCTTGCCAAAAGGAGAAGGGAAAGTCGTGGACAGAGGAGAGTTCATTGGAGAGATGGCTCCTGGCCTTGGCTTTCCAAGCGTCAGTGATCCTATGCTGTTTCTTGTTCGACTGTCCTCAGAGATTCCACGTGAGTCTTTCTGGGCTCCATCAGCTGAGCCAGAAATGTTTCCTGCTGTTTTCCTGGGACTTTCAGTAACTTTCATCTTGGGAATCTGTTCAGCTTCTCTCTGAGGACCATCCAGCTCTGCACTGGGAGGGTGCCTGACTGGCTGGCTGAGGCCAGTTTCTAAGGAGGTGTTGTAGTGTGGCAGGGAGTGATTGTGAATGGACATACCTGACATCTTGTCTGCCTCTGCTTGGGCCGAGGCTGCAGAGGAGACCAGGACTGGGGAATGGTGTCTGACAGGCTGGGGGATCCGGGACGGCCGGCTACGGCTGGAGCTGGGGATGCCACTACAGCTGCTGGGGCCGCCGCTGTTACCGCTGCTGCTCCCGCCGCCGCCTCCACCACTGCTGTGGTTCCTCTGGTACTCGATCGGGGATGTCAAGGCTGCAGTGGGGGTGAGGGGAGAGGCGGTCAGGGGGAAGGGGGCAGGAAAGGGAACAGGAACAGTTTAAAAGAGACATGTCTACTGGCAAAAAGGGGAGTGCTGTTCAAATATATTTCCTTAGCAGTGGAAAGATGCCACAGACTTCAAGTCACTTTTCTGTACCTAACCTTCATGACCTGCTCTATCTACCTATAATAAAGATTAAAAATCTGAAACTAAGAAAAAATGTTTTCCTCTAGGATCACACTGTCAGTCAGCAGCCAAGTGGGGAAAAATGACTCCCCATTCTCTGCTTGTTGTTACTCATTACAACTGTTTAAAAAAATCTAGATTGGGACAATACCCAGTAGATATAAAAATAAAGCAAGAATCTTCTGGTGTCACAGCAGACAACACCACCTTCTAATTTTCTCCTGCAGAATGTGAATGTTGTTGCTACAGTAAGATGCGACAACAATGGCCACTGAAACAATAGAAGCAAAACATATTCTGAATAGATGCTTAAAATTCCACTTGGGTTTAACCTTTAAAGGCTTGCAATTCCTTAAAAGGGGTACACAAGCTCTCAACGGATGGCACCTATCTTGATTCACTCCTACAAAACATTTGGAAAATTTCACCAAGAGAACACCATGTAAATTCAGACTACCACTCTTATAATAAATGCAAGCATCTGTTCTGAAGCAGAAATGCAGCACATATCCCCCAACTGTTCTGTATTAGCTCAGGAAAAAGGCAACTTGCAAAACATTTCAAAGCCAAGAAAAAAGAGATGAGAGAAAAGTCATCCAATTATGAACTTTCTGTAAAAGAAAATAATTTACCATTTAAAAAGTTGCGCTGGTTTTCCAAAATTTGGTTAATTTCATGGATCCATAACTGGCGGACTCCCGGACTGGCAGAATGCAAAATAAAGGTCTCCGTGACATCGCCCGTTCTTGATGTTAGTGCAAATTTACATGGATCGCTGTCCACATTTTCCTCCAGGGAAAGGCAACTCACCTTCATGAAAAAAAACCAACATGTATTTTATGGGAAACAAACCTTTAAAATCTCTTTCTTCGGAGTTTAGAGTCAGATCTTCAAATGATAACCACTTGTTCCTTTAGTAAAATAATACCATGAAATGAAGTTACTTAATTGCAGTAACTAAAAATTAGTGTGCAGCTTACTGACACACTGTGCCTGAACAATCTCCAGCAGGTCAGCATGGCCCAATTCTCCATCCCTCGCTTTCCTTTCAGATTAGTTAAAATGCTGAGCCTCCTACGGAGCTCTCTCTACCACTGGCCCCCACCAAAGGCTTCAGCTGCAGATGCAGCAATGCCTTGGACCTGGCTGTTCAGCCAGAGCTACAAACAGCAGGTTCAGGTGGCAGGCAGAGCACCAGGGTGAATTAGGGGAAGTAGGGTCCACCCAAAACACTTCATGAGGGCTGCTGAGCTCCAATATTATCAGGTTTTTTTAGGAAAAGCTTGAAGTGGGGAAACACTTTTCTTGTTTGAGGAAGAGCCAACATATCTAAGAAGGTCACAATGATTACATATGTTATCTACATATTTGGGTATCAGAAAGGATACAAAAAGAGTTCTCATCTCTACTTGCAATGACTTTGCAATGTGGCATGCACAGAGCTGAAAACTAAACTTTGTGAACATTTGTCCAGCACTTTGTGCCAGAACACCTGCTTTGATATGCTTCATGAAGGAAGCATCAGAGTACTGGGATCCAAAGATCTCCACTTAACACTGGAGTGAGAACAAATTTGGTAGGAAGTAGTTTCAGGAAATGACTGACACCTCATTGTGCTCTATGATTGCACATCTATAGATGTCACTAATGATTGCCACAGAATGAGAAACTGTTACCTTATCAGAGTTTGTGCAGGAGACACAAAAGACACACACAACAGTTACCTTGATACTGTTTTTAAACAAGAATCCGGGCATGGAGAAACCTTTCTTTTTATCTAGCAGCTCACTGAAAATGACAATCTGCTCAAACAGGAAGACCCGTCTCTCCTTGCAGCGTGGCAGAAGTCCTGCATCCTGGTCTGTAACCAAGAATGTGTCCTGGAGCAGGAGCTTACCCTGGGCTACAATTTTACCCTAAACACAGAAGTAAGAAAGAACACATTTACTGAAGTTCTTTGTTTCTTTCTCCATTCAACCTTTTTGAGCACATGTTCATGACGAATAGCTCTGTGTATTTCCCATCTTCCAACTGTCACTGACCATTATATACTCACTTCTCCTCCTATACACAAGATATTCTTGTGCTCTTTCTCAAAAAAACCCAAACATCAAAAAGAAAAAACAAACCAAAACAAAAAAACAGACCAAATCCCAAAAATCCACTCCACCCTTTTCAATTCATACTGCCCTTTGAGGCTTGGAACACTAAGGCTTTCATTTCTCTATTCTGAATAACTCCAGCAGTTACTCATATATTCTTCCAGGGTGCTGAGTAGTGGCAGAATTCAAGTTCATGTCTGCATCACAGAATATAAAGAGCTTTCAAGTAGAACATGTGATTGTGGCCTGGCTGATGCATCCTGCTTCAGTAGCCAATTCATCTCTTCTAGACTTAGCAAAACAAGGAGGGCTACAGTTGCCTCAAGTACATGATTGACCTTAGTGACTCCTCCTTTGTCTACACTACTGATATCAGGTCTGTTCACCAGCTGATAACTGATTATTTCACTATTTTGCAAGCCTTTAGCCAACAAGGGGACTGCAGTAAGACTGGCCCTTTCTTGATTTTGCAGAAGGGCTTACCTAATGTGACTGACAGAGCAGATAATGCTTCCCAGGGAGAAGTCCTTGGCAGGGCTAAGACTTGATTTTTCATTTACTGCTTTTTGCACCAGCTAACCAGATAGTGAAGAAGCACTGAACATAATTCTCCTCATGATATTAATGGTTAATTTCTAAAGGACCTGACAAAATCTCTAAGCAAAACTCCAGTCAACTTACATCAAATCCTTGCAGGCGGCCAACATTCATCATGTCATTACACCGTTTTGGTACTATACACATGACCTCTACAGCTTTCTGTACAAGACAAATAAAAAGTCAAAGCTTTATTTTCCAAATGAGTTAGCAGCATAAAATTTTGTTTCATTTGATATGGTTGCTTTAGAACAGAAATGCAAGACGTAAACACTTATAATCACTTTCTCAGGAAGATCAGAAAAGGAAAGTGACTCTGCCAAAACAAGAGAAGTTCAGAGTTAAAAAAATTCATATCACTAAGAGAAAATGTCTCAAGTACCTCTAGTTCTGTTGTGTCAAGATTAGCTTTTTTAGAATACTTGAGGAAGTCCTGAAAAAGAAGAAAAAATCAAGTAATAATTCTTTTCTCATTAATCATCAACAAAAAATCTTAGAAAATGTGAATTTGATATCCTGTATCAGAATATGACAGACTGCAGAAGACAGCCATTTGGATTTAGCTCATACAAAAACATATGCTAAGGCAATGATCTCTGTGCCACACAGGGTTGCTCTTCAGTAAACATTTATGTGATATTAAAATGATTGCAGGTAGCTGGAATAACTGTGATGAGTCCCAACAACCTGTAACATCTGAAACAGTTGGGAGTTCCTTCTCCCATTCCTATGACAGTGGTACAAATTTTAAACATTTCCATGGCCTAAACATTTTGTCTTTAACTGTTAGAAGAAAAAACGTATTTCTGCCCAATACATCTACTGCAATTTTTATAACTATCTGAGTGTGTTCAGAAAATAATCATATGGCATTGCTCACAAATCTGGGTTCTGTTAGGGAAAGAAAAGCATCAGCATTATTCAAAAAAGAAAACCTATCTGTTAACACATCTAAAACATATCTGTTAACACAACTTATTCATCTCAACATCACTTTACCTTTAGTAACAGCTGGTATTTCATAATTCTCTGCACAGGTTTTATTAGCAAGTCCGTGAGCTGAAGTCTGTGGCCCAGGCGTTGCTTTAGATCCTGAGAGTTGTAAAACAAACATTTTTGTTTGTTCAATTAGAAAGACCTTTGTTTTGTTGAGTTAGAAACACAGTATACATATCAGTATATGGAGATTATACATACATACATATATATATATATATATATATATATATATATACACAAGCATATATCAGTATTGTTATCACACCAGAAATTGGCAAGGCTTTCTTGACAAGGCTTCAGAGTGAAATGTAATTTTTCAGTCACAGGTTGTATATAGCCTATTTTCAACAGTGATCTCTGCTTATCCAGAATTGCCAACATATATGAAATGCACTGGTAACTGCCTGAGCTAAGGCTACTTAGGGTAAGACTCTACTGATTAATTAATATCTTATACCTAACCTTTAGTTTTCATCTCTAGGAGTCTGTATCAGATTTGAGAAATCAGAACAGAAATGGCAAGAAATTGTAATTTAAACACGAACAATAATATCTGCTGCATTTTTTTTCTGGTTTGATCAACAGATTTGATAATCCTTCACTTCACATATCCTCTCTCATGAACTTACCTCAAAAAACGTATCAATGTATTCTGAGACAATGTGCTCAGACTTTGGTTTGTTTTGGCAGTAAACTATATACATGTGCAACCTTCTCTCCTAGAGGGACAAAGATACAGAATGATACATCATTATCAAGAAAAATGCATGCCAGATTGAAATGGAGCATTATTTTAAGAAATACAGCAGTTCCAGTATATGATCCTAAAAAGACCTCTTTAAGGAAAAGAAGCAGTCGCATATGCAGAAATTACAGATCTGAAAACATATCTATTTGGGAACATCATTATGATTTTAGAAAGGCAACACAAATGGAAAAAATTCCCACGGCTATAAATCCTCCTGAATGACAGGTGTTCAGAGATGATAGCTCAGCAGGTCCCACAGAAAGCTAAGCATGAAAATGGTTATATTTTTCTTTTACCAAGAGCCATGGAAGGTTTGACAAGATAACCCCACAGTGATCCCTTCCAACCTTAATCACCATTCTGTGATTCTGTAGTTGAGCCTTTGAAATATAGTATTTTTTATTCTTTTTAATAAACTGTTTATTATTGAAATTTATTAGAATAATTACCTCCTCCTGTTTAAATGTACAGAACAGTTAGGAGAAAAATTCCATGTCTTTTATTTAGTATTGGCTGTCCTACTGGAGTTTGGGTGGGGATGTAGGTGATAAAGCCTGGAAATGGAGACACTAGCATTTTTTAACTCTGATTCTTTATCTTGTGCATGTACTTTCAACACCAAAGCAACAGAAAAAGAGAGAGGAAATAACTTCTACCTTCAAGATTTATTCTTGATTACTGATTTTGCTGGTTAAAAAGTACAGACAACCTACTCCAAAATCTTTCCTATCACTTTGCTAGGATTTGTTTGCTATTAGAGGCTTTGCTTCCCAGAGACTTACAGAGTACTGACCAGTGAAGATAAATGGAAAGAAAGAAATGAAAAGATAAGATGGAAATTGGAAAGGACACAGGACACAGATTAAGAACAGGAACAGAATCGTTGTGTTCTAGCCGATAGGGTTTTGCTAGAGGATGCTGTAATAGCATCACAGCTTGCCTTTCCATCTGGAGTGGAAAAGGTGTCTTTCAAAGACAACTCAATTACAAATAATACTAGGAGAAAGTAAAACAGCAATCAGAAACAGGGAGATTTACTTCCTACAAGTTTCCCACTTTGCCAACAATGAATTCTCAGAAGGGGAAAGGATACAGAACTAGAACATGCTCAAACTGGAAGAAGAATGAGCCTCTTTCCTATTTTTATTTCTTATATTCCATGCTATTGCATGGATACCCGGGATTAGAAGGTAGGTGTCATATGAAATAACGATTCCCTTGCACTGAAGTGTAACTGAATAGAGAAAAGGGATTCACATTCATGCTCCCTCTCCACAGGAAGGTACTGGGGACAAAGACTAGAACATTTACTTCTTCTATTTATAAGCTCTTAAAAGCTATTTCTCCACCTCTTACAGGTGAAGAACATTGTACAGCACTTTCTTAACTGTGCTGTACTTAATAGTCAAACTTGTTAGTCAGTAGCAGCAATGGAGTTTGCCAACAAAGACATTTGCACTTACATGTTTAACAAACAGGGATCCCAGCTTTTCTGGATCTTCAAGGCACTTCTCCAACTCTCCTAAAAAGAAGCTGAACATAAACAGAATAAACACTTGGTTTTTTTCTGACAGCACACATTATAGCAAAAGGTAATTGCAAGGCAAAGTGGTCTTATGCAAGGTAAGACAGTTTTGTGTCCCCTATCAGCAGCACTGGATATTAATGTATGTCCAAACCGACAATAACAGTGTAATATTTCAATATAGCTTTCTAAAACGACATGCTGAATCCATGCTAAGATGAAAAAAACCCTGGCATTCACTAATAAATTTATTAAATTTCTTATATATTGATTGAAAGCCTTCTCCATCTTAGTCTGAATACTTGAGATGCTAATATTGCCATGCTAACCACCCCTAACAAATTCTTTAGACTACGTTAGAGAGAAAGCAATGTACAAAGTTCTGTCACTATTAGTGATCCTCAGTTAAAATTCTTGCTATATATACATATATATACACATGCATCCTTCTTTAAGGCAAATCTTCATACCAGCATTTGTAAGACCAAGTTACATTTTCTAGAACTCCAAGTACAAAACCAACTGAGTTTACCTTGTACCTGAGTACCTGAGGAAATAATTCCTAAAGTCAGTCTAATATTTTTTAGGTACAATACGTACTCTCTGTGCCAGTCATAAATCTGGTGAATGTTTCCAAATACAATCTTGTCTTTGCCTTTCATATCATCAGGTACGCCATCTTCCTTCATAAGTGCCATATAACCCTGCAACAGTCCAAGTGAATTCACTGTGAACATACTTCCTTAAAAAAACTCGAGTTACCTTTTAATCTCCCTTTTCCCAGAAGATGTCCAATGGCAACAACTTGCTTGGGACACAAAGCCAAATCAGAAAATTGTTGTATAACACAGCATAACATAAAGCACAGACACAAAATATCACAAATTGAGGTGAGGCTGTCTACACAACAGTGCTAGAAAAATGAATTCACTGTCTAAATTAGCCTTCATGAACAGGCTAAAAGCATGAAGGAAACTTCCACAGCCCTTCTCCTTACTGCCTGAAGGAGCTGCAATGCCTTGCCAAGCAGGGCTGTTCCCGAGTAAATGTCAGAGCCACTGAAGTGGCTTCTGTGCTGCCTTGCTTTGTGTCTCTTATTTCACTCACACTAACCCCACACCAAAGTGCACTCAGGAGGAAACTGCCCATGGGACTGTACTCCATGGAGTACTGCTTGCACTATGAGCAAATCAAATACAAAAAAATTAAAAATCCATTCTGTTAGCAAGCATTCTTGCTGCAATAAAGTTCCTCTCACATTTTCCCATAGTCCCATCTTATTTTTGGTGTCCACACAGCTGTCTCACTGAGCAATTCTACCATATAATTAGATTGGGAGAATTTTTAAATTTTGTAATATTCGTGCAACTCTATTCCTTTCTTCCCCTCAATAGTTCTATTCCTAAATAGCCAGGTCTGGTTTTAGTTTGCCAAGTGTATGTTTTGATGTCCAGCATTTTCATCAGAAATTATGTCGTTATTTACAAAAATACATCTATTTACAGACTCCTAATGCACCCTTCAAATACTGTAAAAACACTATCACAATGCTGATCTTTCTCTACCTCCCTGCCTCCAAAATAGAGTTTAAGAATTCAAGTTTATTAAGCTAAAATTTACTGTCATGCTCATTTTTCTACTTTTTCAAATGCATTTTGTTGGTAGCTGAAGACTGAGGGGAGATGTGTGGTGTTATCTCATTTTACAGCAGCGGAAGCTAGGAAGTCTAAGAGAAGCCTAGCAGTAGGAGAGGAAGGAAGACTTTCAAATCTTGGGTAGCTGCTCTGTATGCTGAGGTACAATGCTTTTTTAAAGAAAAATTTAGATGTGCTAAATAAACCCACTATCTACTAGGATAACATTAGGCCAGAGGTAGTGATTTAAAAAGAAAGGCAAAGAACTACACTCCTCAAAAGAACAAGGTGAACACAGTCAAAGGAAAAATGGAGTAAAATCTGATGTAGTATTTTAATACATTAAAAGCTTAGAGGAGGGAAAACTCAGAATGTAAACTTTCACCTCTTTAGTCTCTTCCAGTGTTTCCTTTTGAAAAACATAGTGAGGTTCAAGCTGTATAGCTGGTTAGTAACACATTAAAAAAAGAAGAAATCAAGAGAATTAAAAACATCTTACCTCAACTACATAGCCCAGATCTCGCACATAATCTCGCTCTGTCTCCACTAATTCCTGTAAGACATAGCTACAGTGGAAGGAAAAAGGTGAAAAAATATTAAAAAATGAAACAGATTTTTCAAGAGAATTAATGGCATACAACTTTTTTGACATTTGCAGTTACCTATGTTTGATAGACAGAACTGAAATGGAAGAACTAATGTACATTGGTTCTTAGCAAGATACTGCTTTGACTTTGAAAGTGGACAAGGCTTGCTTCTGTTTATCTAAAGTCAAATGTTTTCTTAAATGTGACATTAAAATTAAACATTTAACTATTGTTTAAAATAAAATGCTATTATGTCTCTGGTCTGGAGACTCTTAGCTACATGGATGGTTATTTCTAGACACAAGTTTAAAAAATTTGAAACCAGGCATGTTTTTATTCTACCATGGTAACAGTTTACTACTGAGTAGATAAATTAAGCATTGGTTGGAACAGAATGAGGGGAATGACCATTTTTTTCAAGCCTAATAGATCTTTGGACATTTAAAGATCATCATCTTCCCAAATAAATGATAGTGACATGCAGCAGAAGTCAAACATAGGTATGACTAGAATTAAAAATCACAGATTGAATGTCATAGAGAAATGTGACCACATGCTTGATATCTAATACAAGTCATCCCACTTTCAGAGTAACAGCTTCTGCTGCCTGTTTAAATTAGGCATTGTAAAAAAAAAAAAAAAAAACCCAACGAAGAAAACAAAAAAAACCCCCAAAACTGTACAAAATTGATCTTACTGTCGTCTTTTTAAGGAGCTGGATTTCCTCTCCTCCATCTCATCTATGGGTGATGAGGAGGATAGAAGGGAGTTATCTGAAGGGTTGAAGGATGGACTGCTGCTGTCACCTTGATCTACCAACAAGGAACTTGGACGGTCCTCCAGAGCCTGAGGAGGTATTCAAGATAGTCAGCAATAATGATTTAATTCTCCTTTATTCACAAGACACATTACAAGGCACTATATATAGCAATCTATGGGAGATCAATTACTTTAACATATCTTGGCAAAGCAAGTCTCAAGCCTCCAGGAAACCAGGCAACAACATGGCTTTCCATGATAACTGAGCCTTTGAAGCACATTTGAGAAGCACATTTGAGATAACAGTCTTCCCTTCACAGGAAAATAAAAGAGCTGAACTGGTTTGAGCAGCAGTGGCTAAAAGTCAGACTCTCCTGATCAGGATGCAAGTACTTCTACGGCGGGAGCGACACAAATGTGTCCCCATGGCCAAGGATTAAATTGTATTTTCCAGATATGACTTCTGGCATATACAAGTTACTTTCAACAATAAATAGGACATCTTTAAAGGAGATTTCTATGATGTTACATTTATAACTCAAGAGAAGTGGCGTTCTCTGTCAGATGTTTTGGTTATCTTAATAATTAGCCAGAATAGCATCCCAGTGAAGAAAACAGTGACTTCTACACTGCCAATGTTGCTTTTGAGCTTGTTCAAATTCTAGAAAAGAGTCCCTGTAGCCTCTTCCAAACACACTATCTCCCTTGCATGGACTCCACTGACTTCTGTTTGTATAAAAAGATGAAGAAGCAATAGTAGGAAATAATACGAACATCTTCTATGAAGTATTCATTGGATTTCTTTAATTCAAGCTCATAATCTCGGATCAAGCTACAGCTACGTATCACATTTTCCTTGCATGTGATACAGCATTATTGCAAGACACATTTACTTTACTGGGGTGGGGTACAGCTATAATCTTTTTTCTTTTCTTTCCTCACAAAAAAGTAAAAACCAATAATGATATGACTTGCCCAAAACCCAGAGGAAGCTGAACCTTGGCTAAAACTGTGAAATGAGAACATCTCCCCCAAGGGCTACATGCATGGATCATTAAGTTATAACCACTGCTAGGCAGCCTGAAAGACAAACAGACTATCAAACTTTCCATTTACCAAAGACTGTTCAATTTTCCCATAGACTACTTTGTATTCACCCTTCTGGTGTAAGAGAAGTAAAAAGCAAAGTTAATACTCAAGAGAGCACAGTAATTATTTTATGCAAAAATGTAATTTTCTCTGAATGAGAGAACAGAAAATGAAATTTCTAGTTCTGAAAATCAGAGGTGCTCCAATTTAGAATAAACCTAGAAAATATCAATGTCTGATAATGTGAGACTTCCATGCTGCAACTCTTTGCAGTTTTCACAAAGGCACATCCTATTGAGCCCAAGAGGGGCTATGCTGCAAAAGCTGTATTTAAAGGTTTTGAGGAAATCCAGAATTGCTGAGAGACCTCTTGAGATCATATAGTCCAATCTCAAACAGGGTCAGCCAGAGAAGTTTTTCCCAGACTGGGTCAAGCTGGATTTTGATTACAAAGGGCCTTCCTGGAATTATGCATATAACAAGAATCTTCAGAAACATGAAAACTTTAAAACATTTCAATGACAATCTTCAGAAACATGGAAAATTTAAAACTAAAAACCTAAAAAAGCTGACACAAATTTCTCCTACCTAATTTGTTAGCAAGGATGGAGGCACTAACATGCAAAATTATCCCTTTACTCTTTTACTTATTTCTTATTATGTTGCCTGAAGAGCAACTAGATATTAATATTTGTGTTAATATTTGTGTTACTAGGGTTAGCTGCTTTACTGCTAATCTCATAAGATTTGCAATAAATTTAGGGATTCTTCTCACAAAGATCTATTAGTCTAAGACCCCAGGTCTTTGCATTCATTCTACTAATAGGACATTTTCTTTCAACTAACAGGACATACTTAGTAAATTTTCTACCATCTTCTCTCTCCCTCTTATTTATTGCTTTTTGCTTCTCTACATTGCCATTTACCTATTTGGTAAATGCTTTACAAAAAAGTGTGTACAAAATGACCCCATACATCAACCCAGAAAGTGACTTTTGAAACAGACAGCAAATTTTGTAAGTCAATGTAAAATATGCAGGTTTTCTTTGAATAGCAAACTGGGACTTGAAGACAGAACTTCTGTAGACACATACACCTGCTGGTCAGTCTCACCATTTTACTTTTGACGAGCTCTTCAATTGCACTGACGAGTTCTGCAGCACTGGGCGTCTCAGAGCTTGTTGGCCGCACCAGCAATCGAGAAGATGTCTGTGCAATGACACAAAGGAAGGAGAATCCCAGAGTTAGCCCAGGATCAAGGATCCAGAGACTTCTTTCACTTCTCTGTCAGACAAAGGTACCCAACAGGTACTGTCAGTGTCATATAACACTAAGATCATCTCTTCCAACTTGAGCAGCTGGGGTTGGAAGTTTCAAGTAAACCCCACAGAAGTTAAATGCTGGGATAAAAATTCCTGTTCCTACATGCAATAGAAGTTGAGAAAATACAATTGCTGATAATTCCTGGCAAATAGCTATGAAACTTGCCTGAGCTGACCCAGTGGACAACAGTTTGTTAACCTATTTTATTGCTGCTTAAACAAAGCAACAACTGCAGAATACTAAGAAAACTCAAGAAGACTTGAAAAAAAGGAGGAAGCATTATTATGTTAAGAAAAAATACACCAATAATTCAGGGGCTTTTACTTTTCTAAAAGAGCTGGAGTATATTGCCCAGATTCAGATGGGAAATTGAGCTCACCATTCCTTGTGCCATCCATTTTTCCCAATGGTATGTGTAGAGCACAGAAGATCTCTGGCCTCATAAGCTAAATGCCACTTTATAAATACAACTGAAGGTAAAAGGTGTTCACAGTAAAGGATCCTGGGAGAAGGCCATTAAATTCAGCCTCAGTAATTTGCAAACAGAGTTGTTTGCATATTACATTTATCATTTAGTAACTGGAAAGTGGAAACAGGGTGTAATATGAACTGTACTTCATATTACAAACAGCACAGTGAACATCATGCAGCACAGGGCAAGCTGTCCTGCAAACGTTTCCAACAAACCGGGCAAAGGAACTGCACAAATAATGATTCAACACAAGAGGTTCTGCTCAAATCAAGCACGGGTGTAACAAGACTCCTCGTAAGTAAACACAAAGAAAAATAAATGAATATACAGATTTTAGATAGTTTGCCTTGCATTTGCCTTATTTGGAAAGGAAAACAGGGGCTGGGTAAGCAAAGGAAATACAGATAACTTTAAACGGAAAGATACGGGAACTGAGCCAAAGCAGAGACAGAACACAAGTCAACATAATGCTGCATCAGAGTTTACAAAAAGAGAAAACAAAAAGCAAAAATAATTAGTTTCATATTAACACAACTGATCTTGAAACTTTTAATACTGCTTATCCAAAAATTAAATGCAAACAACTTGTAAACTGCCACCAAATGCAAATCCATGACGTGCACAATGATTCTGCTGAATGAGAGAATGCATATAGTGTGCAGATGAGCTCTTGGGGGAGAAAATGGTTGGGCTATTTAGTGCTATTAGACAATTCAGCATGGCCTAGCACATGATGTTTGCATGCACACCAAAAACTGAGAATCCCACAAGCTGACCTGTCCTTTAGACAATTTATATGCTCCTGACATCTGACTGTTGACCAGGTTTTCCACAGCTGTGATTGTATATGGGATTTCACTTTGGGTGCAGAGCTCAGCTTAGTCTTAAAAAACACTGTCAAGTGTTGAAATCAGGTTCTGGTCTCTTTTATTGCTCTGTTGGGGTATGTGGGATGGGACGTAAAACTTCAGAACTGTGATTTCCAGTGCCTGTGGTTGTATCACATATTATCTGAAAAAGATGGAGCTGCATAGATAAAACTCCTTGCTGACTTTCCTGATAATGTACTCTGGGAGCACAGTACATCCCTTGCCCAGAAAAGAAGGGAAAGCTGGAGGGAGCAACCGAGCTCACACAGGTATGAGATGCTGCTAGGGGCCCACAGCAGGCTGGGAAGGGAAGGAGAAGCGCAGCAAACAGGGAGCTTCCAGCACTGAGCAGGAGCTCTGGAGAGGAAATGCTTGCAGGGAGGCAGAGATGAACGCCAAGTCTCTGAGGTCACAGAAAGGAGGAGACATTCCTTGGGATCCAGAGTAGCTGAGCAATCCAAGAAACCACCCAGCATGGCAGGAATGTGAAGAAGGACTCCACCCAGAAGACAGACAACTAGGAACTTGTTTGCAAGCCTTTTATAAATCAGTAACTCTATCAGTAGAGCCAACTACCTTCTCCTGGGTAAAACTTTGCTCTGGCTTCTCACTTCTGTGTTCCAGTAAAGCATTTACTTCAGGTGCTAGAAGTTGGTGGTGTGTGGGCTTCTGTGAGGCACACACAACCTCCCAGGATGCCCCCATAAGGGGACCTTTTGCTCCCACCATGAAGGACAAATACTGCATAACAAGACATTGCAGAAGAATCACTATTTATGTGCTTTGAAAAATTATGGCATAATGTTAACTTTGCTAAGTTTTAACTTCTCTGAAGTCTTCTCTAAATGTAGTTTCAGCTACTTTAAAAACTGTCCCAACATGTTTTTACTGAAGTGGGTGCATGTTAACCTTTTAAGAAGTTGTGCTAGTTTTGGCTGGGATAGAGTTAATTTTCTTTACAGTTGCTGGTATGGGGCAGCATCTTGGATTTATGCTAAAAAGTCTTGATAATGTAGAGAAGTTTTTGTTATTGCTGAGCAGGGCTTACACAGAGCCATGGCCTTTTCTGTTCTGCTGTCCTGGTGAGGAAGTTGGGGGTGCTTGGGAGGTTGGGAGGAGACACAGCCAGGACAGGTAACCCAAACTGACCAAAGGGATATTCCAGACTATGTGACATAATGCTCAGTGCATAAAGTGGAGGAAAAGAGAAAGAAAGGGGGGGACATTTGGGGTGATAGCATTTTTCTTCCTAAGTCACCGTTACACCTGAGGGACCCTGTTCTGGAGATAGCTGAACACCAGCCTGACCATGGGACGCAATGAATTAATTCCTTGGTTTGCTTTGCTTGTGTGCATGGTTTTTGCCTAACCTCAGTCCACATATTTTCTATCTTTTGCTTGACCCATTCTCTCCTTGATCCCACTAGTGGGGGAGTAAGCAAGCAGCTGAGTGGTACTTGGTGGCTGGGTTTAAACCACAACGGCAGTGAAAATAAAATTTCCAGGAGACGGAAAGCTACTTAAAGAGTCTTTCTCTACTGCGGTTATGTGTCTGACTTTGCACCAGAAATACACAAGTAAGTAGCTAGACAAGTAAGTAGCTTGTAAGACACTAGCTTACAAGCATATCCCTTCATGTAAGTGTTCCTGCTATGTAAAGAAGTCTGTAACGAAATTAATTTTTCTGTGGAGAACTTTTTATAATATTTGTATATCAATTGTTTTCTATCACTGAAGGAACACTCAAATACAGCAGCTCATCAGCAAGAGCTTAAACGTATTTTCACCAATATTATTTTAATCTTATTTCTAAATCTAAAATTGAGATTATTCTAGGAAGAAAACATTCTCTCAGCTCTGAAGGCTGGCCTATTTTTGCTTGTTTTGTTTCAGGAATATTTCCCAACATATTAATTTCTCAACTCATATGTTACACTTTGTCAATTTAGGAAACATGTAGGAATTGAACACACACAAAGTATAAGAACCAGCCATTTTCATCCTACAAACAACAGCTTCATGGATGAGTAGATTCCCACTGAAAAGGAGTTTTTTAAAAGAAAAAAAAAAGAAGAAAAAAAAAGGAAAAATAAATAAGATCTACTGAAGTTATGAATAACATCTGCACCACTGAGAACAGAGAGCAAACAATTACAAAATTCACTAACAATATTCAGTGCTGTAGATTACAAAAGTTAAAAATTTTAAGGAGCAAAATGGCAAGAAAACAATAATGTGCATATTTGCTGCCGAAGTCCAGATTATTTCCATTTTAAATCTATCTATTTCCAGACTTGATATGTATCCTTTAAATGTCAGATCCAGGTTCAAAATTGAAATAAACTCTGTCAATGCATGAACATCATAACATTTAAAGAAAAACAGATCATACACAAGTAAGATTTTCTTCATGCAGTTACAACCTACATCCCAAGTTTTATTACCGGTGCAAAATTTTTACCTTCAATTTTAATGTGCCTTTGTTTGTGAAAAACAGATGGATTATGTGCTGGTTTTGGCTGGGACAGAGTTAAATTTCTTCACAGTAGCTGGTATGGGGCCATGTTTTGGATTTGTGCTGGAAGCAGTATTGATAACTCAGGGGTCTTTTAGCTATTGCCGGGCAGAGCTCACACAGCATCAAGGCCTTTTTTGTTTCTCACCCCACTCCACCCGTGATGAGAATGGGGGGCACAAAGAATTGGGAGGGGACACAGTCAGGACAGCTGACCCCAACTGACCACAGGGATATTCCAGACCATATGGCATCATCCTCAGCATATAAAGCTGTGGGGAAGAAAAAGGAAGGGGGGGACATTTGGAACAATGGTGTTTATCTTCCCAAGTTACCGCTACACGTGATGGAGCCCTGGTCTCCTGGGGTAGCTGAACACCTGCCTGTCTATGGGAAGTGGTGAATGAACTCCTTGTTTTGCCTTGCTTGTGCATGGCTTTTGCTTTACCTACTAAACTGTCTTTATTTCAACCTAAGAGTTTTTCCACTCTTTCCCCTCTGATTCTTACAGGGACAGTGGAACAGTGACTGTGTTTGACTTAGCTGCTCGCTGGGGTTAAGCCCTGACAATTATTACCCTTATATGGTAATTCCTTTCTCTTAGGCATCTCCCCCCATCCCCCCTCCAAAACCCAAAAAACCCAAGAATAACAAAAGGTATGATTATAAAACAATTAGACTCTAATCACTAAATATGGCATCAGCCAAAGTGATGTAAATCATCCTGTGAGCAGCCCATTTCAACATTTAAAGTGCTAGCAGAAAAATTTCTACATTTGTGCTTTTAAAATAGAGGAGGATTTAATTCATGCTCTTTTCATAGAACACCCCTTTTAAGTTGTCTAGAGGGCAAAAGTGATTACTTCTGTCTATCATGGAGCTGTACTGTGCACATTTTCGAGACCTCTGGAAGCAGAAGAAAAGTTTGTGCCAACAGAGGTTATCTCATCCTGTGAAGCCTCCCCCACATCCTGCTCCTACCTTGTCATCCTGCGAGTCGGGCTGGAGAAGACTGTGTTGCTGAATTGCCATGGGAGGAGGAAGCGGCACAGCATCTGCTCCCTCTTCGCCTTCCTCCTCTCCGCAGCTCTGCATGCCTGATGAGGATGACTTGGAGAGAGTGCCACTGCTCAGCCCCTCGTTCCGACCTCTCTGTGAATAACATCAGGACGTTCAAGTTCTGTTATCTCAACAGTATGAAGCTTGTTATCGCATGCTTGTTTTAAGGCTATTATATAGTTTCAGCCCTCTCCCAACAAGTCAAGATGCTCCTACAAACACTCCTTAACAGAGGGGGGAAAATGCAGATGCTGAAGTTTTCAGTGTCTGGTAAAAGCAAAAGAATTCAAATACTAAGAAAAAGACATTCAGCTGAAATTTACTACAGGAAAGTGTTATCCAAGCTATGCTTGCTTTTCAAGTTCAGTTCTGTAAAGAGAAATCTGTATCTCTCTGAAATATGTATCTTGCTCTGTATCACAGCAAGATTTCTAGAGGATATAAAAAAACCCTATTACAACATGCAATATTTCATCAATTATTCTTTCAGTCCCTCACAAGTAACTCTAGTTTTAAGTACTCAAAGTTTAACGTACTGATCTCACAGAATAATTTATCTAACTTTACAGGAAGACAGCAGAGAGGGTTATTGTTTTTTCCTGACTTTAAGGCACGGCCTTAAATTTTTCCCTTCACTCACAAAACTGCAGAATAACAGATACTGCCAAAACACTGTTACAATGCAACACAGAGGGTCTCTTTCTACAGCCTGACATTCAAGGTCAGAGGCCAATATTCATTCCTAACCAACATCTCTCAATTCACCATGCTGCCAAGTCTTCAGTCTTTCCTTTCCCTACACTTACTGTGGAACTTCACTAGTGTTCCAAGTGTGTAGAAAAATATGTTGGGAGGAAGAAAAAGAAAAGCTGCAATAAATAAAAAATTGGGCAACTGAGACCGCTTTTCTGTATGGTAAGTACCAAAACCAACAGTCAGAGTCAATCTAATAAAAGGGGATAACATGCACTCAGCTGTGCCCTTGGAAGCAGTAACATGACATTCATTTCAGCCTGAACCATAGGTTTATAACAGAGAATTTGGCTCTTGTCTGCACCTAACTGGAGGCCAGCTTTGTTCATACATGAGTTCCAGACTTTGAAGGAGAGGCAAATGTTTGTGGGAAGAAGGGAAGCCCTCAGTAGATGTCCTTGGTGGTAAAATTTGGAACAGTTCACAATTTCCTTCTCTCCAATGAAAACTGCCATGCATATTATTTGACCAGTGGTAACTGGCCTGCATTGAAGAGCCAGTAATTTTTCTGTGATCTGACTCTTATGCAAGGTGCAATTAAAGCTTTACGCAGTTAAGCAGCTCTGCCTACACTTTTCCTGATCCATCAACAAGAAAAGCAAGGAAAATACAAAATGACCTGATTATTTCCAGGCCTTGAAGCACCTTTATTCACAAAGTCACTTTCCTAATTAGCATAAGAGAGTAAAGCCAAAGGACAACTTTTTATTCTCCCATTTCTCTTTTTAAATTATAGGCGCTTCACAGAGCTTCACTAACATTCAGAGGGCACAAATTGTCCCTGGCGCAGGACTCATGCAATGTACAGCAGTGAAGGATGAGCACAGGGCACATAACACTTTGCTCCACTGCTCAACAGTCAGCTGAGGAGACAATCTTCACCTGACAACACTTGGTTCCTTGAAAAACATACACACAAGCCTCGGGAAGCTGCCACGAGTACTTACCTCTTCAACAGTTTCATCCTGTGGGGTCGCTGCACTGTCGTCGGAGTCCTTCTGAGAGCCTGCATCGGCACTTTTACGGACCTCTCTGCTTTTCTTATGCTTGTGGGCCAGCTTTTTGACATGCCCATCTGCTTTCCCACTGCTGAGACGCCTCACAGGACTGGTGAGCCACTTCCTCAAGGTGTTGCCAGGGCGCTTGGGGCCCGGGGAGCTTTGAGCACCGATCATGTGGGGCTGAAGTGACGTTACGGAAGCGGGAGGGCTGGCATCATTGCTGGAGACCGAAAGGGAGTCTGGAAAAAAGAACAAGGGGAGCACTTTAATGCTGAAGCACTGGCAAGTGAGAAACAAGGCAAATGGACATATGCAATAATGGATATGGAATTGAACTTATGGACGAATCAATGAGATTTTTTTGAGGTAACCTGGCCTTTAATGACGCAATTACCGGTGGTCATGCTGCACATGGCTGTCCACGCATAAGCATCATTGATGTGTTCAGAACAGTCAATCTTCATTAAGTTGTTCCTGCCTCAACTATAATTCCTACTTCCCACTGCTGATGCTTATTTGATAGTGGATTATACTTTCCTTATGTCGTATAACTTTATGGAAGGATATGCTTGTTTTATCTTTTAATGTTTACTGCTTTGAGCAAAAACATGAAGGGCAACAATAATTGCCTCAATGAGATAAGCAAATCATTTTTCAAACACCAAATTTAATTACAAATGCTCCAATTACTTTTGTTATTTATATATTTCCCCTACCCTTGGGGTAGAAGGAAGAAGAAATCAGAAGAAGTCTGTCTTTAGCTTAAATTTTCTCTGAGTTTTGGCTTTGTTGTGTTTGTTTCTTAAAAAGGCACAAAGCAATGTTTAAAAGCCCACTTGCTGATATCTCAGGATCAGCAGTAGGTCTCAGCATGACATGCTTGAAGTTCTGTAATTAAACAAAGGATACACTTTTCTCAAGCCATAGTTAAATGTGCATGAGGCCAAGAACACTTTCCCACCAAGGTTCCTGTCACTTGACCAGGACTGTATGCTTATGATGAACACCCACTGGTTAGCTATTGTGAGACTAGATTTCTTTTTTCCCCATGCAGCACAATGCTGTTTCCCCCAGCAGTTCTCTTTTCCTAAAAATACACTTTTTTTTTTTTTTTTTTTTTTTGGCAGGGGTAGGGGGGTGAAGTGGGGGCCTGGAAACATTCTTGTAACATCACTCTTACAACTATTGTCTACCACTATATTAGCAAGGCTATCCTAGGTTGTTAAATATGGGGGTTTTATTCTTCCCCCTGTGTATGCACTTTTGCAGACAGATAGTTTACATAAGGATGACATAAATAATGCTTTGTTGAATGTTTCTACTGCTGAGAGTTAAATGCAGTGCTTGTACTCCTTCCTGAAGCTTGACACAGATGTTCAGGTCACCTTTTCTGGCAGCTTTTCCCTAAGAGGTGTATTGCCAGTCTGACCAGAGAAAGTCTGAATTTTGCAGAATAATATGGTCACATTGATGTAGCAATACACTTTATCATAAACATCCAAATTCTTGGATCCACACCCAAATATGTGAGACTGTTCCATTTCCACAGAGCACTAAGTGCAAATGATGGTTTTGAATGGAGATGGGGAAAGAGACATAAAATGTGGATATAAAAAGTTAGGACTTTTTATTTTTCCTTCATGTTCAAGCTGTTTCACCAAGGGCACTCTTCCACTGGAATCCAAAATGTGATCTATCATGCTGTTTATGAAAATGTTTCTCTGTTCCAATAAAACCCATGACATGTCACCATTAAGATACATCAGCTCTGATGCCAAGAACATTTGTAACTTATACTGTATGAACACATATATAATAATAGCTGTTAACCACCACTTTCATCATGTTTCCACAAAACTGAAGATAAACTTTATAAAGCATACTTTCAGTCTAACAAGCTAGCTGCTAACTCTTTAAACCAAGTCACATCTGCAGAATTATCATCCAGCAACAGCTGTAGTGTGCTGTTGTAAGGAGTGTAAGGAGAATTCACATGGTGCCATTAACCTGGCTTCAAGGCTTTAGGTAATGGGTATTAGAAAAAAGCAAATGCAGAACAACACTAGTTGTCTTTGTCTCTAAATCTTGGGAGAGCAGTGCTAAGAACTGCTACATTATTTTCTTGCTGAAGTGGAAAGCATAAGGAAGAAATTAATTATCTATAACAATGGTTTTCAACTTGCAATCTGAGTATCCCTGAAGGCACCAGGATTACTGCTTAAGGGTTCTCAGCACATATGCAAGAAAAGCAAGCCTACTAGCCATCAGCATCCACGTCATGACAGATTTTTGATTTTATTAAAAAAACCCGATCTGCTTATTAAAAAAATTCCAAACAAAACTTGCAACCATCTGCAAGCTCTCCACAGGAATCCAAACAATCTCCTATTAAACCTCAGTAAGAATTTAGTTTGACTGGTCTTTCACCAAATTTATCTTTACCTTTACTGTATCATGCATTGTAATTATTATTGAATTACTTCTTTCAGAAATCACAGCAAACATCAGCTGATGGGTATTTCAATAAATAACCTTCTGCTACTCTGGTAGAGGACTACAGAAGATGAGTAAACAGCGGTGGTGTTCTTGTAAGTAAGTTTCTTCAGGCACAAACTAAGTGCCTTGTTTCCAAAACTCCCAAGCTTGAAAATGTTATAACTACTCAGCCAAATTTTTCCTTCATTTGTATATAGTTTTCCTCTCAATAACAGTTCATACAAGGTTCCTTCCATGCAAATAAAACAGAGAACATTCACTCGTTTACATAAGAAAAAAAATTAAGCCTTCGCTGAAGTTCACCATGTACTGTTCTGTATTTTTATATCTGTTGCATTTCTTTCCTTTGCAATTACTCCTTTGTAACAAAAAGGCAGCATGGTAGTGCAGTAACTGATTGCATACGATTAACTTTTACATAAAGACGCCTATTCCTAAGCATGTAACATGCCTCCAGTTAATAAACCCCTTCTTTTTATAAAGTGTGTTCCACCTCCTCAGATTTTCACACATACTTTTGACAAGCTACACTTAGCAACTACCAAATTTGTTGTAAAACCGAGCAGTACAGGACAGAGGCCCTGAAATGGTGGAAGGCAAGTATTTTTGTATGACTGTATTTCTATTGTACCACTCCTAACTCTTAACCCAAGTCAGCCAAGAGTTTGTAGGCAGGAGGAGGGAAAAGAGCATGGAGAAATATGTACACTCTGCTCAAGCAGAGAGGATCTAAGAGACAAAACAATGTAAGCCAGACATGTTCCGCAGCACATACTTCAGCCATATCCTCCCACACAACATTAGTTTTCATTTGGCGTGCAGCATGTAACTGCTTCTTATCTTCCCTTCTGCATGACTTAATAAGAAATCCTTACTGAAGTATTATTAGGGCTTCAGGGAATCACAAAAGTGGACATCATGAAAGTAGTACACCGAAATGATAGCACTGTTCCACTTTGCTCTTTAAAGATTGAAATGCCTCAGTGAGAAGGAAAATCACAAAGGTTGGGGACCTCTGGAGATCAGCTAGACCATGCCCACTTCAGGGTGTACAGGGTTGCATCCAGGCAATTTTTAAGTATCTTCTGAGAAGGAGACTCCACAACCTTTCAGGGCAGACTCTTTCAGTGCTCTGTCAGCCTCACAGTAAAGCACTTCTTCCTCATATTCAGATGGACCTTTCTGTGTTTCACTTTGTGCCCTTTGCCTCCGTCCCGTCACTGAACACCCAAAAAGAGCCTGACCCCATCTTCCTGAAACCCACCCTTAAGATACTTGTATGCATTGATAACACTTCTTTTTAAAATCAATAAAAATACTTCATTGCTATAAAAGCATCAGCCTAAAGATCAAATTTTATTAAATAGGGCATTAAAAAAGAGATTTAAAATCATCAGTGTTAACCTGAAAAGAATACCAGCCCACTAGGCCTCTTCAGAGATCAGATCTTTTTGCCCTTCCTTAAATTTGCAGAAAACATCTCTAAAGCTTCATAGCTGAGTTACCACTCACTAGAAATATTCCATATGAGTGTTTTCCCAGTGAGACCCTTTACCATCTATTTTCCCATCCCAATCCGGCCAACAGGCATCCAGATTTTCCACTTACTTACTCCCATCTGTTTCCTCAGGACCCCAGTAACAATACTAAAGCACAGTCATGTACAAAATCTGGGTGCCTGTGTTCATGTATTAATGTAGAGGCATTGCCAGATCAAAGCATTAGGGAATATCAATATCTAATACAAGCATTTTCAAGAGCACAAAAAGACCTTTCACCTTCATTGTGAGAAGAGCCCCATCGGAGTGTCTCATTTCTCCCTGTCCCATCACTATATATGATTTCCATCTATATAATTAGGGATACAGACTTGGTTTGATTGATTACCATGCTTGGGATTGTTTACACTAAATCGGCTTTGTTTCCTTTACGACTACATAGAAAATTGTTTTTCTAGTGTTGCTCAACAATATATTATCACTAAGACACACTAAGAGCAAAAAAGGAGTATTCAAAATTGAACTGAGAACAACATGGAATTTTAAAACCAAAACAGATGGAATAAATTTGGGGTATGCTAACCCCAAGTGTGTTTCAAGTACAGTAAGCTTTCTAGTGAGAGTCAGACTCCCTTTTAGAAAAAGATAAATGAAACAGATGGACATCTTGGAGAGAAGAAAAGCCCAACACACATATAGCAGTCACACACAACACCACCAACCCAATAGGAAACCATCGAATTTATTAAAACCACTACTCAAGTGGAGAAAGTTTTGCAATTCAGTAAAGTAAAAAACCTAATGGATGGGCTTTGTTTTATAATTCATAGCCACAATAAGAAAAAAGGCATTTAAGTGCCATTTCCCTGAAAGTAAAAAACACATATGTTGCTCTGGTAGTGAGGTCAGAGGGTTCACTCAGAGTCCATAAATATATTTTTGAAGCTAAAGGGCAGGCAGCATGGGTTCTGACCCCCTCAAACTAGAAGATAAAGTTACCTCCAACAAACAGGGAAATTTTTGAAATGGGAAGGGAAATGGGAATTCTCATTCTAGTCCCAGCTTTCTTAACACTAGAAACATGCACATCTGTGACTAATAAACTGCTTTTTTCCCTAAAAAATAAATCAGCCATGTTAAGCTAGTTGATGACTTGAAAGACTCTGCTTCATATTAACTATTTCCATATTGCTTTTTTTTGAATTTTACTGCAAGGGGCTACAGAATTCCTGATTCCTTTACCTAGGGAACCAAACGAAATCCGCTTGATGCTCTGCACCTCTAAACACAAACCGCTCCAAAATCAAAAATAAGAACGTTTCACAGTCTTTGGACTGTGAAACAGCAATGGGGCAAAGACTGAAAAATGGAGCAAAGCAAACTTAGTAACCCTGACTGGCATGTCATTCTGCCACAGCGGATCTGCCATCCACCATGGACTTTAGAGAACAAAAACTCAACCAAAAAACCAACAAAACCCCCAGAAAACTCATCAGGAGTAATCAATCAGCTGATCAATAAAATTTGCAGGTACATTATGAGTGTTTGGGGAAAAGGGCTGTTGGTTGATACACAACACAGAGAGCACAAATCTACAGTGATGCACTTTAAGGTTTAATATGCAAGATGGAGTTGACAAACATCTAATGACGAAAGTTCATAAAAGCCTGTCTGCATACATAGTGATCACTTGTTATTAGATGAGATGAGGAAGGCATGAAACAAAAGAATGCAAGGATTATTTTAGTCATGGACACACGTGCAGTTTCTGCCTGGGAACTGCTTTTGAGGTAAGAGGTTACCAATCTGCCATGTACAAGACCATTCAGATAATTTCGTATGTGTCAGGAAGTTTATTTCTCTCCTGCTGGGTATCCTCTTAAAAATATCTTTGCTGCCTTTTTTTTGCAAACCAGTACTGGAATCTACATCAAAAGGCATTAGATGTGTTTCAACTTTTAAAAAGCCCTCATAACAGCAGTTATCATTTAAAGACATTGCAGCTTAAGCATTATCAGGCTTGCAAATGGGGCATTTCCACCATGCCCTTTGGGAAGCATAAATTTCACTTGTGAGGTAGAGCAAAATAACTTGCATAAAACTAGTTTCTTAAAAAAATATATAAAAAAATCACAAAATGCAGAAAGCTGGTACTCAATACATAGAAGAAAATTGCTCAATCATATTTGTGTTGGAACAACAATGACTTCATCTCTGGTTAGCACACCTTTCTTGTCATTTATTTCAAGTTATGCACTACGCCAAAATGCCAGTTAGTAATCTTTTTTAGTATGTGAATAAACAAAGAGTTCAACTCCCTCACATCTTGCCTGATTAATAAATTATCTATATTAATTTTGACTGATACAGGCACTAGTGCAGAGCACTTAGATTTACATGTATGCAACAATTAAGTCTTTCACGTCATCAAAAGCTGATTATCTTAACATCAGATAGACTGGAATTCTAAGCTTCAGGCTAGATAGTCTTTAGCTTTTCTTAATGAGACACAAAACTGCCCGGCAAGCAATTAAAAAAAACCCCAACCTGGCCCCTAAGACTGTCATCTTAATGACTTCCAAAGGTCTTTCTAATACTGAGAAAAGTCATTCAACAGACATATTTGCAACTGCACCAGAGAAAGGAATGAAGAAAACCTCTGAATAAGAGCAGAAAGAATACACTGTTCATTTGAATTTAAAAAAAAGTGGCATAAACCTGAAAGGTTTAACACACTTATATTATTGTTATGTTATCATTATTTTTTCTTAAGATCTTCTCCTGCCTCCCTACCCCATAAATTTAAAACCAAGTCTTTGTAAACCAAGTTTTTCCAAGGTTTTATATTTAAGCTTTTAACTAGTTTCACATGCATTACAGAGTGTACACAGCGAGCTGCAAATACAACTGCTATCTGTGAGCTAAACACCATTAAAATTCAGATGGGAAAAAAACCTCCTCTTAGAACAACTTTGCATCCACACTTGTGTTGTTGGTTTTTGGGATTTTTATGCAGGAAGAAGGCATGATAGTGTGCCAGAAAAGAACCTTCCCAGGCTAACAAAAGTAGTTCTGTTTGTGCTCCCTGGAATTCAGACTACAGGGAAATAAAACTTCAAATCTAAATCTTGTATACTGCTACAAGCACAAGGCAGCACTACAGAAAGGGAGGGTGGATTTTGCAGGGCATTATATTCTTTGCAATAAGTTGTTATTCTCTCCTATTTCTGGAGAGAAATACATTTTGTGTCAAAAGTAAGAAGTATTAAGACTTAGAGTGTGAAGTTTAGTTTCACAGTTTGTGAAAACCACAAGCTTTTAATAGATTAACTCTCAGATTCCCTCTATGCAGCTTATATTTTAACAGGCAGTGTCTGGATTTCAAGTCTATTCTTTTGGCCACCTGTTTGTTCAGAATTTAAGACAGCTACATCCATGTGCCTGGCAGGACACGCCAAGGACAGATTTAAGTAATTTAGAACTGTTTCTCAGTCAAGTTCTCACTCTATGTCAGTGTACTGAGCCATCCTCTTTACAGATCAAAGTAAGCGGCCTGATTATTTAAATATGACTGTCTCCCAATGGAAGGGAGGGTGCATTTCCCCTAACCTAACTGCACAGGGACTTGCATACTTTTATGTAAGGGCTGATGAACAGAAACATGCTCTAATTTTCAGGCAAAGGTTTCTCCTTTTCATTCACAACCTCCAGCAAGTTCCCTCAGGCCAGCTGGGGCCGTCATACAGTTACTTATCTCTTGCACTTCACCTATGCCTCCCCTTTATAGGTCATAATTTTACATCAGTGTCAAGGTGCAGAGAAGATTATTTGCTCTGCAGACCTACAATAGACAAGATTTTCAGTGACAGATTTATGTTACATACTAACAACTCCCTCACAGGGGCTGACACATACCATGTAATGTCAGAAAATTAAGGTGACACCCTTCTTTCCACTTGAGAAAGTTCTTCAGAGTAAATAGTGAAAGAAAATTAGAGAAATACTGCTTTTCTATATTAGCAAGCAGGTTTTCCCACAGTACCAATATATTTTCCCTATTTTGCTTTAAATACAGTAGCTTGTAAGATCAAATTTACCAAAGTTTCACAAAGACTCTACTACATTACTCCTTTTCAAAGCATAGACATTTTTGAGCTTTACTACAGAGACACAAATATTTTCAACTGTCTGTAAATGCTATTTGAGCTAGATGCCTAGTATCAGGTATATGTCCAGCTATTACAGGACAACCAAAGCAGAAGATACGATGAAGGCAAGGTCCAACCACCCCCAGAAGCAGGGATGCAGCAAGAATGCAGCAGGGATGCAGCAGGAATGCAGCAGGAATGCCTGCTCCAGGCCCAGGGCTGCTGCCTCCTCAGTACCCCGAGCTGCCAGGAGCTGTGTAGAACTGCTCTCGCTGCTCCCCAGCACTGCTGCTGCTGGAGAGTTGAAGATCCCAGCACAGGAAGCTGTGGAGGGCACAAGACAGCTACTGAAGCAGTAGGAGCTGGCAGCACTCTGCCCCTTCCAACTGCTCCATGGCACAGCCCTCCCTGCCTCTGACAAAACCAGGCAGGCCACCCAGTGCGGAGAAATGGCATCTGAGGCAAAGACTGGAAAAGAAGGAAGCAGAAACTTTGGGCCTGGGCCTCGTAGGCAGCACTGGCACTTAAGACACTGTACCAAGTTTAGCTGACTGCTGACAATCCATCGGCCTCATGCTTGCCATGTGCAACTCACCTCCCAAGAGCCATGCTAAGGGATGCCAGCAGCAAAGATGCAGCTCTGCGCATGGCAGAGCTGTATGTCACACACTACGAATGGGAACCACTCCTGACAAGATTCGTGATGAGCAGTTTCAGATTTTAATTGGGGCAACTGCACAATTAATTCTGCTCATCTGTTCCTGAGCTGTAGGGGATTTATCATCTGCTACTCTAATTTTTGCTGTAAAGTAAATTTTCGCTCAGAAATGGATAAAAATAAGCTCCAGTCCCAGAAATACAGCTCTGAGGTAGCACAGCAGCTCATCTGATATGCTTTGTGCATCAGTTCAGAAGAGGAAGATTAAGGACAGACATGAAACAAAAATGTCCATATCAATACAGATAACAGAACAGCCAACCAAAAGGGGTGGAAATGGATGCATTCAACAAGCCCTCAGCTCTGCTGAAAGCAGAGAAAGCTCTGGAGGAAGGAAGGAGAGAAGCAAGTCTGCAGAAATTGCATGAGGAAGAATCATGATCTCAGACGTTATTTAAAGCAACACATGCCATGCTTCCCTGTGCAAAAGCTCAGCAACGCAGGGCATCCCAATGGAAGGAATTTATCCTATGCAGATTTTAAAAAAGCCCCTAGTACATCAAGGAAAAGGTTGTATACTGCTAAGATATTGCAAAAGCAAGTTTCAGCAAGTCTAATCTCCAAAGGAAATAGCGAGACACAATTCTGCTGTACTTCTGAAATTGAGAATGTACACACAGGGAGGAAATTAGCTTCCACCACTTTATGTAATCAATACAAACGAGTCCCACAATTACAAAGGTAAAAACTAATTCCACACAAAATCTGCATAAATGCTGAACCAAAAGTATTTTTTCCTTTTGTCTGGAAGTTTGAAAAAATTGGAGCAAGTATAACCTCTGCCACGTATCTACAAATGTATGATCGCTAGAAAATGAAAGTAGATGCATTTTATTCTCTCTCGAAATGCCTCAAAAAATTACAACACTTCAGAAAACCTGCAAAAATCCTCTAGTAAAACTGATGGAATATATGATGAGTCAATAAACATTTTAAAACACAAAGGGTAAATACTATTGACAATTGCTATGCATACCTTGAAGTGCACTAGTAAAGTTTATAAAGACACCGTACGCAGTGTTACTATATTAAGTTACAAAAACAAATGAACCTAAAGAAATAATGTCTTTATCAAGTTTCATTTGTTTTAAATCCCTAAGTTATTAGACCACTTGTACTAAAAAAATATCTTTTTCCTGTTCACCTACTGCAGTTACACATTAACCTAAATACACATAATAATCCAACAGCAATTTTAACAGTCTTTTTTTCTTTTCCCCTATCCTCTTGATTCAAAGCAGAAGAGCTCATTAGAACAACTAGCAATTGTTTGAGCCACAGCTTTAGCAACAGCTGTACAAACACATCAATCTCAAGTCAGGAACTCTGCCATATGCTCAACAATAATAATATACTCATACTGTTTAGCTTTGGGGCTATTACAGTAACTTTGGTCATTTTCTCTTTCCAAATGTTATACTGTTGTAGCCCTCAAAAATACATTGAGAAAGTAATTTAGGGAATAGGGAGCAAAGATGGAATGGCTAAAATAGTGATAAAAATGGGTCCTCTAAAATTCCTACAGATAAAAGATGATGTTTCCTCCTTATCCAATTAATTATATTAGTGATTAAGGTTCATCATACAATGATGTTTGCTCCTTACTCAATTAATTGATCTTAGTGATAGAAATTCATTGTACAAACATTACTTTGCATCGTAAAATGTTGACCTTTTTGGTGCACACACTGTCTGGAGCCCTTGTGTTCATGCCACTGCTTTCAGCCTCCCCACTGTGTAACGAGATGACTGTAGGTGATGACAGACAACTTCCTCCCAGTCCAATCCCACCTCAATACCTACATTACCAAGAGCAGACTTAGATGACAGTGATTAGAAACTGAACTGGTTTTATTTTTTGTCTTCAGATGGGAATGTAACCTGAGCAATACAATGAGAGCACATGTGATTTTAATAAAAGTCAGTCACACTGGAAATACAAGAGTTTTTTTAAACACACTCATTGTCAAGGTTGACTAGCAGAGAGCTATTGAAAGTCATAATGCCTATCTGCTGCAGAGATGCTTTTTCAGGGTGAAGTATTTTAAGGGATTAGGAAAGGGGAAGATACTGCTTCACAAATTCATCAATTTTGAATATAGACTGAGTTAAAAGGAGAAAGATAACTCCTTGGTATAGTGTATTTTAGAACAAGTATTTTAAAACTATAAATTAATGGAAGATACTATATTTTATCTCAGTGTGCAATTCAAATACAATGAACACTAAGACAGATTCATTGCCATGTTTCTTAACTTGATTACAGTCTCCTCAGGAATAACGTATGTACTGCTGAATTTTCTTTGGCATGATCAAGCCCATACCATGCACACACAAAAAGCTACGTTTTGTCATGCAACTTTTCCATTGTTTTTGTTTCCTTGAATTTTCCTAATAAAGCCTCAGGAGGAAGGTGATGCTGTGAACTGCCTCATTCACCAAGTCATCTGAATTCCAATTCCTCACATCACTCCCCAGCTCCCATCCATCTAATACTATTTAAGTGGCCACAGGAAAATGGTAAGATCATGGGAGAGCTGTCCAAAACTGATCTGGATGTAGGAAACAAAAGAAAAAAAAAAGGTTAAAAAAAAATTAAACTTCTTCTGAAAGGCAATTAAAAGGCAATAAACCAGAATTCTTATTACTTGCTTTAATTAGACATGAAGCAGAGGAAGGGAAGGAAATCTGTAATAATTTCTACAAAACAATAACTACTGGGTTTTTTTTTCAGTTATAGACTCAACTGTAAGCCTAAATTTAGGGGCAAATAAGTTATCTGGTAGAAACTAAGAAATTTAATTATCTTCTATTCATTTTTCTATTGAAAAAAACATTTCTTCTTTTCATTAAGTCCCCAGCATTTCCTACAGTGCTTCTAGACAGCTGATCTCTGAAAATCTTCTTAGGGCAAGCTACTCCACATAATCTAAAAGCTGGGTGGTGTCTTTTTTGTAACCACTTACTCAAGAAGATTGACTGGAGGTGTCCAGTCCAATGTTCAAATGCAAGGAAACAAAAAAATAGGTTAAATGGTTTAGCACGCATACTTAACAATTCTCTGTGAGGAAAACCAACAGGGGAGGATTGTTAATGTGACTGATGTTGCCTTTTCAAAGCAGGATAGAGTATAATTATATCACTAAATTCTGTTCCTCTCATTACCTCCCCTAAAGGACAGTCAGCACAAGCCTAGATGAGGAAATTCAATGGATTGATTCAATTCAAGCTGCTTGTAGCTCTGCTCAAAAGCAGATTATGAACATATTGTTCATTACTACTCTTGCAATGAGCATCTAGAGGAAACTTTCATTATGTAAGGTGATAGCCCACTCCTATGCTGCTGCTTCACTAAAGTAATTTGTTTGAAAGAGAGCTATAACACAGCAAGAAGAAAATTAAGTTGAAATATAAGCTAAAACATTTCTGCTTTGCTCAGTTTAAGTCCACCAATTCAATACAGACTTTTGACCATGATACAAAACCATATGCATCAGATGCTTGGACACAGGTATTCTCTGAGACAGCTACAAGGAGGTAAAGATGCAAATACATTTCTGGTATGAAATCAAACTCCACCTCTCTTTCCAAAGTTGTATTAATATTCCTTCTGGTCTCTCTCTGGGAAATTCAAAATTCAAAATTGTTCCATCACACTTTTGAAGAAAAATCTAGAAATCCTTCATTAAGTATGTTGAATATGCTTCAGTAGCAATACACAGAATACAGACATTTTAGCAAAATCAAAAAATGCTTATATATAAACACTTCCTCCTTAATACAAAAATGGAGTTACAAGTCTTTCTTATAAGACTGTATTATAAACCTAACTACAGTTCCTTCAGGAAAGCATAGGTTTTCCTTTTATATCTTCAAAAAAAAGGTAAACTCAGAACTGAGTAGCTGGTTTGAGAATGAGCTGGGGTTAAAAGAACCATTTTAAATTACTTGGTTTTCATGCAGTACTTGAAGCCTGAGGAGAAAGTGCTGGACTGGAGGGAGCAGACTTCTAAGGATTAGAGGCACAAGGCTGCCTGGGGATAACTCCATACACACCTCTGATCCACGCTGCTGCTCAGTCCTGGCTTATTTCACAGAGCAGGTAGCCCACCTGAGAGCTACAAAACTGGCCTTTTCAACAGACTGAAAAGTCCAGTTCAGTTGAAAAGTCCAGTCCAATATACCCAAATTCAAGGAGAAAAAATTCAGGAGTAGTTCAGACAAAAATGTGGGTAGCTGTGGATCTTATCCGCTCACTCAGAGCAAAAAAGTCCAGTCTCAAATCTTTAGGTTCACAAGCACGGATGGCAATTATGAACTGACATCAGTATTTTTCATGCATAAACTCCTATACCTCACAACATTTTTACTGTTGTTATTGTTTTGGTTGTCTGTGTTTTTTTAAGGGGGGATCCTGGGGTGTGGGAGGAGGGAATTGTGTAGCATTTTCTACAGGATCTGCTCTCAGGTCTGGCTGTGGGTTTGACTGCTGGTGTTGATGCACAAGAAGCAGCTGGATCGTATGTACAAGCACAGGGTAAATAAACTAGCAGTACCTGACATGTAGCTCATTTTTTACTAACCATGAAACGGCACCTCCAGCTAACTCTCTGGCAAGTCCTACAGCCTAATGATTCAGAAAAGCCAAGAACAAGTGAGTAAGGACACAGAGGTCAGGAAAGCAGCACCTTTGCATGTGTGACTTTATAGCTGCTACATCATGAGCTCAGTTTAAGGAGGATTTTTCTTGCATGCTCTTTGTGGAGATAGAAAGGCACACACAGCACATACTTAACAGCTTCCATCTGTATTCTAAAAGAATAGACTTTCAAAGTGTGTATGTGAATCAATGCCAAGAATTACACCAACCCATTAGTAATAACTGGACTCTCCCACTGCATCCTCTGAGTTCAGTCCTCAGAGATTCTTATCCTCTCTTGGACACCATTTGCTAACAATTACTTTACAGTATAAGCATCCTGTTTTATGGATGAATTATTTCTGAGGCTTGATATATCATAAAGTGTTATGAAAGAGAAAAAAGAAAGACAGGTTGACTCACATACATGCTTTTAAGCAATGTACTGTACATATAATAAATGTATTTCTTCAAAACGAATTCTCTATTCTTCCTCTACTCCTACAACCACCTTTCCTCCTTCGAAACCCAGCTCCCAGATGGTTAATAACTTCAGGGTAAGTTTGGGGGTTGTACATTTATTCCCTGGATTTTATCCATGAGATCTGCCTCTCAAATTTCCCAAGTGCAATATAGACTCATATGATTCACTTAGGGACTAAAACACATACATGCTATTGTTTCTTCCAGCTTATAAGGTAACTGAAAAAATATGTTATTGTCAATATTCAGTTCCAGATTGAAACGCTCTCTCCAGCCAGATAACAATAAACAACTTCAGTATTTATCTTGTCTCTCTTGTCTCATATGCATAGCATTTTTAGGTTACAGAAATGGGTGGAATTACCATGAGAATTGGTTTCCTCCTATCAACACCACTGCTTTCTCCAACTGATGTCAGATAAAGGCAAAAATACAATACATATTAGTTTTAGTAGCTTCTTGCCAATTCATTACTCAAAGCCCTGTTTTCCTTCTCCCCTATATCTGAACGAGATTTTCTTCCTTCAGGCTTGATGCTTGTGGGGCAAAAACTCTAATCATTTAATTAAGCAGGAACACATAATTATTAATTATACATGAATTCTAACATTTTAATGAAAAATATACCAAGATTTGTAATTCCTTAAAAAAAATCTTTAAGCAATGTCAAAGTCTTCTAAAAATAAAATCATACACTAGAGTAGATTCTGAATATTAAGGCTAAATCCCACATTACCAGTTTTAAGTTTTCAGTGGTCTGTGATACTACAGATATAATTTATACTTGTTCCAGTTCAAGAGATAGCATAGCTACAGTTATGCTGGGGTATGCAAGTAAGCTCTGCTCCCCTATTATGAAAGGTTATTGAACCTCCTTATGGCACGGTCTGTGCGCGTGGACATCTGTTTTTAAGACACAGAAAGGCAACAATGAGGAATGTTTGTGAAACCATCTATGTTTGCCAAGCAAGACTTCATATGTGCCTATGATCTTAATTTACGGTCATAATGGAAAGCATCTCACTGATAGGAACTGACTACACCCAACACTTTATAAAACGTGTTTTGTAGAAATTATTTGGACATAAACTAACCACTGCAACACCAAGAGTTTAAAAGTGAAGCAAAGGAGCTACAGCAAAGACAGGAGAATGCAATGCAACATGAAGGGGAGAGGACTGCTGCTGTGCCATGAATAGACCTCCAACAGGCTAAGTAGTCATAGCTCTGGGTGAGCACTAACTCTAAAATATTTTGCTGCAGAACATTCTGCCTATCAACTACCATTTATAATTGACTCCTTTCACTCCCACCTTCCTGCAAGAAGTACTGTAAACCTGTACTTGTTTACTTCTAAAAACTGGAATAATTGCTGTTTAAGGAAGCGACTGTGCAGCACTTGGGGGCTACAGAGCAGCCTTCTGAGAACACAGCTCTATTGCTGGATCAGAGATGACAGCCTGTTAACATTAACTCCTACTGGCTGGAACTCCAACACCGTTACCTTTTGAGGAACTACTGAGAGGTACAACCATCCACTGACATGCGACCCTGTCTTCAGAGGTCTCTGATAAGATTAATTCCCACCACATCCTTGATTTCATGTTTGCAAGCCTCCTACCATCCTCCTTCTCCTCTCATCCATCTGTAACTGCAGTTTGGATATTATCAAATAATACTGATTATAACTTGCCTTCTTCTGCTTTTCTTGAGTATACATGCACAGCACACAGCAACAGATACGAAAGAAGGCATCCCAACAGGTGCATCAGCTCCAGACAATAAAGGTTAACACTGTTTTGTCCTGGAGATATTTCCAATATTTTAATGCGTATCATACAAACTTGTTCAGCAGCAATAAACCAAATGCCAAGCACAAATATTGTTTCTTGTAAAAAATTACGAAGGAGGAATGGGAGAAGACCCAACAAGAATGAGTTTAACACGAACATCCTTATCCTTCTGTACCTTTGTGCTCCTACAGTCAAGACTGAAAGAGCACGGCTTACCTTCATATTACATTTCAGAATCAATGCTGCCTCTAAATAAATTCCACAGAACTATTTATTTCCCAACTGTCCTTTCTTTTCAAGCTCTATTTCCCCAAAAGCATTACTTCTCAACAACAATTTAACAGAAGCGACATATACAGACTAATCTATGATGGCTTTGGTTTAGCACTAACATTCTAATAAAATTTCTGCTAATCTCTTGAAATACTATGTTTCACAGTGCAAGAGTTACCTTTTTTCATTTCTCTAGTTCAACTAAAAAAACCCCATAAAGTAGCATATGCCTCTTACAAGCTCTTTCTGAAAGAGCTTACTGTACAGAATCTCAGTTGTTTACAGAGAAGATTAATTTCATAACTGCTCCCTTTCCCACACAGGTCCTTTCTGTAACACTCTGCATTTTCTGGCTGGGGTCAGATCAGAAGGAGGGGAGAGTAAAGAAAGAGAGAGAAGGAGGGAAAAAAAAAGCATCCTACTAAATTCCCATGATTTGAAAACATCCCCCGAACAACCAACCAACCTGCCTCCCCCTTCCCATTGTATCTGTAGTGCGCATATTTGTACCTAAATCCAGGATCCAGTATTTGCAGCCGCTCGGCTGCCCGTTGCCACAGCAGGTAGGATTTACTGAGTGCAGAGATCCCAGAGTGTCAATCTGTTTAATCCTGTTCGGCATGGTGAGGAGGCAGCTGTTCCGATACCCACAGCTTCCAAATAACCTACTCGCCTGCACCCCGGGATGGGTTACAGCTTCTCCTGAAGGTATTCACCCAGATAACCTTACAGCCAATGCCATCAGAATGAGGAGTCGCTGTTATCTTCTCAGGCTGGTTTAGACCCCTGCCTGCCGTCAGAGCAGCTCCTCTCTCCTAGGGATGCTCTCCTCTGACTCACTGAACACAGTTCCAGTCTTTAAATTCACATGTGGGAATAGCCAGATGCAGCAGATTACACTCTACCGTAACTACCCTAATTGAGGCTCAGGGTGATCTTAAAAAATACGGCGAACCAGCAATTTTTCCTCTCAGCCTTCAGAAAAGAAGCAGCCTAGTACCCCTACGAAGCTCTATAGTAACCAGAATGCACAAAACGAACCTTTAACATCTCTTTATTTTACACTGCATAGTTTTTAATGCTTTAGCTAAAGGGCATAAATAGAAAAAAAAGACAGACATTTTCCAGTCAGCTACACCATGCAGTGTTTTCCCTGGAACTCCCAGCTTTCTTTGACAAACAACAGATTCTGTCCTCTCCTTCACCTTCTCTTGAGCCCTGTTTGTGATAATCAATCAATTAATCAACCAAATCCCACAATACTAGAAAATCCACACCATTTGATAAATTAATTTAAGATCTTGCCCTGGTTTAACTACATTGCAGATCTGTTTCACTTCTGAGCTCATACTCTGCAAGATATATTTCTAGTTCATTAAGCTGTCTTCCTGTTCAGTAAACTGAGACTGCATGTATTTTAGGTTTTGTACATGCATTCTTCACCTAGCATGCCACAGAAGCATTGGTCTATAAATATTAAATTACATTTTTCTTTTTTTTTTCTATGCAAACCTAGAGAAGATGTTTAGTGTCTTCCCTTGAACACATTATCCACTAATTTTAAAGGCACTACATAAAGCTACATTCACTAGATAGATAAACAGACAAAGCAAGAATTCAGTTTTTGTAAAAACAGAAATTCTTTCTAATATTACATGATCATTGGAAAAAAAAAGCCCAAAACTGAGATTGAACAAACAATACTATATAATACACAAACATGTAAAGAGGATAATCAAGCAGTGAAGGGGTTGCCAATGACACTAGCACAAATGCAACATGTAATGCAATGATAAATAAGAATTTTATGTGGAACTGAGACTCTATAGGGTCCCAAAGTCAAAGCAAGCTTATCACTAGCATGTAACACAACTTGGATACACACACCTTACCCTGTCCTTCCTGTGTTGTAAGAGTCATGGTCAACCTCCGCCTGAGAATAATCTTTTGCTTTCTAAGAACAGCTAATCTAAATTCTGAATCAGTTTTTCCTTCATAGCCTCCTGCACTGAAACCATTAATTCTCATTCTTGATCAAATTTCTTTTGACCTAAAACAACTTTCAAATGACACTGAATTCCTAAGGGTGGGGGTGTTGTGAGGGGGGCATGCAAGGCAGAGAAAAAAAATCATCTCTTTCTCCAGGATAAGTGATCTTTTTAGTTTACCACCTACAGTGAGACTTCCACTAGGGCTAGTTTACTCCTTGTGAAATTGTAGAACATCTGAAAATCATTCTAGTTTCTACTTGAGTAAGAAAAAAAAATAAATTAAACAATCCCTTTCTTTTACTCTGAAACCTTTCCCACGCACATCAAGCCCACTCAAGAATATCCAGCCATTCTTGCTGTGGTAAAAGTCTCACACCTTTGACTAACATCTAGTTAGATAGGTTATCAATACAGCTGTGAAGCAGTGATTTGCATATGTAAGAAAACTTCTGATCAAATGAGAGCAAAATTTAAACATAAAACTGTCTTTAGGTTGGTTTTGTTTTGCTTTTTAACTGCATGAATACTGCCCTTATAAAGCAAATAATTTATGCAGGAAGATATTATAAATGCTCTGGGAACTGCATCATTTGCAGCTTGCTATTGCAAAAAGTTCTTCATTCCTACTGAAAGCAAACACTTATTTTTAGGTTTTGCTTTCACTCCTTCTCTTCTCAAGAGAAAAATCTGACAAGCAAATCAAGGCGGTGAAGGAGTGAGAATGACCACAGGGACTATCTCAGAGTCCTCTTTCACAGGTTACATGGTTAAGAAGAAAGTATCATGGATACACAGTTGTCTTGGATGACCCAGTTTTTGTAAAATACAATTGCTTCACAGCAACACTGGAGTGGAGACAACAGACCCCACATGAATGTGGTGCAGAGCCACTGGGTGCATTAGGTAAGAATTTGGTTGAAAAGCATCTCAATGCATATATTGCAACAATAGCTACAACTTCCTGTGGTCCAAGGCAGAAAGGTCAGACTTGTAAATTCTCCTGAGTGTAAGCAAAAGACAGATGACTTCTACATCATAAACTCAATTTCTTAATTTAACAGGCAGGGACCATTATGCAGTACCACTGTCACCTCAGATCACACTTAAAACACCTCAAGATGTGTCACAAGTCTCAGTTTCCGAGAAAGGGACCTGTATCAGTACATGTAATTTTATGCCCAAACAGGCAGCCTATTAATGTCTTTCCATGGTTTACTTCAGGCTCTACCACAAAGCTCTCTTTGTCCTTTAGCTCCATCCGGTTTTCTGTATTCCAACACCATATCCTGCATTAGCTACCCCTGTCTGCTAGACAGCTCTTCCTGCAACTCCTTGCATTAGCAGTTTTTTGTAGGAAGCCATCCTTGGTAGTAACACAACAGTCAGGTAATCTTAATTCCGCCGGCAAGAATATGTCTACATGGAAAATATCTTAGGAAAAAATCCAGCTGGGTACAGAGCACAAGCTCAGCGAAGAAGAGGCTGGACTGAATGGGGTGTTGCACAGCAGCAGTGAGCTGCCCCTGCTTCATCTGCTGCTCAGTATTTGAGACCACAGGCCATCAGGGGAAAAAAACCCTCTGATGAAATTACTAATGAAAAAAGCTCATGTGTGCCAGTTGACAAAAATGGAAATAGCTGTGGCTCTTTTTTTAAAAAGTAAAATTAATTGTTTCATTTTTTACCTTACTTGCACAAAGCTGAAATAAATTTTCTTGGTTATACACTTTATATAATATCCTTTAAAAGAAGTCAATAGTTATCTTCATTTCTGAAAGAAAAGTAGGCCCTTAGCAATTCGAGATATTTCCCAGTTACTTAGAACAGGGACAAAATAAATGTCCAGGTGAAAATTATATTTATTGAATGAAGATTTTAAAATTCCCAGCAAAAGAGCCCACTCATTTTTAAGACAGCATTTTGTAAGAAAGACTACATCCCAGTGATTAAACAAAGAAACTAAAAAAGAACGAACCCAGCTAGAAAAGCACTCCCTGCACATCCCAAGAAGATCAGGTAGCACATAGTTTGTATGATAGACGCAAATGAAGCAGCAGACGCCTGTATCTATTACTACAGTGAAGGAATGGGATCAACTTTCTGCAATTAATCTCAGGGATCACTGATGGACAGTGTCAGCACCCCCCCCTCCCCGCCCCTGACAATTTTAAGGTATTAACGTTTTGCCAGCTCACCCCAGCACAGGTGTAACAGCTCACCAGTCTCTGCCATTGACAGCCAACAACTCTTTACAGCTTCAGCTTCTCACAGGTAGCAGCTCTTAACTGCAGCACCTGGACCCACCATTTGCCACTGTATTAACTTCTTATGGAAGTGCTACCTCGTGTGAGGCTTCTATTAATAGTATTGCATGTAAGAATGGAAACATTCATCCCTTCCTTCATTTAACAGGACAACTGGAGTTAAGCTGACTGCACTTCTCATACTCCTAAGATATTTGCATGGTAATAGAAATATATAATAGAATTATATTAGAACAAAGATAAACAGCATTCCAACTTCATCTTTGTAAGGCCCCATTACATTTTGCACCATCTTGGTGAAAACAAGCAGAACAAGAGAGGAAGTTAATAAAATGCAGAGATTTCAAATTTAAATACCTATTCTGAGTTGCCTGAGAAAAAGAAGCTAAAGAGCAAACCTTTCTTCCTTAATATCTGTCTTGGCAGAGTGGGGAGGTGTCTGTGTTTTGAAAGATTATAGCATGAGAAAACACAGCTTCAATATTATTCTCAAGCAAAACTAAATCTGTCCTCTCTGGAATTTTACCCCTCATATTCCTGACATTCCATTAAAAAAAGTAATTAATAGATTTTGGAATCAGTACTACAAAGTTATTTAAAAAATTCTCGTTCATCTTAAGAGGGGAGAAGCTTTTACAAGATAACTGAAATTAATAGAAGTGAATTTTTAATTCAGTTCTGCCAGCATCTAAATGTCACAATTTCAAAACAATTTTGAAGTGATCTGTGAGACAAATGCTTCCACGATTTAGTATTGCACTGTTCTTAAAATTTTGACTCATGTTTCTGCATAAGGGAGAGAAAAGAGTCAGACTTCGAAAACTGTGCTAGACCAAAGACCACCCAGACCTAGGAGCCAAAGTTAGGCAAACCCATAACTATTAAAATTCTTGAACTAAGTAACATTGCACAAATCAGTAGGCATGTTATTTACAATATGCATTTTGCATTTCAAAAAAAACCAAAACAGGCAGACTTTCCATACAAATCCTATCTTTGGCAGCTTAGGCACTCTGCCCCACACCAAAATACTCTAACACAATCAAGAAATTGTAGACAGCAAAACCACATCAATAAATAAATCTGAGGTTGAATCTTCAAAGGTGAGCTCCCATACTACCATGAAAATTATGGAAGGAGCCTAACTTTGCCTTTTCCTCAGTGTACAATGTATGCACAGTGTAACTGCTTAGGGTACAGCTGCACCACTAGGATCTGGTTTCTTTAGCCCTGCACACAAAGATCATCCTGTTCCCAAAAAATAGCCTTGCTGCTCCTCAGTCTCTCAGATAAATAACACTGCCAGTCTGCGAGGAGCAGAATCATTACAACAGCGGCTCTTTGGACTTAACATTCAGAGTGTTGTTTCCTGTTCTTTACTACCCCTGCTGCCAGCTGCCAGAGCCACTTTAAACTCAATCAGTCAGAAACAGTATTGTGCAATGAATTGTGTGAACATCCTTAATTTGAGATTTCCAAGAGCTCCCTTCAAAATAATGGTATTTTTCAACAACAAAAAACCCCCAAACAAACCAAAAAACCTGCAACCAATCGCCACCTCCAATAAAACACACCAGCTATCTCACCAGCTGGCAAACCTGAGAAAAGTATTTTCTGATTGAGAGTAAAGAGATATTTTCATCTGCTTGATTTATAGCCTTCCATTCTGCATCTTGGGTAAAGCATTTCTCAAAAGCAACTGATATTATGACACTGAAGTACTCAGGCTTTAATTAAAAATATTGGGAAATGAATCATGTATCCAACTATTCAGTCACCCAGGCTAGGATCTAAACAAGTCCTTCCTGTCTCCAGCTTTGCAGAACATGCCCTAGCTGTTGTTCATGCCTACAGTAAGAAAGAATATCAAAAAGCACATGATGAGTAAATTCTCTCCCATCTTAATCATCTGGCGATTATTTACTTGAATTTTAAAGTCTGTTCTGTGCTGTAGTCAAGGGATTGGAGCCTAAATACCACTCCCAAGAATGAAGAAGCCTTTCGAAAAAATGGTGAGATGTTCAGTGTCCCTGGTCTTCTGTTTATCTGGAAAAGCTTTGGGAAAATTCTGACTCCTCAAAATGCTGCAGTCACCACTGCAGCATGCCAAACCAGCTTGAAGGATCCCAGCCACTGTCAGCAAAACCACAACAAACCAGCTTTAGATAATTCAAACAAAATCTCTTGGACGAGCATAAGGAATTTTGTTTCACATACATTCAGTACTTAGCAAGGGTGGGAGAGGAGAAGGAATAGGCCATGTGTTGCCTGTACTTTGGAGAAAACACAAAAAGTGTTCCAAGCAAGAAATATTTGCTGTCCTAATGAGACACACCGAAGAATGTTTTTTATATTAATTTTATTATACAAGTCACTCTTCATCATTAATTTTTTTCTTTATTTCCACAAGGGGAAACAGCCTTTTGGTGTGAAAAAAAAATCTGGTCAAAACAAGGTTTAATTTTCCAAACCGGTTTTAGCTGCACATACAGGAGGTTTGGATTCTTTTTAGCATAAATTTCTTAGGTAATTATCTTAACTAAAAATGCATGCAGTCAAAGACAAAAGAATATATTCATCAGAAGGGCTCAGAATACTGAATTGTTCTTGACTTAAAATTAATTTCTTTTAAGTCACTTAAAAGGAGAATGAACAGTTCTATCAGGTCAAACCAGGTCATTAAAAACCCAAAATAACAAAAGCAAAGCTTTTAAAATTGGGACGCACATGCCCTGCAAGAAATTCTGATGCTGAAGTTCCATACAAATGCATCTGGACAAATTACTTCTCCCTGCTGCTTGGTATTATTGACCAAAACGCTCTTCTTATTCTACTTCTGCTAAGTTCAAATTGTAGAATTGCTATTTGGTTAGTTACAAAGGTTTACGTCTCTGCTCTCTCTCCTCCTTTTGCCTCTGCTCAGTACTGCTTAGCACAGGTCCCTGTAACAGATCAGGTTATGTCATTAGGACCCTCACAGGTGTGGCCGATGGAGCCCAGCCACAATCCAACACCCCACTGCTTCAGAAAGCAGGAAAGGCACATGGGCTCTGAAAGCACCTGAGTGGATTTCAAATAGAAGCATTTAATACAAAAAACCCTTACATACTTTCACAGTTTCCTTTATTATATTAAGAGATACTTGAGCAAAATGAAGCAACCGCCTCAATTCCTCTGCATCTAACAGGAGACCAAAACCAGAAATAGGCATTTTCTCTCTCACTCTAAGCCTGAATTTCAGATGCCCTGCTTTTGCAAATTATAAACACAGATTTGTTACTAAGTATGTTTAAGAACATTTGGAGGCTAGCTTTACCACAGACACAACAGAAAGGTGGAGCAAGAAAATTCACAGGACTGGGGCTTATTATTATACTTTGCGTATCAGACGATAGAACATAGAAACACTTGAAATTATATACTGTCAAACATTCCACAAATGTGAGAGTTTCTGCATTATAATTGACAGGGTATCTACTCTGAATTATAAATGCAGCATAATTCAGTCCTGAAAAAGGTAAGACATTTCTGTTTGGGTTACGCAGAACGTGTTTTACCATCCATTTGAAAGAAAACTAGCTCTGAACCAAAGAAATTAATGTGATCACACCGTTGACAAAATTGAAGAGGGTAAACTTCCTACAAATGACATCATTACCCCCTTAGGAGAGTTGTGAAAATGCAGTTATGAAATAGCCACTCTAAATCTATACCTCAGATATTTCAGTAAGTTACTACACTCAGTTAAGACAATAATGCTCCTTTAGGACAGCAACTAAAATTCAGGTGCCAGAAAATTGTTTTAATTGACAAAAATTTTTTCCACATTCTCTTTTGCCAGTTGGTTTCTCTTGAACAAAGCATGACAACATGGTAGAAGCTTTAGATTGCTAATAATGTTAACAATAACAGAGTAAAGCTTTGTTATTCCACAAACAGCAAAAAAGTCAAATGCTGCCACTTTTTATTGACTCAAGTTCTGAGGACTGTAACTTCACATAGTCTTATGATGGCGATGTGAATGGGCACTGGATCCCACTGCCTGGGCTTTTACTTAAGCAAGCAACCAGGACACAAAGAGAACACATCACACAGCTCCAGGGTACCACCTGCTGTGAACACCAGCTCTTTAGATGTTACTCTGAGACTGTAAACAGAGCTCTGAGCCAGTGCTTTCCATACTGATTATATGTAGTCCTGCCACATATTTAGGATGAAAGGATAAACACACCTAAGCCTGTTCTACTATATCAAGCAACGTTTAAAGTACATGTATTTTGTTACTCCTGACACAAAGAGAAGTCAGCATAAAATGCACTAGAACCAGCCAACAACTAAGTCAGGCCATTACAAATAAACTCTCTAAAATAGACTGGCCACTAACATAAGAATTTTAAGTTGTGTGGTTAACAATTTGGTGGTTTCCACCAGCCAAGCTTTTCCTGTTTAATACTGCCTAAAGCATACTTCAATCTAGTCAACCAATCCCCATCTGTCATGCTGGAGACCAGGGTTCAATTCACCAATGGGGAGGTGATTCTTCCTTCAAGGGACGTGGTTAGTGGTGCACTTGGCAATGCTGGGTTAACAGGTAGGCTTGATGATCTTAAACTCTAGCAGCTTTTCTTCCTTCAACATATTTGTAGGTTCTTATATGCAGCTAGAATTCCCTGGACTCTGTGTTTAAAGCATATCCCTATCACTGCTACTTTGAAGCTCATATTAAAAAATGAACATACACCTAATTAGGTTATGACCACACCCAGCACAGTGCAACAAGCACAACTGGAGTTTTTCACAAGGAGAAACATTTTTTTTTATTCCTTCCCATTTCTTATGTGGAATAAATGTATTTGGGGGTAAAAATCTTCAGCATTTCTGATAGCCCCAATGGCACTAATAGGAGTCCAAGACTCCAGCAAATACTTAGAACATACCAAGTCCCTGCTAGCAATTCTAACTTTCAACATAGGATAACTCAAGTTTCAAGTGGCCTCAAAAACCCATAGAGTCTAATCTTCTGCTCAAAAGGATGGGTCGGTTACGAGATCAAACTAGCATACTTGGGGCATTGTCCAGTCTGCTCTTTAAAACCTGACATATTTTTAAGCTCTTCTTGTAACAGGGACTATTTCTGCTGCACTATGAATGGTTAACAAACAGTAGAGGTTGGCCACAGCTGGCTTACAACCACAGGGAAAAATTACAAGATTTTGGTAATCAAGGATAATTTGATATCAAGTTTACCTAAGATGACCTTTACTATTTATGCCTGCATGTCAGTTACGCAAATGTCTTCTGTTGCTACAGGGGTTAACCATTATATATGCATCCTAGAAAATGCAGACTGCAAATTTCTGAAAAGCATTATCAGTATGTTTTCCTGGGATCATTAAATGTTTTTATTGATCTATCACAACAGCCTCTTCTATACAGTTTGCTCTAAGAATTCCATCGCTTTTTTGCTTCCATGTTGGACAGTAATGAATTTAGGTTCAATAGTTGTTTCAGATAGAGGAAAACGCCCTACTATTTGTATTCAACTCAAAACTATGAGTAAACACAGGCATGTCCTGAATTGTAATTATACCTATGACAGTGAATATGCACTCAAAAGAGAAGCAAAATGTTGAATAATAATGCCATCAATTTAAGAGACGTAAAGGGCATACATAAAAAAGCTTCTGATAGTTAGGTTAAAAGCGATGCAACATTTCTAGTTTAACACACTATTTTACTATTTGCAGGAAAAGTGAAATGAAGTCAACGGAACACATTCAGCAGCCTCCTCACAAAAACAGAATTGGAGGAAGTTAGTGGAACCCTAAATCCTGCTGGTTCCACCTACAGGCAGTGATGATGACAGATGATGTGATGTAATGTAATGTGAGGATGTCCCAAAAGGTGCACAAGCTGATCAGCTCAAGCCTGCTCCTTAAAAAAAGAAGCAGCAAGCAAAATATGGGTAACAAAGACATCCTCACAAAGTAATTTTGAACACTTCAGCAATTTTTTAGTTTGTTACAACTGAAGAGGGACAAGTTAAGGAAAGCAAACAACATTTCAAGATGTTTTTTTCAATTGCAAGATAGAAACAATGTATTAATTCAGGATATGATTTGAGTTTGTACTCTGTTCTAACCTCGGTTAGAAAAAAACTGCTCTCAAAGACAGGCTAATTGCAAGCAAAGTAACAACTCTCCTGGGAAACCTAAAGCCATCAGAATTGCTGGTTTATATCCACCCACTACCTCCCAAAGATCAGCTGTGCAAATACATCTGTTCTAAGCAGATACTTTTTATGCACCAATTTCCTTTCCAACTACAATATATAAGAGAAATATATTTGGCAGCTGTCTGGGACCAAAAGTAGATTCAAGCCAGTATTATAAAAATTTCTTTTTCTCAGCTGTAATACTGAGCTCCCAAACAGGGCAAAATCCTTTCATTAGCTATGTATGAAAACTCCAGAGACTAATTAACCACGTACTTATGCTCACAAATAGAGTCAGCATGGGAAATACTGACATATCTCATAAGTCTTCCTGGGCTGCATTATGATAAAGCAATAATGCAGGAGTTAAGGGCAGGTTTATGCAGAAACCAATCCTATGATGTTTCAGAGCACATGTGAACTTGACTTAGAGAGAACTCGTCTAGAAATTCAAATTGTGAGATTCACCAAACCTCTTTGTCTAGTTTAAGATTGCACAACGCCAAGGAAGTAATTCATAGAGACTTTACTATTTATCAAGACTCAATTAGAATTTGACTATTAACTCTATCTGACACAATGTGGCTATAAAACTCAATGCAAAGATTATTATCTAATAGACCACAGTCAATTGCTGACATTTTATTTAAGTTTACTTATGCTCAGATGATGTTTTTAACTGCAAACTCAACTAAAACCACAAGGTGAGAAAGTCAGGACAGAGAATTCTTGTTTTACTTTATTTACCTGGACTGAGGCATGAGAACATGCTTGAAAAATCACACACATACAACCTAAATTCAAACCATCCTTGCCACTATTAGATTAGCAGTGCTTTTGGGAAAAATATTTGTGACTAAATGAAAATTTATGATTTATTACACTTTCAAAAGAAACGGTAATTGTAAAGTTGGGCTTCAGCTATTAAAATGCATGCATCTCTGTTCAAGCTCAAGTCTGGCTGATAAATAAGTTGAACTGACACTGCAGCACAGCCTTTACAATTTTTTTGTAATTAAAACGTGGAGTGTAAAATTCAACTGACTGCTCAGCTTTGACTCTCATGGGCTCCTCGAAAGTCTTTCTATCAGCTGGTTATCTGGATGGGCAGCCTGCTATTTGAAAGTTCTATGAGGAGGTAATTGATTAATCAAGAAACAGAATTTTTAGATTAAGGTTTGGTGTCTTGTACAACTCCAACATACTCCTCTATATCACTTTCTGCATGCAATCACATCCGTCTGTGTAGCAGCAGCAGCAGCAGATCCCTCTTGGTGTGGTGCCCTGGAAACTACACAGTCCCCACCTTCTGCCACCTGGCCCCAAGGCAGCACGGCAAAGCACGTACCCCACCAGCTCATTGTCAGGAGTTACTTTCCCCTCTGGCCTGGGCTGTAACTCATTTCCTGCAGCTGCAAACGCTGTCAGGCAGTCTCACAGGCAGTGCTTTGGCTCGGAGCCATGGGTGGGGATCCATTTTCCTTACATATGGCCTAAGCTTCACTTGCTTGCAGTCTCAAAACAGCAAATCCTCCCCTTCTACAGCCTCCCTCTGCTCCTAAGCAAACAATTGCTGCTGCCCAAGTCATCCTTCTTTTCTTCCACTACAAACAGGGACTCCTTCTTCAATTATTCAAACTAAATGCCCATTTTGCTGGATCAAATTCTCCTGCTGATACACAGAGCTTCCTCTTCCTGTAATGAACAGTATTTAGACTCAACATAAAACATTCTCTTTCTCAAGCATAACTTTCAAAGCTCTCAATCACACATAAGACTTTTACCTTTACTCTCTTCCCTTCTTTACTTGAAAACTAGTATTCTGAATAGGATCCAGTTGTGCAAGAGCAAGCTTACTTTATGTAACAAATTCAAGACTGTTTTAGCCCATTCTGTGGCCTCAGCTATAAAATCTCTCTTCTTGGAAAATAACTCTAGGTCACCCACACAATTTTTGTCTTCCTTAATTCTTGAAGAAGAGGGTCCCTATAGCAATTCAAGAAGAGCTCTGACACCTGCCCTACATCAGTCCTTCCCATCTTGCAGGTGTAGAAAATGGCTTATTACATAGATATGTGAACAAATTTGTCAACCTTTGTCTTGCAAAGACATTTGATCTGCCTTATTATGTTAAGATTCTTTGAGAGAGACTACATTTCTGTGTTTATGGCTGCAGTCAGGACAGTATCCTCAGAGTAAAATCAAAAGCCAGTATTCAGTATGTGAGTGGTGTGTGATTTGGCACTCTGTTACTAAGACATAACCTACCTCTGAGATTTGAATGAACCTATACAGATCCTTGGATTATGCAATGGTATAAAACGGGCAAACTCAGTACCCCAGGTAAACAAAAGACTTCTGTGGCCAAGTTTTGAAACAAACAGATAGTAACATGAACTGGCAATTAGACATGGTCCCCACCCAAAATCTTGTAATTTAAAGGCTAGATAAATGCGAGCCTCATAAGCAAAGGCTTGTTGCAGCCTTTGTATCTCTCCAAACTGTAGCTCCTACAGAAAGGATATGACGGACTATCATAAATTCTTCAGAAGTACTCAGATTCAGAAAAGACAGTAAATTTGTAATCTAAACAGGCAAGACATTCACAAACAATTCTAAATAGCTGCCAATTTTTCTGAGCTTGCATGTTCATTTTCATTACACTGAATCGTGTCTCCTGCCCTTTACCCAAAGCTCTATGGCAGTGTAAATGCCCTGTAAAGAAAAGAAAGAGGACTGCACTTATAAAACAGGATGTAGCCTAGTATGAAAAGAAACCCATGTTAAAAAGGAGAGAAGCACCAAATAAAACAGGAACAATCTTTCTCCCCCACACCCAAAAACATGTGGGAAATCATTGCAAAAAAAAAATGTTGCCTTATGCATTACTTGTGAAAAACATGTTCTTCCAGAGCTAGTGATTTATTTTTTGTAGAGTGCACCAACTGTTATTCAGCCTCTTCACTACTCACTTGTTTCTCTTTTCCCCCATTATAAAAGGGATTTAGATTTTTTTAAAAATGTATTAATCTGTGAACTGCACATCAAATTGATTAAATGACCCAAGTAACTTGCAAAAATAGATTCGATATCGAGCAAGCAAAAGGTCAGGAACTTGCAATCAACTCTCCTCCTAAGTTACTATCCATCTAGTGAACATCTTTTCTGTGCAATGCTTTCCTCATATTCTTAACAAAGGGTTTATTACCTTAACTACCATGAAATTTTAGAGATTCAAGGTATTGCAAATGTATATTTTTTTTAATCCATTCACACTGATAAGATGCTTTAGAGAATACACATTCTTAGAGGAGAAGTAATACCTACACTTTTAGGCAATTGATAAGGGTAATTTTTGAGGCTGTCTCTTAACATGAGAATAAAACAACATTACCTTTCATGGTTGACAGATAATGTGTGAACAGACAAGGAATGACCAAGATCAACTGTTAGAACTAGGCTTCACTGAACATATTTTCTGCGTTAATAAATGTGCATGTTTTCCTAGTTTGGATAATAATTTGAGATTATTTAAGGCATTAAGTATCACCCAACATTTCTCTACTCAGTGATGAAATGTGGTTTGACACACCGTAAGAACCAGCTGTCAATTACAAGAGGTTTGCCATTTCAAAACTTTGACTCTCATTCCACCTCTAATTTGCTGTGGCTTTCTTTTTTTTTTTTTTTGGTTTGGTTTTGTTTTGTTGGCAAGTGGTGCTACTGATAAATGCACCACTGATAAATGTTGAAAAGATCAAAACTGTAGGATCTGTAGATACCGAAAGGAGTGCAAAACTCTTCAGCAAGCCATCTGTATAGGCTAAGCACTCTACATCCAAGTAGCCAACCTGACCACTTCTGATAGTGATCACCTCCTTCCTTCCCCTGCAGTATATGAACCCTCTCTTTCCCTCAGCCTCTCCCAAGAGCTTGTCATGTCAGACATGCAAAAATGCGACACTCATGTCTTAGTCTATGAACTGTACAGAATTACTCAGACTTGATGCTCACATTGTGAGCCTCACATAGGACGTGTACTTTCAGACCTCAAAATCCTAATTTGTAGCAACTCTCAAAAACTCTGAAAGTTTACTGAATTATTGTCAAAAAGGGAAAAGAAAAACTGTATTGTAAAGACTGAAGGTATATAATTAAGTACTAGAAATCTAGTACTAGGTACTAGAAAACTAGGAAGTACATGAAAAATTATCCACCCAAGAACATGAACTGACTTAAAATGATGTAAGTCACTCACTTGTTCTTTGTTAGAGGATTTGTTTTGTTTTTTAGGAATTCATACCTCTATCAATACCCACAATGAACAATTCTGAGAAGATCATCTAATTGTTTTTCCATCCTTCTGATTAGCATATTCCCTGATGCTTTATTTAATCAAATGCAGCACTTGAGAATGAATAATTGGTTTTTTGGTATTGTTTGAGATACTTTCCACTATGGGGGGAAAAATAAAATCAAAGCACTCCACTGGTTTTGCTTAATTTTTATAATCCCTCAGTGAAATGAACACCATCAACCTCTTTCAAGCAATAGAAAGATGAGGTAGGAAAATCCAGTTGTTTCAAGTGCCTTGTCTACCCTTTTTTTTCTGCCTCTCCAGACTACTTAACATTATATAACAGCTTGCATGTTCAAGACAGTTCACACTCACTTCAGTCACACGCAGGGGAAACTTTACAAATTAAACATCCATCTCCTAAAGCCTAACACCCAGCAATGTGGGAATAAACAATTAGCAGCTGCTTCTTATCAATTGGGATTAGGATGGCATACCATAACATCCCGCAGGAAGCCTGTGGCAGGGACAGAAGGCAATTCTGAGGCTGCATTCAACCCTGCAAATTATGCTCATTCTAGCAATGGCTTTCTCTTCTCCTTCAGTGTCCGTGATTAATATAATTAATTAATGCTCTTTACTTCAAAGCGCCATGTTAAACAAAGTAAAGTATCCTTGAAATGCTTTGCCCCACTTTCCCTAAACAAATTCTAAAGGAAAAAAAAAGCAAAACAGTACATCTCCACTGCCTTGATTAATCAAAGTAACTTCTCAAACACAAAACCAGCTCTGTCTGTTCCTCAGGATACTGACAGGCTCAAGGTATGTACATATATATATTCTAGTACAATCTTTCCTAATAAAATTCTCTGCATTCAAAGGTCAAGTCCCTAAGCTCCAAAGGAAATTGAATTTATCAGTTCTGTGAGTGTTGTTAAAAAAAAAATTCTAGATTTCACCCCCTTGTCCAAGAAGAGAAGTTTTAGTGTTACCCAACTACATTTTCCAATTTTATCATCTGAACATCTGGAAGCTTTCCATACCCAAATTATTGTAAGACACAAAATGACGAAAGACTACCACAACTATACAGTTCAATCCTTCAAACTCCCCCCAGCCCCTAATCACCCTGCATTCAGGAAGTTCCTGCTGTGCCTGCCCCTAATGTAAGAAACACAGACTCACCCCTGTTTTAGTCAAGCACATTAATACAGTGTCTTAAAAAAAAGGAGGAAATTGTAATAGCTGGAATGGACTAAGTAATTCAAAAAATTGCGGTTATGTTTATGAAAAACTTTCAAAACCAGAATTTTGTGTTTTGGAAAACAAATTTTCCCCAACATCACTTGTCTGCTAATCTTATTACCTGCAATAACAAACTCTTTGAAATGCATCTTTTCCAATAACATGTGATGAAATGCCTTCTAATGAACTATTTTTCTGATTTTTTTCCCTCTTTTTTTTTTTTTTTTTATAAATTCACACTTCTTTCTGTTCAACAGCCTGCAAACTCATGTAGTTACAAATGAGGCAAGCAAGCATCTTCTCTAATAACAATCTACTCTTTGAGCCTGGAAAGTTTAGAGAGTCAAAAGATTACAGCACGCTAAAATCCTAAAATCTTTCAAAAAATTATCAGATTTTTCTTGCACCCTTCAGGGGAATATTCTTTCATGCATCTGAAAAAAAAACCGAAGTAAGATTTCAGAGATGCTCTGGGAAAATGTGTGCCAGTGCTACTCTGAAAAGCTCAGTTAAGTAAAACACAGAAGTCCAAATGAACAATTCCTGTGCCAGGGCATATGGATGAGTGTATTTACCTTTTCCATCGCTGAACCTTCATGACCTCTTACTGCAGGGTTTCTCAGAAAACATTGATAATCGATGCTGGACATTTTCTTCCCTCCCCACTGTCAGCACTTCTCAGGTACAGATTTTCCTATCACTGCAGCTTGATCTAATATGATGTATAACTCTTCACCAAGATATAACTTGCTTAAACCTCTTCCCCATCTTCAGCCACATTTTCCCTTAAAATGCTGAGAACTGCCAACTGCTTATTCTTGGAAAAGACAGTGTGGTTGCTGAAAACAAGGCAGCGCAGGAACACCGAAGCTGACATATGCACAGTACTCTCCATCACCCAAAACTCAGGCTGCTGATGTCTAGACTTTGTGCCCATCATTGCTTACCTTTGTGGTTAAAAATGCCCTCCATCTCCATGCTGCTGCGAGAGTGGGCGATGCAGAGGGACCCGCAGGGGACCAGCCCTTCCGCAGCTGGAGAGCGATCCGTGGTTCGGACCAGGCACCAGTCGGGCTTGTCATGGGGCCTCTCCAGCACCTCCACGGTCTGCCCACGGCGGATGGTCAGCTCGTTACTGTTGCAGGCGGTGAAGTCGTGGATCACCACGGTCAGCTCGCACCCACCAGACAACTGTGAGGGGAGAAAACAAGGAGAAGCCAGATGAATGCTCGTTATCAAACCCTCTGTCACGCACTGCTACCTATTTAGGACTGCTGGCAGGATTTGTATTTTGGATGAGATGGCAGGCTTCTGGGACTTTCCACATCAAGAAGAGAGCATTTCAAAACCAGGCAGTTCTGGCGTTTTAGAACAGATTTCTAACTCTGCTTGTCTCTGCCTATTGTTCAAAGCACACTGGTTGTGACAGTGCTGGGCGGAGGATTTAAGCAGCTTTTCTTGCTAGACTGCTCCTTATCCCAAAAGCTGAAGTAGCAATCACTTCTGAATATATTTTATGTGTGATAATTAGCAAAAAAAAAGGTCAGATATTACTAAATACAGTCACTCATGAGCTTTGCTATCTTTCAAATTCAAGAGAGAAACGAGTAGCTTTTTCAAATTAATTTACTGCCTTATTCCCACCCTACTCACAGTTTACACACACTGGTCACAAAATCATCCAGGACACATCACACACAATGGGAAAAGTCAGCGTAAAGTTCTTCACAAAATATTCTCAAATACTTGATTGTTTAATAGACAATTCACACGGGCTTACAACTTTTCCTTTTTTGTTGGTTTCCCCAAATAAAACTGCAAAAACTTGAATTAAAAGCACGTAAGCTTAGGGTTTTCCTCCCCCTCTTCAAAACACTTCATTAGAATAACTTTGCCTAAGCTTTAGTTTCTTCTCTTTGATTGTTTCATCTGCTTTGATGTGAAATGAAAATTATTATCAGAACTTTGCAAAGTTCCCAAGATTGCTCAGTGCCAAAGCACTCATCCGACTTAAGCAAGCAGTCCTAGAATTCCTTCTTTCTTATGGCAACAGCATTCCAGGCCACTGCAGTTTTCACGTGTGAGCATATCTACAGCTCTGGCTGCTTCAGTGCAACATTTATACCAGATCCCAGCTGGCATTCAGCTTCTGTGAACTTTGAACCAAGCCAGTAAACTCCTTCAGCTCAGGGAGGTAATCTTGCAATGCTCTACCCTGACAAAGGAGGACCAACACCCTGTGAGAGTTCCAGCTGCAAGTGGAAGAAGCAAGTGCCACACCAACACACTGCACAGATCCTGCCACGTTGCTTTTGACTATTTCATAGCTGCCAGCTACATCCCATGAGCTTCAGAAACAGCAGATAAGAGACTGCATTGTTTCTTATTTATTAGTTTTTGTTACAAGCCTGGAATGGAAACACTGGACAGAAGCTTTTCTAGGAAAATGCTATTTATTATCAAGCAAGAATTTCAGAGCAAATGACAAAACAAGCAAAATCGCAGTAAGAATCAAAGGACAATTCCAACCTTCTTCTCCTCAAGTCTGCAACAAATGACAGAACATAACTCCTAGCAGATGGACTACAGTAACTCCAGAGCCTTCTCATGGTATCTGCTTACTAATCTCACTGGCATTGCTCGCATGTGCTTACAAAGGAGCAGAAGTTTCCTGCTGGGGAATGCTGGGGCCAAGAAGGGCAGAAAACCATCATACATCTAGTGTTTAAGGAAGATAAATCAGGCTGTACCTGTTTAGATACAGGCTAAAAATTAATCCCATTGCTTCTACTCTGTGTCTTTGGACAGCCCCAATACACAAATTACAGGGGGGTACATCTTCAAAACATGTTACCTCTTCCCTCATTAAAATGTTTCCTGTTCCCTTACACTCCCTTTTTTAGTCCATGCAAAGCTATGCAAAGGGGAAAAAGCAAAGAGCTTTCCCTTGTTTTCTGGTATTGATTTATGTTACAGCCTTTGTCAGACCAACTCAGAAACAATTGAAACCATCTGTATGCCTGATGGGGGCTAACAAAAAAGCTGATGAAGTATGACTTCACAAGGTGTCCAGGGCACACCAGATTTTTCTCACGAGTCCATATCCCATCCAGTGCAGGCAGAGTAACAAGCTGACACTTTCCAGAAACTGCATCTTGTCCTTATATTTCCTCCTGAATACCTACAGGAGCATATCTTTGGTGCTCCGTTTGCTTTCCTGACCCTTCACTTCCTACAAATAGAGATTTAAGTGTATTTTTTGTGACTGGTGCAATGGCCACATGTTTTGGTAAAATAGTTGTTCTTTCTTCTCCTTCCTCTAATAAAACAAAAAAAGTAGGATCTCAGATTTTATGTTTTCTATTTTATGTAACATTAAGCTAAAAGAAAAAGGCAAATGAGGGCTGTCAGTGGCCATGTCATATAGCCAAAGTACACAAAATTCCTAGTTTTTCAGACAATGTGGTAATCAGATATCCTAGCTGGCCGGTATTCCACTGAAATTCAACACTTATTCACACTTTAGTATAGTATGTAAGACATCTCTTGCTCAGGGTTGTTAGATCCATGCCATCCTCAAACATGCACCTATGCTGTTACATGCAACTTAGTGCAGAACTTTTCCACTATTGCTAAGACACCGAAAACAATGGTTTCTGTACCCAGCACACACAGACGGCACTTTGGAGAGCTGAGCAAAACCAGCATTTACCAATTTTCCCTTCCTTTGGGTTAACTTCCCTTCTTTCTGCCTACTACAGTAGTGGTTAGGAAACACTTCTTTCCTCTTTGTTTCATGATTTCTCCCTGTAACACACTTTCTGAAAGCAGTTTCATCTTCCACACTGATTAAATGCAGTTGGACAGCAGGGAGTGTCTGTGATTAAGCGCGTTGCTCAACAGCTGTTGTTGGACAGCTTTGGCAAGGCTCTCCAGGCTAGCTAGAGGGAAGAGTGAGAGGCACAGTAGAAACTGGGAGACTGACTTGCACTGAAGGGAAAAGAGTTACAAACCATCAAAATCCAAATTTAGGCTGAACAAAGGCTTTATATACTTCATCCATCCGTCTCAAGAAACCTTTTATGTAAACTGAATTAATCATGCATGATAAAAATAAATGATGCTATGTCTGAAACATGGAAACTGGAGAGACAGACGAGATGAGAAACAAAAGCCAGACAGAAACAGAACTGCAGATTAAAAAAGGCACAAAGTTTAATTAAACGGCTTATCATGGGACACAGTGCCTTGCAGTTGCTGAAATTAATGTTAACCATCTACGTTCACCTCTCTGGGGCCTTTTAGTCATTGTCGCTTCTAGAGAGAAAGAAAAAAAACCAAATGACAGAAACACATGAACACTCACTGGCTGAGTACATTCTTAGCATAGATTTGCTGAAGCCACAGACACCACACTAAGTCCATCTGCCACCACTACCTGCAGACATCATGACTGACCAGATATTCAAGAGCCTTTATATCAGGCCATATAACATCCTCTCAGGACTGCAAATGAAATTTAATTTTCCGTGGTAATTTTACACTAAGAAGAAAGGAAAGCAAAGAGACTAATAAGATTTTTCAATTATTTTAAGAATGAAAATCTCTAATCCCCTTTTAAAATGGAAGCAAGTGCACTTTGGGAGAAAAGAGATGGGACAGCACCAAAGTTCTGCCTCAAATAAAGAGCATTTGGCTTTGACCAGGTAGCTGTCCAGACTTGTTTTCTGACTCTAAAAAGAGGTGTGTACTCAGAGCCATGTCTGCTTTTTTACTGGCATTTTTTCTACTGATTGGAGCCTTTTCTCTTCTGGGGACTCAGCTGGCAGAACTAAATACTGGGTTGTCTCCTGCTGCTTCAGTCCTTTTTCTGTTTTTGAAAGAACTACACACAAGCTTGAAGAAGCATGAAAATGAAATACAGCTTCATTACAGACAGTAATACAAAGCGTTACCAGCTGGGCACAAAAGACAATTTCTTAAAAATAAAGTATTGCTCTACTGACCACCCACAGCAGCTAGCATGATTCCTACTATTTAGGATAGCAATCTGTGACAGCTCTTCTTCTAAAAGCCTCTCATGTTCTCAGACACCAAAATACTAGTTTGGATTATTTCATGTTTCTACCAGATCACAGAATAGAAGCATGAAAAAAAACTATCAGACCAACATTGTTTCCTTCAGCCTCCCTATTTAATTTCCTGTGCACTGGATCAAGTTCCAAAGACAATGTAAAAAATCAGATGAGGCTGATGAGAGGCCAAATGAATGGTCCAAGAATCTCTTTTATCCATTAGCCACCTAAAATGCTGGCTACACATCTACAGAATGTGAATGGAAGGAATGCTGTGAAAGGTGAAGGGCAAAATATTTACTGAGAAAGGTACAGTAAGAGCACTCATGCAGGAAACTGAAATGCTCTGATGGACTAAAAATCACTCTCTCAAAAATTCTGTATTTCACTTTGGATTCCATTATACCTTCAGGATGCTTCAGGATGGGTCAGTGCTACTGATGTAAATATTTAGCATGTTTTGCAATATGAAGGTACAGCCTATGATAACAAAAAAAAGCCAGAAAGGGATCTTCAATTACCTAGTCAACTTCATTCCCTTCCTCTAAAGCATGATCAACCACATCTGTGTGAATCCTTAACAGTTATCCAAACTGTTCCCAAAGAACTCCAGTTATGGAGATTCCCCAGCCTTCCCAATTACTCTGCTCTAGAATTTCACATTTTCATATACATAAAAGGTATTATTTCAATCTTTTTTAAAAGTAAGTCCTTGATTTCATCTCATCCTCTTAAAATATAGGCATAAGACTGTTTAGTAACTCTGTGTTGTAGCCTCTTTCTCCACTTGAAGACCTGAAGTTCTTCCTCCTGCCTTTTTTTCCCTTTAGACTTGTTAGCCCCAATTCTTTACCTTGTAAAGAATTGCATCCTGTACTCAAAACTGGATGCAGTATCTAAGATAAGCCTTACAAGTTCTGAGGAAAGAATGAGAACTTTGTGTTCTCAACAAACCATTTCTGCAAGCCAATATATTGCTGCTTTCCTTGCCCTTCCAGATGCAACACACAGCTAAATAATAAACACCTTGTGAGCCTCTGTAGCTTCTCAATCATCCTCACAAAAACTGTTCAGGATTCTCACTGTTTTCATTAGTATTTAACTATTTCCACCTATTCATATAAGCTCAAATGTGTTCCTATTAAATTGCACAGTATTTTGCCAGTTAATTTTTCCCATTGCCAAGATTATTCTGAATTCTAATTCTGCCTTCCAACACTGTTTTCAGATGACATGAAGCTGGGAAACATGTCAATGTCAGCTTTATAAACATATGGTCTATTGCATCATCCCAGTCATTACTGAAAAGCAGCATTGTAACAGTGGAGCCAACAATCAAAAATTAAAATTCTAGCCTAAAAAGCAAGGGTGGAGAAGAAAAACACTAATCATGAAGTTATTCTCTGTTGTTATGACAATTCCAATTATGTCAGAAAACAGGATGCAAGGAAAGAAGCTCATCTGGACAACAGTCAACCAGTTATTATCAAGGTTAAGGATTTTCAGCTCTTTCAAAGTGTATCTCTGAGGAGGTGAGAAAGAATATTGACCTTTGGATAAAGGACTTCATTCTTGATATACTCCCTTTATAACAGTTTAGCACTTCTAACCAAAACATTTATTTTAAAAGAATGAACTGTCTGAACATATAATTGGAGGAAGTAAAAGAATGGTTTTACTCGGCTGTTGATTAATATGACATGTTTGATATTTTTTGTCTTTTCTCAATCTCAAAAATGGATACATATGAACAGAAAAATATTCAGCAAGAGCTTACTAAGTAGTATAGCACTAAACACTTCCACTACTTAATTATTACTGTTTTTAATTGCTTGATTTTTTAACGTTTCTTGATTTGGAATCCCATCTCAGTTAGCTACATGCTCCAAATTTGACCAAGGAAGGAGTTCCACTGCTTCCTCTGGCTAACCACATCAACAGCACTTTAAATCTGTTCAACTGTTTTAGTCCAGTTCTGTAAGACATTCACACACACTTCAAGCTTCTAGGCTAAAAAAACAAAGTTGATTTTAAACCCCAAGTCGACTGCAGCTAATGAATTTTCAACATCCAAAGTGAGAGATCACTTCAGACTCGGCAATGGCTTTAAGACACCCTAGAGATTTCACTGGCCACCTTCCTGTTACTGTTCCTTATTAATTTTTATTTTGTATTTTTAAATAGATATAAGATTTTCTCTATGTATTTAGCAAACCAAAGCATACAACAGAAACATAGAAAGCTACATTGCTAATTAACACACTTTTTAGAAGTGTACAATAGTAAATTCCTTCCTTGGACACACAACATATGGCACAAGTAACTTCCAGGGAGTCATCAGCTTGTTTTTCTTGGCAAAGAAAAGTCTAACAAAAATTTTATACACAAACGCAAGATCTCAAAAATACTTTAAAAACAACACTACAGTCACTAATCACACCTAAAATTTGTCAGGAAAATACTGAAAAGTGTTCTCCATTTCTCTTCCCCTCCATTCCTCCTTCTTTTGACTTATAACTCCTGTTGAACAGGTTGTTGGTAAGACTCCTCCTCAAGTCAGACTGAAAAACAATCCTAAGGGCATTCTACTTGGCCATTCTCACACAATGCAGGAAGCATTACAGTGAAGGGCATCAGGAGACAACCGTGCTAGTCACCCTGGCGAGCACTGCATCACAAACAAGTGCCAAAGGGCGATGGCTCTGCATGGCAGGGATGCACCGCATCACCCCCAACCTGCATGCACACTTGAGCTTGATGATTCAGCCAACAACCAAGGAAATCACTGAGAGCATGTCTTGCTTCTGAGGGTCACAGGTTACCTAAACTCTTCTCTGAAGAACTGTTTGCTAGCATACAAAACCTAATGTTTTTAAATCCCTAAATAGTTAAGTAAGAATGCTAAGAATAAAACGGCAAAACGAAAGTCGTCAAATGAGTTTTTCTTCCTCTAACCAACTGGTTTTCTCACAGGTATCTTTAGAAGAAGCCACTGCCAAAACTACAGACCAACCTCAGTACAAACACACAAAGTCAAAACATAGGCTGTTTTTGACAAACACAAGGGCAACCTAAGCACCTAATATTTCCCTCCTCCTGTTTGCTTCTCTACAGGGAAAAAATCTAACTATAGCATTTGAGCAACATGTAAAAATAGGGGAAATTCACTCAGTTTAGGTGATGATGGGAATGGTCAAAATATTATCCTGAGAACCTATTCACTTAACTATTCTCAAGAATACTGGTTATTTATCTGTGTGGTTTGAATGATTCATAAGAACAATTTTACACAAGGTGGTAATAGACCAGAAATCCCTAATCAAACTTTAACGTAAGTTGCTAGGCATCTTCAGTGTTTGAATTCATTCTTCTGTTTGATAAACTTTTATTATCCACCTTTACCTCCCTCCAGGATCCTAACACTTCTCACTTGCCAAAATTCTTGTTTCAATTCCAAGTAACACACACATTTCATAAAAATACTTATTCTTTTGACACTTATCTTTCCTCCACCCAGGGGAAACTCTGGATGTGTATCCTTATGGTAGGACCTAGCCAGAATCTACAGGCAGAACTGCAGGAAACACCAGCACTAGTATGAAATGACAGTTTTGTGGGTTACTTCTGGACAATTCCATCAGCTTTCATGCAGAAAGTGAACAGCTACTCTCTAACCCATAAACATTGGATACCCTTTACAACAGTAACTCTGTGGCACTCACCAGCCTCAAGCCAACATGAAGAGCAGATGGTATGCTTTCAGGGAGGCTGAGATTAACAATGAGAAAAATTCTGTGCATCACTATCAAACTTTATGGAAAACAGAACTCTCATTTTAAACTGGGTCAAATCTTTGAGTAAACTGCAGAGCAGAGGGGACCAAAATGGTTTCAAACTGGCAGGAACATAATCTCTCCATGACCTATTAAACAATCACTCCTGCTCTCCTATGGTATCAAGGTATTTTCTCTATTGCAGAGAGCTATGTTTAAGAGACTGAGTATCTCCACGCCTCTTCTCTGAAGGTACTAAGAACTAATCTTGGGTCCTAATTCACACTAAGGGACCAATCATCTGCTCTCAGCACAGAGCAATGCCTGGGAAACTTACCTTATCACTGTCTAGCGTGTTCTGGGAGGTTCGTGAGGCAATTGAAATAGTATCAGGCTGGCTGCTGCCATCTCCCTGACTGTCCAGGTCCTCACCATCTCTGCAAAGAATTCAGTTTTCATTACAAGAGTAGTCCTGTGTTTGTAACACGTTAGTTAAAGACACTCCTAGAGTGCCAACAGACACCAAATTAACTGATGCAAGAATCAAATACTCAGTACTTAATACTCTGTTCTCTGTTGTAAGAGAAGAGATTCATTTGCAAGGTATACATCATGTAGAATTAAGGCAACAGCAATGAGCCAGAAATATGGCAACAAACTTGCACAGTCACTTAGCCAAAGCTAACAAGGAGGACACTTGGGCACACATCTCAAGCTTCATAAAAGGAAAACCAAGGACCTGAGTAACACACGCAGAACTGCAAAAATCTAAAATGTACAGCTATCCTGTATGGCAGCTCCAAATCCCTTCTGTAATGGCTCATTTACACAAGTCAGGGACTGTTCAGTGCAGAAATCTCAACTAATTCAGCACTGCAGAAAACTGTAAATTAATGATAAGATAGAGCTGGACAAAATGACTCTTGCTTTTGTCCAATTCACTGAAAGTCATTCAAAATTCAACACTACAGAGGAAAGAGCACTGTTGTGTACTCAGAGATCTCTGATTATTTGAAATACTGCTTACCTTCTTCCTTTCTGTTTTGTTGTTGGTGCAGTTTTGGGAATGTGGATGGGCTCTTTCAATGCTCCTTTCAGATGAATAGTCCTTTCTTGTATCACTTCCCGGATGTGTTTGATCCAGTCCTGTTTATTCTCTATACTGGATGCCTTTGATATGCAAAAGAAACAAAAACCCCACAATGGACCATTATGGCTGAGTAGATCCACACATACAGTCAGCTAATAAACACAAAGAGGAACACATAAAGAATGGCTTTGTGAAAAATTTCTGAAAACTTGAACTGAGAAAAGGAAATTCTAGCTGGCTGCTTAATTTTGAATAACCATCACTACTTTAAACCTCTCAACATTATTAATATTGGTAATATAAAAAACATTTTAACCTTAACTCAGAGTTTACTTTGTAACTTGATGACTAAAGCCCTGTATGCATCTCATTTGAGTCTGGGTGGATTGACTTACTTGGAGAATTCCAATAATAACACCTTGAATACTGGTATTTTAAACTCACCCTACATTTTAGGTCAATTCTATCTTGAAATAATAATAATAATAATAATAATCTAACATTATTGGCAAAAAAGTTAACTTTTACAGCAACACATACACTTTGTCAACACATTTCATGTATTACTCTTCCCACTTTTTGATACATATCTCAAGGCAGAAAGCTAATTTAAGGATTGTATTTTAATTACTGCCTGCAACATATCTATTTTTTTAAATACTCCAGAAATTACTTGATATCCACCTGCCCAACTTGTAATCTGATTGCTTAGTCCAATTTAACCCTGCACCTGAAATGCTACTAAATATAAATATTACTGGAGATCTAAAGAAATTATTACATATAATTTCCTTAATTATATACTACTTCTCTTAATTGCTGTCTCCTGAAATAAGTGGCTTCAAATATATTATAAATATTTAATGTATTATAAATATATAATAACCAGGATTTCTAAAAGGATGAAGGAAATTGTAGGAACAGATGGACAGGTAGGAAAAAGAATTTTGTTTTCTTTTACAAATAAAAACATTTAGGAAAAGAAGTTAAACATGACCTTTCAAAAAATCTTTTATTTACTTTTTCACAGAATTTACTTCTAATACTAATAAGGTAAGGAAGCGCTTGTTTCCAGCCTTTTCAGGAAAATATTCAAAAGTGTTCTCCATTTCTCCTTCCTTCAAAACCATCCAAACAAACAAAGTCCACAAAATTTTTGAAGAGCTCAACGTATCCTAGAAGTTTTCTAAATATCCTATGCACTAAGTAAAGCACAGAACACAAACATCTTAAAGTGATCGTATGTAGAGAGCCCTTAATTAAAACCTCTTACTCTGCTCTGCCCTTGGAGGATCATTTCAGGCTGCAAAGCATTGTCTGTGCCATTATGGCAACATTAAAACTGAAAGAAAATCTAGTATGTATAAATGTTACATTTAATTTCTTTGCATTCCTTGAGTGCTGCCAGAAAGCTAATATAAGCTTTTGTTTCCTTTTTCACAAGGAAAAGATACAAATTTGAGTATTGACATGTAAATTGGAGAGGCCATTTTTAAGGTATTTTGAGTATTCACTATGAATATATATGAAATCAAAAACAATATAGTAGGTGTATTAACCTATGAAAGGGGAAGATTAACTTTGTTTCAGCTCAACAGAGCTCCTCAAAATATGCCAAATTACCCATTAGCTGCTTATGGTATTACAAAACAGGTTCTTCAGTTGAGAAGGAGTCCCAGGTTACATACCATAATCATAGAAAACCTCGATTTAGCCATTCTTCTAGCTAGGCAAAGAGCACTACTGACACCTGTAACTTGCCCAGACACAAAATTTATAGGCATTACACGCACTTTCATCCAAAAGCAAGTAGCTTCACTAAAACTAGTAGCCCACAGAGACATAGATTTTTTTTTTTTTTTTTGCAGTCTTTGTTGTCTGCATAAAAATATGGGTCACGAAAGACAGCATCGTCAAAAAGCAGTGATGACTTGAGTGTAAAAGGTAACACTGACGCTATCATTTCTTTGTGGCACCAGGTCCCTGTCAGCTAATTGCTGAAGTCTTCAAGCTTATGGAAGTCCATGGGATCAAACCTCTCCCTACTATGATTTGTGAAAGCAGGTTTGTCTAACCCTTCAGTAGGCTACAAAGATTCCTCTCTGATGTCAGGCCACGTGAGTCAGATATATATATAGATAGATAGATAGATAGATAGATATAGATATACCACCACCTCTGCAAACACAAAGAAAATTATCTGTCAGCAGCTGTCCCTCTCAAAGCAGGAAATCACTCTTTGCTTTCCCAGCAAATATCAACAACTACAAGACTTGCTCTAGACTTAAAGCACATCTGCTAAAAGTACCTTGAGAACAATTTTGTTGTCTGAAGTTGGTGTCCTTCCAACCCATAGAGCAAACTTGCAGGGGTCTCCCTCTACATGTTCTGTGACACCAAGTTCTGAAGTCTGGAATTAAGAAAAAATTTGTTAGGACCACACAGTATTTTTTCTCAGAAGCCACAAAGGCATGCTAATAATCTACAAAATTGAACACTGCTATTTAAAGAGATTTTCAGAAGTTTAAGGCTAACTCACATGCTAGAGAGAATCCTTTACTCTGGTGGCAGTGGTGAGGTCTTTTCAAAAAAGCAAGAAATGCAAGCTTAACAGCCTTTTCTATAAAGTGACAATAAACAATAACACTTACAATCTGAATATCGAATTGCTTATTTTAGTTTTTGGACTTCACAGTAAAAGCCTTATAACTCGAAAGAAGATTCTTGGCAAAAAGTAAGTTTTGGCTTCTCTCCCTGTTCATTTCCATTGGAGAGCACTCACTATTTACTGGTTTTTAAGCTTCCTCTCAGATAAGATATGCCTAAGAATTCTCTTGGAATCTTCTAAAACTCTGGTTTCTTTTCTGTCAAATGAGCCTTTCCTAGTGTGTTTCCTTCCCTCTGAAACAGATGAAATAATTCAGAAATGCAGTTTCCCTCGAGAATTTTGTGAGACAAATACACGAGCAACCAGTCTTTGGGAATGTTCTAATGTCAGACCTTAATATCTAATTATCATCCAAAATGTTTTCACTTTCTGACTGGAACAACATCTCACGCATGTGAATTGGCTTCCACTTTAAACAATTCATATAGGTTCTGTTCCAAAAAAAATTACAAACTAAGCAATACAGCTCAAACTAAAAGAATCCTCACTCACCAACAGCTGGTAAGTATTCTCACATGATTAGAAGCTGAATTTTTCCCCTCATACACATCATCATTAGCACATACACACTTCAACACAGGAGATGCTGGATACCCAATACCTGAGTAAAGGCACTTTTTTTCTTCTCTCACTTAGATGCCAGCTTCAGGGTTTGGGTTTGTTTTTTTTTTTTTGTTTTGGTGAGTGAAAGCTTTTCTGGGTTTTTTTTTTCTTCTAAAATAATCCCATCCTAACATTTGCCTTCCACACACAACTGTCTTTGCCCAATGATAGTTGAGCAACATGTCTCTCTGCAAAGGACACTGTCCATGCTGAAAGTCTGCATGAGGCTCACAGAACAGAAATCATCGTGGGTTACTGGATGCATGGAAACCACACTGAGGTGAGGAAACTCTCCAACAGCCAGTTACTGGTGACTGGGAGAGTGTTCTGTCAAAGTAGTACCTGCCTGCCTTTTTCCCCACAGCCCTCCTTAGGCATTTGCTCTTGGACACTTAATCTCTTGCCAAAGGAGTTCATCAACACATTCTGCCACTTATATATGTATGTATCAAGCCACTGTGCTGGGGAAACCCTGATGGCCATCACGCCCAAAGCAAAGAGAAGGACCTCATTTTTGTAAAGCCACCTTCCAGAAGTCACAAGATAGCATACAAAAGAGATCTTTAGCTCAAATCAACATGCATGCTTTCAACACATGGTTTTTCTAAAGATCAAACTAAAAGAGCTGCTACAATAGTAAGCTGCACTACAGGGTATTTTTTCAGATAGATTATGACAACAAAAAGAAACCTTGTATTTTAGAAATGAAGTACAGTAACAGTCTTCAAGATTTCTATCAGTTCTCTAAGACCTTAGGCTGTTACTAAATTCCTGCTAGAGGGAATTTTACAGGACTGATCTTTCAGTTCTGTCACCTCTCCCACATGATCCATTGGCAGCTATTAATATTCTCCAATACACCAGCTTTTTTTTTATTTTTGGGTTCTTAAGAGCACCAAAGAAAGGTGTGATCAACAAGCTGCTGCAGCTGTGTTACTGCTAGCTACTAAGTATCAGGAAGGAAAGCAAGTGTTGGAAATGAAGTGACAGAATATGCAAAGAAAGATATGGAAAAATAGAGTCTTTTTTTTTACCAACCTGTTTTACACAGAAGTAAAACAGTGGACACAGAAGTGGGAAGAGGGAATGAATGAAGGAAAAGGAACAGAAGCACAGAGAAAAGACAGTATTTATACCATCTAGACTTCGTTATATATCCCAACAGGATCAATACAAGAATAATATTTTCTATGGTGTGATTCTGAGAAGGGAAGTCATTTCAAGTACTTGCTCTGAACTATTTGGTATAAAAGCTAATCTTGCTTTCAATAGATGCAGAGCAAGCCAAGGGAGACTGTCTTGACACTTGGCTACCTACATTTAAGGAGTGTCAATACTGCCCTCACCCAAGTCATCCAACAAGATAGGAAGGTAAGGATGTGAATTCTAGAGTTTTGTGAAGCACGCATACTAGAGATAAGGAAAGCAAGAGTGGAGGTTTGGGATTTTTTTTCTTTTTTTTTAGATGGGAAGAAAAACATTTCCACCTTTACATCCTTTCAGTAGACCATAAGTAGTATAATTCTATTTGCAGAATTTATTGTAAAACTACTGGTCTCAACGAACATTCTGGAATTAAGTTTTCCAAAACAAAATTCTTGCCTTCCCCAATCAGTAGGTGTAGAATATCCACTACAACAAATCCTTAACAACAATAGTAAACAAGAAAGATGAAGGCAGCTCATCAACTCCTTCCATTTTTCTGCTTTATCTAAATGAGTGTTAAAGAATCTGCAATCAACACATAATTAAGACAAAACCAGTGCAGCCCAATACTGATTTTCATTTGACCTGACACACCAAGACTGACATGTACCCTTCATGTCAGTTGCTTTAAGCCTATCCTTTCACCTCAAAAGCAAGACAAAGCACCAAAGTTGCAAGATTCAGTCTCTATATTTCAAGGCTGTTCTTCCAGTGTTCTGTAATAGTTGAAGTTTTTCATGCACACTTAAATCACCTGAGCTTAGCTGAAGCCTAATCTAGACAGTTTTGTAAATATGATCAGTTGTTCTCCCATACTTACAAACAGTTTGCTTTTGTAAATATACTTGCTCCTTCCGCTTGAGTCCTTTACTTCTTTACTGAAAACCAAGGACATCTCAAAAAGGAAAAGGTGCCTCTCTCTTCCCTTTCGAATCAGAGTTTTTGGGTCCCACACTTGGAAGGATTCTTGAAGGATGAGCTCTCCCTGAGATTCTATATTTTCATCAAAGCCTATAAACAGAGAGAAAGGAAAGATTCACCATGAAAAGTTGGTAATACAGGTAATGTAAAAAGCACAGCTTCTGTTCATTAAACAGTATGATTTTTTTCTCCCTGATACAACTTCCAAAAGATGAGATTCCAAGAAAGCAATATGAAAACCAAGACTTCATTATAACACTGCAACATACTAAATGTAACTGCAGCTCGAATGTACTTCTAAATTTAGACATCCAACTGTTAAGAACTTAATCAACTCTTCTGGCAGTATTTTACCAACAAATGACAAATCTGTCTTTGCCAGCTTCTGGTAGCCTCTTCTGTGATGAAAATGATTTCTCTTATGAGCTTTCTGCCACTGTAGAAAGTAAGCAACTTGCAAAGACACAGAGCACATCAGGTTCTTCTGAGACTGGCAAGCTCCCAAATGCCACCTTTTCTGGAGGTACACCTTCTCTACCATGTGGGCAATGAGCACAAAAATGTGTTCCAACTGGGGATGGAAAAACATATAAGCTTGGAGCTGTTGGCACACAATCAGCCTGCTATTGGTCATGTCAGAAGCGATCCACAGTAACTACTAGCTGGATCACTTGTATTGAGACATAATGAAAAAAAGGTAAAGATTGAGAATACCAACAATTTTACTTCCATTTTAAGAGGTACCATGCTCTCCCAGTTTAATACACAGCTTTAGAGCTAGAGGATAACAAAAATTGTCTGCCATACTCTTCCGAGTAGTATCAAAACGTATTTTAAATAGATACTGCTTGCCAGTTCTCATGTTCTGAACAGGGCAACGGTATGGAGAGGATCAGAAGCAAGTTCCGCCAGGATGTTCATTCAAAATCCTCCAGAGACATAAAGAGGAAATGTGCTCACTCACTATACTTGTCCAACATGGGATGACTCAACAATGCACGCAAAATTCATTGTAAAACCAACTTATGTAGAAGATTAGGATATTCTCCAGAGTCACATTCCCAGTGTTAAAAGATTATTATCAAAACTGGTCAGCCTTTATACTAAGACCACCTCCCAAACAAGCATTTGGAACTGATCCTGTAAACTGACCAACATCCTTACTGTTTAAAATCAAGGAACAGAAGTGATTCGGAGCATTCATATGATAGAGGATCACATATCAAACCAAGGCAAATTTTACAGTAACAATACCAGAAATTCCACAACAAGCTGCATGCTACTACCAGAAGGCAGAGGGGAAGAAAAGGCATATTGACTAGAAGCACTTAAAAGTAGTTATTCAGCAACTGTAGGACAAGAGGGCCCTGCTTTTTTCTCAAAAAATTTAAAAGCCCAAGAAAAGCACTTCTATTACTAAATGTATGATTGCACCATTCTAACATGGTAATGTGCCAATTGCAAAACAGATTTTGGCAGGAAGTTGTTCTAAGCACGTAGATGCATTGCATCCAACCTCCACTGTCTGCCATGAACATGATTATGCTGGCTTAGGCTTGGGCTAAATTGGCTTATGCTGACATTTTACTGCCAGAAGATAGATTTCATGTCAACCAGAAGTCTGTTATGGAACAGGCAGCAAACAGATGTGAAAAAGACAAACTTCTTAGAGACAATTATTTGATATATAAATCAGCAAAATCACCAATAATACACTTATGTGCCTCATATAAAGAAGCTAAGGATACTGCTTGGAGAACGCAGCCAAACCCAGCATATCTGACCAGTCAGTCACCTATTGCATTTTGGGTGAGTAGTGGACTACTTCATTAGCCTACACGTTTTTCAAATCTGCAGTGGCACAACTATAGATCAAGGTGAAAGAACACTTTAAAAAAATTAATAAAACTGTACCAGCTGTCTGTAACAATTTATTTTCCTAAATAAATCTGCATCTTACAAAGCTCTGCCAAAATGGTAGAAAAATACAAACCCAGAGAAAAGAACATGTACAGAAAACAAAATAAATCTGCAGCAAACAATTAATTGGAAAGGCAACTTGAATCCTACCTTCCAGCATGCTGAGGTGCATGGCATCATTGGCTCGCTTTGGCACACTAAGCATCACCTCCAGGCCATCCTTAATCTCACCTTTACCTTCTTCACAGCACGTGAGCAGCTCCTGAAAAGACAAGCAGAAAAAACGACTATCACTTATTTCTATACTAATATGATAGACAACCAAAGAGTAGTTCTAACAAACCAAAAATCTTTTTTGACACATTAAGATCATTTTGAACTTCTTACCCTGCCAATGACATGACAGCGTACTTTGTTTCTACCATGACCAGTTCTTCCAGGAGCAGCCCAAGTTATCAGTTAACCACTTCTAATTTAAACAGGTTTATCTGCTTAATAAGAAATCTTTAAAAGTTATGTTAAGAAAAAGCTTTTTTTGATAAGCACAGACACAATTATCAGATGCTGTGCCCAGAACAACGCAGCTCTCAAGTCAGGGACCTGTCCCACCTCCCATGTCAGTCATTGCTCCACTGCACCTGCTCTGTACAACTGCTGATAAAGAGAATTTACATTGTTTTATTCTAAGTATTGGATTAATGAGTGTGGTCACACAGTCAAAAGCAACCTACAAACAAAACTTTTCAATACCAAGAAGCATTAAGCAATGGACAGAAGTTTGAGAATTGAACATGCTGAAGTGTTGTAGTAAAATTTAGGGCATACAGTTCTCTGCCCATTTAACATCCTACAGATTTAACGTAATAGCATCTGAGCTGATATTCAAATTTCCTCGCAGCTTTTAAGCATTTGAACAGTATCAAGATAAAATGTAAGTTACATAACCAAAAGGGCATATTATGTCCCTTCTTTTATTCAAAAGGCCCACTTAATTCATTCCCTCAGGTTAAACTCCTTTTCACCTTTTTAAAGGGAAAGCCATGTGACTTCTACTATTATGATCATTCTTTTTATTCAGCTGACAATACCACCTAAATGCTGGTATGATCACACCTAAATTTTGCATGACAACTCCACAGAACAGTGAGAGTAACTAAATATCTCCGAGGCACAGAAAATGAGCAGCTTCAATACCATTTGGAAAAACAAGCTATTATGCTACCATTCTATAAATCTCTCTCCTATTACAGGAGGAAAAAAAAAAAAAAAACCAAAAAAAACCCCCAGAAACCCAGCAACCACCAGACAAATCCATTTTACCACACAGCAAAGAGCAAAGGCTCTGCAAACACCAGTGAAACCAATCCATCCCACCACTTCCATAAAGTAGCAGGTTAAAGCATATTAATACTAAAAATAATAACAATTGTTAGAATTAATACCTCAAAATTTCTGAAACAGCACAGCCCAGAGTATTTCTGTAATTATAACTTGACTAAGTTGCAACTCCTTGCAAGTGGAACACAGACAATAGATTTCAGTCGAAATTGACAGATTTGTTTTCACCCAATGTGACCTGAAATAGCCTCTAATGTTTTTCAGAAATTTCAAAAGCAATCACACATGGTGTTCTCAAGTAAAAAGGGGAGACACAGATCAGTTACAGTGCTTTTGTAGCCTGCTACGACAAAACAAGCATTGCCACGTAACAGAGACCCAGCACAGTCCAAGAACACTGCTGCTCACTTGAGAAGACATCTGTCCACTGAGTGAAATCTCTAACTACAAAAGTTGTGCTTATTTTAACAACTACTATTTACTTGACATCTCCAGGCAATATTACAAGTAACAACTCTTTGTGCAACAGCTCTACAGGTACAGTCACTATGTGTAAATATTTACTGATATACACACATGTAAATATGTCTTATAGATACTTTATATTCCAGTTTTATATATAAATAAATAAAATAAAATAAATATATTATTATCTATTTTACAGTATTTAATACCATCCGCTTAGCTAATGGCTTGCCAAAATTTGGTGCAGAAACCATTACAAAAATGGTTTTATAGCCATGAATTACTTTTTTACCCTGGAATTGCAAATTATATTTTCTAAGTAAACATCAGTAGACAGGTATCTTTTATTGGTTTACAGAAATCTGGACAAAAAGTTGCTTGTTTATGCCTTCTTTCATTTTCAGTTGAAATTTTGGCGCAGTATTTGTGGCTGCCCAGGATGCTGGAGTCTTGGAGAGCAGAGCAGAACAACCCTCCTGATTTCAGCAAGAGCTTTGCCTTCTTATGACCAGCAGAATCAGATGAAGAGCCCTGAATTAATACTGACCTTTAAAAGAAGCTGGTATTTTGTTATCCTTTGGACAGGTTTGATAAGGTAAGAGGAGATAGAGTTGGCCAGTCCATGTCGTTGCTGTATCTCCTACGTGGAGAAAGCAAACATTTGAGGACTGTGACCACCAACACTCAGATAATAAACTGTTTTGAGAGATATGAAATAATACACATTAACTATAAATTCTATTTTAGCAGAAAAAAAATCCCCCCAAAACCAGGATAACCAGATATTCTAGGCACAATGAATCATTATGCTGTGCATCTGCCTGCTCACTTGGTACAAACAGAAGATGATTACTTCCAAAAGTACCTGTTTCAACAAATCTAAATACAAAGAGCAACAATTAGGGACACAGAATGTGTGGCAACACCTTTTTAAAAAACATTAAGATCTGTACTTCTTTTGCTACTTGCAAGAGAGGAAAAAGCCTCACATTCTAGTGTTCCTGGGAAGAGGCAGGAGTACTGGGAAGGCTGAGGTGGGGGTTTCTCAGCATCTCCTGCTATTTCAGTGCCAACAGCCACAGACGGCCTCATCCCCACCAGAGGGAGCACCGAGTAACAGTTTCTGACTGAAGGAAAGAGGTTACCAAGCACTTAAAAAGAAAACAGCCGCTTACAAATAGAAAAAAGAATGACCTCCACGAAGCTAACGGTGGAAACCAGAATTATCTGATAGCTAAATGGGATGATTACAGATTTCAGGTACTGACTGGGGCTGAACTCCACTGATACGGTCTGCCATTTATCATAGCTTTGGATCTATTTTAACCAAGCAATTTCAAACACAAGTTATGCCCCACAGCTGTGTGCCATCTAACCATGATTACAGTGAATGGGATACACCTGATATTTTCACATGGACCGGTGGTGTCATCAGCGGAAGTGCTTGAGTTCTCTGTGCATAGAATTAAGTCTTCACTCTTCTAATATACTTTAGGTGGGTTAGGGGATGGAGAGCTCTGGATATAGTGGTAAAACAGATAGATCAAAGGAAATGGTGGCAAGAATTTATTTCTAATATTTTTATCAGAGCCCTGTGTTATTTTTCAAAATGTTATTTACTAAATTTTCCTTTAGATTTTTTTCTTTTGGTCATATCTACCTGATTTTCTGTAACTTACCTGCTCTTCTTCAAACACTGAAAACTTAATGGAGGCTTCACAGAAAGGCTTTGTCTCACAATGTTTAGAAACCCCATTTCCTCTGTGATTAGGCTTTTGAGATTAACCCCAAGGACTTCAGGGATTTCCTCTACTTGTACAAACAATTCTAAAAAAAACCCTGTAGTGTCATTACACAGCTAGTGGCTCAGCTGGGGAAAAAAACGGAAAAAGAGAGCACTCTAATTGAATCACCTGCTAATATATGTCCAACCGAAACTCATTCACTGTGGCCAAAATTCCTCCCCAAAACCTCTAACAGATCTATATTTTTGTAGTTTTTTATGCAGAATATTACATGTGTAGACCATGAAACCAGGGGACTGAATAAGCAGCTTCAGCCCTTCTAAGTAACAGCAGTGAACTGAATTACCACTATAGTGCAGTAGTGTTTAAAAGTGCTCCAAAAATTTAACCAAGATTTCTATCTCTGTTACACACAATGCAAACTAAGCACATCAAAACTTGCTAAGATTTGCAGGATGTGCTTGTGTGAGCTGAAGATTCATGTCTTGGCTGTTGGCTGCCAGAACCTGCTTCCATTTCTGAACCACTCTGATATGTGACAGTGACTTTTCACATCTGATTTGACAGCTCTGTAACACCAACTGAGCAATGGAGGTTAACCACGTGAGATACAGGATTGATTTTCTTAAGCTGACAGCTTAATAAATTGCAGCATTATTAACAGGAAACTTGCATTTTCTTAACAAATTAGACACTCAGCAGAACCACAAATATATGAGTCAAACAGCCAAGGCGTGCTTTTAAGATGGACACAATGTACTTACATCAAAGTATGCTCCCGCATGTTCTAATATCAGCTGAGTGGAATCTGGCTTATTTTTACAGTAGGTAACGTACATCTGGAATTTGTCTGCCTGCAGAACAAAATGCAGATTTACGAAGTTTATCAGGGAGCATCATTCCTGTCTCAAAGTTTTTACACCACTATCAGAGAGCTTATCTTCCCTATCAAGAAACTGCGCTGTACAGAATTATATTTCCACTCAAATTGGCAGCGTAAAAATAGACATCAGGCAAGTAAGACTGAAAACAACAGCAATATATATAAAAATAGGTTATTCAAAGCTAAGACAAACCAAATCTTCACACTGGTTTAGGCAACTTGCATACACTTCAACAGCAGCGAAGGACTGGCATCTGACAGGAGTGCCCTAATTATTGTTTTCTCAGTTAAAGACATACTTTTTACATGAATTTGAAGGAAGAGGTACTTTTACAAATCAAAAAGGGATCCGAGAGCAAGAATTCATCCCGTCATGCCTCCTATCCCCCTTTCTACTTCTAAATGTAAGTCTGACTTCATTACCCAAGTAACAAAGCAATGTCCAACATCTTCTGGTAACTGTTCATATTTTTCCAACTCCTTGAGAAATATACTGTGGGTAGAAAAGAAACAAATAGTACAAGGCATATGAAACATGTTCATTACAGCAACTTGTTTGGATCTAAGGCCATCAGAGAACTTTCTGTAATACCAAATCTATGAGTTAAGGAAATAAATGGTATAGATAAAAATGTTTAATAAAAGTACTAATATCAAATATAATTCAATAAAAATTCTGATAAGAACATCAGAAATCGAACGAGCAGACATGCAGTTAATACATAAAAATATACAAAAAAATATTAATTGCTGTTTCTCTCTATCAAGACAGATTCCTACTGCTTTCAGTTTCAAGAAAAGCCTTCACCTCAATTTAAAAAAACCCAAAACCTTGCTTTTTGGATACTCAAGTTCTCAAGTTAACACAAAGCATACAAAGAACTGTAAAATCGGAGTCTGGAATACGCTAAGTATATTTTATTACTTCAAAGAATCATAGCCCAATATAAATGTGTACACAATCCAGAAATAACAAAGAAGGAAGATTCAGAGCAAGACTTCTGTACACAGATCCCCCTAGGAACCACTCCATTCAGAAGAAATGGAGTGGACAAGTCTCATTTATGCTCTGTACTCCAGTAAATGTAATAATGCTGGAGCATCTCCACAGAATCTAAGAAGAGCCACAAAGAGCTGGGAGCTGTACTCTTTCCCACTAACAGCTGTACTTGGATATCAGGAATGAGGGTTTTGAGAGAATGACAGAGCCCTAACGTTCGTGCTATGTTTGCATTTTATTGAGTTCAGTGGTTTTCATCTCCTTAGAACAACTGATAAACCTACAACAAAATTTTGGTGAAACAAAAATATTTCTTAAATGCTGAAAGATGCCTGAGACTGAAAAATACAACTTCTAATGGTGTACCTACCTCTCTGCATAAAGCAACAGCTGAAATAATTTAGCAATGCAAGAGGAAAATATTTCAATTTTTTAAATGGGAAAGCATTTATTATTGATATACACAATATTTTCATTAGGAAATCCCTCAGGTCATCATTTGGATTTAGCAGTAGTATGGAAATGGAAGATAAGTCACTCACTTATTGTGGAACTCGTAAATTTCCTGCATGTTTCCAAAGATAATGTGTTCTTTGTTTACAATACCAGGTGGGATCTCCTCGACTCCACTTGTCATTTCCCATAGATATGTCTGCCCAGAAAAAAAGAGATGTGTGAAAAGTGATGATAAACTCCCAACAGACACAGCCAAGTATCTTTAAGTATGCATTCCTGGAGAGAAACTAGGCAGAGATCACACAGCAGCATCATCTCCAATTGTGACAGTGCCTGTTGTGTCAAATATACCTTGTGATTTTGACAGTGAAATACAAGTTCTAAAACTGACAATTAAACATAGTCCCTGAGACTTCATCATTTAAAATGCATAGTGTTCTTGACAACCTCTAATGCTTCAGGATATTCCTTATCAAGGTCATGTCTCCAGTCTAGAAGTTCATGCTTTGTGCAACAGCTACCACTGAACCTTAGTTGCTTCAACATAACAATTACTGGGCACTTTTCCATGGAATCTCACTGAATTTCTATTCAAAAAGTCAGCTAGTAGCAGAACATGTGATACAGATAATAAGAGAATTAGCACAAGCTCTCCCCTATTGCTAGCAAAGCAAATAAACCAAACCCCTCCTTTTTGCCTCCTCTCTCTAAAACAAAAACCCCACACACGATTATGAATTGGGAAAGGAACAAATACTGAAACTCAGTACTAACAAAAGCAAAACATATAGGGTGAATTCTGAAATGGCTGTTACCAGATGCAATTTTAAGTTTCATCTTAATGACAGTAAAATTACTTAATTTGGTCCTATGATTCCAAACCAATCATGCTCAGCTGTTGAAAACAGAAAGCAATGGATTGAATCCTGCCTCCAAAGATTAGTGAAAAAAACAAAACTCACATCCATGCATTCCCGGAGGTCTCTTACGTAAGCCTTTTCTGTCTGAATTAGCTCAGCCATAATGAACCTTAGGTGACAACAGAAAGAATAATCAGAACTCAGTCTGTTAGATCACTATGAACACATAATAACCAGAATACATCTTTCTCCTCATCAGCTTTTGCTTTTCCACTGCAGCAAGAAAAATGTGAGAACTGAAATGTGAAGAGAGACAACAGAGGAAGGAAACCTAAGAGGTAACATCCCTCCATTACTAACCAGGACAAAAAGAAATGGAGAAGGAGATAGAATTTTTTCTCTAACACTTTTCACTGCTACAGTAATTTAACTCTTGTCTTGCTTTCTCCCCTTACACATTTATTTCACATTAGTTCTATGAAGGAAAAAAGCATTTTAAAAGAAGTCTAACAGTTTTGAAAGTTTAAGATTCTGTCATGCTACAATTATCTATGAGAACAAGCATGTGAATAAATGGCAACAGGAGATACTATCACTCTCTTTTTACCAATTATATGATTTCTAAGCTGCCAGACAAGCCATGACAGTGGTTTCATTATCAGGATTGACTTATGCATTCTTATTGATTAAAAAATAAATAAATGTATTACTCTTTCCTGCGGGCAGACTTTCGTTTTTCTTCGTTAAGCTCATGAGCAGCGTCGCGCAGTTTCACCTCTGACCCAGGGACACTGGCTGGGATTATATCCAGCTGCAAGCTTTTGCTCTTTATTAAAGAAAAGAAGAATTGATTAAGGAAGGAGACAGGAGAAAAAGGTAGCTAAATTGAATGCAAGTAAAGCTTGTTTGTCTGTCATCACACTCAAATTTCTCTTACCGATTTATTGGAATCGGAGGAAATACCCAGAGCTTTCTCTAAAGAGGTCCTGTATTTCTCCATGCGCAGGGAAAAGTCTCTGTACCTCTTATCCACTGCTGTGACACATTTTTTAATCTCTGTTGCATGAGCATGCCCTTTTTCACAAAAGCCATCAGCCAGCTGTATCAACAACTTCACCCTCTCTTTGGTTTGCTATGAAAACAGGAAAATATCGAACAGTTACAAGCTCTACCTGTCATGCAGGGGGTCATTTTGCCACACTGCTACTAAGTGCAATTAGAAAAGGAATTGAAGGAGCTAACTGCCTCCCCTCTCTACCCAGAACTCCTTTAAACAGATAACTTTTACTTAATAAAAATTACACAAGACTAATGTAGGTTTCATTGGGCTTTATTATTACATGACTAGAAGCAGATTGCTTATTTTTCTTTGAAAAATGTGCTTCATATCTAACACAGAGATTAAATTCTGTTAGGCAAGCCTTTTAACATGGGTACTCCTGCATCAATACAAAGGCATTTTGATGCCAAAGAGAGTTCCTTGTCCATTATCACTGAAGCACTGGTATTGGACCTGGCAAACAGTCTCAAGAATCTACCTCATTTGGACACCACTGAAATGCTGAGATGGAAGTAAGTCTCATTATATACTTTACTCTTTAATGGATTAAGACTACATTCTTTAAATCTTTTCTATATTATGCTTTGTTGGCACGGAGTTGTTTGAGAGAAGCTAAGAGAACAAGTAGTTACCACCAAATGACAAGCTGCCTAAGACTATGCGCTTTCTTTCGTGTAAACCATAGATCATCCACAATGGATGAGTTTATACATCCACCTCTCTCGTCATGACTGAAGGGTACTGTCAGGGCCCTTGCTAGCAGGGAGTTAAGCAAAACAGTCAATAAAAACTTGACTCTTACATTATTGAAAAAATTAAGTTTGTCCTCTTTTAATTCTTTCTGTTCCCTAACAGTCCCTCACCCAAGTATTTCTTTTCAATATGGAATTAGCAAGGGCTATCATATCCTCCCAACAGGTAGCAAAATGCCAAGGGAGTGATAAAAACAACTTCCTTTCAAAAGGGGCACCAACATCATCTGCAGGCTGACAGGAAATAAGGAACTGCAGCGGTGCTCTGCATACAGGAAGGGATCCAGCAAATCCAAGTCTGGAGCAAAGCTCAGACAGGAGAAAATCCAGCTTTGAAAATCAAAAGTGATCTCTGTTCTTTCTGGATTTTCTTTTCTCCCTTCCCACATGTCCTCTGACCAATTCCATCCCCAAGTCTGTTCTGGGGTGATCCTTCAGACAAATACACATTTGCTTACTTTCCTGGGCTCTATTATTTCTCTATGAAGGTTGGAGAGCCAGAGGGAGCAAAAGGTGACAGTTTGAACAGGTGGCAAAACAAAACTGAGAGACAGACAAGGCTACAAACTCAGGTACTTCAGTCATGCACTGGTTGTCTGTCTTTCACACATGAAAACTGGTACGCCTCAGGAGTGACATCTGCATCTCTGTAAAGGCCTCCAGAGATGTACTGCCTAACTTTCAAAAGGGTTTACAGCAGAATCACAGAGTACTTTAATAAAATAAGTTACCTAACAAATAAAGCTTCATTTTTTCTACTAATTAATAATAATAGGCTGAATAATAATACAGCTTGTTGTATTTTATATCCTAAATGAACATTCAATAATCCACAATCATGAAGATATGAAAGTGGAAATCAAATGCCCTGAAAGGTTTGTAGGTATTGAAAACATTTTTAAGCTACCTCACTACAATTTTGTCATGAGAAATCAACAGCACAGAGGGCTCATGAAACTCCAGTAACAATGAATAAGCAGTTACTCCAGTAACTGCTTATTTTCTGGGTTATTGTATTCTCAGCAGAAATACAGACAGAAAGCCACTTCAAGTAAACAGATCTTGATGGACACATCCTTCAGGGATTTTCTGATGGGCAGGGGGAATTCAGCTATTTTATTTTGTTCCAAATCTTATATAATTCAACTTGTTTATCAACAGCTTGGATGAAGGAATAGAATGCACCCTTAGCAAGTTCGTGGATGATATGAAACTGAGGGGCCGGCTGTGCTGCCTCAGTGGGACCTTGATAGGCTGGGGAGTTGGCAGAGGAATCTAATGAAGTTCAACAAGGGCAAAGGCAGGGTCCTGCAACATGGGGGGCAATAACCCCAAGTACCAGCACAGGTTGTTGGCTGATCTGCTAGGTAACAACTCTGTGGAGAAGGAGCTGCGAGTTTTGGTGTATGAGCATGAGCGTGCAGGGCCCAAGTGGCCAGGAGGGCCAGTGGTATCCTGGGGTACATCAGGAAAATGCAGCCAGAAAGTCAAGGGAGGTGATCCTGGCCTTCTGCTTGAGCCTAATGAGGCCACATCTGGAGTATTGTGTTCAATTCTGGTTTCCATAGCTCAGGAAAGACAAGGAGCTAATGGAGAGGGTCCAGCAGAGCAACACAAAGATGGTTTGGGAGCATATATCTAATGAGGAGAGACTGAGAGAGCTGGGCTCATTTAGTCTGGAGAAAAGTGAGAAGGGATCTCACCAAAACACAAAATATCTCAAAGGCAGCTGTCAGGAGGATGGTGCCAGACTCTTCAGCGATGCCCAGTGACAGGACAAGGACTAATGGCCATAAACTAAAACCACAAGAAGTTCCATCTCAACATGTGGAAGAACTACTTTGTATTGAGGGTGGCACAGCACTGAACAGGCTGCCCAGGGATGTCATGGAGTCTCCCTCTGTGAAGACATTCAAAACAACCCACCTGCACGCATTCTGTGTAACCTGCTCTTGGGGACCCTGCCTTGGCAGGGTGATTGGTCTAACTGATCTCCAAAGGTTCCTTCCAACTCCAAGTATTTTGTGGTAATTTTTAAAATTCATTTTACCTTTGCTGTGATCTGAAATTCTTCATGTTCTTTTAACAACTCTTGAGTATGCTGGATACTGGAACCAGTGGAAGTATGTGTAGATAAATAAAACTCTCCATTGTCATGAATCCATTCCAGAGCCTAAATAAAGCAATAATGAAGTAAGAGAAAAGACAATATATTTTTGGCAATAGAAAGCATCTGTAATCAGTATTTCACGCACACAATTTAGCCACTGGTGAATTTTACTCTATGTCACTTGTGGCAACTTTCTAATACCTCTACAATATCAAAATAGTCCATAACTCTGAAATAATTCACTTAGTCTATGAAGTAATGTTTAGAGAATTAAAAATTATGTATGAATCTGATCACTTCAGGGAAGACCACTACTGCAGGACTACAGCAGTCCACTATTGAAAGGTTCTAACTAATTGTGTTCACAGTTTTGGTAGTATACTCTCCAGCTGAGGAAAAACAAACAAAAAAATCACTTTCTTGGTGCCACATGGGACAGCTGTACTCAGAAATATACATGTTCCTACTTGTAAAAATGTACATAAGACCACCAAGTGTGTACGCTAAACTTTCCAAGCATGTAAGATTTAACTATCACTTCACTCTTTTGCTGACATGTATTCCAGTCTCACAAAGTGTGGTCTGTGCTCCTAGAAATTAACCCTACAGTAGAGAAGGAACAGTGAGATGTCTCAGTTAAACCAATTCACATATAAGTAGAAAAAAGCAAGAACTGAGAACTGCACACTAGGATTGTTTCCCTTCCATATCTCGACACTTTATTTACTCACTATTATGAAAAATGCTGATCCATGTAATTATCTATGCTTCACCCACACTACCTGCTGCCCTTTAAGCATAACTCAGCGGCTGTGAGGAATCTCTGGCTCCTGGAAAAAGCAAGAGTCAACTCCAACTGCTGCATAACATTGAAAATCTATCTGACAACTATTATACAGCTCTCAATACAGGCTCCCTACAGCAGCAGGCAGATGGATGGGGAGTTTAGAAATTTCTCATTTCTGACAAAGCCATAAGCAGATGATCAAAGAGTTTTATACAGCTTGCTTAGCACCATCGTATTACTAAATGCATGTGTATCTTTTGTATCTTTAGTAAATACACAGAACACTAGACAAAAATTTAATACCCCAAAAGAAAAAGTAGCAGATTGCTGGTGGGTCCTCTTCCCTTAAAAGGATGAACTGAAATTATGAGTGTTATCTATCCACATTAGCAAGAACAGGAAAAGATTTATCTTAGTGGACAGTAGATATGTATGTTTCACACACACAACCTTCCACTGAGTCAGAAAAGGCACTGTCTGTATTATAATTCCACCAATGATTTAAGCTCATCAAAGCTGTGATGAAACAACGTTAATTCCCTTACTTCCACTTCAAATGCTTTTCCTTCTTGGTGCAAAACCAAGTGAGTAGGAAGTTCAAAATTCAACACCAAATGTGATGCCAGGATGCCATTTTCTTAGTCACATACTAGTGCAGGTGCAAGCCTGATGAGATGGGTCTATACTTTTAAAAACTGCTGATGGAAAAAAACCAACAACTCTTGGACTCCTGTCAAAAAAGCAGCATTTCAACCAACCACCTCTGTGACACGTGTTGTCATTCTAATGTCAATCTTTGCAAGTGAAGACTGACATGGACATGCACAGCATGGCTACCACTGATATTACCAACAACGTTTAATACTTCTTGCTTTTAACTTTTTAACCTCTGTATTTTTTAAGTGGGTTTATTACACAGTGCTGGAATGAATGACAAACAAAAAGCTGCCCTCCCCAAATCACAGAATGGTTTGGGTTGGAACTGAACTTAAAGATCATGTAGTTCCAGTTGCCATGAGAATGAAATGTTGTCTTTTCATAACTTGCTGGCAGCTCTCTAGAAGCACAGTATGACAGAAAGTCAGACTTGATCTTAATTCCTACAGTTTAGATCAGCTTTCATTTCAGCTGAGGTATCACTACAAGAACTGGAGAAATCAGTTCAGGAATCAGGTAAGCCCTTAACTCTGAAAGGATTTGAGAATCTAGCTTTGTCCTTGCGAACCACTGTGGTATCTTTTCCATCACAAGGACATCAGGTTCTGAAGGCACAAAGAACAGGTTCTTCCAAATTCCAAAAAAACATCTATATGAAGAGAGCAGTATTTCCATTTTTTTGGCTAATCACTGTGGAGTTCCATATACGGTTTGGTTTGCTTTGCTTTTTGATGACTGAACTGGTGATTGCTGGAAAATGGGATTTACAATGAAAATGCTGACAGATCTTTATCTCCAGTGTTTGCTAGTTAGCAACCTCTATACAAAAACAAGTAGATCATGTGCTTGTCAGAGGTTTAAATTAAGGTTATTCAAAAGTGGAGTGGAGAGGGCAGGGAAGGGATGGTGGTATTGTTTTAAAGAAGTATCAGACTTCAAATTTACTCCAAGATACATCTTGCAATAATGTCTTTGTGAAAGCATGAAAGGCAGACTTGAGAATTCTTTCAAGAGAGCAAACCAGACCAAAAGTATTTAAACTTCTGTCTAAATTAGAAGTCAGAACGAAATAAAAAATTAGGTTTTTGAGCCCTTTAAAGAGGATCTGACTATATTTTACATTATGGGTATTGTGTCCTTTTCCACAGAACAGGAACAGATAGCTTCCTTTCTTTGTCTTATAACCAGTTTTAAAAAAAAAAAAAGTAAAGAACCATCACAGATTAATCTACTTACCACTTCTGCCTTGAACTCCCTACTTATTTTTAAGGCAGGTGTTTTGATTAGTCAAGTTACTAATTAAGTGAATTATTTAATAGTTCTTTCCAGACTGATAAACTCAACAAAATACCAAGAGGTGGATCTATCACGCAGGAAACCATGAAACCAAATACACAAAGAACTGAAAAACCAAAGTAATTCAGTTATTACTGTTTAATGAGTTACCCAACTTGTCAGATTTCTAGAACTGCCAATCAACGTAATTAGATATTTTTCCTCCAACATCTGAGAAAAATGCTGCTGCCTGTAATTTCCCCAGACAAATTAGGTGTGTGTGTAAAAGTTAACAAGCATAACAATTTGTCAAACACAAGCTTGCAGAAATTAGATTTGCCAGTACCAGATGAAGCTGGCAGAAGCAAAACATCACCTTTAAGTTACAACAGTTACAGACACACTGCCACACTGAATTTACTTGTTCTGTATTAAAGGGAAGGCAAAGAATTCAATTTGCTACGTTTATCCTTCTGATGTTTTAGCCATTTGAAATATCGAAGTCAATGACAAATTTGTTACCGTGAGAAGACAGAGTATGTCAGCCCTCGATCACACCAAAGAGGATGTTGATGTTCATATGAAACCCTCACCTGTTTGGCACTTCTTTCAAACACCACATACTGCTGGCATTGATCAAGACGCCTTTTACGCATGGTCCAATAATGTAGCACACGGTTCTCCCTCTGGAAGAGTTCATTCAAGATATCTGAAGAAATGAAAACAGAGCTTATGACAACCAAATTTAAAATATCACACTAAAATCAGGGGAATAAAGTACTTTACATTGTAGAATTTACTATACACTAACTCTTTCTGTTAGTCTTTGCTTTGCTTTCTTCCTGATATTAATGGAACACAGAGTGTTCCCTTTTCATTACTTAGGGAAGTGTTGGTTAAAGAAATTAGAAATGCAATTAAAACTTACTACTGACACCTTTTTTTTCCTTTCAAATATTTTTCACAAGGGGACTGCCACTGCTTATAGCAGGATTGAAAATGTCAGCTGATAAAGATACCACTTGATGGAGTTTCCTCAGAAAGAATGAGCATGCACAAGTAATCACAACATGCTTAATATATTACATTAATTGAAGTAAAAAAGCAAATTTTTAATACATCAGTCTCCTATAAAGTATTCTAATGATTTAATATAGATGAATACAGCCTCAGGCCACCACAAGATCAAATGCAGTATAAGCAGACTTTTTATGTACAGAAACCCAAGTAATAAAAATAGGCAATTACTAAGTTTGTAATTCTCTATTGAAAAAAAAAATCAAACCCAACAATATATAATTGAGTAAGCTGACATGTTAAATATGAATGCTCACTGAACCTTGACAGAACTTCCAGGTAATTAAATAATTAACTCTAGTTTGTTTTTCCTGAGTATCAGAAAACTCACATCCAAATCCCACATGTCCATCCTTTTAAATTCTTCCTGGCAAAGACCTTGTGCTTACAGTATGCAGAAGACCTTATCTGAACTCTGCTTCTTTAAAGCTTACGGTTTTTCCATCAAACAAAGAAATGCTAGCAGTTTCCTGTGAAGCTCACTTTACCCACTGCTGCTTCCCAAGCAGCAGCCCTACTTGACTTAGTAGGTACTGCAAACCCAGAGGGCAAGCTGAGCGCAAGGGAACGGGGACACTCAATGTCTCCGCCAGGTGATTCTCTTGGAATTGCATAGAGCCAAAAGGGAGGTCCAGCAGAAGAAGAGACCACAAAAAAGACTTATTCTTTACATCAACACTTTACTTGCTTTTCTACTTATACCCAGAGCTGCCTATTTTCCATGATCTGTAATTTCGAGTGGAGGCTATCAGGTGCTAGGTGTCTTAAGGTCTCTTCATTCTGCTCTCCCACTGTACAGGTCCACCGTACTTTACATCCCCAAGGTAACAACTCCAAGAAACAGTTTGACAAAGAAGCTCACATAACAGGAAGCCTGAGGGGAAATGTATCTTTGTCTACCTCATCAGAGATCTGGGACCAAACACAACTTGTCACAGCCTCCCTGAGGATAATGAAACCTGTCTGCATCACTGCCAACATCCTCCTGCTTACAAGCACCATATTCCCACTTGCCACAGGGTGCTGAGATCACCCAGAATTTGCTTTTGGTTGGAATGTGGTCACTGTGGCCAAGGTTGTATTTTTTGCTGGTCAGACTCCCCTCAAATATGCCTCAGCTGATCCGTCCCTTAGCCAAGCTATGAGCTGATCTGCTGTGAGCCTCCCCTGCTTTCTCAGTTTTATTTCTACCTTATGTCACCTCCAAAACACTTGCTCTGAGTACATGCCAGATTTTGGGAGGCAGGGAGGTGGAGTGGGTGGGACACAATTATCATTATACAATGCAACACACCCAACTGGGCACACCATATAAAAAGAGGTATCTTGATAGTGATGCAAGCAAAGTAGTTCTGACAAAGAGCAAGCGAGGTGAATTTAGCAAATTGGAACAGCATTTGTTCTGTCAGCACATGATACAGATGGCAAGGCAGTGAGAGATATTTGGCCGGGCACTGTTAGTGTTAGTGCCATTAATTTCTTGGACTGACAAACAGGAGAAAAAATATTCTATAAACTACTCTAAGGAAGTTATAGGACATCAATATTTAATACTAGGTTTGGAAAAGCATCTCTGCATCTCAAGCCACCTTGAGCTACAGTCCCTGTTGTTGTCATTTACTTTGATTCCAACATTTGTTAGGATTGTTCCCTAAACTTTCAGCTTCTTCTCCAGGCTCAAAGAGCTCTCAGCTGTCTCTATGCATCCTGGTCCCTTCTATCAACCTACCTAAAAATAAAAGCACTATTAGACAAGTTCCTGAACCATGCTCAGTTGCAGCCTCTACAGCAGACAGGGAACACAGATGCACACAGACTTAGCAGCCGAAACAAAGATGAAGATGCTCTCATTTCTGAGCTTACAGGAATTGTCACCAACTCAATCCACCTGCCACAGCATAGTTTTAGGCCACAATTCCTTCCTAAATGATATTGGGCAAATTGATATTGCCCAAATATTCCTAATATTTGGGCATCTTTAACTGCATATCAAAGAAATTATTCACACTGGTATGCAGGGGCATAAGGACACAGAGTTCAGTACCACTGTAATTCCCAATGCTTCCCCATGAAGCATGTTCTTAGCTAAACTTTGCCTAGATTAAGACATCATTTTTCCAGATAACTTAATCTGCATCTGGGAATAAGGATCAAGTATGTCACTGAATGAGGCTTTTGAAAAGTGTTCAGCAGTTCTGCAGAAACTCAAGGTTACTCAAGTTATTAAGGCATTAATTTATAAACTATATATTGATTGCAGTCTGTCAGTTTCAAGCATACATCTGAGTTGTAATGCTCTATTAGAACATATATAACCTCTCTTTCACTTAAATAAACACTCAGTATTTTTCTCGATTTAGAAAAGAGGTGAAAGGAGATCTTTTTTTTCTTGACATGCATACTTGAACAGGAAGAACAGAGTGAACTTTTATATCATTTGGTCAGCTACCACCATACTACTGAGACCTAACAGGAATGAGTCCCCACTAGTTCTATCTTAAGTCATGCTTAATTCTCAGAAGCATATAATACATGGCCTATGGGGGGAAAATTATTACAGCAACAGCTTATTTTTTTCTACTTGGGGATTTTTGCTGGTTTTTTGTTGCTTTTTAAACATGTATCACGCATCCAGAATTTTAAATGTACGCAGAACATGCATAACACTATGGTTCTGGCATGTAATTATTATTCTTAAAGACATTAGTAGAGATCTTTCTATTGTTTCCTCATATGAGCACACTTACCTTTCTCAGAATGACTGTTCCTATACAGATTTCAAAACTGAATTTTAAAAAATTTTGTCTACTCAGTAAGTGTGGTAGCTACAACTTCCTGCTTGCTTCTGCTCTGTTTTCTTTGTCTCTTACTGAAAGAAGAGCTAAGTGACAAATGTCAGCTTCAGTTATTGATACTGCTGGCATTTGTTTTGACATTTTGTTTTGTACAGTTCTATAAATGTTGGAGACAGAGGAAAAACAGCCCTTTGTTGCAGCTCTAAACACTCAAAGTTTCAACGGCCACAATCAAATTCTTTCCCTAAGAGTGAAAAAAATGGCCAGTATCCTATTCTCTTTCCAACAGAAAAAGTTCAATACAGGAGGATCGTCAACTTGAATATCGTCAGACTTGACTTGAGTACTGTCAGTAAATTTACTGGGTAAGTCAAACACTAACTGTTTTCCCCCCGTAGTTAAAGTGAAGCAGTGAACATGTCCTTTTCTAATAGAGTCATCAAATAAAAATTAGAGTGGAAGTGACCTCTGGAGGCCATCTGTTTCAATCTCTTCTTCAAAGCAGGACTAACTTCAAAGTTTTTCAGAGGCATGTTCAACTAAGTTTAAAAAATTCTTAGGGGTACAGATTCTACTACCTCTCTGGGCTACCTGCTCTAATCCATCTTGCTGTAACACTTTCTCCCATTCAGAATTTTCCTTGCTGCAACTTCTTCTTTGGACTTATTGCCATGTTCCTCTTGAGTCTGGCTACATCATATACATAACTCCCCTTTGGGTAGGTGGAAACAGCATTTAGTTAGAAATTAGACTTCTTTGGTTTTGAGACTGTAGCATGCCAGAGTGTTCAGTCACAGCTTCAAAACATACAGAACAGAATATGACTAGCAGTTAAATTATTAAAATGCAGTCTTTACTTCTGAATCTCTCTGATTTCTGTTCTGCTACCATACCCATCAGTTATGCATACCCTATTAATTTTTGCACTTTTGTCCCTCAAAGCCCTACAGGTCTCTCTCTCTCCATTCCCTAGAGTGTTTATTACACCTTAAAGCTGTACTACATATTATTAATCTTAGCAAAAGCCAAGCCTCATGTAGTAGCTCTTTCCAGCTACACCTCAGCTACTACCTGTCTACACATCCAGTTTAAACATGATGTAAGTTACCCCATGCTTCATGAAGTTCCTCAACATTTATTCAAACTATCTGAAGAACTCAAGGGCATCGTACAGGCAATAATCTCATATCACCCTGGCACTCCCAGGGAACTTGCAGAATGTAAGACACCAGCACACTGAATATGCTTACACTGATCAGCTCCCATTTGGCTTCAGATCAAACATTATCATGTGGAAGTTTACTACCTTATTGTCTTAGATATAAGCTGCGCATTTGAGTCTCAAATAGAAAGATTAGGTGTAAGCAGCAGATAAGAGAATTTCAAGCAACTTCATTTGAGTATAAGAGACTTTGAAGACTGTCAGCTCCTTCAAAGTATGCAAGCAATTTGTTCCCTGTTAAGCCTGACACAACTCTTTCCACTTGGACAGGCTTCACTACCCCATCACCACACACACCACAGCATATGATGATCACATTCTTGTGAGAAGAGAGAGAACAAGAATCCCCTTACTTTTCACTTGTTGTTCAGGTGCTTTGATATGTGTCACCATCCCTGGCATGTTGACACTGTTCCTGTGCAGGTATTTCAGGAAGACATCAGCATTCCTTCGAGCCAGTGTGCAGGCCTAGAGAGTCAGAGGTACAACTTTATTTGAAGATGCACAAATACACAGGAGGAAGAGATTAAAGATCTTCCTAACCTTCTTTTTGTACATTTCTCACTCTCTTCAGTTTTGGAAAGCATTGCATGTTAAATCTTTCTACAAGTAAGCCAAACCAACCCAACCCAACTATTAAAATAGATTTTCTGTCAAATAGCAGTTACACCTTACCTGGCAGAGAAAAAAAAAAGCAGATAAACAAACCCAAATAAAATGCTGTTCCTTTTTTTCTGAAGAACCTGAAAAGCATTTACCTGCTCTAGGGCTTTCAGCATGACTCAGAACTCACAGAGGAGTTTGTTTAGTGTATGTGCCATGTGCCACCTGAAGTTGCTTACTGTGTAAACAGTGTGAATGCTTATGTACCCACCTCGAAAACATCCATGAGTACACTTTGAACAAAAAGTGAATGCTCTGCTGAAGTGAAACCAAAAGTGCTACAATAGTAATACCTGCTCTTACAATATTAAGGCAAAGCCTTGAGAGCTTTCAGTCCTTGCCACTATATTGCAAGTACTCAGCTCAGGTGTCATCTTCATCTTAACATACATCAAATAGTACATACACGCTGACTGCCTCATTTTTAACACGCAAATTATGGAATGCTACTTTAAAAGGTTAGATAAAGGTAGAACGATTTGATACAGCAACAAAGACACTAAGTCATTTCTCATATAATTTAAAAAAAAGATTAGTAATTCATGCCAGTTGCAGAAGGATCTATTGGGCTGTATACTTTGAGTTCTGATAATATGTTTTTGAGTGTTGTGATCTGCATAATGAGAAGAAGAAGGTTTTTAACAAAAACCTTCTTGTTCTCATTACCTTTTATTCTCAAACCTTTTATTCTCTTAGTAATCTTTCATGGTGATGGTGGAAAATGCCTTTGATAACAGAGTTAGGTACACTTGCTCTGCGAGCACATGCTACACACTCAATTCACTATGATCAATAATTCCTTCTTTACTAGGACATTAATTGGAATAAAAATGTTTCATTTATCTGAAGACTATTACACAAAACCCAACTACACCCAGATGCTTGTCTAGCAATTTCCTCCTTCTGTACCCCCAGTACATCTGAGAGTTGCTCTGATGCACAGGCAGCAATGGCACTGTGTGACTTTCACTTCTCTTCCAAAGCAGCAACCTTTAAGCATTCTTTAGTGACAGTTGCTCAAAGCAGTGACTTCCAATTCCTCTTCAGTCACACTGGGAGACCTGACATCTACTGAAGTTGAACAGGAAATGTATTTATAAAACTGGCTACAGTTTTATGTGCTTGGCAGTATTCTCTTAATCACTGTCAGAAGCAGTTAACATGCCACTTCCCACATCTCTGCAGCTGGAGACATACCTGTAGTTTGGAACAGGCACTGTTGCTTTCCACAGCCACGTCAGCACTGTAAGAGCTGTTTGCCTGCATGCCTCCCAAGACACAGGAGACTGCAAAAAGTCCCCAACCTTACCTTTAGAAATGCTTCCTTTTGCTCCAGGTGTTTGCTTATCATGGGAGTAACATGATCTGTTTCAGAGTTGGGACCCAGCTTGTCTGCTCCCCCACACCAATCTTCTTCTCGCTTATATTCTTGCTCCAGACTTTCCAGCACACTGCACACCTTTCAGGAAAAAGGAGACCAATTCAGTAAGGCAAAAAATCAAAATTCAGGCCTCAAAAAAAGAAAACCAATCTACCCTTACATAGAGCCCCTAGCTTCTGACATGTTTTGACTAGGAGTTAAGGCAACAAACTTTGGCTGTAGGTTTGCAAGCACGAGCCTGCTTATTGCGTTCAGAGGCTGTCCCTAAAATTGTTCAGCTTTCTCTGCCTCTGTGATTGCATAGTTCTGGATGGGTTGAAGTTATGACTACAGCAGAAGCAACTTTGCCAACTTCCCCTCAAACTTTTCTGTGGGCAAGCAGATTAAGCTGATTTTTCTCTGACTCTCACACAAAAAACAGAACTAGCCATCAAATGAGTCAATATAACCAAACCTCATCAACCATTTTTTTTCAAGTAATGCTGTTTAATGCCACACCAAGGCACCCCACAGATCATGCAGCATTTCTGTACCTGTTCAGAAGTTTTATAGAAGGCAACAGAAGCATTCACTAGCTTGAGACGGTCCTCCATCTTCAGCATCAGTTGTTGCCAGTGGGAAGCAACCTTCTCTGCACACTCCCGGATCATATCCATATCGTAGTGATTAGCCTGCAGCATTGCCTCTGCCTTCTGCTGAACCTGCAGGGCACTTTGATGTGTTTTCTGACAAGAGGTGAGAAGTCAGGAGTTCAGAGGAGCACTTCAGTTCATTTACTTGGAGACCTCAGAGGTTCACACTTCCACTGTGTCAATGACACTTCTATACATGCACAAACACCCATCAACTAAAAATGACTGTCTGATACTAGTTACTGTGTGACTTCTCTATGAAAATACAAAGGAAATAAATCCTGTAGAGATTTATCATGAAATCAATACTAAATAGCAGTTCTTAACAAATAGTGTTAAATACTAAATAGCACTTCTTAACTGTCTAGCATTAAGCCACATGTGGCATATCTATGCTGCATTACATGTTGTTGTAGTTACGAATTTCAGTTTGATTTTCTTTCCCTTCACAGTGAGAAAAAAAGAAGATGACAAAAATGTATATCATATTTTGGCAATCTTTACACCTTTAAATTCAGTCTTTTGCACATCAGTAGTGAGCAAAGAAAGGTGCAGGTGTGCAGGCCAATAAAAAAGACAACTGTCTATTGACTGTAAGCAAATTTTTTTAGCTGTATTTCTCTGTGCAGAGAAACACTTACCTTAAACCAAGTAATATAAAATATTAAGGGGTTAAATACTACTAACTGTTATTATAGCTAAGTAAAGAATGGCCTAGGAAACAAATTTTTTAATTTACTAATAATTTATTCTTAAATTGTCAAACACCTAGAGGTCTCAGAATTTTTATACTTGAGAGTTACCAAAGCTCTCAAAATGAGGGTGCACATAGTGCAAATTGTAATTAAAAAAAATTTTAAAAATCCAGAGAGGGGAAGCATAAAACTCAACCAAACAGGAAATTAACATTAAAGAGTTACTGCAAGGCAGAGTACTTCTGAAAATAGTCTACCCAAACAATCATAATATTGCTAATACTATCAGTAAGTTATTCAGTAGTGCATGTAAATGCATAATACTGCACTTCAATCAATCTTAAGAACCATGCCTATTTTTTTTCAGCAATGTGACCAATCTGGTAAGTTTAGTTTGAAGCCATGGCAGGGGGACTGACAAACCACCAAATACAAGTTTCAGTGAAACCTACTCTAAAACAAAACAGAAACATTAAAGGATGACCTCAAAATATACAAAACTGTTGCTTCCTAGTCCCTTTATTCTTAATTTTTTTTTACATTCCGCATTCTAGGAAAAGAATAACAAATGAAAACACTATTTTCAGCAAAATTGCTGTGAAGAGCTATCACTTTACAAAGATGCAAAAAGGCACTGAGAAGATGTTCATCTGGAACTGCAGCTTCAAAACAAATAAGAACAAAAATCACTTTCCCAGTAAGTGTTTTCATCTCTTTGCCAATGAGTTCAACAGCTTTTCCTAAACTGAAAATATTGTAGCATGAATCATCGAATGCTATTTACAGACAAAGTGTAAACACAGGGCTATGGTCACTGAAATGGTGCTTTTACCTCTATTGCATGTTGAAACTGCTCATGCTCCCTCTGTAACTGCTCTGCCTCCTGCAAAGAGCTAGCAGTGATAAGCCCAGCATTTAACATTGACTCTCCATTTCGGATCCAGCCCAAAACCTGTAACAAAAGAGAAGATCATGAAATATACAATTCTACTGCCAATCAGCAAAAAAGCACCACTGTAGGGGCAAAAACATTCAGGGTCACATTAGCACGGCAATAGATAAGTAAATAATTTGTTAATTACATAGTACAGTGAATTCTATATTGAGGAAGCATAGTGAATGACATTCACCACAATTTCACTGAGCTAACAACTCACAGCTTGCAGTAAACTGCTACATGCTTGTGGTTTCAGTTCATACTCTGAAAAAGATTGTGCTTCTGAATACTGTTTCTGTCACCTGAAAAGCTGGAACAAGTTACAAGCAATAGTTGCCTAAAAGCCAGTGCCACTAATGTAAATTGAGGATATGCAGCTTAGTAAGAAGTATGCACATAATTTTGAGTAGTAATGTTGAGAAAAATGTGATCATTGAGTGTCTTTCTAACTGCTTCATTTTTCAGAATGTGCCTTCTTTGGAAGAATCCATGGCTGGGCAGAAGCCCCAGGAGGCCACATTATACGCTCCTTATCAACAGCAGGAACATGCAACTTTTTACACCCCTCCCAAAAAAAAGAAGAAGAAAAAGGACATTTTCTCCCTCTTTGCATCAGCTTTGTTTTTCCCTCTCCTCTTTCCATCAGGAGCATTATCTGATTCCCTCCTTTAGGCTCCTCTTGTTGACCAGTCTCTTCAATCTCTCCCATGTGAAGCCAGTCACCTTATTTTTCTAGACCACTGCTCTTTTATGAGTTCTCTCCAACTGATAACCATGAATCGGTCATAATTTTTCAAATACTGAGTAAAATGGGACATTATTCACTGTCATCTGTACAACTCTTCTATGGAACTGCTGCCCAGCCAGTAACTACCCCTGTATTTATTCTGCTGATTATTCTTTCCAGTACATCATGCTCTACATTTTTCACTATTAAAACTCGTATCTTTCTTAAAGCACAATTCTCCCATACATCAAGATAATTCTGAACTGTAATCCAGCATTTTCTGATGAACTCAAACCCCTTTTCCAGCTTCTTCTGCTTTTAACTTCAAATTTACTAGCACGATTTCAAACATGTAGATTTTCTGACTGAGAACAGGAACTAGAAGTATCCAAATACAGACAAATACAATTTTTTTTCAATTTTAAATCTGTTTTCCAATCCATTGTGCCTCTTAAAAACTTTTGTTACTGAGTATGTTTTTTCAGCAAGCTATCACTCTTGGTAATGTAGTCTCATATGACATTCTCATAGTAAGTTGAGGGGCCAGACAGACTGAGCTACACTATTTTAAAAGCTTTGATACTGCTTTTCCACCCCTCTCAGAAAAGCTGTTACCTTGTCAGAAAAAAAAAGGGGGGGGTTATCAATGGAAAGCTATTATTAATGAACCTGTGTTTTCTCTTTTTGTCACTGTTCAAGTTTAATGATCTACTTGTTTCAATATCTTTCCTGGGAACTGTGTTAAACTAGCTGGCCTATAACCCTCCCATAGCTAGTCCTTTTCCACTTTTGAGAAGTAGATGTTGAGTTTCAGCCTCCAGAATATCATCCAATCTCCTGATGTTTGGAAACAATAAGCACTAATGTCTTATTATTTCAGGCCATTTTCTAGGTATTCCAGAGTGAATTTCTTTAGGCCCAGTTGATTTGAACTTCACCAGTTTTTTTAACTTTTTCCTACTAATTGATTTTAGACCTTTAACCACTCCTAATCAATACATTAACTACCAATTCAGTTAGCTCTTAACACTAAATATTCTCATCTAGTAATCCACACGACACTATCAATTAAAGCATTAATGCACTAAGTAATCAGGATGATATGACGGCCCTTGCAGACATTGGCAGAACCCAAGAAAATCATCTATTAAAACACAATTCCTCAAAAACTGAAAGGCACATGTAAGTCTACATCCAAAGTACACTCTAACACGTCTGACAGCTTGAGGCAACTGAGGTCTAGCCATCCTGACAGAACATCCATTCCCTCAAATCTGCACCACAACCTCACCCTCTGACTTACACTTATCCAGACTGTGACACTGTTGTATTATTAATGCAGTTTTTTCCATTTCTCTCTGCCCAATGAATAGCTAGCAGGTTTTTTTCCACCCTGATAGCATGTATTTGAATTATCCTACACAAATTCCGAAAGTCTGTAGAAAAGAATAAGTCTACAATGTAGAAGGGAGGGCATTCCAGATGTGTAACAGGGTGCATATTCTGGTCCTCTGGGGAAAAAGCACTGGGTCAGGTGCAGCCTTGCAAGCAAGGGGAGGATGGCTCCAGCTTTGGATCAACCTCTCCTACGAAGGTGACACCTGCAGATCACAGCCTGGGGGCACACATAAGGGACCATGAAAGAAGCTGGGAGTTCCTAAGTTGTTAAGGCACCTGGGGATTTTTGACACTCAAGGAGAAAGCCTGGGTAAGCCTCAGGAGCAAGAAAAAGGGCAGCTTCTGAGGGATGCAGGTAGGTCCAACAGACTGTAGACAGAAACTATACATGGAAAAATACACTGTCTGCAAGAACACAGAGGCAGATGGTTTTTTTAAATTCCTTTCTTATTTTTATTTTGTCTTATGGAAGTTATTCTAGGTTCCTTCTCTACCTTAAAAAGTAGTTTTTCCAGGTATGATGTAAGAAAATATACCTTTTTAGGGTTCTTATACATCTAGCCTTCTTCAGAGAATTTTAATTAAGGAGAATGCTTTAGCAGCACCAATTAAAAGCTCCTCTTGATTTGGCATCCCATTATTTACAGCAGCAACAGCTAGAACAGAACATGCCATTTCAAACACAACAACTTGCCCTCCTGCTTGGTGCAGGTCAGGGTGCAAGTGCACAAGCTGGTGAAACTCACAGGAGGAAATTTGCCAGCAGTACTCTCCCCTTCCCTCTGCTCTGACTCAAGGGAAAATATAAGCATTAGGAAATAGGGAGCCTGTTCTCCTTCCAGGGGTGCTGTCTTCAGGGTTTGTTGGCATATCTTTATGTTCCCACCACCTCCCTGAGTGGATCATAACACCCATCTTTCCCCTTGCAGCCTTCAACAGGCTAGAAAAGCATCAGGAGAGCATCAGCAAAGGTGTTGGAAGGAGACAGAATTTCAGTCACTTGGGACACTTGAAAAGGTCAGATAGGTAGATCTGTAGATAAATGCTTGATTTAGGATTAGTTTTCTTGGACAGATTTTTGACTGTAACTAAACACAGTCACAAGACAACCTGTTTCAGACTGCTGTCTTAGCTATGTTTTCATATCCATATGGCACTACACAGAGTGCCAGGATACCCTTCCTGAGTAGTATTTTGGGATAGTCAGAGCTCAAGCACCAAGCTAAAATATCTGCTAGTGAAAACACGAAGCAGCTCAAGGTACTCTTGAGGGCTGAAGTATCTGTATACCATTGTACATATATGAATGCATATTTATATTTCCAAGAACATACTGATCATACTTTGATCAGAACAGCAGAAAATACTGCACTGAAAAGGCTTAATGAGCATACTGAAACCAAATGGATTGGGTTTGGAGCTTGGTAGGGATTTTGACCTTATGCAGAGTAAAGCATTCATTCTACAAAGTGAGTACGTGGGAGTGATTGTAGCAATAAGTAATCCAACAGCTGTATGTTAGGTGATTAATAAAGACGGTCTGTCTGGCAAACATGCAGCTGGAGTTCTGGATGAGACATTCTCATAAATATTACTCTGCCTCCACCTACTCATATGTCCCTGCCCTGTAAAAAGGTGGTCACATTTTTCTTTCCATCTTGTTTGCCCCACATACAGCTGTCCCTTTTATTTCAGTCAGCATTCTCTTCCCCCTATCTTCCATGGGTTTTCGACACTGTAATTTTTTAACTGTTTTTGCCCTTTCTGCACCTATAACACATTAAGTTGACAAGCAAATTCTTTGCAGGTTTTCTTTAATCCTCTGTTTGTCTTCTGGCTTTTCCGCTTCCTCCTAGTCCTGAGGCTTGATACACAAAACTTCAATGCCACAAAGCAGAACTGGTACAGTAGTTAAGGAAGAAGCAATACTGAATGTTTTTTCTACTCTCTGTGCTTATTAGATAAAAATTCACTAAGCACCAAGTTTCACTACTTGTATGGAAGAGAATCTTTGCAAATATTTGTCTAAATTCCTGCAGTGTTCCAGTCTAACTTCTTCATGACTACAAGCTACGTATTTTTATGTATTTTATATAAATATATAAGTGTGTATGTGTGTGTGTCTGAAAATACAACAGCAGTAATGTTGCTTTGGCAGGAAGAATTTAAATGGAAATGCTGTTAGAATTCTTGCTATGGAGACAGTATCCCATCTACATAACAAATATGCTTACACCCAGCTCATAAACAATAAACCTTACAGAAATCACAGTAATTGAACAGGAAAACCATGTGTTCACTGCTTCAGGCAACCAAACACAAACAAAACAGACTGAAGAGGAGGTTTACCACTTCATTTTACGCTCAGGTAACACACCTACTGTGACCTGCTGACCTATAAAGTTTTTCCCAGTGCAGAAGAGACAGGAGAAAATCATGCTTCCTTAATCATCTTAAATAAAAATCAAATAAATCTGATGTATTTTTCTGAAAAGGCAACTGAAATCACAAAACTAAGAGTTACTAGCCTCAAAGCATTCCAAAGGGCTCAAGAGAAATCCTATGAGACAATGTATTAACATTCAGATTGAGCTCCATTCAGTTTTCAGGCCTCAGGCTGGACAAGTACTGCAGGTGAAATCTGTACAGTAAAATCTGGAAAAGTAATACATGAACCTTCTGTCAGCTACATGTTCATGTATGATTGTCTGAAAAGTCACACATATTGTGGCATTTAATTCAACATAAAATCCTACTTGATAGAGGTGTGTTCTAGAAATACAAAATAGAATATGCTTTATCCTTCCAAATCCCAGTCTACCAAGAAAAGACAGTTGGCTATGTTAGTGTACTACCCATACCTTTATTATAAGATTAACTTTTCCAGTACTTCCTTAGAAATCTAAATTTTAGCTTCAGTTTCAGTCAGGGCTACCAGTGGTTTGAGAAAGTTAGAAATTTCTTATAGAATGATCTACAAATCACATACTACGTGCAATAGGGGTATTCCCCTAGAATCCATGATGTTCATCATCTACCTGTTTCTGCCAAAATACAGAGCATTTGTTTCAAACACAGGTTTTAAACACGTGTGTCTTTTTTGTGACATTTAACTTGCATACAAAGCTGGTGGACCAAAGCACTCACTTTATTGTGGGAGCATGCAATATAAGTAACTGTTAAGTGTCTCTGAAATATTACCAAAGTACTATATTCTGTTTGTTTACTGAATACTATTTCAGTATCATGGAAATTAATGATTTTTTCTTCTTACTAACCCATCCCACCCAAACGCACTGACATACTATAAAGGGATGAGAGTGCCTCAGCTGGCATTATTTCTTTCAATTTTTTGCTTCCTTTGCAGAGGTGCAGTCTTTTCCTTCATCCTCAAGATAAAATGCAATTGAGTACAGAAACTATCCTGATCTGCAACAACTTTATCTCAGCCATTACTCATGTGAAAGGAGGAATTTGCAATCTGCACTTACCAAGATGAGTAAGTACTACGGCAGATACAGTAGAGTATGCAAAGCCTTGAAATAGAGCATCAGATATTTGATTGATGCCTATACTGCACTGACAGCAGACAACTATCAGTTTTCTGCATTCCTTTAATTCAAGACCACACAGAAACCTAGCATCTGCTACTCTACAGCAACCAACCACTGCCTGAAAATACTTTAGGAACTTTCTATTAATCTCTCCTAGTCCTAGCTGGACCCCTTTCATATTACTTTGCAATTTGGGAGCTGTCATTCAGTCTCATTATGGGCTACAGTAATACAACAGACTGTAGCAAACTTCCGTGATGCTGCCAAGTGTGAGCAAGATAAAAAACTCTTACCTTTTCTAGTGTCTTGTTTCTTTCTTAAACTTTCACCTACTTCAGTGTCTTTGCCCATATCTCAAATTCACGAAAGGTTTAAGCTGTTTACCAGATAAAGACCTCAAAACTTTCCAGTTTACTGCTAGGAGAAGCAAAGAAGCAAACTTCTGTTTTTCTTCTCCAGGAAAATAAACTACATTGATATTATGTTATTATTATTTGTAGACGTTTCAAACAACAGACCCAGAACTATTAGGTCACATAGTGTAGGGACTATGACTGAGCACTGCTGTCCACTACCATACAGATGGTAAAAGCATGAGCTTAACATTAGTTCAAATCACTCTATACTTTTTGACTTGTATCTACAGAACATCAGAATAATTTGTGTTGGAAAGAACCTCTACAACCATCAAGACCAACTGTTAACCCAGTAGTGCCAAGTCCACCACTAGAGCACATGTCTCAGTGTCTCATCTACATGTCTTTTTAATAACTTCAGGGATGGTGCCTCCATCAATCCTGCTCCAGCTTAAAAACCCATTCAGTGAAGAAATTTTTCCTGATACCTAATTTAAACCTCCTCTGGCACAACTTGAGGACTTTCCTTCTTGTCCTATCTCTTGTTACCTGGGTAAAGAATCCAACCCCTACTTTCATACGCCCTCCTATCAGGTAGTTGCAGAGAGCGATAAGGTCCCCCCTGAAACTCCTTTGCCCCAGGCTAAACATCCCCAGCTCTCTCAGCTGCCCCATGGGACTCGTACTCTAGATCCATGCAGTAGTATCGACTGGTGATGCAAGTTTAAAAAATGCACCTAATGCTAACAGAGGATGAAGTTTCTCAGGTGATCAAAGTCCTCCCCTGCTCCCAGTGAAAGCCTTCATGCAGCAGGAGGTCATTTCTCGTGTGTGTTTTTGGGAGCAGAGCTCTCGGGGAGGCAGAGCTGGTGCGGGCGGGGGGCCGTACCTGCTTGACCTCTGCCTGCAGGTGACGCAGCTGCACGCACTGCTCCAGGTGCTTGCGGTGCTGCTCTGCCGCCACGTCCAGCTCCTGCTGCTTCTCGTGCAGGAACTCCAGCAGGTCCTGCACGCGAGTGGCCATGTCCACGTCTCTGTCGCAAAGCAGCTCCACACCTGCAGTCGGGATGATTGGTTAGGAATGACTTGCAAAGCTTCCCAAGACAAACACTTTCCACTGCTTTACACTTAATTTCCTAGTTCTTCTCCAAGTTCAACCTAATCCTTAAGAGTATTTGCTTAGACGAGTATAGGGGTTTGCACTCTTAAGAAGAGCAATATGGGGGTTTAAGTCTGATACTTACCCTATGCGAACCTATACAGTGAAATATATCAAATGAAGGGCATAAGGAACAAAACAGGAAGACATTACTTGAAAGCCGAAAATCTTTGCTTGATTGCATTGATCTGACTACCTACAAAACTAATGTTCCCTTATTTACTCTAATTTTACTGACTTCCTGAGTGAAATCTCTCTCTTTCTTTAAAAGCTGAACATCTTCAGGTGTTGCCAACTCTGATGACATTATGTGCCGTAGTATCAGTGTGCTCTTGAAGGAGTCGACGTGTCTCCAGTTTACAGTAAACCAGCATCCCTGTTATTTTCACACACCCCATGGAGAGACAACTGGATAATTCTTAGAAAGCCACAGCCCAGATTAGCACAAAGGAGCCATCTTACCAGATGCCTGCACTTCATTGACATACTGGAGCAGATCCTGCCCTTGGTGGATGACATCAAAGGTCAAGTTATTCATGGTCAGGGCTTTGTCTGCATGATGCTGGAGCCTCTGTTCTGCTATTGTAAGATCTTCAGTGTCAAAGTCATTCATCTGCTGAGAGAGCTCATCATTCCAAGACTCAAGGTCTGAAATTATCTGGGGGAGAAAGGAAAGAGACCATGTTCAATTACCCATTACACAACAGAAAACAGTTTATTTCCACAGTTTAACATTGCACTGATGATTGAGGTAGAGAACTCAAGCTGCTCATTGTTGATTGATATCACTGACCAAATGTGACATGGTTCAGGCACAGGCTGTCTTAGCATGGATTTTAAATTTTGGCAAACAATCCAAAAGAACCTCTTTGAGAACTCCTACAGTTCTTCAACCAGTGCTTGCAACACTATGGGTACCCCTGCCTTATTGAAGGTACTCCATCAACACTTTACTTGTGAAACAGATGAAGTTAACACATTTTTATCTCCACTTTTAAAGGAAAATGTGGATCTAAAACACCTTTTTAATTCTTCAGACTGCACCAAGTAATAATAATTCACACATCAACAGCCAGCTTATCTTACAGTTATGCCAATCTTGAGCCCTTTTACAAGAAAGCCAGCTCTACCCTTCTGTGGGCAGGAAGCATCAGGCCACATGCACCTTTGACTTCTGCCAGACAACTGAGAAGCACTTACCACAAAAGGCTGGGTACTCAGTGAACCCAGCAAAATCAAAAAGCATACTTTATTACAATATTACTGCAAGGTCAGAACTAAATTTGCTTGCTGATATTTTTCAGCTACACTTCAGTTTTCACATTTTAATTCTGGATTTTACTCTTTGCCATAGGATGTCCAAAGAAGGGTAGCTAAAAAAGTTTGGGGCTTTTTTAACACATGTATAACAACAAAAAGTTCTCCTTGTCTGTCCACACAAGTGTATTTTCCAAATCATATTGCAAACCCTATCTGAAATGCAAAATATTCCTTTTAATTAGGATACAAAACTGGTTTTAAGGCTAATACACAGTGCTCACAATCCTCATTATCAAAGTGGGTTGAGTTCATATGGCACAGATTTGATGCATCAGTTACTTCAAAAAAGTCTGTCTAACACACTTAGCCCTCAAGCCAGTAATCAAAATTTTTCCAGAATTTTTAGCACAGTTTTGGCACCAACTATTGTAGTTCATTGGGAAAGCAGAATTATAGATATCAAGAAACAAGTATGGCTTAGTTCCAGTGTTCTACAATTTCAGGAGCAGGACAAACTCATGTGAATGGTGCTAAATGAGAGAAAAGTACCTATTTAGGCAGCAAGACCCAACAAAAAGAGGACTTGACTTTACAGGCATTAGCAATCAAGTATCTAAGTACATAAATATTTAACCAAAGTCATTTGCTGTCGGCAAAAGAAAGATGCCACTACCCCTTTTCAAGTGGCTGTAATAGCTCCAGAGTTAGTGAGACAGTTAAATGACAAGAGAAATTCCAGGAAAACAGGCCTTCTAGAAAAAAAGTAAAACTGGGGAAAAGTTAAATCATTTTTATAAAGCTTCTGTAGTTTGCTACAATCTCTCATTGAAGGCTTTTTTCCATTCTGCTCACATGATGCCATAAAAAATGGACACATCAAGCAATTAATATTAAAATCGTGGCACTAGTGAGTTACTTCCTGTTTTAAAGGTGTTCTGCAAAAAACGCTAGTTTTACACCATGTCATGATGGGAGACACAAAACAATTAAGACAGCTATTTGCAATCCCTAAATCTGCTCAGCTACCTCTGCTGAAGCAGAAAATAAAGTGTCTGGGATAACAGTGAAAACAGAAAAGCTGATGACCGAAGTATTGAGGAAGATAGACATGACAAGGCTTTTAGTCATTGCTTGAAGCTCCTTTCATCTTCCACGTGCTCTAAACATCATACAGTCTATTTAGGTATTATGAGTGGTTTTCCCTTTAAACACACAAACAGGTTTCACCTCCCATAAAATCCTTAACAAGTTCCCTTCATTTTCACTTGGTCCATGTCTCAACATGTCCCAACATGCCTCATCACCTTCCTCTGCTCTTCACATTCTTTTAAGTGACCTGAAATTTTACAGAAACTTCAGGTTTTCCTGACAGTCCAGCCAGAAAAATTGCTTACTTTCAGCTACCTTGCTTTTCTGCTCTTGTGCATCTCAGCTCTGCTCTTCCCAGCTTCTCTCTGGAACTCTGTGTTCATTTATTATTAAAAGCAGTGGAGGTCATCTAATGTTCGTTTTTTCATCCACTGCACTAGGGAAGTTCTAAGAAAACAGATTTACCATCTTATTTTCATCCAGGTCAGTTAACAACATTCAAAAGTTATCTTGAAGATATATCTGTAGTTAGACTTTGTCGAACCAAAATCTGAGCATGAAAAGGTTGCGAAACTCCATCATCAAAACACCATCTTTCCCTATCTTTCTAAACACCATTACACAAAGGATTAAGATCAACACAGCACATTTCTGACCCTGTTTTAGAAGGAAAGCCAGTCTATCTCCCTTCAGAACAGATGCCAAATCTTACCTCTTTTACTAGGAATTTAAGTGGGAATAAAGTAAAAAAACACAGTAAGCTCACAGTATGACACTACTGTGGCTGCGCCAGTACTGTTATAATAATGAAATACACTGTAGTCACTAGCTCCTAAGATTCCCTTTACTTGATAGGAAAAACAACTAGTTTCAAGGAGTCAAAACTGTGTATCGCCTCAGCCAAGACGTTTCACTCATATTGCCTCCAAAGAACAGCCACGAACAACCAGTAAGAGTTATAGCTTTTCCCATGCTATTTCATACAACCAACCCCATGCTTAAGATCATGGCACACATACTGTTTAGAGCAGTTTGGAACACTGAAGAAGACCAATATATTTCCTCTCCCCTTCAGAAGATCAGAATGCCCAAAATTCAAATAAATAATGACAGCATGTTTCCACACTCATTCCAAAGGTAAGCAGTCAGTGACCATCACAGAGAAGTTTCCTAACAAAGGCAGTAATCCTCATATTTTATCAGCAGTAATTAGGTGGTGCAAGGTGGTCTATTTCAGCCATTGCACCCCCTGTGCAAATCCAAAGGCAGAGTTAATACAGAAATAGCATTCACTAAGCCCTCTCTGCCCACGCTCTTCAGTGCTTCCCCTAAAGTTCTGCTTTACAGACAGAAAGCAAGCAGGCTCCCATTTTGCTTGTAAAGTTTAGTCAAGCCAACTAGCATTAAACAAACAGAACAAATGACTAATAGAAATCTAAAGTAGCTGAATCACAAATTCATACTACTCTCAGGAAATGGACAACCTAGCATAAACAGAGGCTAACAATTTACCATAGACTTGTTCAAGAAGTTCCTAGTGCAGATTCTGAGCTGTCTGACATCGCTACATTCTATTAAATGTGAAGGTAACATTCAGGAAACATTGGCAGGAAACAAGGAAGGGTATAATACAGAAGGGATGCAGACTCTTTCATACTAAGAGGGAAAGAAATAGAGAACCACAGGTCTCTTCTCAGAAGTGTCAACCATTCACAGTACCAACTGAATGCTCACCAAGACCTGGTAAATATTATATGCTGAGGAGGAAAAAAAAAAAGCAGGGGGGAAATGGGAAAGGGAGAGGAGTTAGGTCTCTGTGATACCCCTAGGACGCATTTTGCATCCTCGTCCTTTCAGCAGCGTGATTTAACAGGCATCTTGTAAGTATGGTCCAAAAATAGAGTTGAGATAAAGCTGTGAGCTGAAAAGTGTGTGGTATGCTCTGTGTAGAGCCCTGGCATAGGCCTCAAGGCATATAAGTTACAGCCAGGCAAAAATGCTCAGACACAGATGGGACAAATACATTTCGGACTGTGAACTTTGCCACCAGTGTTACCATCCCACTGGCTGGGTTCACACACACCTTCCTCATGCTCCTAATCAAATTAGCAAGGGAATCTTCACCTACATTATTTTGCTCATTCATGCCTTTCGTTAATACAGGCATTTTCAAAGAAATCCTTCAAATAGCTCACCAACAATGGCATCAAAAATCATGCTGAGGATAGAGAAGGTGAAGTTTATATGGCAAGAGCAAGGGGCAAAATAGAGACAGTACTGCAGTTACACCAATTTCAGAAGAGCGCATGTATCTGAAAAAAGCTGTAGGATAAAAGAATCAAAGGATAAAAGAATCAAAGAAACAGTATTTTATCAGCAAATAATAAAAATATAAGGGAAGAATAAGGAGAAGAAGGGAATTAACCCTGCCTGCAAATCTCACCACTGTCTCCAGAAGAACAGCTGCATGGTTAAAACCCTGAAGAGCTAGGGGAGCCCTTTGTCTCATTTTAGCCTGTGTAATTTTGCAAGCAGTAAGAGAAGCCAGAAACACTACTTGCCTTTGAGAAAAGCTGTCCTTGCAGCATGCTCCCCTGAATGAACTGCCCCTACAGTCAAGTCTTGATTGACTGGACTAGTCACACAAAATCCTGGAGGAAGGAGAAGGTCAAAACAAGGCCTGCAAATTCCTAGCTGGCATCTGGCTCCTCCTCATTATCAAGTTACTTCAGCTGAGCTTCTGCTTTCAAACAACTGACCTGGAACTAGTCCCCACATTTTCTTCCTGGAAGTTTCCAAACAGATGTCTGCCTTCAGGGAGAGGGAAAAGAGAAGCGTGCTTTGCTGAGGAAGCAGAGAAGACATGGCATAGAGACAGCAAAACAATCAACATTTTGCTGAAGTCACTCTGCAGCCAGGGCCATTTTCTTCCCTGAAGGACTCTCCGTTAATCTAAAATTAGCATCATTTCTATTTCCAAGCCATATAGAGAAATTGTACCAACTCTTTCAACAAGGTAACTAGTACTTTGCTTTATGTTGTAAGTGGCAAAATGTAAAGCATGCCAAGTGTCAGGTTTAGAAAAAGAAAGACCTGTCAAGTCTGTGCAGTTTTGGGCACTACAATATAAAACCACACTAACGTATTAGAGAGAATCCTAAGGAATGCCAAGAAGAAGGTGAAGGGTTTGGAGGGGAAGCCCTATGAGGAGTAGCTGAGGTCACTTGGTCTGTTCAGCCTAGAGAAGAGGAGACTGAGGGGAGCCATCAATGCAGTTACAACTTCCTCATGAGGGGAAGTGGAAGGGCAGGTACCAACATCTTCACTCTAGTGACCAGTGACTGGACTCAAGGAAACAACATGAAGTAGTGCTAGAGGAGGTTTACATTGGATATCAGGAAGAGGGTTTCTTCACCCACAGTGTGGTTGGGCACTGGAACAGGCTCCCCAGGGAAGTGATCACAGCACCAAGCCTGACAGAGTTCAAGAAACACTTGGGCAACACTCCCAGGTAACGGTGTGACTCTTGGGATGTCCTGTGCAGGGTCAGGAGTTGGACTTGATGATCCTTGTGGGTCCCTTCCAACTCATGTTCTGTTCTATGAAGGTATGAAGTTTGGGTTTGCAGCTTTCTGATGCAAAATCCTATGGGCATCACCAAGCAGCAGTACCAGAAGTACTCCTACCTATATAGATGCTGTCCTGAACTGCAAGACTAGAACACATCTGCAAAGCAGGGCTCCTGCAACAAGCCTTTTGCTACTGTAGAATCCTGGCTTATGTACAACAGAGAGCAATCAACATAATAGTGAACTTCACTCAAACCTTTATCTTAATTCTTCCATTAATTTTCTTGGTATGCACTGCCCCACACAGCTGCCATTCCTTCAAAAAAAGTGTTCTGGGAACATCTCACAGACATCAAGCACTGTTGATCGCTCCTGCAAAGACTGTAAGCATATGTGAGACAGCTACTCTCACATGATCAAAGTAGAAAAGCTACTCTCACATAGTCAAAGTAGAGAACTCTCTGCAGACCTGTGTGAATTGCAAAACTGAAAAAAAACCTTCTTAGTCTTCGTTTACACCAGAGTTGTTATTACTGTAGAGCACACACTCTCACTTCCTCTGAGGGTAAAGATCAAGGAACTGTGTCTGCCTATTTCTGCACTGCCCCTAACAATGTGCTTAGCTAAACCAGACTTCTGCCATGCCATCAAATCCTGATCTTCAGAAGGGGAGAAAAAAAAACCCAAACCAAACCACTAAAAACCTGAGACACTATCACTAAAAACCTGGGAAGCTTTCTGCTGACTGCTTCTTTTACCCTTACATTTGTAACCAACAGTTGCAGCTCTTACTACATACAAGCAAAGGGGTAAAATTATCACTCTAACTCCTGATTTTCAGAATTTCAAGGTAAGTTGTTATACACTCAAACAGGATAATTTACCAATGAATAACCCTGAACCTTATAAGACACCAGCTTGTTTCAATCACTGTGTACAGCACTAGTAGTTTTATGAAGTCATATGAACTTAGCTGAAGTTTTTTAATGCAACTCTGCTAACCTAAGCTCCCTGTGGAGTTTCATGTCTGTTTGTGTACATGTTCCTGCACACAGAAACTTCTCAACTGATAAGCTGTAACTCCCCTTCAAAGTTTGGACAGGCTCTAAACTTCTCGGAAGTTTTGCAGGGGTGCAGCACTACAACTGTTATTGAACTATTTTGGAGGTGGAAAAGAATTTTATTGTTAAAAAATGACAGCCCATAGAACATTCCCAGTGATTAAGACAGAATTCCAAATACCACTTCCAGCTGCCAACTGAGAAAAAGGCTGCTGATTTGGAAAAGGAAGAGAAGAGGGTCAAAGCACCAGTTTAGAGGGTTCGTATGAAACCATCTTGCAAGCCCTATTCATATGAACTGCAGGCATACTAGTTATACCAAGGTAGTTTGATATTCAAACTAAACTTAGCAGATGAAGTAACTGATACATTACGATTTTACCTAACATTTGCTTAAAGATGCACCAAGAGCCAATCAAAAAGTTCAGCTCTGCTGAACACTGAGCTCTTCTGACACTCACATACTGGACAAAAGCCTTAGCTCAGGTAAGAATAAGGTCTATCAGCCATTTGAGCCACATGCCAATGCAACTACATAATCTGAGCATAAACATTCCGTCACAAGAGAAGTGTGTGCAGTGCAAGTCTGAAAGCAAACACTCACATCTATTGCATCTCTTTCAAATATGCGGAGCTGCAGAAACAACTCAAGTTTGATCTTGCGTTCTTGAAAAAGCTCCTCCATCTGAGACTGGGCCTCATCCAGCTGCTGCAGGACTGTCTCTATGTGGTTGATTGAGCTGTTATGGGGGGTCTTGTTACTAGAAATGGCAGAATCCCTATTCAAAGCAGAGAGAGGGGAGGGGGAAGAAAAAAGAGCATTATTAAAAAAAAACCCATACAATTTGGACGCTATACATGACCACAAGATATAAGCCTGCTTCAGATAAGTTTGGTTGGTGCAAACCAGATTGCATGAAAGCTAAGTCAGTACATCTTTGTAAATAAAAAGTCAAACTATGTTCTAGTACTTGAAAAAAACATTAGGAAATTATTTACTTTCATTTTTTGCCCAATTCAACATGTAAAGACATTCTATTTACAGGAAGAATAAAATTTAAAACCAGAGACAAACGCTTCCACTGTGAAAAGGAAGTAGCATATGATAATATGAAAACATATTTACTTTACTGAATCTTTCTGGCAAAGAAAGAAGATCAAAATTAGTTAATTTTAAAAAATTACTTAATCTTTTACCTGAGTATAAAACCTGCAAATTCAGATTTGTTAATATCCTGCAGCAAAGGAGACATGTACCAGAGCAGCTGGGAACCAAATTTATTTATTCAGATCATTTTTGAATGAAATGGACCGCAAACTTGGCTTTTAATACAACGAAGTTACTTGTCAGTCTGCAAAACAAATTATAAAAAGGCTGCTGCTCAGAACTCAAAATGCTGTGGAGCCCTGCGTGTCAGACTACAAAAACACATCATTGCTTCTATCAAAAAGGTAGCTTATGTCAACAAAATCTCCTTCTTGTGGCAGCAGTGTTTATAAGCTGAGCTTCCTGTAAACAGAGGTTTAGAGACCATCAGTACAGCATGAAAGATCACTGTAGTCCTAATATTTACAAGTTTTATTTATAGGTCATATCTTGTACTCATCATCTCTACCCTCAAAATAGAAAGAACCTCACAGAACATCAGATGAACACCAGGAGAGATTTAAATAAAAATCTGTTTTACCTTAGCTGCTGTATGAGATCTTCGCCTTCTTTTATGACATTGACTGTAACCTGCAGAGTGGTCTGTTGTTGTTGACCAAAACGTTTGATCAGGTCTTGGACAGCCTCCACAGACTCAGCATAGACATCATCAAGCAGCTCTTTCTGTAGCTCTTCAAGCCACGTCCACAGCTAAAGGAAAGGGGAAAAAGCAAGAAATGTAAGCCCGAGGATCAGGCAGTCAACCATTCTGAATCCATCTCCCTGGACAAGAGAAAACAGACTGAGGTGGCAGGAAGAAAGAGGATTTGTTTTTCTTCATAGAAAAATCCCATCCTCATATGAATGAAAACAAGTCTTTGTTTCAAAAAAGGTTTTCGCTTCTTGGAAATACCAGGAAAGCTTTATCCGTGTTGCTAAGTCACCCTTTCTTCCTCATTTTCCTTCTACAGAACTGAGCGTATCCGATTGAGCAGCACAGAGTTCATAGTGAGAATCCCATCTGCAGCTCTGCGCGAGAGTCCCTGGGAGAGAAATGCTATGGTAACACTCTCCGAGAGAAGGGAGGAAGGAAGGAAGGAAGGAAGGAAGGGAGATGTATTGTAGCCACCATCACATTTGCACTGCCAGGCTGACACTGCACACAGACAACATAACACTTTTCAGTGGCCTTCAAAAAAGGGGAAAAGAAAGGGCATTTCAGAAAACAAAATACAGAGACAAGTAAGATGTGAGAAGTTATTATTCTATCACAATGGCATTTGCCCTCCTGATTTCAGTTTCACACACAACAAAAACCATCATAAGCAATTCTACCAGTTAATTTGACATTCTTCCTCCCTGCTTCACATTTGCACATATCCCTACCCAAAAACACCCATGCCCCACAGCTTACACAAAAATCCCTAGGTATATGCTGGACAGGTATCACTGCCGGGCATGTGAAGAACCCTACAGTATTCTTTTCCATAATTTCATGATGGAAGCTGTTGCATCCTAAGCCCTGTGTGTAAGTCACTCATCAGCAAACCAACAGTCGTCTACTGTAGAACTGAAAAAAGCACCAGGAGCACAGCTATGTCCTGCAACACTCCCATGAGCAGCATCACACTGGAACAGCTGCTCTCACCAGAAGCATTCAAACCTGGTCCCTCCTATTTTACCATCCCATCCCAAACTGCTGCTATTCCAAGAACAAGAATTTGTTTTTTATTCCAAAAGAGTAATTCTGATCCGATCAAAAGTATTAACATCTTTTGACAATATTTTAATCTCTGCCTCTGAAAATTTTAGAGACTTTTTGAACCTAATTAAAAGGTTAAAATTGTTAAAATGCGTAACTAAGCAATCAAAACTGGCTTAAATTCCAAAGACAGAAACTCAAATGTTTTGTTTATTTCTTTGCTAAATATTTTCTACAGATATAGTCATTTCATGCTGCTGTTTCTATATGTATGTTCTGATCATAAAGGTTTCCTATCTTCTACATTAAAATAGAAAACTCAATTAATGATTCCAGGTCTGGATTAATTAGTTCCTTTGAAACTTTGTTTTAAAATCAAGTGCCAGTTTTGGTATCTCATAGCTCTTCATGCCTCCTGTAGGTTTTGAATAAACCAAGCCACAGGCTAAGTTTTCACAACTGGCATGACCTAATGAGAGTTAACTGGACTCTTTTCTACAAATCTACTACCCCCTCCTCCCCAAACCAGGACTGTCTGTTCATATACACTGTTATTCTGACTACTCATATGCTTCAAAGAGAATGCTTGTCACAAACCTGAATGCAACTCCACAGTTGTAAACACCAGAGCACAGCAGTCTTTCTTATTAAAAGGACCACAAATCAATAGAACTTAACAAGTGGGTCAGAAGCATTCTGTCAACATTCATTCCAGCATAACCCATTTTTTTTTTCAAATGCATACTTTAGAATGCAATTTTAACTGGGAAACAAATGAAACTTAAGAGCAAGAGGACTGAAAATACAACCTGAAAATTTTACTCAGTGCCCAGAGGACATGTATTTATTCCTCTCTTAGCTTGTGAAGTTTATGCCTGACCCATCAAAATAGGGCATTGAGTCAGAGACCTTCCAAATGAGCTGGTGCATACACATAACCAGTACAGCTGGCAACTGTCCAGATAGAGACACCAACGTGCTTGGTGCTGGCTGGAAGACATGGCTGGCTCTACATGCTTACATACACTCCATGCTTACTGCACTGCCTACAAAAGGCCAAATTTACACAGATATTTACTACAGAGGAACTTGGATTAAATATTTTTGAGTCTCTCAAACTGTATCAAATTTGCCCTCTGGGTCCCTTTGAAGCGCCTGTACTGCAGCTCAAGACAGGTCTAAGAGCCACTTCAATTTTTTAACAACATGCTCTCTGCAGCTGAGTTGTGTCAGACCTCTACAAGGAATACACCTCACCTCTTCATTTCTTATTCTTCACATACACTTCAGCCACTTCTATAACTGGATGGAGATCTGGCAGAAGCAACACCACCTACAAGGGCTGGACTGGTTTGGTGCTGTGCTTGTGAATAATTCCCTTAGAGCTCACCCTGGATGCTGAAGACCAAGCCAACAGAGGACATGCAGACCTTTCCCTCTGCACAGCCAGTTCAAGGTAACACCACCTGCCTTGGCAAAAGGACATGGGCACTAGCACAACCAAGTGTGACACTGCCTGGCTTAGTGCCTGGTCAGCATGGCATCACTATGAAGATCGTATCTGGCCCTCAAGGTACCAAAGGGCTCAAAAATACATTGTTTTTGCCTAGCCCATGAGCTGAATTGTCCACTCTTTGGGAAGCAAAAAACATTTTATGAAAAGTGCAGAAAGAGAAGAAGAGTAATTAGTATGCATTACTTGCCTAGCTGTGATTCATACGCTGTTGAAAGTGGAACAATTTAAGCCATTTCTGAAGTGACTAAACAGCTCTGTGACATTTCCATAGCAGAAGTTACTCTAATACATTACCAAATAAACTTTTTACATTTTTCCATGAAGTAAGTTTCTGACAAAAATCTTCCCCTCAAAATAAGATCAGTGTTTAAAAACAAAAGTTATGATAAAGCCACCACAGATGAATAATACTGTCAGGTTATTAAAGCTGGATAGAAATTCATGCAATGTACTAAGAGAAGCTTAATTCTTAATGGGTGGCAGTTGCCAGCTGGCTTCTCTGCAGCTTTCAAATAAGAATGAACCCTGGTTATACTGGAAATTACATAAATTACCTTGTTTTCAGATACAAAATTAAGGTTGAAAACTGCACAAGGTTGCATAGCAAAGCCAAAAGAAAGCAAAAAGTTTACAGCAGGGGGTGAACAGAGACTAGAGCTTACCCATACATGTTCAGCAGTGCAGAATTACAGATTTTACAGTGCAATGACTTTCTGAAGTAACACATTATTCCATAAAAGAGAGCTTGGCAACATAAATCCAGTGGGGAAAAAAATCACAAACTCATCATTAGAAAACTATTAACTTTTTCTCAGTGTGAACTTTTGAGCAACCTACAGTCATGTTTTTTTCTATTCTTTGTAAGAGAAGTAGCATGAAGATCCCTAAACAAACCATCAAGTCCTCTGATCTCAGAAGAACTCATCCAGCGGCAAGACAGCTCTAACATACGGTGAGAAAAATTGCACACAAAACCCAATCCAGTCACAGAAGGAGGTTCTTCTCCTCTTTTCATCTGCTCTTTGCCTCTTATCAGAATTAAAATTAGAGAGGGAAATAAAATTCTGAATCCCTGACAGGCAAATGTTTCACTCAGCAGATTTTTTTCTTGATCTAAATATAGCACAGACTAAGAAACATCTGCTTGAATGAGCCTGCATCCTGTACTACCTCTTTCCTAAGTTCTTGGGAGCATGCCATTAGTCACTGAGATGGTATTATTTCAATTGTCTGCAACATCCTGGAAGTTTCAGTGTTTCCATCATGGGCCTCTATCCATGTAAGTCCCACCTCTGCAATCTCCTGAAAGACTGCAGTTAAATAAGACCCTACTGTATTTTACTGAGTATAAACAGAGAACAATTGTTTTTGAGTTAATACTTCACCCAACAGCATAGAGTTATTTTATTAGGGTAAAATATCCATCACACTCTTTCATAAGTTATTTATTCATTTTTATAATAATGGCTTTTGGATATGCAGTCTGCTTTTCAGCAGGCTCAGGCAAAGAAAGGCACGTGGTTTCTGCATGTAAAACCAGCAAATTCCTCTTTCTGTCCCCATCTCCTAGCACAGTGTTGCAGTATGTGCATTACCACAGGCCGAGTTGTTGAAGGACCTATTATTTGTACAGAGCCAAATGTTGCAATGGTGTTCCCTAGCAAGTATGTCTAGGCATAGAAAGGGGCTAGTGTGTGTATGTCTGCCTGTAAGCTTTGCCTTTGAGGATATGCAGTACACAGAAAATGAGTCTTTTTAAAAACAAAACCCTAAGATGTTCAATACCTTGGGGCTTGTCTTCCAGGGCCTTTCAGTGGCATTTAAGATGTTAAATGCCTGCATTTTCTTTTTCATTAGATATAATTATTTTTAAAAGCTTCCAATACCCCTATCTATCCTATGGTTATAAGGGAATTAATTTCTGATTCAGAATAAATTCATCCTTGCAGCAAAACCAAGTTTCCCACATGTTCATAAAATTACATCAACTACAACTACCCTGTTAACATTTGCCCTATTTCTTAACAGAACAAGAGAAAAATGTCTATACATAGCTTAATAGAGCATAAAGGCCTACTTCTTCCTCACTTTTGTCAAGCACTCAAGTGCTATTTCAGTAACACTGGGACTTAAATTTCATCCTCTTTTCCAAACGAAGAAGCTACCAGTATTGAAAAACTCAAGAGGTAAGAAAAGCTACGCTTGGAAACTCAATTCCAGTCCTACCAGCAGAAAGCCACCACACACCTGAGCGTGCAGCCACTGAGAGTGTTTCTCATTTCAGATTTAAAACTGTCCTCCACAACTCTCACAAGATGAGCAGCATATCAAAATACTGACCAGAGTGCACTTCATGTCTTTTAACCAGACCAGTTACACTGACCCCTGCTGTGCTATAATGACACAATAAAAATATTAGAGATGCACAAGCTGAATGGATATAGCCTTTACACTTAGATGGGGGCATCCAAAAGATGCTCTGCTGCTGGAAACATGCAGAGGAGAAGGCAGCCTCTTTGGAATATGCAAATTTAACCTGTAGACCACCAGCACAGAAAGATCCCAGAAAATACCCAGGAAGGACATGCAACCAAAGGAGCAGGGCTGTGATCTCAGGGTCTACCTCGAGACAAAATGAATCCAAGGCTGTGCTATGGACACCCTCCCATATTGGGCAACACAGATGAAAGTGTATTTCCAGCAGTCAAATCAAATGCACATGCCTCACAGGTAGATGTGAATGAATGGGCAGCACTGTGGCCACAGCAAGGCCTCCTCTGCCCTCACATGCACACTGGCACCCTCAAAATGATGCCACTTTCCTTCCAAAGCTTGCACTGACTACTGTTTCATTACTTTGGTAACAATGGCTTTGTATCCAAAAACCTAGCCAATTCCATTTCCCTTCCCTTTGTTTCAACCTCAGTCTATTCTGGAGCAAAGTTTAGTTTGAGTAAGATGAAAAAAGTAGAGTCATGTCTTCTAGTTACACCACTAAGCTTACTGTATATATATGAAAAGCGCTCTGAGCTATTTTATAATCAACTTGTCAGAGTACACACAAAAGGTTATATGCAAAAAACCAACAGGCTCTTAAGAGATCATTCTCTTCCACATACAGTCAGCCTGATCTGCATTCCCACACTTGACTCCAGTTAGGAAAATATCTGTTGCTCTGCTTTGGCACTACAACAAACACCTGGCTTGGACAGGATTTCAGTCTTCCCACTCACAGGGAGCCATTTTGGAGAGAGTGTGTGTGCACATGTGTATGTCTGTGTATGGAAGAATTTGAACCCACACCAAAACGCTGTTCATCTCTAGTCTGTGACACACTTCACAGCAGAGACTATTGAGATTCCTGCGCCTGTGTTCTGCATGCAACTTTTTATAATAATTGCTTATTTGTCACTTTTATCTTTAAGCGTTGTCTTTTACCTCTGCAACTTTTTTCTCACCTCATCCCTTGCCATACTATTAAATGTCCAAAGGCACAAAAGCCACAAAGGTTCCACTGTCTTGCAATGGTCTGTTTCAGATGCTCAGCTGGCTCTTGCCCATCCTCAGGCCAGGAATCTGTCAAGACATAGTACTTCCAATGCAAAGATCCTGACAGGGATATTTATGATCCAAACACTGTTAAAGCTTGCCAGTGCACAGCTTAACTTCAGTACATCACTTCACTGAAGAGTCTGGCTTATGGATTGAAATTTCTCTGTATGCATGGAAGCTAAAAATCAATATTCAATTGATTACAATTTTAAAACTAGTAATAAGATAGCACCATGTAATCACAATTTACAAATAGCAAGGAATTGATTTTCTCAGATCATTACTAAGCAAAATTAGTGATACCATTACATAACACTGTATTTGTGTCATTTCTGAGCAGATCTTTTTTTTCCCCAGTGAAAAATGTTGTCTATTGAGGTTAGTCTATGAGGAGTCTGAGAACTTATATATTGGGGGTTTTTTTGATATTTGTAAGCCACAGGGAGCTCTACCAGCTTGTAACTACCTCACTACAAAACTTCTGGAAATGCTAAAGACAGACAGTACTTTCCATATGCATCATAACAGGCTGCTGCACACACAGCACACAGCTGCTCCGTGCATATGACTAGCAAAGCCTGTTGCTTTCAAGGAAGAGCTTTTCATGGCAAGCACACTGCTGAAAGCAGAAACTGTGCTGATTTACTCGGCATGAACAGAGTGAGAGTACTGTGCAGTCACTGAAGGGCTGCTGCTTCCTTGAGAAGCTGACAAAAGTTGCAGGGAAATTCTGCATCATGTATAAAGGTTATGTAAATCTGCAGGAGAGAAATGGTATTGGAATACTCTCATCCAAAGCATTCATTCACCATGAAGTATTTCTAAGGGAAAGGAATAAAACATACTGAAACATCCTACTTCAAAGAAATTAAGGGATTGGAAGGATACTGGAGCCAGATTTCAAAGTCTCAAACAGCCAACAACTCAGACAAATAGCTTTTCTAAGCTCTGCAGCTCCTTCCAAACTGTCACACACAAACAGGAGTTTAACTCTTCATGTCTATTTTTTTTAACCAGGAAAACAGAAAAAAAAAGATACAAAAGACAGAATTTGCCCCAAATACTTCAAGGGCAAAATGCATTTGAAGTGTGAAGAAAAATGCAAAAATGTGTTTTGCTTTGTTTAGGTTTTTTTCTGTTTTGGGGGTTGACTGGTTGGTGGGTTGGGCTTTTTGGTGTTGTTTCTTCATGTATTTATTTTTTTATTTAACAACTAAGGCACCTCTTTCTGGTTCAACAACTAACTTGTTATCCTACTGCTTGAACTCCTCTCTTTACTAGCTAAGAATGCACGTTTATTTCTTCACAATACAGCAGAAAGGTTATGTTGCTTACAGGTATGCCCTAATTTATTCAGCGACCTCCCACATCCTGCAGGAGAAACACAATTCTCCTGCCAATAAGCACGGATGACTTTCAGGTTAGGGCATTTTTATCTTCCATCTGCTTTGTGATGCTTTCTCAGCACTCCATACGCATGTTTGATAACAAACAACATGCTCTTGAAAATAGATCAGAATACAGAAAGCACAGGGGAGCTTCAAGCTTGCTGTTTCTTTGCACCTCAACCAAGGACTAGTCTACTAAATATGAATCACCCATCTCACCCTCTCATCTGTATTTTTTAAGCAGATTGCAAACATATAAAAATACAGTCTTCCTTACACAAATAGGTAGTTTTAAATTTTTTTCTTGCTAAGTATAAAGGTCATTCACATCACAAAACCAAAAAAAAAAATCAACATCAGCCGCTATAGTGGCTGATGTTGATTTTCCCCAAAGTCTAGGCTGCAAAGAGGCTTCCCACAGTAACAGCTGTGTGAGCTTACAGACTCAAAATAATAGCCATTTTCCCAAAGAAATAAATCAAAATACAGAATATCTACTTTTTTTTTTCTTTTCAATAAAACATTATTATCTAGGGGAGCAGTGGCAATGGGCCAGCACATCTGGATCAGTCTACCAGAATTATTCAACAGTGACTCACATATCAGTCTGCCTTTCAGGGTTTTTTTCATTTTTGAAAGCAAATCCTTTTACACTCTTGGTCTTTCACCACTACAACCAACTGTATTCTATTTAAATACCATTCCAGCTGTTGCTCTTGATGCTAAGAAAAGCAGGTACTGAAGAAACATATATTTAAAAAATGAACACATTTCAGTAGCTGATTGCTCCTGTGCTTCATAACAGATAAGGGCCAGTACTGTTTGCTTGAGAAAGTGAAACAAAAAAGCTGCCCCCTAAGAACAGTTTATGAAACAGTATTTATATTTTGTTTGAACAAGCAGAGTCCTGTGAGAGTATTGGCAAGGAACCATCTAACAGAAAACTGATGGGGGAGCTATGTACTCGTGTCTAAAGCTGAAAAGTAATTCAATCCTGACCTCCTTCAAAGACCAACTGCCTTGTGCTTTTGTTTCAAGTGCAAAGCAGATGTTTTAGTTACAAAAACCTCCCACTCTTATCCTCTAGGAGGTTTTGCTGAAGAAGCTACTTTGAATACTATACTTTGCCACTGAACAGACCATTTCACAATACACGGTGAAGGGAAGGAGGACACACTGGGACATGCTGTGATCCAGAAGTTTTTCATACTTTCACTGAGTTTGAACAGTGAGGAGATTTAACATGAGCTCAAAAGAGAAACCAAGTAACCTAAGATTGTCAAAAACCAAAACACCTTACTGAAGTCTTTATTCTTGCTGTAGCCTGTTCCGCCTTCTCCCACGAGCTTCTTAATTCATGTTCTGTGTTTTGAATTGGAGCAAAAAGCTAATCTAACTGAAAATAAAGTGTGGCTGAATTTTCTTTTTCCTGGTGGAAGAGGACTAAAAATTGCAAACATGAGGCAAACAATTGTCATTATTAGATAAGATCTTTAGGTTGCAAAGAACTGTCAATATACAAGATAAAAATGGGATGTGCAAAACAGAGAAATAAACAGAAGTCTCTCTGGTCAACAAGGCTGCCTTAAGTAGCCTTGTGCTTTTGCCATACATTTTGGTCTCCTGGACATGTCAGTCTAACCATGGATCTGGTAAGTGAGACAATAGGAGAGCTGGCTGGATAAAAAACTGAAAGTGCACAGTATCTCCCTCCACAATGCTGACTTTTAGCTGTACCAGTTCCCTGATCTGACCCTTCTTCCTCCCCAGTGGCTGAACAAGCATGTGTACTTGGCACAACAAAGGAAGTAAAAGCTGCTTCTGAAAGTAAAAAATCAAAATCAAATCAAAAAAATCCTTAAACAGAACCACCATGCTACCCCAGCCCACAATCCACGGTGAATTACAAACCAAAACTCATCACACAACAGCAGTTTTCATGGTGTCCTATGGCAAGGGTCTAACAATGAAAGCAACACTGGATAATACCGCGTTTAGGGCTTGAAGTTATCACCACAATTAGCGGAAGTTTTACCTCTTTAACGTGAGTGTGAAAGGACACAGACATGTCCAGCAGGATCTTGCGCTGCTCCACACGCCTGACAAAATCCTGTATCCGGTCTTCGAGCTGATGGGCAGCTTGATAAATTTCCTCCGGGTCACACTCCCCAGTCTGAGCAAGCTGTTCCGCTGCTTCTAGGAGCTTATCTGCGTTCGTATACGTGTTCTGGAGAGAAGTTAAGTTTTACAGGATTGAATGAAAGAAAAGCCAGTCAGTACATTTTAAAGCCACTCCACCAACAAAACCAAAATTACATAAAGGCCCTTGGAATGTACTAGTCTTTCTTCTTTTCTTAAAGGTAGCACAATATAATCTTACTAAAGATTTTGTTATATTTCTATATGATTTTTCACTTAACTGTGAATAAATTAATTCCTTAGCTCCTTATTTATGTCTATTCAAATGTCTCCTCAACACAGAACTTGGAATTAGTATTTTATATACACATCTAGAATAAAGATCAGCCTAAATGCCTAATCTACTATTTGCAAAGTGGCCTACTTCAACACTGGAAAAATCACTGCAGTCAGGGACAGAAGACTTTTCAACTGTGTAGTACTAGAGCTGAAGAAACTCTAACTACTGGTAGAGACATTTAACATCAAGTCCACACATCCAGCAGGAGGGTGGAAAGTGACCAAGCACAGAAGGACAACATTTTCCTCCATCCTTACAGAAGTCAGGCATCCAAAAGTCACACATCAAGTGTATCATCATTTGTACAGGAAGATTAAGAAGTGAGCTATGGCGAGTGTCCTAGTGGAATAGTATCCCAATGCATCCTAGGATTAACAAATGCAGATCAGAAGTCCTATCAAAGACTTGAGTCTAAGCAGAAAGCAACAGAAGATGTCTGGTCTCTGATGTGCTAGGAGTGCTATGGTGCAGAGAAAAGACATTTATTTAACAACTCTTGAAGCTCTGCATTTGCAGCCTGCCTCAGTATCTTTCTCATTAATTCAAAATAGGACTGAGTTCAAACTTCTGTTGTATTTTGGGTGCTCTTTTTGAGCATAACCTTGGGTTTTCATGTTTTAGAATGGTTCTCGAAACTCTCATCAAGGAAGGTTTGAAGGATGTTAACCACTGAAGAAAAAAACCTGAAGTTAAGTCTAGACTGAAAAAGCTTTGCTCATGTCACACCATTACGTCTTCTGATAGGTTTGCACCACAGACTAAAAAAAGAAGAATGCATTCTTGACAATATAAACTATACCTTTTTCTTCTCCTTTCTGCCCTTCCATGTTCTCCTAACCTCAATTACATCAGGTAAAAACAACCCTTGCAAAAGATAAATTAAGCCTATGCAAATGTGCTTTTCTCTGCCATAAATATAAATATCACACCTCTAATTAACATTATAATATCCACAAGAATTAAATCCTAAAACTGAACTAAAGGGCAGGAAATAAGAGCTCTCCCCCCCCCAGGGTATCAGGTAAATTACCAGACAAGCCCAGGACAGATTATATGACTCAGTAAAGCCTTCACATATTTGGGGGGAGTTCCCCCTTAATTTATTATGATCTATTTATGCAAGGAATTAAATCCCTGCTGACCCTTGACTTTGCCTATGTAACTCTCAGCCCCTCCTTAACTTTCAGCTTTTTAGTTGCATGGAGAGATAGAGAACTCCTCCCTGGTTTCCCTGGGAAAGCCTGCAGAGACAAACGGGAGTTTATCCTATTCAGTGGGGATCAGGCTACTCCACACCCCAGACCACTGTCCCAGGCCACACTGGCCCTGAACACACTCTGAGCTGTGCTTAGTTGTTCTGCCTCCCATGGCTGCAGCTCACATGTGTTCAAGGGGCAAGGGCGAAGAGAGCCTCAAGGCACTCCCCAAACAACAACTACTTCATCAGTCCAGAGCACCACACCCAGCTGCAGATGGCTGAAACAGAAGTTTCCCATTTTAACGAAAACTTTATCTCACATGTGAAGCATTGTTTACGAATTCCAGGAGTATCTTCCGCATTACACAGGCCCAGACACATCTGACTTCTCTTTCTGTAAAGGGGATGGTGAACTGCCTGTGTTTAGAAAAGATCACAGCCTGGATGCTGCTTCAAAAGGAGTTGCAATTCTCAAACCGAGCAGCAGGCACACGCCCTATTGCTCAAATTTCACTTCCAAGTAGAGCTGGAATATAATATAAACTGTCCTTTGGATAGAAATCACATCAACTAGGTGTTCAGTACTAACTACTGCCTTTCCCAGCTCTCTGCTCACTTCTAAACAATGCTTGGAGGGAAAAAAGCAGTAATGTGAAGATTTTGAAAATGCTCGTCCCGAGGGGCAGCCTCCAGTTGAGACTTAGGCAAAAAGAGCAAGGGTTCTTCCTTAGTGGTGCTTATGCCAATTTCCTAAATTGAAGGAAAGAAAAGGAGCCTTCATGGTGACAAACTTCCTCAGGATATCTTCAATAGCACACTCTCCTCAGATCCCAGGGGAAAAGAAGGAGCCCTGTAAGAACTTCAAGACTACCTGTAGTCTATCCTTCTGTGCCCCAAGGTGCAAGTCTTTAATAGGCATCCTTCTCCAAAATGATGAAAATTACTCCATAATGGAATTCACCACCTTCTCCAACAAAAAATTCCATAATTTTTGCCATCTTTCTGTTAAATAATGCTTTCTAAATATTCTTCACAAACACCATATTTTTAGAAAGCATTATGAAGTGACACATCACAGAAAACCCAAAGATTAAATTTCAGACACTAGTGCAGAAATTACTACTACTGACAATAAATACAGAGACAGAAGTGAGTGGAGGTATGGACTGCACTTCAAAAATTCTGGAGTTTATTGTGGTCTAGAAAAAGAAGAGAGACACATGGATGGCTGGAGACCAGCAGAGGTATACAAATCATTAACGGTATAGAAAATAAAATAGATTACTCATTATCTATCACATTTAAGCAACAGACAATACATGTAAAATGAAAAAGCAATGTACTTTTCATCTAAGGAGCAATTAAATTGCATAACTGATTGCCACAGGGTCTTGGCATACATTCTAAGATCATAAAGGGGTTCAAAAAGTAGCCTAATTAAAGAAAGAAAAGTCCATCAGTGACTATTAAATACTGGCTCAGATGCATCCTTCAGTTCAAACATCAAACAGGCTCAGATAACTGGGAGAGTAAAGGTAACTTCTTAAGCATACAGCTCCTTTTCTTTATGCATCTGGTGATAGCCACAAGATAGTATAAGACATGGACCTTTCATTTGATGCATTGCAACCATTTAATGGGTAAAGTTCAGAAGCAGTCCACATTCATACCCATTTTTATAACCTTAAAGGAGGTGGGAACAGGTGTTGGTAGAGAAATGAAAGGTGTATTCAGGCAAGGTTTGCAATAATCTTTCTTGCGCATCTCTTGCGCCAAGAAGACTTACCAGTGGAAAAGAATCCCATTAATTAATTGTTACCATAGACCTTTTGTGTTTTTTGAGCACAGGCTGTCAAAAAGCAGACATGGAACACAAAAAGCTGACTTAGAATTTAAGATAAAATGCATGGAGAAGTACAACTACAATATTGACCTGTATCCAATGCTTGTCAGCTGAAAATTCATGCCCATAAGTGAATCAATTATGTCAAAATTTGGGCACTTGACACTTTAACTAAACGGTCTCACAGACACAAAGATGAACATGGAGAGAAGGTCAAAAAAGAAAGAAAAAGATGGGTAAATAGAAATTGAACTGGACAGGCTTTATATGAAAAGAGCAACACAATTTTACTATAGTGGGTGCAAGTCAAAGTGTATAATGAGTAGCATGAATTTGTAATCAGAACTTAGGGAGGATTATTAGCTGAGTTTTGACTATGTAGCTTTTGTAGTAGTAATAAAAAGTGCTAAATAAAGAGAAACAAATGTTCATTTCACATGAATTTAAAAGTCACTAATTTGTGGACCACAGCCCATCGACTGGAATGTCTATTCTATTTGACACACAGCTTATTTTAACATCTCATTGAATGCTGTTGAGGAAATGGCACCTCATCCACGATAAAAAAAGAATGTGGGAAGAAGCAGAAAGGAAGAAAAAAGAAAAAATAATTTTCACTCCCTTCAAAATCAGGAGTTAGCCTTTGACCAAGAACATGTCAACATTACTGTTGGCTTCCTGGATTTGCCAGAACATTGCCATGCCAGTGACACTTCATTTAACATTACTTTCTCTCAACTTCTGACTGGAACTGACTGAAAACCCTTAATAATGCCTAGAGTCCTATTAAAAACAAACAAAACCAAAATCACAACATAAAGAGCAACAACAACGAAAAAAAGCCCAAAATCAAAAACACAACAAAGACCTAGACCAACCAGAAATGTAGGCAGCAAATAAGTCAGCCAAAAGTTACTGATGCTTTAACAAGGACTGCTGTTTTATACTTGAACATAATCTTCTTTGCAACAGCAACAACAGGAATGCCTTTTGGGCTGTTTATATTCAGTTTTACAGCAAGTAAGAGGAACAACTCAGAGGGTGTGCCTCTCTTGGAAGTAACTCACTACACATTCAAGAGTTAGAGATGAAAAAAATACTTATTAGATCATTTTGTCCATCCTTCTGTCAGTGGAAGATAGTCCCCTGTAGTATATTTAAGTTCTTTAACCAATCTAAGTTTTCAGTATCGCCAAAAATAGAACTTCCACCCTTTCCCTGAAGAGATAATTTCAAACTCCAGTAACATTCAGTTTAAGGAAGTTTTTAGTAAGCACTTGCTTTACAATTTTCTGCTTTAAAGTATAATGCAAATTAACAAGACAAATTTTTTAACATCCCAGTAACATTTTTATGCACTTCATCCCCTTTTGGCTACTCAAACATTTTCTTCTTCTTCGCCCAAATAATAAAGTATTAAGTATGAGATCATTCAGGCTTTGTTAAATATCTTACAGAAATAGACTCCTGCTTGTCTGACCCAGAAAATAAGTATTTCCACATGCAAAATATTACTTTTTACTGAAAATGAAGTAATAGGCATGCATATAGAAAATCCAGCATGTATATATACAAAAGTAACAACACCTATCCTTTTTGAAAATTGTACAGGAACTGAATATTGAGGAAGTTTTCTGATGCTATTTCAAGTCCTCAGCTACTCGAGTGCTCTAACATTGTATTTACAATAAAATTCTACCAAGAGCTTAATCTTCCACTAAATAGGCACACTGTAAACAATACTTCTGACGCATACCCCATAGTAGGTGTCACTGCTGAACTCCTGCATATAATGTCACAATCATCTAATAATGTTGTCTTCTGTTTGACTGAAGCACCCCTATATCAACCTCACCTTCGGAGATTTTTCTTAATTAATATTGGAGATGTTTTCTCTTTCCCTTAAGACAGTACATGTTACTAATGGGGAGAATTCTTGCCTTCAGCTTCCTTCACAGGGTTTTTCTTCACCTCACATCTTCTTTTAGAGGCTAACAGCTCCTTGTTAACTTCTCTGCATTCCTTTGTATCTTTATATGATTTTTTTTCCACAGAAAAACGTGTTCTGAAGTTGTATCATCACTTAAAACTAAACTAAGAGTGATTCAAAAGTGGAGGGCATATGTAAACTCAACTCAAGCCAGGCTGGCCAGTTTGCTGGCTCACCTGGTTTCTTAGGAGCCCCCCCTTCCTCTTCATGAGACTGCAGTGAGAATCTTAAGTCAGTAAGTCTTAAGTGAGAAGCTTAAAGTCAGAAAGCAGGACTTTCAATTCATCTCCATCCTCTCTTACAGGCTGCATGAAAGTTTAAATCCTAGACCCGCGTGCAACTAAGCTACTTTGAAACAAGAGCTTTGATTCCCCTGTAAATCAATATCTGAAAGCATATTTTTGAAATACTACTACTACTACTACTACTACTAATAATAATAGTAGTAGTAGTACCAGAGCAGTTCTATTGTACTTTAAGGCTCACACCCTCTAGGACTGTGGAAGTTTGTCTTTTTCTTCCCAAAACTGGAGCATAAAGGAGAAATGAAATAAAAACTTGCAACAGAAACAAGAGTCCCTTCCTGAGATGGAAGTGTAGTGGAGCTCCTTCTGCACAGCCCTTAAGTGCAAAAGCAGGAATTTTTCATTTATTTCCACACAAGTGTACAGTCCTTCATGTGACTCCTTTTACCTGTGCAACCTCTTCGAAGTCTTCATGGCGTTTCTGCAAAGCTCTGGCCCGATGCAGGGATTTTCCCACTCCAGTGTGTTTGCTAAGAAAAGCTTCTCCATGGTTTTCAATCCAATCCAACACCTGTGGTACAGAAGAGAGACACACAGAAACCCTGAGTGGCTGTATTGAATCTTACAACAAAAAGACAATTATTCAAGCAATTGAGAAGCTGTAAAGGCGCTGCTTAAAAAGAACTGAGCTGTTGGATTAAAACACAGTGTTCCATTGAAGGACATTAATTACATCTCATTTAACTTTTCTCAAGGCAGTAATTAGCTCAAACTAGCAAAATAGTATGATTCAGGATTATATCTGTATTTTGAAGCCTACCAAGGACAACTCCATTTCTCCACATTCATCAATTTGACAGTAATCTGATGCAAGTGGCAAGACCCCGTGTGAGGGTCTCTAATCTGTTTACGCCTTCAGCTGGCATTTTTCTGCAAGGTAACACTAATGAAGCTTGCACATTGCTGGCAAATAACACAGTGAAGTTCTGCTTTAGATGAAAACTCACTTTGCCTTCTACATATTATTATGTCAAGAAATAAGATTCAGCAGTAACTAACTTCAATTAACACATGAAAAATTAGTTGAAATCATTATGAGATAAAAGTCTGTATTCAGAGCATATGAAGGAATATGTTCCAGTTCTTAAGAAGCGTCTATCCCCTCAAAACATCAGACATAATTGTTTATTTTAACTTTTATAGCTGAAAAAGTGGTGAACAAAAGACATTTTAAGGACCTTAATGCTTCTACCACAATGACTGGGCTGACAGCTTTATAAATAGTAAAATTTGTACATGTAATTAGTTCCTGTCAGTTAACACAAAAGATTCCCACATACATACCAAATTTCTGATGAGTGAACGAACAAAAGCATCTAACCTCTCTTCAAACTAATAGTTCCTAGCCATAACTTAATCCATTAGTTAAGTATGCATATAGTATTCAGTTTTTTGGATGATACCCAAAAGGTTCAAGAATGAAATTCAAAATTAAAAACAACAGCACATAAGCCATTTTCTTCATTCAGCTAACCATATCTATACAGCACTTATGTAGTGGTGCAGAATACCTTACCTAACATTCACCTCCAGCGTTCTTTTTTCTTTGAAACGTGAGTATTTTAGTTGGTTTTGAAAATAACTTTGAAAAGCCTGTACTGTGCTTCTTCTTATCTACTAGTGTCCTTCACTCTGATTCCTAAAGTTGGGTGAGATTTTCTCCCCAGTTTTCTTGTACTGAAAGTATAACTGAGTGTAACCAAACAGAAAGACTTTTTTTTCTTCCACACAGATTTGAGAACAATTCCTGCAACACCACTAATGACCACATTCAATACACATGTAATCCCACACACTATTCCCATGAAAAACATCCATGCTTTCTTCAGCAGAACGAAAACATGGCTTTCTCATTTATCTTGACCATGCAAATATTTTTCCTTTTGCAAGCTTTCTCCTACTGTACATCTTCAAAATAACAAACAATTCCCTAATACCACAAAATACAGCCACTTCAAATCACCAACACTTCATTTAATCTCATACTTAACTTATGCAATATTTGTTTTCCTAGTAAGTATTGCCAAAAGAATATTATTGTGTTTTAGGTCAATGCAAGTTTTTATTTTCTTCTTTCAAGATAAAGTATTGATCAGAGAAAGGAAAGTGAGGAGCCAAACACGGCCTCAGTTATTATTACCAGTACTTTTGATTAGTTTCAGGAGACTAGTTTTCCCATTATAAAAAGAACTGAAAAGAGATATGTTTGGATGAAATAATTAGACTGGACTCTGGAGACTACTAACAGCTACAAGCTAACAAATGAAATCAACAGCAAAATCAGTCCCAGAAAGCATGGAATGAAAAGCAGAAAGCAGCCCAGGGAGAATGATTTTTGCTCCAAATAATGCTGAATAACTTCTCAAGGGAAGAAATTGTCATAGAAATCCAGTACACAGATCATGACATAAACAACTCAGCTAGAGAAACATTACTGCCTCTAAGTGAAATCAGTATGAATACAAGTCTCATTAGTGTTCAGCCTTCATACCTTGATTCTTAACAAAACTGAGGAAGCACTCTTGGGAATTTCACAGCATGTAGAGGCAGAGTCAAGTTAGGCTCTTCCCATCAGTAAGTGCTTTGCATACCACTTCAATCAAAGGACAATACCATTAGTTGGCACTGATATTAGCCTCTTAGCAACTTACACATTTTCTTCCTCTTCCTGGGAGAAGTAAGAGTTACAGAAATCATCACATTGAGCCACTAAGGACTCTTCTACCAAACTGAAAGCAAATGGAATTCAGTCCAGTACTTAAGCAATACATAGGAGTCTAAGAGGCTCAACACTTTTCAGTGGAAGGGTGAATATATCATCCTCCACTGCAGCAAGTTGCTTTAATGATGCAATTAAGTTCTACTGCAGTCTCAGCAAAACCATCCTTATGCCCAACATAAGGGCTAGAAACATAAAGATCTAGAAAAATGCTTACTTTTCTAGCTCCCAAAAGCATTTACAAAGGAAGAAACTACGATGGAAAGACAGCTTCATTTTAACAAAATCATTACTCATGGCTGTAAAATATGTGGTGTATGCTGTTTGTAGAAGTAAATCTGATCTTTTGCAGATTCAAAGTGCATGCTCATTTTCACCAATCTTTCCCACATTATTATCCATTCCTCACCCCCCACCACTTTACCTACTTTGCATACATTCACTTTTCTAATCTACACTTACGTGCTGCTGACATAGCATTCCGAAGGGGAAGATGGAAATATCTGCATTTCTGATCTTCAGATAGATAAAATGCGGAAATACTCTCTCGAAAAAGAACCATTTTACACTGGAACCGCCTTTCAAAAGCCACATGGGAATCACACAGTGAAATCATGTTGATGCTAGCAAGTAGCAAGCATTCATGGCCCGCCCTTCATAAGTCAAGGCTGAAACTAGTGACTGGAACCTGTCTTGAGGCATGCAGATCAAGCAAGAAGCAGCACATTTATCCAAAACGGACAGAGAAGACACCCACTATGATCAAGTAAATATATTTTTGGGGAAAAAAACCCCAAGCCAAACCAAATCAAAATACCTCCCCCAAACAACAACAGAAACAACTAATCCACCTCCCTACCCCCCCCAAATACCTCAGAACACCTCCTACCAGCATGTTTTATTAATTTCTGGCTTGCAAGCTATTAGGAGAGTTTTTCAGGCACCAAAACTCTGATCATACAAGTGTCAGCAGTATCACTCTACCAGAAACCTTATCTTTATGCTCAATTTTGACTTTTCATGGCCTAGAAGAGCAGAAGTCCATGTTGCTGTTTCAAGTCTGCTTTATCACTTCCTATCAGTCAGCTCCTTTCCTTATGTGAAAGACTGACTATTACCTACTTGGTAAGCTTATTAACTCTTAAACATAAAATCATACTTTTACTAGCCTGGTTTATATTAGAAGGGCTACAATTGAGACAATTGAGTGCCAGTGCACAGACTTTTTTAAAAAAATTAAAATAACCCCCCTTTTTTTAGATATTAATATACAAACTAACCAGGAGCTAGATCTCCCAGCATGTTTCTGCTACCTAAAGTCAAACTAAGAATTCCATTCAGTTTAAAACTGTCATATTTCACATTTCAAAATTCAGATTTTCTGTAATTCACTTAGCTACTATTTTCATTATTTCATGTGCTACTTCCCTTACTATTTGCTTCAAAAGATCAGCTGATGATTCTTGGTGTACTCAGATATCACCACAATGTTTTTGTTGATTTGGAAAGTTCCACTAGAAACAGCTTCCCAGTATACAAGAACATGCAAGACAGAAGAAAAAACCCAATGAGCTTTCTAAGGTGGAAGTAACACAAAGTGAAGTACCAGCTCAACATGGGCAATTCCCTCCTCCAACTCAGCTCTGTCACTCATTTAACACTTCCATGGACTGAGTAATTTCATTAATCCAGCAGAGGGAGGAGGAGGAAATCACAGACTCATGCTAAAGGGTAGTTATAGATTCACTTACAATACACTTGGTTGCTTGCCACTATGTGCAAACTAACTACAAACAGTGGAAGAGAGTCACACTTCATTTATTCTGAAGTGAAAAAAACCCCACTACATTTAACTTTAGTGACAATAATTAAAAGACATTTTAATGTTAGCTTCTCAATCAATCTTAATTGAATTTTTTAACGTTTGAACAAAGAGAGAATGTGCCAACAAAAATGAAAGGATTTTAGAAAGAAAGTTGCTTTGGAGCTCTACATAAACCATTCCAGAACTGCCTTAGACATAAATTTAACTAATACCTCAAACCAGAGTAATTGCACCATTCATGCACTGAATGGTGGTAATGATTATTCAAATGAAAAACTAACATTCCTCAGGTAAATTTAGGATGATCTGATAGAGCTGTTTTGCTTTTGTTCTGCAAGAAAAAGAATCTTTTTATTCAAGACCACTTTCTTCCCCAGATAAATTTTCAAAGTTGAGGGAGCTACAATCTCTAAGACATCTGCTATGGCTATTAGATCAATCTATCTGTTACGGAGGCTGAATGGTCACTGTCCTACAGACTGACCTGCACTGAAATCCTAGTGTGAAAAGCTGTATTATGAAAGGGAACAGTGACCAAAATTCACGCTGTGATTCATAATGCAGTGCCAAAAATACCCAAGTTAAGTTAAAGCAACACACGGAGTTATACTTCCACATGCAACATTTCAGTAATTAATGGTCCTTACAGAGATAAACCAAAGGACAACTCAATCTCTGACAGTGGTAATTACTGGATACTAAGGGAAGGGCTTAGGAATACAGCAAACAAGGGCTGCACCTCTGTACAGATCTAGCTTGAAATTTCATGTGGTTGATAAAGATGTGCATTAGCACAAAAGGCTGCAGCTTCAAACTTTCAAGAGGATGTCCTGCTACCTTAATTCTTGTCTTGCAAAGTATATAAAGAAACCACAGGCATAAACAGGATGAAAGAAATTTCTCCAACCAGTAGGTAAGGCATGTACTGAATAGTAAATCAATCTGGATCAACATTCTCAAGGCAACTGGTTCATACTGAAAACTTCTGGTGTACTCAAAATCCACATTCATGATTTGGATAGCACATTTCTGATACTGGAAGTTATAAAAATATTTAAAGCTGTCCTCTTTATTGTTTTCAAATCTGTGATCACTTCATCTTAAATGCGGCAGTTCCAAGGACTCATGAGTCAAATACAGAGAAGGAAAATTCAGCATCTTGCTGAAGAACTTGGTGGTGACTGCACAATGACTTGAGTCTAATGATGGGTTATTTACCAACTTCAAAGAACAAAGCAGTCTGAGAGCTAACTCCTCTACACTGAGAACCATGATTTAGGATGGAGCAGAAAATGAAAATTTCCTGCAAGCATTTGATGACTCCCAAGATATTAAAGGCAAAGAGTAGGAGCAGTACAGTAAGACTCTCTTCAGCATTTAATGAACACCTTCCCCCAGGAAATAAACTGCCTAAAGCCTGGCCTGCAGGCCCAAAACTCGAATTATGCACCTGGCAAATTACCTCAGGAGACCCTTTGGCCTAGATTGCCTAAGTAGGTCCTACCTGAACTGAATTCAAACTAGAGGAGAAAGTTCCACCATCCAATATGTACTTGTTAGCACCAGACTACTGAGAGGATGTACATTTTTCCCTGAAAATCAAACTACTGCGTAATTTTCACTTTCTGAAGGTTCCTTATGAAGTCTTTTCAATTTAAGAGGTGATTTGTTTGTGGGCTGTGCCTCATCACAGAATCACAGCATATTCTGAGTTGGCCCTTCACTGACTACTCAAGCAAGTACCAGCACTGGACCCTCCTTACTAGCCACTACTTAAATTGTAATCTTCATGGAGAGCCTCAAGGATTTATACAATGACATAATGAATGGAGTTCTTCAGTTCTCTGTGCCCTTGCTGACCATTCATAACACTCTCTACTTTCTTTTACTTTTTTATCAGCTAAATTTTTTCCTGCCTTTCCACATCCTTTGTCACATTTCAGCATTGACAATCTGGATAACAGCCTGTCTTTCCATGTATGCTTCTTTTTAGATAAAAAATTAAGTAATAAAGTTTTGAAGATTTTACATAATTTACTGCTAAAGTATTAGAGTTATTTTCTTTAATTACGTGAAGAGATAGTCACCAGATGTAGAAGAAAGCTCAGTTATCAAGATTGCTCAGTCTCTCCACCATCTGCCTAAATTACCTTTTTCAACCACTGTAAATGATGAAAATCAGTTATTTCACTCCAAACTGCCCACATCCAGTATCTTCTTGAAACAGAAAAGTACAAGAAATTTAGCTTAAAGTGCAACTAATTCTGGAGAAAAAAAGCTTAGTTTAACCAGAACTATGACTATCTATCTAAAACCCACATATATACTGGCCATCTACTTTTTCATGAAGACAAGCTGTTAAAGGATAAATTACTAATGTCTCTGTTAATTGCAGTCCAAAGCTAACATTTTATGCTTATTAAAAATCCATCAACCAAGGAATTTTATGTTATTTCGCTTTAAAAAGGCAAAGCTATGTCAGAGATAATACTGCCTGTACGTAACTACCAACTTTTACAAATGTTGTCATAATAATAAAAAAAAAGCAGCTAATAACAATTAATTCAAGAGCAGTGTCATTATCAGAAAGTAATCTCACTTGTAATTTTTATAATTCTTTATTATACTACTCTCAGGCTTTAAGGAAACTATTAAGTCAATTAAGTATCACTGAGGGTTTAAAACCAAAAATTTTACAGAATAACACTATTAAATTTTCGCATGTTACAACAAGAAGTCTTTTTGACACTTCAAGTCCAGAATTTTACCTATAATGTGAATGTCAACTTCCAGCACAAACTGAGAATAGCTGTCTATATTAAAAATCTTTTTCATCATATATGATTTAAAGTAAATAAATTAATTTAAAATCAGAAAAAAATGAAGAAGTAACTTTCAAATATAACTGTTATCCATAATAGCCAATACCCAAGTTCTGATAATACACAGAACTTGCTATCACTCAGTCAATCCCATGCAACTATTCACTTGTACAAAAGAACATGGGATTTAGCAGTCATAACTCACCTGTCAGTGCAATCAGGCTGACAGAATACAAAGGCACTTAGACAAAGTGAAATAAAACCTACCTGTTGAACATCCTGTTGAAAAACGCAGAGCTGAAGCCGCTGGTGCAAGCGGACCTTTCGATGCTGCCAGATATTTTCCAGTTGGCGCTGGTGATGCAATACTTCATGGATGACATCCAGGACATGACGAACTGCTTTTGAGTAGTTGGCAGATGCAGTGAGGGAATCGGAACTCCCAGGAGTCAAAGGTCTCTGAAGTTTGTCAAGGAGTGACTTCCCATCTTGGCTCACCTGACCACCAGAAAGGACAAAGAATTACATGTCTTGCCGAAAGCTTGTTGGGCTACTACTTTGTATCCCACCCCTTCTCCCAGTTTTAAATGTCTTCAAGAACCCAGGGAGCAATGGTGAAGACTTGTTTTATTGCAGGAATGATTACCTACATACAGCTGTTATAGGAAAAAAAAAACCAATTATATTCTCTATTTAAAATAATTTTAACAAGTAGCACTCTTCTAAATAACAGCCTATCTTTCCATTTTTTCATTACTTAAAAGAATGACTTTCCCTCAAAGTGCTGGAATGTTTTGTTTGGTTAGAGTTTTTTGTTGTTGTTTTGGGTTTTTTAAGAAGTTCTTTTCTTTTTTAAGAAAAACTAGTCGAATCTAACTTTGAATAAATATTCTTCAACTCTTTCCCTAGTCAACACAACACCTAAAATTAAGCATTTGTTCAGAATTATCCTTCCAAAACAATCTCTCTCTTCATTTGCTAAAGGTGAACAGGGGGGTTACTTTCTGTATGTTAATATTCATTTGACAAATACATTTAAATCAACAGATATAAAAGTTAGTACATGATTCAATCTAACACAATTTACAATTTCTAAATTATTACTGTTACTGGTAAGCCAAGGGAAAACTGCTGTTATGGCAAACTTAATTCTGATTAAATCACTTAGACCCTTTCCACATAGCACAGAAAGATACTGTTTTCCAAAATGTGTTTAACTACTGATACTGACAGGAAACATTTGTCATTTCTAACTGTTGTCTTCTCTGATTTAAACCACAGCAGAAATATTCAGACTTACCTTGCATGCTAATTTAAAAGCAATAATCCTCTCTTATCTGGTTACTATCAACATTTCGTGTTAAAGGCATGTCTCATTGGTGTTTACTGTCACTTTTAGCATGAAGCTCAGAGAACTGTTACAATTCAGTATCATTCAGCTACCTGTAAAGAACTTTTCTAACAGCTCATCTAGCAAGCAGGAACAAAAATCATCTGAAACAGCAAGACTCGAGTATAAACAATAACCTGGATCCATCAAATCAACACCATGTCAGAAACAGCAAATTTGCCAAGGCCTTCCAGCGGCTATTTTCAACAACTTTTTACTACGTCTAGGCACATTTTCAACTTGTTACTCAGTAGCCAAACAGATCCAAATGAAAATTCTTTTCTAATAATTAGGTTACAAGGCAGATTATTTCTCAGTTTCAGTTCAAGCTCTTCCATTTTAGCAGTGAGTATCAACACAGAGAATGATGCTAACTTCTGAAAGTAGCTCCAGTAAAGTCAAGTCAGCAGAAAAATTGCATAGTCCATAGCATAGTTAGAATGATATCTTTTTTCTTGCCTGTACCCAAAAGAATTATCTAGTAAATCCTTCAAATATTTCAAGATAATGGACTTCAATTATCCATTCAGAGTCCATAAAATCTAGGTGAAAATAAATAATTGTGACAGCCCCTTGATCCAATTAGTCTATTAGCTTAATAAACAAATGACTGAGCACAGATTTTCCTTTGGAGTTTATACACTAAAATTTTCTTCCTTCCTATTGCATGATTGCCTTAAGATTTCATGTATAACTTTATTTATATCTATAACTTCATTTAAGGCACATCTGTTGGATTTTCAGGCATACCAGTTGTCTCAGCTTGTAAGCTAGCAAGTTGCTTTACTAGTAATATACCATAATTACCCTCAGTAAAATCAGACTGTCTAGTCCTAAAAGCATTTACTTTCTTAAATTACTGTCTTCTACTTTTCCACCAAGTTGTGTTGTCAAGACATTGCAATCTAAAATGAATGACAGTTCCCATAGTGTTGCTCTCTCTCCTCCCCCACTGTTCATTCATCACAAAATGAAAGGAGCTCCATACTGTAATAGAAATGAAGTCATACATCTAATAATGATAAGCAATAGTGCTGTAATATCCTGACACAGAAAGACGCCTCCATCAATCTTCAAAAACGAATGCACGTTTCAAAAATGCAAAATAAAACCTTCTGCCCAGAGGAGGAACACAACTTGTACATATGCATACAGTCATTATTTCTACACCAATTTTGGTTACTAAAGATAAAATTGGTTTTTCACCAGATGGGGAAAAGTAATGACCAGAAATCAGAAGAAAGGCACTTAGTGCTCTTTTTTTTTCTCCTTTGAGCAGTACCACTGAAGATTTTGTTAAAATATCTAGCTGTCCCAAAGTCAAAAGCTACAGCTTTGAAATTCTAAACATATTTTCAAGGTATGTTCCAAAGCAATCGTATAATCTACTGGTCCAATTTATTTTCTTTATGCATCACCAGCAAGCAAACATTTTTTAACATGCTAATCCACAGCACTTATTTACACTTAACAGCAAGCTCATCCAGTCCTATCCCTGCCGAAGAAAAGAACCCACACAAAACCAACTCAAACCAAACAGAACCAAGTAGAAAAAATGCCACTATTTCAATCTCAGCCCTTTATAATTGTTGTTCTAGAGAAATCTAGCCTTCCTCCTCATTGCTGCACTCTCATGAAGCATGCACCCCAGACTGTCTCTCCACATAAATCTGTTACAAACATGCTATGTCTCTGTCCCTCCCAATGATGAAAGTTTATAATGAAGACAAGAGACCTTACTACAAAACATGCTTTCAAGAATGAGTTAAAAGAGTTACATGTAAGCAAAATTGCAAGCATTATCAGGTGTGATAGTATGTCACTAGATCAGCTGACATAGCAGGGTGGCAAGAATAGGGATATCAATGTGTATTTTACACAAAAGAACAAGAATTTGTGAACCCTCGCATCTGACTCATGGTCACAAAGTTTATGCAGGCCCTAATGTGGCAGGTATTCAAAAAACCCAATTTTGATATACTAACAGTAGGACAGATCATCAGAACTAATCTTACCCTCCTTTACTGCTAAATGAAATGTGACCAGACTTGGAATTCAGTTTCCTATAATAAAGCTGGTATATCAGAAAGTAGTTTTCACTTTAATGTATGTAAAAATCACAACCATTAATTCAAACCCACATGACTTCCTTTTAAAGACAGGTGCAAGCTGTAGCCTAAGCTATCCTGTGTCCACTGATCATTTTTACCATGATTTGACCAAACATGGAATTTCTGAGTACAAAATCTACTGTATTTAATCCAGAACATCAGTCCTACTGAATAGTAAAAACAGTTTTACTGTTTTTACTAACAAGTACAGATTGTTCTCATTTTACAACAATGAGAACAACCCTGACAGAAGAAAGAAAGGCAAGTAAAGCAGGATATGCAGAAAATACCTATTAGTTAATAATAGTGAATACTGATTTGCTTTCAGCTAAGTAAAGCAGAACAGAAAACTGAAAATTTGAAAGGAAAAAAAAAAAAGATGGTTGAGTCACCACTTTCTAGACCACCTTCAGAATAAGCATTTTATCTTAAGTTGTAAATACAACTACTAGAAATAGTGACAAATATTATGATTCCAGTGTGTGCTGAGTCCAAGATTAGAGCACCAGCAAAGATATGCTAATCTTGCAAATGCTGACTACAGAGGCATCCTAGCTCATTGAAGTGTCTTTGAGGGTGATGAAACTAAGTGCATTAACTTCTGGCTTCTCAAGTGACATCCTTTGATAGTTAACTCTTTTTTTGTGAGGCAATTTCAGAGATGGGTTTTCTATCTCACACACTTAAGAGAAATCCATACCAACAGAATACCTTCCCAAAGAATGCCCAGCTAACTTCCCTTCAAGTAAATGATTAAACAGTATTATCCCACTGCTATTAAAAGGTAGTAATATGCAAATGCAAATTAAAACATATTTAGTACTTTAGTGCTCCAAGGGTTGTTTGTACCACACACGATTAAATCTCACCTTTTAATTTCTTTCCAAAGATTACAGGGAAGACTGTAACACTTCACTTTTGAACAACAGCAGCAGAATCCAGTATATAAGAAGCTCAGCATTTAGTTTCCAATCAACTCCCAATGCAACAAGTGATACTGATTCATGATCCAAACTTAACACGACACAATTTTATCTAAGGAAACAACCACTGACCTCCGAGTAAGCCAAGGTAATGTGCTCATATATCCCTTGATGATGATGGATAGCATCTTCTAAATCTTGCAGTTCTGAGGGAAGCTCCACCTCACCACAGGCTTTACACCATGAGTCCACATTGCTCATGTACTGCAACAGAGAAGAAACATTCAGCTTTGATTTTGGGTTCTACCATTAAGTACACGCATGGCAGTAATACACAAAAGGATGCTCATCTGTGTGACAGACACTGAAAAGACCTCTTTTAAGCAGAAAGTCTTTACAGTGTTTCTCTCTGAAAGAACCAGAAGTTTATATCAGAATAGAAAGAAATATTCAAGTCTGACTATACTTGTACTTTTAGGTATCTGAAACTCCTTGAGCTGTCCGGAGACAGCAGGCTTAGCTGTATGTTGGCAGCCTTCAGAACCAACTTAACTGTTGGCAATATTGATGCTTCAAAGTTTACTCTCACTCCTTCTCTTGACTTTGCAGCTAAGAAAAAGTTTCCTTTATCCTGCACCTACCATTTCAGAAAGACGAAAGCTAACTAAGGTCTTGTTTACACAAGGAAGCAAAACATGCTACAGCTTTCAAGTTCAGACCCGTGGTTTTTATCCATCAGCTTCCTGTGCAGATACTCATGGTATCATGAGGTTTATCACCTCACCTCTTTTTAATCTTCAGAGAAAACCATGTTACTTTTGCACATGCTCCCAAAGAATTTCTGGTGAACCATTTACTCAAACACTCCATCGTTGTCTTTTGCTGGGAAGAGGTTATCAAGGAAGCAAAGCAGTGTCAGGGCACAGCAAATTCACACCTCAGTTCCCAATGAACTAACTTCTACATGCAGAGAAGCACTAAATCCATTTGGCAAGCTACTACAGCAGCAAGCATATAAGGGATTTACAACTTAAGCGGAGGTCTCTTAGGACTAGCATTGAACTTTGAGCACACAGCTATGTCAGCATAGCTGCTCGAGTCAAGCCTTTCAGGGGAAATTGAGGATACTGCAAGAGAAATCTCTGCTGCAGACAATTTAACTTATCTCTGAAGTTTAAGCTGTCTTGACAGACAAGAAACTGCCATCACAGCTATATGCATAGCAGAAGTTCTGCCGACTTACTTTTTCACAGCTAGGGGGCATGAATTTTATACCTCTGTTGTGCTAGGAAGGGAAAGAGGAAAAAAGAATCTGTTTTTCTAGGAGTTTTCATAGCTGTTAAACCTAGTACAGACAAGCATATGTCAGCTCTGTAAAGTAAATTTTCTCTATTTATATTGAATTCAAGACTCAAAAGTTATGAGATCAAGCTATTTGTCTCATCATACGTATCTTAATTTTTGGAGCACATGTAGTCTTCTGAGAAAAAAGGTCACTTCTGGTACTCTTCTAATGTTTGATAGCTGGGTAGAAAGGCGGTGGAGTACTTAGCTGCAAAATACTTATTTAATTCTCATTAAGGGCTAGTTAAAAAAAAATCTCTAATGTTAAGCACTGAATGTTAACAGAAGCTCCATGTGCACCAGTAAGCAGACACTGATAGCTGGCGTAGTCCTCACTGCGCCTGACAGTAGGCAGCGACACTTACCTGTCACTTGCAAGAGAACACATGCATTCAAGAAGGGTGTGTTTTTTCTTGGGCTGCTTACTTTTTATCTTTTTATGTAGGTCAAGCATCACCAGTCTCTAAAGGGGTCATTCCTCACATTCCAAACCCTCTTTCCTGGAACTCGCTCTCCACTGTTAATGAAACAGCTAATATATCTTACAGGCAGGTATCTTACAAATCAACTAGGGCAATCCATCACAGCTAATCATAAAATGAAAACTGCAGAAGGAGCAATTAAAAGTAAATTAATCCCAGCAGACGCTGCACTGTTTTCTCTCATTTTTATCTTTCCTCCTGTTTACACTTATATTTAGTGGTAAAGAAGGTAACTCTGACCCTTGCTATAGTTGCCCAGCACACAATCACACACACAATTTAGTCCCTTGACTTCTGATGAACATAATTTATTATTTTTGTTATGAAAAATGACAGCATCTGAGTCAAGGTATACCTACCTGTTCATATTTCATTCATCTCTCTCTTACACATATGGCTCAAAGTGCTTAAATGCAAACCCAAACGACCCAAGTAATTAGAAAAGCATCAACACTGACAAGGTACCAAACTGTGTCTATCAAAAGCTCCAAGCTGACTGCTGAGTTTTCTATCAGAAAGCAATTCCTTCATCTCATTTTTATGGAGCTTTTCTGTAAAACCTACTAAAACGACTTATTATAGAGGCATCATTTTATATAATTTACCTTAGTCTGTCTAAGGATATTAAACCAACGTCACCACTAACATAATGAAAAGCAACATATATTTGCATCTTAATACATTCTCATTTCTAATGTTTAGATATTTATCAGGTTAAATATCCATGTAATAGAAATCAGGGAAAAAAAAGTCTTAAAATCAACTGCACTGCCTCTCTCTGTTTCTGAAGTTTTCAGCTCCCAAATGCTTCCTTCATTCATTCCAAAGCAAAGTTACATCAGACATGACATCTGTCCTTGGATATAATTAGGAAGGCAAAATGAAAGAAAAGTATCAACACACAGCACATCAGCCATACCCATCCAAGAACCTCTGCTCCCTGAACACACCAGGGATGCACAGAGCAGACAGTCTACAAGATCAGCGGGTGACTCAACTGTGCACACACAGCAACTGCTTCAGAACTGAACTCCCTTGAGGGCAAAACATGCTTTCACCATTAAGATTATTAACTTGGGGATATTTATTCCTATTTCCCCTACATATACCTCTTCTCTGGCAGTTACACATGGTTAATGACTTAATTAAAATAATTGGTATAGGCCTAAAGCTAAAATGTTTTTTTAGCATAGCAGGAATCTCCTATGGAATCCTAAGTAAACATCTCCCACCACAATTTCAGATTCAGAAGGCAGTTCATTAACTTCTCAACTTTCAGGCCAGTTCAACTTATGTTTTCTAGAAGCAATTATTATGAGTTAAATCTTGACACTTAGAGACTGATGAGAGTTGAGTGGTGAGGACAATAGGGTGACAGCTTCTAGATGGAGGAAAGGCTTTGTATCGATACTTAAAAGCCTTATATAGTTAAGCATTTCAGTCTACTTCATTTTGATTCATATAGCTAATTTGGTTGTTTTATCTTGCACTGATGTGGGCAAAGCAATTAGTGGAGAATTTAAGACCAGTGGGCTAAAGTGAGGAGAACAAAGTTTTGTTTGAGTATTGAAATTGGCAGAAATAAATATTCTGGCTTTCTTGTCAACCTTTTCAATCACTTTCTTGCACTTTTGTCCAAAGCAAAAGCAAACTGCACAAGCCCCCGCTCCAGCACATAAACTTTTGTTGATGCCCTCCCCATTCACTAACCTGTTCAGCTTTTTGATGGAAGATGGAGGACATGTCCAGTAACGTGCTACGTTCATCCAAGGCTGCAGCAAATGCCTTCCATTCCTGTTCCAACTGACTGGCAATCTGTTTGATTTGCTGTGAAGCGTAATGGCCAGACTCGATCAGGCGGTTTGCTACTGACATGATGCGGGTTATGTTTACATACACATTCTGTGAGAAGAAGGAGGGAAAAATTAGTGCAAGTTGGCAGACTAACTAAATACAGAAGTATATTCCTAAAAAATTCTACTTTATTATAGTACTGATCAATAGTCTGGTTTTATTTGGCAAGTTCAAGTATGCCAAACTTTGGAATCCAGGTGTTTAAGGGAGCAGTCTATCCATAATTGACAAGTGAGAATGATGACTTGAAATAATCAGTCTAAAACTGACGTTAACAATCAGCTTAAGCCAATTTATATTACATGAAGACACATTATTACAATAAAGAGGAAGAAATAACCATATTTTACAACAACCTCAATAAAAATGTTTACAGACATTCAAGTCAAAAAGACATTTACACATACACAATATGGGAAAATTGAAGTATCATTGCTAAGCTCTTGATCTATCCACAGTATGCATGTCTGCAACATTTGTGAACCTTTACATCAACTTCCAAAAGTAACTTTTAAAGAAACTTCTTAAAATAAAGAACTCTGAGCTAAAAGAAGTTAAACAGTTTTACATTTTATTTTCTTGCTGCTACACTGCCTCAGAGCTAGCACTGAAAATTAGACAAAGTCCAAGATCAGAAGTAGTCTCTAGCATACTGATGGCTCTTAGTCAATCTAATTCTCAGTCAAGAGCTTCTGATTCCTATGAAGTAAAACAAGAACAACTTTGCCACCATAAACTTTCTGAGTACTCTTTGCGAGCAACATGCATATAATATGGAGTTGACACTTCGTTCAACTGGTCAGACTCTTGTACATCTATAATGAAGTTCTTAGAATTACAGGATTGTTGAGGTTGGAGATTACCAAGTCAAATCACCAGACATTGAGCAAATCAGATCGAACCATGACCTGCTGGCATCCAGCAATTGCCCAGAGCTTGACGCTGACTGGCTGGAGCAAGCGTTGCAGCTCCTCCAGGCTTCACTGTCCACACTCATCTGAGTGGCAATTAGGACAGGTCCCTATTGATTGTAAACTGTATGCACATATGCAAGCAGGAGCATACCTGACACAGCCTACAGCTCAGCTGGTCCACTCAATATACTGAGCACAGCAGCGTCAAGTTGGCTGTTTTTCTTTTCCGCACAATGCTACCTCTTACTTTTTCAGGTTATCCCACACATTTATGCTCTGCTTTTTAAGCACAGCCAAACAACTGGCAGAGTACAAATTTGCTATTTCCAACAAATTTTAAAAGACTGGAAAGCATTTAGGACTATTAAAAGTGTATGTAGCATAAATACAAGACTGCTAAATGAATACAGAAAGCCTTTAGATGGTCTTTACAGTTGTGAGAAGAAACAAGTGCCAAAAGAGAAAAGAATAAAGGCTATAGAGTAGACTGCCATTTGATCTCTTTCTGTAACATAAAAAAGCAATTTTGGAAATTCTGGAACAGCAGTTAAAAATGAAGGACATGGCACTATAAACATGAAGTAAAACAAATTAAAACTGAGCTGTGGTTAACATGTATTCATTTTCCCATGGCAATCAGGCTTCACACGTCTGGAAGAATACAGCCTGTAGCAGTATGAATATGAATTAAAATGCTGACAGTTGAACACTTTCCAAGCTATGTACACCACATTCCTTTCTTCAAAAAAACAACCAAAAAACAACTTACAATAATCTATACCTTTTACCTCACTATGTGATATATCTACCAAAGTTTTAAGTCTCAGTATTTTGAAATGTAATGACCCAAATGAGATAGATTTAGTTAAGATGGAAAAGAATCTCTAATAGCAACTCGCTACAATTAGGCTGTCTTTTTAATTGACCCTAAGGTCAATTAATAAGGTCAACAATATTTGTTCAATTTCCTACAAGGACAGGCAATTCCAGCATCATAAGATAAGTATCTTCCACACTGCTTGAGAGATGAGAAACAATGTTACAAGTAAGCTGTTGCTCGTTTACCAGAGACTGATATCTTAATTCAATTGTATGCATTTACAACCTGGTTTTAGTTAAGGAAGCAACAGCTAGGAAGTAATAACTGATAAAGTGTCACTTATTTAGTGGCCTCATTTAAACCATGTGAATATGCACAAAGCATCTGCAGCTTCTAAATCTGTGTGAAAGGGTAATGTGATATTCCATTTCTTTCACTGTGTTACACATATGACTATTGTAACAAGACTTAAAAGTAACAGTTCAAGTCACTGCATTATAGAGTGTTTAGTAAGGATACAAATGTACTTAGTATGATTGTTTTCTCTCAAAATGCTCTTTAGCCAGAAGCTGAAAGGTCATCTTACACTATCTGGAAAGTTCCTCATTGCAGATTTTTCCTCTAAAGAGAGAATACAAATAAAAAAAGGTATTGCTCAGCAAAGCAATACAGATTAGTAGCCTAACAGTGCAGTGCCATTCTTTGGTGCGTGCCTGAAAGGCAAATACATGGGAAAAATACAGGTGACAGCGTACCAGCTTAACTGAACTTTTATCACTCACACAAAATAAAGCTGGCAGGTGACCTGAAGGCTCCATTTTATTTCCTGATTTTCCCAGACCCATTTAGAAAACATCTGTTTAGCTCCAAGATTTCCATCAGCAGTTTTCTGACACAGAGACTATTACACAGTCAGTTTTAAATACCATCAAACTTAGTGACTGTCCTTGGTTACAATGTAAGTTGTGCCCAAAGTATGTATTCTATCCCCATCTCCATGAGCTGTTGAAGCCAGGTGGGGCAGTGTTTTCCTTATCTTCTGCTAATGGGCCCATCAATGCCTTGCCACATGACTCATAGATAACTCCCTCTGGGAGTTATCTCTGTTTAATGGGCCATCAAGGACCCACTGCATGACTCATAGAATGAGATCATCCCATTGTGAGATGCTCCGCCCAGGGGGAGGAGCCAAGAATTCCCACCTGGATATAATCCAGGGTTTGGGACAGCACAGGGAGCCTTTGCCCACGGGATTCACAGAGGACAAGAGCTACCAGACCTTTCTATAGGATCACTACTTCAACAAGACCATTTCATCTGGACTGCTAGCACCACCCTAACTAACAGGGTGTCAGGTTGTATTCTGACTCTGTCAGTGGTCTTTTGTACTACTGCATTTATTTTATTTTATTTTACTTCTCTTTTTTTCTTCCTGTCAAATTGTATTTCTGACTTAGAGTCTTCTCAGTTTTTGCATTCAAACCAGTACAGTGATGGTTACTTATGGATAAATACTTACTTATGGTCCTTAAGTATCATAAGTGGCACCTCTATATAGACTGTAATGAGCTTGAACTATTTTACTGTGATAGAATCAATTTAGCGATGGAATTTTCAAATCATCTGCCACCTCACACTCAAATGACTACCAAACCATAGTGTACTATTAATGTATGAATTAATACCTGCTTTAATGATTTTCATGTTCTCTAACATTTCTTCTAGTCTCATTTTTGAAGCAACAGTAAAACTGTCAGTTTGGGAATACAAACTTCAATGATGAGGGCTGCAGGACAGCTAAAAGTAAAACGTGATCTAATCCCTTGGAAAAATATGAACTTGGCAACATCCAAGCTGCAGTTAAGGGAAGTGTTTAATGTGTTCATCTACACGGATCTCTTCTACTACAAGGATCCTCTAAATATTCTCAGGTAACCATTTAACCACTGCTATCAGCACTGGAACATGTGCAATATAATTTCACTCCAACTTTCTTCAAATATCTGATCTCTTTCCTACATTTTTCACAGTGGACCTGAGGAATCCTACTGCAGGACTATATAGTCCAACACCAACATTTCCTTCTTTCCTCCTTTACTTTTCACTCATGTTTACTTAATCATAGTAAGTGCCCATGCCTTCAAACTCTCCCTACAGCCACATCACTTTCATGTATATGTTTCCCATTACAACACTAAGTATGGAGTTCTAAACTGGACCTAATTCTCAAGTAGGACCAACTCAATCAATTTTCTTTACAAATCTGAAGTTCAGCCATCTCAGTAAGTACCAAGAGTGAAATGAGATTTGCTTCTTTTTAGTAACGCCACTGTCTGTTCCTTTAGTTTGCGATTCATTGACGTGAACATCCTTGTATCTGTATTAACACCTCAGTAACTGACTGCTTTTTAAAATCTGTTTATTTGCTTCTTTGCTCTTAAGGATTGCACATTTAGCCTGTTCTATTTAGTCTTGCTGGCTTTGGAGTGCTCCTCAGAAGCTGAAAATAGCCTGAACTCATTTTATTTTTTCAGTCTACTCTCAGGCTGGTGGCATCCAGACATTGTGTCTAAGTATTAAATACTCTGGCACCATAAAGATTCTCTTAGAGATGTACACCTGTGGTCTTGCTCTTATTTGCCCAAATCCTGAGAACCAAGGGCAGCCTAGAATTCACATGGTGCTAAAGTCTGTGTCAAGAGACAAATCTGTATGGTTACAAAAACACATATTTAAAGTAAAAAGAATCTCAGGGGTGAAATATGTCAGTAGTAAAAACGAGGAGGAAAAAATTGCTAGCTCTAAGCCAAGGTGATTTCACCTCACCTGACTTCCTTCATGTTTTCATTTGTACCAGTCCGTCTGGCTGGATTTGAGCAAGACATCTTTTTAACTTTTAACTCTGCAAACCTAGGGATATTCAATCATTGTACTCATACTTTTATTTTAACATCCCAAAGCTCTCACCAGTGCTCATCTCTGACACTCTCTTTTTGGATAGCATTCAGGATTTGATTACTACCTTGATAAAATGGTTTAGTGTATGCAAGCAACCTGTTCTGAGAACATTAATCAACTTAGCAATATGCCAACAACTGAGATAGGAGTTTTTGGATTATAGTTAATAAATGTAACTTCTACTCATGGTCCTATCAATGCTGAGACAAGAAGTAGTCATAGTGCATCCTTTAATAGTAGCGTGTGTCAGCTTTCTCCAAACAAAGTTTCATTCTGCTTGCATCACTCTTCAAGCATTTTTAACCTTCCCCAGCGCAGGGAGAGGCACAGTTAAACTGTAATGAAAGCAAGGCCATCTGATCTAGCAAAAAGAGCAGAAAATGTTCAAGCAGACAACATCCTCCTCCTCACCCATATTTCACATGGCTGCTTGTCTTCCTTGTGCCTCAGCAGATGTATGAAAATAGCAGGAAAGATAGTGGACAAACACATAATCAGTCTTTTCCAATCTTGCATGCAAGACAGACTAATTGTATAATCATGGGTATTTTATTCTTGCAATTTAAAAACTCAATACATAATTTTTGTACTTGTAACTCATATGATGCCTTATTTGAAAGTTTCTACCTTAAAAGGTACTAAAAACTTGTTTTGAGAAGTGAAGCATTGGTTTAGTCACCCAAATAGGAACGTCAAGCGTCAAGAGTATTGCTTAGCCCAAATAAATCTCAGGACTTGACAACAGCAATTTACTGTTGCTGAAAGCAGGCCTTTAAAATTGTACTGCAAATCCATCCGTATCTTCAGAGAGCAGAATCACTGAGGTTTTGTTTTTTTCCTTACAGTTATGGAACATGGGATCTACTTGCCCTGTAATGAGCCTTGACTTTTATCAGTGCATAGCTTCTCAAATTCAGTAACAGAAGTCCTGTACTTATGGTTGCACCTGTGAACTATCCTTCAGTCAGTAGCTCTTTTAGCCACATCAACCTGTGTGTTAATCCATAGTAACCAAACATATGTCCCTCTTTAATGCACAGCACTACACCTACCCAGTTTTTTCTCTGGGACAGATTTATTGCAGTGAGAACCAGTCTGTGTATTAAGCTTAAGACTTGCATGAACTTATTCCTGTTACCTTTAAGTGCAACCACATGAATACACAAGATTCCTAGATATACCATTTGCTAATGAAACTGGTGAAAGTGAAGTTAAATCTCCTCCCTAGATGTATTCTTTACCTTTTTGTTTTATAACATTTGGTTTACACTTCCAACTATTTTGTGTTCTTACTGAAAACCAATATTCTAAAAATGGTACAAACCCATCACAAGCAAAAAAAAAAAAATTCAGCAAATCCTCTTTGTCCTTGATGTAACTAAGTCCTGTTCATGACAGGAAGTAAGTAGCTTTCACAATGGTTTACATCCAGGTGGCTTGCTTCAGACTGGAAGACCAGATCAAAATTTTGGCATCTCACCCAAAGGCCGTCACTCTTTCTCAGCCAAGTTTGGCATAAGCAGCTGCAGAAGTTGCCCTCCACCTCCAGGAAACAAACTGCTGCTTGGGAAGGAAGGGGACATGAGAGACCCAGCTATTGACCGAGGGTAGCACCTGCTGTGGAGGGGAGCATGTGCCCTACAACAACCATAATGTGTTGGGAAAAGCAGCTGCAACACCAATTATCAGAGTTAAGCTGTGAGCAAGTGCAAGAGCAATGCTTGGGGAACATTTTTCCTTTGAACAGTTCTTCTCTACCTCAAGTGAGCCTAAGAAAATTGACTAGAAAGCAAGATCTATTAAGGTCCAATTAGGGCCACAATGAAAAGACTCCAAAATCTCCTGCAATAAATAAAACTTATGCATAATTGTCTCTCTCCCTTCCTCTATTCCATCCAAATGAATCACTTCACATCATTGTAGATAGGTTAAAAGTTATATTTCACTTCTGGTGTTAGATTATTCACACAAGAGACCTTAAATCCACTTTGATTACTGAAGAGTTACACTGACAGAAGAGTGAAAAAACAGCAGCTTGCCAAGCACAGAGCATACATGGAGAGTGATCAGGGAGAAGCTGAACGTGCTTGCAGAAGTTAAGACTGCTCAGCATTTTTCCAGTTAAAAGCTAATGAAAAATAAGGCCTGCCAAAATTCAATCAGTTCACATCATATTTTTTATGTCACATTCAGTTTAATCTTTGCCCCTAATCTATATGAAAGGCTTTTGTCATTTAACCAAATAAAACCCAGATAATCTGAATGCTGCTTAAATCAAAACCAGGGACCAATCATACAGAATTTACATTTTCCTATTCCATGGCAGAGAACCCCTTGGGGGGGCTATGCTACAGAAAAAAACCTGCAGCTTGTTTTTACCCTTTTGAATGTTTGGATAGCTTAATTTGCCCCAAATTGACGCTGCTCCTTGTAAGCTTTAAGAAAACATTTTGCAGGCTGCAAAAAAATCCCCTGTAATTAATGCATTTGACAGCTAAAGGCAAAGGAGAGATTAACAGGAAAAGACTAATAGCAAACACAGAGCAGGAAGGATTATGCTGCATTGCTCAAGTGCTTCCTACTGTTGATAGCATCTGAACAGTCTAAAAGAAGGGACAAAAATAAAGAAGTCATCCAATTTGAAGAAAAGAGTACAACAGTGACTAATATGAGGGCAGGCTTACAGAAGAATTTACCTTTAGAATACAACTCCAAGAATTGCCTGGAAGGCCACTCAAAATTACTAAGTTCCAAAAGTCACCCCATGTCAAAGACACCTACTGTCATCCTGTGTTTCTTTCTGCTCTACTTCATATGCAGAGCAGTGAGGAACAACAAGGTGCTCCATAAGGCTGCAATTCCCCATGCTGTGAACCAAACCTAATGGTCAAAACCATATATGATGTTACGTAACTTAATTACGAAGTTCACTGGCATTTGCTTTACTCTTTTCAAAAAGTTCATATTGATTTTAACTTTTTTAAACTTTTGGAAACAGAGCTGAGTTGCAAAAGAAGAAAATATGCCTGCTCTAATCATGTCTTCTATTTTCTTACCTCCAGCTACATCATACACAAGAGCTGCCTTACTAGTCCTTCCATTACTTCTGCAAGACACACAGTCTAGGGAAGTTCATGTTGCCACTTCCTTGTCCTACAGAAAAAAATCTCCTGCAAGAGTTGATTATTTCAACCATACTTTAATTCAATTCCCATCCTTGGACTGCCAAGAATGTTAATTTGTAACAAGACTAGTAGTGTTCTTCCTTCACTGATCTAACAAACAGGAACTGGATTTAGGCCCAGACTCCCAAGGTTATTTAAACACCTACCACATGTTAAGGACCTAAAATGCACCTCAGAATATTGCCCCCATGTTCAAACAGCAATTCACGAAACTGAAAGTAAATAGCTTTCACACAGTGCTAGTTAAAAACAAAAATTTTTTTACAGCCTACTGATGATATTTGACCAAAAAAAATTATTTTAGCTCCATTCTGCTGTGCCAAAAATGAGAAGCATCTTCTTAAAACCATGGAAAATTTTTACACCAGGCTCAGTTACTTCTAAGAACTTTTTGTCCGAGTTTAAATCTATTCAGAAGATCCTGAGAGCTATTTCTTCCAGAATGGAGAGCTAAAATCTGTATTGCACATGATTCTCTGAAATTTTATACAAGACCCAAGGGAACATTCAAAGACACATCCCAGGCTCTAGAATCTTGGACACTTACATTTGAGAGGTGCTGAGGTTGTGTTGAACACTGCCATTTGTCAAAACAATTTTGTTGCTTTATCACAGTACCTCTGTACCCGACCACTCTTTATTTTCCTCCATTGTGCTTTATAACTTCACTGCTCAAACACAAATTTGCACTACTTGCAAAAAAGGAATGATCTGTGTCTATGTACTTAAAAATTCTACCTTAACACAGGACAAATAGCCAGCACGCCGGTGCTGTCTGTGCAGGGAGGCCTGTTCTTACCATACAGTTCATGGCAAAGTGATTGTGCTGTGTCTGAAGTTCCATCGTGTGGGGGTGACTGGTTCCAATCTCTGTGTAGTTGTTCAGAAACAGACCTTTGTTGTGTGTGATCCAGTCAAACATCTACATGAAAATATTAAGAAAAGAAGGAAGTTCAATAATTTTTTACGGCAGAAATCATGGACAAGTCATGTAAGATACCTATAAACACAGAATACAGAGTCTAAGGCCATGAAAATTAACACTGATTCTCTTTCCATTGTAAGTTACTGTAGAGGCTGTTAGTGTTATCTTTACTACAGGTGTTTCTCTCAACAAGCTACAGTAATGTCATAATCACAAACTTCATTATTACAAAGGAATCATAGTAAACAAACAGACTTGGAGCACAGCCCTCAGTTGCCAAGCTTATACATTCTCTAGTGTCAGCACTTATTGACGTCAGCAGCTTAGAAGTTTAGAATGAAAATGGAAACTCATGGAAATTAAATATAAATTCTTTCATGCTGATCAAGTACTTCAGCAGCAAGTTTAATTTTTTTAGTTCATAAGTTTACAGCAGATTTGAAAACAACTGTTCTATTTCTAGATGAATTATTAAAAACATATGTGAGCACAGAGTTACATTCTTCCAGAGAAATTTAAGAATAATCTTTAAATATGCTTTTTTAAAAAAAAATAAAAAAGGAATATTTTAATAATCTAACAAATTTTATGAGAGACCTTATATGACAATGGCCATCAATGAAGGCACACAGGTATGTTAACAGTGGCACTGGAAGACAAAGTTTTCAAAGACCAAGCAACACAGCAAACCTGCTCACAATGGTATTGAAATCTTTGCCATATCTCAGCAAAAGAGACACACCTGCTCTCTGGATAAGCTGAAATAGATTGTCCAGGAAAAAACAGTAGCACTAAGCATAAGTATTCATTTAAAGATCTGTCAAAATATGCTGGCTGACAGAACAACATTATTAAGTCCAGTATTTGTCCCAAGTCCACGACAAACTAAATTATAAGCAGACCACAACATGGAAAGAACTGTAAACCAAACTTTTGAAGTTTAGGTAACTGAGACAGCTGATCATACACTCCTAAAGTTTTAAGCTTCTTATCTAGAACTCAGTGAAAATGTGTTAGGACATTATTCAAAACAGACACCGGTACTGCTCATGACCATCCTTCTCTGCCTTCAGACACTTAAAGGGCAATTCCAGTCAGATTCCCTCCCACCTCATCCCTTTTTTGCCTTATCTTCTCCTGAACTAGTCAAAATTTCTTGCACTGAATTGCACAAGTCCTCCAAAAAGAACATGTTTTTTTCTCCCCATGCAATATCCTTTTTCTTTCCAACAAAGACCCCATCCTTTCCCACATTTCAGTAAAATACAGACATACACTGATAAAAAAGTCATGAGCTGTGAAATCTAATCTAACACAAGCAGTAAAAATACAGGCTGCAAGTAGATTAAGGCAAGGGTCTTAATCCAAAAGTGAGGTGGGATACTACACAAACCTTCTTTTTAATCTTTTTTTACTGGCTAATGAGAACAAAACAGTCCCAGATATGGTAGCTGCTGTCAACCTCATTTTGACATGCCTAGTATTTCTCTTTTGAAAGAAAGGTGTGTTAATTTAACATAGACTTATTCTTGGAATCAGAAACATAGAAAACACTGATACGAGCTTATGCAACCACGTGGCAGGACCGAGGTCAATCCCACAGGCTCAAGTATTTCACAAGAAGTTTCTTAAAGCACAGGTTATGTAAGCAATTTGATAAAATACGAGAAAACTAACAAAATATATTTTGGTACTGAAAGATATGCTATAATGCAGAATAATTACTGCTGTTATGAAGTGGCTGCAAGGTTGATAAAACGCACTTGGATCTCAAAGAGCAACACCAGAACAACAGCTTGCATTATTTTCTAAATCATTTTAGAAACAGATAATAATTTTACCTTTTTTCCAACTCTTTAACATGTCCCTACTATTTTCACTATATTCATCCAGTAAACATTTCCTTTAAATGGTATTTAAAAATATATTTATTTTTTAACACAGCAGAAAACATTACAGTAATGTAAAGAAAGTCCCTGAGCTGAAATCATGAGGGTAAGGGAAAGTATATATGAAGGATACAAATGAAGAAGCAGGAAGAAGTTAAGTTTTACATGTTTGTTCTGCTTTTACTCTTCCCTATGCATCTGCTAGTGACAGCTGCTGGAGAGCAGAATACTGATTTAACAAGGACGGTTGGTCTCATGCAGTTCAGGCAATCTTATATAAAATACTTTAAGAAATCTGACTACTTTAAGCTCTGATAAAAAACATACCTACCACTTGACTGCATAGTCTAGTTACTACTACTCCCAGAGAAAAATTCCCCACCCTTCCTTAAAGCTATTTGTTCCATGGTAACAAGTCAATAATAAGTGATTGCAAAAACCATTCTACATGAAAATAGACCTTATTTGAGCTCATCTGAAAGTGATCTGCCTGCCATACTTCCTCTTCAAATTCCATGACAATCAAGGGCTTTCTCATTTGAAGAGACTGGTTAGCCTGAAACATTCTGAAATCATTCAGTTCCCTGTTAATGACATATGAACTGTCAGAAGAGATACATCAGTTTTTAGCCTGGTACTTCAAACCATGCATCAGTGAAGCAGTTCCCCACGTCAGTCTCTTCAGACTTTGTTGACTGCCTGTCACTCACTTCCCAAAGATCACTAAAAAGAAGACCGTAGAAGAATGTAGTCCGTAATCATCTGTATTTATGAAGTATACAGCATTCTTTACTTGATGCATGCAACAGCATCTGTCTGGAACAAATGCTTAACAAAATAAGTGCTTTGAAGTCATTAACAGTTAAAATTTTCTTTGTGTTCCTTACAGCTTAGAAGTAGTATCCCATGCCCTTTACTCCAGAAGATCCTGAGTGCCTCTCAATCAAGAAGTCCCTTATTTCTCACTAAAAGGCTAGTGATTAACTTCAAAGACAAAATTTACTATTTTCAGTTACCCTTGGCATTTCTTTCAAGTTCGTCAAGTATTGGCCATTTATAGTCTCCTCACTCAATCCTTACCTTTTCAGCATCCTGCTCAAACAGCCTGAGCTGAAAGCATTGGTCCAATTTCAATTTCCGCACATGCCACATCTGATGCAGATGCTGCCGTGTTGAGTGCAGCCTGTCCAGCATGGTGGACACTTTGGGTAAAAGGTTCTGTAAGTCTGCATTCCCTGACCCAGAGTTCTTTTTGGGAAAGCTATCACTGCTCTGTATCCGCTGGAGCAGCTTTTGTCCTTCCACATCAAGGTCCTCGATAGGGGCCTTAATGACTTTCTTTTTTAATTGCGAATGCTCCTCTATCATATTGCGAGCACCTTCCAGGTCCTGAGGCATTTCCTTTTTTGACAATATATCTTGCAGTTCCTCCAGTCTGGACAGCATATGGGTTGCATTGCTAATGTAGTCCTCAAAGGCAACTCTGATTTCTATCCACTCCTCATGGTTGTACTCCAAACAGCCATCAAATTCTGGGGTTAGCTGAGAAGGGTCAACTACTTTGGTAAGGCCTTCCAGAGACACCATATTTGTCTAAAAAATAAAAATGGAAAGAAAAAATGCTGTTACTAAAATGAATTTGAAATTTCCTTTCAAGCTTTTGCTTTTCTCTTTGTAAGAGTTGATAATTTTGCTCATGAAGTCCACATTACAACCATGGCTCACACGTTTCAAGTGTGAACTCTGATCAGCAGAAGACAGGAGGCCTTGCAGGTATTTTCCCCACATTTCTTTCTTACCTCACTACATTTAAGAACAAAAGAGCAACCACTCTTTTGATTACTGATTTGATTAAGTTTTGACTTTGTGTATTGCAAAGCTGCAGGAGGATAGCAGCAAGGTCCATTCAGCTGATTTCCTCTGGATTCTGGAGATACAACAATTACCATAATGCAGACTAAGATAACAAAGAGACAAAACCTAAGTTTTATCATTAGGGGGAAAAACCTAATTCAATATTTCTTGAGCTTACAAAAATAATATAAACAACAACATGCACAATTACCTAGCCTAAGTACATGAACAAACCCACATTTCTTCTAGTATCATTGGTCTAAATTACCTCTCCTTTCAGGCAGAATATAATTTATCAAGGTGCCGATCATTAGTGAGAACATCTAAAACCAAAAAATAAATATAAATTTGTATACCACAGGGGAAATTACCTCAAACTCAAACTTAGAGCTGCCAAAGTTAGTCCTCTGTTTCTGCCAGAAATTGTCTGGCTTGATTATCAGTGCAACATGAATACAACATGGAAAGGATTCCTGTAAAATCTTCAGTAGAGGTTTTATGGAGTCCCATTTTGACCCACGCATATCTACAATGACGGTGAATCCTCGTTTACATACTTCCTCACTGCAGAAAACAGAAGGAAAGGTTATCAAGCAAGTGTTTCAACTTCCAACACAGCACTCTACTGCACCATGCTGTCTAATGAATGTGGTCTCCTCAGGATCTCACTGCTGACTAGCTGACCGTATACAGAAGATCTCACAAACCTCTCAAGATGCTTCTTTCACTCACATGCCAAACTCCTTGTGGGGGATAGCTTTATATCTGTTGCTGATTTGATATTCTGCCACTATCTTCACTTTCATTTTCACTGTTTATATTCATGATGATTCATCGTCCAGTCTTGTTTCTCCTTCACCTTACACACACAGTAAACCTACAACTACCTAAAGCAGCAATATCTAATTCATTTACAATTGACTCTTCAGAACACACACACACACTTACTTGACTGATGATAATATTCATGTCTTTCTAATGATTGAGGGGATTCTCTAAAAGATAGAAGATGGCAAACTGTTGTTACCTACGACTTTGCAACTTTTTCAAACTGTCTCAGATTTAGAACCATTTTATGTGAGAGTTAGAGTCTGTAGAGGAAAAACACCCGTTGTATTGACAACTTCTTTTGTAACAGGATTGATTTGTGAATAGTTAAAGGACAACACAGTATTTTATGGTTGTGAAGAAAACCACATCAGTCTGTTTCTACAAAATGTAAGCTCAATTTTGCTGTCCAAAAGTTGACAGACCTTGCACTCAAATTCTCCGGCACCCCCTCAGAGAATGGAAGATTTAATTTCTTTTCATCAATATCTTCCATACATTTAGTTCTTGCTACTGATCAAAAGTGACAGTCAGCACCACCACCACCAGAAACTCTAGTTTTCTTCCAGCAGAATTTGCTATATGACCTTGTAGTATGACCATAGGAAGGAAAATATTTCAAAACCAATGCATCACAGCCAATGGACTATCAAAAAGGACAAAATGTCCATTGTTTGAGTATGAATCACTTTCAGGAATGTGACTTATTCAAATGCCATTCTAGAGTTCATGTGGTGAGGTTTCCAGAGTGTCCAAGAGGCAGGGAAGCTTCACTGGCATATTTTACTCAGTCTTATTTGCCACATTGCAGAAAGATGGATTATGACTGGTATAGGAGATCTGGAAGAAGCGGTAATATGAGTTCCTCAGAAGGGGAAGATTTTAAGTTTGAAAAGTTTAAAGCTAGGGAAAAGAAGAGAGAATAAACATCCCATAACATTTAAAAAAATGAGTTTATCATGATAAATGCTGGCTCTCCCACTTGCCCATAGGAATGCAAAAAATGGCAATGGCAGAAGCAAAATCTATTAAAAGCCTGGCATACATGCAGGCTACAACATACAATTTTCTGACCATGGTGAAAATATTTTCTAAAATCCTCACAGGATTCAAGGAACAAAACAACTACTATCTTAAGTATAGACCCATTAATGGAAGGCCAAATGGCAGTAGGAGCGCTGCTCAGCCTATCCCTATCACACTGAGGATTACACAGGGAGTGCTTGACACTAATTCACAAGGCACGCATCTGCTGGGGTGTCTGACGTGGTCCCTCATCGTGTGATACAGTGCAGCTGTGTCCTCCATCATGGAGCCACTTCACCTCACACAAGCTGAATCCCTTTCAGCCAAGGATCACAAGACTTGTTCTAGAGAGCCAAGGTCATGTGTTGGTAAGCCTGAACTACACCAAAATATCTGGCCACTCTGTGGTGGTGATAGAAGTCGTTTTAAAACAGATAAATTGTAAAATCAGTAAAATTGTGAGATTGAGTAAACTTAAGCTTTCAGATCTCTTGCCAAACAACTGATACCTGATTCTTCAGCTACATCAAGTAACAGTACTGCAAGAAATAACAGCCTAAAAGTTTGGGAATATTCGTACCAACTGGGATTTTTAATTAGCTAGAGTTGCATCATCAATCCCTTAAGTATGACTTGTATGAAAACAAGTCTTGCTTTTGATAAAGCTCCCTTTATTCTCAAAAGTTTGCCAGTGCTTAAAGAGTATAAAACATGCACTAACTTTCTTTTAATTTTACATCTATTGATCCTGAACTAACATACACCTTTTGCCAGAGGAAGACTTTGCCCTGATTATCTCTAAAAAAATTCTTGGACACATTTTGATGCACATTTATCTATTTACTTCTTTAGCAACTTGAAGCTCTAGATGGGTAGAATACATCTCACCATTCAAATCTGACAGTAAAAATTTCAAGCCTTCTTCCCGTTCTCCTTTCTCTAAGTCCCTCAACTTCCCCCGTTAACTTTATAAAAAGGAGGCCTTGAAGTTACTTTTATGAAACCACCTTTTCCAGTCTGAAACTGACATTCGATTATATCAAGTGCAAAGACACTCAGTAAATTTGCACATTACACAAACATGGAACACACTGCACTCAGGGATGTTGTCCAAGGGATTTTTTTCAATCGTAATCACAACTGCTGCTTGTGGACATACAAACATAGTCAAGCACACTCAGCACTGCTCCAGCCTGCAACAAATGCTGGCAGGTTCCAAGAGGTATCTAAAGTCAGAGTCTTAGGATCATTTCTGTCCCCAGCTTGATTACTACAGAAAGCAAAGTTCTGTATGAAGGAACTTTTCTTAGATATATACAAAATATGTAACTTTTGTTTGAAGAATATATATATATAACTAAATATAAAACTAAAACTAAATATAACTAGCAGCGCATATATGCACACACACACACACACACACACTAGCACTGGATTTGACTTCTGCTAATTTATTTAAACAGCTCACTGCAATTCATGGGTTAAATCGCTGATAATGCAATGCTATCAGTACTCTCACAGATCACTCCACAGGTTTATCTGAGACCTTTACAAGCAATTTCTCATACCTTTCTCCTGGTTATTTCTGTGCTGTATCAGGACACTGTGACTTATCTAACACAAATAACAGTTAGGAGTCCTGTGCTGACCACACTCCACACAAGGCATATGGTGAATGATGACCAGCATGTTTCTAATTACTGACGCAGTGAAAGCCTTTGAGTTGTATTTGCAGTCTTCAACACAGCGACAACATGGCATGGCAGTGCCATTTCCAAGACACAAACTACCTCCAGCTAAAGTACACCAGCCCTTCTGCCAGCAGCCTTCCTTTTACAAGGCAGAGTAATTATGTCTCTTCCAAAGAGCCATTTGAAAATAGCAAATGACAAAACTTGGTATTGATTTGCCCATGTTATTGACTCATTCAGTCTGCTAGTTTGTGGGAGTACTGCAACATAACTTTTCTTATACAGCCTTAGAGGTGAACAGCTTACCTAGGAATACATGCTAGATACGAAATTAGTCTTCTAAGGTCTTCTTGCCGTATTCTGTCGTGGTTACTACGAGCTGGAAATGTTAGAATGGGACCTCCACGCTTATCTCTGCCACCTGAAAAATTTAAAATGTTAGAAGACCCCACAGCATAGCATAAAATTCTTGTTTGCAGAACTAGTCTTCAGTATCTACTTTAAAAAAAGTAATTTCAACTTAAATGCCAACATTGTCATTTTGCGATCAACTTAAGATTGAATTTTTGGACTATTGATCAGCATATTGCCACAATACCTACAGTGAGAAAGCAAATGCCAAAACAATTGAAACAAAGAATAACCAGAGCATTACACTTATACATTACAGTCACCTTCAAGTTTGACTGGTAGTGTGACAACTCCAGCAATGGCACTCTGTTATGTATTTAATTTTTGACTCAGCAATTGTACAGATTTAATTTAGATACAGAATTAAGCTACATTGTAGGCAAGTATTTAGATGATATAGCAGCAGAGAGCACAGCTGTGGGAGGTGTGCCCAGGTAGAGGAGCTCCTCTGCTAAGTGACAGAGCTTGGGGAGGAGGTGAGTAGGCTGAAGACAGATGGATCATTGTCATAGGAGACTCCCTTCTGAAGGGAACAAAGGCCCAGTGTGCCAACTTCCTCAGGAAGCCTGCTGCCTCCCTGGGCCCAGGGTTAAAGATGTGATGAGAAAGCTTCCTACACTGGTATGGCCTTTGGGAAAACCCATTATTATTAACCCATTTTTCAGGAAGATAGCAAGAATTGCAATACGAAGCCCAAGGGCAATCAAGAGAGATGCGACTGAAGTCTCTGAAAATCATCTGAAAGCCTTGGAATGACTGGTTGGGGGATCAGGAGCACACGCAGTGCTTTCTCTGTGCTTCCTGTTGTAGGGAATGATAAGGGAAGAAATGGGAAGAACCGTCAGATCAATACCTAGCCCCAAGCCTGGTGTAACTGGGAGACTTTTAGGTTTTCTGATCATGGGTTGGTTTACATGACATTGAGCCTGCTGGTGACAAAGTACACCTGTCCCAAAGGAGGAAAAGGATCTTTGCACATGAATTATCAAGGCCCACTGAAAGAGCTTTAATTTAGACTTGATAAAGCCATGCTTGCTAGAGATCAGCGTGGAGGCAGCACACCATGTCTGAAGAATGGTGAACTGGCAGGGTCTTTCAGTCTGCCATCTCACAGGAGGTAGAAAAAGAGATCCACGAAGCAGCCTAGATGTAAGAGTTATTGATGTGTCAGAAAGCATGGAAGCACCTGAGAATGGTCATGTAGGAATTAGGGCTTCTGCCCCAAAAAGTGACAGAATTAACAGCCTGACTGAAGTGCATCTACACCACTGAATATGGCTTGGGCAACAAACAGGAAGAGATGGAAGCCATTAGGCATCAGGAAAACTGTGACATAGCTGCCATCATGGAAACGTGGTGGGATGATCTGCACAACTGGGGTGCTGCAATGGATGGCTGTAAACCCTTCAGAAGGGATAAGCAAGGAAAGAGAGTTGGCAAGGTAGTCCTGAAAGTTAGGAGTGTTATGATTGCCTAGAGCTTAATGACAGTGCCAACAAATTTGACTGATTATGGGTAAGAATAAAGGGGAAGTTTGCAGGTGATGCCAGGTTGGGCAGGAGTGGATTGATGGACCGAGGTCAGTAGTACGAGGCTGAACAAGGCCGAGTGCCAGGACCTGCACTTGGGTCACAACAACCCCAAGCAGCGCTACCGGCTGGGGGAAGAGAAGCTAGGAATCTGCCTAGAGGAAAAGGACCTGGAGGTGATGATTGACAGCACCTGAATAGGATCCAGAAGTGTGTCCAAGTGGCCAAGAAGGCCAATGGCATCCTGGACTGTATCAGCAATAGTGTGGCCAGCAGGACCAGGGCAGTGATCATTCCCCCTGTATTTGGCACTGGTGAGGGCACATCTCAAGTCTTGCGTCCAGTTCTGGGCCCAGTCACTACAAGGAAGACACTGAGGTGCTGGAGTGTGTCCAGGGAAGGGTGCAGAGCTGGTGAAGGGTTTGGAGGACAAGGCTTATGAGAAGCCTCTGAGGGAGCTGGGATTGTTTAGCCTGGAGAAAAGGAGGCCCAGGGGATATTTTATTGCTCTCTTCAACTCCCTGAAAGGAAGCTGCAGTTGGGTGAGTGTTGGTCTCTTCTACAAGGTAACAAGCAACAAGATGAGGGGAAATGACCTCAAGTTGTACCAGGGAATGTTTAGATTAAAGATTAAGAAAAATTTCTTCACCAAAAGACTTGTCAAGCATTGGACAACTGGTTGCCTAAGTCACCACCTCTGGTGGTATTTAAAAGACATGTAAATGCAGCGCTAGGGGACATGGTTAGTGGTGGGCTTGGCAGTGCTGGGTTAAGGACCAGACTCAACGATCCTAAGGGTCTTTTCCAACCTAACTGATCTTGTAATTCAATGATTAACTTATTTACTAGGAGAATTTAGGTGTATAGTATTTCACACTCAATAGATTGAGCGGATGGAAACTATTTAAGCATTTAACTTGTATTTTTATCCTGTTCTGATTTGCAGATTCCCAATTGTCAGTTTATAGTTTTTAATTTTGTTAGCAACATAGGAAATTCTGAATTCACCTAATATAAAAGGCAAAAAATCTGACTTAAGTCAGGTTCCACTTAAATGCATTCATCTCAGTCATAAAATTGCACAGACTTCCTGTAGTCGAATAGTAAAATATAATTTTATATCCAATCCCTTGCTAGTGACAACAAAATGTTACTATTGCTAAGCACCAAATTCAAGCCCGGTAGGATGTCTTTGTCAACACATCTATAATAGCACAGACAGATTCTTGCAAGCTAAACTTCACATATATGTTTTCAATCACACATGTGTGGACTGTTTTCTTCTGTCCCTTGGAAATGCAGAAGAACAAATTCTCATTCTCAAATCAGCTTCATTGTAATTCCATGTTGCTAAACAAAGTTTTTCAAAAATCACTTAGAAAGGAAGGCCAAGAGAAGATAAAAATAATAAATAAAATCAGTCCCTCAAAAATTCATCACTATAGTCTCCAACACAGTCAGTATCTGCTTGCCTTAGAGATACTAAGCCTGGCTGTCAAAGTCTCTAGAGATTGTCTACACTGGACATGCTCCCTATGAGATACCAAATGAAACTCAGAAGAGGAAAATGCATCTCTGACTCTCTGTCAAGTTACAATGCCAGAAAGCAAAACTTAAAAGGAAATTCATATCCTTATCTTCCATGACCCTCTTAAGTGTGACCTACGATGAAAAACAGAGTTGTTTCATTCTAATGGAGAAAGGCAAGTCCTGACCATCCTGCCTCACTTGCCAAGCAGTGATGTCTGAAGATTTTTACACAGTAAATGACAGGAGAAAAGACAGAAGCTGAAAGGAATGACATGACAGAGTCCAACAGCCAAGGTCTCCACTGAGCTCCGGAGCCACCACTGGGCTCCAAAGCTACCAAGTGCAGTCGATGTCTGCTACAGCCCTTAATGCTCTCTCTCCTCATTGCACCCCAGGCCACTACCTTCAGATCTTTTTCTAAAAAATTTGTTTCAACTGGTAATTGCTACTGACTCCAGCCCCCCAGAAAAAGTAACTCAATTGCTTAGGGTGGACATTCTTTTAAAAGCAGCAGCTAGCAGGCAAAAGCATAAGCTGAATTGTTTTCAACACTCTCTAAGCCTTTTAAGCAAATGCTTTGTTACGTGCAGTCTCTTCAGACCAGTCCTTCAGGCCTTTCCCACACTGCAACTACTGTATCATGCAGGTTTTCAATATGGCCTTTTTATGTCATTCAGGACATCACTTCAGTTGGCTGCAGCTCTGTGTACATCACAGAAGAAGCCCATTTTTAAAAATGGTGCTTAAATTTCTGATACATCATATCCTGAAACTTTTGTACATCAGGGAAAAACTCTCTTGTACAAACTCCAGGCCTAGATGAGTAATAAATTAATACAGCCTTGATTTTAGATGAAAAGAACTTCACTATCCAGTCTTAAATCAAAAGGTAGCAAAATTGCAAATAATTAAAAAAAAGGTCCCTAAGACTTGGGTTTTTTTCATCAGCTCTAATGACAGCTTTCTTAGGCCTTATACAATAACTAACTCTTACTTCCTTTGTTCCTGATGCCCCTGTGTCATACACAAACAGGAAAGTTAAAAGCAACAATGCATGAGGCATCACTGGGAATTTCCTGTCTTGCAATAGTCTTTACCCAACTCAACCCCCTATTATTCGTTGTTTAACAAAAATGTATTAAGCTACTACTGCTTTCATCAGTAAGACTTCCATTTTAATCCATTTCCTTTGATACACTGCCCCACCCCACTATCGAGGTATTCTGTTTATGCCGAAGTGTGTCACACAAACATCTATCTAATCAACTCATGTGAGTCACCTAACATGCATCCTTTCTGTTTAGTGCACATCACTAACAGCAGTATTCTCAATGGTCTCCAAATGGCACTAAAATCCAACAGGCTGAGTAGTGCAGCTTTTTTAAGAAATACTTTTTTTACTTAATTACAAAGTACTCCAGTAAAGAACGCTGAACAGTTGGCTTTTATGGCAAGACAAGTTACCAAAGGCTATTTCCTTATATGAAACCAAGATAAACTGCACCTTGTAAGAAAATTCTCTCCTTGCTTAGGTATGTGTAGAGATATGAGAGTATTTGTAATTTGACAGGTTTCAGTTTAAACTTAACACAAAAAACACCATCCAAGACTATCTGTACTTTATACAAAAGCCAAGAGATGTAACTATTCCAGGTGGCAAGACATCCATTACTAGAGCAGTTTACTTCTCAGGTGAAAATCTGTTCAGTAAACCAATAGTCTTCCTTATCTTTGTGTTCCCAGGTATAAAGCTTGACAGTTCTAGTAGCACAGTGTTTAAGTCCTAGTGATGGTGGAACTTTTTTGAGGTAACGGAGAGAACTCACTGAAAAGCATTGTTGTAGGTTGTTGTATTTCAGGGTTTCTTAATTCATTTGCACTACTAATGTATCTCATTCGAGCTTCACTTGCATCATGAATGTGAATGTGGAACAAGTTTCACATTCAGGAATGTGAAACGATGGATTTTGGCAGATCAGCTCTAGCCAGTCGTGTTGCCCACAGCTGCTTGCTCCATTCTTCCATTAGTTGCTACCTTTACACAGGCAAGTTGGCAACCATGCATTTCTGCCAACACTTCCCCTGTTCTGGTTCACAATTTATCATCTCCCCTTAAATTTATCTTCATCTTTCATTTGCCCCATTTCACTTTCACTGAATTAATGCCTTTCAGAATGCCATCTGCTTATAAATTAACATTAGAAAAACCCATCATTTTTCCGGTCCTTTCTAAGGGGTCTAAACTAAGTACTGGACAACTTGAAAATTCAGAGGTTTTGGAGTGAAAACTGACTTCATTTTCATTCAATGCCATAAGATAAGGTGCAAAAAAGAGTAATGAGGGATTGAAATATTGTGCTTAACCCCCTTTTCTCCTGTTCTTTCCCTCTAAAAATAGAGTTTTAAGCAAGCCTTCACTAGTACTACAATTCCCATGTTACCGTGCTACCAGGAAAATTGGTCTTGCTCATTACAGTTGCCAGGAACTTTCAAGAAAAAAACACCAGAAAAGGAAAACAAACAAAAAACTTCATCCACACATCTTTTTGCTTTGCACCTCTACTTTACTTGGAAGAGTGGACAAGATAAAGTATTATGTACTACATGCTGTACTTGCAAGCGTCAGCATCCATGCACAGCAAATCTCCTAAAGAGTACAAATGCAGGAATAATTTTATGTGTTTCAACATTTACAGACAAGAGCTTTACTTCTGGCATTCTTGACAAATGTTGGGGGTTAGGTTTGTTTCTCTTTTTTTACCTAAAGAATTTTTTCCCAAGAGTTGCTAGGAAACTAACTACTGGGTACTTTTAGATACTCAGGTGTGACAAAAGGGGCCAAAGGATAGGAATTGTAGCACCTGGCTACACTTCTTTTGTCTCTTGGAGTTTCTCTCAGAGAGAGGAGATAACTCGAGATCTGGGGGCCAGGTAAAGGACGGGCCTGCGGCAGCTTGGCACCCTTTGCTCTCGGCATCGGTGAGAGGATGGTCAGGCTGCTCCTTGCTGCGGGAGAAGTTTTCACTGTCACCACCAGGTCCGATCCTGAGAAATCTACCATCATCCACTCGTGTGCCCAGGAGTCCTGAGCTCTCCTCCTGCTGCCCTGCTGGAGCTGGGCCTGCCCTGCCCCACCGCCGCTGTTTCTTCTGCGCTGCTTTGGGGCTTTTCACTGCTCTGTGGCCCCACACTGCCCTGCCCTGCCAGGACACCCCTGTTGTTCCAGCTAACACCGCAGAGCTTCTGATCTCATCCACCAGCCCGGGATTTTCTACCATTCCAGCTTGGTGCTCTCGGAGCCCCAAGAGATCAGACTGCCCTGGCCTTTGTTTCACAAAGCCCCTCAAGGTCCCTGGTTCTGTTTACTATTAATGCTGTAGTTGTTGTTGTTTGTCTGTCTTGTTATACCTATTAGTAAAGGACTGATATTCCTATCCCCATACCTCTGCCTGAAAACCCCTTCTAATTTTTGAAATTATAATAATTTGGAGGGAGAGGATTTGAATTCTCCATTTCAAGGGAGGTCCTGCCCTCCCTCGCAGATACCAGTCTTTCAAACCAAGACAACAAATTATCCAAAAAAACACTTTCAAATATGAGACTGTCCTCTAAATCATTTCACACCAAGATTATGGCTGAGAGAATGATGGCATTTAATCCCAACAGAAAGTCACACCAAAATGCAGTTTACAAAAATAAGCACCTCAGCCCATCATTCCATCAAGTAAAGTTACTTATGAAGTTAAAGACTATGTTATGATACTAACTCATATAAATCTCACTTTTAAATCCTCCTGCTATTCTTTGTTTGGTAACCAACCAAATTCAATGTGTATGCTGGAACTACCTAAATTTGCATGCTAAGTCAGTTCACCAAGAAAATACTAAGTGTGCTTCAAAAGACAGGCAACTGAAGTTCACTTCTGCAACAGACATATTTCTCCAGAATATGCTGCAGATAGACCAATAACAAAGGCATCTCTGTAGAATTCCCCATCAGAAGAATAAGAAATAAGAAAAGGAATATGACTTTGGTACAGCAGGTTCTAAGTTGCTGTAAATAATGATGTGCAGGCCAGGAGGAATGCAGGACTTAACATGATCAAGACAACAACGAGCAATGTTCCACATTCAAGAACACAAATACCTCCTTTATTACACCTTTCAAAATGCTTATGTCATGTTTAGGATATCTAGCAGGAATCAGTGCTGCCCTAGTGCTCCACGAATTTTGTAATGATATTTGAAGTATTTAAAATACCATTTTACATGCTACTAGCAACACAGTTGGGCATTCTACACGAGAAAATAACTGTACCTGAAAGGTATGCAACTTTTTCCTTTAAAATTGGCAATACTTCCATAGCCTTCATTTCATCATTTTTGCGAAACCCTGAAGAAAAGAGAAGATGATTAGTCAAAAATTCAGATAAGCCCAGCTTCCACATTTAATGAATGCACTCAAGAACATTTACCTTTGGAATACATTCTGAATGTTACGATTACAGGAATTAAGATAACCTTACAATAAAAGTCTGCCAAAAAAATAAACTAAACTTTAAAAATACATTAATGGACAAGTCATTACTTTGACTAGCTTAACACAAATAGCATGGCCTGTTAGCAAGCCACAGTGGAAAACAAGATACCAGAATTAGCCTTTTTCATCAGTTAATAAAAACTATCATACGGATCCCATTGGCTTTTATGCATTCCAAATCCCACTTTCTTTTTTTTTTTCCCAGCAGGGAAGAAGAGTATGAGGCTAATAGGAGTAGGTACGCTTAGAACAATTACCAGTAAAAAAAAAAAAACCCAAAACAAATCCCAAACCAAAAACCCCACCCAAAACCCCAGAATAACAAAGACAAACAAACAAAAACACCTAAACAAAAAACCCCACCAAAAAAACCCAACCCACCCGAAAAACACAAAAAGACCTATCAAAAATCCCCAACACTATTTACATGCAACTTTTCTTAAATCACTTCTGTAAGCAGATTTTTTTTTTCTGCTGCCTGACAGGAGCAGCATTTTGCAACTGAGAGGATTTTTCTCAGACTAACTCTGTACATACATGGAGTATGAAACAGTGCCCAGTGTGAGCGATTACAGTCAATGTTGCAAAGCAGCACATCATTAGCTTGTCCCTCCCCCTCTGCTTCCTATTTCTACTATTCTAATTCTGTGGCCAAATACTAAAGTTCTTCCTGCTTTGACAAGGAAGATTTAGGAAGCATTTTTTTACCTTATATTTCACCTGTACAATACAGAATTGATCATGTATAGGCTGATTTTGTTCATCTTACAAGAAGAACTGGGTGAAACTATCATTTATAACAACATGTTCAACTAATTTATCTGTACAACCCTTCCTGGTCTGTTAGGATTCATGTGTTTAAAATAATCCCATATCCAAAGAAAGTAAGTAGGAAGTGCATTGCTTTTCTATAACTACTGAAGCTGTTCAAAAAGTTGCTGTTAAGACTCTTCCTCCCCAAAAATATCCAAATGCTGCATATCCTTTGGTCTCAGGTTCTGAGCTTAAATGAATAAGCTGTGCATTTCTAAACTCAAACTTGAAGGTATCAAACTAGTGTCAACAAGTAACATAAGACCTATACTTTAGGGAATCATATATGTAAATTACATCACAGGTTTCCTACTCCAGACAGCAGTACCGAGACTTCTGTGCCACTACAGTATCTAGTTATGGGCACTACCCTTCAAAACAGGTCCAGGGTGCATCAAGCACAACACAACAAGGCATAAAGATGGTCAGGTGTTTTCATGGCATCATCTAAGCATCTGTTTCACCTGAAGAACTGCAGGAAGACATGGTGGCAGTTCTAGGAACACATAAACCCTACTAGTGACAAAAGCTTGCTAGAATTACAGTAGGAGGTTTACTAGAAGGCAGGAAATTTTGTAAAGGAAAGAACTGTAAACAGCACATAGGATTGCCTGTGGAAGACTATGGCCTTTGCATGACTGGGGATTTTTAAAACGTGTTCAGACAAACGTCTGTCAACAATGGGTCCCTCAAGTTCACCATAACTGAAGTGTTCAACCAGAGCATTGTCTCAGCGCTCATAGAATGCAAACAAAAGAAAACAAAACAAATCAACTTCCAGCCAGATGGAAGTTCCCTGGTTAGTTCTTTGTTTTTCCATGAACACCACAGACCAAAAACAAACCAAAATTCAGTACACATTCTCAGAAAGGTTAGACCAGGAAAACTGGTTCCTTGGGTAACCACGTAGTATGGAGGGTTTCTACATGACGGCCAGTATTTTGCAATTCCACAGCAACCCCAGACTGGCAAAGCAGTGCAGGGTTTACTTTCATGCTTGCACTTAGGCTCTCAAGAGTCTAAGACACAGCCAAAGGAACCTCGCGCATTATTACTCCTCCAGAAGACGGGCTATGGGTTATCAGCCTTTTACTGAAACTGCCTATGGTTTTGTTCCTACTACATTTCTGTTTGTTATGGACTAAAACTCTAAAAAGCTTTAAGAAAAATCTTGGGCCTAAATAAATCATTTTAAAAGGCAGCAAATACCCTTTTCCACCTTGAAATATTCGGGCTTCAGTTGACTGCTAAGGCATACAGGCACACTTCCAGGGTTAAATTTCTTTTTTTAATGTGCTTTGAGCTACCCACCATAAGCTTAATGCCAATTTAGCATGCTCAACTTTTATATCAACCATGGCAATTCCTTTTCTTTACAGTAAATTCGGAGGTAGAAAACACTTTCTCCTCACCTAAAAAGCATGCAGAAACTAGTGCCGTACTTTGCTGTCTCTCTTAGCTCAAAATTACCCAAGACACTGATGTTACCACAATTGCTTGCTCAGATTTCTAAACCCTTAAACTACTTCACCTCGGATGATAATGCGCAGTAGCTGCACGTTTTACTTTGCCTGTGGCATGTAAGAAGCGAGAAACATTTAGCTAACATTTCTCTGACTATTAAGGGGCCGCTCAAGGTAAACACCCTAGCAAATACGTTAGTGCTTGGCTCATGTTCTGCATCTGCATATCCTTAAGGCTGACTGCCTGGGATTATCATATTCCTGCTGCTCTAAACAGTCTATTTTTATTTCAGTTCTGCAGTGCTAAAGCTTAACTGAAAAGACTGTGGGGATTACAACGGATGAAAGAATGCTGGGGAGCAAAGAGGGTGAATATGGCAGGAAAGTATCATTTTTTTTTCCAACAAAGCAAAAATAAAACAAAACCCAGCAATATAAGCAGGTCTTAAGAGCTTGGGGTGGGTCCTCCCTCCCCCCTTTTAAAGCCTCTTCTCCACAAAACATTTGTGGAGTGAGGATTTGAGGATTTAATTAAAAAAAAAAATTAAAAGGCATTTACCACACTCAAATGAAATGCCTTAAATATCTGCACCAATCTCTCCCTCCACAGCTCAGCATCCTCCGCGCCAGCCGGCTGCATCACATGTTCCTGGGGGTGATGTCATCCGTGCCGGGCCGGCCGGCTGCAGCTCCCGCCGCCGCAGTGCCCGCGGCTCCCGCCCCGCGCAGCTCCCGCCCCGCGCAGCCACCGGGGCCGCGGCGATCCCCGAGCCCCACGGCAGGCACGGGATTCCAGCGGGTATCGTCCCCACCGCACACGCTTCTCCTTTGAAAGCACCATATGCACCTATGGCACCTATATATTTATGCTGTTCTGCCTAAAAAAAGCACTCTGATTTTAAAAGGTGTTGCTTTCGATATTAAATCCTACATATTTTAAAGACCGTTTCAGTCGTAACCTGGAAAATCATTCTTCATATTTTCAATACCTATTAAAGGAATACTCATTTTACAGTTTCGCATTTTTAATAGGTAGTATATGCCCTTCTGTTGTAACATGCACCGTACACGTGCTTTCCCCTAACTACCAGCAAGGAGGGAAGAAGCTCAAATTATGCTAATTAATATTTAACTTCAGTATATTAAGTAGAATAAGTAACATACGATTATATAGTCCATTTCCATATAGGAGGTTCCCCCCCAGCCCTCACGAAGAATTACACGATTACCCAATCCCTTGAGTTATATACAGTCTCTTACTGAAGAGACCCTTACCAAAACCCAGCTATTTAAATGCTGTATCACACAACTAAAGATCTTTCAAGCATGAAATCAAAAAACAGCGTCACCTAAACATTTTGTACATTGGAAAATTAAGAAGTCTTCCCCACAAACACACCATTTTCTCTTTGCCCCCACAACTTCAGAGCCTGAAGACACCATCAACCAGCCAAATTTAGCAGACTTGTCTATATTAACCCTTTTTCTCATGCTGTATGAAAGTAAGATATTTTGCTGCAATATATAATTTTATCCAAGTTAGAAGACCCATGTAAAGACGGCATTTTGAGACAGAGGTATCACCCTACGAGGTTTCAGAGAGCCCTTTATCTGAACGGCCAGGACAGCCCCTTCTCATTTGGACTGCAGGTGTTCCCAAATCCCGTGGTGACAACCTCGCTGCAGAGCTGCGCGTCCATCTGCCCTGGAGGACAGAAAGTAACCCTGTGTAACATGGCCCCCTTTTGCCTAGAAATCACAGCATTCCGGGAACTCTGCTGCTCCCCACATACCCAGCTTGCTGAAACTTCCCAGAGGTATTGAAATACATTAAGAAAGTCACCTTTAGAGGGCTAACAGGAAATGGGTACTCAGTGTAGCGATTTACACAACCCAGACAAATGCTGGATTAGTCTAATGCCAGGCTTCCTTCACACGCAGGAAACGAGGTAACTGTGCTAATCGTCTTGCACTGCAAAGATCAGTAACTAGTCAGCCACACAATTAAGGGGAGCAGATAAAATTACCTTAAACACATCTTCTAAGGTAACAACTTGATTACAGAACTGTGACATAAACCAATGTTGAAAACAGCTTCTCCAAGAAACATTGCTACCCCACGAACATTCAAGTGTTTACTTCAGAGGTAGCTTCACTGATGTGAAGCATCATTCAGTTATGGCAACAAACATAAAATATGGGAACAGAAATTAGGACAACAAAAAGTTTCAAAAACTGAGGCTAAGAGCAGCATCTCTTAGCTAAGATGTTGACCAAGCACTCATCCATTGCTATCACACACAGCTGACTTTAAATTTTTCTGAAACGTGGCTGAAGAAAAACACAAACGCCAAAAGGGAATGCTCTCATCCTAAAAACTCACACTCTTAATAACACAACTGTAATTTTATTTTCAACTTGCAAATAAAAACAATACCTTTGAACAGGCACAAACAAAAAGAGCCAGACTCAACCCAGATTACTTGGATGCTTTAGGCTCTCTTCGGATTTCAGAATGACTCCCTGTTGTGTCATCAACAGAAAGCAAGTGCCTCATTTACCCGGCTGCTCACTCTAGCACCAGACTTCAACCCCCACCTCTTCTTTGACAGAAATCCATGCTGAATCGAAGAAACATCTTTCACTGAGTTATTTTCCAACTGAGTACTCTATTCACTTCAATGGACCTAATCCAAGACTTTTGCTCAAAAATCCACATGCTATGCTAAGTTCTACAGGAAGGAAAAAAGAAAACACACATAGAAATTGCACTCAGAACTGCTAATTACCTATTATTAGGTAACAACTGGACTGATCTATGTTAGTCTTAAATGCAAAGAAATATCTACTAAAAGACGGGAGATAAAACAACTTCCATGGGTGGGAAAGACACAGTTTCCCAACCAAAACACCAATGTCCTTCACCCAGGCAAGGCAGCTGCAACTGCAAACCATTCTCCAACCTCCTTGCATCCACTGATCAGTCCCTTTGTGCTTAGCCTTATTTTGGAACAGAAAATCTCAAAACTGTAGCTAATCAACATTTAAGCAAAAAAGAATCCAAGATGTTGATGTCTTTAGCATTTTTTCTATTTCATAGAATGACTTACATCAATGACACTGAAATCTGAGTGATTCTCCCTTTATTTGTACAGCTATCCTAGCTACGTTTCAAGACAAATTGCTTCTTAGTTAATCAAGCAAGAAGAGGAGGGGGGAAAAAAAAGTGGCACAGAGAAGCTCAAATGTAATTACATTAGTGCATTATAGACTGATTAGAGTTTCATTATTTGCCCTTTTTCATTCCCCATATCACAAGATGATGACATCCTGGAAGATTTTAAAGTTGATCTTAAATCCCAGAATCCTACAGGTTTATTCAACTTTGTTTATCAGTTAACAACTGCATATGATAAACCTCAGCTGCAAGTTAACTTACACACTACCTCCCACATTTTTCAAGTGTCCAGAAAGAAAGCACAAAGCAGGTTCCCATTGTCCATTTTAATATGGACAGGCTTTAAAAATCAGTCAGTAAGTAGATTTCAAAATAAGGTATTATTCAATGAAAAATAATTTTAAACAAGATATGAGGATAATCACAAGCAGCCATTGTGAAAGCTTTTATATTCTTATTCTGAAGTTATTACAGAGACAGCATTATAATTAAGTCAGCAGAACCATTAGATTCTTTTTTTTCAGTCATATTCAGAAAAAATGATTGCTGAACTCCATAAGTCTTTGGGTTTATAAATTAAATCAGACTACTGAAGCAAAGGTGAGAAAGAAAACTGTACTTTCATAAGCAGCAAGTGGCAAAAACCCATCAGTAAGCGAGGAATATACCCAAAAGCTGTGGCAAAAGCAAGCAAAAGGTAACTAAAGTTACTGCATGTATGAGATTTCTGATAGCTTTCCTTGATTTTAACTCAAGTATTTTAAGTGCCAGTTTCAGTTTTATGGTAGGCTTAACTTCTGGATGCAAGTAAAAGATTCATAGAGTAATCAGAGCTGTCAATTCACCAACTGCACTGTTACAGCTTCCCATTATAGACACTGCCTACATTCAGTGCTGCTCAGCAATCTCACACCATCTTCCACATTGCAACAAAGCAAGAGAATTCAGGACAATTATGGTGAGTACTGTAATTCTCTTTTCTCAAGCTCCATGAGCTTGCAAATGACCAGTTTCAAAATCATCTCAGGAACACTAACTTTTAGGTACCCCTGTTATGGCATCTTTAAGACTGTAGATCTTTCTTCCTAGAGCTAACAAGGAACTATCGGCAGGTTTTTTTCATGGCATATAGATCACAGGGGAACATTAGTAACCTTGGCATTCATCATTTAATCATTCATTTTTCTCAGTCCAGATTCTAAAATCAGCAGGGGACACAGTTTAGGGGCATACCATCGAAGTGGCATGATTTCAGAGTTGTGCCAGCAGCCTTAGTCATGAGCTTATGCAAAGTATTTGATGTAATCATTTAATGTTAAGATCCTAGTCCTGAATTCAAAGCAACTCCAGGAGTACACCTCTGACTCCCTCCAGCTCTCATCAGGCTCAAGACCCACTCATCAAAAAACATTGTACCTTCAAACTCTCACTTTAATCATAACAGCTCACAGAAATGTCCCTTCTATTCCCATTTTGTTTTGCATTCTGTGCACTCTCTATGCATGCTGTGGGGAACTGAACCACAGCTGTACCGAGCTGGTATGCAGTGGCGACCAGGACTGAAATAATTCCCTGGCGCCGCTACACAGGACCTCACAGAAACAGAGCGCTGAAAAATTGCCTTGAAATAAGAAAACAAGATTCATTAGAAGGTTACTAGCTCTAAGTCACTTTCAGGTTTTGGCATATTTGCTAAGTGTTAAGAAGTTCTCTCTTACCATTTTCAACAGCATTCTACTTTGCCCTGACAGCAGGACACACCTCCCATCTCTGCAAATTATGGGAGAAGCACAATGTCATGCAGAGAGATGTGGGACAAGAGAAGACTGCTAGTATAGTTGACAGCAAATATTCAGACAAGATCAGCTTCACAGACTGAATAACCTCGCTTTTCTTGGAAGCTGGCATACTCAGCTATTCCTCAGTTAGGAGCAATTACCAGGAAATTAGCCACCTCAGGTGTATACTGCAAAACCTGTTGAAGAGCTGTCTTAAGAATCTAAGTCGAATAAAATTCCAAATGATAAATCATTGCTAAGAATCTGCGATTTCCTTTTAAGTATGTAACAAGAACCTTAGAGTTACCCATACTTGGTAGACAGGTTCTTTCCAACCTGAATTACCCTTTAATCCTATGAAATGTGTAAGACAGAGGTAGAAGTGCCCATTTTGCAACTGCAACTTAAGATGAGACAATCAAAATCTGACCAGTTTTCCCCTTTTAAATGAGAGGAGCTGTGCTCCTAAATTTTTCTGTCCCTTAGCAATGTTCAATTTATTCTTTCTGTACTGTCGACATTGTTGGAAGTTCATTTATTTTGGTGGGAACTGCTCATCCATCTCTAAGTGCTGTGATACTTCAATTCACTGCCCTGCTGAGGTAGCAAACCCTTTTGTTGGGGTAGCACACAGCTCTCACTGCAGTCAGACACTTTCCCCTGTTCACTGTTGCTACAGACACTCATGGCTTAGGGGTCTATACTCTTAGGGCTATCAGGAGGGTGCCCAGCCTTCTATAAAAGACTGGTTTAACATGCAGTTGTTTTAACAACAAGATCTGTAAGCAATCTTACTTATTTTTCTGTTCATAACACAGATCAAGTGGAAGGCAGTAGCTTCTAAATTCTGTGCAGCAACAGCTGGAACATAACATTTTAGATCATGTCCTTTGGCTCTTGTTCCAAACCACCATCTGGAGAAATCTCTTTCCACAGTGAAATTGATGAAGACTACAGCAAGGGCAGTAAAAATAAGCAACTTAAAACAGCTTGAAAATCTGCATTGTTTTATCCCGAGCAACAATAAGAAGAACTATTTCCATCAGCCCTGAAATCAATCAAAAACACTGAAAAGCAGATTACATATTCCTCAGTAAGAATACCTTTTTATAGCATAAAGTATTACTTTTGGGCTTTCTACCATTCATAGATCCCAATATTAGGCATTTATTGGTTATGGTATTTTTCCTGTTCTCCGCCCTTTTTTCTTTTTACACATGCACACACTTTTACAACATTTTCTTCACCTTATGAAAATACATATGCAAAAATTAGACTCAGTTAAATTCGTATTTTGAGACATTAGTACTTAAACGACCTTTTTTTTTGGTTGTTGAATATTCCTCCTCCCTCCCCTTCCTTTCTTTGCAGGATATTTCATATTCCTTCTGTGGAAGAACTAGCCATTTGCAACAAGATGTATGCCAAATAACCTGAATGAGACACAGCTCTCATTCCTTCAAATTCCCACTAGTTTGCAGCTGTAAGGAGCTTGAGCTCCAAAAGCCTTGAGACACAGGAAATGTAGGATGAATCCCAGCTTCTTTAACACATTACAATGCACATTCATGAGATCTATATGAGTAAGAAGGGGGTGATGCTTTTCTTTATCCTGCATTGCAAAACCAGTCAAGTTCCTATTCAGTCAAACGACAGAGAAAAAGTACTGTCCACAGCTTGTTTTATACCCTTAAACTTCAGATGTGTGGCTGTTAGAAGCATTTAGAAGGGGGCAAACAAACTTTTACATCAGAGCATCTCCCTGTTCTATCTCTTTACTGAGCTGATTTTACTTAAAACACTGATTAACATATGCTAACATATTGGTTAGAATGAACCAATTCGTAAAAAGAAAAAAAAAAAGAGTAGCAATGAGGAGTCCGCAGGGGAATTAAAGCTTGGGTATTTCACTTTTAGGATGTGAGCAGTTGCTAACAGCAACCTGTCTCCCTCCCTCCCTCCCTGCCTTTAAGGGAGAGGAAGATTAGCACGGAACGCCAAAAGGGATGTCCAACACACGTCTCGTTTGCTCAAGGATTACGTTAGAAATTCTAGCCTGATTACTCCGAGCAGGTGTGTGTTCTCACCACACATGCCGCTCTAATTAAAAAAGGAAAAAAAAAAAAAAAAAAAAAGGAAGGGGGGGGTGTTGTTTAAGACAATGGACGGCAGAGAAGGCGGAGAAGCGATGGCCGCCCCGGGAGGCGCGGGAGGGACGCGGGGCAGCGGCGGGGGCGGGCGGCAGCGCGGCTCCCCTGCCCTGCCCGCCGCAGCCGGCAGCGCGCAGCGCAGTACAGCACGCATTACATCACCGCCTTTGTGCAGGGCTCGGGGAGCGCTGCCAGAGCTGCAGCCCCGCATCCACCCCCCAAACCGCACGGAGGCAGAAAAAGAAGCGATCTGGAGTCACGTCAACCTTCCTCTCCCTGCACTGCCGAAAAGCCTCCCCAGCTGATCCCTTGGGGAAATTTCATTAGAAAGAAAAAGACCCTTAGCACGTTTAGCTTTATGAACGGATTTCAGACAAGAACAGAAAGGATTTTGCAGATTGTCACGACTAAGAAAGGGAGATTTCATTCTTCATTTATCAAATTTGTTCTAGCAGATTATCTCCTTCAGATGACAAAGGCAAGCAGCCCGAATCTTATTAGAGCTACATTTAACACAGCTACTGAAGTACACAAATTTAACCTAAATCAAGGCTGGGTTTTCTTCGTGAACTCCAACTTACTCAGCGCCTACGTTATTGCAATGAGAAAAGATTAACATCTTGCCTTCACTTTCTTCCATTTCTGCAGACAGCTACATGTTACTATAAATGCAGCATGTGCACTTTCACGACTCTGGTCAGAAGCACACTCCCCAACACAGCACCCAAATCCAGCATTTCTCAGAAGCTCACCTATCCTCAAGTCACGAGTAAATAAGCGTTAATCTTATCTTTATTAAGGATATGTAGCATATGCAATACCAAGACAATTAAGGATATGTAGCATATACCATACAAGACAAAGCAAGCTGCTCCCAGAGCTGCCTAGGACAGAAATCTGTACATGTAATGTTCCAAAGACATTCAGATAACTGTTTCTACAGCTTTAATATTCGCATGCATCGTCAAACAACTGGTATCTATTACAATAATGTTTCTTACAATTTCTTACATTAATATTTCTTTGGGAAAAGAGTTATTTGAAAGTAGGGGCACTGCACTGTACTCTCAAGTGCACTAATCAATTTCTCCTTCAATTTAAAATAAGATAATGTATGAAATATTGCTCATTTTATAGACCAAACTAGTAAAAAGCTATTTAAACTTGACTGCAATTTACTACTTCCTACTACTTGCCAGCACAACAAATGCAGCCTAATAGTTGAGAGCTATTCACTACTGCATGCTCAAATTTTTAACACCATAACTATGGACCCTGATCTGGTTGCTCCCATTGAAATAACATACATAGTTACTTTTCTGTTAGCAGAGACAACAAGTATTCACCCATCAGCTTTACCCTTCAGTCTTCTAGAGCATGGATAATACAAAGATGCTATATGCCTAAACTATCCAGCCATTCACCTCCATAACACTGCCTGCTAAGTATCAACACTAGCAAATGTTTTCCACATTATTTTATTTCAATAGAGGGCATTCCTCACATGGGCATGTTCAAGCACCTCTGATCCATGCCTTTAAAGAACATGCTGAGACTTACCAGGCGTTATGCAGTATCCTATAGATACCATGTGATACCATCTGCAAATCAGGGTAACGACAATGATTCAGCCACTGGAAGTTATAGTATTTTAATTAAGTTCACAAAACTGGCCTAATTTAAGCTCAATTAAAATGGGTTTGTTGGTCTTCTACTACGCTGACTCACTCTACAAAAAATTCTAAATGCATATGATTTCCTGGAAAAGCTCTCTGAGACAACAATAGGAGCTAACATTTTAATTGCATTAAAAAGCAGCAAAGTACTTTGGCATGTGTATAAATCCATTACTTCAGAAGTCTACAATGTATTTTAAATGCGCTAGGTAAGATTTTAACAATGCCTCTGCCTTCAAGTCTTCAGTTCCTGACATCATTATAGATTCACAAAGTTGTCTCTGAAGATTTTAAACTCTAAAACCAATAAGCAGTCCATAGGTGTACTTCTGAGTGACCTAGGAAGCTTAATTAGAAATATTAACTTCTGTAGAGTAGAACGGTAACAAAAGGGGAATTAGATTTCTCTTAAGCTGTTTTCATCTTTATTATTTACACAGCCAACCCTTCTCATCACATTAAAACATAAGTTTATGGCATCAGTACAGCAGTAGTTGCTATATTGTTTAGTTTGGCAAATATTTTTATTTTTGTACATTATTAAATAAGAAGCATTCTTTACTAAAGTGCTTTTGGTATAGAGCCACTTTTGTTGAACGCAAGTCATTCTTACTTGCTTTTGAGCTCCAATACCCTGACATCCAATTCAAGTTGCCAACTCTCATATCTATTATTATTTATAAGAAAAGTCCTGTGATATTAACTCATGTCAGAGGTTTATTGAGTCTTTTTTTGCCTGCCAGCTATTGTAAACTTGAAGTAGCTTACAAGTAGGAAGTATTAACACATCACTTTGCAGCACAAGCCATTTTAGTATAGACAGATAATGAATGTGTTCAGGACTCAACACGGGGAAGTGTACTGAGTCTGGCATTATGTACTGGAGCACAGTTAGACTGCAAGACCTGGACTTCAACTTCTCTGTAACAGACTCCCCCAAAAGTGCTCAAGCTGATACATCTAACAGCCTTCTTTTCATGCTTCCCCAACTCCGCACAAGTGTGTACAACCAGCATCACGTAATACATTTGGTATTTTAAAATGTTCTTCCCAAGTCCTTTCTACATGCAGTTCTCCTGATATACTTTATCCTCACTACCACTGCATCAACCTTGCTCATGCTGATGACAGGTCAGTTCATTGGCAGTACCTGAATATAAGGGTAATAAAAGTAGATGGAGCATTTTATCTACTATCCATTTACATGTATCAGGACTAGTCCAGAATATACTGAATGGAACCTGAAGTATATGTACAGGAGTACGAGATGTCTGGAGACCCTTTCCTCCAGCAGATACTCTGACTCAGTATATTTCCATTCTCTTGAGAATCAGAAACAAGACTTAGTCCATTACTACACACAATTCGGTTGTATACAAATTTATCCCAATTAGCTCAAATCAATACATTTACAGGGTCAGCTGAGTTCTGAATTCAGTAACTGAGCATCAGCACAAACTCCGTGGCTTCTAACCCTTGAAAGAAGGAGCTGCAAGCAAGCTAGCAGGATATATTAGTCAGAACACTAATATTGTCAGCAGCAACAAAAATGTCTTGGTTTCAAAGCAGACTTAAAGTGGTACTATCATCTGAACATCTGTGAAAAGCAGTTATGAAGTACTTGAGACTTCTGAAAATCAAAACTTTGAACTAACAGGACCTACTCTGTCAGTTATGCTTGAAATAATAATATGCACGGTAACATTAAGAACCTAAGTTACAGCACCCCAATCCAGCATCTCTACTTGCCTTCTTGATAGCTTTGTTTTGTAAAGGAAGTTCACTTAAGATTCAAAGTCAACAACACTGAAGTTCATTTGGATTTATAAGAAAATACCCTGAATGAGTCTAAAGAGCTCTGAAACAGGGACAATATCAGAAGCTTAAGTTCCGTACCAAATGTGAGGGTTACTGGCAGACGTGAGATAATCCCATCTTTACAGAAGGCCTGCCTTTGACCTCTTTGGGTAATTGACTGTCATTAAAATCACTTTTCAAATGTCTGTTCTTACATCCAGATTTTTTTGAACTGTCATACATCAGGGTTGTTGGCTCAATGACTTTCTATGGATATATGGATAACCTCCTTGACTTTGTCAGACTTTTTTTTAACTTTCCAATTTAGAGCACAGTATTCCCCATTAAAAGGCACTGGTATTTAAGAATTTGGTTTCTCATAAAGGCTTCCAATTAAATGTGACAGTCAAGTTTATTGTGATTTCCTGGTTTTTGTTGCTGTTGAACTGTTTGAAATGGCTTATGATTCTGAACAATAGCCCTTTATCTCCATCGAATATTTGCTTTGCTATATCCAAATAACTGAATCACTTTTAGATTAGAGTTATAGCAAGAAAGAATTCCTCTAGACAGGAAGTAAAACTTTCCAGTCTGCTTCAATTTCACCAGTTTAGCCCAGTGTTGCTACCTGGTAGTTTATCAGCACCTGCCAATAGATCACAACTGAATTGAAGGCTTCATTATACCAGGCATTGTAACTTCTTCTATCAAACATATTAATGCAATATGATACAGTTAGGGTAGGCAGGAAGCAAATACTGGCAGCTAGTGGACAAAGATTTAGAGGAAAGTTACTTTAGTTTTCTGAAAAGGAGGTAATTAATTATTAAGCATTAAGACCTAATCAAAGTGCTAACTCAGAAGTCCACTATAAAACTAAAATATTTTTTCTGTTACAGACGTATGTGCAGTTATTGATAGCTCATGAAATGGTTGTGGGGGCAAATGTGTGCACACATGCACAGGCACACACCAAAAGCCAAGGAATGGGCTCTGTCAAGTTCCATGCAACTGCACTGTCACAAGCATAATTCCGCAAACATTCCCTTTTAGTGGCCAAAAGCAGGCTGGGGATTCTTGGTTTGATTAATCAGTACCATGTTAAGTCAAATATCTGTAACTCACTTTACGTATTATATTGTTTAAAAAAAAAGTATGCTGAAATACTCATCTTTGTCTTCCTTAAGGGAAGTTACTGGTCAACATCAGGGCACTCCATACACATGGGTATGTGCACCTCCAACAGGAAGGCACAGGGATATCAACAGTGACTGCCTACAATTAACACATATGCCTATAATATATCACACGGTAAAAGATACATATAATGTGGACTTTAAAAAAAGAAGTCCCTTATGCTTAAACTGACAATCGAAAAAACAAGAGAAAATATTATCTACTTACTCAACACATGCCAGGTATCTCCCCACACTGATAAAGTACAGTAGGACAGTAATGTATTAGTGAAGAGCTGGTTCTAGTAATTGACCACTGAGCTAATCCAGTTCTGAAATTCCAGCCCATTAAACACACAGGAAATTAGTTACATAAGCCAACTGCACCCATATATATCTATTCAGGGGTACCACACACTAGCAGCTCAACTGAGTTTGGATTTTGACATACTGTGGCACACCCAGTATGTTACCTGTAAAGTTAACTGTATGTCATATGCCAGCTGGAGTCTTCAGCTGGGAAAGATCTTCAGTGACTCTCTTTGTTTCCAAGAAGATACACATATTTCTTTTTAAGGGAAGCATCATGGAAACCCTGCATTACAATAATATTAACCTATAGCAGACAGGAGCACTTGTCGGAAAGCCACGGATCAAATTACAGAGGCCAGAATTACTGCATAACGCTGGTCAGCTACAATGCCATCCTCTGAATTCTTCACTCTCTAGAATAGAAGCTTTAGAGCAAGAAAACAACTGGCTCAAAGATCATCTTTAAACAAATAGTTGTCAGGTGAGCAATGCCATTCTGACACAGAAAGCCATTTGCTTATCTGTGTACATCCTTTATCTCTAGAGTCTTCTTCCTTTACTTGGAAGTGGTATTCGCCCCAAACACACCACAGGCGTTCCTTCTTCATAATGAGTTTGGTATCTGCATTTATGCTCCCTTCAGTGGATGACTAATATTACAAGCACACTATTTTGATTGACACCTAATACCATAGCTGCCATTATCACTTACATCATGCTAAAACATGAAGTGTTACCCACATCTATTTGGAGAGTAAAAGAATACAGAATTGCTTTGACACATTGTCAAGTACTGTCAAGATTCACCCACCACAGCTATGTTTTCTGTTTCTCCATCTTACAAGGTCATTAACTAAGAAGTAGAGAAGATTTTACCACATTATAGCTACATATTCAATTTCATTTTGAATATTATACAATAATATGCTAGTACAAAACAAAGTTCAAGAAACAGTGAATTGACTTACCATTCAGAAGTATCAGTACACCAGTTTTTTGTTTTCCATCCCATTTGTAAGAACACATTGTTCATACTGTGTGGCCAACAGAATGGATAAACTTAACAGTGCTTGGGAACAATAGCAATTTAAACCCTCATGCCTTATCAGGAAAAATGAACCCCTATTTCAAAACACTCAGATATGAGTTCAAGACACCAGTAAATTTGATGTAGTTTCCATAAATGCTAGGTTTCTATCCTCTATGTCCAAGTCAAAGCATTTTTCAGTCTTCTTTGAGCAGTCAGATGAAAAAAGGTAAAATGTCCCAAATCCAAGTCATCTTTGTCAATGTGTATCTTCTGCCTGTACCGTTTGCTTGACTGTCAGTTTGCTTAACAGTTGCTCTGCCAGGATTTACTACCAAATAGGCTTTGACAATGATTGCTATTTAATCCTGTGTAATACCCAGATGCAACTGTTCCCAGATCAGAGGACAGTTTAAAAACACAGTCTCCTTCCTGGCTACATACAAGGCTGGAGATGTGCTAGAAATCTTTTAACTGCAAAACTCAGAGATAGAAAGGACCACCATTGTAAATAACAGCTATTAATCTTTTGTGTATTTATCTGTGGCAAGAAAAATATTATTATTATTATTATTATTATTATTATTATTATTATTATTATTATTATTATTATTATTATTATTATTATGTTTCCTTACTCCTTATGTAAAATTTCAGTTTAATAAACTGAACTTTCTAATGCTTTTACTTTAGGCAATGACACTCAAATAAAACTGAATAACAGAGTTCACCACCCGAGTGTCTGGACTGAAGCCACCCACCACTAACAGCAAAACATGCCATGTAATTCAAACTCAATAGTCAATCCACTCATCTTACACAAGCCTGCTATTTCAGTTGTAGAATCTGTACAGTAGCCGGATGTCCACTAACAATTCTCAGTTACTACTGCCACCTTTAGAGCTCTCAGCTTCAAGGATCTGCAGGGGTTTTTTGTATTTGGATCAACTGTAAATTTAACCTTATGTTTTGTTTTTATGAATTATGTGATCTAGATTTGTTACTCAAAATACCTCAGTGTACACTTGCTAGCAAGGAGATCCTGTGTAAGTATATAACTAGGTCTAAAATTATTTCCCTAATCATTTCATCTCTGCTTATATTTACTTGGAATAGAATCCTTCTATTATACCTGAACATCCTTACTCCAGTTTCTGAAATGCTTATCCTCCTGAAGAAGACACTGCCATGATCTAAAGTCAACATACACACTGCCTTAGAAAATGAGAACTGAAGTGATATATTTTAAGTTTATCCTGATCTCTAAAATACAAGAAAGTCCGTTCCAAAGCAAAACTAAAAAACCCCTACCAACACCCCAGTATTCTGTCTAGTTACTACTTTAAGATATAAACCAATAACCTGCACAATTATTAACTGGCTGATAAATTAATCATTTCAACATAAGACATGCCTAAGATTTAGATAACACTCTCCATCAACAATTTAATTAAGAACAAGCTAAGCATTAGTAGGGTGAGTAACAACTCGTGCCTACAGCACCAGATGATAAAATGTAAGATAAATACAGTGAAGAACAAAATATTATGTCTGACTTCACCTTAAAGATAATGTTTTATTCTTTCAACATCTCAAATCAAAATTCAACATACCTAAATAATGTAACCTATGGATTTGAACTTCTTAATGCCATCTAGGAGAATGAGGGATTACTGCACTCAGACAAAAAAAACTGGCTCATTTGGGTGGGTTGACAAAAACAAAGTATGAAAAACAATGTAAAAATTTCAGTCATTTCCCAACAGCTACACATGTGCTAGCACAAGAAATCCAGGCCGTAACTGAAGCATTTGTGGGCAAATTGACTCAATGTCCCTACTCCAGGACAGCTCTTGTGAAGTGCCACATCTTACCAGACTATGCTTTAAGCCCTATTCACAGGCAGCTGTCTTCAAGCTTCAGGAAAAGCAGAATTCTGATTTGGCCTCTACATTACCTAAGTTACCCAGTTTACACCATGGAAAAAAGTGATACGCTTATTTGCTTTAAATTAGGCACTGCCACTTCTGTGCTGAAAGAACTCAAAGACATCTAAGATGATGACCTCAAATTAAGACAGTCCTTTCTCTCACACTGTTCTGTGGAATACTACCACTGTACTGTACAGCAGAAGTATTTTGGCAGACAAAGACTCCAGCCTCCTGTCAGCACTAGTCTTCTGCAGACTTGTTTAACAACTTATACAGCAAAATTAGGAACAAGCCAGATAACTCCTGCATAATTTGCCAATACTCTGCAAACCCTGCCTTTGGTTTCCAGGACTTCCAAACAAAGCAGCATGATTTTGCTAACACAGTTAACAGCAGATTAGCTCATTAAAAAAAAAAAAAAATATATATATATATATATATATATATATATATAACTAAGAAAAGCCTTTTTTTAAGCAAATCAAGAAAGAATCTCCTTCTATCATTTTCCTGTGCTCATCATGTAGGAGAATGCTTCCTGATCCACCTATCAGAAAGTGTGTCACTGGCAGTCAGCTACACAAAAGGGAAAGCATTTGATCTGTGTCACAGTCAGCGTGTCAATCCGCAGCGTTAATACCTTTCCCAACTAACCTAGGACACAGCCTGTCCTAGCTGATGGCCACCACAATTCCATGTTAGTCTACACAAAAAGAAAATTAATAAACCCTTCATTCTTCTTCAGGAAATGAAAGTACAAAGGAAACCAACAAGGAATCTCTTTCAGCAGTTTCCAGACAACATGCCTCTAACATGACTCAGGTACTTGAAAGAGTGTTTTACCACAAAACACTGCTCCATACATCAGCAATTACTTCAGTAAGACTATGCCAACTATGTAAGCAATTCAACTTAGAACAGGGTGCCAGGGTTTACTGCTGAACATGAATGCAGCTCACTGTGACAGGCCAGTAAGTATCTGTACAGTACTACAGTTGGCCCTGCCAACATCATGTGGGCAAACCTATCAAAGAAACTATTTTCCCCCAAAGAATTGGGGAAAAAAAAAGGACAGTGTAATATATGCTACCTAACTCCAAGCTAAACACGGATCACATAGCAAACTCTTTCATTTGCAATGGCAGGCACATTTGGGCCACGCCTGCAACTATTCACTTCTACCCAGCAACTGCCTGGCACAGCCTGGGTGCTCACACCAGGGGGACAGGGAGGAAGGAGCCCAGCTGCATCTGCCTGTAACCCTGAGAGACCACCACCAGCCGCTCGCTCACCCCTTGGCACACACAGACAAGTCTCCAAGGCACAAACCCACATCCTGTTTGTTGCAAGAGCCTGCATACCTAGCGAAAGCAGCAGCACACGTGGTGAAGCTATAAACTGACCACTGTCCTCATTTTCTGTGTCCTTTCATAGAGTCTGACCCCCATGTTAGTTTTCTGTTTTTTCTTGAATCATCACTGCAGTATTAAATCATCAAGTTAGAATTTACTCCAATTTTTCCAATAAAATTTCTAAATCATTCTTTTTAGTTTACGTGAGCATGTAAGAGAGATTTGGATTTGCGGGTTACAGGTAAACATTTTACTAGTCATAGAAACAGGCTTCATTCTGCAAATCTGTTTTTTAATATTCAATCTTATTTGAATTTAATTCTCAGTCCATTCTTGCTTAAAAGCATTAAATGTCAGTGAATATTGAAATTCTTTCTATATCCTTTAGGTGAACAGAAGCCTGTTACTTGAAACAAGTAGACCAAAAATTCTCAGGTAACAAGGGTACCCGGGTGCATTTTAGGATCCTGAAAGCCAAAGCAGCTCCCACTGGCTCTGCATAATGTGGATCCTGGCTCCAAACACAGACTGGAAGGAACCTTCAGAGGCTCACAGCTCAGTCTCCTGCTCAAAGCAGGATCAGCTCTGAGGTCAGACTAGGTTGCTCAGGGTTTAATGCAATTGAGTCTTGGAAATCTCCCAGGGCCATATTCCACAGCATCTCTGGGTGACTTCTTCCAGAGCTCAACTACCCTTGTAGTGAAAACTTGCTGAGTTTCAGCTCATGACTGTTTCTTGTTCCTCCCACCACATGTATGAAGAACCTGATTTCTCAGTTCCCTCTTTCTCAGTATCAGAAAGTTACGATTACAGAATCACAAAATCATTAGGTTGGAAAAGACCTCCAGGATCATCAAGTCCAACCCAACCCTAACCTCAACTAAACCATGGCACCAAGTGCCACGTCTAGTCTTTTCTTAAACACATCCAGAAATGCTGAATCCACCACCTCCTCAGGCAGACTATTCCGATACTTTATCACTCTTTCAGTAAAAAACTTTTTCCTAATATCCAACCTATATGGCCCCTGGCATAGCTTAAGACTGTGTCCCCCTAGTTCAGTCAGTTGCTGCCTGGAGAAAGAGACCAACCCCCACCTGACTACATCCACCTTTCAGGAAGTTCTAGAGAGTGACAAGGTCACCTCTGAGTCTCCTTTTCTCCATTAAGAGATTAGGTACCCCAGAAGCTGCCTTGTCTCCAGACTGAACTTCAGCCTCTCCTCAGGTGGTAATGTGTCCAACGCAACAATGTTGGTGGCTCACCAGCTGGACTCAACACAATATTCCAGACAGTGACCATGTGAAAACTGATCATCTCAATCTACTAACCAACTTCCTGTGGGCACCACCCAAGACACCGTTACCCTTCCTCACTGCTAGAGCACACTGCTGGCTCATCTTTAGCCTACTGTCTAACAGGACAGACAGCAATTTCTATACAGAGCTGCTCTTAACCACACAGTCCTCACACTGTATCAATCCACTATTGGGTGATCCCCTCATCCCTGAATCCTCTTTGTAGGTACAAACACCTGGTAGATCTTCGTGGTGGAAAAGAAGGCATTAAGGAACTCAACCTCTGCATCAGTATTAAAGCACCCATTCCACTCAGCAGTAGCACTTTTTCCTTCTTTATTCTCCTTTTGTTAATGTTGCAGCAACACTACTTATGGCCCTCAAAGTCTACCTCTTATTAAATTTTATTATTACCTAATAAAATCTTATTATTACCTCTTAAAGTCTAGCTGGACATTTGTTTTCCTTTGCATTGCTACTTGGCATTTTTTTCTGCAGATTAACTCTTAACAAACTTTCTAGGACATTCCCGAATTCACTGTCTCAAGAGCTTTCCCCTTGAACTGATTGCTCCTCAAGTCTATTTTATCTTTGGACCTGGCAAGGAAAGTACAACATGACAATTCCATTGTGCACAGAGACATTCCTTGCTGTTCAGTTTTCACAACTTGTTCCAACAATCCAAGACTACAGATGGGCTTTCTACAGTTACCACTGAGCACCTAGAAATACATTCCTTAAATGTATTTTTCACGGTTATATCCTTATTTGCTCACCCAGAAACAAGCTTATGCTTAAAACAGGGAACAATTAGAGGAAACGGTGAATCATCTCAGAAAACTCCATATATTTATCACACTATTAATCTTCCTGTTAAAAATCCAGGTGATTGCAGCAAGTTGTTAAACAGATGTACACAGATTGGCAATATTGGCAATAGATTGGGATAGTTAAATGCCAACAGTGTCACAGGCCTATAAATTATGTCTGAAAAAAAAAAGTGACAGGAAACACTAGCATTGTAAATATATAAAGAAGATCTAAAAATTCTTATATTGACCATTAAATCATAGCAATGTTTTCAACAATTAAATCTTGAGCTAACCAGTCATCTAGTTCAAAACTGTAAGGGTCTAGTAAAACATTCTAAATTACTGTAGGCTTACTTACTCCTGTCAATGAAAACTTAACAGTTTAGCCACTTGCATCCCCTTCCCTTTAGTAATTTTCTGCCAAGGGTTAACAGAGAGAATGGCAGCTCCCTGTAATTCCAAACCTTCTGTCCAAGAAAATTAGCCAATCCTGGAGGTGCATGTATGAAATGTTGTTTGTGCCCTTTTAACAAGCCAAAAATCCAACAGATACAGTCATAGTCTGTTAGGGGAATTGTAGCAAATTTTCAGACAAATAAGGCATTCTACTTGGGAGGCTGAGAAATACAATAAGCATAATGGATGGTTAGACAAAAAATGCTATGCTTGCAAACTACAGCCCACAATAAATCATCTTTCCAGGAATACATCTATCTCCCCTGACAGGAAGCAAAGTAAAACAGCTTCTAAAAGGGATTTTGCCAAATAGGTGAAACTACTTTCTTCTTTAAATAGACAACTGAACTCAGGTGCTACACTCAACATTTGTTTTGGTTTTGACCACAGTGACTTCTACTACTCCTATATGTAAAACAGCAGTAGTAGTCCAAGAGGGATCAGTTCTGATATTGCCATTCCTAATTATTCACATGGCATCAATCAGTGCAGGTATCATAGATAACGTAATTTCACAAATGCTTCTGCTTATTACAGCGTTTTTAGCTATTATGATTGTGGTCAGTTTAACTGCACTTGATTCAAGTGGTTTCCGATTCCTCTTGCCAACACAGGAGAGAAACTTCAGTCTTCCAAATACTGCAATTCAGTGTTGGGAAAGTCCTTCCTCATTGCAGGTGAGCAAATACCCAACCTAGTTTATATCTGGCAAGTTTGATTATCACAGAGAACACACGGTAACAGACTTTAGGTTGTAAAACCCTTTAAAACACCACCCATGAAAAACTACTTACCTCAATTTTTGGAAGTCAGTGAAGTGATACGATTACAGTTCTGAACATTACAAAAATGTAATGTTTTGCATTACATTTTTATGTAATGTTTCCTTTCACTACTCAGTTTTTTGCACCCTCTCAAGAGATCACCTTACCGTAAAACTTCTCAGTATAGTTTTTTAAAGGACACTTTTTCCATCATGTGGCAATCCCTACAATGCAGTAACTGTAGGCTCTGGCCAAAAGAAAAGGAAGGGAGCTCATCTCCCTTACTCCAGTGGCTTTTACACTGTAGGGGCTTTTACACTGCAAATTTCCAGTTAAACAGAGATAATCACTGGTTTCTGCATTCTGCTTACCTGATTTGACAAACTGATTCATTTCAAGTCCACAGAAGTGTAATGACAAGCCAACAGATGATCCTCATCTATAATGCTAAGGTGATGGGGGACTAAGCATTTTAGCTGCATTCCTTGAGAACTGTCAGCTAACTACTGGGTCAGCCCTGCATAACAATCCTGCCAGCAATATATAGTATCTTTTTTTAATGACCAACTTTCAGGTTAGGCACCTCCAGTTTCTGTATACTTGAAACCTATTTCAGCAGAAAAGTTTCCACCATCTAGCTTTCCTCCTCATCCACTTGCAACTAACCTCATTTCATTTCCTTTCTATCAAAATGACAATGATCCACATTAAGAAGGTCAGTCCACCAAGTTATTCACAAGCATTTATTTGATTTATTTTTTAAAAAATCAATTTCATCTGCCATTGAAATGAATCTCTCTCTGCAGAAGTTACATTAACTGGAAATATGATTTCTGTCCACCTAAAATATTTTCGAACATCAATATCAGACCTGATTTAAAAATGTGTTGATAATAACTCATTATCTAAAACTAGTTTATCAACCCTAGGAATGCTATAAATGCTGACCTTGTTTCTCACATTAAATGTTACCAGCATCCTGAAGCTTAAGCTTTGGTTAATTGCATTTAGATGTTATATGATTCTGTAAATATACGCATTATTTAGACATCACAAATATTATAATTGGGCTGAAATAGCCATTTCATTTCTATCCCATTGAAGTGACACATATTTAACTTTGAAAATTAACATCAGCCACCAGAACATGCTTTAAAGTAATGCTGTAGAATTAAAAAATGCCAAGTGACAATGGCAGCACTTTTGATAAAACTGCAATTGAATCTCTCAATGATCTCTCTGCCTTTAAAGCTCCTTTTGTTTAATGTTTGAACTATTTTTATTGTAAATTTCAGATCAAATTGTAATGACAGATTATCTCTGGATGTGTTTCAGGGAAATTAGCAAGGGTTTGTTTGTTTTAAACAGATAAGGAGATAAACTAACAGGAATGTCTTAAAGTTGGCTACTTGTGGCAAGAGCAGAGGTGTAGTACAATAACAATTTATGACTTCTCCTCTTTCCCAACCTGCACCCAAAAAAAAAAAAAAAAAACTCTCTTGGCAAAAGATATGTTTTGTAACTGAGATGAAGTTGAACATAAATTTTTGTGTGAAACTCCTACTCAGAGGAAATGAATTTATGACTAGAGGTAAAAATTACATTAACAAAGTTCTTAAAAGCCTTGAAAAACGTAACATGCAGAACACCTAAAATGAACTTTGAGATTAATTTTGGAGCATGAAATGCCAACCACAACATACAATCTAACATTCAGCTCTGCATGCCTGATCAGTATGTATCACTAATGCTTAACAGTTCTGTGCAGACTTCGAAAGTTCTACATAATTTTTTTCTAGTTTTTCTAAGAAAACGTTTCAAACATGCAAAATTCTCTGCAAACATACCTAGAAATTTTCCTTGACACTTAACCAAATCTTAGGCTAAATCAAATAAACTTCTAATGAAATGCCTTTGGTATCCTCTGCCTTACCAAATATTAGCTCATGTTCAAGACGCAATATTCAGAGAGTAAAGATCTGATTTTGTTTTGGATTTTTGTTTATTTGTTTGGCTTGAGGGGCAAGGGGATGTGAGATTTAGGCAGAGAGTGAGAATCTGTAGTATTTTCCTATGTTTTTATGGCAGTAAAATACTGAACTTCCAAGTACTCTTGAAATCATTTCTAACCTTTACAAAAGGATCCCTATTTCTCCAAGTACAGACTCTTCTCTGAGCTATCTACTTTAAGGGACCTTTGAAGTCATCCAGAACGTGGTTGACTTGACAACTGTGTAGACTCAGTCCACACTCACCAATTAAGCACAAAGTACAGCCTGTAAATGCAACTCTGGAGGTATCAGGTACATCAAGAGCCAAGAGGTCAGTTCAGCCTCTGTGTCCAGCTCAGCTCTCAGTTGTGCCAGTTGCACCATTTTATTAAATTATGCAGGTACTGTAAGCAAGCCTACAGAGAGCAAATCTCTTCAGACAGGCTAACAGCAGACTGACATGAGCTGAAAGATGCTTTCATTTCTTTCTGATATGTTAGAGCACCCAACTCATGCCACTGCACCTGTGGAAATGGTTATCCAGTTAAGAAAGGACGTCACAGGTCTCCAAAATAATTGTCACTGGTTGGATTGGTTGATTTTGTTCTTAATGCCCACTTATCAATTAATAAATTGTTTTTTGTTTAGCCCACAGTCAGACTTTGTGGAATCCAAGACTGCTTAAGGCAAACTGAGGTTTGAAAAAAATATTTTAACTCCTGGAAGAGAGAGATCAACTCCATACCCCAGCTTTCACTAGTCAACTGAGAGGGTCAGAGCTGATCAAAAGCAATCCACAAAGCTAATTCAACGTGACAAATTCTTACACAAAGATACATCTAAGTAAAAACAAACTCTATTTCAAAAGGTTCACATGAGAAACAGGACACAAGGAGAAACCAAACACTTATCTTTGAGCTTCACCCAAATATATTCCACCCCAAATAGTTTCTATTTGAATTATTAGCTTTTTTTTTCCCCTTGGCTTACCAACCATTGTACTGCACCTGAAAAACTTCTGAAATTTCCCTGAGGAAAAAAAATCATACTATACTAGACCTACAGTAATATTAATTTATAAAGGCCTGGAAGATTTGTAAAACAAGTGCAATAGTGACTCTGCTTTTTTATTCATCTATAGCCAGAATGCACCTTTCAAGGCACTGGTTTAAGTCATCAAGATAATCATTAGATAACCTACATAAACTTATAGCTGAACTAAACAGCCAACAATTCCTTTTAAGACAATGGATTTCACACAAAATTCTCTGATGTGTGCAGAAATGAAAAGGCTCCTGGTTATGGGACACATTAAAGCCCGTTTGAAACCTAAATCCATTAAGACTGAATTTATGGATTATGAACAGGTGGAAAACACACTTATAAACTTAGGATTTTTAACCTCTTGCCTGTATCTATCATTTTTTCTTATACATTCTTACACTCAATTGATAAACAGCATTGGTTTACAAACTTCATTCTAAACTATTCTATCTAAACCCCACTAAGAATTCTGTTAACTAGTAACGACACATACAGAGCACAGAGGAAGAGGGTGCATACCTTTTCTGCTTGTGTGAGAGACCTGAGAGACCAGAGAGACCAGAAACATAGCAGTGAGATAGTTCAGAGAACTCCAGTATAAAGCAGTAAAATTAAAAACAAATAAATATAAACCACCTAGATTTCTGCCAGGGAAAGAGTTGGAGTTTGGATATTTATCTTCTCTTTGTTCAGAAGTTAGTTTATAACACAAGCCAAAAAGCATAGGAAAGGACTTCATTTTTCCAGAACTGCCACTTATTTCCTCGACAGTGTTACTACTGACTACTCCAATGAGTTCCGACATCTCAGTTACCTTCAGCCCTAAGCTTGACTCAACAGCAGCTTTGTTGCATATGCACCTATCAGCCAGCAAGACCAGCAGAAAGCTTAAGGTTAATCTTGCAAACACAAACCCACTGAACACAGTGAAGCCCAATCAGAGACTTCAGTCCTTTCCTCCTGTTATGGTTTTCTATGTCTTTCACACTTGAATACATTCTGAACTGTTAGCATCTTCTATGGCTTTAGCTTATAAAGCAACTGTATAATAGCAGCAGCTGCTGCTTACTCTCCCTCTTGAGGGAGAGTTCATCCTACTTCAGTTTAAAATATTTTTGTTTAGACTTAAAAAATCGTAAGAACTTCTTTTTATTGTTCTTCTCATGATACCATCAAACAAGGGTTTGCCAAACTAAGCTATCTAGACATATAGAGATTTAATCTGCTAAAGCTAGGCTGAAACAAGTAAAACAAGGCCTGCCCTACCAAACTATACATAGACACTGAAGTGATCAAGGAAGCACCCAAACAATTAAGATCTCGTTTCCTTGGAAGCCTTCTTTATTAACTGTCAACCCATGTGACATCCCACCCTTAAGGGGATAGGAGCACCTAGGATTCACAGACGTTCGTGGTTGAAAGGAAGGCAAAAGTCAGAAGGCCCACAAAAGCTTTAGAAGTTTTATTAGTAATTACACACGTGGCATGGAAACTGGTATGTTAGTCCCTGACTTCCTACATAAGCACATGGCAGTAAGTTTTGGATAAAGAGGTAGGGTGAAAGGGAAAAGAGATGAATTAGGGAGGGAGGGAGGGAGGGAGGGAGGGAGGGAGGGAGGGAGGGAGGGAGGGAGGGAGGGAGAAAGAGGAAAAAAAGGGATCACAGGTCTTGGCTTCAATGTTGACCTAGCCAGGATGTCTAGGGTCCTGAGGTGCACATGTGCACAGACTTAATTCTTTTTATAGTAAGTTTTCCCCACCCTGGAGATAAGCTTTCCATGCAAATTAGTTATCATCACAGTACATTTCTCTAGATCTTTCTTCCAGAAAGATCACAACATTGGTTCCTGAGACTTGCACCAAGTTCTCACAGCATTTCCAGATCATTTAATGTGTTGAAGAAAGGTGAGTTGCTCTTAACAGAATCAGAGTTCCCTTCACAGTAACAGGCTCAAACCTAATGTTGACATAAGCTTCTAAACACAACCAGAATTCTGGAAAATTTTATTTAGGCAGCTGATACATATATGCCACCTGATAAAGAACACCTGAAATTGCCAACCCAGCATATCTTGGTGCAGAAGCTAAACACCACAAACCACACATTGGTTCAACTTTTCTTCTTGCTTCCCTACCCACTCATTTTGTGTACATGAAGCAAATTTTGACATACAGACTATGATTTTTTTCAGTGTTCCATACCACTGGGTAAGAGTTTAAGAAGTTCAACGTCAAAATGTCAACAATTCCATGAAGACTATTCTCATTTTGAGGAACTTAAAGAGGCCATGAACCAGAGGTATAACTGGGTAGGGAAAACAAAAAATGCTCCTTAGCCCATCCTCACCTCTCCCCACATCCCAATTTCCATTGTCTTGAGTAACACATATCTAATTATCAGCAGGAATCATCTTCTGTCTAACCAGTGTGATTATTATAAAAAGCTATTAACAATTTTTCTTTGATATACAGCCTAAGAAAGCTTACTCATTTAAAGTGATGTTTAAACTGATTTTAACATAAAATGAAATGAGGAAGACATGAAAATATCAGAGGGAATAAGGCTCTGTCCCAGCTCGCCTTTTTATTAATAAGAACTAGGGTACAGTTCTGGGTCATGAAGTGCAGCACCAAAGTCTTCTCCTTTTCTAATTCTGAATTGAAAATAAGGCTTCACAGCCAAAAGAACTGTCTGTAAACCATACACTGGCTAGGTCACAGAGCCAAAATTGTGTATTTCTCTCCCACAGCATTCAGCAACAAAGCTGAATTTGGGAGCTACAAACTGCTTCAGCCCAGAGCTCAGGAAAATAAAAAGGCCAGTACTTGAACAGAATGCACATACAGAACTGCACACAGCGGTAGTTATGCTGGTAGCAGCTGGCAGTTGTAGTATTAGTTATGCTTCTGCTTTAATACAAAACATGAAAAATAAAATGGAAAAGTGCTTTCTACTTCTACTTCAGCCTGGCAGAAATACAAAAAATGAGCTAAATTTCACAATGTAGCTTAACTGACGCTGCTTTACTTTTTTGGTTCATGCATTGGCTTGAGTAGCTTCCAGCACACTGCTAAGGAGTCCAATCTTCTTGTGCACAGGTAGATCCAGTCATACCTTCCTAAGAACAGCTTTCATATTAGTTTTCATCTGAAACTCTTTAGTCTGCTTAGACTGTATTTAAAAGTGGGATTTCTCAAGTAAAAGAGAAATTTTTTTCTTACTTTTCCATACTTTTTGAATAACAACCTAATTTCAAAAAACTCTGAAATCTCTTTGGAAAAAAGAAATCCTAGAAAAAAAAAAACCTTGGTCGTCTTCTTCAACTGCGCTAAATACATGGGTAGATAAAGTTTCAGCCTTGGACAACAACCAACTTATTGGAAACACATTGTATAGGGAAAAAATTTCTCTCTGCTATTACCTGTCCCTGTAGACATATTTTCTAACTGATAATATTACTCAGATCTTCCTCTTTGCAGAATGTTGGCAGAATTTCAAAAGTGAGTCAGTCTCTTAAAATACATCTTGCATCACTGTAGGGATACCATTCAAGAGTCCACTTAAAATTTACATGGAACATTCTTTCTAAAATCTATTTCCAGAAAGTTAATGCCCTTTGAGGGCAAAGCAAGTAGAAGTGTCACAGCTACTGGCTTTCAAAGAGCTCCTAAGCACCAGCTAAAGAGGTGCAACAATCCGGTCATCAACAGGCAATTAAGCAGACATTTTGAACATCACAAGTGACTTACTGGAAACAGTTTTTTGCAAGATGCCTCTTCAAAGGGTACCTGACCAGAGATGTTCCTGCCAATTGCATGTTAGATATTGCTTCCACTCAACCTGATGATACTGAACTGTCAGATGCCCAAGTGTTACTTTCCATATCTCAGTCTTGTCTTCTCACGTTACTTTCACCATATTCAGCCCACTGACAAATCCATGTATTTGGATGTTTGCTTCATCCCTTTAAGTATTTCCACTCATTAGTTACTGAAAAAAGAAAGAATATGCTAACAGAGAAAACGTAAAACCCCACCCCTAATGCCCTACCAGTGCTAAAGGAACAAAATGGGAACACACTTGGACACCAATGGTGCAGAAACAAGTTAAAGCCAGTTGTCACTATTAAAGTTATTGGAGACATAATTTATCAAGGAATCTTATCTAAATGCATAATTTGATAGAGGAATGGATTGCATATTTAGCTGAACTTACTCAGAAGGATCTCACCCTAAAAAGCATGGCTTACAAGGACTTTTACAGTAAGAAGAAATCGCATACCCTCTGTCTGCCCCACTCAACAGTACTCCAGTCCCACAGTCTCTACTCCCCTCAGTGCTCAGACAAGCTAAGCTTTCCACACAATTGAACAATTCCGTTTTCACTACATAAGCAGAATGAAAGCACCAAACAAAGCCAATGTTTTATCTTCAGCTCTCCTATCTACAAAGGTACTAAGAGCATCTGTGCACATTTTGCAGCAGTCAAGACTGAATCAGAAATACCTTCAGCATGCCACAGGTAGTTTTATTCAAGGGCTGCAGCAATGCTTAGAGAGGCCATTTCAACTATTATCAAGTCACAGTAAAGTCATCTACACAGTATTTTCAGATGTCCAGCCTCCTCCACCTAAAACGAGATCCAATTGAAAAACATGGATATCTTAGAAGCCTGTGCAAGGTAAAACCCTTGACTACTCACACAGTCCTCTAGACTTGGAAGTCAAGCTCTCACACGTAAGCCTCATCATGAGATTTTTCCTCCGTTTAAACAAAATGATGATGCAGACTGTGGCTGGTGGATCCCTAAGCTGATCCAAAGGGTCCATGTTCCCAGCAGCTCATTCCTGCCCCTACACTGCTCCCACTGTTGTGCCAACAGAAGTATTTGTGCAGCTGCATGATGAAAAGCAGCAGGGAACTGGTCCAGCCAAGGAGTATAATCTGCTGAAAAGATGGGGGTGTTGGGGGAAGGTCTTATACTGACTCAGTTTTGTTCAAATCCAGCATGCATAGGAACCTGCATGAGCGGCCAGGAAGCCCAATCTGGCACTGTTTCTGAATTGCAAACTGAATTACAGCCCAAGGTGAAGATCCTTTTTATCCTCTTTCTCAGCAGGCTCTTTCTGCTGAGTGCCAAATCAGCTTTAAGACTTCTTGCCACCCTAAATTAGGAGAGCTGGTTTAGTTGAGGCCACACACTTGTCTACTATGCTAACCAAATCCTCCCAACAGCTTTCCTACCAGTGTCACAAAAGAATGCTTTTGGAATGCTTTTCCCTGCAGGTGACTTCAGCTAGGATGCTTAACAATAATCCAAAAACAATGCTTGAAATTCACTTACAGCTCTCCCTGGCAAATGACTGCAAGTGTTCAGCTTACGATATTTATAGCTTAATTTTTGGAACTATATATTGCTGGTACAAAGATATAGTAATTACTAGTCAGCAGAAATCTTTGGAATTTTTATTTAAGCCATTTATTCCTCAAGTAGCTATGAAAAATTGCGAAGATTCTTTTTATTCCTGCAAGCATGAAAAAAGTGCTATGAAAGGTAAGAGAAGATGACCAGAGGCTAGGGAAACTCATCACAGAAACAGTATTTACATGCAGCTCACCCAAGTGCCGAGCAGCATTCAACTTTATAATATATATATTCCAGTTAATACCAGGAAGCATTGGGAAGATCTGAGAATAAGTTTTCAACACGTTGTAAGAAACTTAAAACAACAAAGTGTAAAGAAGAATCTTTCAAGACCTATGGAAACAGCAGAAAAGGCATAAAATCTAGGGTCATATGTTTTCCCTATTTCTTTCCAGAATTACACCAAGCCTGCACATCACAAGGCCATACATACCCTGTGCAGTCCCCCTGGAGTGCCTCAGAGCCCTCACACACGCTTGCCATTAGCAGATCCTTACAGACCTTCTATCTACACAGTATCCCCTGTACTACCACCCAGTGCTGAATGCTCTGCCACGCCGCGAAGAAAGGCACAGCAGAAGCTGTCCCCCTCAAGATGGAAAGAGAGTTACGAGTAAGTTATGGGAGAAGAATGCAGCACTGGACGATGGTTCACCTACATGACTGGTGCAGCCACCTTCTGTTGCTGCACTCCTGTGCAGCACCAGGAAGACAATCAGCAGCAGCTGGGGCAAGGGCTGCAGGTCCCTCCAGCCTCCATCCAGGCAAGGGAAGAAAGTGCTATGGAAGCAGTGGATGTGTGGGGCAGGGCAGGGCAGGTGGAGTACCTGAGGAGATGCAGAAGAGGTCAAGCATGAAGGGGGTACATAGAAACTGAAGGTATTGGGGTGAGAGCAGATGGCAAATGTTGAGTCAGGCCTTGACAGAACTCTTGCTGCTCAGCAATATCTTGTGTGATGCCAGAGAGAGCTAGGTTGCAAAGTGGTGACTGTTTTGGGTATTTCTGATTGTGGTTTATTTCTGCCACATTTTTTAGCTACCCTTAAGTTCACAAATTAAGTATTTTCAGCATTTGACAGGCACTACCACATTTCTCCAGTTTGCCTGTATTTACAAGTTACTGTGCAAGATAACACCTGACCTCAGACTTGTATTCTTCTGCTTCACATGTACCGTTTATCTCAGAAGGGCTGAGTAGAAACATTTCAGAATATCTTCCTATTTACATAAAAACTAAAATTCCTTACACACCTTATAATAAGTCTGTGAGAAGACCTCCTGACTGGAGGAAAGGACACATCTTGGTGCAACAGGAAAAAATACTTTTAAGCGCAATAATCTGAGTTGCATACCAGGCCTTTTCTACTAATAAAAAACACTACTCTCTTCTTCAGACTAAAATAATCTTAACGTAGAAAAAGCTGTCAGCTTTTTAGAATCAATCAATTCTAAAAATACTCTTTGTATAACATATTCAGATTTCCCTTCCATTACAATAAATTATAGTTCTGGTTTTAATTTAATTCACAAATTTCCATTTCAGTTGCATATTCTAGGAACATAATGTGAAGCCAGAAATTCGAGTGACAATGGTTGTTTGTTTGGGGTTTCATTTACAAGAAGTATAAAACTTATCTTGTGCTTATTTCTGCTACTGTTTCATCATTCTACAAGGAATGAGACAACCCTATACTACAATTCAAGAACTCATTTTGTCATTGCAAGTGCATCTATTAAAACAAAATCTTTCTTTGTAAGAACTTCAGTGTCCTGCTCTGTACAATGAAAACAAAACAAACAAACAAAAAAACCCCTGAAACTCAACCCAAAAACCAAAAATAGTCCAACTTGTCACAGTAAAAATCACTATCGTAATTCAATGATAACACCAAGAACAGAAAGTTTAAAACTAATCCAAATAGCAGGGGATAAGAAGGAAGCTCTACTACAAACATATTTAGCTAAAACCCTGCAAGTTCCCCTATAAGAATACGAATGCAATACGAACAGTAATGCATTGAAATGACAAATTGAGGCAACTCATTTAAGGAAGCGTGCCTTGAGGAACCTTTTCTAAGGGTACTCAGTAAATAAACCAAGCAAATCACTCTGTTGTATGCTTCAAATAGCTAAAAGGCTATTTGATAAAAAGTTACTTTATCCTAGCAAGGAAGAACTGATACATGGCTAACTACTTACAGTTGTGTGTTATCCAAGTCATTTAAGAGGGGAAGGCTTCTCAAAGCCCTGAAGTATAAATGTTCTCTCAATCACACTGTCAAATCTCTAGTTCCACTTGAACAAGGAAGGCTGCTAATCAATCTAAAGCACATCCAATTAGCCAAACCTACATCAGGAAGACAATGCACCTGCTTTCTACACATCTTTAAAACTAAGAGATGAAGCCCTTTTCCAAGGATCTGCTACCCTTGTACAAGAACAAATGCTAAAATTTTAAACCATCTTACCCATTTGCTAGTAGTTTTTCTGCTCTGGTTCAATTTCAACTGCATGATTAGAAAAAGCTGACTTACTAACTGTTACTGAGCCACTGAAAACTACTCTCCACACACTGGTACTCTAGTAGTTTCTAAACCAGTTTGAGTACAGCTTTTACTCCAAATATTGCCCTTTAGGTGTTAAACTGCTTGGATAGTTGCCGGGTTTAAGGATACAATGCATCAGGAGGCAGGAGATGCTATCTGCAGCCCGAATACCAACAGCTGTGCCTGGACTGTGCCTACTGCGGACATCAGGATCTCAGAAGGAGGACTCTATTGTAGCTAAGAAATGCACAGCTCCCAGCACCAAAATTAGGTTTCCACAGTCTAACGAAATTCAGTAAACCTGTTGCTGCTCAATATTGCCTTCTCTTTGGATTTTAGAAAACGCTTCACTCAGTTTTAACATGCTGTTTGCCAGTAATTCAGACGTGATGTATCTCTACATACTGTCACCTAACACAGAACCCAAAGTTCGATGCGACAACACTTCCATGACAAGCCATATGCCTCAACTCTACTCAGCCACTTAAATTTAGTCTTTTTTCCAAGTAACTTCTGATTTGCACTATATCTTCACGTTGCAAATCACAGTAATTTTTAAGATATAAGACTAAGATTTAAATTTTCTTCCACAGACTAAGTCACTGAGTATTTTTTGGTTTTTGCCTCCCAAACTACATGCAATTTCTACCTACAAATGCTTCCCAGCTTGTCACTTCGTCAGAGTTCTCTTCAATACCCTTCCAGAAGAGCTTCACAGCTTTTGATAACAGCAAACAATCTTAAAGACAAAGGAAGCCAGCTGCCTTACTTATTCTTGCACTAAACACTTTTTGTGCCAGCCAGCACTAAATAACAGTAATTTATATCACTGTATATGAGTTACAGGGGATTGCTGGTCAACTGTGTCACAGGTAAGAGAACTAGCTCTGAACCAGCATGATCAAGCTCTGGTGCAGAATGGATGAAATAAACACATCATCACAGAGATGGTGTTCAGTTATTTCAAGGGTCAGCTTAGATCCAGAAATATCAGCCTTTTTCAGTTATGAAATGCCTATCTGATGACAGCTTACAGACCACAGCAGATTCCATTCAAAACCCAGCTTTGCTGTGAACCCTGTGGTCTCAGACCAAGTACCTCGTGTGAAGACACCACATGCATGGAAACAAACCATGCTAATTAGTACAGGCTCAGCCTCAACTCCGTAGAGATCTCAATGAGTTTCCAAGTGTCACAGTACCCAAATCTGTGGTTGCTGAGAAATTTTATAAACAAGAACAAAAAAAATTCTGCTAGATGTAAAATAGCCACTGTGTTGTGTAAGCACCATACTATTCCCACCCAAATCTTAGTTTTATAGGGGTTACTTCATCCTCTGCCAAGCCCTTCTAGAGGGTTACTCTGGCATATACTTTCACTTCATAACCAGACTACTGCAATGGGAAGATGTAGGTGAAAAAAAAAAAGTTAAGGTTAGCATATACTGAATATCATTAATCAAAACTGGCTATCTAATACCATTTGATTCTACAAGCATTTGACTGTGTAACATAGTAAAGCAATGAGCTGACCATATGTTTCACAACAAAATTCACACATTTCTCCTCCCTTCCTATGAAGCCACTAGCTATGACTACAGCACTCAGCATCTTCAGCTCCAATGTGTTTCTATCAGACAGAACCTGGGTGTACCATCACTACTCACAGTAGCTTGGGCCACAATGCAATTTGCACATGCTTAACAACACTCCACAAGGTAAGAACCCTCCCAGTCATACCAAATCCTCCTGGAAAGCATTCCTAAGTGCCTCGATAATACTACTGACTGACTGCTCTTGAATGCAGATTACGACCAATACCAGCAACTTGTATTATTTCAAAAGCAGATTTGAACTATGAGCAAGTTTACTACTAGAGAGAGCTCTAGCAGCTCCCAGCAATAATCTTCAATCTTCTGTTGATAAAATCAAAAGCAAGAGAATTCTGAGGTGGGCAAAAGACTGTCTCATGACAAAGGATGAAGGAATCATAATTTTTAAACCAAAATGCTAGATATTTGGCTACAAATAAAAATATAGCTTCTTACCAACAATCTCCTATCTTTTTTCCTGTTTCTAAAAAACTAGCTACTTCCTTTCCACTGCTTATCTTAACACCTAGATACTGACAGTCAAATTATATTCATATCCCCAACGACAACTTGCATCATTTGTATCCTCACCTCACAAGCATTATGTCTGTGTTGCTTCTGTGGCACCAGTGGGTACCCTTGTAACAATTCCAAAAGCCACTACCATGTCCAGCTTAAACGAGGTAATGTTTGATTCAAGAGACTAAACACGCTGCACGCTGCGTTATTAATATTCAAAATCGTTCCAAAGCATCCTTAGCAAAATCCACTCCCTCTTTATGAAGCAACCTCATGTTTTTTTGTACCAAGCATTATGAATTTCTGTAAAAGGTGAGGAAGAAAGCACAGGGCTTAAATTAAGTTGCACCCACCAAGCTAAATTATGGCCTTTGCTTTTTGGTTGAACAAATTGTTTAAGGAATTGCTCTAACATCCTCTTATCAAATCTAGACTTTCATTACTCCATGTGCCAAACAGACAATTATCTGTGTTTAAATTTCCCTCCTTTATTCTTCTATATTTAGCCAAAGAGACAAGGAAGAGCTTATTAAACAATATGAACTCATCATTAGTTTAAGTTAGTTAAAATTTTAATTAAATAATCAGAAACACTTAAAAGCCTACAAGGTTCCATTTCTTCTTGAATTCCTGAGAATGTGGAGCTGTTTCTCCACTGTTCCAGCCAAAACACCTCTCTTCTCCACAGCACTGGTCATGCCTGCATATGGAGAGTATCTCTTAAGAGTAACACTAACATGAAACTCTTCCACAAGAGTCTGAGCAACCAGTAGGTCACCTGTATATATTACTCTGCACAATCTGTACTCTGTACAATGTCAAAATCAGATTTTAAATCCTAGGGAAGTAAGACAGGTGATTTGAACTGAGTCAACCTCACCAATACTTTCATATTCACTCTGCCACAAAACTGCACATTTAAGCTACAAATTGAAAATCCAGCCAATATAAGGCAGTATACCTTACACCTGTGAGCAGCAAGGAACACATTCATTTGCCTATCTAAATTTCTCTTGCAGAATTTAACCCTCTTCCTCCTCTCCCATTTTTCCCTTACCCATGTCCTTGCTAGCTCTACAACATCTGACCTATAACTTTCTGAACAACTGAGGAGCTTCTATGTTTCCTAGAAATTACTGGACCTTAAAACAGAAAAAAACCCCCCTACTAAGCATGGATCCCATGCTCTTACTAGCATAAGATAAAGAACAGCACCTTGGCAAGGAATGCCTGGACGCAGATGTGTACTTTCCCCAGGTGATATTGGCTGGAAAAAAGCTTGCATGCTTGGAAACAGTGTATCATCAGGGACCTACTGCTTCAACATTCCGTTTTATCTGACCACAGAGTTACTACAGAGAAATAAGAGCTACCAAAATATCCCTATAAGCACTAGTAACTATTCTCTTTGAAGTACCACATCACCTACTTTCTGCAGCCCATAAAATAGCAGGTGACTGACTCAGCTCTACTTGGGCAGCCTGGCAACTCTGACATTCCCAGTACTTTCATTTCAAAGCTAATACTGTGATCACAGGCCATGACAGAGCAATTCAAAGATATTATTAATGAACTGCAGTAACAGTTTTTATTTCTTTTTAGTATATCGTTATTTTTCTCTGGCTATGAACCACCAAAGACTGCTACAAATTTGTAGTTACTTCCTTATCCTTCCAACAGCTCCCCAAAAAAGCTGCCAACATTTGACACGTCAATGACAGGCATTCCTCACTCCAGTACCATGAAATCCAAGTGGTTCAGTTTGAGAAAAGCTGGGGTTTTTTCAAGTAGTCATTAAAATGCCCTCATTTTACCTATAAAATTTCATGTACTAATTCCTAACAAAAATCCTTCTAATGAGTTTCTTATTCTTTGCTCAAAGAATGACCAAAAGCTCTCTCACACAAGTTTGACTCTTCTTTCCCCCATGTCATCTGGAGCTGTTCAAACTGACATTCAGCATACTAAAATTCTTCCTTAAATAGTAATCATCATCCTCACTTTCAGTTACATGTTACTTCAATATCCTGGCTGTACTGATCTCCATTCACATCTTGGCAAATCTATATTAACAAAAAAAAAAAAAAAAAAAAAAACCAAAAACAAAAAAACAAACAAACAAACAAAAAAACACACCAAAAAACACCACCCCAAAACAAAAACAAACGACACTTCAGAATCTTACATTCCTCATCTCCTCTAGAAGTATGGATTAGATTTTACAAAAATTCTGCACACTTGTTATTTTTTTCAGAGCTGTTAGACTCAAGCCCTTGCAAATACATTTTAAAACTTTACCCAGCAGAATGTTAGTATTGTGAACTTTTAAGTCTGTCAATGAAAAATACAGGTAGGACATTAAAAATCTGCAGCATTTTCAGTGATGCAAAGAAACCCTCATTCTGTGCTTTAAAGGAATCACTTATTTTCAGTAAGTATTTTGATTCCTAAATAGAATTTTTATTTTTATTTAACTAAGTCATTTACCATAGAAACCACAAACAGGTACTCATGGTGCAGTAAACAACCTTCAGTTTGTTTCCAAAGTACATACTGTTCTAAGAGAAAAGCATACTGCAGGATCTTTTAAGTGTATCCTGGGTTTTGCCTCAACTTTCAAGTGCCCCAGAAGAACAACGAATTCTCTAACAACAGTGAACAGTAATTTTTACCTGCTAACTACTTGTCAGTCAAATCACACAGTGGTTAAACACCATTTGCTGAGGTTTAATGCTTTTCCCATTACATATAGAATCACTGAAGATTAATTAACCCTCCAATCCAAAACATCTAGGGGGGTGTTTAAGTAATTTTCATTTCTTCATGCAGTCTGTCTTAAAACTGAATCTTTGGAAAAGCAATTGAAACTCACACTTATTTATATTCAATTTACTCAAGTTCTTATGGACTGTTTGCTTTTATTTACGTTAAGTATATATAAGCTTCTTACTAGAACACATATTTTAGCTAAGCCAACAAGAGGAAATAATTAGAAAGTAAATTTCTTTTTTGGACTGGGATGCAATTTCTCTTATGTGCTTCTAAACAATTTCTGTTCTGAATCTTCAAGTTTAGGACAATAATTTCATTGTTGTACATAAAGATAAAACTATCTTAAAAGTAACAGAAACTATTTGTAACTGAAGTTATCATGAAAACATTGGAGTTATCAAATACTTTTTAAGCTTCATTACAAAACACTTTTTTTTTTTTTTTAGTTTGAGTTTTTAGTAAGAGCAGTTCTTGTTCCAACTACAATAGCTTTAAGAAACTAACATTTTTGCTACAAATCCAAACCCTAGGGCAAACTTGGGGGATTAAGTCACTTCCATTAAATGAGATCTTATCCACTCAGCAGTGTTATTTGTGTGTTGGCTTCAGCAGTGCTATTGCCAGACAGACTGCACTAAGCCACTGTGCAATTAATGCAACCAACTGTTACATCCACTGCTAACATCCTAGGCAGTAAGATCTAGGACAAATACTAAGGATGTCCTAATTTCTTCACATCTGGGAATATGAAAAAGTAAGTTAATAATTCCAAGACACACAACACAGCTTTGTTTTTGTTTGTTTTTTTTTTTTAAAGTGACAATGCTACCATGAATTTGTGTCAGAAGATGTAAACTAATATAAACATGATTAAAAAATATTATTGCCTGGCTTTATTTTATATGATTAAAGGAAAATTAAAATCCACAGAGCAAATTCAGGTCTCACCCTGTAACATGGAACACATAGTAATAGATCATAAAAATAACACTACTTCTTGATTCAGAAAATGTTCAGGCCTTTACTTGTTAGTAAAAATAAAGATACATTATTATCTAATCATAACTTTTACAAGCTTTTGGTATGCCCACTGAATTTTCAAGCTAAAAGTCCTGTTACATAACTAAGCAGGACACATTTAACTCCACAGTTCTGCATCTTCATGCTAGTGGGTTTTGCTCCTCTCCCCTTTGGGGATCTACATTTTCAATATGCATTTGTTCCTTTCAGATCTCAATTTTAAGGCTGACTACATTTAAAAACTGAGCATTTAGTTCACTTCACTAAAATATCCAACTTCTGGACTTGTTCTGAGACCTCTGCTATGTTCCCATTCTCCCTTGCCTAAGCAATTCAAAAGTAATGTCTTTCTCCCAGCCATGGAGAAGTGCCTGTCATGACACATGGCAGACTCACATTTAAGACACTCCCCAGTAATAGACTGTGCTTTAAAACCAGTATAGGCATTATTCTAATTAAACAGCATTCAAATTGGTCTATATACATTGCACTTGATCAATAACAGCCTTTTAGTTACTTGACTTCTTTTCACCAATTATAACTAGCAAATATATCATTACAACACTGCCTACTGCCTCTGGAGAACACTCAAGCATGTCAACGAATGACTAACTAATTTGGTATTTAAAATTTAATATTTAATTTAAACAAAGCTGCTTAAATTTTCATGAACTGCAGTTAGGGGCAACTAAGAAGTTCAACTAACAGCTGAAACCTGCCTGAGAGGATGTCAGTGTGCTGTGAAAATAAAGACTTAATCAGTAGTTCTGATACTGAAATAACATCCAAAATAACTTTATGTTGAACTACACATATACCAAGTTTTTACTCAATTTTCTCAACCTTATGCCTGAGTAGTTTACAACACTATTCCTCTGAGAAAGAAACAAGTGTGTACCGTTTTGTTGTAATAATAATTAAAAAAAAAAAAAAGAAAAACCACACATACACACATCCACCACACCCTCCCTCAATACTGGAAACTGGGGACTGAGGGTGGTGTATGGCTCCTCCAAACAAACCAACCTTTACATATAACTATGACTTGTATGAGCAATTGCTGTACTGCTTAAAAAAGTACCTTCACTCTGGAAGCTCCAGGAACAATTCACTTTCAAGGCACTTAAAAAGAGTGCTTGGTACCATTTATTCTAACTGGACATTTCCTGCACGTTTTTGAGTTACGTGGCATATCTAATTAGCTAAGCCTCTTCTTATAACAACTTCAGCAAAGGGAATTCAAAATAAAATAACACTGGGTTTAGAAATCCAATCCTTGCTAAATCCAACTCAGCTAGAGCTATTATTACAAGCTTCAAGCAAATATTTAAGAAAAATACCCATAATCAATGAATTCATATAGCAGACCCCTTTACAGCTATGCTAGTTAATGACACCTAATCTACTTTAGATTCAGGGTTTAAGTGCTTTTTCATTCAAGTGAAAATCTTCTGCTTGTGTAGATAAACGTTTCAGCAGGGGCATATAGAAGTTTTTTTAGGATTTATTACTAGGAGGAACATGGAAGTCCAACTGGTATCAGCACCAAATACTTCCTAAGACAAGCAGCCTCAGGAGAATTAAGCCAAAAGCCTAGTAGGTGCTAATCTAAATTATGTCTTGACAACTCTCATTTACAAAATCAGTAGCTTTCCTAACATGCACAGAGGCAAAGATATGGCATTTCCCTTTCTGTAGTTAGTGCATTCACACTTAAGATCAATCCAAAAAATTCTGTTCTGCAAACAGAACAGTAGCTTTGGTATTAAGCTTATTTTATGAGGATCACAGTACGATTAAGGATAACAATGGAATTTTTAAAAGTTCTTTGTGAACAAGTATTTAAAAATAGAAACAGCTAGTTGTTTGCATCTTCCTCATAAAGCCTAAGTCACATTATCCTACATCCAGGATAAAAGTATGAACCAATATAGTAGTTTCACACATGCATTCCAAATTATTTTACAATATTACAATCCTGGAATTCCATATAACCTTTACACTTTGTTTACTGTGAAAAAGACCACTCCCCTCTCCCAGTTTAAATCTACATCACTACTAGTTTACAAGTGTGCTTTCCTTACTGACTTTGTATTGTACAAAGATGCAGCATTTTCTAAAGCTAGTGACATATTTGACTAAAAAAAGAGACAGAAAGCTTTGCTTTGAATTTTAAGTATCTGCAGCTAATCAAGCACTGTCGTTTTATCACCAAATGCAGGTAGTATGGATAGAACTTGGATTTGGAGGAGAACTTTTAAGAGATTTCTTGGCTTCTCTTCTATGGAAGAACAATAGTCTAAAGATAATTAAAACTCAATTCATTGGTATTTTAAGTCATCATTAGGCTGCACAAATCACTTTGCAGGATTAAGCTTAATATAGGATGCACCGCCTAGAGTTTATAGTAATTGGAGAAGTCTAGAAGATTATAGGTGCCTCTGCTTCTCTCTTATAACTTGTATTTTAAGGGCATTTCGAGGAAAATTTATCTTAAACTATATTTACTGGTATTTGTACAATGACGCTACCATAAACTATTACAAGAATTACAAAATTAAAAGTTATAGTCTATATTTATCATTATTTATTGTTGTAAATACCAAGTTCCTCAAATAATAACCAGTTAATTCAACTGTTGCAGAGAAAGCTTTATTTGGCTAAGACGAAAAATACACACAGCATAAGCTCTAATATGATTACAGGATTGGCTCATTTTATTATCCCTTGGAAAGAACTCTATTTTCACATCTCTACAGCATAAAGCATTATCTACAAGCAGAATTTGTGTGCAACATCAGCTATTGGTTCTTCCAACAAAACAAACTGTAAGCTCTTAGAACTGGCTCTAGCTACCAAAGAATGGCCAGCACAGCTCCAAGCCTCTGTGTGCTGCTCTCCTCTGCACCATCCCACACACATGAAGCATATTCCCAACATTCATGGCTACTGGTTGCATGTGCTTCAGCAAAAGAGAAAACGTTTCCCTCAAACAGGTTTGGTGTTCAAACTTATCTCAGTGGGAGAAAAATTAAATAGAATAGAAAAATCTTGCAAGTTGAAATAGACTGGACAGAACTTTCTTCCATGCATAATTCCTCAAATATGTCCACATACATTTATGTATTTACATGCATTAATGCTAGTACTCACAAAAGCTCCATTCAGTCTCAGCAATCAAATGACCTGCAATACCATGAGTACACACAGATTTCACAGTTCATCCTTCTGGAAGCTGAGGCCATCCACAACAATTTCAACACTGTGTACTGGTATCAGAGTTTAAATACAATGTTCGCTTCCAAGACCTATTTGAATGTCAATATTAATCACACTGTCACATGCACGTGTCACCAGGCATAGGAGCTCACTCAAATACAAAGAGAAAATTATGACAGCATTGGTCAACAGCAAATTAAACAACAACTACTATCTTTGTATCTAAGATTTTGTATTTTCTTTTTGTCATTACAATGAAGGAATAAGCTTATTTTAGAATGAAACACCACCTTATAACCCTTTATTTCTACAATCACTAATACCATCATCATGTTAATCAATTCCACCAACAGATGCAACATCTTTCACCCCATAAAAGGCATGCTAAACAAGACAATCTATGTTAAAGCTATTACGCAAAAGGGACGAGGAGCCACACTATCCCTCTGCAAATAAAAACTCATATTTGACTCCCAGAAGTTTCTCAAGGTCAACAATTAGAACTGAAGTTAACAAGGATATGTAGAGACTACATATCCTCTTTTTTACTTTTAAATATTTAAAACCTAATTTCAAGATGGTACTAGACCTGAGGCTCATTGCCCATTATCAGGCAATTCAAGATCATGAACATTTTCACTTCCATGACAACTGGCCTATCAATACGAAACTTTCCTTACAAGGGGGTGTTGTTTAACTCTGTATCTAATGCCTAAACTACGTTTGCTCTGATGTGGTAGTGGCATCAGCGTGATTTGCAAGCCAACTAAGTATTGTGGTAACCATATTGTCAAGGATATGCTCACTAAAGACAAAAACAAAAGCATCTATATAGAGAGAAAAGGACATTAAAGAGACAGATTAAATGCTCAGAATTTATTGCAAAGTAAGAATGACACTCAAAACATTACAAAACTGTAAAGTTGCAATATGCTTACTTTTTAAACACAATCTAATTCCACCTTCTCAAATAAGGGAGAAAAACCTAAGGAAGTTCAGCACAGAGCAACAGGGATAAATAAAATTAATCAAAGAGATCAAGTGCACCCTCAGAAAATTTGTAGATGACACCAAGCTGAGTGGTGCAGTTGGCATACCCCAAGGATGAGGTGCCATCCAGAGGGACAAGCTCAAGAAGTGGTCCCGTGGGAATCTCATAAGGTTTAGCAAGACCAAGGGCAAGGTGCTGCTCCTGGGTCAGGGTAAACCCTGGTATTAACCCAGGCTGGGGGATGAACAGATCCAGATCAGCCCTGCCCAGAAGGACTTGGGGGTGCTGGTGGATGAGAGGCTGGACATGACCCAGCCATGTGCACTCACAGCCCAGAAAGCCAACCGTGTCCTGGGCTGCATCCAAAGCAGTGTGGGCAGCAGGTGAGGGAGGGGATTCTGCCCCTCTGCTCTGTGACACCCCACCTGCAGGGCTGCATCCAGCTATGGGATCCCCAGCATATGAAGGACACGATCTGTTGCAGCAAATCCAGATGAGCAAGTCCAAATGAGGGCCAACAAGAGATTAGAGGGATGATTTTAATCCATCTGCATGACAAGTGGCTAACCAGAATAAGACTCTTCAGCATGGAAAAGTGTAGGAACATGACAAAGGTTTATAAAATCATGAGTGGTTTGGTCAGGGCAAATTAATTGTTTGCAGACTCTTTCAACACAACAGATGGAGCTCTCAAAGAAAACAAGAAGGTAGTAGGCTCAAAACAACACCAGGAGGTGGTTAAAGTGATTAAATGGCGTACCACTGGATTTTCAAGATATAAAAGAATATACAAGCCCAAGGGGACATTGAACAAGTTGGTAGAAAAGCAAAAAATCTCCACAGGTCATTGAAATTACAGAAATATCATTCAGCTATGGAATACCCAGTTGCATGCTGAGGCAAGAGAGTGGAGAAGCTTCACAGACATTTATCCGATCCTTGTGGGATGTTTCCTGGGGATTTGATTTGGTCACTGGCAGAGGTAGGATAGTGGTACAGATAAAAATTTGGTTTGGCCTGGAGGGACAATAGCCCTTCATGTTTCTGTGCCTGAAGACATTTTTCAAAAAGGTTTACAGACAGGAATTTCAGCTGCTAATAACAAGTTTCAGAGATAGCAGCACCTGTTGGAACAGCAGCCAAACACCATACCATGAAATTACTAGTATTCTGTAATAACTCATACCCACAGTTTATCATCTAAAATGAAAGCTGACCAAAAGATTGCTTTAGTAATTTTACTATTACCTGGGAAACTGTACTACAGTATTCTAGTTGATTAGAAGAACAACTGCTTCTCTCATTTGAGTGTTCACAATTAAGAGAAAGCAATGAACAGAATATGTGGCCTTTCATGCATATGAACTGGCTTGTCAAATATGCAACTGGGGATAAGGGGTACTTTTGAAAGGGACAACACTGAATTCTTGAAAGTCTCTAACAGGAATTACACCTAGGAGAGGCAGAATTGAGCATTCCCATAGGAGCTCTGTATATTCCAGCAAAACCTCTTCTGAGATCTCCTGCTTGATATTGACATATATGTTCTGCAGAATTCAGTAGCTCTGTCACCAAGGAATTCTGCCCTCATAGTACTGACTGCAAAATCGAGTGTCAGTGTGGGAAAGAGACTGTATTAGGAGAGAGGAAAATTACCCCACAACAACTCCAAATATAGCAATTCTGACTCTGCAGGGAGTGTTTTCAATCATGCCTGACAATTTTGATCTTACAAGTGGTCTATTATCAGAGTCACGAAAATTACTACAACTCCTTACAAATATCCATTAGAGGAGAGAAAAATGCACCGAAGTTCAGGATACCAGGAACCATACAAGGCAGCCAGAATATATTGCAGGCTGAGGTGCCTTTTTCAGGCCATAATTTCTTACATTTGGAAGCACACCTTAGAAATACTATTTCACTTTCTCTGAACAAAGAAGTGCAGTAACAGACTGGGTGAGAATCTGTTCTCTCCTGAAGGAGATCCAGGCATGTTTGCCCATGCAAGCCACTTGCCTTAAGAGGTCACAGCCTGACTGCCAGTCACAACCTTTTCTTCTCCCTGGGAAGGGAAGAGGCAAAGATGTGCCTGGATTTCTCTGTCACCTCAAATTGCTGTCAGACAACATACACAAAGTCCAGGTTGAATTCTACAAACAGCTTTATGAAAGCAGCAGGTCAACCTATAAATGCAGCTAAGGAAAGCAAAGTAAAATTGAAATGCCTCCTAAAACAGGATTTGCTCCCTCTCTTTGTACATGTTCCTTAACATCTCTGATTCCGGGATGACAAAAGTAGGCCACTTAGTTTTTATTCCACAAAAGCACTGGTAATACTGTCATCTTAAACATCTTTAAAAATAAAGATTCTTTTCACAAATGCTATTTAGTGGTACTTACTTATATCAAATTCAGACTAGTTTACTAATACAAGTATTTCTCAAATACCCACTAAGTCACACCATTACTTTATCCTCCCTCTGAAGAAATGAAGCTGTATAACAGGATCTCCTTGGAGTTGGCAGGCTAGGGTTAAAGTCCAGTAGGAAACAGATGGCTGCTGGTTGTTGATGCATCAATGTACAAGTACCTAAAGAGTCACCAGAGGACCAAGGCTTACACCATCCTCCAGCAAAAGCGTGTCACCATTAAGGCACTGAACACAAAGTAGCAAGAGATGCATTACACACTAATTTGAAAGATGCAAATGTATCACTAAGCAGATATTTAATTCTGAGTGGAAGGGCAACCCTACGGACAGTACCAGAGACTTTGGCAACTTTTCAAATTCAGTGCTAAGTCTTTTTACACCAGAACTAAACACAAAGCCTACACCTGGAGTTTTGAGAGACTGGAAGACTGGTTTAAAGTCATCAATTCAAGCCTTAGATACTAGATAAACCTTTTTCTGAAGAGTTTTTCTGTTTTCGTGTGATAATATCAACTTACAACTCATACCAGATTTAAAAATAAAGTGTCTTGCTCATCTACCAGTGCTCACCATCTCTCCAGGCAAGTCTGCAAAAGCAAATGAAATCACTACACAGTAGGTCTTCAGGAATCCAAATTTTCGCCTTAGTCTCCCATCCCTGCTCTGGGGCAATGCAAACATGCTCAGCAGCCAAAAGAACAAAAGAACGGAGGGCTTGGAAGGTTTTCTTTAAGTTGGCAGCAGCCCTCAAAGGGACAGGATCTCAAGAAATCCTTCCTGTTAGCAGTGACCTTCACTAACCCCTTCAGTACATCTTCATTAAGTACAAAGACTCCATAGTAGCATTTTTAATCAAAATTGATCAATGTTGCCTACAATTTCGTATTACATTCAGCTTCCAGCATTCTCTCCTGGAGTTATCCTGACATATTTCTGCTCCAGATGTCACCCACAGAGAAGACAAAAGCAAGTGCTGACAACTCCACCAAAGCAGAACCTTTCAAACCCATAAGCCAGTAACAGTTGGACCCAGCTGCAATGATGCTGCAATCAAGCAGATGGAAATTCAGAAAATCTTCTTCCAGATAACTCTACTATAAAGATGAAATATGTAAACTCTAGCTATCACAACAAGGCTACCTGAACTCTAATCCTTACACTGATTGGTCTTACAGTAGGCCAGTTAGTAGCACTCAAAAATTTATCTAAGAATTAAGAGTTAACAATTTATGCTCACCAGAAGTGGCACAATGAAAGGATAACATTATCCACTAGACAGTTATATTTCTGCAACCTGCTGCAAAATACTTCAACTAATGATGAATTCTACAACAACATTTCAGATTTTTCAAAACATTTAACCAGTGCTCAATTATTGATGATTCAGTTACAGAATTTCTTTCTAAATAAATAACTTAGGAGTAGTTTTTGCACGAGAAAGATTTCTCCCACCTATCTGCATCAGTCAGTTCACATGCCTGCTTTCTGACTGTCCTCTTCCTACAGCATTTTATTTGTTTCTTGGCTTTAGGCAGCTCTACATAGAAAGATCTTGTAGTTTCCAACACAGGAGCAGGACTTGCATGGTTATCATCCCATTCACACCTCAGCCATGTTTTTTCTAGGAGTGAATGTGTGGAGGAAGAAAACATCATCCATCCAGTCGCATTTGGTAGAGAGGAATCTTGAATATGTGTCCTTCTCTAGAGCATTAGAGATAAACTTGTGTTTTTTAGACACACTGAATTCTTCACAAGTGGACACACAGGTAGGGTGGTGCTGACAGATAACCTAAGTGCCTTGCCACAGGAGAAAACACAAATGCAGCAACAGCTGCTGTGCCACGTGCAACACCAGCCCTTCATCTCACTCCTGTAACTCAAGCAACAATCTCCTCTCTTCCTTCAGCTCTCCAAGTCCTTGCAGTCTCAGGACTATTCGGATACTGAGAAAGGTTTCTGAAGCACAATCCACTTTTTTAGAGTTGTCATTCATTTCACACAGTAAATTAACTCTCTGTCACTATCGGGTCTTTGTTACTTCATTAGACCACTTGCTGAGTTTCAGGACCTAGCTGCTGACCCTCTTTGGTTAAGTCTACACTTGAGCTTGGTGCACAGTGCAACAGGAAAGGGTCAATACAGCAAAATCCTGCTGCAGAAACCTCAATGGCCAAACTATGTATTTTGAATTAAGTTTTACAGGAAGTTTTACTTTTGACTTGCTGTTGTCTGGTTCTGTGGAATTAGTATCTATTTGTAACTGGTGTAGGTAATTCCTTTCAATTTCATCTGAAAGGAATTCTAATTGTGTGCCTGAGATGCTTCACATCGAACAAAGAACTGTGAAATGGGACAATCAAGAGATGCACTCCAAGAGAACACTTTGATCTGAACTAAATTGCTAATGGGAACAGCCATTAAGAGGCTCTAGATAATTAAGCAGATTATGTGTAGTTTCAGGCCTACGGAAGGAGGGATAGAGTCCTCTTTTCCTCCTACTTTTTGTCCACTGAAGAAACTTCGTTGCCATTAAATAATATCACTGCAATACAACCTGAACATATGTTAAGGTTTAGGCAGGTACAGGCATTGCATCTATGGTTCATTTCAGCTATGGAGCAATACAGTTTGAAGCTTTGTGCTATCATCCAGCTAATCTTAACTGTGGTACCAAAAAGCAGATTTTCAGTGGCCTAAACAATGGCACTAAGGGTATTTTTCCATTGGATGACAAAGCCTGGAACGAAACGAGTCACCCAGTGACAGGGAGCCCCACTGATCTGGAACAGTGCAAACAGCTCAAGTCTATCTTGCAGTCCCCTCCAGTGGACTAAGAAGCCACTGACCTGAATAGCAGAGTAAAACGGTTTTAAAAGCTTGCCTTCTCACTACAGAATGCAAATCTGTAACAGCAAACAAATCTCATCCATTAAAACAGATTGCTTTGTCTTTTCCTTACTCTACTGCATAGACAGTTTGTGCATGAACTACTTAACTGAGGTTATTTTTGAGAAAGGTCAGATCAAGATGGCAATCTGAATCAGCTAGAGACTTCCTCAAATTGCAGGCACCTGGAAGTTGTTTGTATCTTCCGTAACTGGCATCTAGAATATTCTCAACTTTAGAAACAGGCTACATAAATCTGAATTTTCATGCCACAGAAATAGAAAGGAAGCCACAATCTCTCTCATGAGAAAGCCACAACTGAAATAGTTCCCAAGGGAAAACTGTAATCATGAAGGTTATTTTTGCCTCATTTTAATTTTCAATTTCAGTCAGCAACTGCAGAACAAAATGGACATGTTAGACAAGGCCATTAAAAAGCCAGCCTCTTGTTTATGAAAACTTACCAGGTCAAGCTACACGCAGTGTTTTTCCTCATACTGAGGACAAGTGTGTATCTCGTTTTTAATAGCCTTGTGACAGTTTACTTATTCTTTTTGTCCCACACAGAGCTCCAGGCATTTCAGCAGCACGGTAAACTAGCAAACACCTTTAACTAAAATAATCATCAAGTCTTTCTCACTGCATATAAGCTATTGCCATTGCAATGAAAGCCTTGACAAAAGGTCAAAAATGGAATAAGAGGTTTCAGAGAGGCACAGTTGTAGGATGACTTTGTAAAGGAAGGGCCTCTTAGTTATCTATCCCTGTTAATTATCATGTGGGGACAGACATTGATTATCTGTGCAAACACAGAAAAGGACAGTGAAGCTTTTGAAAAGGAGCACTGAGGCAAATAAGCAATTATTGATTCGTGTGTTTGGCAAACATTTTCACCCACTCACGAGAAGGAGAGTTTAAGAGGATTTTCACTACACAGTAATAACAGAGGCAGCCTCTCCAGCTCATAAAAGGGAAGTCAGAACATAAGCCAGATGCAAAACTCCAACAAACACTGATTCACAGCTCCAGTCACACTCAAAGTCATGTATGAAATGAGCAATTCAGCCATCCAATAAGCCAAGAAGGGGAAAGAGAGGGCAATTATGTCTCTGTTCAACAGAGCACCATTTAAAGTATTCCTTCTGATTCAGCATCAACCCTTGTGATCAGTATTCTTGGCCTACCATCAATGAATTTAATTACACAATTATTGAAAAAAACGCAGCGTTCTCCCTTCCCTGCTTGCCCACAACCAGTCCAATACAAGTTACAGGAATTAGTCAGAAAGAACATTTAGAATAGCTACCTCCACTTTTGTTTTTGAAGTTCAAGTCACAGAAATGTATGGATATTAGCTCAAGCATTACTGAAAATTACGTGTTTCCTTTAATTGAGCAAATGGAGCTTAATCTTCTCTAGTAATTGATACAATGTGACGGGCCACGAAAGGTGCACCAAGTTACGTAACACCCATCAGTTACTTATTTGAGATTCTGGGATATTTAACTGACAGCTGTATGTTCCGATCCATGTAATCTAGCATAGTTTTGTGCAACTGTTGGGTCTTCCTCTCCTGTTGAGCATACAAAGGCAAATTGAGTTTCAGCTCTTCCCTAGTTCTGCCTTCTTTCACCTCCACACACAGCTAGCATGCTTTAGAAGCCCTGCTAAAAAACACACTTGCTATCCCACAACCAAAGCCTGCTTAACTCCTTTTTTATTTTCTACTTGAAACAGCTGCACCAACTAATTAATACAAATATTGTACCAATAAGCACAAAGTTCCTACCATTCAGCTAACATAAGTGTACTTTAATGACAATGTTCTTAAACAGGAAGGAATTCAATACAAAGGAAAGAACAGGGCCTTAGCCACGATAAAACAATACTGTTCTACTGTGGACTGACGCATTAGTGACTGGTTTGGGAATGCGATGCCCCCTTCCCTTTATGCCAGGTTTGGGATTTTGCCTCCTACATTTGGGGGCTGGTGGTGGGGAGGGAGACTGCAAGAAGGCAGCAAGTAAGGAAGTTATGGCTCTCCTCTTTCAATTTGTGCCATCCTCCATAGACAAAATATTTATTTGCTTTTGCTGTTACAAAGAGAAAATGTCAAGCAGGATTCAAGACCCAAATACCTTCCTTAACATAATAAGGATGTGCCTCATTTTCAGTGCTGACCATTTCAGAAGGCTTTTGAAAGAGACACTGTTCTTTCAGATGCCCACATGGCACTATTCATCCCCAAGAGGCAATTAATTTTGGATCCTGACCAATGCCCTGATGTGCCAGGCATATCAGCTACGCATTAAGCAAAGGACTTCATTAAAGGACAGGAATTTAATTGAGTCTATATTCAGGTATGTCTCTGAAAGCTAGAGGGTAGGACAGAGACATAGTAACTAAAAATGTTTTAAAGAACACACATACGACCTCTTTCTCAGGAATTCAAGTTGTGTCGCCTACATTTAACTCTCTGCAACACACAGGAGCCAGTCAGACCACAGGTTCTCTGTTCTGAGCACAGTACACTCCATCACACAGCCACTACTTCAGGAAAAAACTTTCACACCAACTCTAAAGTCAAGGAACAGGAAAATAACTACAAATACCTGAAGACACAGAAAAAGTGCAGTATTATCAGACAGAAAGCCTCTGTACAACTTGACTAACCATTTCTAGTCTTAGAAACAGCTACAACTTAGAAGTCAGATCAGAACACGTTGACAGGGAGCAGCACTGGGAACAGCAAGGGTGCAACAGTATTTATTTTCACGTTTTCTGTGTAAGCCTAAGTGCCTACACTTAAGAACTTCTTTGATCCTGTTTAGAACTTTGCGTATCTGCAACAAATTACTAACCTCATTCTTCAGTTCCTTCTGTTCCTTCAGCCCAGTCAGTATGGCTGTTCTAGCACATCATTTTTAAGTCTACTTTTTTCAACTATACATAAGCACAAGCATCTTTTTACTGGTCCATCCATTCCACTAACCATTTTTTCCACTCCTACCTTTATCAGAAAGCCTCCCTTTGGCAAGGCTTTTCTTAAAGGAAAATACAAAATTACCTCATAACTACACAGCTATCTTTATAAACTTACCCCGTTAATTCAGAACCATTTTCTGAAGCTATCGGCCGGTTAACAGTTTCATACATTTGGCTAACTGGCAATTTCTTCCACCAGCTTGAAATGTCACACTACCAATTTTTACTTTGCCTCTAAGACATGGGCCAAAATACTTCCAGTGGACTCAAAACTAACCAAACCAACCACAAGGCACCCAGTAGTAACACCATGCTTAAATTAAAGGCAATAAGCAAAGCATATGGGTTGTGGTTTGCTTATTTCTTATGGCAATATATTCCTAATTTTAGACACTTGAATGCTGTTAACACTAGATAAACTGCACACATAGCAACTACTGAAGTAGATGTCATTTGAAAAAACACTCAACCATACTCACTTTCTGTGCTAAACTCAAGGCAGCATTTTAAATATCACAGGGAATGACAATTCTAATTGCATACTGCAGAATTAAATCCAAGATTGCTGTCAAAGCAACATTTCAGAGTATGTTAACTTTGAAATTACTATTAGCCCAGGGAGTAAACTCAAGTTAGCTCTTTCTTAACTCTGCTTCAGTTTTTCAGCTATATAAGCTGCCCTTTTTGGAAACTTATCTTTACATTAATAATGTCAGCTTTTCCTTTCAACATACTTTACTAGGAGGGAACAATCAAAATTTAGATGATTTGGCTGTCTCTTTAAAGGTTTAATACAAAATTTATGCTTCACGTTTCTAACTGCTTCACCAAGAACAACTTCTGACCACAAAGAAGAAAAAGTACCTGGGAAAAAGTCAGCCTGAAATTAGTCATAATTCATTTTCATTCAATAGCATACATTTGCCAGTGCAGGAAGTTTTGACTGAGCCTCCTTAAACAGAGAAAACTCAGCAAAATAACCACCATTTCCAAATAGCTTTATTTTCCTATAGCTGTGATATTTCTTTAATTAAAAAGTGTGATTAGTAATCTCATCTGAACACAACAAGACGATTACCTAGAGATAAAGTTCAACAAATCTCTTGAGATCAGTACAGCCTTGTGCTTGCTGTGCAGCAGACCTGGTAGATCTGAGGCTACAGCAAGGGCACTAACCACAAATGTGTTTATTTGCTGGGGTCCTTATGGAGCTAAGACTGTCAATAACCTTCTCGCACAACTAAGCTGCTCTTTCCACAGAAACCCAAGTAACACATTTTTACTGGGACTGGCAGGAATCTGAAGAAGAGTGCAAGAAAAAAGATAATTTTAAGGTCAAAATAGTTAACAGTGACTTTTTCTTGAGTTGTGTCATCAAGGTTGTACTTTGCATTACAAAATTAAGAATTCTATCCAAGTTCCTTTCCACTTTCTTGCTCTTTTCTTCAGGGAATAAAAAAACATTAGACCTATCTGGGGCAGGGACTATTAATGGTTTGTCTCTCTGATTTGAGCACATTATCCCTGTAAAGCAAACATCTGAGCAGTGTGGTACATAAAAACACAACCCACCTTTATGTCCCTTTCAAGGGTCAGTTCTCTCTGTGACCTCACTGCACTTCCAATCCAAAGTCTTCTGCATCATATATCCATTATCTCCCTTCCATTCTTCTGCCTAGGCTTGTCCTTCTTGTGCTGTGCTTTAAAACAAGAAAGGCTTCCTTTTGACCTTGAAATTGGTGGTTGCTTCAGGGAAAGAGTACATTTTCTGTCAAACGGCCTGTGAAAATTCAGGCTCCCTTGCATCTATTAATCTGCCTGTGTAGATTAATAGAACTGCTAGTTCTGTTTCAGTATAAGACCTTAACTACAACAGAAACAGCAGCTTTTGCAATACACAGGTAGTGTGGTGCTTTCCAGTATTTCTGTAAGCAAACTGACCTTCACCCTTAATTCTGTCAGTTACTTTCTTCCTTGATTTTCCCTTTCATCCTTCATTGTCTCAGACATACTCCTGCCTGCCCCTAGCCAGCTATTGCTGCTTTCTCAAGGATTACGTCTCGTATCAGTGCCATACTTGAATGTATTTGGGCAGAACCAACACAAGAACAGCAGAGCTTATTCTCCAGAACAGTACTTCAACTACTACAAGCTCAGCAATTCACACAGATGTCCTGCCTCACTGGTTAGAGACTGCTTGACTGGTCTCCAGAACAAGCAACTGTTTAACTCACTTCTCCCTCCCTTTCCCCCAATATCAACAGGGCAAAATAAACAGTGCAACATGAACAGACATTGACTTGAATCCTGGCTTTATTCTCAAATTTTCTGAAAGAAAAGAAATGGATGCCTGGGTGAGAAATGCACCACTTAAATATACTTAATTCATTCTTGGTTTAAATGTGGCTGGTAATACTGCCCTTACACTGTGTGCTGATCAAAAGCTAACCACCCCTAACACAGGACTTGGAAACCAATAAATATTGACATTTCAAATATAACTCCAATATTTTCAGATGTTTGTCACCTTTGACATCCAACTCCACTAGGGAGATACAGGGTTATTTTGTTTCTGATAATTAGCTCTCTACCAGTTAGCTTTCAATAAGGAATACATTTCATTCCATTATGATATTTAGCTTGACATGGAAACAACTATTTCCTATATTCAGTCAATTTCTATTTCACAAAGCAACATTATAACTCTCTCATATCATGTGAAGAGGCACCCCTTTATCTCCTTTTGGGTCCTTTCTTGGAGGTTACACGACAGTTCAGTTCAGTTCGCTTCTTATTAGAGCAGCAATTTTAGTCCAGATAACTGGCAAAATGAAGAGTGCAATAATTTAGGTCACTTATCACTATTAACTTCCATTTAAATCCTTCAGTGTCATATATTCTTCCACGAGTGTTTTGCATTTAAACTCTAACCTATTATGCTGTGGAATGCTTTCCTCACCTGATAACATATTTTGTCTTTTCAATCTTAATTATCTATTGCTTGTGAAAGGAAAATATATCATTTGGTTCCTTTTTCCTCCTTGGGATTTGATAATTTTTACACCTTGCTTCATTTAACTTTTATTACCACGACAGAACTAACATGATGCTCAAGTGACAAAAATCAATCTCTAAGAAATTGAATATTAGAGTGTATTTGGGCCAATTAAAAAAAAAAGTAGTAAACTACCCAATTTGTCCTCAATATATCTATCTAACAAAGCAGCTTATGCCTTTTTTAATATTACACAGTAAATTAATACATTTCTACTCCCAAAATACCTCTGATGTAACATAGTAACCAGTGCCACCTGATAAAGCCAATGCCATCTACTATAATCCACTAAGGCATTTAATGAAAACTTTACATTAACTCTAAACAATGACACAATTGAGACAGGACCAGATGTGACTGAAATTGCCACAAAGAGGATTCAAAAATTAGGTAATGCAGCTTTAAGGCTGTCCGTGCAACCCTTATTTATCAGGGCAGCACACATGCTGCATTTCTCAAACTCTGCAGGGCTTTTCCACAGGAGCCCCTACTTATCCATGTGCACATAGTGGACCTCCTGTAGAGATGAACACGATGCCTCGTGATTGAGCTTATTGTCCGCTGGACCTTTGTCTTATTTACTGGAGAAAAGGAACAAAAGAAGAGATCACAGAAGCAGAGACAACAATTAAGACAGTGAAAAGCCACTCTGGAAAAAGTTGCCTATCCCTCCTCTAACATTTATCTCTCCTGTGGTTTAACAAGTCTCGTTAAACTAGGAGATCTCAAACCTGAAGATTTTGTATCCCACCTCTCAAGTCAAAACAGGAGCCAGAGCCCAAAGTATTAGCACAGGAGACAAGTGGGAGTGAGATTCCTACCCCAAGTAGTAAAAACACTTCACAAAGAAATAAATTAAAGCCTAAGATACTATTTTGCCTGCTCAAGACCACAAAAACTCCTGCTCTCATTTGCTGCTGTATCAACACGTAACAAAGCTTCAGCATATGCACAGACAATTTACAGACTGCACTTTAAGTGCTCCACCTGAGAGTAAAGGTATATCCATCCTTGCTTACCACACTCAAACACAGGGCTCTGCGACTTCTTTTCACTGCCTAGAGGATATATACAGCATTATGGAGAGCAGCACCATCTAGCTCTTTGAACCCACTCATGTGGGCACTCATGTTGCCTCAGTGGACATGAACTGCAAGTCACATCCTGCTCATGAACTTGCCTACAAGCAGAAACATCAAGGTTGCATAGCCAGCCAGTTAACCAAGAGCTCTTGCAAAAGGGTTTTACAGCTTTAACTTTCTAAGAGCGGGCTAACACAGCGGAGATCGCAACACAGACAAATCCATTCCAAAACCATATTCTAGAAAAATATGAGATTTTAAACACGGTAGTTCTCCTATTTTGCTATACAACAAGATCATCCATAAATATAAAATTTTAATTGTGATGTTGGTATATAACCAAGACAGTAGGTGGTCAGGTCCTTTTACTACAAACTGCTCATTGCTTTAACAGATAAACTGCTGCTTGGAACAAATACTATTTTTAGTAATCGAAGACTCCAAATTTTTTCAAAACAACCTTGCAAAAACAAACATTCTCAGGCTCCACTGGAAAACCAAACAAAAACAAAGCAAATAAGAGCACAACTATTTATACATCTGCCAAGCAAATAATGGTAACATTTGCTTTTTTGACAAATCAATGCATTAATATACGTATTTCACCCCTCCAATGCAAAGCTTTAAAATTAGGTATAGCTTTATGAAAGAACCACTCTTCATTAGCAGTTGGCAAATGCTAAATCACAGGGATTCAACTGCACTGTCCCTGCTTCCACACACTGGAAATGGCCAGTTTTTAGTTAGCAGTACTGCGTTGATTGTTACCAGTTATCCAAAAAATGCACACTGTTACTCAAGGAAGAAGGACAACTTGCTTATCTCCATTTTCATGGCACTACCACAGTCATCTAACAACACTCTCACATATTAACAGTTTTTTCTATATTTTTTCCCATCACACAAATTTTACACACTCAAACAAGCTTACTTTTCTTTACCTCAAAGGAAAGCTGATAGCTTCTAAACTTTGATTTGTGGCAAGGCAGAAAGCAAACCCTTTTAGACAGCCAAACATCCATTCTTAAATGTTCAGATTATCGTTCCTTTCTATGATAGATATAACAGAGGCAAACTTACTGCTTCTTGAAGAAGTTGGGGAAAAAAATTACCCTTTTTTAACCTCACAGATACTGGTTCCGATTGCTACTGGTTTAAAACTTCTGTTCAGTAGAGTCAGGAGATATAATTTCCACTGAGAAGTTCTTCAAAACAAACAAGAAAACCCCACCACAACCCACAGTCCACTTTTCCAGGGAGTTAAACTATGCTGTAACAATAATCGTCAGGAGAGAATCAGACTTCACAGTGCTGTCTATTTAAAGCACTGCAAAGCAAACTCACAAAGCTTGACAGAAGTTTTCCTCTAAAGCTGTCTACTATAAAGTTGAATGCAAGAAAAAGCGGCAATATCTGAAAGGGGTTGCACCACTCAGTTATGTAAGTCACAAAGGTTCAAATTTAGATTTATATTTAGTTCGTCAATTCCCACCCAGAGTTCAACTCAGTAAACTGATCTGTTTTTAGCTTTTGACTCTTTTGGACATTTCCTTCCTTCATCTGTGTAAATGCGTCAGAGCTTCTAAAATGTTTCCCTTTGGCTGGGGTAGGATGCATCTGATTCCAAGCTTATAAAAAAAAAGTTAACACACATACACACGCCGAGTGGTTATTGTTGGCTGAAATACACCCTTGCTCTGAGTTAAGCATAGGCAAATTTGACTCCAATCCCCACGCTGTACTAGAAAAGATATTGCTTCTTCCGCTGATGAGTTATAGCATGTCATGGCTAAACTCTACAAGGATCACAATGAGACCAACTGTATTTTATCATCTTCTGTAAGCAGGCTTGACTTGGGTCTCCTGCCTTGGTAATTCAACAGACAAACAGTAGAATTTCCCCAAAATGGGGACAGAAATGAAGTTCAGTTTTGTAACTTTCTGCTCAGCCATCAAGGCAAGAAATTCAATCAAGTATGATTCCTTGTTTTTCTTCCAAAGACAGCCTTCCACAACATGTGGAGAAACTGGTATCTTAGTTTTTTATTTATTTATTCATTTAATATAAAGCATTAACAAGCCAATGTCCTGGTCCTGGCCTGGAGGGAACACGATTAGGACCCAGAGTACCACCTCATGTCATTTTCTGGGAATAAGGGGGAAGGGCTCACTCCCAAGTCGGGCAGTGTGACAGAGAGAGTGGTCAGGGAACGTCGGGGGCTTCAGCAAGGGGAGAGAAATAACATTTATTTTCCTAAATAAAAAAATTGTATAATTACTGTCTGTTTTCTTATCTCATTACTGTTCCCAGTAAATTGCTCTTAACCCATAATCTTTACCTTTTGTTCCTTCCATTCTCCTCTCCATCCCGCCACAGGGAATACAGAGGGGGTGTGAGCAAGTGGAGTGAGGGGAACACCATTCCTAAACCAGGACAGCCAACCAACAAGTGATTAGAAAAGCCATTATCATCTTTCCATCTGAAAAAGTGTAACTGTCCTAATAAGTTTTAGTTTGGCTTGTTGTCCTTACAGAAGCCTGGCTCACATGATACCCTGTCAGTTAAGCAACCCACAGCATTGATTTCTTCTTTGAACTTTGCAAACCGTGGCAAATTCAAGCCTAACAACTATCTTTAAGTGCAGAAAACAAGTACTTAAGGCACAGGAAATGTGACTTTAAGACATGCAAAGACCATAAGCTACTGCTTTAGCTGTTCCATTTCCATTCTTTTAGGACCAACCCTATGCACAACCAAAATGAAGTCACTGACTAACATTAATAAAGCAAATAAATAAAGATAGGGACAAAAGCTTTGAGAGTAAAGCTTTATTAAAAAATTAAAACAACAATAGCTATTCAGTTTCTTTAGCAGAGAAATCATATCCTATTTTATTACTCTCTGGTAAAAGAACAGAAAGAGGCCTCTAAAGGTGGGGTCTGGCATCTTCTTAAGTCTGATGTTCAACGTACTATGTGCTATCGACTTCTGCACAGAACAGGACAATCCAGGCAATTTATTTCAATTCCCCTTGATTTGCTGACAGTTCTCTACTTTTTTTTTTCCTGTGCTTTCAGCTGCATATAGCTGGAATTCAAGGAATAGGAGACTTACAAAGGGCAAAGACACTTTGACCTTGGCCTAAAGTTTTTAAAAGAGGATGGAGTATTTCTACGATTTCAGAAAACACTATCATTTTTGTACTCACTGGTGCTTAACCCAACATGCCCAGAAGTCAGTGGCATGATAAACACTTGGAAATTGAAGAACTTACTACCTTAAGGCCAGTAGAAATTATATCCAACACTGTACAGCCAAGACTACACAATAGATACAGTGAAGTTCACTGTGTAGCATAGGAGGTTAGCCAAGTAATATTTGGTATTTAAACACTCCATTTAGTCTAATTCACTTCTTGGGATGTTCCTGATGTATCCTCCCTTTATTACCTAGGACACGCTTTAAGAAATGTCACTTGATTTCTTCCCAACATTGAACATCTGTTTGGGCTCTGAAAGCAAGCAGTCCCCAAGACTTCAAACACTTCTGCTTTCATTAAATTTCACCAGTAACATTTTTCATTGTTTGCTGTCCTCAAAATTATTAACCAGCTATGTGACCATCACAAACCTTAGTGAATTCCCCTTGACCAAATGCCTTGATGAAGTATGTCATAAGGCTAAAGGTTTCCACAAAATCATCCACAAAAATGCAGAAATTCTGTATAAAGCCTAAAAGTTTTGGATTTTGAACCAGTCTTTTATGCAATAAGTGAGGTACAGACTATACAAAAACAAGTAGGTATTTACCTGATCGGTCCCTGTGAGCCCTATCTTTCTGTAGTATATTTTCCTGTTCATTTTTAGCACTTAGGAAATCTCACTTCACTATAACCCTGGATCCTCAGACTCTAATTGCTAAGCAGTCATGTACAAATCTAACCACTAAAATCGCTACTGGTTGTTTACACAATCTGCAGACACCTCAGGAATAACTATTACTGCTCATACACGCACTAAGACTACAAGAAAACATGAGTAATTAAGCTCCGGGTAGTTTCACAGATGACTAGAACGCATTGGGATTACTCACAATAGCCCTGTTCAGTGCCTGCTGCCCAGAATACTTTCCCCAACTTTTGAACAAAGAGATTTGTCATGCAAACTCTAGTTTTTGAAGCCACATGGAATATTTAGTTTGACAGTGTATACATGCACACATGTACCCTCATGCACACTAGTAAAACAAACGCTCCTGAATCTCAGACTCATGTCAGACTACTACACGTGCCAATAACTTCGTTCTGACTCTTGCACAGATTTGTGGGAATTACCCAAGCACACTATACTACACCTGTAGTATAAAACATAAAACAAACCCCTGACATATATTGAATGCTGGAAGTCTACACTTTTCTCCCTATACTTTCCATCTTGCTTCCTCAACATCTTGGGCCCTGGGAGACAAAAAAAAAAATAAATATCCCATCTCCCTGTGAAGATTGCTTTCTCTTCCCACCATAATCATAAAACACTAATGCCTATTTCAGTTCTTCAGTAAAGTCCGGTGTTACATGTTCTGAATATGATGTTACAAAACATCATATTCAGAAGTACCAGCAAAAGACATAGTTCAGCACTGCTCAGTAGGAAAACCTGTCACATATTTGCAGTTGTTTATATTAAACAGTGCTACAGCCACTTAATGCAAGGCAGCAACACGGGAGATTAAACAAATTTCACTAAATTATTTCAGAAGATTCCACTCAACAGCCTTGAAAAACAACCCTATTTTTCAAACAAATGCACAATTAGGCAATTTCAGATGACTTAGAGCAGCTATTTGGCAGAGGAATCACTGGAACAGGCTTTGCATCTTTAAAGCACAGTCTTGTCACTCAGACTGTTTTGTGAAACTTTGTGGACACAACTCATTTATGACCATCCTCTTTGTGTATCCATACAACAACCTACTCTAGAGGCTGAAAATCAGATGCTTTAATGTACTGTAGTGTCTACTGCTAAAAGCACTTGAGTTGTTCTCTGTCATTTCAATTCCTCCTCCTCACTACTGGGTAAGTGATCTGTTTTCTCAAAACAGCAGTATCCTTCCTGAAGGAATATGACTCAGCTTTGCAGATCATCAGTATTACTTCACCAGTAGTCTACTTTTTGATTTTACCGCACCGAGAAAAATGTTAAGTTAAACAAAGATCCTTCTCCAAATCAGGCAAATTTCTTCATGAGAATAACAAATACATGTAACCATCTTAGTCATTAAATTAAAATAGCCTGTTGTGACCTTTGTGGGGTTTTTTTACCTCGAAGCCTTTTTTTTTAAGATCAAGCTTGGTTCTTACCAACATTAGGCAGAAAAAATCATTTACCCGGTTCCCTTTAAAATTATCACCCACTTTCCTTCAACCACCACTGCATTTCCAAAATTTCAACGTGTCTTTACTATTTTAACACTTTTGCTGACCATGAACAGCTACTTCAGTGATCTTTCCTCCTTCCTCAAGATGCAGACCAAAAATCACTATGCAGTTTCACCCTATTAAACTGACCTAGCAGTCTGCACCTAAACATTTTTTTGACACTAGAATTATTTTAGTTCTTCTTTTCAATCGAAAAGGAGTAGAGAAACATTAATATTTTCTCTATATATTGAGGTAAGGAAAGTCTTTCCAGTCTTTCTTCAGATTTAACTTACCCAGATAGTGAGTTTACATGCAAAAACTTTAAGAAGTCATGTGATATTTCAGGTTGAAATTCACACCTGTTTCTGTTAGGTTGCTGTGGGACATATTTAACTGAAGACAAACCACTTCTGTAAGAAACATTTACTACCCATCTTCTACACAGTGACTGAGCTCTGCAACTGATGAAAGCCTCGGCTGTACCAAGCCTTTTCCTACTTCTGTCAGCTCCTTTCTGAGCACATAAGCACTTCATGCCAGCTCCAGCATACTCCATCCAAGAATGGACCTGGATTTTCTCTAACTCCCCTTTACCTTCCACTCCAAATGTGCATTTAGATTATCAGCTGTCAGCTATCACAGATGTTACAGGTTATTCTCTGTCCTCTCTTAGAAATATTCATGACTTCTGCCTCCAACTGTTTCAAACATACCCTAACCTCTAACTTGATCTATCCTTGTCTATACGCAGAGAAGCTTGGTTGTTTCACACTAAGCCAATTGCACAACAGCTGTTGCATTTCACACTAAAGCTCTCTATCGTCATCTTCATTGTTACAGGGAATGTCAATTCAACAATGCTATTTCCCAGTCTAACTTCCCCATTGTAACTTCATTGTTTCTGCAGTTATTTTTGCTCTGCATATGCTCATCATAAACTATCAAGTTGTGGCATTTTTCTATGGTGTTTTTCAAAATATCATTTACACACACACACCACCCTGCTTCAACCATCTTATTAAAACAGATACTTCCGGAATTGGACCAAACCTTCACAAAAGAGCCCACTTCTTCAGCCCGGGTCAACTAGCACTAATGACAGCAATCCTGCTGCAACCTTCTCATTTACTAATGCAATTCAAAGCACAAAAGTAATAGATTCTTGAAAAGTTTACACAACACTGTAAATTTCTGTTGTGTTTATTTATTTAATACAAATGCTGTCTTCACTCTAAGTCACATGAAAGAATGAACAACTTGTTTCATACTTCACGTCCTCTGCATGCTCACCACTTCTTAAAACACATCTCACCACCTGACAGCCACAGGGTCAAGAACTAGTACTTGCAGAGGACAGCAGGGAGCTGTCATGTGAGCTACCACCAGTGGGGCCTGGCAAAACTTTACTTTTGGCTTCACTATTAGATGATTTCGGTTAGACTCTCGTAACTACTCTGTAGCTGCTCCAACTGTCATGCCAAGGAAGCAACAATCACAGCTCTGACCACCTTCTCTGTAAGTTAGCTACTGCACATCACCAGGAGATAGTGCCCTCCTAAGAAGATTCACCTATCTTAACTTTATAGATGGTGTGTTCTGTTTCATGGTTTTCTGATGGAGATTTGGCCTATTTTTCACATTTGATGCCTGCCTTGAAAGCTGTTTTGCCCATGATCTAAATGACAGTGTGTTTTTACTAGTAGTATTCTTGAAAAAAATCTGCTGCCTTTTAATAATATGCTTGCCTTTTCTTTACCATGTAATCCTTCCCAATTCTCTCTCCTTTTCCTCCTCCTAGAATACTTTCTCTACTATGACAGCATTTTTAATGCTGTCTACTACATGCAGTCAACTATCCCAGCCATTATCACACAGGACACTAATATAAAGCAAACAAGGCAACAGTATATAAAGCAATATAATCAGGAAGAAATACAACATAAGTCCTCCTTGTAAACTTGAAATAACACATTTCTAAATGCTGGCTTTTATCTTAACAGTATTAAGTGATGTTCATGAAAACTAAGCAAACAACAAGATCATTATTTAAGAGAAAAAGAAAACCAATTGTGTTTTCATGACATTTATTAATACTTCTAAGGCCTCAACTATTCAAGCAACTATCAGCATAGGTTGCTACAGGCAGACTTAGTCAAACCCAGACTGATCTAAGTCTCAAGCACTTGCAGAAGTCTTCAAATGTCCACAACAAATCTCAGCATTCTGTTTTCCTAAAATACTCACATGTTCATTTTGGTACCTAAACACACATATCTCAAACCAAAGTTTTAAATTTTCTTATCATTAAGCTTCCATTAAGAAACACATGCACAAGCAGGATACACGAAGTGCACAACATTAGAACCAGGTGTTACTTAAAGCTATTCTGGCTACCAGCTTTTCTCTAACTTCACCTTGAGAAAGGTGGCACACTGAACTCTCTACTTGGAATACCCACTTCCTCCAGACCCACATTCATGTCAGACTTACTCCTTCTCCTGAGAAAGGACTGCTGCCACCTGTGTAGATTAGGTTTCAAATGGAAAATCGTCCACTTTTTTGTTTTCCTGTATCAAGGGATGAAATATAATTAACAATTATGTTCAGATTTGACCTGGCAAAGCCTGGGCAGTTATACACCTTAATGATGAGACTTTTGGGCCCCTTGTTTTTCCTTTGTTTTTCAAACACTTTTGTTCCCTAAAAGGTCCCTTCCCATTGGTCAGTATGTAAATTGTGTTCCTTCTAGGAAGGTGGCAAGTGTTCCCATAAACAGGTGGTGACAACGCTAATCTCCTCAACGGCTTTGAAAACTGTATTGTTTGTCCATATATGAATGAAATTACTGCAGTTTGTAGAGGCCACTCATAAAAAATGTCTCTTACAGGAAATAACTACATTCACTTTTATCTCACAACTGTGGAGAGTTATCAGTTGGTTGTTTTTTTCCATGAAGACTTACCAGAGTAATTTATAAAGGCACTCCCTACACAGACTAGCCAAGGGTTGACTGAGGTGCTTACAAGTCTTTCTCTTTGCAAACTTTCATATTCACAGATATCTCCAACATCCCAGAAGGGTAACTTTAATTACTAAAAGTTTGATCAACGTGTCTTTTACTTGGATGAAAAAAGTTTTGTTCTTTCTGCCTAAAAACTAAATTCACAAACTTCAACTAGTAAAAATTATTTGAGTTGGAAAACACTATTATAATAACATGATTTAAACTTAACAGACAGCCCTCATTCTTGCATCCTGAAGATGTCAGTTGAGATCCCTTCCCAAAGTATCAAGGACTCAAATAAAAGCTGCAAAGATGAAGATTAAATCAACAGCAAGCAAACAAAACCTCTGTATGGTTACTGCCCTGTAAGCCATGACTTGATGGCACTCCCTCAAATTCAACTTTGCTCATGTCAGCTGTTTTCAGATCTATCAGATACACATAAATATTAGGTTGAAACTTAGAATGCACTTTGAGAAGTTTTATCTTAATAACTTTTCATTAAAAAATAGATCTTGTATACTTAACACATGTACTAACACCACTCTACACAGCCACTTAAGACTCTGCACTACTGGGTTTTCATACAGTGCAAGTCTTTTTTTCATAACTCCAAGATACTTTACCAGTCTTTTCAAGTCACACCAGTGCATTTTTTAATTTTAAAAAAGGGATGTTTGTCTATACATTTATAGTTCAAAACATATCCTTCTGTCAGTTTACACAGTCATTTCTAATCTCCGACTTCTACACAGGACAAAAAGGCACTTCCTACAACCACTGTGTTTCCTCCTTCAAAATGTAATCACTTTGCCTGGCATTCAACTCTGCTTCTTCTACTATTAATCCTGCCAGACAGACCTAACAAGGTGCTCTTTTAACTTCAAATAATGAGAGTTAGATACCAAATATGTAACAGAAAATAAGCTGCCTCAATTTCTTCCAATTCCAATAAAGGGATTCCTCATTTACATTCAAGACACACAGTCTTTATGTGTTCCTACTACCACTACCTCACTTCCAGTTCAGCTGCTCTCCTCACATTTCAACTGCAACTTTATTTCCCCAACAACTCAAGAGTGAGCTTACATTTACATAACCAAAGCGAAAACTGGAAATGTGCACATTTCAAGTGATGTGAACCTAGCTGCTGTTCAATATCCTAACAAAATCTTCCAAATAATGAAACTCTATTCTTCAGGCTACTTTAATTCTACTTCAAGCTTAGTCTTACAACAGGGCAGGAGGAAAGCCAATAACCCCACTTGGCAGCTCAACTGACCAATTTAACCAGCCTAAGATTAGAACTGATTGTTTAGGCAAGCTTTTTGCTGTTGGATTGGGTTTTTTTTCCTCCTGGAAAACACTGCAACATTTTTACTCATTTTCTCTTTTAAGTAACAGCTACAGCTTTGCTAATATCTCTGCAAGTGACAGGAAAAAGGAAGCATTTGTCATTGTAAATTCTGTAAAGAGAAAAATATTTTGTCTGCTTCTAAATGCACCAAACAAAGTTTTTTCCTTGTTCATTGATCACTGCGCCCATTGTGTTTCACTGAAAAAAAATGTGTCTTGCTGTTCAAACAAAGGGAAGCACCGGAGGTCTCTTAATAGACCCTCTCCTTATAGAAGAGTTGGATCATGTACAGAGGTGGAATTCAAAGAGCTCTTCTCAATGCCAAACACCCACAAAAGATGCCAGAACATTTTCCAGTGTATGTTAGAGCCTGGGCTGAACCAGATAACCTCCACATGTAAATATGGAAATGAGAATGCCAGCTGTTAAATATGCTCTAAGAGTTTTTTGATAAGCATGCCCTTCTACTGCTTTAAGATTTTCAGTTGCTGCAAGACTGAGCTCACTGCAACTTCCCTGTTATCAGAAGTTATCAGCATCAGAAGTCACCACTGCACCACTTACGAGCTTACCAGCTGTAGCATCCCTCAACCCACACATAAATGTGGAAGTTGATTATTAATACAGCTGGCAGAGTCTTCCAAAACTGCAAGATTACTACATAAGCAACCATTTGTAACTACACTAGGCAGACCACTGTGTGTAAGCCTACTGCTCTAATCTGTCGTTTTGCTTTCATCAGGCTTTCTTCCTGGGAACGATAAAGCTCAGTCCTTCTTCCACGATAAACCCACCAAGGCCAGCATCTTGACAAGCAGTTTCATACTCACGGGCTGTCATGTGAAGCAGGTTGCCTCGGGAGCATCAAGCCCTCCAGAGGGGACACCAAGCCCCCTCTTCGAACCCTCTATCCACGCAAACGCAGCTCCCAGCCCTGCTCCAGGGATGCCTGCTACAAATCACATCTCCTCCTTCACCCTCATGAAACCAAACACACTGAGCAGCACCACCGACCGCAAGTAGCACTGATTACACCGTTTCCCACTTTCGTCGCGGACTTTCCTTAAAAACCCAATGAACACAGCTTTTACTACTATTATTACTACTGCCATCATTATTTTTTACACACGAAATCGGCCAACCCCCTCATCTTTTCAGCGGTGAGTCTGCATTTTCTTTGCTCGCCGCTCCTTTTTAGGTATCCACAAGGAGCAAGTGCCCAGCCCAGCCCAGCCCGGGGCGATGGCCGGGGGGTGCCCTGGGTGGCTCGGAGCCGCCGGTGGAGCGGACGGAGGGGAGGAGCCGCCGCCGCCGCTCGGGGGAGGGCAGCCGGCACCGGGGGGAGGCTCCATCCCCGCCGCCGCCCAGGCTGCCGGCACGGCTCCGTCCCCGCCGCCGGCCGTCCGTGCGGCCCGGGCAGTCCTGCCTTCCCCGCCGCTATCCCCCGGGGGACAGCGTCTGGGCAGCGGGCGCAGCCGCCCTCCCCGCCCGGTTGCGTACCGAGAGTAAACACCGAGGGAGAAGGCAGCCTCCATTTTTTCTCATCCCGGCAGCCTGTCAACAGGCTCCCCCTCTTCCCCTCCCGATCCTCCGCGCCGAGCCCGGCTTCCCAGCCCGGCAGCGCCCGAGAGCCGCTGCTGCCCCGCCTCAGCCGAGGCAGCGACACCTCCTTAACACGGGCTTCGCTTTTTGTCTGCTTCTTTCGTTCCTCCTTACAACATCCACTTTCCGTGCCACTTCTCCCATCCCTGCCCTGTGCCGCCACCCAGCAGCACAGCACTGGAGAAGCGCTGCCTTTTATAGCGGTGTCATCCTTGCCTGCTCGCCGGCCTCCCCGGGGGGCCCGGCCGGCACAACCGGCTCCCCGCAGCCCTGCGACCCCGCTCACCCCTCTCGCTCTTCCGACACCCGGGGCTTCCCGGATCGGGAGGGGCTCTTCCACCCGTCTCCTGCCCCACCACCCCCGGCGGGACATTTTCGGGGGACTCGGATCCGCCTGGCGCAGCATGGTGCCGCCCAGCTCCGGTAACGCGCCCGCTACCGGGCCGGCATGGGAGGCAGAATCGCACCTGTCACCGGCGACACCGCCCCGGGGCGGCAGCGGCCCCGCACCCTCCCGGCCGGGCCGCGCCGCCGCCGCCCCCGTTTTCACGCCTCGGTTCTGCCGGCGAGGGTGGCGTCCCGCCCGCGAGTTGCTGCGCCTAAGCCCCGCTGTCCCCGGCACGGGACGGGGGGGCTCGGCTCTTTTCCACGCCGCCTCCCCGAGGAACGGACGGGCAGTGCCGAGGCGGCGAGAGGCAGGAGAGCCTTCCCCGGGGCCACCTGACAAAGCCGCCTGCCCTCCCGTCCTTTCCCGGCTCCAGGGGGAAGACGCCGTTTCCCCAGGGCCACCTTTCGCCTTCTACCTCCAGCCGCGGTCTCGCCGCCGGCCCTTCCTCCCTGCTCCCCCAGGACAGGACCGCACTCACCGGATCGGAAGAACGCCGCGATGTCCGCCGAGTCCTTGGCCGCCTCCTCGGCCCCTTCCCCCGCGCCGCTGCCGGCCGTGGTGGCGGCGGAGGTGGCGGTAGCGGCGCTGCTCATGGCTGCTGCTGCTGCTGCTGCTGCTGCGTGTGCCGGCGGCGGTGGCTCCACCGGGCGAGACCCGCCGCCGACCCCGCCGCCCCCTCCGCGGATCCCGGCTTCACCTCCGGGCGGGAGCGGCCGTCAGGGCGGCAGCCGGAGCGGGCGAGCGATGCGGGGCGGCGGCGGGCGGCCGCAGCGAGCGCAGGGACATGAAGGTATGTGCGGAATGGCAGCTCCGGGAGCGCCCACCCCCCGCAGCCACCTAGGAGGCGGCGTGTGCATGCAGGGAGTCCGGGCGGGCGGGCGGGCGGCAGCCGGAGCGCAGACAATCGCGGGAGGAGGAGGAGGAGGAGGGCGACGACAACGACGACGGCATGGGAAGGGCCAGCGGTCCGCGCAGCGAGCAGCCGGTGGGCGGAGAAAAAAGAAACGTTTCCAGCCTTTTTTTTTTTTTCCTTTTTCCCTTTTCCCTAATTTTTTTTTTTTTTTTCAGAAGGAGCGAGGAGCGATCCAGAGGAGCAGCAGCTGCCCTAGCCACGGCGGTGCCAGTGGCCGCAGCAACGGCCGTCCTCCATCTTGACTGGGAGGAGGAGGGGAGGAGGGTGGGAAGGGGGAGTCGGGAAAGGAAGCGAGTCCCCGCCCGAGGAACAAGGGCGGTGGAGCCGGGAATGGGGGGAGCTCGGGAATCTCCGACTGCGTCCGGCAGCGCTCGGGATGGGGCGGGGCTGGGCACCGCCGGACGTCAGCGCCCCCGCTGAGCCCGCACCTCCTGGCTGGGCCGCGGCGGCCGGGGCTTCCCGGCGGCTCCCGTAAGCGCTACTGGCAGCTGGGAGCTGTGGGTTCGTTGTTCGGGTTCGGGGTTGCTTTTTGTTTGGTTGGGTTTTTTTAGGTCCTTCCGGCTGGCTTTCGCCCTACTTCCAGCTGTGTGGGGAGGTCGGAGTGGGGGTCCAAAAAAAGAAAAAAAACCACCCAAAAAAAAAAAAAAAAAAAAAAAAAAAACCAAACCAAAAACCAAAAACCAAAAAAAACCAAACAAAATGCAGTCCGTCCGCCCTGGGGGCGGGGGCGAGCGGCGGCAGCGTGGGCAGCGGTGCGTGCTCCTGCCTGCCCTCCCCGGGCGCCAGGGGCCGGCCTCCGAGGGGCCGTGCTCGGGAAGAGACCCTCTGCCCCGAGATGGGAAGGAGCCTGGCCTACCTCTGGAAGGCACACGGAAAAAGGGATTCAGATTTCTTAGAAAGGTGTCTTTTAAGGCTTCTGTTATGTTGCTGTCTGTATTGCGGATATTTCTTCTTCTGTAGTCACGGGGATACTTCAAAAGATTTTGTGCCGTGGACTGGTTCAATTAATGTCAAATAAGCAAAGAGCTCACGATGGGGAGGTTATGATGTGTCCCACGACCGTCCTGCTCCTCATGTTAAGGCAGTATAAGTTTGCGTCCAGGTAAGGTTGAGGGGAGGGTGTCACAGCAGGAATCATGGCAGTTGCACAGATTGACGAACCTGAGTAACTCAATCTGAGTAATCTCAAATGCTGGTGGTAAGTAGTAAATTGTTAGTGCACTTGAAATGCAGAAGTACAGCTTCAGGAATTAAACTCCTGAACCTTTGGTAAGTGTTAAAAGGAAGGTAAGTTCAAGAGAAAGGTGGTTCGTAGAATCAGAATATCCTGAGTTGGAAATTACTCACAACCACCTCGAGAATCCCACATGTCCCTGAGAGCATTGTCCAAACACTTCTTCAACTCCAGCAGGCTGTGGGCTATGAACACTTTCCTTGGGAGCCTGTTCCTGTGCCCAACCAGCCTCTGGGAGAAGAACCTTTTCCTAATGCCCGACCTAAACCTCCTCTGTCACAGCTTCATGTCCTTCCCTCAAGTCCTAAGGGAATCCTGACAGGTTCTGTCATCATCAGTCAGATGATGAGGAAATCATCTGCAAGGTTCCCAAGGTTTGTATTTATCTGAAGTTGTATAGCTTGATGAAAAAGCTTTTGTGCAACCATGCCTGCCCTAGTTTCTCGTACAGAGAAAAGATTTGTTTGACTGAAAAGATTTTTTTTCATGTTTTTCTTTCAGACAGCAAGCACAGGAAAGAGTTCCAAATTAGCATCCCACTGGCAGAAGTGGTTGCAACATGAATTTCTTTCTAACTTGCACTATGCACTTAGCAAAAAACATGAATGGGGAAAATGCTGCTGTTCGCTAGCAAGCAGTGAGTTGACCTAGGGTTAGGAATAGGATATTGTGTGTCTGCCCAGGAAAAAAACAACCTGCATAAGAATATGAGAAAATTGGGTAAGTGTATGAAGAGTGTTAATATAATTTAAGAATAGGAACCTCTCATTCCAGCTTTCAGTGGCTAGAGAGCAAGAAGTGCTTAAGATTACTTGTTTGCCAAATTTGAAAAAAAACTTCAATATGCTGTGCAACTCTGGAAAAAGCTTTAGAAGACTTTTCATCAGTTGTTGAGCTCTCTGACTTTCTGTTTCCAGCTAGTTGCTCATCCAGCACACTGTACAAATTGTAAGTGGGCGCTAAAAAGGCAAGGTTAATTTGAACACTTTCGAAGGCTGTATGACTCAAGTTTGTCCCTTCCCCTGTCCCCTCCATCTGCTGAATTGCAAGAGATACTGGGCTTGCTTTTCTCTTAGTACATGGGTGCCCTGAGCCATGTCCCCCACTACAGGAGCCTTTCATCACTGTGAAAGTGATTGAGGAGAACTAGTTGTAATTTGTGTTCTTCATCAGCAACAAAGGTGGCCCTTACACAAAATCCTTGAATAGCCAAAAATGCTAATATCCTTTGCATGATTCATAAGGATTATAGCAATACATAGGGTTCATGTTAATGTTCAGGTTGCAATATTTACTGATGAGTAGGTTAAAAGAAAGAGACAAAGATAGGAAAATGACATTATGACAAAGTTACTTAACACTCTCTAATCAAACAAGGATTTAATTAACAATTATGCACCTTAGGTATCAAGCACCAGATTTAATATTTTGACATTAAGAAATTAAGTTTCTTAGTCTGGTTCTTCCTGGTCATTTTAGGCTTCAGACAAAAGCAAACCAGGTATGAGTTGTCTATATAGAGAATGTCCCACACTGAAAAATTGTGTGAATTTGAAAGCCTGTCATTAGGGAATAGCTATATTTTCCTCAACTCCTACATTTCTTATCTCAGTTTTTTGTCAGCCTGCAAGTGTTTTTGCACCAATTCCAATCGTAAATGCAGGAATGGAAAAATATTCATGGCGTAAAAGATACTTTAGCGGTAATGTGACCTGTGAAATATCAATAGTGTTAAGGCGCAGATTCAGATTAGAGTTTTAGATTGTATACTAGGAGTTTTGAATATTAATGCTCAAATTCTGTGCTTAACTTCTGTATTTTATAATGTATATAAAGCATTTAATTTTATGTGAGGACATTCAAAAAGATTTATACCCCAATAAAATAAATGCTCAAAGTGTTGTTTCATTTGAATGCCCTTTATTTTTACTTGTGTTGTGTCTAACTGTGGTTGAATGGTCACTCCAAAATCAGTATGCCAAACACAAAAAACTTTATTCCTGTCAAAGAGGTGTCTTGTGAGGGAAGGAGCTTGCTGAGAGCCTAGCCTTGTGTATTCAAACTGAGAAGCGTCACATGTCACTTCATGTTTCATCCCTAAAGGAATTTGCAGACTTGATATTTCTTGAGTTCTTTTCCTGCAGTACTTGCTGCCCCCTTGATCAAGAAAACAAAGAACAAAGATTCCCCCATTTCTATAAGACATTAATGAAAGCAGGGCAAGCTTGATTTTAAAATTACTAATATTTATCAGTTTTTAGAAGAAGTAAACTAGAAACTCATTAGTTTGGAGAAACTAGGAGACAGGAGATGGTACTGACCTGGGGCCATTAATCAGAGTTGTCTTGCTTAGAAAAAGAGTAATGGAAAGAGACTTCAATTATGAAAGAAAAGAAACCAAAAATACACAACTACAAAACCCACCCAACAACTAGATTTTTACAATGGCGTTCTCTTCTTGTAGTTGTTTCACAAGCTTCACTTTATTAATTTTGTAAACAAAAATACAGAACATAAAGGATAGAGTGGGGACAAGGCTTCCACATGCAAAACTCGGTAAGGGAAAATGCACATGGACTTCAGCCCAGCCAGCCTCTGAGAACTGTTTCTAGCAACACTTGTTTTTCTGCAGCAGGCTTTTGGGGGACTCAAACATATAAAATAAGTTTTAAACACAGTAAGTAATAGAGAAGGCCGTATCAGGTGCTACTGTGCTTTTAAGATGATAAGGCTTCTTTCGAGTTTGCAGCAGTTAATGAAAGCAATCAAGAGTTATTAATGTGCACTACCTTGGAGTTGCTATCTGGTTTCTGATCTAAATAGTGCTTGTGTTATAGCAACATTTGTCAATTTCAAATTATTCTCACAGCACATGGTGTATATCTTCTATCTGTAGACGGGAACTGAGGCATTTTCCAACCATTATCGTTATTATTGCTCTCTTCCACAGAAGCATCCAAGTCTTTTTTAAAAGTTGTCTTGAACAGTATTAAGCTTATGTGCTCCACTTCCTTATCCTATAAAATGAAGTTCTCATTTCATTGCCTGAGTTCTGGCAGCTTTTGGAACTTTGTTTATTCATAATTTTTTCTATTTTTCTGAATATTTTTTTAATTTTTTTTTTTTAGTAGGTGATGTACCTATCATTGAAAATATTTTCTCCATACTTTACCTGGTACAACCTAACACGTACAGATTTGAGAAGGGAGCCCGTGGTAATCTCATGAGTTTAAACAAGACCAAGTACAAGATGCTGCTGGTCTGTATCAACACAGGCTGGGGGATGAACAGATCCAGAGCAGGCCTGCTGAGAAGGACTTCGGAGTGCTGGAGAGGCTGGACATGACCCAGCCATGTGCACTCACAGCCCAGAAATCCAACTGGGATTGGCTGCCTCCAAAGCAGTGTGGGCAGCAGGTGAGGGAGGGGATTCTGCCCCTCTGCTCTGCTCTGGTGAGACCCCACCTGCAGGGCTGCATCCAGGTCTGGGGTCCCAGCACAAGAAGGACATGACCTACTGGAGCAAGTCCAGAGGAGGGACACAAAAATTGTTAGAGCATTGGAGCACCTCTCCTATGCGAAAAGGTTGAGAGAGTTGTGTTTGTTCAGCCTGGAAAAGAAAAGGCTTCAAGTAACCTAAATAGGGCCTTCCAATACCTGAAAGAAACCTACAAGAAAAACAGGGAGAAACAGGAGCACAGAGTGAAAGGACAAAGGGGAATGGTTTCAAACTTCAACAAGAACAGATTTAGATTAGATATGAGGAAGGAATTCTTTGCTGTAAGGATGCTGAGGCACTGGGACAGGTTTCCCATGGAAGTTGTGGATACCAGATCCCTGGAAGTGTTTACGGTCAGCTTGGTGAAGCTCTGAGCAATATGGTCTAATGGAAGGTGTCTCTGCCCATGGCAGGGGATTGGTTAAGTCCCTTAAAGCGACTTTAAGGTCCCTTTCAAACCAAACCATTCTATGATTCTGTGGTTCTTACAATTTCTAATAATCTTAAAGCAGCACTGCCAGCCCTTGCCAGGATAACATTTCACAAACACTGAATACTTGTAAGGAGAGGTTTAGCATGCCTAAGTCAATAAAAAAGTAAAGGGACAGTATTTAATGGTAACTACAAATAAAGTTTTACTACTTATGTGGTCATGATTGTCAAATCTTAAGCAAAGAATTGAACAGGTTTTTAATAGCCTACAGACCAAGATGTGTATTTTTGCATATCACTTACCAAAAATACTAACCATCCTGATTTTATTTATAACCAAACTGGTTTTTTTAAATTCTCACCATTTCAATGATGTGCCATCTCTATAAAAATCCAGCTCCCAGCTCTGCTATGTGGCATGTATTGACTTGTCAATGTCAAGGACACTTACATGTAGAAATTATACCAGACGTCTGATGTTCTATAGACTATTGGTGGTCTATATGCCATCTGTTCACTAACTTCACCCTAACAAAGTGTTGGTCTTACTGTTTATGCTTAGGCACGCATAATTCCACATTATTGTGCAATTGATGGTTGCTGAACCACTCAATTGAATCTCAGGTCATCCCATTGCCTCTTCTACCCAGGTTTTCAGAAATGCTTGTTCTCTCCATCAGGAAGTATGCAAACATGTAAATGTACACACATATGCACACCCTAATTTCAGATGTTCTATCATTGGCAATGATATTAATTAATATGTTAATGACATTTCAATGTCATTAACATTGGCAATCATACTGGACTTTCAAACAGTACTTTCCTTTTTGTCCAAAATTTTCCGGGCAGAAATGAGTGCAGTGCTTCAGAGGCTTTCTGAAAGAATTAAACTTAGTGTACCTGGTTGAAAGCACATGTGTTACAAGATCACAGCCTAGAAGGAGCAAATCCAGAAATCCTCACAGTGGGACAATGCATGCTAAAGCCTCTATGGGTGATCCATTCCTCTTTTTTTCAATCAGTTATTCACCAGATGGCATGACCTCTTATTCTGCTTTTAAAAAACTATCCTTTAGACATTCTGCAGTGTGATCCTTACTCCATAACAGATCAAATTACATATTCTTGATCATTTTACTTTGTTATCCCTCAATTTTTGAAGACTAGGTTTTGATAAGGGTATGGTTTGACGTAACTAAAGAAGAGGGATGTGATTTTATTCTCCCTGGATAAGGAGACTGGTGAGGACTGTTGACTTCATCTTAATTGATGAGTTGTTGAATACATCTTCTGCATCTTTCTTTGGCTTTAAGAGCATTTCAGGGAAAAAAAATTAAAAATTCAACGTTTTCTTTTTATTGCTGAATTTCACCTTCTACTGTCTCACATGTTAATTCAGTTTGAAGTCTTTGTCAGTTTAAGTTAAATTGGGCTCCAACAATTTAGATCAACTGAAACAATAAAGAGTTAGCCTGAATAGTTTGAAAGCAAAAGCTGTAACAAAGTTTTTGCTTACACTCCAGAAAGTGTAAAGCGCTTAATGTTGTACATATTTCCTTCCTAGGCTTCCAGATTGTTGCTTCCCTGGTCTCTAAGCACCTGAGCACCTGAATGGTACAACCTACTCAGTGACTTGTGCACATTATTCCCATTGTTCTGAATGTACCATAGTGCCAAAGTCCTCGGCGTACAAACCACATTAAGCCCTGAAAGAAAGCTTCTATATCATGCCTGACATCCTCCATGGATCTGCCCATTTATTGCTCCTGTTTAGGGGATGTAATAGAATAAAAAGTTGCCAACAGCAAGGTGGGCCCCTATCACACTTATGTTTCAACAATTATGCTATCAACAATATGTGCGTGTATGATTACTACTGGAGAGTATTCAAGCTTGAGAACATTTTATGCATTGAAGGCATCAGTGGTACCTTATTTGATCAAGATATACAGACATCTTGTGCTAGAACAGTCATGCCTTTATGCCAAAAAAGCATTAGTATGTCCACAGGAAAAAAAAAAGAAAAAGCCTAGAAAAAATGTATCATATGTACCCTTAAACAAAGACCACTGTTTTGTATCATCATGATGGAAACTCAGGAAAATAGGTCACCAATTAAGCTAAGCTATTACACCAGTGATTGCCAACAGATCAGCAGACAACCTTACATTATGCTGCTTATTTTTAGCAAGCATTTGATTTCTGAGAAAACTCTTCACTTAGTATCAAAGCAGTGTTAAGTCCAGTTGACAACTACCCTTCTGCCTTAACAGTAATCATCTGTTAATTGTACTGGCTTGCCTACAGTTATTTGTCAAAATAATGTTCAAGAATTGGCATAAGGCAGCACAAAGAGCCATATGTAAATTAGAATGTTTTAATTTATGAGCCTAAACAAAGTGAAAAATCAATCAAAAGTGAAGTCTAAAACAAATAGCACCCTGTTTAAAGACTTATCTCTCAGAAGAGGGCATTTAAAGCAGTTTCACTGCTGTGTACTTTTATGCGTTTAACTTCATCCATGTGCTGGTTTAGAGTTGCCTAGTTTGGAAAGCATCTTAGATGCCTATGTCTGTATCACTTCTGTCAATCAATATCATGTAACAGGGACTGAAGAAATTTGAGTAATTGCTTATGCAACAAACAAAGCAGAAATGCATAGTTTCTTTTTGATACACAGAATTGAATTGCAGTTTGAGTCATTTAAAAATGACAATTTAAAAATATATTTACAATACTTTTGCAGCCAGTGCTAGGGAGCTAGCTTTATAGCAATCCATGGAATTCAGAGGTTTGTTGTTTTTATATAACTTAAGTCTTTGTAGGTTGATGGTTCCCCAAGAATGTGTTCAACCCTTGCTGATTTTTTGCTTTGAAAGAGGAGTGTAAGTTTTTTAGCCAGGTGTTATTTACAATTGAACCTTGAGTTTTCCAGGTTCATGTGAGAGCTCTCTAAAGAGACACTTCCAAAAGATATAGGATTTTCAGTCAAGGCGGTTCTGCTGCAGTGGATCTAGACTGCATGAGTCCCCAAATGGATACTCCAGATTTTTTTTTCACTTGGAAAGAACAGATTTGCTCAGAAAAAGGCTTTCCAAATTCCCAAGGTGACTTCTTGAAACCCATGGCATGGTTCCCCCATCACCACCTCCTACTGCAAGAGGTGATCTGAGTTATCAAAGCCACATTTTACAAACGTGTTTGTTTATGTCTAGGTATACACAATTATAATGATTTCTCCTTTACCTTGATTTTATCAAGGCATTGTCTCCAGTTCTCTTTTTATCATATCTTTAACTTTCTGCAGATATTTCACTACTGCCTGTGGTCTCTGTACATAATACATGATTTATTCTGATCAGTGAGCCAGAGGTTCCTCTTAGGGAGGTCATATTCTAGGTGAGCATTTGTCACTCCTTAGTACCAATTGTCCAACATTGTCATCGTAGTCAATTATGCTATTAGCTAGACAGTAGCAGTGGATGTTATTCCTGACACTGTTCAGTCTTAAAATGAATTCTGTGATGGTGCATAATCATGAATTGCCAGCCTTGCCTTCTTCCAGGATTTGCTGCAATGGGAAAGAACTGAACAATGTGGAACAAAGTTTCCTGGTGTTTCCTTTGCTCATAATCAGGAAGTTAAATTCCTTGCCACGCCTGGGAAGCCACTTGGCTCTCAGCAGCAAAAGAGCAGCCACTGCAGCATTGCTCTATGGATAGAGGGCAGTAAATAAACTGGTTTTATTTTTTTTCTATACTCTCCAATTTTTCAATTGTGAGACAACTCCTCTTTTATTTCCCTTCATCCTACTCTTTCCCATCATACTGGTAAGCTAATTGAGCAAAAAGCAACTGTTGCCTGCATTTCACTCCATGTGCTTGCTTTCTCCTCTTTTCTATTTAGCAGCTGATTTCACAGGCAGTCTATTTTCTATATTTAATTGAATAGACTACTTGGAGTGGAAGCTTTGGGCACAACAGTGGTAAATTTTTGATATTGACCCTGAAAGGTATCCTGCACATACTGTTACTGGCATGTTAACCCCAGCTGGAGCCAGCTGCTTCCTCAGATGTTCAGCCATTGGGAGACCATTCAGGATTCACAGAGTCACTTGGTGTTCCACATTCCCTCCAGGGTCTCAGCTGCTGTTTCTAAAGACAGAAATGCAGAAGGACTTCAACTTCCAAGTCTTTCTAGTTCATAGCCCCTTTGCCAATACTTGTACACAAGACTGAACACATCATCTGCACACTTTCATTCTGGAACAAAGGGCTGTTCAGTTTGTACACGAAGCAAGTTTACAGATCATGTGCTCAGCATGGCTTATGTTGTATCCCTACCTCTCAATCCTCACAGAGCAGGAGCAGATAATGTGGGATAGGAGCTGTATTCAGTTGGCAGGATTCCCAGGAAATGCCTACAAACTTCTGGATCTTAGCGTAATTATAGGACACGAGCTATTTTTGCATTTTTTCTGAGATGATTCTGCCCTTTTGTTCCAATTAATAATCCAAAAATACTTTTTCAGGTAGAAAACCATATCCCGTCATTTCAGCTGTCATTGTTATTAGTGTATAGATTTGAAGTTTCACCAATGGCCTCATTCATGTCATTCAGAGGTGGGTAATGACTTTTTGACAGTAAATCTCTAGCAATAGTGCAGTCAGATCAGACGTTATGTAGGATGCCATAGAAACCTATTTGAGATAATTTGCTAAACAAATGTTTAAAGCTTTTATTTAAGTGCTAGAATTTAAATTATCAATGCTTCTTAGTGAAAGATTTCATATTAGGTCTCAGGAAATACTGACTTGAAATTCTGCTTTTCTAATAATGTGCCTAATTTTCTTTCCTATTTACTGCTTTCACCTAACAGAAGTATTTCTTGCATGACACCCACCAATTCCATTGTCTCAGTTGTTCCCCTAGACTTAAACTATTGTCCAATAGATTTGGAAATTTGCACAACTTTTAAGGAGGTTTTGATCTGTAATGGCCGCAAGGGTTTTACAGAAGGGGCTTCCATACACACTATAGCGGGTAGCACAGCTGATGAGACACCTTGTATTTGCAGCATACAGTGAAGATTAGGACTAAATTTTGTTCTCTGGCTAAATATGAAATTTTAGTATCTTCATCACACTATGGAAGTTGCATGGCAAACAACCACTTCATTACAAAAGCATCTTTCCCTTGCCTGGTAATATTTTAGCTACATGTTGCTTCAAGTTCTCTGCTCATTTGGAACATTGTTCATAAACTTTGATGGCTGTGCTGGGCCATGAATGAATACCACTGCTATCCCAACCTGCCGTTACATTTTATTAGGGAAAAAAACCCATTCTATTTGAACTAGCTGAAATACATACTGCATTTAGTCACTTTTCTTGCATTCCATTTCTGTCTGTTGTTGGAATTTGATTACTTTGAATTATTGTCTATTTCTAGTGCTGTTTGCCAAGACTAACTTCTAAGCTTCTGTAATAATTAAATTAGGCCTAACAACAATATAGAATAAAAACTATTGTTATGTTACAAGAGAGAAGCCAATCCAGGCAGCTGTCTTGTAGGTAGAATTAATTTTACAAAAGCTTTAGTTCACAGAGAACTAATAATTTCTGAGTTTACTGCCCTTCTTAAGAGGCTGAATATCAAAAGACAGTGCACAGGTCTGAAAAATCTATCATACCATAAAAATATTTTTTCTTATGAATGAAGATAATGTTAGGCTGTAAGAATCTAGGTTTGCAAGATCTTTACAAGAAATCTGCTGTGATCCTACTTTGACCAGCAAGTGCCACTTGGGGACTAACTAGAACCCAGATGACCTTTCATGATAAAATCACAATACTTTAGATTCATTACTCATTAATTCCTTTATTTATAAGTCAATGGCTTAACTTTCATTGTATTTCATAGCATGCAAGGAAGTAAGCATGTGGTTTTATCCTTTTGAGGTGAAAAAAAATGTGAGGTGAAAAAAAATGTATGTCAAATCATGTCACTCTATACGAACATCTACTATATGGATTATAATTTCTCTCATCTCTCAGTTTCTGTGCTTCACCATGGGTTGCATTTTTCAGTGTGATATCTTGTGCTGTATTTGACAAAAGTAACTGCTATTAGAGAGCTATTCTGTTTTAGAAGTTATATATTACATTTAAAGATGGAAATGCTAATAGTGACACTTCAAAATATCTGTTGAGTTTTTTTATAGGCTTCCCCTAATTATGATATCAAGACTAACAATGAAGCATTCAAAATAATTTCCTATCTCTATTAGTGAATATTTGTATACAAGGAGTTTTTAAAAAGCGCATTCCTTAGTTTTTTAGTAAAGTAAGAGCAATCAAGTCTTTGTTCCCTTTATATCAGTTTTTCTGTACTAGCTTTCAGCCATTAGTTCTCTCCAATTGTGATTGTTTTGGCAGGACCAAAATCTAGTTTTCTCTTTTTTCATATATGATGAAATTAATTAAGTCCTTCATCATTCATCCATGAGGCACATTTGTTCATTGTAGTACATTTAGAAACATTTTTTTGCATTGATTCATCAGCAGTATTTTTGTTTCTAAATGATGTTCAGAAAATAGTTATATCCTAAATATTAATATTTTCATGTATCTAAGAATATTAATATTTCAGTGCTTCTGAGACTAATATCATCATATATCATAAGCTTTTACATTATATTAGACCACATTATAAACTATCTTGTGATAAAAATGAGTATTGCAAACATCCCAAGGAAGGAAATTTTGCTTTTATTAATACTGAGGCTTTGTGAACAAGGCCAATCAGAGCACTATGAACAGACAAAACAAAACTACTCCCAAAAGTGCTGCCAGTGGACGACTGTGGTGGCAGCTGAATCTGAGGACCATCAGCAAAGATGCAGAACTGCCTCAGAAGGCTGTTGAAAGGCTTTTCATAACACACTGAGACAATTTAAGAAGTGGATGGGAAAAGAAGTAGGGAGAAAAGGTAGTTTGCAGTGCTGGGATGAATATGCAACTAACTATATTCATGATTTCTATAGAATGAATAGTTATAAATAACAGAATTGTCTGTGTTTTATCTGTGACTGATGACTTCCATGTGAAATTGTGAGTGGTATATTTACAATGGAAGGTTTCTTTTCTGTTCACCAAACACAAGACATGTGCCTTAAAAAGAAAATGCTGACCTGAAATGCAGTCCCATCTTGTTTCAGAGTTCAGGAGAGGCCAAATGCTACACAGAAAGATAGTAATAGTTTTACCTACAATGGAAGTTTCATTCTGACCTCATACTGCTACCATAAACCCTAAACCACATGTACTGCTATCCTTTAACATATATATGCATTGTGACTATTGTGTCTGCATGTGATAAAAGTTAATTGAAAAACTAAGTAGGAAAAGGTGGTATCTTTGATCAGATGAGCTGGTACAACCGGAAAAGCCAGGCAAGGTTTTAGACACACACATTCCTGAAACCAGATGAAGTAGTTTTTTGCTAGCAACAGTTGCTGGCTTAAAAATACTTTCTTCTTATTAGAACTTGACTTTCTCTTAAGTATTTAAAAAATCATGGCTACAAAATATTATGCAGTCCATAAGTTCTTTCTTGTGATTGGTTTGAACATACTGCTTTTAATTAAATAGGTTATTCTTTCCCCCTTTTGCATTAGAGAAAATTATAGAGGTATGAGTCTTTCTTACTCTCCCCTAGCCATTTACCAGAATAAATTTTGACCATGGTTGCAGTTATCATTCTCTGTATATTAAATGGTCTTAAATTTTTACATGCCTTCCTATATATAGAGTATTAAACTGTGATTTGTGGTCAATCTATCTAAAAAGCTCATGTAACAGAAATACAGTTACTGCCAATTTATAATATCCTTATCTTAGAGTGGCAAAATTGGGAATTTATTACATTCAGCTCTGTGAAGACCTAAGTTTTAAATTTTCCTAAGTTCAGTTTTTGGTGAATTTTTTTAGTTCTGATATGATAATACCAACCAAGTAAGAAACCATACAAATAAATAAAACAATAAAAAGAACTAATTTAGTCTGAAGTATGGACACAAATCTGTACTTACACAAACATAAAATGTTTTGAAAAAGGTTGAGCAAGTATGTATAAGCAGTAATACAGATTTAGTTCCTTGGGAGTGTGTCCCAAATTGGACGACCTCTGAAGGTACAGAGGTACCAGGCCAATCTTACAGAATGAAATGCATCATTAAAATTTTTAGACCTCCCTGCACATGCATTAGTCTAAGTAACTTATAAATATTTATAATTCACTAGTCTCTCCCTTTCAAACTGCAAAGAAATTGAGTACATAGCAGTGGTCTTAGAGTGGTGTCTTTCCTCCTTTAAATCAAATCAAATCATAAATCAAATCATAGTTTAACAGAAATAGAACAATAACTCCTCTTTTTCTATTCCTCATTTTATCTTTTCTAATTGCCCTTTACTCTGTGACTTGCTTCTTCTCTCCTTTCAATGAATTTATCTGAGAACTTTTTTGCATTTTTTGCATGGAAAATAATACTGCATGTACTAACATGGCAATTTATACATTAATTTTTTATATCAGCATGATTCCTTTCATAGAATTTTTTTTTTTCACTTTATTCTACATTGCTTTGTAAGGAGTTTTAACTACAGTAAAAGGACTTCTTTTAATCTAGAACAGCCATGGCTGTGGAAAGATTAATGCCATTTTAATGGCTGTATATTGATTTAACATTATCACTATAAAATATACAGTGATATAGCTATTCCTATAGAAACAGTCAGATACTTCAACAGAGACAGAATCTTTCTCTGTTATAGAATTTTTTGGATCAGCTAGCTTTAGAAAGCTTGTCATACCTTAGAACCCGTATGTTCTAAGGAAGACTGAATGTATTTTCATTAATGTTAAACAAATGAATATTTCAGTAGACATTTGTGGGTGTATTTGTCTGCAACAACAACAACAACAACAACAACAACAACAACGTATCTAAGTATTTAGATAGCTTGTGAGAATCAATTATACCCTTACAGGAGATCAAAGCTTTCAATCAGAGCTTTGAAACATAAAGCTTTGGCTATCAGTAAATTCAGATAGCGTACATTTAGGTGCTGTCAAAGTCCATTTCTAACTTTAATGCTCTTCTAGATCAGTTTCACAGTGAGCTGTGGTGTTTATTTTTCTTTCTTAACTGTTGAGTAATTGAGTTGTTTTCTGTCAGCTGTACATGTGCTACCAGACCCTCTGCCTATATAGTAGAAAGGAAGAAACCTTCTAAGCTGCATATAAACTTCACAGCCTAAAACCCATCCGTATGGGTTGTGCATCCATGCCCTCTAGCCCATGGCTCTTTGACCTTTGTAAAGTGAAGGATCATGTTTTGTTTTGTCTTGTTTTGGTTTGGTTTTTTAATCCACAGACAAGGTTATGAAGATACTATACTTCCTTCACTTACAACCAAATTAAATTAGTTTAAACTGTATATGTCACTTTAATATTCTAATTTTTATCCTTTCTTTTTTTTTTTTTGGTCTGATTGCCTGGCGATCTAGGGACAATATTTTCAGATTTTTTATTATTCAACTTTTTTTTCCCCCCAGACTACCTTTTGATGATTTGTGATCCTGAAGAATCTGAAAACCACTAATCTTCAGGGACTCTTGTCATCTACAGAGAAGAGAGCTGAAGAAAGGTCTGGGTTGTCTGCTCTTGAGGCACTGAGGGGAAAATGGGTTGGGAGCTGTCATAGCAGCTTCATGGACACTTGTTTTTCTCTAGTAAGCTGCCATATTTAAGAGCAGGCTGCAAAAGGATGTCTAAAGAGGCCCAAAATAAATTTAAGTACCAATATATACGTAAGGATCTCCCTTTGCTGCCTCTTCTTTAGTTCACAAGAGCACCATATAAAGAGTTGATCTTGTTCGCTGATTACTATCAATATTTGAACATTGCTGAGTTAGCAGCTTTCAAAATATGTTCCTTGCTTAGCTTTTAATTAATGATATCTGAATCATAATAGAGGTAGATGACATCTGATAAGGTATAGATCAAATGGGCACATAAAAATTTCAGGAAGAGATAATTTCTACTAGATAGCTAAAAATGCCAGAGATGGATCTTGCACTTTTAGTTACCTTTTTATTGACACCATTGAGACCTTGCTGCAGAACACATAAATCAATACTTTCTTTCATGGCCACAGGAGAGCCACTGTTAACATAAAAGTTCAGAATAAAGGCTTCCTTACATTAGTCTCGTGTGGGTGCAATATCACTAAGCAATTAATGGCAACAGTGAAAAGCTCAGAGATTCTCGTTTTGAAATGAAAACCCTCTGACAAGCAGATCTTTATTCCTCCTGTAGCAAAGAACTGCTTTCTCAACACAGCTACCAAGACAGTTAACATGAGGGATTCTTCCAGAACTGAAACCTGTCTTCTTTTCACAGTTCCTGTGAAGCACAGCACTGCCCATATGGAAATAAAATGCGGGGAGGAAAAACTTGGAAGCTAGTGTCAAACCCTACAAGCATCCTAATTGTGTGGACTTGATCAAATATTGATCAAGTATTACTTTCCAAGCTAGGTTCCCATCCTTCTGCATCTGATCTTCTTCAGCTGCTTTACAGCATAGGATACTTTACCTCCGTGATGTGGACTAAGCTCTTATTTTCTACAAGTTTAGGGTTTGCAGGAAGACTGTGCTATGTGATAGCACCCCTGGGCAGCTGGGATTCATGGCAGAGGATGGGGCTGTGTAGGTGCTGCTGTGCTTGGGCATGAATTTAAAAGAGACTGTAAGAATTATCTGTTCTTACTTGGCAGGGAAAAGGAGAGAGAAAAGTGAGCTGACAGCATCCATTCTCCTTTACAGTCCCAGAAAGGGATAGTCTTGCCATTTTAAAAAGCAGACCCTAGTCTTAAGAAGCTCTCATTAACTTCTAGCATGAGACCCAAAATAGGTAATAACGTTAAGAATTAATTGTAGGATGCTCCCAATGTTTCTTAAGTTTAATGATGGAACCAGAAGGGGTGATCTGAATTGCAGATGGTAGTGGTTCCTTCCTCTCTGATTTGGCTTTGATAGCTCCTTTGATGTAGAAGAACTGTGAGCTTAATTTGCATAACATTACTCCCACTCTTATCAGTCTGCTGATGAGATATCTTTATTAAATTTTTCACTATTTCAGGATTATTTACATACTTTCTAATTTTATAGTGAGATTCTGCTTTACTACACAGGGAGCGTACTGATAAGGCTAAGGTACCAATCTGGTATCTTATGAATTTTGATACTTTTAGTATGGTATTTTAAATTTTACTCCTGTTACAAATCACTCCACTCCATCCGAAATTACTATCATTCTTAATTGACATGCAATGTCTTTTCAGGAAATGGCAACTAGGGATGATTAAATGAGTAGCAGAAGAAAAATTATGAGCAAGTTCAATCGATGAGTTTGCCTTTTATTAATATGAGCATATGGGATATTTACAAAACAGAACATGAAAGTAAATACGTTTGGTTTTATAAATTCTCCTCTAAGTTATAATGTTCACTCTCTTTCTTTTATATAACAGAATATCTTCTAAAAAATTATCTTCTTTTACTGCTGGGCAGAGAAGAAGAATGAAGATGTGTTTTGAATGTAAAGAAGAAGCAATTTTTGTCCAGAAAATAAATTAAGTTTTCTGAAACTCAGTTAAACATGAAATGCACACAGGTACTATTCTTATTTGCCTTAATTTATACAGCTATACAACAATATGACATCACTCAGTTTCCAGTTTCTGACACCTTTTGTCTCTTATCTTCTAGCATTTTTTCCAACTTTGTTTTCAGGCAGCACAGTGAGAAAGATTTAAATAAATATCCAGATTTGCAAACATATGAAAGATTTCCCTTTAAAGTTTTATTAATTTTTTAATCTGTTAGAGTCAGTTCAGGAGATGAAGTCTTACTTCATTGCTCAAAACAAAAAGCCACCAATCCTACAAGCTGTTCTAATCTGATTTACAGAGTTCTCCCAAGCATGTCCCTGAGACAGGAGAGGGGGAAAGTGCTGATGCACCCGTGACCGTATCTAATTCTGGTTACATTTTGGAGGCTTCCGCTGCAATTCAACCAGCAATGAAAACATTACTTGTTCAACATGTAGCCTATTAAAAATACTTCACATAAGAAAGGGTTTATTTGCCTACAGATAAAAATAAGAATTGAAACAAAGATTCTGGAGAACAACATCAAGGAACTGCAAGGTTGCTTTTTTAGGAGGAGAGAAAAAGACTGCCAAAGACAATGTTGTAGACCCCTCTACAGCTTGCAAATTATTTTTTTTCTACCAGGCAAATTATGTAACTTTTTATTTCTGTTATGGGTTAACAATATTTAATTTTTTGTTAAAGAAGAATATAGAATACTGCCCTGTCAGGACTTCAGAATTGCTTTAGAAAGGGGCAGATACCTATCAGGGACCAGTTCTCAGCTATTGGCCTGTAGTCTGACCACTGAGAAAACTGATGCGACTTTTTGGAGATACCCATATAAAAGCTGGGACTTGGCATGGACCACCCTCTTTGCTCTTGGTCTTGATAGAGGTGAGAGGCCTGTCCTGGCTCCCTCCCTGCGGCGGGGAGGGGGAGCCGGGACAGCCCAGCCTGTTGGAGCTGGGCCAGGCCTGGCTGGGTCTCTTTAAGCCGCCGCTACGAGAAGCAGCTTAGCCGGCCGAGCTCCTTTTTCTCCCCAGCTGCTGGCCGGGAAGAGAGGGCAGCCACGGCTGTTAACATCCAGCCAGCCCTGGGGCCTGCCCCACACTGCCACATGGCTGAGGGAGATGCCCCAGGCCTCCTACCCCTGTCTAAAAGCAGCACCAAGCCCAGGCTGGCCATTCCCACCCCTTTGAGACCAGGGGGGTGGAGGGAGGGAAGAAGGACCAGCCACGCAGGAGATCTTTGCTGCCATTTCTGAACTTTTCCTTTCACTGCATGGCTTTGAGATTTTTGCAGCACCCGCTGGCAGAGACCACGTGACTGTCTGTAGTCACGGCGAGAATGTTAATTCTTTCCTGACACAGACTGAGACTTTTTAAACTCTAACCCTCTTCAGAGAGAAAAGGCTGAATTAAAGATATGTAAAGGGACAATATGAAGATATCAAAGTCAATAAAGGAAGAGTGACTTCTCAAGGTGGGAGAGATGACGAGTTGTCTTAGTTTTGGGCTTAAAAACCTCCTATGAGTTGTGGTAACAGACTGTATTGTGACTTGCTAGAAATTTTCTTTAAATTGTAGACAATATAACTGGGGAGATGCTTTGTAGATTTTGAGCAAAGGTACTTTTGTGATTTACTGAGTGAATGTTGAATTAGAAACTGTAATGTGATCTTATAAGATGTTTTGACAGAGAGAGATAAGAAGAAGCCCTTTGTGTCCGTGAAGAATTGAGAAGATATCTCTGCTCCTTAAGATGAAAAAAATCCTTTGCTTGTGGAAGTGTGCATTTTTAAACAGAGAAACCCCAATGTGAATCTATGGCCCGTATGTAGTCATGGGAAGGCTACACAATTTAGGAGGACTACAAAAATTGCAGAAGTTTTCAGGCAGGCTGCTTTTTGTAGGGGCTAGGAGCCACAAAAGAGACTGCTTCTTTTGTAGAAGTTACCTAACACATCAACAGATATACTTCTCTCTCTCTCAAAGACTGAATGAAAGACTTATTTTGTAAGTGGTACTGACCTGAAGCTCTGACCTGAAGCATGAAGAGTTTTGTCTCTTTATGTTGCATGTGGGAAAGTGAACTGTTTGGGGGTGGGAGGGGAAGGGAGTGTTTTAAAAGTTTCATTTTAATTCTATTTTTTCCTTTTCCTTTTGTGTGTTAATAAATCTATCTGTTTTTATCCTTAAGTTAAGCCTGTTTTGCCTTCTGTTCTCACAATCATATTTCACAGAAAAAAGATATTTTCAACCACTACACTAAATTTAGCAAACAAAATTCAGCGAACGTGAAACTACTACATAAATTGGTGTTTCTGCCCGGTTGGTTGAATTTTAACCCATTACAATTTCACAGGATGCCAATTTGCCTCTCCTTTAAATCAGAGTTGCCTCTCCTTTAAATCAGAGTGTCTTGAGGCCTGTGAAAGTCCAAGAATGCACTTTACTAATGAGGTTCTTCTTGATTGCAAGAATGTACTGGACACACACTGAAATTTAAAAAAAAAAATCTGAGGTTTTTCTTCTTTTAAAAATTCCATTATAAAAAGCAGTACCTTAAAGTAGAATTTATTGAATAATGCAATGTATTCTAGGAATTACATATGAAAGCTTACATTAAACATCAAAGAATTACACCACTGGCTTGTTCTTAACACACGTGCTTTGTAATCTGTAGAACATGTTCAGGTAAAGAGAAAAGCAATTTACATTAATCTCTGAATGATACAACCATTTGACCTGTGTGGTTGATTTTGATTGGAAATATTCTTATTTCTTCCTCCCAATGTAACAATTTATAATTTGAGTGATAATATGTAGCTAAATATTAACATTTCAAATAATTTTTACATATCTGCAATGTCTATATTAGACAGTAGCTTCTCTAATTACACATAAGGCACTACACTTAATATACTTAAAATGCAACACTTTTTAGATTGTGCTTTCCCTCCTTTTAAAAGAAGACTAAGAATTTGGAAGGGTACATGGAGAGGATCACTTTTTATTTGATGAATTGAGTTTATAATAAAATGGCTCCAAAGACGAAATGAAAAATATCTGAGATGGCAGAAGGCAGGATATTAATGTATTGATATCATCTGGATAATAATACAGTATGTTCCTGAACTTAGAGGTCTTCAGAAACTCAGAACTAAAATGACTATGTTTTTCAGGTATCAAAAAGTTATGAAGTACATTTAGATTTTTAAAAGGTGCACTTAGAAGTAGATGCTGTGGGCACACACACACTTGTGACCACAGTGCCCTGATGTAGCTGTAGAATACATCCATAAGGATCAACTCTCTTCTGACAATTTGCTCTACAAGGAATAAGTGGGTCTGGTGTACTCCCATGGTAGCTCCATACCTTGCAATGCAGAAAGCAACAATGCAAAATATGTGTAAACATCTCAGCTGTCCACAGTTGCCAGAACAGCCCTTGAGGCACAGGGTGGCTTGTGTTCGTGGCTATATCAATACACCAAATAGGGAGGCATAGAGTTTCTCTGCGTCACCTTTGCCCTTTTCTTACACCTTCAGGCTAAGCACAGGCCCAAATTCATTGCTGCAACATGTTTGCATTGTGGCTGAGTTCTTTAATAATGAGTGCATTCCAAAAAAAATCCCTCTTTTCACTGTTCTCAAGGGTTAATTCAATAAACAAAACACAATTAAAACTACTGAAAAGTCTGGAGCAGGAAGGAAGCTGAGCTTACTGCTCCTTGATTTCCCATGCTGCCAATGTAATAAATTGCCATTTTCAACACAGTGACTGCAGTTAGCTTAGAATTTAACTTTCTTTTGTTATTTTTAAAATTATTACTATTACTAAGTAATTAAGATTCAGCACATCAGTCCTAAAAGCATGAGCCCTTGTGGTGGGAGGGAGGGGGCCAGAAGAGTTTCATCGCTGATCCACTCATTGTGGGAGGATACTCCTTTGAAAGTATCATCTTTTTGCATGATCACTGGGGGTAGAGGAAAACACTCATCCTAGGAAACACAATAACAAAATTGCCTTTAATATCTGTAAAGACAGGCATCTCACTTTTTAATTTAAAAGAAAACCTAGTTGATATTTTTAAAACTGCAAACTGCATCTTACACCATTTTTTTGGTGCTTCCCAGTTCCCTTGCTCTACCTGGCACTTAAGCTTGTGTATGGGAAAAACTTCTATCACTTTCCTCATGTATCTTATTCACCTTAATATGGCTATAGTTTCCCTCTTTTTCTTTTTCTATATGCAATTTTTGCTAGGTACTGTTCACTTGGTTTGCCAAACAGCTGAATGTTTTTTAAAAAGTGTGTGTTATAGAGAAGTATGTTTTTTCCATAAGCCTATTTCACTGGTCTCTCCATATACTGTGCTAAATCTTTGATCATTGCCTAAATTTTAATTGAAAAGTAGTTCAAGGCAACAGCTGAAGTACCACTTAACTGTTTTTAGATGGCAGACTTTATTTTTATGTAGATTTTTCTGGGTATGAATAAAATGCATGACTGAAGAAAATTACACTGATTGTGCTTCAACTTTTTTGAGTGCTAAATAAGTACAGCTTGTACAGTGTTTCTCTTCAGGTCTGCACAAACACACAGACCTGACCTGAGAACGCAAATTCTCTAAGGGGATAATTTTGCAAACAGTACTTTAACTTCTACTCATGCAATTTCCAAATTGTTCAAAAGGCATTTAATGTGTTTTTTAAAGATAAAAACTAAATTCACATTCTTTGTACCAAAAGACATTATCCTTTATTGAACAGATTTTTGTACCATATGGAAAAGCAGTGTCTTGTTACTTGAAAGTGAGGCCTTTGCTTTACCAAATATTAAGTGCCTCTGGGACAGGAAGAAAGCCTGTGCAACAGGTTTCTGCAGCCTTGCTGGCTTGTTCAGACAAATTACCTTGTCATGACGAGTTGTGCTTGGTCTTCCCAAGGGGAGTTAGAGGGGTGTGGAGATCTATAACACCACCTCACTTTTTCTCAGTGGAAGTCTTTGATTTGTAGATACTTGAAGGGATTTTCTTTACACACGTGATGCTCCCTCTCCAGTCTCTGCACTTGCACAGACCTCATGTAATGTAAGCCTACACCCTTCTCCTTGCAGTAGGTACAGCCAAAACAGAAAGCTGTTTCAATCTCCCTGGCAAAGGCTCTCCTCAGTCTCACCCACACTGGATGCACATACATGGTCTCCTGGCCATCAGACCCATCTGTCAGGATGGCGTGGTGCCCATCCTCAGCCCTGTGAGATAGATTCACTGTGCCACAGACACAGAGCATGCATTGAGGTTAGGGCAGGCATTCTATATGGAGTGGCAAATAATGTCTGTTATATGGGAAATAACACCTTTGGGCTATTAGCAGCACCATAAGTTTATTTAGCCTGTGTGTGTTATGTAGATACATGTCATAGGATATGTGGATACAAAAGACATGAGTCAAAATATTTGCACCTGGAAGCATAAAATTAGACTCCTATGTATGTATGTATGTATGTCTGGGTAGAGACATTACCTATACATATATGTGTGTGTGTCCTGCTTTTCAGAGAGCAGAACACCCTGCAGCCAGTCATGAAAACTGACACACACTCACACATTCTAAAAATCAAACCACTTGCAAATATGCACTTGAGAGACATCCAGCATGGTGTATTTTTTAGCAAGAGGCTCTCCTTTAGCCTCAGGCTTTTGTTGGTTATTTCTGGTACCTCTCTGGATAAGACAATGCCATATGGAAGTGAGAGTTTGAAGAAACAGGCTCAGTGTCCTGAGCGCAGTAAGGCAATGCACCAATGCCTATGCGGAGTGTGGCATTTACTCGTGAAGTGATGCTCCAGAAGCAATTCCACATTTACATGTGGAATTGCTTCTGGAGCATCACTTCAGGAGCATACGGGCTGATTCATGCTGCCCTTTTCAAATAATGGACTGTGAGGCTCCAGCTAACTTTCTCTTCAGAGTTTTGTATACAGCTGCTCTCTGTGCACTCTCAGTGTGAGGTCTTCTGACTTCTTTCTCTGTGGGAGGGTTGGGTTAGTGTTTGCTGGAAATGTGGGCTCAGTGATGGCAGTGTGCTAGCAGCAGAGCAGCAAGAGGTCTTGCATATATCCACAGAGCCAAACAAAGGTTTCTTTGTGGGAATACAGCAGCTTCAGAATATACAGTTTGTATATTATTTGGTTTCCCAAATGAGAGAAGAGGAGAAATTTTCTTACCTTCCATTTCCAAACTCCTCTTTGTATAGGAGAAGGAGACAAGAAAGTTTCTTATCTTCAATTTCCAAACTGCAGAGAGGAGAGGGAGAGTTACAAGTTTCTTACATTCCATTTCTGGCCTGCTCTTCATACTCAATAAGAGAGAGAAGAGAGTTACAAGTTTCTTACCTTCCAGTTTCGGGCTGCTCTTCATAGTCAACAAGAGAAAGAGGAGAGGTCCAAGTTTCTTACCTTCCATTTCCAGACTGCTCTTTGTACTCTGTAAGAGAAAGAGGAGAGGTTTAAGTCTTAACTTTCATTGACCAAGACCAAGTTCATCTTAACCAAGTTGCTCTTCTTATTCCATGAGAGGGAGAAGATTGACCAACCCCATCCCCTTTTATCACATTTGTCTTTATTACTCACAGCTGTGAGCCGTTAAGGGCAAGACTGTTTCTCTGCTTTGGTAATTAATGCACCTGTGCCTTATCAGGGTCCTGTTAACATAATTAGAGCTCATCCAGTATTTTCTGGGTTTCTTCTTTTAAACAGTTTCCTAGGCAGTTTCCATCGATAAGGGGCAACTCTGTGGAAAAGTATTTTTTTATTTAGGGAAGGTTTTCTTAGGTATATCTTAGCCTTTAGCAAAACAAAAAGGGAAACCATCAAAGTAATTTTATACTTTCATAGTAAAGATAAACTTGGAACATGTGCTATACAATTGATTTGCTCAATGTGAGGTCATCTGATTTTTTGGGGTTGATGTCAGACAGCAAGTAGGTTTGACATATTTTGTCACAAAAAATCCAAGAATATCCGACAAAGATACTATTTTTGGCTCAAAACCAACGTTTGCCTGCAGCTCTTTGAGGTGCAGCAGAACAGTTTGGTACTACATCAATGTATGTTTGTGTCTAAGCCTGTGTCAGCAGTGTCCCGGCATACCAGGCTTTGTTAACAAAATTGCAGCCAATTGACAAAGGAAAATGATTACTCACCTTTATCTGATATTCATTAGATCACATTTTGAATACTCCCATTTTTGTTCCCAGTGCAAGACATTGGTAAACTGGAGTGAGTAAACTCAACTGGAGTTGAGTTGAATGCCAACAGAATGGTCAGGGCTGGCACACCTGCCCTGTGAGCAGAAGCTGCAAGAGAGAGGGTGTTCAACCTATAGACAAGATGGCTTTGGGAGCACCTTACAGCAATCTGTCCATTTCCACAGGGAAGTTAACAAGAATGCAAATTCTTCTCATGTAGGGGCATGGTAGATGAATGAGAAACAACAGTCCCAGACCAAAAGAAGAGAAGTTCCAACTGGAAGAAATTGTCCGAGGATCTCTGTAAAGACAGCAAAGCACGGGCAGAGGCTGCCCAGGAATTTGTGGAGTTTTTGCCATGGAGGCTTTTAACATCTGACTCAATAAAACCCTGAGCAACCTAAATGCTGAATTCACTCTTAACTTTGAGCGGGATGTTAGAGCAGATGCCTATCTGAGATCAATTCCAACCTGAGGGATCCCATGGAAGGCCATCTTCCAAATTCTCTCAGGATTACCTTTGGGTTATGCAAGCCACTGAATATATTCCCATTTTCTTAAGGAAGGGCTAAGTGCAGAACAAATCCATAAAAAGTATTACAAATTATAATGTGGGAAAAAATTGCAACAATTCTGACTGCAAAATGATAATTGTGAATGGAATTGGTAACAGGATGTCTTGATTGCTAGCAGGAACACTTAAGACTGTGACTTTTAGAAAATCTCTAGCTCTTTCAACAGTTAGATCACATTTTCTTTAGGAGCCAGTGTTGATTAAGATTCAAACAGGAAGGGTCCAAATTTTACAGTTTTGGTCTTCAGTTCATGTAGTCCATATTTTCATTTTAAAGGGCTGTATCTGATTAAACCATTATGCATTTTTCTGTATTCTCAAATGTTTAGTCATAACTGATGGAGGAAGCTGCAGGTCAGATTAATTAGTCTTTTTGACTCGGTGTGTGTGCATTAACATTACTGAATGGTCTGTTACTGCTTAATTAAGCCCACAACATAATTCTTTGCATTGATTAGGTACCATGCAGGTACCCCAAGTTCAGCTATTCAAAGTTATGGCAGACATATAAGTCAGATGTTACTGCTACTGCTCCTACATGTTAGCAAACATCCCAACTAAAACAGGTCAGGATTTTTCCAATTAAATAGAATAGGTGTGGGAGGTTTTTCTGGAAAAGTGCCATACACTTGATAGAATTCATCAGGCTAAATATTCTTTTTTATTTCCCCTGAAACACAGCAGGAAGCCTTTCTGCATAGGGCATTGGTTGGTACACAGCAAACGTACTGAAGAGGCAAAAGTCACAACTGTAGGCAAGGTGATTATGTGGACTCCCTTACTGAAGGACAGACCTCTGCTGGAAGGTTAGGTACCCACAGCTTCCATTTCACCCAGAAGCCAATTAGTGCTGATAGATTGTGTACATTTTCCACAAACACTGGAAGTGGGTTTCATCTCAAGTAGCTTTTGACACTTACAACATGTATGGGACATATCAGAGCTGCTCTGTTAGAGTCCCTTTATTGTCAGCAGGGAGAAGTAGGTACCAAGAAAAATCATTCCTCTGACCTGCCTTAGAAATCTACTGAAGGACGAGACCACTGATACTTCAGCAGATTGGATTACCTTCCACTGACAGGAAAAGAAGTTCACACAAGTAGTCTGAGTGCAAGTAAATCCCACACAAGAAAACAACACTGATCCATAAATCTGGGACCAAGAGAAGTCTTGTAATAAAAGGGACAAACAGCCTCATTCCTACAGAAGAGCCACATTTTCGGTGTACCTGCTTCAGACATTAAAACAAACCCAGATAAAGAAGTATTATGGTGCTATGATCAAAACTACAAGTCATACAAGTTTGAAAATCAAACTTTTACTTATATTGAAGGTTTTTTTACATTGATAAAGCCATGGGAGATGAGTGATAGTTTCTTTTTCAGAATCTTTATATATCTGAACCATATTACATTAGCTTTATGTGTCTGAACCTTTATCTGGCCACCAACCAGTACAGTTCCTTCTGAGTATCATCAAGTATAACTTGCAGCAAGTAGCAAAAAAGAAGAAAAAACTTCTTTGGAACTTCCCTTGTTTCTCCCTGGGAAGGTAAAGTTCTTCTAAATCTGAAATCTAGACGGTACCACTCTACCCAACAAGGAGTTCACAATCAGCTCACCACAAGTCTTTCTGTTCCTATTATTTCATCATTATAGATAACTATTTCCTAGAGCCTTATTTGAGGAATTATGTAATTTGGTGAAAATCTTCCTAAATCTACCTCCTTATGTCTTTTTTTTTCCTTTTCAAATGAAAAAACCTCAGTTTTTTCTCTGATAACTGCAGCAGTAAGTTAAAAAACTTGACTGAGAGAAAGTGCTCAGCCAGAATCAAAAGAAACAGGGACAGAGGTTCCAGGGCTGCCCTGGTGGCCTGTAAGGCTGCGGGGCACTGTCCCAACCCCAGAGCTCGGCATCACACCTTGCCTGAGCCCTCTGTCCTCCCCTGTAGTGCTCAGCTCTGCTGCAATTCCAGCTGCCCAGAGTGACTCTCTGAGCCATCGTAGTTTCAGCACCACATAATCCTGAAAGGGATGTGAAAAGAGTAAGTTGAGGTTGCAGAGGGAAATGCACACACGCCAAAAGAGAAGGGAAGTTAAAATGGTAGGGACATGGTAAGTGTGGTCACTGAACAAAAACAAGACACAGTCAGAAAGCTGAGGAAAGGAAAATTGTCCTGGGTGCCTCCACAGTAGCAATGCAGAGCCTGTTTTTATTCCTTTTTGCCTCACTTCCATAAGTTCTTAAGGAGTACATGCATGAAAAGAAACTGACCTCCTCTTAGGTCATAACCTTTCCTACAAAATATAAATTCACATATTATGATTATAGTGCAGCTATAGTCATTCAGAAGTACTGCAGAGAACTATTTGACATTATCGTATACAGAATGAGGGCAAAGGGAGTTGAGCTACAAAGAGAACCAACTGTTTTTGTTAATGCACAATTTCATAACTAATCGTTTTGTTGAAGCATAACATACATCTTGGGAAGTGATGTATTTGTGTTAGACATTTGTAAATCTAACTAAGAATAAACACTTTGCTTCAAAGCAATCCTGTAAGGAAATGATCGTGTTTTAACATTTGTCTTGGTTTTGAAAGAAGACAGGTATCTGCTAAAGAGGGGCAGGGCCTCTCTTGGAATGGATAATTCAAATCCCCTCCCCTCAAATTATTATAATTTAGAAAAATTAAAACGGCTTTCAGGTAGAGATATGGGGATAGGAATAACAGTTCTTTACTAATAGGTATAACAAGGCAAACAAACAACAAACTCTACAGCAATTAATAGCGAACAGAACCAGGGGCCTTGACGGGGCTTGGTTTCACAAAACTCGGGGCAGTCTGGTCTCTGGGGACTCTAAAAAAAAAGGTACCAAGCTGGAACAGTGAAGGATCCCAGGCTGGTGGATCGGATACAATCCAGAGCTCCGTCGGTGGTCACTGGAGGGCAGGGATGTCCGGCAGGGAGGGCAGTGCGGGGCCGCGGTGCAGAGCGGCCTCAAAGCAGCGGTGGTGAGACGGGGCTGGGCCAGCTCCAGCAGGGCAGCAAAAGGAGAACTCAGGAGTTTTCTTGGGCACACGAGCAGAATGATGGTAGCTTCCCTCAGGATTAGATCCGGGTGGTGCCAGTGAAAAACTCACGCAGCAACAGCAGCATTGTCCTCTCCAATTCTGAGCACACCAAAAGTGAAGCTGCCCCCCAGCCCTGTCTTTTCTTCCTGTCCCCCCCCACCCCGAGAAACTCCCAGAGACAAAGAGTGTAGCCAAGTGCCAGGCTCCATCCTTTTGTTTCACCTGAGCATCGATAAGTACCCAGTAGTTAGTTGCCTCACAACCCTTGGGAAAAAATTCTATATGTGAAAAAAAACAAGAAACAAGCCTAACCCCCAACAACATTATGCCCTAAAAGGCTTGTCTTGTTTTTCAAAATAGTTATACCTGAGGGAAGAAGTGTATTCTGAGGTATACTCCTGAATATTAGCCTATATGAACATACCTCACTTTGACTAGCTAAAAATCATGAGATTAGGCAAACACAGTCTAGTGATAAATACTTTGGGGATCTGAATTTTATTATCAAGCATCACTAGAAAACCTGTTTTGCACATAAACTAGGAAAATACCCCAACGTTTCAGATTTTGCAGTCTCACTAGATACTTAAATTGACAACAGCAGCTTCAAGACCGAGGTGCATCATCTTGTGCATTGTCCAAAGCCATAGTAAATGATGCTGTAATAAGTATAATAGATAAATTCGTGTATGTAATACGGATTTGAGCTACTAATAAGAAGCTACCCAAGGGTGTCTCCAAGATTCCAAAGTTCCAAAACATATTTACAACTGTAACGACGAGGCAGAGCAAGAAGATGGCCCATCCATCAAGGGTGGACCCTCACTTCACAGCTCCTCAACATCCGATACCGATCTTGGTGGAGATCCTGGATGATCAGATCACCCCTCCCAAGACGAATTCCGGAAGAACTATCAAGCAACCTTTTCATGCAGACAGGACTCTTTTAGGAAAATTAAGAAACACAGCATACCTAGACTTTCAATAGACTTGGCCTTAAGGTAAAAAAACTGTATAAAACCCACAGGCTGAAACATAGCAGTGTGGCAGAATTCGGAGGGTACCCTTGTACCGCCACTCTGTCCACCCAACTCTCAATCGATTGTTGTCCCGTTTTTTATTGTGGCTTTAATTCAGTATTGGAGATCTCGCTAAATAAACCCTGTTATTTTTGAATTAGCTTCTAATCATTTATAACAATGCATACACATATAGCCCATGGGAAAAGGAGAAAATCATTAGCTTGGATACTTTTTGAGTCATCCAGCACTGAAGGCGACAAATGTTACCTACTCATTGTGGTGAAGTATGTACACTGAGTTAGTTTAGCTCAACTGAAAGGCAGAAATGTAATAATCCTCAGATTTACTAGAGGTGCTAAAACTGGGCTGTTACATATAGTCCGTATCATGTAGCATTCTTGTTTGGAAGCTAGCCTTACAATTCCATCTATATAAGTAACCATTTGCTAATAATATTACTCATCTGCCTTGGAGGATGTGCTGGATGTGTGGAACTACAGGAAGAATGGCTGTTGGCATCTCTACCACAGCTGGGCGCAGATGTTTGACTAAAGATGTGTTGGTGTGCCCCACTTTCATAATGAGCCTGGTGGGGAGGAAGGATCAGACTTGTGCAATTGCTTTGCACACTGAGGTGTGCCTTCAGTTTGCTGTGGAATTTACCATGTTGCATTGGTCTATACAAAAAAATGACTTAAAATAGGTTGATTTATGCCTGCTTTAACTCTCTGTATTATGTGATAAACTGGAGGTTGTCACAGAGATTATCACATACGTTTCACAGGAGTGATGAAAGACAGTGATAATGTGATTTTGTGAATACTTGGTAGAAACTGGAAAACAGGAAAGGAGGATAAAGCACTGCAATTGAGATTAAGTGAAACCGGAAAGTAGCCCACTACTTAGAAGTGCAAATCAAAGGGCTGTCATTTGAATACACCACCATGTGGGTAACAAATCCTTTCCAAAGGCAATTGACCCTATGAAGGGTTATGTGACCCCACCACTCAGAGATGCTCTCTCCATCCTGGTCTTTTTTCAGTCATCTTCTAACCACTGGTTGAATGTAAGAGCAGGATCTCACTCTCCTGTTCCCAGTCCATGACAAACCATTATCCATATCTGTAGTACTAATAATATCCAGAAAATTGATTAAAAGTATGATAATTTCTGGTGTATAAGGCTTAAATGTCAAACATTAAATATAAAAATATGCTGTACAATAATCACAATGTTACTGAAATAAATTAAAACGTGGTAATAACAATATGGAGAACAATTGAAGCCACAAGGTGACAGTAATCTCTGCCGAGGAAACTGTTACTTCAGAGGTATGTTCTGCTGAATTTGCAGTGTTCTTGGCAAGCACAGTTACGGTCTGAAAATAAAAATCTGCTTATTCTCAATTCTAATCTTTTCTCATTCTCGTAACCCTCATCACTGCTGTTAACTGTGACAGATCCAAAGTTTTTACTGCTATCAACTTTAACACAAACCTAAATCCATTTATCCCTACTATTTTCACCTTTATGAGCTGTACAGATTTACCTTTCAATTACAAACAGATATGTTGTAGGTCAGCAAGTACCAAATACTACTTTCACATCAGGTTTTACTGGGAAGTGCCCAACACCTTCAGAATTTTTCAAAAATTTCTCAGTAGTACAGAATCTCTTCTAAGGCCTACAGGTGTTAGAAAGCATGCACAAGTTTGATACAGTTCTTATGGTTTATTCATATAAATATCTCAAAAAACTCAGAGTTGGCATCAACAAATAAACCTTCATATATTTAATTATTTCTCATTTCAGTGATTACTTTGTCTGGAGAATGAGTCCTTATTGGTCTTTACCGATGGCTGCAGAGAGTCTCACTTCTGATTTCCTCCACTTTCCATTAGTGATTAGGTTCTAATTTTGAGGAGACCAGCTGTGGTTGGAAATTCCATTTCATGAAGGGGATGTGCTGGAAACAGGCCCACCAAGTGAACATTATGGTACCCCTTGTGACACATGGCTTTGTTTTCACACAGAACATAAACTGAACATGTAAAAATCTGTCACTGTGAGACATGTTGTGATCAAGCAGGCCAAGCGGATGAAGCCCCTATGGTATGGCGGGTGGTGGTCCAAATATAAGTGTAGGGAAGCCTGGCAGATTGACTACATCACCCTTCCCCAGACCTGCCAAGGCAAGCACTATGTGCTGACCATGATGGAAGCCACCACAGGATGGCTGGAGACCTACCCTGTGCCTCATGCTGCTGCCTGGAACACCATCCTGGGCCTTGAAAAACAAGTTTTTTAGAGGCATATCTCATCCTGAGAGGATTGAGTAAGACAATGGGACTCATTTCAAGAACAGCCTTATAAACACCTAGGCTAAGGAGCATGACATTGAGTGGGTATACCATATCCCCTACCATGCACCAGCTGCTAGGAAAGTGGAGAGGTACAATGGACTCCACTTAAAAACCACCTTGAAAGCATTGGGTGGGAGATCTTTAAAGAATTGGGAGCAGCATCTAACTGCCTTAACTAACTAACCAAAGTTAGTTAGTTAAGGCCTTTGGCCTTAACTAACCAAAGGCCACCTGGTTAGTTAACACCTGAGGTTCCATCAACCAAGCAGGCCCTGCCCAATCTGAGCTCCTGCATACAGTAGATGGAGACAAAGTCACAGTGGTACATGTGAGATGTTTCTTAGGGAAGATAGTTTGGATCAATTCTGCCTCAAGTACAGACAAACGCATCTGTGGGATTGTCTTTGCTCAGGGACCAGGCTGCACATGGTGGGTAATTGTCTTAGGTTGCAATGCAAGATGAAACCAAAAGTATGTATTCTATCGCCATCTGTTGAAACCGGTTGAGGAGATGTTTTTCTTTATGACCCATTCCTTATAACTCCAGGGGGGAAGGGGTGGGTGTCTTCTGTTAATAGGCCAGCTGTTAAAACCAGGTGGGGCAGTGTTCTTTGCCTCTTCCATGACCCATCCTCCACCCGGGGGATATCTCCAGTTAATGGGCCATTAAGGCTCACTGCATGACTGACAAAACTACGTCATCCCATTGTGAGATGCTCCACCCAGTGGGAGGAGCCAAGCATTCCTACCTGGATAAAACCTGAGATTCAGAACATCAGGACAGCCTGTTTTCCACTGGATTCCCAGAGGAAGGCTGGACCCATCTCACCACCACTGGACCTTCAGAGAAGACTACGCCCTTCTACCAGATCATCTCTGCTCCAAGAGAACCACATCTGTCACTCCAGGAGGACTTAATTGGACTACTACCAACACCCTGACCAACAGGGTGTAAGGTTGTATTCTGACTCTGTCAGTGTTTTCTTGTTTGTTTGCTTTTTTGTACTACTACATTTTTATTTTTAATATTCCTGGTAAAGTACTGTTATTCCTATTCCCATACCTTTGCTGAAATTCCCTTAATTTCATAATTACAATAATTCGGAGGGAGGGGGTTTACATTCTCCATTCCAAGGGAAGCTCTGGATTTCCTTTGCAGACACCTGTCTTTGCAAACTTAGACACATGGTCAATGTTTTTTATTGTTCATTATTATGCTAGATTCCCTTTGTAACAATCTGGCTAGGTAAAGAGGTCTGTATACCACCACATAAAATGGATGTACAGAGTTCCCCAAGCAATATTAAATGTTGGAAAATGTAAAAGAGCAACAGAATAAATGGAAAATCATCCCATATATCTTTCTTTGTATTCATGGTTAGACTTCATAGAATTGTGTGAAATCCTTATTGTTTTAAAGAGTCCTTTTTGAAACACACAGAGGTCCATTTTTACCTTCAGGATTCATTAGGGGCTACTTCTGAATAGAGGAGAATGGCAGTTGGTCTCTGGTACTATTTAAAAAATTTTCTCTTTTCCAACATTCATTTAAACTAAGAGGTTTATTCATTGATTCAGCTAAATTCCCCAGGGATAGCTACACAGGAGAAGGGACTGAAAGCTCCAATTCACTTTAATTTGTCTATTTGCTTACAATCTGTATTGGAATGCAGTACCAAACAGACAGAAGGTTTTTTTTATTCATGAACAAACTCTTTGAATTAAGTACATTTGAAAACACACATTTAGTTCTGAGATCAGACTGGTACAACTTCTGGCTCTAGTGAAAGACAGGCATGGTTTTTGTTATAAAAACACTGCAGAGCGAAGTTCTTTGTGGGCCTAGTGTGGCAGAAAGTGGAAATATAAAATTCTGTGATTCACACCACAGGGGCATTGACTCCTCTTTGACATAGTCAGTCTGAAGTCATAGCTTCTGCTCAGAGTTTGCTGTTGGACTGAACTGTTCTGATGGGGCTGACGCTAAACAGATATTAAATCTCTGTGAATTCAGTCAGGGCTGGTGCTTGAGTGTTCTGCTGATTCATGCAATGAGAAGGCTAGCAATCCAAGGAAATGAATACCAAAAAAAAAAAAAAAAAAGAAAACGGGGAAGAACAAGCATTCAGCAGAAAACTTCAGCAGATACCGCATTTAACAATACCAACTCTGCCTATAGATGAAGGAATGACAGAAACACTTAGTATGGTATTGATTTGGCAGGGTGCAAATTTCACCACAAATTCAACACACATAGTCAAAACCCAGGTAAACTCTGGAGTCTAGTTCATGCCTTTGGAGTCAACTCTAGTGATCTAGAGGACACAGGGGTTTTTGCAAGGCCCAGGCTACCACAACTGCCATACGAAACTTCTCAACTCCAGCTTGATCCTAAGCAATGGATCTGCTGTGTGGTCATCCATATGTTACAGGCCTGGGGAAAAAATGTTCATCCTCAGCTGAGCTGATGCCAAAACATCCTCTTCCTGCCCCCTAAGCATGAAGGGCCTCTAGAGCATTCCTTTACTCTACAGGAGTTGGGAATTAGTGAAGCCCTGGCTGGTTGGGTGATCAACTGGGTCCTTCTTGACCCAGAAAGAAGAGATTGCTAATTGGCCCAGGTCTGTATTTATTGGCATAAGTCAACCATGAACCATCAGAATTACATGGCTTCCTCTTTCTTTTTTCCAAATACATGATCTACAAAACAACAACATCTTAACAAAGGAAGTTAAGTGTGTGCCTCTTTTAGAAAGCATCTGTTGTTTGATAGTTCTCAAATATTATGTATGTATTTATGTAAGTATCTATCTATCTATCTATCTATCTACTGTCTCTCAGAGTTTTAGCTTTGTTTCATTTTTGCAAGCAGAGAATGAGAGTAGTATTTACTATACAGCATATAAAAGTATGTGATCATAATATTTGATACATGATTCTCTGAATGATAATTATCATATTAAACTCATTAATTATGACCTGAAGTATAGTTACAAACTGATGTGCCTGTTTAAATAAATGACCACTGCTATACTTTATTTTTTTTCATATTATCCTTAGGCCAAGGAAACCTTTCTGAAATAAAAATGTGTATCAAATGTATAGCCCTTTGTCCAGTTTTCCCTTTTTTCTTCCAATTATATTATATGGTATATGTTATGTGATATGTGTCCATCTAATTTAACAGCTTAAAGAAATAAGCAAGATTTCTAAGTTGTGCTTAACCCTGTTGACAATATTCTACAGTCTGTGGAAATACTGTCCCACAGGATTTTTTCTCTGGATGTTAAAATAAAGATCTTCTTGTATATAAATGAAATATTTGTAGTTGTAGAACGACATAAAAATTTCCTAAATATGCAAATTAAATAACCACTTTAACCTTGCTTAAGGTACAGAAAAGATGGGATAAGAAGTGTCTTTGTGCCTGTGGGTCTGCACTGATGTGTTAGCATCTCAGTACAGAGTTGTTCATATTAAAAATCTCCATCTCTCTGCAGCCCTTCAAAAGACACAGCCAGAGAACTGAGCTGTGTCCCTCTGAAAACCTCTCACTCTTCTGTTTAAGAGAAATGTCTGTATTTTTGAGCCCTGAATGAATTAAAGCCTTTGATTATTCAAACTTTTTTTTTAAAGTAAAACAATATTTTAAAAGTTTTCCCATATCAACTGAGTACCAACATTCATCACAATCAGATGTATTTGCTACTGGGCTGAACGTGATATTTTGTTTAAGCCTTTGTAGTATAGTATTTGTAGACAGTATTTGTTTTGGGAGGTTTGTCCCCCTTGGTAATGGTGCCAGTTCCCACTCCGTAACCACTGACTTCTCCTCCCTATTGGGTTCCTTGGGCTATGCCAGCTGTCTGGAGCCAAATACTGCACAGGATGGATGGATGGATGGATGGATGGATGGATGGATGGATGGATGGATGGATGGGTGGTTAAATGAATGACTGACTGACTGACTGAATGACGATCCTTATGCTTCACATTTCTGTGTCTACACTGGTGTGGTCCTTGGGAGTAAGCAAGGAGAACAGTATAGACATAGACTGTGGACACCACTTGCAGAAGACAATCTAATAGTATGAGCACCTGTGTATCATAAAGCTTGGGACTTTATTTACTGCCTTATCACCCAAATAGTGGGGTAATTTTGTGTTTATGCAATGTTCTAAATATAAAACGAGTACAAACTTCTAATTCAATATGTTCCTGAAAGCTTGTATGAGACAAAAAATACAACTCATAACTTATCCATTCAGAACATAGGTACTCCTAGCCTTTAAATGCTGACATCTGCACTGCCTTGGTCTCAATTCAGAAGTCATTGTCTTCAAGAAAGCCCAGAAGCATAACCTGAAAATACAATCTTTTCTGAGTGCTTACTTCCAAGCCTAGCAGCATCATGAAAAGACAAGAATCGGCTAGCTCAGCCATGCAGAGATTGACATACCTGCTGTGCTCTTTGCCACAGGCAAGGCCAAGTTAATTACATCCATGGAAGGGTGAGCTTCTGCTGATATATGAGGGCAGAACACACATGTCTAAACTGTCATTAATACAGGTGTGAAAGAGGCATTTCTTGTTGGCAGTCTGACCAAGTAGATCGAATGCATTCCTCCAGAATTAGCTTTGTCACCTTCCCTACAAGTTGTTGACACACTTAGAATTTTAACAAAATAAATGATTATGAAGAATTGCTATGCAGTGCAACAGGCATGAAGGTTACTGAAAGTCAGCAGAAAAGAGAAAAGGTGGCAGAGAAAATCACCATTTTCTCATTTTAATCCTAGCTTGATAATTGGATAAGAAATAAGCCTGACAAAATATCTGTTCCTTTAGACATTGAGACAACCGTTGTGCTGGTAAAAAGGGTGATCTAAATTATGCCATTGACAGAAATGAATCAAAGATGTCATGAATAAGTGTAAAACCTGCAATTTATGACTACTAGTAATCTGCAGTGCTATTAAAAAAGGTAATAGCTGGTACTAGCAGACAGGGTTAGAAAGGGCAGGGTGAGATTATTACAGTCAGAAAGGGAGATTGTTGCTATGTAAAAACAGCATACCAAAGAAAAATGCAAACTGAGGTGCCTGCCTCATTTTATCATCTTTAGAGACACATATGAACTATTACTTTGATTTTTTTTGGTGTTTTTTTTGCTTTTTGGTAAATTCACTGAGCTAAGTACACTATATACATCTAGCATACAATCCTGTTATAAAATGAGGAGTTATCGAGGGATTTCAGCAGCTTCCAGAACTGGTGTGATGACAGGAATACTGTAAGGAAAAGCAAAAGGGAAAAAAGATGTGACTTTTCCCCATTCTGCCAGTTAGTGTAAACAGGCTGTAAATGGTCTGGCTCAGTGTGTAAGCTGCCAGTGATTTCTTTCCTGTATCGCTCCTCTCAGGTGCTTCTGCTCTGTCATAGATGCTGCTATGAATGGCCAGGCATTTTTTCTCACTGTATCACAACACTGTTTTAAAATCTGAACTTGAAATGCATGTACGATCACCTGTTCTGTGTTCTCTGTATCTCTCTTCAGTGATCAGTTGTGACAAACTACAGATTGTCTGATAGAAAATTGAATTGTTAGCATTTCGGACAATTCTCTTTTTCCTTACCTCATACCCTTAAGGCTCTTTCTAAAGAAATCAGTCTACTGTCAAGGCAGTAGATTGATACCTGTCAAAACAGGTATCTTGAATTGCAGTGATTAGTGAATCAATTTTTGTGGCAACTTTTGTACTTTAAAACAAGTATTGAAAGTAGTCTGGACTTTTCTCTCAATGTGCAGGAATTTCTTTCTGTTTGTGATTTCCTGCCATAAGAGATTTCATGCAGATAATGGTTTTCAAAGAATGTAATTGCTTGTGCAATTTGAGATGATAACTTAGTAGTTTTTGTTTCCTGTCCCAGCCAAGAACAATGAGGAAAGCTTAACAGAAACCTAGCAAATTTTGGACTGCTTTATTCTTCTTCTGCTGCAAAACAAAAATGTTAACATAATATAACCTCTATCAGTTCAGTCAACATAACGTTATTAGCTGCTGACCTGCTTTCTTTATCTTGCATGTTACATATTCTCAGAACACTTTAGATCCCTGAATGCAGCTTTATGTAGTGATGGGATTTCTAGAACAATGCTTCTGGTCAGACCACACAGAGCCATATGCCAGATAATAGGCTTGAAGACACGCTTCTGGATCACACTATATTTCTGTCAGTTACAAACACTGGAATCAGATTTTTAACTGTATGGTCAATATATGCATTGTCAGCTTTATAAATATAGTATGTATTGTTTTTTTCATGCAGGTTAACCTGAAGTGTTTTTGTATTCAAAGTCTGTGTTGCCCTCAGTCTGAGATATTGCTGTTCAGTGAATAGTTTCACATATCTACTCCTGGAAAATCAAAGAGAATTATGAAAAGGAATTGCACATGGATTTCAGTTCTGCATTAGGGTTTCATGTGAGTTGTTTGTCAATCCTTCAATACTTCATTAATATTCAAGAACATTTATACAATAAATTATGGCCTCTAAACATTTTATATTAAATGTTAATATAATCAGACATCTACACTTTTCCCCCAGGTACTACCCTGCAAATATATTGTTATACTTAGTAGAGTGTTTTATTATGATGATAGTAATTTTCTAAAGGTATGCTGGCATTATTAATATGCATTTGTATTCCAGACATATAAAGAAGATATTAGTTGGTTAATAATAAGGAATTAATATTAAACTCACCAAGACTCAATTTTTATTTTCAAAGCTGTCTTAGTCTAGGGAATAACAAATTATTCAAGTAGAAAAACAAAAGTGATGTTAATAGCAGCAACTATAAGACAAATTGTAGGAACGAATTAACAGACAAAATAGCAGAGAGAATCACTTATTCATGTAAACTTTGTTTTGTTACAGTTATGTACTTTGTATCAGCAACCTGAATACTAGAGGCTGGTGAAATGTACACATTAATAGTAGGGTTTTACACTTACCCAGCTTTCTGGTATAAATATTTTTAGAAATACAAACTGTAAAGAGATTAATACACAATTTTACCTTTTGAGGCAGTCTTTTTATGTTCTTGTTATAGGAAAAAGGTCTTATGAGTGTGGGAACTATATATCAGCAAGTGCTTGATTTCCAGTATGTTTACAGTTTGGTGGTATGAAGCATCTATGCTTCTATTCTTCTCAGTGAAAATCATGAAAGATGTAAGGAAGGAAATCTTTCCTTCTCCATTTTTGTTTCTGGTTTTGAGTCTTTTATTTCCTTCCCAAATGACTTCCTCCTGTTTCTCACAAAACATTTTCTATAAATATCCTTTCCCACTAGACATGTGCCAGAGAATCTGCTGTCATTAGCCCATCAGCTTTTCCTTTCTGCTGGACTTTGCAGCCTCCTCTCCCCAGGTCATTCCACTGCTGTTTCTACCACTCACTAAAGGGACAAGCTGTGAGGAAAATGGGGATTTTCCACTCCCTGCATAGTCCTGAAGGAGGCAGAACACGTGGAACTGAACAACCAGCCTGTAGGGATTTCTGTTTGAGCCCCAAAATCTTGTACCCAAGGAGAGAAGACAGCAAGAAGCTTGAGCCATTTTTGGGGGGACAAAGCCATCTTAGCAGGGGAAATAGCTGCCTTTGGCTTGCTTTTCAGAGTGTACAGCAGAAACAGGGAAGGTGTTCAGTAGTTTGTCCAAGTCCTAAACAGATTTATTGAGGGGTCCGAAAGTTCAGAATTATGAGACACTCCCAGTGGACCTGGCCTAATTGTAGCCTGGTTTTATACCAATTACCATACCTGCGACAGGGGCAGGCATGATGTACATTCTGCATACTGGGAACTAACAGCTGCCTGCATTCATATTAGGGTTCTCCCTAGAGGATTATCCTGTCCTTCTATTCAAAAAGGCTGTAATATGTTATACTCATTATAGGTGAAAATCTTGCTGGTAAGCATAACGCAGTGCATGAATCACTGAATATAAAACAAGTTTGCTAACAATGTTTTAGAAAAAAATCTACATTAAAACATTGTTTTCTAAACTCACAATTTCATCTTTGAGATCATCCACATTTCCTCAAGAAAACTGGGATTAGAGTCTTTCCCCTTTGTGTTATTCCCTGTTATACTGAGGGAATTCAATGGCTCACATTTCAATGATCTGTGTGGAGTGAAGCTTTCAGAAGAGTCTCTTCTCTTTCTGCCCTGCCTGTGGCATAGAATTTGGTTTGTGTGCTGGTAGCTGGGGAGGGCTACAGGGGTGGCTTCTCTGAGAGGTTGCCACAGACTTCCCTATGTCTGACAGAGCCTATGCCAGGGTGGACCTGCCACTGGCCAAGGCTGAGCACACCAGTGATGGTGAAACATACCTAAGAAGGGAGAAAAACTGCTGTGCAGTAGCAGCTGGAGAGAGAAGTGAGAATCTGTGAGAGAACCATCCTGCAGACAACCAGATCAGTGCAGAAGGATGGGGAGGAGGTGCTCCAGGCACTGGAGCAGAGAATCCCTTGCAGCCCGTGGTGCAGCCCATGAAGGGAGGCAGATGTGCCTCTGCAGCCCATGGAAGCTGCGGAGGTGCAGAGATCCACCTGCATTTCCTGGAGGATCCCACACTAGAATAAGTGGGTGCCCAAGAGAGGGTGTGACCCCATGAGAAGCCCATGCTGGAGCTGGCTCCTTGTAGGACCTGTGGACCCCTGGAGAAAGGAGCCCACTCTGGCGCTGGTTTGCTGGCAGGACTTGTGACCCCATGGGGGACCTACACTGGAGCAGCCTTCTCCTGAAGGACTGCACCCCATGAAAGGGACCCTACACTGGGGCAGTTCCTGAAAAACTGCAGTCCATGGGAAGAACTCACATTGGAGAAGATCATGGAGGACTATCTCCCATGCAAGGAGACCCATTTTAGAGCAGTGGAGGAGTGTGAGGAGTCCTAGCCCTGAGGAGACAAGTAGCAGCAGGGACAGTGTGATGAATGACCTCAGCCCCATTCTCTGTCCTGTTTTGCCAATGATGAGAGGAGGCAGAGAAATGAGGAGCAAAGTAAAGCCTGGGAAGAAGAAGGGAAGGTGCTTTTAATTTGGTTTTATTTTTTCTTATTTTATTGGTAAAAAACTAATTCCCTCCAGTCAAGTCTATTTTGCCTGTGATGGTAACTTGTGAGTGATTTCTCTCTGTCCTTATCTTGACCAACGAGCCTTTGGTTGTTAGTTTTCCTCCTCTGTCCAGTTGAGGAGAGGAGTGATAGTGTGACTTTGATGGGCACTTGATGTCCAGCAATGCTATCTGCACGTCATGGTCTCTGTGGCTGGCACTCTCTGATGGTGGCTACGGCCTCCTGAGGGACCAGTGAGGATAAGGCTTCTAAATCAGGAGGTGCAGAGGAGCATTTCTTAGCAGAAGGGATTTTGTGTCATGGTGGTCAGAAAAATGGAGCATAGTACAATCTGGCTTGTATTGCACACAAAAAAACATTGCAGCCACTGGTGCAGATTAGACTCTATTAATTTTACAATGTGTTAATCCAAAATATGTTAATCCAAACTGTAATTCCCAGTCTGCTGAGACAAAAATTCAATTTCAATTCCGTAGCTAGACAAGTGAAGATGGGAACTGTAGGAAAAGTTGATGATCACAAACTACACATCACTAGTAAAATTAATGCTGCATACTTTGTATTTTATTTTAGTTTAGTGTCCTGGTTCCCTCAATATTACAGCACTTTTCTGGGATAGGAATCTTCAGCAACAGTATCTCAGTGACCTCTATTCTGCTGCACAAGACAGAAAGCTGATTCTTCTTGAGTCTTTTGTAGATTTCTAATGTTTGTGGTGACCAAAAGGCATGTTAGCCCCTTTGCCAAAGGCTCTTGAAAGCTGTCTGGGGGAGGCGAGCTGCATACCTTCCAGGGCCGTCAGAGGCAGGGCAGCATTCCTCTGCTCCCAGCCCTCACCCATCTGTCCTCCATCAGCTGGGGGATACTAAAATAAATCAGGAGTGGGCTGATGCACAAGCTGTATTACAGAAGGTATGTCCTCCCCAGGAAATGTGTAAACAAATATTTGAAAGATCTAAAAATATGAACAAAGATGCCTCTGTGGCAAACAATGAACCTTCAAAAGTCTGTGGCACATGTTCTACATACAGTTGTTAGGTAGTGAAGTTAAATTGTTAAATATAATTAGTTTTAAATAGCCAAAGCTGTAGAATCTTCAGCCTCAATGTTGCATCCTTAATATTAAGCTTTTAGTTTTAACATCTTGCTTAGTTTTGGTGTGGCTACATCTGTGTAATGTATTAGATATATTAAAAATAAATATTATTGCAAAACATCCACTTACTCCTACATAATGTTCTCTTTTGGTCTGGCCTTTGCTACTGAAAAAAAAAATCAGGCTTACATCTGTAATATTGTTCAAAAAGTTGGAAGTGGTGCTGAAGATGACTGTATCTGCCCTGAGTTCTGTCTATTGCTAAACACTTGAAAATTTCCTGCTTCAGCACCAGTAATCCTCCTCTCTCACTGTACTTGGTCCGTAAAAAGTCAGTAAGAAGGACAGTGTCAGGGCAGTGCTACAACATTTTCATTTGTCTGGTCTCTAGTAACAGTATTTCTCCCAATTCAAGCACACTAACTCATATCCTGTCGCTCTTGCTCTGCCCAAGACCTTCTGATGTTTATGACTCTTTTCCCTTGTGCTGAATCTCTGCCCAGTTATGTGTCATGAACAGCCTCTGCTCCCTTACAGCCATATTTCCTCACCCTGGCCAGAGATCTGCATGTAAGGAATGAAGTCACTCCCAGCCATTACTGGTCTCTGTGGCACACAGCTCTTCATGCTTCTCTGGCCCAAATTCTTATTTTACACAAGTGCTCTCTGCCTTTGCTATCCAAGCTAGTCCTATATCCATGCAATTAATATGTCCTTACAATATTTAATTATCTACTTTGTAAAGAGGTGTTTAACAAGCTTTGTAAATGGGTTGTAAGGCAAAAGGCCTCTAAAAGACCAGGCAAAAAAGAAGCACAGTTGCTCAGCTATATTTTTCAAAAGCAGTCTGATTTGTCAAAGATGAACTCCTTTTTGTGACTTTCTGTGAATTATCTCCACTTAACGTCTAACTTTCTGGGGATTCCTTGAGTTTCTCTCTAACTGATACTTTGTCCTCTTCATTCTCATATGACCTTCCTTAGCAACAAAGAACTGAGATTTTAATGACGTTTTAGGGTTTTGTTTGCATGGTCACAGCCATGTAAATGATTAAATAATTCTTTTCCTCTGTTGAAATTTGATACATTCCATTTTTTAAAGGTTTCCTTTGGCAGCTGGAAAGCAATTGCATGCAAACGCTTCTATTATATAACCTTAGCCATTCCAGCTACCATTTTTCCCAATTAAAAGGATCTCCACCCCCCATGAACAATACTGTTTGATTTCAGAGCTTCCTCTCATCTTTCTCAGCATGGACAATACTGGATCAGTCCTCCTCTGTTGTTCCTATTGCTCTACTGCATCTCCTCTCCTCAGCTGTTTGTACCTTCTTTGAGAGAAGAAGTGAGAGGGACAGGAGAATGTGTTCTCACAGTACTGTGGCTTCTCTAAATTTTTATGAATGCTTTGCACTCCTACAGCATCACATTTACTCAGCATAGCCCACACCACCACCAAAGGGCATGGGAAAACCAGACACTTGATCTCCTGCCTTCAGAAAACTGGATAAAGTTTTCATTTGTTGCTTTTTAAAAAGAGGTCAGATTGATAACTACAACAACAGCTTAGTTTCCCTTTCTCTTCTCTAAAGTATGTTCCATGAGTCACTTATGTCCTTGTGAGACAAACTTCTGTGATGGAAAATTTCCTGTTTCTGTGGTTGACCATAACACCTTTATTTCCAGTTGCCAATACTTGACCTTTGATCTATATCACAATTGTGATATTTATTTTTGATTACTGTTTAGATCTCCTGTCTTGGTGTATCATTTTTCTCAATAGTGGTTTTTCCTCTTCTGAGAAATGAATGTACACCCAAGAGAATATATTTTTATAATGCACATTTATATCTATATGTATGTATTATTTAATAATATTAATCCCTCTGTAAAGTACTAGTTTATAACCATGTAGAACATAAAATAGTTTTGGGTACTTACATCACCCAGGCAAAAGTCACAAAAAACCAACTACAACTCAGTTTGTACTTCTGCCTGACCACTCATGAGGGATACTAAAATAAAGTAAACGTTCTTTTATTTCTTCACATTGGCTATAATTGCTGTTGTGATAATCAGTCTCTGCAGGCCTGCCCCTTTGCTTCCCCTCTGTGACTGATGGGAGAAGCGAGATCAGGGAATTCCTGGAGCTGTTACATCGATGTACAGGTTTGTGCTGGGACACAACTTCCTTGGTTTTGCTTGACAGATTACCTTTTCAGAACTATAAAAACATACTGTCTCACATCAGCCTCATAAATTTGCCTAACAAGTCACAATAAAATACAAAACAATTCCTCCCATAATCAAGTGTCACTGTGGCTGCCACAGATGAAGATTTTATCATAGCTAAACATTTATCATAGCTAAACACATATCATATATTGTGTTTGACAGTGTTTAACAATGTTTATAACATCATGGATTTGGATAATTACTATGTTCCTCTCCTATGGAGAACCATAGGTTTTGATTGCTTTGTGATACAACACAGTTAAGTCTTCCTTATCTCCACTCCATGGGCTCCTGACAGCTATAGAGACACTGATCTGAGTGGAGGTGGAGCAGTCAGGACTGTCACTATGACCTTAACAAATCACTGGGAAGTTTTTTATGCTCACAAAACCAGTAGAGATTGATTTTCTGTTTGGTTAATAAATTGGCGTTTGCTGTGTCATAACCTAACTGCTTGAATATGTAACATATATTCTTATTGTCTCAAGAAGAATACTTGTGTTTGAGCACAACATGCCAGAGTTTTCTGATCTGTTAGAATTAGTGAGTTGAAGATTGCTGAAGTTACTAGGAATTTAAGGTTCCTTAAAGGAAGATTGCTGAACCCTAGACTTCCAAAATTAAATCACCCTGATGGAGAAATTGTAATTTAAAAATGATCTGTTAATTACTAAATAAATAGAGCCTTCTAAGGAAAGGCCTTTGCTCTGGCAAGGTACTCCTGATTCATCTGCTGGGCCTAATAAAAATAATAACCTAACAACAAATAATTCAATATAATTCATTGTAGCTGAATACATGTACTGTAAAAAAAATAGATTTTGCGGTCATGGTGATAGAAAGTAGATTCAAATGTAGGAATTCTGCCAGCTAGGAGTCGATGTATTCGAGTGTTTGGGATTATCTCCCCCTCTAGTGGCTGTTTTGTGCAAAAATACGAAAACTGGGATTATCTAGCCATACTATAATTTTTGGAGAGTTCATAGACACTTTTAGGTCGGATAGAAGTGACCAAAGTAGACTGTTTATTTTTACTGTGCTGAATTTGAGTGAAAGGGTGTTAGTATAAATCAGAAGAAGATTTGAAATTCTTGGTTTTCCAAAAACCTTGACAGTGATTTGGATATCACAGAATCATGGAATTGATTAGGTTGAAAAATACCTATGAGATCACCAAGTCCAACCTTTGAATTAAATATGTCACAGGATAACCCATAAAATGATGAAATTTTGGGTTTGGATGTGTACAATAATGTATTTCTTTTGTCCCACTGTGATCTTATACTTTTTTTATTTGGCACTGCTCAAAATTTATCTTCAGTGCTTTACAATTTCATGGTAGGTGCTGTGGGTTTTATCCGTGCTTTGGGTTTTATCTGGGTGAACAATTATTGCTGCTGGTGGTATTGCTAGGGGGAGGCTGAATGGATTTCAGTACTGCCAAGTGAGGTAGTATTGTTGCTGTCCTTTTTGTTATCATGTCAGAAATCTGCTCTCCAAGATCAGTTCTTAAGATATTTAAAACTAAACTGGTCCTAAAACACTGACCCTGCAGTTATAATAAAGAGCTACACAAAACCCACTTAGTAATCAGTAGCAGTAAGCAAAACAAAGAACATGCTACAAATTTTCAGGAAGGAAATAGAGAGCAAAATGGAAAATGTAATTACACCACTGTATAAATTGTTTGCCCACATCTTGAATATCCTGTGCAGTTACAGTTCTTCCATCTCAAAAAGGATACGTAAGAATGAAAAAGGAGGAGAAGGGCAGCAGGGTGACCAAAGGACTAGAATGGCTTCCATAAGGAGCATGGTTGGAGAAGGGGTGTTTCTGCAGGGCAAGATACGTCCTGAAGACTGCAAAAATTTGAGTGGCATGGAGAAAATGGATAGAGATAGAATGCTCACCATGTTTTTCAAGTGCAACTAGGGGATGATAGTGAGAACCAGGTTCAAAACAAATAGTTGAAAGATATCTTTATGTAACAGGCAGAAAACTTGTGGATCCTTTTGTTAAACAATGCTATGGACTCAACAGCTTTGCATGGGGCTACTGGGAGGCTAGAGAAGGATCTGGAAGAGATCACTGTGATTTCCTAAGCAGATAAAACGTGGTCTTGGCCTATCCCTGTCTCCAGAGAGGTGCCCAGTGCCAGGACTGGGGCTCCCTCAGTGCTCCTTGGCTGCCAAGCTCCTGGCTCAAGCAGCAGGATGGGGTCTGGCTGCCAGGACCTGCTATCACCCACCCAGCCACCCACAGGGGCCCTGGTGCTCTGGCTGATGTGTAATGGTGGCACCATGACAATAGGCTCCAAAAATTGCCTAGACTAAAGACAGTCAGAGCCTGGGAAAATATTATGCAAAAATATCACGTAAGCTTGCTCTCTTCTTTTTTTTCTCCCAAGGTGTCTTGTGACCGCTTTTGGAACGAGAATATCAAACTCTGGAAATATTGCCCAAAGCATTCTCCTGAATTTATTTAGACACACAAATAAGAGCATGATGTGTGAATAATCCCTTCATTCCATGCTGAATTAGTCAAGCAACAGCTGGAATGTTGTTTTTGCTGTAACTTAAGTTGCAAACAAAACACTTCTATGCTTAAACTATCATATAGCTATTACCTGTAAAAATGTACATTAATCTTCATTTATGGAAACTTATATTTGTGACTATTTCAGTGAAATGGCTTTCTATTTTTATAAGTATCAATGTTTTTTAACAATCTGAAATTCAAAGGAAGTTTTTGTACAAATCACTTCGGACAACTGTTCTGTCATACACTTTGCCAATAGTGGAGCTGAGGGAGGTACTGGGGGCAGTAGGTGACTGCCCAACAGGTCCACCTGAAGGAGCTGACTAACTTGGGAGTTGTCAGGAGTGAAGTGGCTGATGAAATGAGCTGAGAGGAGCTGATGGAGTGACAGGCAGGCTTGGGTAAGTGACTGAGGTGAGTAGTGTCAAATTAGTGTCAAATAAGTAACTGATGTGATTGAAGTCAAAAGTGACACAAGAGAATTGAGGAACCAAGGTGACTGTAGTGACTCAGGTGTGATGCAGACTGAGGCTTTCTGAGATATATTTGGACATACCTATATAACCCTCTGTACACCAAATGTAAGCACTGATTGCATTGCTGAGAAAGGGTTACCTAATGACATGACTATCAGTTCTGAAAATCTGAAAATTTTGTTTCTTTGTCATGTTTCAGCATGGTTTTAAGAAGGGGAAGTTGTGCTTAACCAGCTGGACAGGTTGGATGTAAACTGAAACACAAGAATTTCCACTAAAGCATACAGAAAGAAGAATTATATCGAGGGTGTTTAGGCAGTGGAAAAATTTTAAAAATTCTGTTGAAACCATTAGTAGAAAACTTCCTTTTCTGCTCTGTTGCTTCTAAGGCTGCTGGAAGAGTTCTATGTCCAGTTTTGCATGTCAAATTTTGGTAACAGTACCGACAAACTGGAAAATCACGAAGAAAAGAACCTATGAATTCCAAGAGGATGATGAAATAAATAGCTTTTATCTGAAACAGTTAGCTTATTTCTAGGAGAGAAAAAAATTTAAAACATTTCCCACTGGGGGGCAGTGAGCAAGAGGCTGTGTGGACTTTAGCTGTCTACCAGAGTTACACCACAACAAATACATTAAAAACTATTATTATAAAGGTCATTTTTTCTGCCTGGCCTCTGAAGGACAGATGAGAAAAAAGTGTACTTTGAAGCAATAATTGATATTAATAAAAAATAATGAAATGGGCAAATGAGAACTGGACCCTGGGAGGTTTGTGTATGCTTTGCCTTCCAGAGAGTTTGAAGAATAGATGGAAAATCCTATTAGGGGATGATGAGGAATTCTTGGGCTGAGACTTGGGGTTTCTGCAGGTTTTTTCCAGCCTTGTGTATGTATAAAAGTATGAATATATATATATATATATATTCTTTTTTTTTTCCATAGAAGACAAGTGGGAGATTCCCTCATCCAGAATTCAAATTACATCAAAGGGACCAGAGGAGAAACACATTCCAAGTTCAAATACCTATTTCAAGTCTGGGCATTGGGTTTCTTACACTATTCTGTAAAGAATTTCAGGTTTTCTGCTCCTGAATTATCTGTGTTTTATTACTAGTATTTAGCTTTTACATTCTCGAGGATGTGTTGCCATAGATTGTGGGTGAAGGGAAGCTGCTGATGCCTCAGTGTCAGGTTGCACATATTTAGTCTGTCCTTCATGTATATTTAATCTTAAGACAGCTCTCAGTACTTTCGTGATGCATTGTAACCATTGCCTATAGTCCAATTACCACCTTAATTTGTATCTGTATTTGTAATCTTATCTTCTGTCAGAAGTTAAGGAGGAAGAGATTTTTTGGGGACAGATTCGTTTATGAACACCTTTGGAATTTGATTTATGCATGAATGATCAGCATGTCTAACAGAGTGTCAGCAAGCTCTTTATTTTCACTGCTACCTTCTGGGAGCGAGGAGTGCAGGAAACCTGATAACAAGGAGCTTCTCTGGTCCTTTAAGAGGGCACCCCTCACTGCGTTATCCAATTAGCAGAAAGATGTGCACCTGTAACATCCGGCTGTATTAAATTTCATTGCTCTTTTGTCAAGTAGTTAAAATAGCGGCTTTTGAAGCTTTAAAGTCTCCTGCCTCCCCCGGACGCGTCAGGTGTGGGGGCTGCACAAACCCAAGAGTTTGGGAGTTCCTGAGAACGAGATGTTAAAGGTGAGATCATATCACTGTGTCTGAGGTCTTACTGCTGTACCTGATACGAGTTTTCAGCTTTGAGGGCGTGACAAGTTGTGACACCCTGGGTAGTTGGAGGGTGCTGTCGCCGGGGGCTCCCTGAACCGGCTGGCGGGCGGCCGCTGCGAGCGGGGAATCCTGCGTGGCTGCGGCTTTGGCGTCGGTCCCGCAGTGCGGGGAATCTCCCGGCCCCCGGTAGCCCGTTTCCATGGGAAGCCGGGACTGACCTGGGCTGGAAGGGGAAGTTCAGGAGGCGCCCACCGGACGGCGCGGAGCGGTGGCGGGAGCCCCTCGCCATGGCAACCACGCCGGGCGATGGAGGCGGTGGTGGGGCAGCCGCAGGGCCCGGCCGTGGCCGCTGCCGCCCGCTCGATGGCCCGGGCAGAGCCCCCCGAGCCGCCGGGGCTGGCGGAGCGCGGCGCGGACACGCTGCAGGTGCGGGCGCGGCGGGGCCGCGGGAACAGCGCGCTGGCAGGGAGCGGGGCAGGCGAGCGCGGGGAGCCGCGGGGCAGGCGAGCGCGGGGAGCCGCGGGGCAGGCGAGCGCGGGGAGCCGCGGGGCAGGCGAGCGCGGGGAGCCGCGGGGCAGGCGAGCGCGGGGAGCCGCGGGGCAGGCGAGCGCGGGGAGCCGCGGGGCAGGCAGCGGGGATGCCGCCGGCAGCCCCGGGGCAGGCGAGCCGCGGGGGCGCGGAAAGTCCGGCGTTCGCAGGCTGCGTGGCAAAGGGCGCTCCGGAGCGGCTGCGGCCGTAACTTTTGTCCCGAAGGTGTGCGGGGGTGCGGAGCCGCCGTGTGCGGGCGGCGGTCACCGCTCCTCCCGCTGCTCGGGTGAGGGGCGAGCTGGCAGCTGGAGATAACCAGGCGTAGTTTGCCTCCTCGGAGAAGGCGTTTTTATCGGTGATGAAATCCAAACTTTTACTGCTTATAAACAAACTACATGTTACTGTATCTACTGAGGAGGGCAGCTGTTTCTAATAGCAATTACTCGCCTTGTGACAAGAGTTCACGTATGAAAATACTAAAGGAGTGTGTTTTCACGAGTACCACCGTCTTAGGGTGCTCTTGAGTCCTCCAGTAAAGGGGAATCGCGCAAGTTCCCGTTTCTTGCATCACACTGGAAGTCCGTAGCTTTCAGCTCCACTCCGATAGTTACTTTATTGCTATCTTCGTTGAATCGAAGCACATATCAACATTATTTCAAGGAATGACATAGTTAATAAAACAGTTGCTTGTAAACTATTTGTTTTCCCTTTGTTTTGGCTGAGTCCCCGATGTAACTACGAGCAGAGAAGTTTCCAGTATGGCCTTTCACTATTGACGGAGCGAACGTGATTGCCTTTTCCTGGAGGGCGCGTACTGTAGTTCATAGATGCTAGGGATGGTTGGGTTCCATATAGATTCCCATAATGTTAAAGCAATACAAATGCCCCTCATTCTTAAATTTTGCAGTAGTTACCAGGACATGTTCCAGATGCGTTTGAACTGCTATTTTTGTACAATTGCATACTTAAAAAGTACTTGTGCTTATCTTTTAAAGAGTAACTTGTTTATCAGGAGGGCTGTCCTACCAAAACTTAAAATTTTCAAGCAAAAAGAGTCCGTTCAAGGCTGTGGTAATAGAATCTAGAATATGTTAACCTTACATAAAAAAGATATTATTTGGTTTACAAGAAGTTAATTAAAAATGTAATTAATTAGGTATTTATTATGTGAAGACAGGGATAAAAATGAAGCCACTCTTTCTTATTAAAATTCATTTGAATTTTAATAATGGTATTTTTCAGTTGAGAATTTGACTCCTACTTTTCCTTTAGCTTTCATGGATACGAAATAATGTATACAGAACTTTTAAAAAAAATGTATAGTTTGATTAGGTTTATTGTTTTATGTTTTCATGTGCAACCTGGGAATGAAATTTATATTAGTAAGCAATGTATGTCTTGTTTTTCCCCTTTTCTGGAATGGGGCTTGATGAGGTACCTTTTTAATAACCGAAAATGTCCAAATGTCCTCCTACATTTTAGCAGCCTATGTTTTGCAGGGAATGGAGGAAGATAAAGATGAAAGAGAATTTGTTCCACACTTGAGCAATTCACAGTTCAACCACTAAGGACAAAAAGTAGATGTGTTACTCTTGTGTAGTGTAACTTGCCTTAATAGGAGTTTTTAATAAACAGACCAATATAATTGTTAACATTTTAAATTCTACCTTAAATCTTGGGATGTTCAGGTGCAGTAGCCCATGTGGAAAGGAAGATTCCTTTTCCACTGCCTCCCCAGTGGATATATAGTGGATTTTTAAAATAAGAATGGGGAGTATGTAACAAACACCTCTCAGGTATTGGCAGTTTTCCAGGGACACAAAAATTAAGACACTAATAATTCCTCAATACCAGAAGTGTAAACAGGGAAAAAACATTTGATTTGTCAGTGAAAATATGTGAAAAGGTTTAAGACTGTGACAGCTGTTTGGCAATGACTTTATTAAAAGAAATAAAATGCTTTCCTTGCCAATAAAAGATAAATTTTCAGCCTAATTCTATAAGCCATGATTTTGGTATTGTCCTGATGGAAAACAATTCCTCAATTTTATTAGAGGTTCTTTTTTGAGACAATATACAGAAGAGGCCATGCATTCAGCTTCTGCCAAAGGCAAGTTGTTATAAGTTGCTGAATTCATGTACAAACACTGCAGGAGTTATAACCCAGCAGATCATTGCTAAGAAAAACCCTGCACTCAGCAACATACATAAAAATGAACAGGGGCAGGAAGCTACATGTTGTGTATTTTTCTGAGGATGCATGCAAAGTTGCAAGGAGAGATGGTTAAGGTGTGTAAACTGGAAAGAGAAAGTGTATGAAAAGATGGAAGTACTTCTTCAATGTCCAGTGAAGAGATGTATTTTCTGATTTTTGGAGCTGTAATTTTTTAAGCAATGATTGGCTATATTTAATCAGAATTAAAAGTATCCACTTGCTTGCTGGTAGTGAAACCACTAAATACTGATTTTGAATGTCACAGTGTGCAGCAAATGGCGTGAAACAGGCTGTTACTGTCAGTTAAGGTGGCTGAAGTAAGCTTAGCAAAGGCTGATGGCTAATCTGCTCGAAGATGGAAAGAGCCTTTTGTTTTCATCGCAGTAGGATACTACCAGAAATTAGAGAATATGCAGCAATGGAGAGAGGAATTGATGCAGTAGCATGAGAACTATGTGTAGAGTTAATGAATTTTCTAGCAGGCCTTTCTAATCAAAAGAAAACAGAAGCCAAATGATGCTGTTGTGTTTAGAATACAGGGACAAATGAGGAATCAATATGGATTCCGTTTGCTAAATATATTTGGATAAAACGTGACATCATATGTTTAAATGGGAAAGAAGGATTTTTCTTGGGCACAATCAGGCTGTGACTGGTTGAAAGAATGTCACAGGTCCTTAGTGGTTTCAGTTTTTGGTAGCCAAATAATATTTGAAACTGCTTAATAGACACAAGGAACATTTCCAAGGGTCTGTGACTGGCAATGAAGGAGTATTTCATCATTACACTTAATATTCAAAAGGTTTACAGATAAGGAAGACCTCTGTCATTTAACCTAGATCAGACAATGTGTCGTACTACAAACACATCAAGAATGATAACACTTCATGACAAATAACAATCGTGCCATAGAAGCAGAAAGAGGCTTAATAGCCAGCAGCTATGGGGCATTGTGTCCAACCCCCTCCACTCTGAGTGTGCAGGCAGAGATGGTAAGCTGGGGACACAGCAGTAGCACAGCTCTGGTTGCTCAGCAACAGTTGCAGCTTTTACTGTGAGTGAGAGTTAAGCAGGCAGTAGCCGTAGTGCTTTTTCCAGAAAGGTTTGATTAAGCACCGAGGAGCAAATTCCTCTCTGACATGGTTGGAAGACACAGGATACTTATGTATAGCCCAGAAAGCCCAGGATAACCGTATAACTTTGCATTATTGCCACTTTTGTGGAATTGAATAGGTTTTGGTGTTTATGTAATGTTGAAATTTGTAATCTATACTTCCTCTATAGCTAAAGCTATGTAAAGCAAAGTGCTTAGTTATTGGCTAATAACTAAGTGTGTAGGTTTCTGAGCAGACATTTAAAATACCTGAAGGAGGTGTTGGGGTGAGGATCTGGGACTGAGCCACAGGGAAAGAGATAACATTGAACACCTTCTGCCTCTGTGCAGCTAAACTGCCAATGGTGAAAGGCTGCAGCTGGTCCAGTTTAACATCACAAGAGAAAGGGACATAACACCAGTAGTTCTGGGAAATAATAGCGTGCCTCACATGTTGTGGTGTTCCTGTAATACCCAGTAGATTGCAGGGTGTCATGGTTTAACCCAGCTGGCAAATAGAGCCCATACAACAGATCATCTACTTCTCTCCTTGCACTGGGATGGGGGAGAGAATTAGACTAAAAGTGAAGAAACTCATGGGTTGAGATCAAAACAGTTTATTAAGGAAAATGAAGTGCGTGCAAGCAAAGCAGTTTAAGGAATGCATTTGCCACTTCCTATAGGCTCCATCACATGTGATGTGAGTTGGGAAGGCAAATACCATTTCTCTGAATGTCCCACCTTTCTCCCCCTGCTTTATATACTGAGGATGATGCCATGTACTCTGGAATACCCCTTAGGTCAGCTGTTGTGGCTGTGTTCCCTCCCAACTTCTTGTGCTCCCCCAGCCTTTTGTTGGTGGGATAAGAAAGCCTTGGTGCTGGGTAAGTACTACTCAGCAGTGGCTGAAACATCCCTGAGTTATCAACAGTTTCCTGCACAAATCCAAAACATGGCCCTGTACCAGTTACTAGGGAGAAATTTACCTGATCCAAACCCAGCACATAGGGTATTAGGGGAACTGGATTAAAAGTGAACAAAAAGGCTTAGTGTAGTGAGTGGCACTTGACATTCCTTATATTTTCTAAGATTAAGGAGGGGCAGGCTGAGTTACAGAAGACTTCTTGGAGGCTGTTGCAGGACAAAAAACCTCAACCTTCTTCACTTATTATTTTGGGTACAGTTTGTCCTCAAGCATCTATTTTACTTGTACTCAAATCAGATGTCTTTCCTGCTTGGCTGAGGAAACAGAAAGGAGGTGCCCTCTGTGAGGATGTTGGAAGCATTCAGGACTCCTAGAAAAGCCAAAGACACTGCTAAAGTATGACAAAAAAGGAAATATTAGTGTGTTGTATGAAAAGTATTAGAAACTTCAGATTCTTGGAGGAATAAATCCTTCACGTCGCTGAATTTGGAGATGTGTCTTCTAATCTGTGTACCAAATTATATTTTCCTATTCCATTTGTGATTCCCATATTGCTGTGACTAGCACCCATGAATGTAATTGTTGTTACAGCAGGTCGAAGAATGGTCTAAATTGCAAATTTTAAGCTAACTGAAATGACTTCATTTCTATTATCAGAATGCAGAAGAAGCTGGTATTTTTTGACTGAAATATGTGACTCAAGTCTTTGTATTTTAGATCATAGTTTACAAAAGGAAATACACCAGATTTTTTCCACAGCATGCAACATGTAGTGTTTCACGAGCACTAAAAAATTAAAGAACAATCACATTTTTACTATGGAAAAGAAGTGTTTTGTTTAGCAGGTAGTAGAGGGTGGAGTATTCAAGCCCCAACTGCTAAGGGATTATGAGATCATAACTTAGATGTGCGATCAGATGCCAGAAGTTTGAGTCAGTAGTTCCTCTTTCTTTACAATTTTATCCCTAAAAATCTATGTACCAAAACCATTTAAAATGTGTAGCATGGAGAAAATAACATGCATTCTGCCTTTTTATCTTGTTTTCTTGTGTTAGAGCTGGGATTAAGACACGGAAGACACAGTTTTCTCGTGTCTGGACTCTGTTTATTAATTCTTACCTAAAATACAGTCTCATGAGTTGTGAGCTCTGGCTAACAAGGTAGAAAATGGATTCCTCTCTACCTCTTTCCATGGTCTTTTAAGTGCTGATTACCCGATAATGAGATGACACCTATATTATTTATACTTTCAATGCAATAACTGACCACCCGAGGTCCGCAACGTGGACCTCTTCACCCAATTAGAAAAAACCACCCAAAACCATGGAGAAGAAGGTGAGGAAGAAGGACTTAGCCAATGCCCTAAATCCTCCATATTGCTCTCTATGTATTACTATATACTAAAACCTTAAACCCTAAGTTTTCCACCCTGTTGTTATAAATGCATGGTTAGTTCGAGTTTTATTAAAATAATTCTATGTCTGTATAAAACGAACTGTATTTCCAAGATACCCCCCCGTACAGGATCAGTTCACGGATGAATAGGCAGGAGCTATGACTTCCTCCCTACAAGACAGAACAATAAGGGGATTCCACAATGACAATATGAGACATAATGGTACTTAGAAGAAGTAGATAATGCCAAAGGCCAGGATCACCACCCCAGATAAGCATCACAGACACCCATCAAGAACCACTCAGCCAAAGGAAAATGCAATCAGGACATTTTCCTGTCTTCCCAGAATCCTGTCCACTGCCTGGAAAAGGGGTAATCAGGACATGTTTGCCTTACTGGAATTCTATCCTACATACACACCTGGAGAATGGAATATCCATCTACATATTCAAAGACTGGACTAAACAATGGACAAGCCTCAGGGCACAAAAACTGTATAAAACCCAGCTTTGGGAAATGGCTGATGTGAACTGGGGGGGTCTTTAGTCCAGAGAGGCTGTGTCCATGGTTCACCCAGCTCTGATACCCGGGGTCAGAACTGTCCTTTGATTGTGGCTCTGCTCGATTTCTCACTTTGCCATTTTTCCAATAAATTTCTTAATCGAAAATATTGGGGAAATTGTCATTTATAACACTGTGATATCATACAATTCTATTCAAACTGTTATAAATATTTAGTTTAATTCGAGTTTTTACTGTTTGATTAAAGAATGCTAAAAGTTACCCCCTTGCACAGAAACCAACGGCGGGGGGGGTGGGTTGGTAGGTAACTAGCCTGCCCATAGAACAGTAGACCTGTATTCTCCATATCAATGAGAGGTGGCCCATGCCAAAAGGGTGCCAGATAACGATCACTAAAGTCCCATCACTCCTGGAGTGCTGACTGGAATGCTGACACCTGCTGAGACCAAACCAAGATGTGTTCGTCTGGCAAGGAGCTTCAAGAATAATTCATAGACATGTTTAGTGAAGACTTCAGGAATAATTCATGGACAGATCCAGAGATGTGACCAGATTTCCCGGAATTCTATTCTACTCTAACTCCAGGTGGACAGAAATCCTATCTGCATATTCAGACTGGACAGAAAACTGGCCTCGGGGCCTAAAAACCTTATAAAACTAACCTTCGAGAGATGGTTGGTGTGAACTATGGGGGACCCAGTGCGATAGAGGCTGAGGTCTTAGTTCACCCGGCAGCTCAAAACCCGGGCTCAGAGCTGCCGTTTGATTGTGGGACTTGTCTCTTTTCGATCTCATTTTGTCATTTTCCAATAAACCTCTAAAACGGAATATTGGAGAACTGTCGTTTATAACAAAACTACACACCCAGAACCCCAGTGCTATCACTCAGTTTTGGAAGCCTGTTCCACAGCCTCAGGTCAAATGTAGCGTTTGCTTGAGGCTCAGTGCCTTTTAGCACAGAAAACCTGAAATTCTCAGCCTTCAGGGTTCCAACATGCCTCTCATGACTTCATTTGGCGTGTTTTAAGATGTGAAAATGTAAAACGTAGAAATCAGGATTTCTGAAATCTATTTCTAATGATCTTTAGTTTGATTAAGAAATAAAAGTTCCCTTCTTCCTGCTCTGAATTATTTTCTCTTTTCAAAGTTTTTGACTTCTTCAAGAAGAATGCTTATTATATGTGGTGAACTGTTTATTAATATAAATTAGATCAAGAAACACAGAATTACTTTGTATGAAATAATTCCTTTTACTCTTGATTTTCTATGATTTTTTTTTTGTGTGTGTATAAAGGATGTATAAGTAAGAAGATCTTTCTACTAGGATTTATTAACAGGATTTTTAGCTCATGGCATTCATTGGCTGTAAAGATGGAGGATTTATTTTTTGAGGGAAAAATAAAAAACAGCAGAATGGGGGGGAGAGAGAGTGAGTGAAATAATTCCCTGTGCCTGCTGGAGATGGTGTTCCAGCGAATCCTGGCTGCCCTGGCAGGGAATTGTTTCAAGTCTGGTTGGGCAGTGGCTAGCAGACCGGCCACTACCTCTTTAGTAGTTCAGAAGATGCACGAGAGCTGTTAGTGAGGCTCGACGAAGGTAAGAAGAAGGAGGCCTCGTGGCAAGATAGAGTTTATTGTCACATGCACCCCATGGTGCAGGCACTCACGCGTCCCAGGAGAGAGAGAGAGCTAAGAGGGCCAAGGCCAGAGCCAGGCCCAGACCCAGGGGCCTGGGCCCTGAGCGAAGCCCCAGCCCGAGGCAGAGGCTGAGAGGCAGAGAGGGCGAGCAGGGGGAGGCTCACTGCTTATCAGGGACTAGGGGAAGGGGGTGGACACAAGAGGGAAAACCAATCAGGGAAACGGGGAGGGCACACAGCCAGCAAATAGGAAACGAGGGGTGGGGCATTCCAGCCTGCTCCAATCCGGGACCGAGCCCCTCTCCGAAGCCTCTGGAATGAGGGGGGGAGGCTTCCCGGAGGGGGGCAGGCACTGGGAGGAGACCAACAGATGATTGACTACATATAGTAACAGAGGGGAACAAAGGGAATTTCTCAGGCGGGAGATTGTACCAAATGGGGAGAAGTACAGGGGGAACTTGGGAAGAACCATTATAGAAAAAATGATTATTAACAATAAGTAAGAACTAGAAAACGCGCCGCTACAAGTGAGGGTGCTTTCCACTAATGTGGCCAGGTGATGGGTGCCTGCTGAGCACCCTCATGGACTGATCTGTCTATGCCTCCAGTGCAGCATGTGGCAGTGATAAGGATCAGGAGTGATACTAGGCCCTGTCTTTTCCTTGGGACTTGGCCAGACTCCCTATTATTACCTCTAGTTGGAGTATGCCAATCAAATGTAAATGTTGCTTAGTGGTTTTTAAATATCTTTGCACATTTGTTATCCAGTAATAGTTATCTAGTGTCTCTACGGCTGTTTTCTGCTTTGTTATGCATTATGTATGGTTTTTTCCTAATGTAAACTAAAATCTTCAAAGACAAAAAGCAAAGAAAGGAGAAAGTGAGGAAGGGTGATCCTTTTGCCTGAGGGAATGGCTTCCTACAAGCATGGCAACAGCACTTTAGGGGTTTGCAGGTGCAGACCATAGGGAATAACAGCACAAGAGTATTAGCACCAGAATAGCAAAGGGAAAAAAACCTGCCTGCAGAGGCTCTGGAAAACAGCTTGGGTGCAGGACTACAGAACTCTAAGCCTTTGGCATTATTGAAGTGAAAGCACCTGAAAGTACCATGCCATAAAGTAAAGTAAATAAAGGGCAGTAGAACAGAAAGTACAACTTACAAACATCATTCCCTTCACTTAGAAGGATTAGAAAAACAGCTTGTAGAAAGTAGTTTATATCTGTAAAAGTATTTACTATTTTAAAATTGATAAATGACATAAATAATCAGTTTGCCCAGCTTCCCAAGCTGATCTACAAAAAGTACAAATAAATTTTTTGACCTTTATAGTGATAACTTCAAAGAAGTTGTATTTTTCACAAATTTCTGTTTCATCATCTAATATGCCTAAAATGGAAAACTTGTCTCCAGCAATCTTTTACATTTTTTAGACTGTGCATTTGTCTTAGGCTTAATGAAAGAGTGAAATTTTAACTAGTAGTGATCACAACCCCTTAAAATTAGGATGATAATTAATTTCTATATGTTAGCCAGTTGCTCACCTGTGTAGAAATAGGCTTTGTGGTAGTAATGATCAGTTCAGAGACCATAATTTTGATGTGAATTTAGGTTTAGATTCGTTATTTTCCCATTTTCTTACACTGAATTTTCACTTGCCATTCTAATATATTATAGTTTCTCAGTCTTGGAAGTTTCTGCAAGTCTTTGTGCTCCTCCTTATTACTTTGAATAACTTATTTTTGTCTGCAGATGTCACTCTTGTAGCTTTTCATTTTTCACCTGACTCTGCAGATGCCTGGAGCGTTCCACTTATACCTTAAAACTGTTGCTGCAAGATCTAACTATTCATTTTTTTCCTATTCTCTCCATTACAACATTTAATCAAGTCTCTATCTTTGAAGGTCATTTCCCTTATGCTTCCCCTAAAAGCACTTGACAATTGATCTTTTTGAAAGCTTTATTTGCAAATCCATATAATGTAGTTCAATCTTCTTTACAGTAATGATTATTAACCTCTTTAGTGAAGCTCAGCAGTTCATGATGAGTGTTTCTCCCTTTCACAATAATCTTTTTGTGTTTTCCTTTGGAAATTATATAATTTGAGCTGCCTCTTAATTATATGTTTTAATATAATGCCTGTCACTTTACCTGCCAAGGCTTCCTCATCAGGTGTTTTTCATTCAACTAAGCCTGAAAGTGTGCATTTATTTTATTAGCCAGTTCCAAGTCCTCTGATATTGATGCAGAGTACGTGTCACACTAAGAAGTTTTACTCTTTTGTCTTTGAGTTCCTTTGTAATTTTTGGGCATCTAGCCATCTGAGGCATTACTTTCTATTCATTAAAAAAAAAGGTTGGTTTTTTTTTTCTTTTTCAGCTTATAAACTCATAATCTGACTCTCCTTAATGGGAGGTTTCTGTGAAGAAAATATTGAATTCTGCAGCAAAAATGTATACAAATTTAGTACTCTTCTATTGCTTTCTTATAGAATTATAAAATAGTTTGGATTGGAAGGGCTCTTAAAGAACATCTAGTTCCAACCCCCCTGCCATGGGCAGGTACACCATCCAGTAGACTACGTTGCTCAAAGCCCCAAACAGCCTGGCCTTGATCACCCCCAGGGGTGTGGCATACAGAGCCTCTCTGGCAGTCTGTTCTGTTGTCTCACCATCCTCACAGTAAAGATTTTCTTCCTAAAAACTAACATAAACCTACCCTTTTTCAGCTTGACTCTATTTCCCCTTGTCCTGTCACTATGTGCTCTTATAAAAAGTCCCTCTTTGTCTTTCTTGTGAATTCCCTTCAGGTACTGGAAGGCCACAATGAAGTCACCCCAAAGCATTTTCTTTTCTGGGCTGACCAAACACAGTTTTCTCAGCCTTTTGCCTTAGGACAGGTGTTCCATCCCTCTAATAATCTTGTCGGCCCTCATCTGGACTTAAGCCAACAGGTCCATGTCCTTCCTGTGCTGGATGCAGCCCTGCAGGTGGGGTCTCACAGAGCAGAGTAGACGGGCAGAATCCCCTCCCTCACCTGCTGCCCACGCTGCTTTGGATGCAGCCCAGGACAAGATTGGCTCTCTGGGCTGTGAGTGCACATGGCTGGGTCATGTCCAGCCTCTCATCCACCAGCGCCTCCAAGTCTTGCAATGCCATGGTTTTTTTGAACACATTGTGGGAAGTTTCCTGTTACTGGGGTGCAGCATGGGAGGGAGCTCATTATCAGCACTTTGTATTTCTTATTAGCTATTTTTCAGTCTGCTTTACCTTGCCTTATTGCATCTTTGTCTAAGCTGCCAGGTTTTAATTTATCTGGACTTTTTCCGTGTCATTGCTGTTCCAGCTTTTTGGAGGATGCCTGCTGGCTTTTGCTCTACTTTTTAGCTATGCTGACTGGCTTAATAGTTTGCATGTTGCCTGCAAAGATTTAATTCTTTGAAAGATTATTTCTATTTTCTTACTTCTAGTGGTTCCCCTAAATTGGCTTTGGGTTTTCTAAAGCTTTTGTTAGTGCTGTTGTGATGACTCTCCCTTAAGGGGGAGGAAGCACCTAAGGTTTGTAAATGCTCTTTGGTCAACAGGAACAAAAAAAAAGTAAGAGTGTATGCAAACAATTAGAAAGTTTTATTAGTAAATTGCACACTTGCATGGAAATTGGTGTGTAAGTCTCTGACCTACTACATAAACACCTAATGGCTTTGGATGAAAGAATGGGGTGGAAGGGAAGGAAGAATTTAAAGAGAAAGAGATTAATTAAAGAAAAAAAAGAGAAAGTAAAAAAAAAAAAAGAGGAGAACCAGGAGAAATTAAAGAGTGAGAGATGAATTACAGAAAGAAAGGAACAGAGAAGAAGAGAGAAAATGATCATCACTTCTGGCTCCAGCATCTGTCCAACAGATAAGCATTGATCTAGCTGTATCAGTCCAGCCAGGGAGACATCCAGAGTACTGAGGGGCTCTGCACAGGCTTTATGGACAGGTTTCTCTCTTTCTATATAAATTAGTTACCATGTGCAAGCCTTTCTGGAAAGGCATTGGCGGGCTTTGGGGGTCATTGGTGTCTCAGTCCCATGTTATAGTTCATGCCCACTTCCTGCCATAGATTCCTGCTCTAGAGTTGTGGTTCCTTCTCAGGGAGTAGTGCTGCTCTGTCTCCAGCCTGGCCTTCCTTCTCCAGCAAAGGCTTGTTCTTTCTCATGATGTGTTAATACCACGAATGAATGAGCACCACTCACTGTTATGCAGCCTGGTTGGAGTGTGGGGATATGTCACCACCATCCATCCCATCACCAGTCTCTGGGCCTCTAAAGCCGTGAGGTTGTTAAATTTTGCATTTTATTTGAACACTAGTATTTTGGACCTGATATTGTGCTTTTTTAGGCACTGAGGCCTCATGTATTTTTGAATTATGAACTTTCTACTATTGATGTCTAAAAAAATTAGTATCAGCATTGCAATCTGAAATGGTATTTCCCAGGTGTGTATGAATACAGCTGAAGTTATTTGCTGATTCTGTTCCCTGCCGTGGGCCCCTCCTTGTCACTGTCAGCATGTCACAGTCAATACTTCCAGGCTCATTAGGCAGACAGTAATATCAGATGCTGTGTCTATCTTGTTTGTGACTGAAACTTTATGCTGTTGGGCTCTGGTTGACTCGTTAAGTTGTTTAAACACTGAAATCTTTAAAACCAGAGTGCAATTTTCCACATTTCCTATGTAGTAAATACCTTGATGTATGGCACAAGGTAGCAATGGATACCCTCCTTAGGCTATTCTGGTAGTTTCTAGTGCTATTGTTACAGCCATTTCTTAGACTGAAGATAGGATCTGAGATCGCCCAACTTTATTCCTAGGACTTCTCCTGCTTAGGTAAAAGCTGCTATGTACTTATTTCAGTTTTCTGTTTTCTCCCACCTTGTTCGAAAGGACATTTTACTGTCCAGCCTTTTGCTATGGCTTGCAGTGTGACAGGTTGAACCCTTTGCTTTATCACATCATTAGCTCCCTGTACTTCACACAAGTAGATATGTGTTTTGAGAACAAATTATTTAAGAGTAAAAGCCACAAAGTTTATCTAAATTGTTTCTTCCAAAACTATTCCTTCCATTTCAGCAATGTTCTCATCTTCCAGTGAATCTGGGCCTTGTTTCTTTCCTAGTCTTCAGTTACATACTGAGATTTTATCATTCTCTTTAGTCTGAATTTCTAGGGATGGGTTAATACTGGAATATTTGAGCACTGCTAGAGATGCTTGAAGATCCTGAGGTAGGGTATTTTTGCCTTTGATCCTTGTGCTGGCTTGTTGATGAGCTCAATGTCCACATAATTTGAAGTAGGAAAGGGCAGAGAAAGTGTGAGGTTTTATAGTACCTTAAAATAGAAAATGTATCACTTCCATGGTTACCTGAATGGCAAATTTCTGTCCTCATTAGAATGTCTCTTCATTTGGTAAGACACACGCATCCTGTTTGTCCTGGTAAACAGAAGGCTAATTATTGATCTGTCATTATTTATCTAAAGTGTTTTAGATTTAAATTTTATTTTATTAGCAGTGGATCAAATATGCAATCATATCCTGGAGAACAAATGTTTTGCCTAAACCAGAACAGAGAACTACACTAGGACTTCCTACATCGTGGGTTAGTTCTTTAAGCTATGCTATATTTCACATAAAATCCTTGTTGAATAGCAACATAACATTATTAAAGGTTGAAGTCTTAGTCATATCTGTTACCTCATCAAGCAAGAAAGAAGTGTAATTTTCATTTATGATAGCTTTTCATTTTCTCTCTCTTCCCCCCCCTTTTTTTTTAGCATCTTTGAGTTGAAGATATTAGGTGGCTGACAAATTGTAAACTTGTTAGATATTTTAAGACAAAAAGCATTTTTTAGAATAACAAGCAATCCAGTTACCTACTAGTGCAGGAAATCACTAAATATGCTGAAGTTTTAATTTTTCTCAGCAAAGCAGTTAAATATCCTTGCCTTCAAGGTATTAAAGCCTCAGTGTTATTTGACTTTGAAGGCAGCTCAAGGTAATGTCTACCTTTAGCTCTGATTATTTGCATTGTAGTTGTATCAAGAGAATGTAGCAGAGTAGAATATCCTTTTCTTTAAGTTCCTCAAGTTATATTCAGTGTAGATTTTCATCTGTGATTTCTAAATGATCATCTCTGTAAAAAATATTTCCATTGCCAAATTTTATATAGACTATTTTGTAAAAAACCATGACAGTCATGTACACTTTCAGCCTTTAACCACTAGATGGTAGCTAACAACTATCTACTACTCCTAATTGCCCACAGTAAAAGAACCCTCGTTGCCGGAACTGTGCAATGTAACACTAACAACAACAACAACAAATCATACAATATACTGAGCTGGAAGGGACCCATCAGGATAATGCAGTCTAACTCCTGGCCCTACTCAGAACACCTCAGGAGTCACACCATGTGCCAAACACTTGAACTCTGTCAGGCTGATGCTGTGACCACTGCCCTGGGGATCCCATTTGCAGAATTTAGTCACCCTCTGGGTGAAAAACCTCTTCCTGATATCCAACCTAATCTTCCTCTTACTCAGCTTCAGGCCATTCCCTTGGGTCCTGTCACTTGCTACCACAGAGAAGAGAGCAGTGTCTGCTGCTCCTTTTCCTATCACGCTGTGGGGATGGAGCCCTGCAAAACCCCATAGTGACTGGTCTCCAGCCTGAAGTTACCCCATTTACTAATTTTGATACTGGAAAATGAACAAAGACATTGTGAAATGAACTTTCATAATTCCTAAAATAGTATGACAACTCAATATTTGAGTTTGAAAAGTGTTTCTCTGACATAGTTGATTGTGTGCTTCATAGTTTTACTCATCTGCACAGCAGTAATTTATCCCAAATCTGACTTAATGCTTTGCTGGGTGCTGAGCAGAGCCAAAGCTAGCCAGAGGCATATGATACACTAAAATTATTCTTAGAATTCTCAGTTATGATACAAGATTATGTATCCTCATTAATGTATAAATTAAATTATTAAAAATAATCCAACTTCACCGTGGATCTTGCACTCCTGAAGCATCTAGGGAGGAAATTTATTCTTCAAATCACAGATCTGATGGTGGATCACCAATAAAATACAGGTAAAAGAGGAGGGAGGTTTTTTAAAAGTTGGTTAAAATCTGCAAGAAAACTTTTTTCCCCTAAATTATAAAAATGTTTATATAAGTCAAATCTGATACTGGGATGGAACAAAGAGTCCTTGTTAAACTCTGCCTCAGTAAGAACTGTTCTAGTCAAAAATCTGAAAAATATCAACCTGGATTATTTGACCTATTTACATAGCCATTATACACTACCCGATCTAATGCTGTAGTGGATGTAAAGCAAATTCCTAAAGCAGTATTTTTATAGCAGTTTAAGCCAAAATCAGCTAAACTGTATTTAAGGCTGAGCATTATTTGTTTTTGTGGCTTATAAGCCAAACGAGAGTTAGAGGCTGTAAGAGTCTGGCATATAATAGTTGACCAAAATGTTACTTCTCAGCCTTATGGGTTGGTTGCATTAATGTTGTGCTAAACTGGCTCTGCTGGAAGTCTGACTTTTGACCCAAGGACAGCAGTGACCTGATGATGGCAGTTAAGCACTGTCTCAACCACTTCATTATTTTCTGTTTTCTTTTATATAACTTAATGAGATAGAAGATCACAGGAAGTTGAATTCCATAAACATCAACGATCTTTGAATGACTTTAACCAATACCAGTGTATAATCTAGTACTGTAAATGCAGTCTGCCTCAAGGGTTCTGAGGATATATTACAGCTGCAAGGAGAGTTCCTGTGTAAGGCAGTGATTTGTGATTATTTGATATCAACACATATATGGGTTCCCTTCATGGGTTAGATTAATTTTTGTCATGACTGACAGTCATTTTAATTTTAAAAATGTCGCATTCCAAGTTACTTAAATGACTGAGATTTCTGGAGTTTGAAGATTATTTCTTTTTGAAAATGATAAATGAGCTGACAGAGATGCTCTGTTAGGCTTGCCATTTACAAACAAGAAAACTAGTTGAAGATGGGAAAGTTGAGAGAAGATTTACCTGCAGGGATCATGAGATTGCGGAGCTTAAAACCCTGAAAGAACCTTAGACTTTAGAACATCAGATTTTTGACTTCTTCAGGGAATCTTCTTAGCAGGAACCCATGAAAGACTTCCCTAGTGGGAAACAGGGCTGAAGAAAACCTTGTGACCTACAAGTATAACATCATTGGAACACACAGACAGGCCATTCAATGTTCAGAAGGAAGAGGAGACCTTGTAGGAGGCCAGCATGGATGAACACAGAGGATATGAATTCAAATATGCAAGCTTCCTTGGAAGCTTGGGATGAAGTAGAATCAGGGGTGGGCCACCCAGGAAGGATATAGACACAATGCCTGAGTTTGCAGAGATGAGTAGATGTAAGAAGCTCAGCTGGGTTTCAAACTTCTGAGGAGGGCAAAGGGAAATGACAATATAATTTTTAAGTGCACTGACAGCACAGGCAAATGTAGGCCCACTGCTCAGGGAGACAGGGGACTAAGGAGCAAGGAACATGGAAGGCTGAAATTTTCAGTGACTTTTTAAATCAGTTTTCATGAGTTGGCTTTGCCCTCTGGCTCTTCTAGACCTTCAAGCCTCTTTGCTTGGTGAACAAAAATGAGGGATTATCTGTGGTAGCCAAAGGTAGTGTTAGGGAGCACTTGAGTCAGCTGGTTGTATAGAAGTCCATGGGAGCAGATAAGTTACACTTGAGGACCTTGAGAGATGAAACCAATGTAATTTGGAAGCCCATCTCTCTTCTAAAGGCCATGATGATTTGGGGAGGTTCCTGATAACTGGGAAAAGACAAATGTTACACCTGTCACTCAATCAGCTGGGTTGGAAAAGACATTTGAGATCAAGTCCAACCTGTGACTCAATACCACCATGTCAACTAGATTATGGCATTGCCATGCCCAGTCTTTCTTAAGCACCTCCAGGGACAGTGACTCCATCACCTCCCTGTGCAGCCCCTTCCAATGTCTAGTCAACCTTTCTGTGAAGAAAGTCTTCCTAATGCCCAACCTAAACCTCCCCTGGTGCAGCTTTTCTCCTCTTTCTTGTCTTCAAAGAGGAGAAAAAAGAGGATCCTGGGAATGACACACCAGTCAGCTGCTCCTGGTAAGGTTGTGTGGCAAACTGTTCTGGAAGCCATTTCAAGGCACAGGGAGCACCAAGAAGCTGATTGTGAGCAGCCATCATAGATTTACCAGTGTCACATTCCTCATGATCAGCCTGATTTCTCTCTGCGGTGAGATGGATGGCTGTGTAGACAAATGGGAAGGAGCAGCAGTGGGTACTGAGAGAATTCTTCTCTTTTAGCCACAGGAAGAAAAGGCTAATGGGAGATCTTATTGCAGCCTATAATTGTCTAATGAGAGGGTAGAGAGAGAACAGAGCTGAACCTTTCATTAATGCTTCATTAAGGTGTGCAGTAATATGAGCCAACATGCACAAATTGGAATGTGGCAGATTTCAGCTAGATGGGAACAGTCTTCATGCTGGATGGTCAAGTTATGTTGGGCACAGTTATATAGCCCCAGAGACTGCAGAATTTCCACCCTTAGAGATATTCAATCTGCAAACATCTCTGAACAACCCACTCAAATTGGACCTGCTCTGAGCAAAATATTGGTCTAGATGACTCTCATAATTTTGTGATTCTGTAAGTTATTTGCTATCACTTTATAGCATTTTAGGAAAAAGATCCATGATTTCTAGCTGGTTTTTCAAGAGATTTAAATAAGGATTTTTTTCCTCCTCATTTTTTTAAAAAACCCCATCTTTTATTGCTGCGTGGCAAAGTTAGGCCTGTTTGGCTGAGCTTTTACTTTAGAAATCCTATATCATGCAAAGTACTATAGAATCACAGAATTATTTTGGTTGGAATGAACCTCAAAGATCAACTGGTTCCAAGCCCTCTGCCATGGACAAGGGACACCTTCCACTAGACCAGATTGTTCAGAGCCCCATCCAGCCAGCCTTGGACACATCCAGGACTGGGGCATCCACAGCTTCCCTGGGCAGCCTGTGCCAGTTCCCCACCACCCACACAGAGAAGGGCCTTCTGTCCTGCAGCTTCAGGCCATTCCCCCTTGTCCTATCACTACTGTGCCCTTGTGAAAAGTCCCTCCAGCCTTCCTTCAGGAAGGAGCCAGCCTCCTTTAGGAAATGGTAGGTGCTGGAAGGTCTCCCCAGTGCCTGCTCTTGTCCAGGCAGAACAGCTCTGACCCTCTCAACCTGTCTTTACAAGAAAGCTGCTCCAATCTTGTGATCAACTTTGTGGCTTTCCTCTGGACTTCTCCTAACAGAATGTAAGTAATTAATTCCTTGGTCGTTTGAATGTATCCGTAGGAATTAACTTTATATGTAATATTTAATAACATGTTTAATTTTAAATGATAACTCTGTAAAGGGTTCAGAGAAATCTATGGATGTTTGCTTTTACCCTAAATGCAGTTTTTCAGTCTTTCAAACATGTATGCACAACTGGATTTGACTACAGTAGGTGGGGAAAATGTAGATAATGTGGGGAAAATGGTTTTTACTCATGTGATTTTTGTCAATGCTAAGGTTGTAAAGTGTTTTAGATATTAATTACATTGATACGAGTGGAAGCAGAAATATTTAGGGACATTTTAAGCCAAAAATAGCTGTAAAATGTCTGTTTTCTTGTTACTAATACTGGATAATTGTTTTTCTTGGCATTTTCAAAAGGACATTTGATTATATTCAGTCACTGAAGTGGAAAAAAATTAAGGCTCTTTTAGGAAGAAAAAACCTAACACTTCTCGCTGAAGAAAAATTTCTGAATTAAGCAACCATTCTACAACAGAAAAATAAGTGTGGCTGAACACACTTGTATAAAAAACATAAATAGAAAACTCAGTAATTTACAAGTCTGTAGGTAAAAGATATTTGAAAGTTGCTTGACTGTTGCTGTATATTTAAACAGTCACCTGTGACAAGGAAACAAAGATGCCTGTTGACACAAGGATTGCTTCAGAAGGCTAAACACAAATCAGAGAAGCAGTTATAAAATTGACTTCTGCAAATAGTTATGGTGCCCTTGAGTATGATGAATTGTATCCAGCCGTGTTTGTATGTAAACAGTATCACCTTAACAACGCTGTGGTTGGTAGCAGTAGCTTTCAAGGCCTAATATATAGGCAGTAAATTCTGGTGGCTAGAGACCTCTTGTTTCTGTGGCAGTGCAATTTAATTTTCCAGCAATTTGTATGCACACTAGAACTGAATTTTAAATACAGAGATAAGGTTAATAGGTTCTGGGGTTTTTTTAGGTCCTTACTCTATTTTCTAGAGTTATTTTGGCATTCTTACTGAAAGGAAAGAAACAAGTACAAACAAAATATTGGGGGGAGGTGTGTACAAAATGATGAATGTAGAAGCTTTCCCTGTGGGTTAGGGCTTGTTCCTGAAAAACAGTGCTTTATGCTTATATTGAACGGTACAATGTTTAGAGCTGGAAGAAAACAACTTTGGAAAAGGAGCATTGGCAGAGTGATTAAGGTAAGGATAACTGAATTTTGAACTGGGTTTAGACTAATAAATACATAATATGAATAAAGGTGTGTATTGAGGGGGAAGGGCATAGAAAAATGTGTGTTTTAAAATAGGTATAGGTGGATGATGTTAGCTGCACTATTTGTTTTGAAAGGCAAATTTGCACTGGGAAGTGTTTATGCATTTGGCTAGTGATACTTGTATCTTGCCCAGATTGTTGCAATGGTGTAATGGTATAATTTCACAAATGCCATATTAGTACACTAAAGAGTTTGATGTTAGATGTGGCAACAGCGGTTGACTCTGCCATGAAGGAAAATAGAAATGTAATTTCACTCTCCCCATACTTCCAAGATGGAAATAGAATTTTGAAGGCAATACTTAGCATTGAGAAACCACAATAGAATATGGAAGTCATTAAGATACTTAGACTCTTTTTAAATTCTGGTTATTTAAGCAAACTGTTCCTGAGTTAGTGCAATGTGATAACACATGTGCAGAGCTCTGATTTTTGAGATTTAAGAGTTAGCTCAGGGAACTGCCCTAATTATTCAGGGTTTGCATTTTTTTGGAAAGAGGAAATAAAAACATTGAAACTTGAAAATTGAAAACTCAGGGTGCTTGAAAGTGGATTGCAGTTTACTTTCGAAGGGAAATTCATGAGCAAGGCTTATGTAATATAAAATATCTTAGCAAGTTAAAGGAGAGACAAAGGAATTCTACATTCGTTAAATAAATTTTGGATAAGACAGTAAATAAACAATAAAACATTCTTACTTTTTGACTCTTTCACTATTGAACTTCCCTGTAAGTCTTGCTCATCCATAAGACTTTGATTTCTGGATGTCTAAATTCAGTGATGCACAGTATTCTGACAACAAAATGTGTCATTTTCTGGATAAAGAGTGTTCAGAACAAGTTTTATCTTGTGTACATATGACTTGCATACTAAACAACATTCTTGCTAACATTCTATTCAGGGTGTCTGCATCAGCAGTTACAGTCTGTAATGAAGAAGCTGGCAATAGTCAATAGCTGGTTTCTGAGCCTGTTGTTCCAAAAAAAGAACCCATTGAACCTCCCTTGTGCTCTTTTAGTACCTGCAGCTTAAATATTTACACTTTTGTAGCAGCTAGGAAATTTTTGAAAAAAATTAATTTAATCTTCAATTATTTCTTCAGACTGATGGTGAGACATTTATGGGTTTATAAAAGATAGATTTAGGAATCTCTTTAGGAATCCCTTTTCTTGCTTCAGGAGAAGATGTCTATTGAAATTAGTTTCCTGTGCTAAATTGTTAGTATTTAGGTATTAGGAATTTCAAGGTTTTATGTAACATAAAACAAGCTACAGGTTATAACTGGACTAATCATCAGAAAATGACTTTCCAGTTAATTAGTTTAGCTTTGGACCTTCATCTGTTGTGAGACTGTGTCACATGACCTTTCTTACCTTCATAACCAAGAGTGGTAAAAGAAATCCAAAACTAAACTTGGCCGTGTTACCTGTGTTGTTCTTTACATGAAAAACTCAGCTGAAGCTGTACCATAAAAAACTTGGACAATCCTTCTAGATATCTAAGTGGGACTGTTTATCTCTTGTAAATAGTGCATCCTCCAACATCATGGGACATTAGGAGGAGGCTTTGATGTATGACCTTGATCAGAGTTGCTGCTGATACTTTTCAGGATTTGCATGTTGGTGTTACTGCAAGTACAATTTCTCTCTTACCTATATAAATAGTAGCATGTGTGTTTCAGCATCCCTCCATCTTCAAATCTCAGTCTTTCAGTGTTCTATGAAATTCTGAATTACATAGAGCTGCCTATTCTTGGATAATTTTTCAAATAAAGATTCTGTTCAGGCCTGTGTACTTCTGTAGTGAATACTGCAGGATATAAAACTACAAAAACTCCTAGCCCATGACCACAATGCTAATTTGAAGTGAGAGGTGAAAGGGAAGAATGAGAGATAGAAAGCTCAACATTTTCTTTTAATTAATTCTCTGATTCTTAATCCTAAGTAAATAATATCTTAAAAAATTATTCTTGTATTAGTATGCAAATGGAAGCTCAGAACCTAGACTGGAAGACAATTTCCAGTGTAACCTCTTAGTGTTTTTAAATACATTAATTAGTGACTTGCTGTTGAAAGCATTGAAGTTAGGTTTCCTTAACTTTTCTGCGTACAACCTACTTACTCCTAAAAAGTGAGGCAGAAGTCTCTTCTAATGACTGCAACAACTATGTGATGTTATGATTGAGCAATGCTTTAACTGGGGAGCAAGTTTTTAGAAATGATAACTCATAAAAATATAGAAGCATGACAGCTTGAATTGTATTGAGTGTTCTTGCATTGTATTGCGGCAACTATCAGGAAAAAAATCTGTGGAACTTGCATTAGTAATAGAAATATCCAACATATCAATGCAAATGCCTTCCATTAGTGACATCTGATAAATACAAGTCAAAGTCTTAATCATCATGAAACTATAGCTTTACCATTTAGTTAATAGTTTCATGTTTCTCTAGGTATAGTTCATTAAGTAATTTAAGTTAATTACACTTTTAAAATTTTGTGATAATGAATATTCTTGTTACTGGACTTCAACATCAAATATTGTCCAGTGCTGTGTGAACAGCTATGCACAATAGCTTGTATATTTGGTACAGGGCTTGAGACACAGCAGTTAAAAAAAGTTTTGAAACCCAGAAACAAACATCAGGTCATGATTGCTCAGTTTGAGAAGAAGGTGCTCATGGTTTCAGTCTACACAAACAGCAACTTGTAGAAGAAGTGGCTATGAACATGTCAAGAGCATCTGTATAGATGGAGCTGGTGACTTAAAAACCAGCGTAAGGTGTAGTCTTGTATAGCGATATAGCTGGAGCTCTATGTTGGAAACACAAGCAGAGTACAAATGTAGTCTCTCTGTAGTTTAGGTAAAACAAAAAGTTTCTCTCTGTGTTAAATATAAACTAATTGGTAGAATATTTGGGGTTTATTTAAATTTTTTTTTGTTTGTTAAAGATGTCCTATCAGTTGTGTTCAAATTATTATCGTCTAGTGTGAATGAAGCTGATTCAGACAAAATGGTTGTTTTTTGCATGTCTAATGAGGAAGAAATTTTCTACTCATGTTTAAAAACATGCAGGAAAAGCCAATCCTGTGATGACACTTCACTTTCAGGAAACTGGAGACCATATTAGGGTATGAGAGAGGTAAAATAGCATAAAGTACATGTACGAATTAATCTGCTATTTTGTTCTTCAGACATATCTGTGTAAAGAATAGGATTTGTATGTTTGTCTTTTATATGGACAATATTACAAATGCATTCAGCATTTATGAAGGCATGGTAGTAGTTGCAAGTTTACCAGGTATTTGAAAATTTTTCAGAAAGTAGTAAAGATGTTTACATAAGGGTATAAAGTATATTATGCAGGTCCTTTTGGCTCTGCAAAAGCTTATGGATAACTCACTTATGCATACTTTATAAAGTTTCTAGTTTTCTCCTAATCTTTGGGGAAATAAAGATTGAATTTACCACCAATGAAACATAATTCTAAATTTCTTTTGAAAATGAAATTACATTGAATCTTGTAACCCCTAAGCACAATAATACCAGTAACTATTCCAGAAGGCTATTTTGTCTATAATGTAATGAGGTGTGTTACATATGGGATTTCAATTTAATTAGAAGAGTAGGCTTACTGCTTGAAGAATGGTATAATAGCTATAGTTAAGCACATTTGTAAACACTTGTGTACCTTGAGGCTTGTGGTTTGTTTTACTTCTCATTATATTAAAGAGATAATGTATAAAACCCTAGCTTCCTCCAACAGCATCTGTCTTTATTAGAAAACGCTTACCATATCTTCCACAAATAACAAAGATCAGTCAGAATCCTGTCTTGACTTGATGGTCATACGTGACTAGACTGAAAAGCTGAGATAAACGATTTAGGGTGTTGAAGGTAACTTGCAAAATAATGGAGCTGTACATATAAAATACTATTTTTTTTCTCTCTGCAAAGCCTTTCAACAAATTAGCTTTCTGTATAACATTATTTATGATAGAAATGTTGTGATAAATCTGAAAATAGATCACCAGAAACAAACTGTAAAATTATAACAAAGGCTGCTTCTAAAATTTTAATTTGAGGCCCATAAAAACATAAATCACAAGTGTGGAAGAATGTATTAGCCTTTACTTTTAAAAATATTTATTATTATTATTTTTAAATTTTTTTGCCTTTTTTTTTGTCTTCAAATTAGGTCATGAGTTTTTCATTGTCCACTTTGTATTTTATAACAGCAAAAGCTCAAGGAAGAGAGGGAGGCTAAACGTGCTCGTCTGGATGGCAGGCATGATTACTTACTGGATATCGTTGCCTCTTGTGTGAATCTGGACAAAGCAGAAGTAGAAGATGCTGTTCTTGATGGTAACCAGGTAATCTGATGAATTTGAAACTCGTATACTTTGGAACGAATATTACCATTAAATTCTTGGTGAGATGGTTTTCAGACTTCACACCTGAGATTACTCAAGTCTTCTCCTTGAAAAAATATTTTTCAGCATTTTTAATTAATTTGGACAAGTGTCCTTAATTCCAGGACCTATTGTAATGATTGATTTTTCAATTGATTAGGATTTCTCCTTTCCAGTGGTTATAGATAATATACCTGTGACTGTATTTCATACTGAAACCACAGTCTGAAGTCTTCCAGTCCTTGAATACACAGCACACAGAGGTTTAAGAGTCCTGTCCACAGCAGGTTGTGTGTTGCTGTTTCTGTAAAGCTGCCACAGCATTTGTCAGACTTCATTGCGATCTAGTTCAGCAAATTAAAATAGGTAGAAAGTATTTGACAAAATAGAATGGCTTATGTGATCTGACTGTGACTGCATGAGGGGTAATACAAATTGAGACATTGAAAAATATCACTTTTTAAAAAACCTAGGTAGACGGAAGTAGATATTTTACATCCTGACACTAAAGTAAACATGGTAGTGTTTGGGTTTTTATGGTTTGTTTTTTTCTTTCATATTCTCTTCCCATCTGCATGCTTTCAATTTATGCATTCCCATTTCAGTGCTAATATTGTTGAGAAACTGAAGAAAGTCCAGTGGAAGACCAGTAAGAAAGAGAGGGACACAGGGCACGTGAAATATGAGATGAGGGGAAAAAAGTGATTGAGTGGCAGTCAAATAGTAGCCTGCAGCTGCTTGAAGAGTGGTTGCAAAAATGACAGAGCTGAACTATTCTCAGTGGGTGCAGATGATAACTCCAAAGATAAAGCCACATCTTGCATAATGGCCACCAAGAGACCCTTCTTCACCGGGAGGGTAGTGCAGCATGGGAATAAGTTACTTCAAGCAGTTGTGGAATTTCTGTCCTTGGGGGTTTTGAGACTCAGCCTAGGAAAAGCTCTAGATGATCTGAGCTGTTGTTGGTGATGCAGGAAGCTGGCCTCAAGACCTCCCAGATGTCCCTTCCAACATTTCTGTGACTTCATGAGGTAGCAAATGGGCGGTGCACATTTAGTGTGCACTGTCATGCACACTAAAAAGCAGAATTTGTTTCAGCCTTTGTGCATTCTGTCTTTAAATGGTTTCCTGGCAAACTATACTGCCTGATAATAACCATCAGATGAGGTAAATATTGGCATTTTCTGTACTTGGAAAGAGAAAAGTGTAATAGTTGTTTTGACCTCATCTTGGAGGGCTCAGCCAAGATTTTCTGGAATAGCAGTTCATTACCTTGGTTTGACCGAGGCTTGTTATCAATGAAAGAGGGCTTGTGGCTTTCTTCTGGCTTCTGGTGATCTTTTAGCCTTTTTTCTGCACTAGAAAGCACAAATGGTACCACCCAATGTTTCTGAAGATGAACTTGAAGGAGCCTTTTCTGCTAAAGATAGCTATGTAGTTAGGGAGTACATAGAAGAGTGACTCAGATCTAGAAAAATAATTGACGAGGCCAGACTTTCAAGTGCTGAGACATGGATCAGCATATTAGCATAAAGCAGCTCAGTTCCTTCCTCAGCCTGTATGGCCTAGGTGTGTGGACTGCACTACCAACACATGCTTCAGTGATGCCTGATGGCAGCCTCGAATTGATGAAGAACTGAAATTGTCCTGATGCTTATAAATAAGTAAATAAGCAAAGGCTTCCTCTGTTGCTGTGATATGAATCTACTCAATGACATATTAATGACATGATTTCACACAGATAGAGCGCATTAACAGATTCCTGGCCCCTGGAGGGCTGCGTCATCTGATGTTCTACTATCAAGATGTGGAGGTAATGGATACAGGTAAAGCAACTTACATTCTTCTGCAATATGTTATTGTTGTGCTGAGCAAATGTGCAAGGAAAAGGAAAGCAGTCAAGTTCTTATAAACTGGGACTTAAAGCAAGTCAGGTTTGGTCATACCAGGGCATAGATCCCTTATGATCTATGGACTGGGGATTGATGAAATTACCGTAGTTGATTAGTGCACTTCTGCATATTGCTACTATGAAGCAGCAAAGTACTTCCTTGTGAGCTCAGCAGCTCTTGCCTGTGGGAGTTTGTTTTTGATAATTAAAAGCTGACTTTCACACAAGGTGAGCAGTGACAGATTCCCTTCTTCCTCCCCTTCAATCACACCACCTGTTGCCCCTAGAAGCCATCCACATTTCTTGGCATGTGACTATCCATCTAGGTGATCCTGTTACATGACAAATGCCCTCATGAGGCCCATGTTATGGGTAGAAGGGGTGTTACGCCAGAAGTCCCTTCTGGACATACCCCTTTGAAAGTGTGCTGCCATGTTCCACACTTCTGGGGGAAACCTCCTTCTCCCTTACTCTGGAGGTAGCTCAGGACCCCTGTGACAAGGACATCCTCATTTTTCTCATGGCTTCCCTCCCAGAGCCTCCAGTGCTCTTGCTGTTGGGACTAGCCAGGTGCTCTGTGACCTCTCAGAGCCTGTGACTGGTTGGTGGGAGTTCACCCTACTTGGTTACCCTGGATGTACATGTTTACACTCCTGTAAACATATCTATGTATAGCTATATAAATGTGTTTATACATAGGCAAACATATACCTAGATAAATGTACAAATATGGATTTATATTTCATGCATTTTCAGTATATATGTACGTATGTATGTATTTTCTTCAGTATATCTGTATATATCTAAAAGGGATGAAAAGGCTATTTAATATGATATAAGAAACTTTAACAAAAAAATTTCAATGCACATAGAAATACAATTAAATGAAAACACAAACCCAGACACTAATTTAGAAATCTCATGAGCAAGTTTTAGCTTGCCTGAGACAAAGTGGTGAAAGTATGACAGAGAGTGTGAGGCAAGGGTCAAAGCCTAGGAATCTAATGAGAGTTGCCTGTGCCCACCCTCCATACTAGAGTATGGTATGATTTTGGTAACCTTTTGGGGTGTGGTCCTACACGTGGGCAATGTGGAAAGCAGTAGGAAAAAAACCACACAAGCAAACCCCAAATGAATTCACAGCAAGGTGTTCATTGGATGAATAAGCAAAAGTCCCTAGAACATCATACACAAGAGGAAAAAAAGCAAAAAAAAAAGCTAGTGGTGGAGAAGACAGTGGGGATTAAGTGAGTGGGCTGGAGACTGACTTTGCCCACAGCTGTAAGTGTAGTCCCTTGTAATACTCTCAGACAGTAAAATTTCTGCTGTACGTTTTCCCTTTGTAAGTAGAGCAGAGTTTGTAAAAGAGTTATGTGTTGATTATTTAGGGTTGTGGTTCACAGGCTGTCAAAGCAAAAATCTTAGTTATGGTGGTGGCTACTAATTGGTAAGGCTAAGTGAGTTTCTGTGGCATTACACGCACCTTCTTGGCAATGGCATTTATATGGTCACCTCATACACAAGTTGGTTTTCTGACCCTGATGTGGATCAACCAACACTTCTGTTAGGGCAGAAGATGACTCCATGAAGGGAGCATAGAAGGAATTTTGTGCATCTGCAGAGCAGGAGACTGGATCTGTGAGTTCAGGAAGATCTACTTCAGACTCTTAAGGCATAATTTAAAAGATTGATTTCTTGCAGTGTTTTGAAGATCACTATTCATGTGCATTTTACAAACTTCTGGCACCCTTTTCAGTAAGAGTACATCTTTTCTAAAGAGACTACAGGTTATACTACCAACTTCATCACCTCAGATTGTGGGAAAACTGACTTTTGCTGGTCTTGCCTCTGTAATTACTTGTGGCATTTTGACCCTGGCTGGATGCCAGGCACCAATGAAAGCTGTTCACTCACCTTCACCTTCTGCAGCTGGACAGAGGAGAGAATTTATTGAAGATTTCATGAATTGAGATAAGGACTGGGTGAAAACACTCCAAGGGCAAAACAGGCTCAACTTAAAGATATTTAGTGAATTTATTACAAACTAAATCAGAGCAGGATAATGAGAAGTAAAATAAGCCCTTAAAACCACCTCTTCTTCCCCCAACCCGTCCCTCCTTCCCACCAACAGGTCGTGGGGGGTCTGGTAAGTTCATCCCCCAAGGTTTTCTTCTGCTGCTCTGGGAGTGGAATCCTTCCCCTGTGAGACCGTGGGATCCCTCCCACAGGACAGTTCTCCCTGAGCTTCTTGACCATGGTTCCACTCTCATAAGTAGCAGTCCTCCCAAAACTGCTGCAGCATGGGTCACCCTTCCACAGGGTGCAGTCCTCCAAAGGCAGGCTGCTCCAGCCTGGAAGCAAGGGACCCCTTGCTTCCCCAGCTTTGTTTTGCCCCAAGCTTTGTTTTGATTTTCCTCTCACATATGTTATCACAGAGGTGTTACAACCATCTCTAATTGGCCCAGCCTTGGCCAGCAGCATATCCATCTTCAGAGCCATCAGGATTGGCTCTGCCAGACATGGTGGAAGCTTCCAGGAGCTTCCCACAAGAGCCACCTCAGTGGCCCCCCTCACTACCAAGAGCCATGCAAAACCAAAACAAATCTGCAGTACAAATACAGTGCAAGTTTATTAGCATGCAATAAATCAAACTAATAACATTTACAGAGTCAGGTCTTTTGCTGGTGACAGAGCCCTTGTACTTCTGAGGTATACAAAAAGGAGGTTTCTTCAGAGCTGTGGTGAAAAAGGGGAGAGGGAAAGATGATGCAAACAAAACAGTGGGGAGGGAACTTATGGGTGGCCACCTGATCCAAAACAGGGATCCCTATTTTGGGTCATGGTTGTGTACCTGAAAGAAAAAAATGTGCAGAGGAGTATCACTTTTTGGATGTTCTCCTTTAACTGCTGGTATCAACAATTTACTTTTTCATCTTCTTATTGTTGTAGTGCCTCACTGAGACGTGTATGCATGCAATTTTTACTCTGAGGTAATACTGAAAAGCTAGTAACGTAGAGGAATTGTGACCAAAAACATATGAGAAACATTTTACCCCCAAAGACACTGTTTCTTCGTAGTGACCCTTTACAAGTGCTGCCAGCAGCCTGAACATAGGAGCAGTATATCCATGTTGGGGGAAGAAGGACAAAGAAGTCCCTTGTAGCTCCCTTATTAGGTTTTGTTTGTTTGTTTTCCCCCCAAAGAATCCGCTGTGGTCTTTTTATCCTTGTTTTCAGGAGCACCCTATTTATTTTTTTTCCTTATATTTACATGTTTTTAGGGAAGGACAGTTGATAATAGCTCCTCTAAGGTAAAATACATCACTACATTTTCTGATTTTTCTTTAATTTTTCTTTTTTGAGCAAGAGGGTATTATCTACTACTGCATGATAGAGCCTATAAAAGGACCTTGAGCCTGAGTCATTATTTAGAAGGAATAGAAAAACAAGTAAATGAATAGAAATGAAAGGCTTTTGATGCAAGAATGGCAAAACCACATGAAACATTTCTTACTGTGCCATGAGGGCTCTGAATGCTGCATGCTTTTTGTGGACAGTTCCCTGAGGTGCCTCCAGGAGACTGGAACTCAGAGAGGCACAAATAATGACTGAACTGTTTGTGTAGGAAACTTTTCTCTGAATAAATAATCAATGGGTCTTATTTGTTTCTCTGTTTGGACCTGTAGAATACTTCGGCCTTCCAGTAATAGGAACGAGCTCTCATTTGACCAAGAAGAAGAAACTTAAAGTATTTGTGACAGAGGGAAAAGAAATTGCTTTAACTGGTGTATGCATTTTCTTCATTAGAACTAATTTTTCTAAACCTGTCACTACTGAGAATATCTATCAAGTAAGTCAGTGACTGCTCATCTCTGTACATAACCTTGTTTAAAATTTGCTTTTACCATGGGGTATCTACTCTCAGCAGATTTGACATGGAGGAATAAGTAGAAGGACACAGATGGATTAAATGAAATGGGACAAAAAGGGAGGGGAATGGAAATACAGATATTATCTTGTGGCAGCAACTTGATGTATATCATTGGTATGAAAAAAGGATGCTAAGGAAGCAAATTTAAGACAAATCTGTAATGACAGAGTAATTAGTCAATACCTAAATACTGAGGGGTTAAATTTCAAAAAACTTTAGCAAATTCATTAGAAAAAACAAACATTATTTTACTTTTGAGAGTGTATATGTAAATCGTATATGACTAAGTTTTGCTGGCAAAAGACCCCTTGTGTTGTGTCTCTTTTACAGGAAGTAAATTTTAATATGATGGATATAGGTCGAGATGGCTTATTAAAAAGTGTTGAGCAGTTGATATCAGAAATATTCATTCCAGCCTTACAGACTATGGACCGTGGCTGGGTTGGACCTCAACAAGTTCTGAATATTAAGCAGGACTTTCTTCGTGCCCTTGAAGCATTTGTTAGTGTCCTATCAGGAACTCAGCAAAGTCTGTTGGAAAAGGTAGTATGTTCACGTGGCAAATAGAAAGTGAGCTAGCTGTAGAAGGTCTCTAGCTCAGGACCTTTTGAATTAACTTGCTGTTATAGATTACTCATAAAAGCTGCTTTTGTAAACTGGAGAATAACCCAACACTTCTGTTTATTGTCATCAGTAATTCATTATACTTTGATCTGTGGTTTTGATAGTTCTGTAGGTTCTTCTGTTCTTGTTTATTCTGGGGCCAGTTCTTTAGAGCTATTAACTTCTTGACTCTCCAATGGCTGTGGTCACTCTTAAATGTTGAATTATTAATGTATGACAAACTGTTGCTCTAACTGATTGATTTCTACTCAGCTTTTGTGAAATAAGAGTCCACTTCTGGCTCAAACCAGTTTAATTTAGACTGTGCTGAGAGATACCCCAAGTAGGGCAACAAGTTAGTTTTTAAAGTTCCTAGATTATTTGTCATGAACATTCAGCATTTCATTTTTTTTAAACTTATGTTTTAGGTCAACCTGAAGAAATGTGAAACATATGACCTGAAATCTCTAAGAGGACCTTCAGATTACTTGATGGTTGCTAACACCTTAGAGAATCTTGAAAAAATAGAAGTCTGCATGAAAGAATGGACCAAACAAATTGAACAGGTGATACATGGGACAAATGTGAAATATGACAACATCTGCATCTTGGCAGATGAGTTTAATCCTGTTGGTGATATAGCTACCTTTCTATAAATTTAGATGAGTTCAATCTCTTTATTTTAAAGTACTGTTGGTATATTTTTTGTGCTTTTACTTCTCAATGGGAATATTACTGAGAGCTTTTTCCATCTGCTAGTTAATATAGGATACACAGTTTGGGAAGCTTAATCCCCTGTCTTTGATAATTGCCTGTTAATTAAAGTACAAAACAGTTAGTGGTTCTCAGTGGATTTAATGAAAACAAAAAGAACACAGTAATTGAGTGAACAGTATTTTCAGTGGTCACATTTGTACTTTGAAAAATGCTTTGCAGGTTATTTGCAGAAAATGTAACTGTCTGTAACAGTGCTCTTGAAACAGAATCTCTTCTTTAACCTGGAAATAAAAGGACCAAGCAAAATCAAGTTTCTTATATGAGGTAGAGGCTGTTGGGTAATTTATCAGTCAAGGTTAATACTACATGTTAAATGTAGAATTAATCCATGCTACTTCTGCAAATAAAAATATGAGCATCACTCACATTACTGTATGATAAAAGGTTCTTGCAGAAAATGACCAGTTGAGAAAAGAAGCAGATGACCTTGGACCACGAGTAGAGCTTGATTATTGGAAAAAGAAATTGTCAAAATTCAACTACCTTATGGAGCAGCTGAAGAGCCCAGATGTGAAGGCAGTGCTTGGAGTACTCACTGCTGCTAAATCCAAACTGCTGAAGGTTTTTATTTTAAATTATGACAGATATAAAGACTAGAAATGCTCTTTATACCCTAGCTTATTTTGATAATGTATGTAACAATGCTGGTGGGGAAAACATTGAAACATCTTTGGCTTTTATTTTCTTTTTTCTCCTCTATTTCTTAGCTTAAGTGGATAAAGTTTAAATTTAGTTTAATTTATTGAAAAAGACTGGGAATCCCCTCAGTCTAAAGGCTGATAATATACTTTGTCCACATGGCTCAACAGAAATAAATAATTAAAAATATTTGAAAATTTGATTGTTAAATCAGAATATTGAATTAATGAACTGGATATTTAATGACAAAAAAAGAATCCCCCTATTTTTAAGCCTCTTTTAATGTTGTTACAGTGCCTGTCAAAATTGTTTGTGGAATCATAACTTCTACATTGACATAACAAATTTAAAGTCCCATCACTAACAGAAAATAAGGACATGCAACAAAAAAATCTTGCCTCATCAAAATGAGATGTGGAACAAATACATAGCTATATATATATATAATTGATTTTACAGCAGCTTGACTGCACACCACTGACTGCTTGGCTGAGTGGTCTAAACCATCTGTATGTTCACAGTCAAGTTACTGAAACAAGACAAGGACCTCATCTTGGGTGAACAAGTATAATTCTGAAGTAAAAGATCTGTGCTTTCAAATGTGTTTAGAAGCTAATGACAAACCAAAATGATCTCAAAACATTTTTTCTGATATGCATACCCTTATTTGTTTTTTCAACTTCCTGTTCTTAGAAGTGGCGAGCATTGGATATTCGCATCACAGATGCAGCAAATGAAGCTAAAGATAATGTGAAGTATCTTTATTCCCTGGAAAAATATTATGATCCATTATACAATAGTGATCCTGTAAGCAGAACTTTTAAATTCTCAACATAAATGTCTTGAGACAAGCATGAGTATATTCTGTAGGGTGGGTTTGGAAATGAAACAAAAAATTTTACATATGCAATGCCAGTTTGAGATTTTGTGCAATAGTGGTAAAAGTAGTTTAATGGGAATTTCTGGCTACAAAATAACGTACTTGCTATTTTCATACCATAGGATCTATAAAGCTTTTGTTCTGGTGAAAAGACTGGATTCTGTGCTATGGGAGAAAGTTAATTCCTTAAGATTTAAAAAAAAGAGAAGTAAACCTAATGCTATGCTAAAGACAAAGTTTGATCTTTTGTCTTTGTGTTGGTGGCCAGGTCATGGTTAGACAAACATTTATAGGGCAATTTTCAGCTTCTTGGGTTGGGAAAAGATAAATAAGATTATTTAAATATTAAAACATAATTATAAATCACCTTCTCATTCTATAGTATGAGAATGCATAGGATGATGCAAGCATAACATGTAATAAACAAAACCAGCCACCCTAAAGTACAGGATTGGAGAAGTCTTCCTCTCCCATTATCTGCTAAAACATGTGGCAAATAATTGTTTTTATTAAAACTGGTTTTGTAACTGGCTATATGTGTCTTGCTAGTCAAAGAAATATGACGAAGACTCAAAACTTTAACCCATCCTAGCTTCCTTATTCCCAAACCAAATTGCTTCCAAAGAGTGCTCTGGGTAACCATGTTTGTTTCTGTTTACTGGGTGATATTAGAACAGTGTGTGTTCTTTCAGTGTTTCCATCTGCTATTTGAATTTCTCTATTGAAAGGCTATTGGGTTATGATACCTATAAAACCAGAGTAAAAGTGACTGTACTTGCTACTGGCACTGTGCAGGGTCTGTTGAACTCGCCTGCTTTGTGCTTCCAATGCAGGTTTTCACCAAGGAAAAAGGGGTGCCCACTTTGGAGATGTTTAGTTTTCTGATGGTATAGCACTTGAGATGAAAGCTATAGAGGCATGAAGTGTGAAGGCTTTCCCTTACTGATATTTACCTGTACAATTTTGAGAATGAGTTTGTCAACAATAAAACTGTCATTACTTTGGAAATTCAGTAACAAAGAGCTGCCTGCAAAATCTTTGTCCGGTCCACTTATGGGTTGAAGACAGGGCTGTTACAATTTTGAAATGATACTTTTCTTAAAAGTATTTAGCAAAAGGCATTTCTCTTATACATAAAACTTACTGAAGACCACAAGGGATAGGGAAAATTTAAATGGGTGTGATGGTGACCTTGGCTGTGCATCAAACATTCTCTCCATCCCCATCCTCAATAGGATGAGATGAGAAGATAATATGAAAAGGCTAATTTTTTTTTCCATGGCAGGAACATCACTTACTTTTTATAATCATGGGCAAAACAGACTCAACTTGGGGAAAAATGGCTTTATTGACAGTGAAAATACATTTGAGTAGTGACAAACAGAATCAGAAATGAAAGCCACATGTCTGCACCACCAGGCTCAGCTTCACCCCTTCAATCCCCCTTTCTCTTCCTCCTTTCTCCAAGTGGTGAAGAGGTTCTCTTTTACATCAGGTTTAGCAGCTGAGCGTATAAACATACTTTTTTGTGAAAGAAAGGGTCCTTTTGAAGAGGCCTTTACTTCTACCAAATTTCACTCACTGATCTTCCAGCCAAGACTCTAGTGAAAATTTTTCCCAAAAATTAAATTGTAGACCTTGGGTAATGGGATAGGACAGGCAGCTCTGCAGGAGAGGCCCAGGTAGACAAGGATAGAACCGTTCCAAAGATCATATTCATAATTCTCATGCATTCACTAATTAGGTGTTATGCAAATGTGTGGTAACAGAGGTACTGAGCAGAGTTCAGACTGTGTGTTTCTTTCCAGGTGTCCATGCTGGATGCTATTCCAGGACTCATAAATGCAATTAAAATGATTCAGAGTATCTCTCAGTATTACAACACTTCTGAAAAGATCTCCTCACTATTCGTGAAGGTTGGTTCTCAGTGGGAAAAGAAATATTCCCAGGTTGTCTTCTGTGTTGTTGCTTGAGTGCAAGAGAAAACACAAAGGAACCAAACAACTGGAGAGGCAGAACTTCAGTCACTCTAATGCTGCTTTTTTTAACATATAAAGAATTGGAAATATTTATAAACTATTTCAGATTTAGGATTTATTTTACTGCCTGTAATTTGGAGTTGTAGGAACATTTTCAGACTTAAATCTCACCTCTGATGTACATAGAGTAAATTTTGTTAAAAGTTTTGCCTGTTATGAATGGGATTTTTGGAGAACCAAACACGTTAAATTCATATTGCCCTTAAACTTCCACATGTTTGCATAGAGAAGGAAATGGATTGGAAGGACAACCTACTCTTTACCATTTGTACTCTCACGGGCTCTTGTTTTTACATTTGCCTCAGAAGAAAGGAAGTCTTATGACTTTGTAGCCCTCAATGCTGTATCAAGGTTGGTACAAGATATGTAGGTTTAGGATGAGCATAGTTAATCAACAACGTTTTTGTTACATCACGTTTTGGGCGCTGGGTGTTGCAAGGAGGACAGTCTATTGATGCTGCTGGTATTTGGTATTGCTCTTTGTCAGGCTTTAGGTCAGTGAAATGGGATGAGACTGAGAGAATGGCAAGACCTGCTTAGTCTTGAAATGCTGTGTTTTTCACAAAGCTAAAACTGCTTTTAGGTGACCAATCAGATGATCACAGCGTGTAAATCTTACATTGCAAACAACGACACAGCCACTATCTGGAATCAACCGCAGGAGAGAGTTGTGGAAAAGCTACAAGCAGCTATTAGGCTTAAACAGGTAGGTGGGAAGAACGTATAAAAAACAAATTATAAGGTGATATTTAGGAGGGCAGGAATAGGAAAATTTTATGTGAGAAATCACTGTTATAGTGAAGAAAAATGAGTTAACTGAAAAATATCCACTGGAACTGGAATTTTATGCTAGAGCAAACAAGGAATTTACTCTGTTGTCTGTTGATCTGGAAACAGAATTTCGATGCTTAGTCTATCTTAACTATGCTTACAAGAGAATTGCTTGGATTTCCATGCCTGTGTTTCTCTAGGTAGTGTCTTCTTACTTCATGTGGAGAGTTATGAAATAGAAATTAAAACAAAGAGAGTTACTGAACTGAATGTATTCCAAAAATGTGTGGATAAGCTATATGTTTACAAAGGGCAATTTACTGAACTGAGAAAAATTCAGCTGTTCAGTTGACCTAGACTTGTCAGGAAGATATCTTTTTTTTTTTAAATGCACTTCTGTGATAACATTTTTATTTTATTTTCCTTTGTTCTTTTTTCCCCCTAAAGCATAGTATTATAGGATAATTTGGCTTGGAAGTGTCCTCAGCAGGTATTTAGTTCAAACTTCTGCTCAAAGCCAAAGCAGGGGCAGTATGAGATCAAACTTAGTTTCCCAATCCTTTGGAAAGTCCTGTCTTGAAGATCTCCAAGGATGGAGAGATTGCACAGCCTTTTTGGGCAGCCTCTTTCACTGTTCAACTGTCCTTGGGATGACAGCTTCTCTCCTTATATCCAGTCAGAACCTTATCCATTTCAATTTATGCCCTTTGCTTCTTGGCGTCTGTCCATGTGTTACTGTGAAGAAGAGCCTGACTCTGTCTTTGGGTAACCTCCCTGTACTTATTGGATCCTTCATATAGGCTTTCTAAATTTTTTTTCATTTCTTGTACGTGCTTGCAGGACTAGATCTTTATCCTAATACCTCCTGAAGCAACAAATCCTGCCTAGTTCTAGCATAAATCAGTGTAGATTTGTATGACATCTTACCATCAGCAATGAGCATTAAACTTGTATTTTTCTATAAAGATATATCAAAATGTCCAGTTGATGCAGAAAATATGTTGAAAAAGTAGGTATTCATTTGAGTGTTATTAGTTCCTGAAACTTTCAAAAATTCAAAAGATTAAAACGTACAATTTGAATCACTAACAACATAGCAAAATCTGGACCCTTTGTATTGATATCTCTAGATGGGGTTATCCATACATGAATGTGATAAAAAGAATGAATGTTTTCTTGTAAAGAAAACAACTATTGAAAGAAACTGTTTCAATCAAATCTGTTGACTATGAATTTAGCAAGTTTGGAGTAAGGTTTGTGCCTCATTATGAATGCAGAATGAAAAGTGCTGCTATGGAGCAGCATTAAAACTTCAGGAAGTGATTTGTTCTTGAAAGTGATTTTTGAACCTTGATTACCCAGTAAGACTGCTCAGCATGCAAAAATTTTCAGTCTCTGGAAACTGGATTGGCATCTTAGTTGTTCAGCAAACACATCAAACCCTTCTATGAAATGGAGGGAACAGAATTTCATGCTAGCTAAGGATATGTACAAATACATATATGAGCAGTTCAGTCAGTTGCTGGTGTGTAATCCTGTAATGGCGTTGATGGGTTGGTTTTCAGAGGCAAATTCTGTTACTCTCTTTATAGTGTTCATGATTGTTTATTGATGAAACTTCTACTTGCTATCAGTTTAGGATAATACCTGTCTGTGTAAATTTTGTTCTAGCTGAAGACAGTGCCTTTTGTTACAAGCTTGATGTTCTTTTAAATTCTTTGTTTTAAGGAGTATCAAAATTGCTTCCACAAGATAAAAAAGAATTTGGAACAAAATCCAGCTGAAAGACAATTTGATTTTAGTGAGATGTATATATTTGGAAAATTTGAAGCCTTTCATCGTCGTCTGGTAAAGATAATAGATGTTTTAAATACAATGAGAACCTATTCAGTTCTACAGGAATCTAAGATAGAGGGAATGGAAGAAATGATCACAAAATATCAGGTACACGTTAGATTTTGTATATTGTGTCAGTCTAACTTGAACTTTTAAAAGAAAGTTATGAAAATTAGGGAAGTGTTTGTTGAGAGAGAAATTAACTCTTTCATTGTGTTAAAATTACTGAGTAATAGCCATGTAAACGTGAGATTACTGGAGAAATGAGCAGACAAGATGAAATAAAAGGTGCAAGTGGACATGTGAAAGAAGTATGCTAAAATCAAAGCTGATAAAAAAAAACAACAAAGTGGGGTAACTCTCTAACAGGAGTAATAGGAGTGTGGTTTTGTGATATGATCAGGAGAAAAAGTGAGAAGTATTACGTTTCTGTCTCTACAAATGTTCGGCTAGCTGTGAGTGCCCCTTTGCTTGTTAGTATTACTATGCAGTTTTCTTTCCTGATTTTTATTTTTTTAAGAGAAGTGTGACTTGAGCAACAAGGAGATCTTCTAAGAATAGAAATATGTTAAGTCACATGCTTTTCCTTCCTTCTTTCTCAGATAGCTTTCTTTTCTACCAAATGGAGTCTTTCCTGCTTTTACCGAGTCTGGGTTAGCTTACTTTTTTGTGTAACTTCATTAGTGCAATATCATAATTATGGCACTTGTAAATTTATTGAAATAAATCAGAAGTATTCAATGTATTGACTTAGTAGACAGCTTTTGAGATCACATATAATACAGTGCTGTACAGGCAAATATGGCATTCTAGTTTGCTTTATTCTATCCTTTGCCTTTTTGTTATGATCAGGAGCCAATCAGTTTGCTTTAGTGAAATAACCCAGGTTGCTGAGAATTTTCAGATCATGCAATGAAGGTACTGTTTTGGTAGGCTGGAACACAGGAATTTAATTTGTTTGGGGCATTTGTGTTTGAAAAGATGCCTGTGACCATCAGCCCAGGCTGGGACGTAAACTCTATACAGATACACTTCATTAGTCATTGTAGAACCCAAGTACTTAAACAAGAACTTTGTGTGAAACCCAGTTGCTGTAAAGTCAATTGTGTTGACTTTATAATTCTTCGGGATGAGGAATGCTTTGGTAGAAAATGCTACATGGAAGGTTCTGGATAAGTTGTATAAAGGGCAGAAAAGTGATCACCCTTCTTTTTAAAGTGACAAAATTGAGGTACTGAAGTATTTGACATGGACCATAGCTATACTATAGGTAGTATGTGACTGATTATATGTCTTAAATTTTTTTTAGACTAGGCGTTTACTATTTTGCTGTTCTTTATGCTTTAACACTTAGTCCCTATCTAGGATTTGCTTGTTAATAGAGGAAAAGTTGGAATTTTTATTTACAGCAATGCAATGAAACTGAATTTCAGTTGACTTACCATAAAATGATGGAAGTCAGCTGAGCTGAAAATATGCTGAGTTTCATAGTTATGCTATGGTAAACTACTAAGATGTTGAACAGTAGTTTATCAATAGAAATCCTTTATCTGTGTGTACAGTTCAAAGGAGGTGCTGATTAGGATATATTTTCATGTGTGTGGACAGCAGCTGTGTAAGAGGAGCCAGGAGTACTAAGTTGTGGGCTGATGATGTGCTGCACCTTACTGTGCTTTTTGAATAGTCTATTTATGATGGAATCAGTTGTTTAAAGGACAGAAAAAAGTAATGTGAAAATATTTTTCTCTGTTGAACTTTAAGTTTTGAATAGAAATGAACATCTGCATGACAGAGCGTTTAATGAATAAGAAACGTCTTTGATGAAAAGCAACTCTGAATTTTCTGTCAGTTCTAATTGATTTAAAACAGAAATAAATAATATAAGGGAAATTCGAATGGACATTACACCAACTTGATTCCTGCAAATATTTCTTTTAAGCTGTTTATATTGCTCAATAAGTGCTGGGAACTATTAGCAAAGGTAAAATGTGAACATGCACATCCTCTTGTGCTAAATGTTTGGTGTGGTAAATCTTTTCCATAAGACATTTTTTGGTAATAGTTTTCTTTTTCTGTGAAACTGTTTAGAACATTGTTGGCAACATGAAGAGTAAACATTATGATTTCTTGGATCAGCGGAAGACTGATTTTGACCAAGACTATGAAGAGTTTTGCAGAGACATAAATGAACTTCATGTAGGTTTTATGATACAATTAAGATTTTAATTTACCGATCAATCCTTATTATCCTCTCTGACTTACCACCAAAAAAATTATGCAAATCTCAAAGTTGGTATTCTAGAATTAAAAAATTATTCCAACAGATTTTCACTTTAAAGCTTCCATTTATTATTTTTTAGACTAGTTTAATGGAATGTGCTGTTGAGGGCCCCCAACCGAAGGATTTTTCATTACTGTACGCTGGCAAGAATAACAAAAATGGGTGATTTCATTGAGTGAATAGGAGTGTAGTACAAATAAGTCAGATAATTAACTTTCCAATAGTTCTGAAATCACAAGTTGGTGAAAAGAAAGGGTATCTGCAGAAGAAAAAAAAAAATAAAATAAATGCTTTTCTTGCTTTGGCTGCCAAAGAGGTAAGCAAGCATTCTTTGAGGCCTCTCAGCATGGTGAAACATGGGAGGGTACAGAAGCTTTTGTTGGTTGCACAGCTACAGAGGGAACTTGGAAAGAAAATGCCTTGAATGTTGGCTGTGTTTTGTTTAATTATTGTGGGAAGGAAGAAAGGGAAAAATAATACTTATTGAGATTAGTTTCACATTAACAAATTATCTTCTAAAATATTGCACGTTAAATCCTGTCAAATAATACCTGGCATATTTGACATGTGTTCCATATGGACTTCTCTGATGTAGAATTATTTACTCCTCTTCAGGATGAATTGAGGAGTTTCATGGACATCACTTTTGAAAGTATTCTGAACACTGAAAGGGCACTGAGTATGTTGCAGAAATTTGAAAGGTAATATGTCCTATTCAGATTGCTAAAACTCTGCCAGGCAATGGAAATAAGACATTGAGGATGGTGGAAAGGACAGAGGGGAAGGAGGGGGGAGCAGAGCAGGTGGCATTTTCTTAAATACAGGCAAAACCAACTCAACCCCTTTACTCTCAGCTGTTCAGCCCTGTTAAGAGTTGTCTTAGTAGCTTGAATGAATAAAAGCCATATTTTTTGTATCAGAAATGCAAAATATAAGTGGACTGTGAAGTTCGCCTTTCAAAATCAGCTTAAGTACAGGAAAACTTTGTTAGCATATTTGCCTTAGCTTTGTGCTTGAACAATGACAATGAACAATAAATTTGCTACCACAATGCAGTTAGAAGAGAGTAAAATGCTTTTATTAAGAAACAGTGAAATTTGTCTTTATGAATTAACATTGTTGCAAAAACAGCCTCACTCTTTATCCTGTCAGTTTTTGTATTATCATCTGTTTAATAGAATAGACAGCTAGTGGTGAATTGGTTACAGTTTGCTGCACATAATTTCAGCCCAGTGTTTGAAAACAGTGACAAAACAGAAAATGTGTAGGCTTACTTGGAAACTTTCATCATCTGGTCTAAATCTTTGTTGCTTGGAATCAGGTTGTGACAGCATTTGTTCAAGCTGAAAACTCTGCTGCTAAAGTAGTTATTTTCTAAAGCATGCAAGGGAATCTGGAACAGCTGTATTTTCCAACAATGTATTAGAAGGGTTTCAGAAGTGTTGAAGGAATTTTTTCATGATTATTATTTTTTTGAAGCAGATTGCAAATCCCGAATCTTGGCATTGATGAGAAGTATCAGAAAATATTTCAAAACTATGGCCATGACATAGAAACCATCTGTCAGATCTACACTAGGCACAAGAAGGACCCTCCACTTGCTCGTAATCTTCCTCCAATAGCTGGCAAGATCTTGTGGGCACGCCACCTATTCCACAAGATCAAGGAGCCCATGGAGACTTTCCAGAGACATCCAGCAGTTCTGCGAACACCAGATGGCAAGAGCATAATCCGCAATTACAACAAAGTAGCCAAAGTTCTTATGAAATTTGAGGTGATTTACCACAGGCAATGGCTTGAGCAGGTAAGCCAGCTGATTTTGATTAAGATATTCCTTCAAGAAAAAATTAAAAAATGGTGGAATCTCTGCTTAGTAGCAGTTGTCAGTTGTGCTTAACTATAGACTTATGATGACTCTCAAATGAGGGATTGAATAAGAAAAGTTATTTTACAAGGAAGTGTTCCTGTTAAAAAAATAGGGCCTGTAGTACCTGTAGCTGAGTTTAGGAACAACTGAAAGACCTTCATTATAACAAAGAAGTTAGAAAGAAAACACATAATAAATGTCCAGTAGTAGGCTTAACTGCCCCTCTGTCTCTGGATATTCTTCCAACTGGTGCAAGATCATGGTGTGTGGGGAGAGGAGTTTTGTCAGCTAGTTGGCTTAAGTTGAAAGCAGACACACAGGTTTCTTCTGCTCTGGAGAGTGTGAATTTTATTTTGAGTGATAATCCATGGGTACACTCTGCAAATATACATGTAAAAAGCATCCAGTCTGAACAGATAATAACATACTCAGTGCACAAGTGGGCTTTGAGCCAGTTGTGTGTTAATTCTAATAGGCACCTAAGCACCACAGATGTTCATTTACTTCTCCCCATGCACCCCCAGTGAGACAGGGAAGAGGCAAGGAAAAGCAAAAGCAAGAAAACTTGTGGTTCAAGGCAAGTTGTTTGATTAGTGAAGAAAAAATGGAGAAAGAAAGGGAGGGAGAAGAAAGTGCTGCAGAGGCAATTTCTCACCATCTCTCATGGGTCAAACAACGTCTAACCAGTTCCAGAGCAGAGGCTGGCTAACCCCTTCAATCCATCTTTCCCTTTTGATTGCTGAATGTGATGTTATATGGCAAGGAATATCCCTCTCCTTATTTTGTAACATCCTTTTGTTATTTCATGACATCTGCCTGGTTTTGTCCCCTCCCAGCCTCTTTTGCACCCTTCATCCCCACTCCCAGCCCAATCTATTCACTGTGTGGACAAAGTGAGAACAGGAGAAGGCCTTGATGCTGCGCAAGCATTGTTCAACGGAAGCTGTTCAAATTCACACGTTATCAGCTTTGTTTTGATAACAAATCTGATGACACCATATAAGCTGCTATGAAGAAAATTAAATGCCGACAGAGAAAATTAACCCAGTCAGAACCAGCACAGAGTAATTTCATTTCCTGCTGACAATTTTGGGATGCATGTGTGTGGGGGAAGGGACAGCTTGGGCCTTGCCCTGACGAGGCAGTGCACTGTCCCACACCCCACCCCAGGAGCCTGTATCCCAGTGGCTGTCAATCCCTGGCACACCAGAGGCAATGATCACATCCACCTCTGGAGCCCCTAACCCAGCTCCTCAGAGGCTACATTACTGGAAGTCCCACCTAGGGGAAGGGCCTAGGAAGGCCAAAGGGTACTCAAAGCTGAGTATCAGGCTACCAGATGCCTTGACTCTACTTCCTCTTGGAATTTCTATCTGAACACTGCTGGAACCCAGGAGTTGATAGCTATATGCCTGCTATTCTATATATTTTTCTCTCTTTATCTTTCTTCTTCTGATTCCCTCTTCTTGTAATGTTTTGAGTAACTTAAAATCAAGTTGGATTAGAGTTTGCGAAGTTGGATGGGCTAAGTTAATGCTTTGAGAAGTGTTTAATGTTGACTGAATATTGTACTAAACCTTTTGCCAAAGTTCTGTGATTTTCTAAAGTTGTCAGTAAAGTTTTTTGTTGTTGTTGTTGTTTTGATCTCTTGAGAATATCTGGTCAGTGTTTCTCCCATCTAACTCTGAGTACATGAAGAGCCATAAGCCCTTTTCATGTGTCTCGTTGAAGGAGTTGTTTGGTGTCTTACAGGCAGAACATTTTGTAGTCTGAATATTCTTCAGAGAACATGGTTTATCTAAATCTCATTTGACTCATTTTGCCCTCTTGGGTCTTGTGCACAGAACCTCTAACTACCTTTATATTATCAGATGGCTTCTGCAGGAGCTACTTTAAAGCCTTAAAGTCTCTGCAAGTTTCTACTATTGTTTAGGCATATTTTTCACCTCCAGTTTTTGTTGTCTTGCCAAAGACCATCTTAGAGAAAAATTTGCCTCAGCCTTGCAAAGCTGAAAAAGAAGGATCATCATCTCCAGACTGAGGTTTTGAAGGTAATGTGACACCTGTCTATGCATTTGCCAGTTATTTTTGGAACTCAGGCCCAACTTTTGTACACTGTGGAAATCTCTGGTGCTGATAAACATCAGTTTTCTCAAAGATATTCTTAGACCAGATCTGGGACCAGAGGTACCAGCTGCCTTTTCTCCAGTCTGAATAAGGTTTTTCCTGATCCTTCCTTTTTCACACTTGCATTTGACATGTGGTGTGAAATGTAGTTTAAAGAGTCTCCAGATTGTCTGATACTGTAAGTTGGAATTTTTTGTGTCAATTTGGTATAGTAAGTGAGGAGAAATTATTGCAATATTAGAGTACATAAAAGATGCTGTATTGAGACTTAGTGCTGAATATATATTATTGATGATTGATGTGGAATTGAGTGCAAGTTGGGAATCAAGGAACCTGAACAGTAGTACCTCAGTTGTTGTTTCATTATACATTACTTTTCAGGTACATCATATCCAAATCTGACACCATTAACCTGCATATAGTTGGTCCTGCTTCCAGGCAGTAATGAAAACTGCTATTGTACTTAGAAAGGTCTTTAATTTCAATGCTTATTCTGCTAACACAGGAAGTTCATATTTGTTTTCATTTACTCTTCACAGAGATCTGGTGCATATCCCTCATATTTTATGGAATGAATTGCAATGCTTCAGGAATTTGTTTATTGTTTCTATCTTGGACTGAGTTTCTTTTTTGATTCCAGTACTGAGATGGATACCTGCATCATTCAAAGTATACTGATGATAGTTTTCACTGCCTTGTCTCAACTATAAAGACTAAAGAGAATGTATGATTCTTGTGAGGCTACATCTGCCCCTTTGGCTAGATGATCTAGTGGTCAGATTTTCTGACATGTACCATGCCTTAATGGAGCAGTCAAGTACGTTTGCCTTTCATCTTTTGTAAAATAACTGTAACATCCCAGGCATCTCCCCTGAAGTAGTGCCTTCCTTTACGGGGTCCGAATCATCTGCATTCTGATTCTGCTCTGTACTGAAACAACCTGTTTTCTCCTATAGCAGTCAAATCACACCTGGAAGTTATATAAACTTCCTGAGCCCACTCCAACTTGAAACTCATTAGGTAGGATCAAAGGGTGGTGGATTTGAACAAAATTTCAAGTTTGAAACATACACACATGCCTTGAAAATATATGAAAAATACATTCACTTTAACATACATGTGCTTTAGCATACATGCTACCAGGTATGACAAAAAAATGTGACTACTTCTCTGTAGTCTCCTCTGTCGAGGCAAGGGAAGTGCACACGGGTGTGGACGTGTCGCAGAACACAAGGTGGAGCTCCTGCTCTACTCCTGAACAAAAGAAAAACGTGAGAGGGGCAAGTGTCCTGTGGGGAATACAAATGCAACAAGAATAGGGCTGAAGCTCCCACTACTTTTTATTCTTCTGTACAATGTAAATGCTAAGCTTAGTGTAATTTTCTGAGATTTCTGAACCTTTTTGCCCCTCTTTTTTCTACTTGTTACTGGATGGTTAACATCTTATTAATCCATTTTTTTTAATAGTGAAAGATTTATATTTTTTCTATAGCAAATGATGTTCAACTTGGACATATTAAAATAATAAATTACTTGGAAATGTAAAAGTTACTATAATTATCTGGTAGTGTAAGATTTGTGCCTTCAAGGTACCCTTTATTTCCATTGCCATTTTCTGTTGCCTTAACAATGAAAACTGCATGAGAAGGAAATATAAACAGTAGAGGAAGACTTGAGAGTGGGAATAATGAGTATGAAGTTCAAAAATGAGTCGAGTAAGATTTGCTGTTGAACTTTACAGAAAAAAAATCAATTTCTCTTAAGGCAATCGAGCTTTTTTTCTATGAAGACTGGAGATAGTGGATAGAGCATGACATCATCATCAACAAAACTTGATTAGATTATTTCTTGAAAAATGCTGTATAAAATGTCTTGATAGTGCATGATATTACTGAAGCAAGCAGTATACTCCACTATAGCTTAGACATTGAAAGGTGGTGCAAATTTTCTCTGTTCCATAAAAAAAGAAAAAAATGTACTGAAAGATATCAATGGGTTTTGAAACTATCATCTAGAAATGCTCCATCTCAATGTAATGTGATATATGAAATTTGAGGAGTGAATAAAGAACAATAAAGTTATGTCAACAAGAGGAGAAATGGAAAATAAGAATAGCAGCAAAGTTTTTAATGTAGGAAAAAATTGCCTGCTTAAGGCAGGACTGCTTTTTGCTGTCAGCCAAACTTTTAGTGTCTGGTGGTCTAAGGAATGCTGTCCTTTCTATTCACATAGAGAGCAAATGGTCTTCTAATATTTAAATAAGGCAGTTAAACCAATTGTATTATTAGGCTTTCCTTTTAAGAATGAAGATAAATAAAATCTATAATAAACACTAATTTTAGTATTTTAAAAGATTTACCCAGATGTTGGATATAATTTTCAGCATCATTAAGATTGGTATATCTGTTAGCTATTGGACAAAACATGAAAGGAAAAATGGGGATAAGTTTATTCAAAAGATATGCGAAGAGGTTATCCAATAATACTTTAATTCATTGAGGAGGCTGTGTGCAGCCTTAATGCAGAATATGAAATAAGTTCTAAGGAGATGAGAGTTAAAATTTAAGGTGGTTGAAGCAAGAAAACCTATGGGTCTGATTCAGTTTTTGACTGTGGAATGCAGCTTATAACATCCAAGACCCAACAGAAAAATATCTGTCAGATAAATAGCAGTTTGATTATTAAGCATTTGGGTCCATACACATTGTGTTAATAAATTTTTGTTTTGGATTTATATGGCACATCAATCTTTGTCAGCAGCGCCTGATTTTAGTATCTGCCAAAGGGATATTTATGTGCAAACCAAAGTATTTTGTTGTAGTGGCTTGTCTGATCAGGAATGATGACTTTGTTTCCTGCAGATTGAATTAACTAAAAGAGGACTTCAGTCAACTCTCTTGGTAAAAGCTCCAGAAACAGGAGAATTATTTGTGAATTTTGACCCTCAAATATTAACTCTAATCAGAGAGACAGATTGCATGGCTCACATGTGCCTTGAAATTCCACCATTTGCAAGTGTTATTCAACAGCAGAGAAAGTGGTACAAGAAGATTGTCAACAATTTGCACGTGGGTTTACTTTAGTTATTTTATGTATGTGTATTGTAAATTAAGATGCCTGAGTTCTATACATATGGAAGAGGTTAAATAAAGATCAATGACTATGCACTAAGAAAACATTTGCAAATCTATTTTCTTATTTGTATGACTGTCTTGAGGCACTTAAAATTTTTTCTTGGCTTTATATTTTTTTGTGAGGTTACTTCGCAGATGCATAGGTTTGGGGAAGCTCTGCAGAGTCTGGGACAGAGATGAGAGTGGGGAGGAAAGGAGGCTTACAAAAATGCCTAGTGCTGTTGCTTGCTTTCTAAATGATAAGCAATTTATCTCTCATCCAATAATGAAGTCAACATTGGGCAGCATTTGTTTGTGATCTGTTATTAAAAAGTGTAAAGCACGCAACAAGTAGCAACTTTTTTTTCTGGCACTGGTGTTTTACACCAGTGGAACAATTTAAATTTGTGGAACAATTTAAAAAGAGAAGCCGAAACTTCCTATTCTCTTGTCTTTTAAGTCCTTTGGATCATTTTATCTGCCTATGAACATACAAGATTCTCAATGACTCGAGATGGGGATTCAAAAATAGGTGTCCAGAATCCTATGGCTTTAAAGGACTTGATGCTGAAATGAAAAAACCCAACAAAAAAAAGTCATAAAGTCCTTATGACTTTAAGTCATAATGTTATTTTCAAACTTGTGGAACTAGATCAGTGGGCTAAAGAGGCATTAGGAAAAAAAATAGTATAATGAAGTTCCGATAAGGCTGATCTTATTAGAATTTCTGGAAAGTTCACTTAGATGTATTTTTCTCCTTGGACTTTTTGTCTTCTGTAACACTCATTTACAGACTGAAATTTGCAAGATTTTTCTGTTATGTGTTACGTGGTTTAAGCCCAGTAGGCAACCAAGCATCATGCAGTTTCTCCCTTACTCCCCTCCTTAGAATGGGGGAGAGAATTTGAAGGGTAAACTAAAAAACATGTGAGTTGAGACAAAGACAATTTAATAGGCAGGGCAAAAACTGCATGCACAAGGAGAAAAAAAAAAAAAAGGGAATTACTCTGGTAAGACTAGGCAGTATCTCAGTTAGTTGGGAAGCACACCACAGCTGTAAGTGTCCGCCTCTTTCCTTCTCCCAGCTTTCATTCTTAAGCATGGTGTCATAGCTATGAGATCCCATTAATCAGTTGGGGTCCTGGCAACGTTCCTTCCCAGCATCTTGTGTGTCCCCAGTCACCAGCAGAGTAGTGTGAGAAGCAAAAAAGGACTCAATGCTGTATGAGCAATGTTTAGCAATGCCCAAAATATCAGTGTGTTAGTAACACAGTTATAGTCGCAAATCTAAAACATGGCATCATGTGAGCCATTGAGAAAGAAATTAACTTCATCACAACACCAGTGTAATCAAAGACTGATTTCTTTGTGAAGTAGTACTTCACACAGAGCAACAAATATATATAGAGATATAAAGGGCAATAAATAGAGCTTCTGCCAAAAATAATGAAAATCTTTCCCAAGCAATTAATTATAGCTTCTTAAGAATTTCAGTAATGTACATACAGATGAGTTTTCTTAGTTTAAGTAATCATAAATACGTGTACATGAGGAGGTTCAAATCAGTGTATGTTAACTAATGTTTTCATTCTCTATTTATTTCAGGAGATGCTGGCAGAATACAAGAGAATTAAACTGAAAATACAACACCCTTTTGAACAACTGATGGCTCCTCGATTAGTAAATGTAGAGGATGCTATCCAGCCAGGTGTAATGTTACTGAACTGGACATCCTTGAATATTGAGAAATACATTAATACAGTTTTTTCTAAGCTAGGTTGGTTACTTGCCTCTTTCCATTAACTGGTTATTTGTTCTATACAAATGCAAGTTATATTATGCCATTACAGTTCTTTACATGATTTGCACTTAATTGATTTCTTTATAAAAGATGTCAGAATTTTCACCGGTCCTGTATTTCATGAAACATTTGTTTTATAACATCACCTTCTTTTTGTCTTGTATGTTCATCCAGTTTTTACTAATGTATGTGTTAGGCAGTTGGGATTACACCAAACATAAAGTACGGTACAAAAGGCCCAGTGTATTCTGAACTTAGAGCTCCTAGGTTTCAGACCTTTCCTAGTCCTGCTTTTTTGTTTCTATAATGTACAAAACAACTTCTCAGGGAATAAAACACTAACTCAGTTGGCACTGTCATTGCTCAATAGCATTTCATGTTAATTTTTTTTTAACATCAATCTCTTTAAAACTAATGCAGCACATCTTGGACAACAGCTTTAGAAAACAGATGAGCTTCTAGTGTTTTCAAAAGATTATCACAAGGCTGCACTGAGATGCGTTGTTTTTCTGAAGATATCAAATTCCTTTTCTTTCAACTTAATTAATACAGCAAACAGATTTTGTTTCTTGAAATTGCATAAGTAGTTATAGTGGAAATTTTCTTCAGTTGAAATGGCAGATTAAAGTGCATTTTGGATGCTAGCCTGACATTATGCTTAATTTCATTTTGAATAATACAAATAATGTGGGTCTTGATCAGGCACCTTGCTGCTATTTCAGCTTCAGCATTAAGAGCAGATTGCTATTAAACTTTGAATATTCTAGTGATTGTTTTCTGTTAACTATTGTTTGACCTCTAACATTTGTTTGAAGCATAGAGACTTTATTTGCCTAAAGTTCCTGTTGCTATTAGGTTCTCCAAGTAAATAGTTCAAGCTATAGAAGAAGATGAAATATTGTTGGCTCTCAATTAAATGTTAACATCCTCATGTTTGAAATATATATCCTTAAAGTTAATCTTATATATATTTATAATGGATACTGTATTTTATATCAAAAGCTATATTTGTACAATAGCTTATATTTATATAATGTTATAATTATCTTTTGGCATGTAGAGAGCATATGCTAGGTAAGTATGTGTTGTGCAGAAAGTTAATTATGATTCTTGTGGTGAAGCTTGCCATAAAAGTTTAGATGTTTGAGTAAATTGGTTAAGGGGCAGAATTCATTTACAACTAAATATAATAGTTTGTTGAGGTAAAAATTTAAATGTGACTCTGCAAAGGCTATTGATTCAAACTTTTAAGCTTGTCTTGAAACTTCTGTTTCCCTCAAAAGCTGGGCTGGAGTTATTGCTTGATCAAGTGAATGACTTGGTTGAATTTCGTATTGATGCTGTCCTTCAAGACATGAATAGAGTGCCACTCTGTATGTTGCCAGAAGATGAACCACAGAGCTGTGAGGAATTTCTTCAAAAGACTAAGGTTAGTAGATAAAAGTTTCATGAAAAAGAGATTGATGACTTTGAGTTTAGATATTTTTCTTTTTTATGAGATAAAAAATTCTGAATGCAGAATTAATGAAGCATGCATGGGATCCACATGGAAATCCCCAGTTGCTTGGCTGGGACCTTAAAAAGAAGCAAAAGTACCAAATGCAGAGAGATCTGAGTTGAGATGTTCTTTTCTATGCATTATTAATGTCAAGCCAGATAGCGTATGATATTTCTTTTATGCTTTCATATCACTCAAAAATTTTATCTCCATGAGAGTACCTTTTTTTTGTCATTATTCCTGTTTAAGTAAGAGAATTCTCCAGCAGTTGCCTGAGGAGAGTAAATACTGTGGAAAGGATTGTGTAGTATCTCAAACTCTCCTGAGTTCGTAATGAGATGTGGAAAATATATGCAGAAGTAGTACCTGGGTGAAGGTGTTCTGGGAAAAGACCCTTCCTTCACCCCATCAAAATACTTCTATGTTGAGGGTAATTAACTATAAACATGTAAATTGTTGGTTAGAAAGCTGATTAAGGTCATAATTAAATTGAATGTCAGAATAATTTTGTGAGGTTATAGTAAGCTATTGCATTTTAGGTTATAATGTCTAATGTGTTTTCTCCTGAGACAAACTTTGGTTCAATAAAGACTGTAGAAAATCAAGTACATAATCCCTATTCCTTTTTTCTTGTAGCAATAAATATTACAAATAAAAATTTTGATTATCTTAGTGTATTTAACTCTTTGACCTTTTCTCTTTTGGCCATTGTAACAACTCACCTTGTTGTTAAATACAGAGTAAAGTTTAAAGTAATACTATATGGAATGAGTAGTAGTTTGTAAGCCTCACAATCCATAGTTGTTTTTGTTGATCCTTCTGCTACCTTCCTGATTGGGCAGGTAGTAAAATGTATATTCACTAAGGTAAAAATATGTGAGAGTGAGAACAAAAACCTCCCTGCACAGTATGGTGACTTGAGAGCTTGTACTGCTACCTAGCAATTACACACATATCAATTACAATGGCCAATTGAGTTGAGTTAGCAGAGTAAATAAATGGTATAAGAACCCCAGTTATGGGTACAATGAAAATAGTAACAATTTGTAAACTTATTGTAATTTTTAATTAGGGGTGACTAGAAATAACTTCTGTTACCTAACAGGTATCCTTAAGTTTCTAAAGAAATTGCTGCAACGAAAAGTTACCCAGTGGAAAAATCCCGGAATACTTTGTTTAGTGTTGCTGTGATACTATAAATCATATCTGCCTTCTTTCTGAACTCAACAGAATCATTAGGAAAGCCAAAGATTTTCTTAAAATTTGGAAATGGCTGAATATTTCCAATTATTGATTTTTAATTAAACAAAGGTCATCATATTTGTTTAAGCTGAATGAAATATAAGGTAACAAAGAAGTAAAAAATTAAAAGGCCGTTATAGATAAAAATTATAGTTAACTGAAGCATACTTGATTGATTTTATTACAGGTATTGGAGAAAAAAGATACACAATACTGTAATAAAGTTCAGAATTTTATTTAATCACCTTCTTTGATTTCTTCTCTCTCCAGTTGATAATTTTCATGTTTATTTTAAGAATAAATACAGCTTGTGTAGATTTTATCTTCTATTTAGCTGTAAATGGGAGATATGATTGGCTAATAATCATTATGGCACAGCCTAATAATGTAAACTGGCTATGATTAAAAGAAGTGTTGAATCTCCCATGTCTACATTGGAAAGTTAAGAAAATTAAGAAGCCCTTGCTTTTGGGAGCCTTTTAGTGAAACTAGGCATTATAAACATTGATTCATGATATTAACTAATGAATCATGTGATTTGAGAAAGAAGCCAAAACAATGTTGAAAGACATTATTGATGCCTTGTCGATACCTTATATTTTGGAACAAACCAATTTAAAATTAATGCTGTATATAGATATAGTTTCTCACAAACCTTAGGCCTTGGCATTTGTGTTAATAAAGGCTGCTAGGACTGTGAAATTGACATGAGAATTGTGACAATAAGAGCATATTATTTTGGCTTGATAACAGGAGCTCTGTATAAAAGGTTCTCGGACTTTACACTTGAAAAGCTCACTGGTGGAAGCCTCTGCTAATGATTTGATTAACATGTTACTTGACCCTGAGGAACAGGTCAGTAAAGAAGATGAGAAGTCAATTGTACCCAGTGGTGAAAAAAGGGACAAAAATACAGGTAAGAAGATTGTATTGTATTGCTTGGTGTTTGTTTCTTACATGTGCTGATAATTTGTATTGGGGGACATTGTAACCTAGGTGACTGAAGTTCTGAATAATATCTAATGTCTAGAGACTTTTCTTTGAATTTGCCTGGATAATAAATTATCTAACAATCATTTATCATCTGCAAAATAGGTCAATATTATTTATCTAACTTGGATGTTGAAAGGTTCATGCCAAAGAACTACTTAGTAGCCTTGGTTAATTGCTGGATTCCTAGAGAAAGAGAATAAAAAATATCTAAATTTTGATGATAAGCTTGCCAGTTTGTACTGAATAAGAAGGCAAATAGGAATAAAAGGCCTCTTACACTGAGGTGCAGATTACAAATGAGTAATTCTGCACTTTCTTAAAATTACTTTAGACGCCTATGGAGCTGTTGCTTTATGGTATTTTCAAGTCCCTGAGGTAAATTTAAATAACTGGATTTATGATGTTTTAGCAACAGAAGAGGAAAGAAGATCAAAAAGCTTGACTTCCTCACAAAATTCCAGTGAGATGTGGGCTGACCTGTCTCCTATAGCAAAGAGGAAGAGAATGGATTTAGAAAAGTTAGAGGAAGAAGCCAACGAACTGCTTTCTTACTTCAATAATCGTAACGTTGATGCCCTTTTGAAAGTCACTCGAAACGCTCTGGAGACCATCCGCAAGCGCATTCATGCATCTTCCACCATCAACTTCCTAGGTGGCTGCATTGTAGTACATTGCTCTTTTAAGCTATATAAAGAAAAATGTAAATGTAATATCCCATAGCTGCATAAATAAGAGTCACAAGTGTAAAAGAGGAGAAAACAAAGGGATTTTGATTAAGCTGTCCTGTTAGGTTACAATTGATAACGTGTATTTCCAAAGGTATTTTTTTCTTGTGACAGTAGGAAAGTGTCATTAAAATGCTGTTATTAGGACTCACTGTACTGTTCTGAAGCTGATATTATATTTGAAGCTAGACTTGATTGGTAAGTTTCTGATAAGACCTTGATAACTTGATAAGTTATCATTTAAAAGTCATCAATTATTAACTGGACAAATGAAGACCTTGATAACTTGACAAGATCTGTTTGACCTTGCCTTTTAAATAAAACTGTATGAAAAAAAGATAGAGGTGCCTTTTTTCTCCTCTTACTAATTGCCTTCAGATATTTCTATACACTATTTTGAAGTGTTTTATTGTTGCATGGCTTTAAGAAATGAAAATAAGGGCAGTTGTCTTTGGTCTCTATAGTTTATAAGGCATACATTACTATCAGACTCAAAGGAGGTTCTGTGCTCAATTTAATATGCTGACTGGGAGTACCAGCCAGATAACAAAACTGTCTGCTAAACAAGAGTTTAGCTGCACAGAACAAATTGAAGAGGAGCTTCATGGAGAAAAATAGCTTTGCACTTACTTTTCACTTGTGCTGCTGTAGAGTTTAGCAGTACATCTTATAAACTACTCAGGAATTCTTTTTCCCTTCAGAAATTACACTCAATACTCTACATTAGGAGATATATTTATTGCTATATAGATTTATATAATATTTATATTTATTTATTTATATCAATGCCTAGTTTGATGTCTTAAAAAAAATGAACAAACTTTTTTTTTTTTTTTAGAAAATCACAGTATGTCTAAGCAGAAAAAAAGTGCTCATCCTATAATTAGGACTAATATTAACCTATCTATCCCTAATATCATCATGACACCATCCTTGGATGAGGTACAGCAGACACTTAATAAAGCTGTAGATTGTATTGTGAAAGTAATGAAGGGAGTTCGACAGTGGAGTAAGGAGAGAATATCCAAGGTTGGTGTCTTTAATAACCTTACTTAGAACTAATGGTGCAAAACTGCTGCAAATAAAAAATAAATGTTATTCTCTCTTCAGAGGAAGGTGTTAGAGAGAAAAGATGTTCTGCTGTGGTGTGGGAGCAGAGACAGTGATTCTGATGATGGAACAAAAGAGACTGGAAAGAAAAACGTCCACGGTAATGATAAACTCTGACATCACTAAATTTGAATGTTAGATAAATGTGATTTATACAGAATGTATTGAAAGATAATAATTACAAAATACATCAAAACCAGTAGACTTGATAGATTTTAAACAACCTCACAGATTTTAAATTGCCTCAGAGGAGAAATCTCTCATTAGAAACCAGGTTTGCCACTTGTCATTTTGTGGATTTGAGTAAGGGGATTTTTTTTTTGTGCTTCTTGAAGAGTTTTATTTCTTTGGGTTATAGCATACATATTGGTTACAGTTATAGTCACTTTTGCTACAGAATAATCTTTCATGATTTGCCAGCGTGGTTTGTAATTTGGCATCTTCAAGTGGCGTCTTAGAACTTGTTCTTACCCTTTAAGAAGGGTAAGTTGAGCTTTCACAATAGCTGGTATTGAATAAAAATGTAAATTGCAATATTGGTGTAGAGAGGATTGTGTGAAAGACTGAATAGAGTAGAACTCCTAAAAGGATTTTCATTATTCTGTTTTGTGACCAAACATTAGGTCATTGAAGTCATTAGTTCAAGGAAATTTAAGATGGTATCTTTGATTGGGTTTCTCTTCTCTGAAATGGTTTAAAATCAAGCCAAGTTAATTGTTCTACATTGTACCCGAGATACTTAAAAACTACTTTTGAGAGTCTTTTTAGGTTAGCTCTCTCTTATGCACATAAAAAGTAGGACAGTAATCCTTGAACTGATTAAGAAGTTAAATTAGTCTTTCAAAACTAAGAATTTTGCTTGCAAGAGATGAAATAAAAAATGATGATAAAGTCAAACTTGTATCCACAAGTTTGCTAACTGATGGACTTTTTTTAACCTTTATTCATTTTTTGGGGACTGGTTATGGTCATCTTCTCAGAGTTAATGTTAATTTGTATTTCAAATTGTCAATTGTGGGGTATTTCAGAAAATAAAAATTCTTAGCGCTGATATATAGATAAGCAAATGCTGATATATAAATAAATCACTTAAGTGGAGTATACAAAATAAACCTTGTGGAGGTAGGAGAGAAGAGGAAAGATTCTGTTTGAAAGATTGGAATGGAACTTGTTCCAGATTTTACAGGGTGCCTAGATGGAGCAATTTTACTAAAATGGAGATGTTTATGAATTTATGTTGGCCTACTTGACTTCTAGTTGCCTTTAAGAACACCTAACTTTAAAATATACGCTTATTGAAAAAATATGTGATTTGGTTTTGTCTATAGGAATTTACTTCTCCTAACCAGTATGTCTGTCCCAAGCCTGCTTTTATATTTGAATCTTCTTCTATAGATAGTGTATCAGATGCAGCATCATTCAGTTCATCTGATCCAGTGCAAAGCCAGAACTATTTTAAGAATGTTTCAGAGAACAAAGAAATTATTAAATTAGTATCTTTACTCAGCAGTGCCATCAATTCTACAAAAGGGGTAAGACAATTGAGATGTTAATTTAATATCACTATCTGAGGAATATTAATGTATTACTTTTAATATCCTTGGGTAATAAGGTAGGCATTTAAAGCTGTGATTAAATGTTATAATGAAAAGTTTAGGATAGTGGATGGAGAACATGTGGATGAAAATTTGCAAATATGCTTTAAAAGTGTAACATGGATTAAGTGTACTCTGTTTTAATAGTTGAAGTTTTGAATATTGCATAAATTAAAACATTATAAAAAACTCTAGGTGTAGTTGTGTTGTATGTAGCTAATGAAGCCAGTATGATTTCTGCCACATTATGAAGAGGTTATGAAGATTTTTAGAAGAAAATTGGCTGTCAGATTGGCATTTGTAAAGTGCTACACAGGATTTACTAGAGTCAGTTAGGGTTTATCTTAAAGGATATGCATAACTTCTTTGCCTTGTTCTTATTCTATGCACTCTATAGTAAACTGTATTTCTTTAGGAAGCTCTGCATCAATTTCTTCTGGGGCTGGTCCAATCTTTTAAGTCTTGCTATGTGAAACTCTTTGACTCAAGGCCTTGTAACTTCAGTGGTACTAAAGCATAACTACCAGGCTGGTGCTGAGTAGTTGATTAATGGTGGATGGTTATCATGGTATTTTGTAATATTGTAGACTTTTATCATTTAGCCAGCTTTAAATGCCTGCATGTACTATATTTATCATAAGTCATGATGTATATTATCTCTTGTAGCAGTCATCTCTCATTTACTTGTTTAATTAGATGCAGTGATGATTTAACTTTAACTTTCTCACATTTTTCTGAGCTCCTGAGAACCAAAAAGGAAAGAAAAAATGTCCTCCTGCACATTCATTAAGTGATATTCAAATCAAAGAGACCCGAATTGAGTGTAGAAATTAATGATAAAAAAATTGTCTCATAGCTTCATTATTTCAGAATGAATTTTTCTTGTTATGTTGGGCCCTGGAGCTCAGGTTTCAATTTCTAGCCCAAGAAATGGCAGGAAAGGACAAGTGAACTGTATCTTAGTTTTAAACTTTACTTCCCACTGATTCTAATGATTTTATTGACTGAAGATTTACTTAATTGGCAAACATTTAAACTAATCTGACAAATTGGATGTGATTAACAGAGTTTTTGGCACGATGTATGATCAGTAATGGAACTTGCTTTAGCATAAATTTAGTTTAGCGAGGTGATTCAACCTGCTCCACTATGGAATTTGTCGTGTACTCTATTGAGCAGCTGCTAAGAAATTATATGTATGCTATATACGTGATGCTGAGAATCTTTCTTTGAACTTGTAAATGTCTTTCAGGAAGTTCTTACAGCTTTGGAGAGTTTTAGTTGTTACCACCATATATGGCAGAGGGACAAGGAGGAAACCGTTGATAGATTAATGGGGGGAAACCCATTGCTCTCTGAATTTGAGTCTGAAATTCTGCATTTCCAAGACCTGGACATGAAAATCAATTCTGAGCCTGAATACATCTGCGTGGGAGCTCTTGCACTTTACACTGGTAGAGTTCAGCTTCTCTCCAGAGACATGTACTTTCTGACACCAGCAGGAAGGAAAGATATGACAGTTTTGGAAGGGTGAAATAGATTAAAATGGAAACGAGAAAGGGAGAGAGGAGGACTATCTTGTTTTGGCTGTAAATGCATGCAAGCAAAACACTGACACAAGAATATCTGTGAGGCTCAGCTGGAGTTTATTACCTCACCTGGGTATTTCTGGTCACTTATGGGGTGGATGGTAGATGTTAGCCCATCCTTCTGTCACTGATTCCCAGGGTTACATATTTCATGGGAATAAGATGATAAGTTTATGTTACTTTTTTTCCTTGCCTGGCTGCATGCAATGAGACAGCTGAACCTCCTTCTAACAGTTCCACGAATGCTGTGATCAAACCTTGTTTCCGCAGCTTTCATAATTAGACTCCTAATTTCCTCCCCACGTTATTTTTTTTAAGATTAATTTTTGAAAAGATTTTAGACTTAGATGAGAATATTAACCAATTAGTTAGTGATATAAAGGACAGAAGTTTGTATAATGGTAAGTGAACAAGATGACAAGTATGGAGTCCAGTCTCATCTTTCCAGTAGGCACATCCTAAAAATACCTATGATATCTAATATCTATTAATTGTTCAACATTTTTAGATAAGTGGAAAAGATGATAAATTCTGAGAATATAGGAGGAAAGCAATCGAGAATTGCAAGCAATTTTATAAATCACTTCAAGGTGCCCATGTGATTTCATCATGTCTGTATGTGAAGGATTAAACCAAAAAACCAGAACTGCCACCAAAGAGAACATGTAATGAAAAAGATTAAAAGTGCAACTTTAGAAATATCTGTAATGTCTAATATCTATTAATTGTTCAATATTTTTAGCTGATCTGAAGCTAGCACTGAGATCAGAAACCAAAGCCTGGATGACTTTGCTGGGGTGTCATTGCAATAAGAAGTACAGAACACAGATGGAAGCAATTTTGAATTTTATAGAGGAAACTGGCAAGAAGCTAAATCGCAGCATCACGGACCTGGATGATATCAGAATAGCCATGTCAGCTTTAAAAGAGATCAGAGAACTACAGATATCTATTGACTCTCAAATTGGCCCCATTGAGGTAGCTAGTGGGAATGTTGCATGTATGGGTACTGTTTCAAGAGAGCAGTTATTTTCTGGGTGAAAGCTTAACAGTGAACTTTGAAAATGTATGATTTAATATCTGTTGAATGTTGAGTGACAGACCTGTTGTGTTACTGTAAACCTTTTTGTTTGAAATTCTGATTTGGGCAAATGTAAACTTGCTGAGCTAAGAGATGGTTTACTGAATAGTGCAGAAATTGAGTGATGTAGGTAAGAGGAAGATGAGAATACAGGTATTTAATGCAAGAAATCTTTCCATACTTTGTGGAAGAAGTCCATGTGTGAAAAGGAATGAGATTCCCATATTTTTTTCTTTTTTTTAGCTAAGCCTAAAGAGGAGTAAAAAGCTAGTATTAAGCAGACTATATGAGACTGATTGCTTTTATCAGCTATATAAGTTAAAATAAACAAAAGCAAAGAACTTCCTTAAATAAGTTAATGTGATAGAATGCATTTACTGAACATCTGACAAATGGCAGACTTAAAAACAGATGGTAACTGTTTCTCTGCATTCCTGACCAGAGTATTTATTTTAAAATGCTGTAATATGGCAAAATGCATCATTGATTTTTCAGTAGAATTGTTTTTTCTAAGACATGTTCATGATTCCTGATTTCCCATAATTTCATTATAAACGTCCAATACTGCAAGCAGGAGCCTCGAGTCCTTAGGCACAAGAAGTGATGTTTAGGATTTTTGAAAGGGAGGTTGGCATATTTTTCACATAGTGTTGTAGTAGGCAGATAGTATGTTTCCATTTTTGCAATTTGGCTACAGTTTGATCAAAGTGGAAAGCATGAATGGAAGTAATTCCACTTCATACAAAAAATTTTAAATGAAGCAGTTATGCCACAGGTTCATTGCTACCCTACCCTGTGCTAATTTATAGAAAATGAATTTCAGTTTTGTTTTAGTGAAAATTTGCTAAGGGATTTCAGTTTGTGGACTGTTCATATGTTGGTGGTGTGAGTGGAAATCAATGCTTTGAGAAAAAAAATTCAGATGTTTCTTCCAGTTTGGTATTGGTTTGCCAGATTTTTATAATGGCTATGCAAGAAGAACAGAATTTCTTTTTCTAAAAAATCATTCTCCGTTCTTAAAAATTTAAAATGTTAGCATACATATACGTTTACAAAGTTAACTGAAGTTACCATTTTATGTATCTTGATCCAAATTTCTGGCAGGAATCCTATGCTATGTTGAACAAATATGATCTACTTGTTGCCAAGGAGGAGACAGAGAAGGTGGACACATTGCACTACACCTGGGAAAAACTGCTAATCCGTGCAAATGAAGTGCAGAATGAGCTCGTTGCTTTGCAGCCAAACTTCAGAGGAGAGCTTATTAGTGCTGTGAAGACTTTTACTGAAGACTGTGCACAATTCTATTCAGATTATGATCAGGCAAGTCTTTCTATTTTATTGTATTAGAGAATTTTTTAAGGAGCAGTGGAAGCATGGAAAGGTTTTTGGCTTTGACAAATTAATGGGATGGATCTCTACTGTTGAATAGGTTTATTCTTGATAAGACTGTGTTTGAGTTTCAGTGCAGGACAGGTTTGGTTAATGTTTTGTATATGACTGACGTAAATAATACTGGTAATCTGTTCTTAAAAATTAAGATAATTAATTGAGATATTTAAGGTTTTTGAAAAACATCTAGTGACCATGAGCAAATGTGAAGACTAGGATTAATGATAAATTATGTTAGCAAGAAGAGTTTTCTGATACTGGGTATATGTACAAGAGAATTAAGCTGTCAGGTTCTTTTTCATTAGAATATAAATGAATGAAGCTGAACTAATCTGGCATCATCTTTTATGTAATCCTGACTTTTACTCAAAAAATGAGCTATGATTTCCTAGCTTTTACAGTGTAATGAAAAATTTTTGCATTAAAAATAAAATTAGTTGGCTTCTTTGAATTTTTTAAAATCCTTTAAAAAAAAGTGTTTGTTCTAATAGGTTAACTGTCATCTCATGGTTCAGTTGTTATCTGATCTGGGGAGGGGATCTGGAGGCTGCAAAAGTGTTTGAGGTTAGCATTTAGAAAATGCTGATTAGAAATAAGTTGTGATTTTTCTCACCTTCTAAATTAATGTCTTTTTAAATTTTTTTTTTTCCTTCCTTTTAGAATGGGCCAATGGTGGTTGGTTTAACACCTCAGGAAGCCAGTGACAGGCTTACTATATTCCAGGTACTGTTAATTCTAAGACATAACTTAATACTTCCTACAAGTGAGCTAACACCTAAAGGCTCTGAGAAGGAATCTCAATAGTTGAATGAACTTTCATTGATAGATAGGGTTACTGATTTGGCTAAGTCTGTTTTGTCTTAGTGAAATCTAAATTGGAATTTTTCTATGCATTTGCAAGGAATACTGTTTAAATCTAATTTTTTGGGGGAGTTAACAGAAAGGCTGGATAGATAATGAGTAATGATTGCTAGATACAATATCCTGATGAGAGCCTTCCCACAAGTTCAGTGTATTTGGCTATAGGATATATTCTTGTGTTTTTTGGTTGAAGTCTGTCTTTATTAATTAAATCTGTCTTCATTATTAATATCTATTTCTGCAATAACAACTTTTAATGCTTTTCCTTTTCCCATACTGCTATTCATTTGACTTCCTACTATGTTCCCTGAGTTACATTGCAATTGACAATTAAATTATGTTTTTCTTTGCTGCTTTAATGGTAGTAATTCTTCCTTCAACAGTCAATAAAGGTATGCACAGCATACTTGGAGAGGTAGAATTTGCTGTATCCACCTTTTATTGCTTTGTGTGTCATGCTTCACCTCTTTCAAGTGCAATCTTAGCATCTATTGTTCTGTCACTGTGCCACATGAAGTAAATGGCTTTCCTGTCAACTTCTAAAGATGTGCCTCTGAGCTGGCTAAAAGTTACTTTTCTCAAGAAAATTGTTGACAAAACTGTTGAGAGTGTAAGCTGTTACTATCCCTCTATATCTTTCTATTATTTCCTAGATTTTAGTCTAATTCATCTCTAATCATAATTTCGGATCTTGAATATTTAGTTATTTGTATTAAATTTTTATTTATTTATTATTATTTAATTATTTAACTTTTTTCTTTTTCTTTCTTAGACTCGATGTGACAATCTCTTTCGGAAATATATTACTTGTACAGGTGGAGAAGATCTTTTTGGTTTGCCAGTTACTCAGTGTCCTCAACTGCTTGAAATAAAGAAGCAATTGAATCTGTTGCAGAAACTCTATAATCTATATAACAGTGTCATTGACAAAATCAGTGGCTACTATGATATTCTGTGGTCGGAATTAGACGTTGAAAAAATTAACAGTGAACTTATGGAATTTCAGAGCAGGTGAGAAACTGCTGCTGTGTTAAAGCTGCCTAAAGTACATCTTGAATATGATTATAATTTGTTAGCACCAATAGTCATATATGAGCATGTATTTATTTGTTGAGGCATGAAAAATGTGGATTTAAATAGAAAAATGTATCCATTACCAACCTCATAAAAAATTACATTCTAAATGTTGAGCATTATTGTTCCTTAGACAGATTCTTGGCGATCTTTTTTGATAAGCTTGGAATATATGTTAAAACTGTGATTTATTTTGTCCATGAAGGAAAGTTTCACCTTTTTCTTGTAGTATTGTTGCTCATGAGAGACAGATTTATGCTAGATGTCAAAAGCAACTTAGTGAATTGCTGAATAGTTTTTCAACAAAATGGGTTGTATTGCATGCATAGAAGCCGAACTTTTCATCAAATTGGAAATCAAAAAATTTAAAGAATTAAACACTGAGGGACAGAGTTTTTCTAGAGCTCAGAGCAGTGCATACCATTGGTCTCACCAAAACATGAAATCAAGATGTAGAACATTTCAACTGGTTTTGAAAATCGCTTGCACAGTTATTAAAATTCTGAAGCTACAGTCCTTAATGGGAGGCTGTAGGTGCCTACTCAGCTATCAGTCATTGAAATAGACTGAAAACAGATTTTCTCACATGGACAAGCACATCAGAAGCTCCAAATTAAAGGTTACCTGAATTTGGAGGGTATGTGTTCTGCTACTAAAACCATATACTGTGGCTTTAAAGAAGGAATATTTGAAACTTTTGGAAAAAGCTTGCTTTATCTCAATGTAGGTGCCGTAAGCTTCCTCGTGCTGTAAAGGAATGGCAGCCTTTTCTTGACCTAAAGAAGACCATAGAGGACTTCAGTGAATGTTGCCCATTGCTTGAGAACATGTCAAGTAAAGCAATGATGCCTCGGCACTGGAAGCAGATTATGGATCTCACTGAACACAGATTTGATGTGGAGAGTGAAACGTTCAAACTGAGGAATATAATGGAAGCTCCGCTATTAAGATATAAAGAGGAAATAGAGGTATGGTGAAGAAAGAAATATGGATACATGAAACCAGCAATCTACTTGTGTAGTATAGGAGTAACAGTAGCAAGAAGGAAATCAAAATATTGCTGTAGAAAGAATAGAGAAATGGACTATCACTTCAGGTTTTTGTATAAAATAATGACACAAATATATTGTGGTGCCAACTTCTTTTTAAAAAATCATCCCATTTGGCCCAGGAGTTAATTTGTGAGGGTACCTTGCTTTGTGACATTAAACATATGAAAAGTAATCACTATGTTATTATTTTATTCCCCCCAGAACTGATTAAATTGTGATGTGGTATACAGATTATTAGCTATGGTGTTTGTGTATCTGTAGACCTTTCCACTGAATAGTTGCTCATGAGCCTAATATTACCTAGTGTTAAAGGAAATAAGAACTAGATTCATATACCAGGGATTCATAGCTTGTTTTGACTTCCTGTTTATTTAAAAGGATATCTGCATAAGTGCTGTGAAGGAGAGAGACATTGAGCAGAAGTTAAAACAAGTGATAGCTGAATGGGATAACAAGGTGTTTATATTTGCAAACTTTAAAACTCGTGGGGAACTTCTTTTAAGAGGTGACAGCACATCAGAAACAATTGCTACCCTGGAGGACAGCTTGATGATTCTTGGTTCTCTCATGAGTAACAGGTAACAGGAAAGGGAGGGAGGGAATGGGGGGACAGATAAAAATATTAGCAAAAGGCTTTGTTTTAGTGAACAAGAAAGGAAGGTAAAAAACCATCTAGATAAAACCTAAGAGCTTGCTTGTCCTTGAACTGTTCATGGGCTAGTTCTTATTGTATCTAGTGTAGCTCTCCAATAAGATCTTTTGAAAACATGTAGATGCAGCTCATATTTCCTGAATAAACAGCTAGAAAGTTTTCATTGATGCAGGAAAGTGGGGACATAAGAGAGAACACTGCCTGGCTATGGCAGGCATACTATGGGCATTACAGGCACTGCTACTCTGCCCCTGTGATAGGTCATTGCCTCATGCCAAAGGTGCTGAAAATCCCAGTTAAAGTGAGCTTCAGTTTCTCTGGTTTCACATGCCAAATGACATAGATAAAATACGGAGCTCTGAACATGATCATCAGGCAGATGCTCTAAAGCAGGAGTTTAGGAGGATTCAGGAACTCTGTGAGTTTACAACTTTCAAGATGTTGAGCAGTCCCTTTACCTTAGAGTGAAATTGAGGCCTTGCTCCCATCCTACTTCTGTTGGATCAGAGCTGTGCTAATGCACCTTGTGTACACAGCAGCAAGTTGGAGCTGATTGGATTTAGAGCTCCCAACTAGCTGAATTAAGTTTCTATACTTTCACTTGAAAAATTTTAAACATAAGAACTAGTCCTCATCCTGTGACTTATATGTTGCTTTTCAAGAGTCTTGTTTTCTTCTTGAAAGACAGAAATGCCTCTTTTTTTTTTTCTTTTTTTTTCCAATTGTAGATACAATACACCATTCAAGGCACAGATTCAGAAATGGGTGCACTATCTTTCCAACACAACGGATATAATTGAGAACTGGCTGACTGTACAGAACTTGTGGATTTATTTAGAAGCTGTTTTCATTGGTGGTGATATAGCAAGGCAGCTTCCAAAGGTTTCTAGACATGCGTTTTTTCAATTTGCTTATCAAATTTTTAAGAATAAAACTTAACTGTGAAGTCATAATTGATGCAGTAACATAAACTTAATTTTAGTATTTAACAGAACTGGTCTTGCTAGGAAATTAGGTAAGCAGTGTCAATGGAAGGCATGGTGTGAGAAAGAATAATAAAAGCATGTGATCTGTTTGATCTTTTGATTTCTAGATTGTAAAGCTGTCAACTAATATGTATTTAAATATTGTGCCTAGCAGTGGCCTTGTCTAGTTGTACATACCACTAGCATAGTAGTACCTAGGAATCCTTATCTTAAACTTTCTTGCATTGCTTTTCAAATTAAAAATGAACTTTAGTTTTAGAAAAAAATCTTCAGATTTGAAGCTTCAATTTAAGTATGAGTTTTCTGTCTTTTTCTCTAGAAATGTAAGAGAAGGTACATAGCAGGCTTGACAGCCAAGTATAAAATAAGTCTGTTGTGTAAGCAGAAATAATTGTGTCTAAGCTGAAAAATTCCTAGAAGACATGAGATTACTAGTGAGAAGATTGCTATTGAGATTACTGGGTGCTGGTTCTGGAAGCAGGTGCCTTTACCCTCTGCTCTCTTCCTTCTTCCCTTTCTGCCATTCCACATTCACCATCATGTTTCCCCAGGAAGCAAAGCGTTTTTCTAACATTGATAAATCCTGGGTAAGGATCATGACCCGAGCTCATGAAACACCCAATGTTGTTCAGTGCTGTGTTGGAGATGAAATAATGGGACAGCTATTGCCACATTTACTGGAACAGCTTGAAATCTGTCAGAAATCGCTCACAGGGTAAGATTACTGCGAGACCACATTCTTGGCCAGATGGTTATGCACTGTGTGACTAGGGAAAGAGCAATTGCTCAAGTACTGTCCCATGAACTTTGAAAAGATTGTGTTCCTATTCTACTTATTCTGTTGAACTGAGCAAACAAGTTAGCAGGATAATACAACACGTCCAAAGAAATTTCTAAGAACTCATGGATAAATATTTGATTTGTGGCTAAGGTGCTATCACTGTCTATCTCTGTTGAAACCAAAGCCAGTTTCAGCTGAGTTTCAATCCAGAAGCCAGTCTAGATTTGTGTGTCCCATTCACACTTTTCACAGGTCTGGGAGACATTCAGCTCGGGAGATGTAAATAGCAAGTAAAAAGAGTTAATGTAAAAATATTTTATTTCACTTTAGTTTCTTTTCTTTTTACTGGTGTTTAGATTACAGCAAATAATAAAAGTTTCCCAGGAAATGATTTCTGATACTAAGAGAGTAGCTTTAAAGCAGATGCTTAACATGAATGATGGATAAAAATTGTCATTGCTACAGCTAAAAATTGTATATTAAATTGTGAGAAATGCCACTTTTAAAGAGAAAAGGATGTATAAATTAACCCAAAACGCTTACCATCTACCCCCTCCTGGCTTCTCTGCCAATTTTTTAAAAATGCAGGTACCTAGAGAAAAAGCGCCTGCTGTTTCCACGATTCTTCTTCGTGTCAGATCCTGCTCTGTTAGAAATTCTTGGCCAGGCATCCAACTCTCACAATATACAGGCACATCTGCTGAATGTGTTTGACAACATCAAAACTGTCAGGTTCCATGAAAAGGTATGTACTGCCCACACCTCAGTCATACGTACCTTCACATTGACAATGTGTGATACTTGGTAAATTAGAGAGCTACTTGGTTGCATAAGGCATTCTACTGTTTTACCTTATTCACCAACTATTTGATGCTGTGTAGTCTTTCTTCATTTAAGATTTGTTTCATATCCTCATTTATGATGGAGTTAAACTTCATGTAGAATAGCGAACCAAAAATTTGCACCAGTGCTTAAATTTCAGAGAAATCCACCCATGTACTGAACTTTTTTCTGTGACTCCCTCTCAAATAAGCTTTTGAGTCTTTATGAGCTTATTTGTATCTTTACATTGCCTGTGTTTGTAATTTTCCATTCATTTTTTGATTGTAAGAAAAAGTGTATTTATTGTTTCTACTGTTTCTGAGCTGTCCTTACTATGCCTTCAGAGACATAGTGTTTGAAGAACACTTTTCTTATATGTTTTACAAGAACAGGTAGCAACATTTTTTCCTTACGTATGCATTTTCTTAGAAACTAATTACCTCCCCATGCTTTTGAAATTCCTTTGATTGTCCATGTTCCTTAACTTTTCTGTTTTCATTATTTTTGATTCTAAGGCTGAAAAAGTGTTAGGCTGTTAACCCACCAGTAATGAGGGAAGGTTTCCTTTATTGTGACTGGAAAGTGGATCTTGTCACAGAATCACAGAATGGGTCAGGTTGGAAGGGGCTACAGTGGGTCATCTGGTCCAACATCCCTGCTCAAGCAGGGTCATCCTAGAGCACGTGGCCCAGGATTGCCATTGAAACTTCAGTGAGATTCAGGAATTGTCAATGTATTAGGGTTTGTCTCCTTTTTCATGATTGTTTTGTTTAAAGCCTTTCTGCATAGCAAAGTAATAATTTAATAGTCTTTACGTTTCATTGAACAAGTGGATATAATTTTAGTTACTTAAATCAGTGTAATGGAGTGATTGCAGAAAAGTAGGAATTATTGTAAAAATAAATGACATATCTATAAACACAAGATATTTTTGCTTTTATTAGATATATGACCGTATATTGTCAATTAGTTCACGAGAGGGTGAGACTGTAGAGCTGACTAGACCTGTAATGGCTGAAGGTAATGTGGAAGTTTGGCTCAGCTCTCTGTTGAAGGAATCCCAGCTATCACTGCATCAAGTTATTCGCCAGGCAGCCATGGACATCCAGGAAACAAGTTTCCAGATTACTGAATTTCTTTCTATTTATCCAGCCCAGGTAACATCATTGTTAAATGAATGAAGAATTGTTCACAGATATGTATCAGGTTTTTTTCTTGTCTTTGCATTCAAAGTTGCAGCCAGTGTTAAATACGAAACTAGCTTTAATTTTATTTGAATCATCTGTGTTTTAAGTTTCAGCTTCATATAGCTGAAACCAAAAGAAGATAACTTACCCTAAAACTCTTGCTTAAAAAGTATGCTAAAAGCAGTAAATTAATGTAATAAAGTTAACACTATTTCTTTATAAGCTTAATAATTGATTACTGGAGGAAAAGTAGTAAAATTATGTGTTTGTTCGTATATTCAGGATAATGCTATGTATTGCTAAAGATTTGAAATTGAGGGTAGTGTTGAGAGAAAATTATTTTTGTGGTAGAAGCTTCACTTGTGATCAGGAATGTTGCTGGAGATGGAATAAAGACTTTGAATTACTAGAAAAATATTTCAAACTGAAGCACTAATTATTCACTGGTTAGTTATTATTTATATAAAGTGTATTTGTTACATATAGTATTTTTATATACACTGTAAATTATATTGAGCAGCTGTATAAGCAATGCACTGTAGGCAGTATCTACAAGAGTGAAGTACAGGCTTAACTGTGCATTTATGAATGCAGTTGGGACACACAAAACATGACCTCTGTATGAATGCATGGAAAGTAATTTTATACATATAGTAGGAGAACCATTTCTTTAGTATATCTTTGTCTATGAATGTACATTTTAGGTGAAAGAGAAAAGATTGTGAAACATATACTTCTGTGTTTCCTAAGGTTGGGTTATTGGGGATCCAAATGATTTGGACAAGAGACTCAGAAGAAGCTTTGACTCTTGCCAAGCAGGATAAAAAAGTTATGCGCAAGACAAACCAGTTTTTCCTGGATCTTCTGAACATGTTGATAGATATGACAACAAAAGACCTTAGTCCAGTTGAGCGAGTTAAATATGAGACATTAATCACTATTCATGTGCATCAGAGGGACATTTTTGATCGTCTTGTAAGTATTAAAAAATTAACAATGAATTATGAGGGGTCTTCCACATAAAACAATGTGAAATGATAAGAAAATATGATACCTATGAAGTCCTGCCTCATAAGATAAACACTTCATTTCATGACCATAATGATTGTGTCCTGGAATATTATAAAAATGCTGATGTTACTTCAACCATGTCTTCTTAGTTTCCTTTTAAGTAATTCAGTGGGTTTTCCTCTCTCCAAGCTGTAGAAGAATTTTGTAATGTTTCACATTGGTCCACTAAGGTAAGTGCCTCTGTTGTGTAATCAATTAGGGACTTCTTTTTCCTCCCACATTTTGTTGCAAGTAATTGTCCTTTTTCTGAACTGCATTATGGATTTCTACAAGTAAATAAACTTAATATAGAGTCATAGAACAGGAAATATTTGAAGCTAGTTGAAGCTTATATCATCTCTGTTCTAGTTTCAGTAGCATACCTAATTATTACTTAGGGAATTTTTAATTGCTTTACACCTTCTCATGCTGGCACAGGATGCTAAAATAAGGAAAATGAAAGCATTTAGCTTAATCAAACTTAAAGCTATCATACTCTTTTACCTATAGGAAGTCCTGGACCTGATTCTGAAATTAGACTGTTCAAGAAAAGAATGAGTTTGGGCCTGTTATTGATAGGAAGGCATTTATCTTTTCATTATAGAATCATTTGTTTCTAGTTATAATCACTTTATGTAAAGTGCAGTTTTTAGATACAAAGTGAATGACATTTTTTAAAATCCTATATAAATATTCAACAGAGTAACTGTGACTTATTTTCAGCTCTGTTGAATTCCTTAGATTGTATCAGCACCATGACACTGCTTTGAAATACCTTTTTTCCCAATACGCATATGGTTTCATACAATTCTTATAGCAGTTTCTGAAATCAAATATCACATTATGTGCTTCCAACTCATGTAAAACTAAAGTGGTAGAGAGGACTAAAAGGAATGGCAATTTTAAGGTTAAACTGAAATGACTCTTGTTTCAGGCTTATGGACTGTTCATTTGTGTTTAGAATTTTGACACTAAAGCCTGAAGTTCCTTTGCCTAAGTATGCGATTGAGCAATAATACATTAACAATTTTTGTGCTAAAAATCCAGATAGGTTCTCCACTATTCTTTTGTTACTAACTTTATGCCTTCCATTATGTTTTCAGTGGTGCCTTTGCATCAACTACTCAGATACCATAATATAAATGTGAAAGTAAATGTTAACCATGAATGCCACAGCTTTGTCTTCCCTCTCTTCTTAGTGCTGCATGCATATCAAGAGCCCTACAGACTTTGAGTGGCTGAAACAATGCAGATTTTATTTTAATGAAGACTCTGATAAAATGGTGATTAAGATCACTGACGTGAGCTTCACATACCAGAATGAATTCTTGGGCTGTACTGACAGGCTTGTCATAACACCTCTTACAGACAGGTGAAAAAGACTAATTTTATTCCTTTATTCTTTGCTGCCAAACCTCAGCTTTTACAAGAGAAGTTTAGTCATTTCTGTTGGATGCAACATTCATCTCTGCAGAGTTTATTCTTCACGGTCTTGTCAAAGTCAGTAATTTCATATAGAATGGTTCAATATTTCTTTTTCTGTGCCCTATAACATGAATGATTTCCAACTTATTTTCTGCCACACACTTGCATTGGTCCCCCCACACATGACGTATCTTACCTTCATACTTGTGTATGTGAAGCCAACATACTTGAGGATCTGATATATCCAACAGATAAAATATGTAGAGATACAGGACAAAAGTAGGTGTTTACAGACAAGCTAATGAAAAGAGCTAAGGAAGAACAGACAGGAAAAACAATTTTTATTCAGCTGCAGTAGTATGGAGATCTTTGATCTAAAGGGATGTTGAAAATTGCAGTCCTATTAACAGAGAGCTACCTGTCTAACTCAAATAGCACAAAGAATGCTTTATAACCTATCATTTGCAAAATAAGGACATTGTTTGCTTTTTAAAAAAATTATTCTATAGAAAAAATTTCTAGAGCTAGTATTGATATATAATTATTAGTTGGTGTCTTGCTGCATTATGCATAGATGTTTCATTTATGAAAATGAGATGTACTGTGTGATCAGATTTTAAAGATGGATGAGAAAGGAAAGGTTAGATGTCTTTCATTATTGTACTCCACAGTATAATGTCTTTCAAAACTACTCCAGATAAAGTAACTCAGTATTCAAACTAAGATTTGGCAGCATCTCTTTCTCTGCTTTCTGCCCTTCTTCTGATCTTTCAGGTTGCTGATAATTGAGGATTATCTGTTCTTTCACTTTGTGTGATGAAATGAACCTTAATATTCCCTGCATCAGAGACTGAGTGAAGGGGTTTTGTTCTTACTGATCCAAACTGTAATTAAGTGGAATATAATTTCAGCACTTCCCTTTTCTCCTTAAATCAGACCTTCTGTAAGTTCCTTTGGCACCATACAGATATCCTGCTACAGCCTGATTGATTGTTGCCTTTTAGATGTTACATCACTTTGGCTCAAGCTTTGGGCATGAACATGGGTGGAGCACCCGTGGGACCTGCAGGAACCGGAAAAACTGAAACTGTCAAAGATATGGGACGGTGCCTTGGAAAATACGTAGTGGTCTTCAACTGTTCGGACCAGATGGATTTCCGAGGACTTGGGAGGATCTTCAAAGGTAAGATGTGGACCAAAGGTAAGCTGTTGGCCAAAAAGAAAGTTGTTTTCTGGGGTGCACAAAGCATAGTGTAACTAACCGGGCAGAGGAAGTGATTGTTCCACTGTACTCAGCTTTGGAGTGGCCTCATCTCAAGTGCTCTTTGCAGTTCTGGAGTCAACAGTACAACAGCATTAAAAGAATGTATCCAAATGACAGCAAAAAAGATGGTGAAAGAGCTAGAGGACATGACTTAAGAGGAACAGCTGAATATACTAGGTTTTGCTTTGAGAGAGAGACTGAGGGATACTCTCATTGCTGTTTAGAACTTCCTTTTGAGGGGAAGTGGAGATGGAGGTGCTGATCTCTCTGGTATCTGATAATAAGACATGGGCAAATGGCTTGAAGCTGCATCGGGTGAAATTCAAGCTAGGTATTCACTGAGAGCATTGTCAAGCACTGGAACAAACTCTCCAAGGAAGTCATTGGGGTCCCCAGCCTGTTAATGCCCAAATAGTGCTTAGACAACTATCCTAACAACTATCCTTTAACTTTTAGATACATCTTTGTGGAGTCAGGAGTTCTACTTCTGGGCCCCCATGAGTCCTTTATAAGTCAGTCCTTTATATTCTGAGATTATATGATTTTATGAACTATGTGAAAGTTTCAAATGATAAGAGGACATCTCTATGAAACAAGGTTGACACATAACTGGCAGACAGTTTTGACCTTTTAATAAATGCAAGCAATTATTATCTTGTTATGAGTATAAAATACAGCTGCAACACTGTGCTCAAAAAATAGAAATATTTGAAATCAGGACACAGTTTATGAAAGGATAGATAACGTCACTTAAAATGACTTAAAGTTACAGGAAGATCTGCTGCTATGAAGAGAAAATGCTGTGAAATTTATTGCTGAACTGGTGGTACATGCTGAATTTTGATTTCAGTATTTTGTCTCATTCAAATATTGAAGTTTCTATCAGCAGAGGGAAATGCATGGATAGTGCTACATATGTTAAAAGCAATTGGCAGAGCTCACTAAAATTAGGTGCAGATGACTTTTTTTAGGCATCTGAAATTGATACCTGTCAGTCATGGCAGATGTCAAATTAGAGATCAAATGGAGGTTCTTGACTATTGTATTGTTGCAAGTGACTATATCAATAATTTTGTTTTGTTTTCTGCAAAAAAATCCAAGGAAAAAAGCAAATCTGGCATAGACTGACCTCCAGCTTCTTTACCAGTGAACGCAACTGTATTTTTAATTTTAATACGTGCAGTAAGCTATTGACAACCTGTCACATTTTCATAGAATTACTGCAGGAATTTTTCTTGGAGAGTAAAGAGGGACAGAAAAACATTCAAGATATAAGAAAAGGAGAAGAAATCAAAGAGCACCATATCCTAGAAAATCTAAAGGACTTTGTGGACTTGTATTTTCTTACTTAAAAAGGAATTAAAATTCTTCTCTTATTCCTCAAAAATAAACAGTTTTTATTCCCCCTGAGGTAGATTGCCTAATTTTTGGCTTGTCAATTGCACCAAAAAAAGGTTAAAAAAACATAATGGTCATATATTTAGTTGCTTTTCTCTTTGAAGGTCTTGCTCAGTCTGGCTCCTGGGGTTGCTTTGATGAATTCAATCGTATTGATTTACCAGTGCTATCAGTAGCTGCACAGCAAATAGCAATTGTGTTGACATGTAAGAAGAAACGTAAAAAAAGGTTTATTTTTACTGATGGAGACAATGTAGAAATGAACCCAGAATTTGGCATCTTTCTTACCATGGTAAGTATTCAGTAAGTTTCTGATATATCAGTGATGATTGTACAATAATCTAACTTGGTATGTTAAGTGTACTTGCTAACTCTTATGTCATTCAGTTCCCAGAACTAACTCTGATAGTTTGAGAACATTGAGCATTGCTGTAAACACAGCTTACATGGTCTTGTTTCAATGTCATCAAGCACATGCAACTAACAAATGCAGTCAGCACCGTAAATGCACATTATCACAGTTTCAGATTGCTTCTACATGCCAAATTCTGGCTCCCAAAGTATGATATTTGCTACAATTACAGAAAAATTGCCTTAGAGATATAGGTAGGAGTAACCAGTAAAAATAGGGCCTACAAGACAAACTCAGATTTGAAATGCTTAGGTGGAGCATTTTTCATAACTCATGGGTGTAAAAGAGGCAAAAAATCTGTAGAGAAATGGATGTAATTCTGCATGGCAATTAATTTTGACATGTGGCTTAAAGCCAACGAATTATTTTTACCTACCACGTTGGCCCACTCCTTTTCTGATTTTTCTGTTTGTGCAAGGTACACTCAACTTCAACACTTGTTTTCCCTCTCCAGAATCCAGGATATGCTGGTCGTCAAGAACTTCCAGAAAACTTGAAGATCAATTTTCGTTCAGTGGCTATGATGGTTCCTGATCGCCAAATCATAATTCGTGTTAAATTGGCTAGTTGTGGTTTCATTGCTAATGTTGTGTTGGCAAGGAAATTCTTTACACTCTACAAGCTGTGTGAAGAACAGCTGTCAAAGCAGGTGATTATATTCATATGATGCAACCTGCCTATTTTAGGGAAAAACTATCTTTGAGGTCATGAAATAGTCATGTGAAGACTAAGGAAAGATTCATGTTCACTAAGTAAGCTAAGAGACACTTGCAGTTTAGTAATGCAGCCCTCTGCTGTCCTGGAAGATTAACTCCTACTGCAGGTTGTTGGTGTAAGGATGGGGCTTTCATTCAGAACACTGTTTATAGTAAAGATTTAGCTTTACTGAATGATGATGGCTGAGACAAATAAAGGCTTTATTATAGCCTCTGTTGGTCTTACAGGGTGGGCTGAGAGGCACTTGGTTTGTGCTGCCTGTGCTTGTTGAGATGTTTCTCAGTTTCCAACGGCCACAGAGAATTCAAAATAACACTGATAAAGTATTTCTCAATAGTTGTTGGGAACCTGTCTTGATTCAATGAATTATGATTACATTTTTTTTCTGTCACACCTTAGATTTTAATAGATGGTAGCAGATTTGGAAAGTGAAATCGCCCATAGTCACAGAGCCAAAGAATAGTTGCTGGATGTTTAGAGGCATTTGAAGCACATGTACCACTTCTCCTACATATGCATCTGTGTCTTAAATAGTAAATAAGAACTGTTTCATCTCTGTAAACCTGGGGAAAATTTTCCCAAACTTCACGTATCTTCTAGGTGCATTATGATTTTGGCTTGCGGAATATATTGTCTGTGCTGCGTACACTGGGAGCAGCAAAAAGAGCAAATCCCACAGATACTGAATCTACCATTGTCATGCGTGTGCTGAGAGATATGAACCTGTCTAAACTAGTAAGTTCTGAGGGCCTGATAAATAATTTAAACTGCTCTTTGGAGCTACGTGATCACTAGAAGATTGTATGTGACCTTTACACTGAAGCTAGCTTGGAATGTTTTGTTCTCGGAGTGGAAGATTTTGACTGGAATAGAGAAATTTCTTGTAGTACCCTGTGTGCGGCTCAGGAGGGAGCGAGCCATCTGTTTCTTGGCTTCCTACACGGGTTGAACTTTGAATTGTTCAGATTTTTTTTTCCCATATTTTCCCTGCTACCTTTAGAAGTAAGTGACAAAATAGATGTCTATGCAGTAACTTCTTCAGAAACTTTGTGCTTAAGCATTTAGTCACTCTTTTGAAAGAATCTGTTATTCATAGTAAGGAGTACCATCTCACCTGTTTAAATAGCTAACAACCCTCTTCTGTTGCTGTGATACATCATTTTTTTTACACCAAATAAAATAGACAAATAATTTTCTAAATGTTATTGCTAATATCTACTATATGAAATTCAGTCATGTTAGTGGTTTATTTTGACTAATAGAAGCATCACATGATCTCTTTCTGCTGTGTCATTCTAATGCTTAGTGCCTAGAGGATTATTAAAGATAGTTCCTTATGTTCTCAAGCATTTCTTTAGGTCTTCAGGACTCTGGGATTGTTCTTTTTAAAGTTGAAATAAATAAATGGAACAGAACAGGTTTTAATCTGTGTGGATTTTTGTTTTTTCTGATTTTCACTAGATTGATGAAGATGAGCCCTTATTTCTGAGTCTAATTGAAGATCTGTTTCCAGATATCCAGCTTGATAAAGCAGGCTATCCTGAGCTTGAAGCAGCCATTGACAAACAGGTGATGTGTCTCGTGATCTATGGTGCTGTGGCATAAGTGTCATGTTTTCTTAGGTGTCATGAGACACTTAAGAAAATTGTTGTGGAGTCTATCCAGCTGGCAATATTATATTTTACTATTTAGAGGAAGCATAACTTTTTCCATAAATCTTTACCACTGCAAAATGAATATTAAGCTTATTCTCAGGAGGTCAATTAATTTGGATTATAGTGTCCTGTGGTTTTCTTGAGTCACGGTTCCTGGGGTCCAGTTTGAAAAATGTATATATATAAACTTGTCTTATGTGATCCAGGATTCAATATTTGTCTCAAGTCTTGACAATTACAATATTAATTTGAGAAAAAATTTATTTAATTTCCCCTTAGGAGTTTGTAGTACTTCAGTAGAGCCAACTTAAGAATATAATGTATATATATAATAGATATATTAGAGGTATATTTTATAGATAGATTATAATGTACATAGAGACTGGTTTACCTTATTTTTCTTAATGCGTATTTGAATACCAAATATATCTTCTTTTTCCAACAGTTTTTTTTCTTTTTGAAAATATGATACACCTATTGATGATATACCTATTTCTATCTATCTATATCTAAAGGCTTCAAAATATATTTTGTCCTCTAAAATAACAGTAATTTGATTTTCTGAATCTTAGGTGGAGGAATCTGGCCTTGTTTGTCATCCTCCTTGGAAACTGAAAGTTATCCAGCTCTTTGAAACCCAGAAAGTAAGGCATGGATTGATGACTCTAGGACCTAGTGGTGCAGGAAAAACTACTTGCATCCACACCTTAATGAAAGCAATGACAGGTATGGTAGTACTTATATTGTAAACTGTTACTGAACTGTTACACTGTAGACTCTAAACCTCACTGATTCTTCTCAGGAAACTACAATTGCTTCACTGTGAGAATATATCACTGAAAGAACGAGTTTGTATGTTGAGATATTAATTATTCTAGTAGCTTAAAAATATCTGACATGCAAAGCCATATGCTTCATGTCCTTTTTTCCATACTATCGTACTTTTATCAGAAGTTCTATTATAGATGGATTAAGAAAGAGGAACACAGTCTAGGTAGGCAGCTCAGACAAGTGATTAAAGTATCTCCTGGGTTTTGCTGAGGTAGTACTGAAGCCTTTTGTAAGTATTTAGGTCTTTTTGAACACAATGCACAAGACAGGGTCTTTGAAATATAAAGTAACTGGTTTTATAACCGTAAATTCCTGGTTTAGACAGTGACAAATTCATCAAGGGTATTAATTTTGTGTCCTGGCTGGAGGCTTGAAGACTGTGTGTGGTTTTTTTTGTATTTCTAAACAAAAATATTAGTTGAAGAATGTCTGCTTGATCTTATTAATATAAAAGGTCACAGCTTGGGGAGAAAAACATCTCTTTTGAGGTAAACTTGTGTTACCCCATTTCACAAGTTGCTTATATGATTTTCCAGAGGTGAATAATTTCTGTAAAAAATAGTTCAGCAAGTCTCTCATACACGCAGTGATGCGCTGTGCTTAAGAAACACTGTAAGCTCTACATTGCAGTGGAAATGACTGTTCCATTTAGGAAAAAAAGCAGAAAGAACAAAGTTGCATTGCACTGTTTTCCTATCTTTTTTCCTAGTGCTGAGATGTGAACTACTACCAAGATAAAGCCATTTCACTACTTTTTACAAACCTGATCTTCTCACACAACCTCATGAAATGTCAAACTACATGATCTGTCAGGCTTTTATCTTACATGTTAGTGAAATCTGATTATAATGAGGTTTTTTAGAAATGAGTAATTTTTTTCAGCTATTTTTTTCAACATCTCACTACTGGCTCGTTACGTTTTAATATTGGGTTTTTAAAAAGATGTCTGGTATAGTAGTTGTTAAGTTGTTGCTAATGAGATAAAAAATAAAGGTTATATGATCATGGTATGGCTAGATAGAATTTATCTACCTAAGAGAATTCCCAAGAATATACCAGTATTGTGTACTTTACCTATTCTAAGATGTATGCAAGTGCACAGAAGGGGAAAATAATCATCTGTCTGGTATTTATTCATTGGGTTTTAAAAATATGCATCCAAATTAAATGGTTTAAAGCTCTATTGTTTGATAAGCCTTCAAAATATTAAACTAAACCTTGAATAAATTTCATCTTGCTGCTTTTCTGTTCTCAATGAAGCTATGAAATGTGAATTGAATATTCAAAGGTTTCAGAACTTCATTCTTTTGAATGTCTCCAATTAATGAATTTTGTATAGCAAGAGAAGTTTTTCAAGTAAATACACACGTTCTTATAATTATGAATGCATATTAAAGCATACATTTGGGTGTAATGAGTTTGAATTTATCAAAGTCCTCTTACTGCTGAAAAGAAATGTAAAAACTAACTGGTGGTCTGTCTTCACAGATTGTGGACAGCCACATCGTGAAATGAGAATGAATCCTAAAGCTATAACTGCTCCACAAATGTTTGGACGCCTTGATGTGGCAACAAATGATTGGACAGATGGAATATTTTCAACGCTCTGGAGAAAAACTCTAAGAGCAAAGAAAGGTATTGTGGTGGGTTGACCTTGTCTGGACTCCAGGTGCCCACCAAATTGCACTACCACTCCTTGCCCAGCTGGACAGAGGAGAGAAAATACATGGAAAACAACTTGTAGGTTGAGATAAGGCAGTTTACTGTAAAGTAAAAGTAAAAGCAAAAATTTGCATGAGCATGAGCAAAGAGAAAAAAAAGGTTTGTTCTCTACCTCCCATCTGCAAGCAATGTTCAGCCACTTCCCAGGACGCAGGGCTTCAGCGCACAAAGAGGTTGCTCTGGAAAGCAAACATCGTAAATAACAGACGCCTCACCCTCCTCCTTTCCTTAGCATTTATATCTGAGCAGATGTCATATGGCATGGAATATCCCTTTGGCTAATTTGGGTCAGCTGGCCTGGTTGTGACCCCTCTCAGGATCTTGCTCACCCCCAGCCCCTTGATCTGGGGAACACTGAGAGACAGTGGTGTTGCTGTGCCAGTGCTGCTCAGCAGTACCCAAAACTCTGGTGTGTTATCATCACCTTTCCAGTTACCAATGCAGAGTACACCACTGTGAGGGCAGCTATGAGGAAAGGAACTCCTCTCAGCCAGACCCAATACAGGTATAATGAAAAAGACTTCCATCCAAAATAAAACAAGAAAAAACCCCAAGTTTCAGGAAAACTTTATAAAGCACACTAGCAGAATTTTTTCTTACATGGAAGCATTGGGAAATTTCTGGAATGACTTCTATCCCTTTTACAGTCTCTATTCTAAATACTTTGTATTAAAACAGTGTAGTGTAACAAATACTATTTCACTGCATTTACTGAATTCTCGCTTTTGTATATTAGGCCCTCATATGGAAGGAAAGTGGAAGGTAAAAGTCAGTTGCCCCAGTAGTGGTATCCTATAAAAAATTTGGTGCTGTCAGGATTTCTACCTGTTCTCCAGCTGCCATATTAAAAGGAAATAAATCAGTTGTGTCATACCAGCTAGTCCTGCACATATTGTAGTCCATCTCAATGGCACTAGATAATTCTATTTAGGCACCCAATTTCTGACTAATATTATGCTGACATATATTCTTAGACTGCTATATTAACTAAAAGAGTGGCCATGACAGTTTGATGCTAGATGGTTTCTTCCTTTTTTTTGTCTGAAAATTAGTGTGTGGTCTTATCATTATGCCTTAAAAGAAAAAATGAAAGAAAATCCTAACACTTGTTGCACTATTTTCATACAAAAATTCTTAGTTCTTAGTCTTCAGAAAAACAGATACCTTTAAAACAGAAAATATTCTCAATTTAATTTTTGTAGGCTTGTTTCAAATCTAGAAATGTCTCACCCTTCAGAATGTAGCATAGCATTAATTATTGATTTTTTATCTTTTCCTTCAAGATGAAATATATATTAGCATACTCATATGACTTCAGATTTACTCTGTAAGTGTTCTGTAATATCTCTTTATACACCAGACTCCAGACCATCTCATACTTGAGATGCCTGCGCTGTAGCTATAAAAACCCTCCACATATAAAAAGTTTATCATCTGTTTCATATCTCCTTGGCTCGATGCTAGCAAAGCTCCAAGCCACCTAGGCCTTCATAATAAGCTCCTGCTCTGGAGGCAGCTGGACCATCTCTGGCTAAAGAGCTGTCCAGCAATGCACGGTGGGGCTGTCTGCTCCCTAAGTGGGGGGCAGCCAGAAGCCAAGGTGGGATCCCTTTCCAGCCAGGGTCTGTTGCTCTGTACCCAAGTGAGGCAAGGAGAACAGACCCAGACCCTCCTAGGAAACAGAGGCAGGCTTTAAAATACCTTACTGTTAGTAAATGGAAAGCAATGCAAAAACTTAAAAGGAAGCTGGATCAAATTTAGGGACAGAACAAATGACAAGAATCTTCCCCTACTGGACCTCTTTTACTTATGACAGTGTGGATGCTATTTGAGAGTGATTTTTCAAGTGTTCCTTTCACTTAATTTTTCTACATTTATGAAACTCATTGGAAATGAATGGTGTTTAAATATATCTGTAGTTGCTATCTTCTTTGTTGTTTTATGTAACTGGAAATAAACTTAATTTATTACTGTCTTGAAGACTGGATCCTTAAAACTCTTTCAGAGTATTAAAAACTGGTGACTTATTCTGATGGCACTTTATATAGTGAAGAATAATTATCAATAGGTGACAAAATGAAGTACCCAAATGAAATTGAGTGATGGAAATGGTAATTGTGTTAAAAGCTGAGATTGTAGCTGTGTGCATGAATTCAGAATTAGTTAAAAAATTGTTTGCAGATGTAAGAAACTGGTCCTTGAAAGAAACTAGCATTTCATTCATAGGCCTTTTTATGTGTTATGTTGGATTATAGGTGACCACATCTGGATAGTTCTTGATGGTCCAGTTGATGCTATTTGGATTGAGAACCTTAATTCTGTCCTGGATGACAACAGAACTCTAACACTCGCAAACGGTGACCGGATCCCTATGGCGCCAAACTGCAAAATAGTCTTTGAGCCTCATAACATTGATAATGCTTCTCCAGCAACAGTTTCAAGAAATGGGATGGTGTTCATGAGCTCATCAGTTCTCACCTGGAGTCCTATCCTTGAGGTACAACAGCTAACTGTCTGTATATGTATTGAAAGTTTTACTGGTTACTTCTTCAACACTTCACTCATGTTACTTTAGGAACTATTTTTGTGCCTTTTGCTATGAAATCCCTTTTACTCTGTATAAACTTCTAGGTCAGTACTTAAAACAGCAATGTTTCTGGTAGTTTATACAAGAGTGAGTAATTTTTTTAAGGAACATACTTAATGTATGTACACTCTTAAATATATGGCTACTGTACTTTGGGACAAATTTGTAATTAAAAGTATTTTATGCAATTGAAGGACAACTCATTTTTTAAAGCATTAACTACCTGGTAGCCCATGGTACCAGGCTTCAGATGAAGGAGGGAAAAAGAGTAAAGTTGATTCAGGGAATCAATCAAGAAAATATAAATTCTCTTGATATTTCTTAAAATTTATTGCAGCTGGGATTTAGAACCAGAAATAAAGCCAATGCAACATCAAAGCATGTAATTTTTAAATTGAGGTTGTTACTTGGTTGTCTGTTAACATTCCTAGAAGCAAAGCAACTATCTGAAAAACCAGGCAGTAGTTACTGTCTCTCTGGCATGGAATGAATAATTCAGGAAAACAGAACATGTTTCATGTGTGTTTTAGAGTCAAAAACCAACATATAACATATTGAAATATCAAAGTGATTTATAATTTTTTTTTTTTAATATGTCACCTTTCATCTTCCAAAACCCAGTAAAAATAAATCCTAATCTTGACAGGATGCTTGGAACAATATAGTGAATGACAAATTCACTTGAGCACAATCTTTGAGCACAATTGAGACTTGAGCACAGTATTTTTTTTTCATGTAGCAAAAATCTTGGTAAAGATGAAATGTGAGAGTTCCCAAGAATCTATCTAATATTCCACTGTAATATATTTCAACAAAGCTTTTAGCATTCAATTCCAGTTTTCTTTTCTTTTAAGAAAACAATAGAGACAATAGCAGTTAAAAAAAATTTGGTTTCCCATTTTTTTGCCCTTAAGCCCTATATTGCCTTAGAAATTTATCAGAAGTACACCACTCAGGATTAACACTTTAAAAAATAAATGAAAATAAATATTTTTTTCCTCTGCATTTCTTCTTGTCTAGATCATCTTGTTGAAAATGTTTGGTTAACATTATTTAGCTTTGATAAAATGTGGACTGTCTCCTGAATATCAAAAATGAAAACTTTCTCCTACATGCCTAAGATACTGATTGCTGTGACCATGCAGATGATTAATTAATTAGTTTGCCCTGAAACCCAAGTTATATTTCATACATTTCAGTATAAGCCCAAATTAAATTCCTTTATATGGGCTTTAAACTTTAAGATAGGAATTATTTCCTGTTTATGGAATTGGAACACCATCAAGGTGTTTGTAGTATATTTGTCCCCTTGCTTTTCAGGCTCGAAGAACAAAACTTTATCAGCTACTATGAGCTAACAGACTAAATTTTACTGTCCTCCTTTCTAAAATGTATCACATGAACAAGTTTTTAAAAATATTTTTTAAGATTAATGTTTCACAGTCTCATTCAGTAGTTTTATATTCAAAATCAAATAGAATACTGGTGGAAAATACAACTAATCCTCACTTAGTTAGTCTTGCTTTACTAGTCCTATGAAAATACAGTTGGCCTTACAGTAACTTTTGGATGTCAGCTTTTTGTAGTGATTACTCTGTTTTAGTCTCAGCTTTCTTATTTTTTTACCCTGCAAAGGTTCTCATGCCTGTAAGTTTTATATAGCTTGCTTGCTTATAACCAGATTCCTTGTCCCTAAATCCCTGATTTGTCTGGCAATAGAGGACAATTGTCTTGTGGCACTGCCTAGAACCATTGTCCTTAGCAGATTAGAGGTTTCAGCCCAGACAGAAGAGACATCAAGGGAGACAGTATGCTGTAGTCCAAGCTCTGAGTGCCAGGCAGTGCCTGGTGCCTCTCTTTGGGATGGGAGATGGTGGAGGCCCTCTGGGAAAAGTGAAGCCAGGAAATGTGTTTTGGTGAACAGAAATTACCAAGGTGAGGAAGACTGTAAACTTGTGATTTCTGACAACAGACACAAGGTTTCTTTTCCACCTGCGGATCTGAAATGTCAGGCCAGATATAATGCCCTGAAAAAGAGATGAGGAGCAGCAAGACCCACTAGGGAAGGCACCAGAATCCTGCTTAGCCTTAACCCATTGGGAGGAAAAGGATTGGGGTTGTCATCAAATATTCCCTCCTGTGTTGGAAGCACCCATGTCCTGTTGACTTCCATACTTGGAGTTTTGCTGCTTGTGAAGAACTAAAGGTTGCTGCAGAAGGCTGATACTATATTTTTCTAGTAGTGTCTGAAGCTTGGAACTGTCTGTTCAGTCACGGCTCTCTGCAATACTTGAGAATCATTGCAAATTCATTGAGTTCCTTTGCCAAGTCCAAAATATTTGTAGTGTTATTATGAAAATAAGTGTTTAACAAGTTTCCTAAAAAATTGGCTGGTAAAACTTCAGTTTTACCTATGCAAATACATGAAGTCAACACAAGTACCTTATGTATATTAAAACCAAGCTTTACTTATTTTTTTTGTTTTTTAAACTAATATGGATACTTGGGAAAGTGTAAGTTATGCATCTAGGACAGTGGCTCCCCTGAGATTCTACCTGTGTTGTTCCTTTCTGTGCTTACAACACTTCATAGGGCCTACTGGTGTTAGGTTCTCACAGCTCTGCCTTCTTGCATTGCTTAGTTTGCAGACAACCCCTTCTTGGATGTTAAAATTGTGCTAAAGATTCAGCTGCAAAGACAGCAGAAAGAAAAGCATTTTATTTTGCATAATCATTCATGATTTACCTTCTCACTTTAAAGTGAGATGCAGGCTAAATTTAGTTGTGTTGAAGTGTTATATGCAACTAGTTTTCCTTAATCCATAACCTTATGGTTTTAGTATATTTTGGTGATAGAAACAGACTAAAGAAAATAAACCTTTTTTTTTGAGTTTTGGATTACATAAACCAAATTATGTTCATTTCATCATGAAGTAACCTTTTCAGCTTCCTTTCCCTCTTGAAAAAACAGGCTATAAAGTTATAGTCTATAGTTATTTAAAGTTTGATCCATGGTTTTTTTTGGTCTTGCATCATAAATAAAATATCTTGATGGCTTTTTCAGCCATTCTTTTAAATCTATTTCGGAATGCAATATACTGCATATTCCAACAGGTCAGGGTAGATGTTAACCTTGCTAATTCTTAGATGCTGAATGAAACATAGTATTTGTTGATATTTCAGAAGAACTTTAAAAATATTTAAAGACAAATAGGGATAACTTAGGAAGTTGTTGTATATGTTTATATTTTTCAATCCTTACCATTTGCAAACAACTAAATATAGCTGCCTACTAGGATGCATTATTATGACATATGCAACTTCCAAGTTCAGTGAAATAGTTCTCAAACTTTTCATGTTGCTGTTCTTGTGTAATGTGCTTCTGAAGCAGATTTTGCAAAGTGAATTTGATCCATTACTCATCAACCTCCTCCAAAGCAAAAGTGTATCCAGTTTTCTACTTACCCCTAATATTTTTTAAATAATCAGTGAATTTTTGGATATATGTTTTAAGTACTTCTGCCTTTTAATTTTTATCACTTTATTTTCCACTTATCCATTTCTAGAAAGGTTTTCCATATATACCTATGTGTAATCAGTCCCAAAGGTTACTTATTTGGGAAGTAAAAGTAGAATTTCAAAATATTATGAAGGTAGTAGAAAGAATCATAGAAGCACAATATAGTTGAGCTTGGAAGAGACAATGTTGTTGAATACAACATTAGTCAGGTCAGCCTAGAGGAGGTTGCTAAGGTCTGTGTCCTGTTCAGTTTTGAGAGGAGACTCCAGGAGGTCACTGAGAACTCTGTTCTAATTTTAGCTGCTCTAACAAGAGAAAAACATCCTATGTTTAAACCAAATTTTTTGATTTCAATTTCTTACAAATTTTTTTTGAGTTTTGGGGAAGAATCTGCCAGTGTTTTTGCTGATGATTTTATTTTATGTAGGAAATAAATATATGGGATGTAAATGAGAAATATTCTGCCCTGCAGATGAGAGAAAACTCCAAGGTAACTCCAAGAATCATGTCATTACTTTGAATTAAAGGCATCTAAGAATGAATCTTATTCTATGATCGTAAGAAATGGTTAGTTTTACTTAGGTTTTTTTCATCCATTGTTACAGATAACGAGATGCACAATAAGAACACTACACACCTGATAGCTTGATTTTTTTGTACATCTGCCAGATCTTTCAGGTTATCCTCTTATCCCTATTAGAAATAACGTGTAGACTAAATCAAATTTGTTTTCAGTGTGTATTGTATGGTTTCTTTGCAGAGATTTTGGATACCTTCCACAGCTGTTGTGATTAAAGAATATTTGAAAAGAATGATTTTTGTGCTGTCAAACACGTTTTTTTCTTTTCATTTCTCTTCATCTTAAACATCCAGTAGGAATTATGCATACTTGGGTAAAATTTGACCTTCTCTTAATTAAACCCTGCCCAATGGGCAGAGAAACTTAACTGCACCCTCCCCGCTGCCCTCCCTTCTCCCATTCTGCCCCAGGAAATCAACATTCCATGCTTCCTGAACCTTTGAATTACTGCAGTTGGATTTACTGAGACTTGCATTAGGAACTAAATTTGTTTTATTGACATGCTTTGCAACAGGGATTTTTGAAAAAATGTTCCTTCCAAGATGCTGAAATTCTACGTCAGCTGTATTCTTCATCATTCCCAGACTTGTACCGCTTCAGCATTCAGTCTCTGCATTGCAAGACTGAGATGTTGGAAGCCTTTGTGATTATGCAGAGCATTAATATGCTGCAGGGCCTTATCCCACCTAAGGTAGGTAGTGTGAATGTTCTTACATATACTTAACATATTGGAGATAATTTTAAGTAACAAAGTTTTGTAGAGAGGAATTCTTTGATGACTTGGAATGTCAAAGGAGATGCGGGTTAGTAAGGAATACCTTCCATTTCTTTAGAAAGTAATAGCTGGGATGTGACCTCTCTCACAACCTCATATTTGGAATTGATGTTAAGCACTGGTTTATGTTAAACACATGGAGCATGCATTGGCAGTTTTCCTTTTTTTTTTTTTTTTTTTTTTTTGGTTTGGTTTGGTTTGGTTTTTTTTGTTTTTGGGTGATTTGTTATGGTTTTTATTGATTCTCACTGATCATTGAAGACATCTCTAAATTTATATATGACTGGACTTCTAACCTCATGTTACTAATGATTGTCAAGTAGAGTTTTCAGGATGTTGAAAATTAAAACCTAATTCAATCCTTCAGGAGCAAGGTGGGGAACTGACTCCAAAATACTTGGAGAAGCTGTACATCTTCTCTCTCATGTGGAGTGTAGGAGCACTGCTAGAGCTGGAGGACAGATGCAAAATGGAATACTGGCTTCGAAAACATGCAACAGTAAAGCTTGATCTTCCCTGTATCCCAGAAGGCAGTGAAGATACAATGTTTGATTATTATGTGGCATCTGATGGTTAGTAACTCAGAAGGGTGATATGGGGTAAAATTTAAAAGTTGTTTTTAAATTATGCTCTTTTTTTTGAGAATTAATTCAGAAGTATTTTGTAGCTTACCTTCTTTTGTGTCGCTTAGCAAGTTTTTTTTAATGGCTATACTTTACTGGTGGAGTTATGTTTAGCTTTTTCCCTGTTTCCAATGAGAAGTCAGAATGTGGATATGTTGCTGAAAAAGCTGCGACTTTGTGGTGATGAATTATCAAGTGAAAATTAACAGATAATCCTGGTCTTTGTCATAATTTATGTAGGAAAGAGGAGTAAGCCTCCTAGATACTTGAGGGATTCTTTGATTATATGATTCTATAAATCTTAGTCTGAAGACAGAAAGGGATTGCTATACATGTGACAGAAGCACAGACAGATGAGTGAACTGAATGGCAAATAAAGGAAGTGATGATGCCTAGTATTTCTAAAACATTAACTTAATTTCTTTCTTATTAGGTACATGGATGCACTGGAATACACATGTTGAAGAGTATGTATATCCCAGTAGTGGTACACCAGAGTACAGCTCAATTCTTGTGCCTAATGTTGACAATGTGAGAATGGACTTCCTTATTGAAACCATAGCAAAACAGGGCAAGGTAGTTTTTCTATATTTCATATCAAAACACTGCCAACAGTACACATGATAAAGTTTTGGATTACCAGTGAAATACTACGTTATTGAAAAGGATGAACTTTTTTCTTTTTTAGAACATAAGATGATGTTTCCAGAAGCTACTTTCATGCAAATATGCTTGAACTCTTGAATAGTCAGTGCTTCCAGACTTTTTTGTCTTCCCCTTACCCCTTCATACTGTAGTGGAAATAATTGTAATTACAACTGAGATCAGGACTGGAACCAATCTGGTTCCAGATCAACTGGAACCAATATTTTCAGGTACAGGTCAGGAGGCTCATATCTGACTCTGCTGATAGAACTCTGTGAGCTTGGGGCAGTTACAGAATTTATGTAGCTTTTGATTTGAGAAAAGACTCTAAAGCTCAAAGGCAAAGTGAGTTTTAAAGTAGGTATGAATTTTATTCAGCAGCTGGACGCGTGGAGGATATCTCCATCAAAGTTGTGTGTGCCAACCTGTTCACGTTCTCTTTCATCCTCTAAAAAGTTAGATATGCATTAAGTTTCACAATACCCCGTGCATATTCATTCCCTGGCTCCAGCCCCATCCTGCTCTGTATGCTAATTGTCTTATCAGTCCTTTGCGCCTGCACACTTGTCTCTGGTGGTTGCGTGGTGGTTGCAAGGAGAAAGTAAAAGGTCTTTCTCAGAGAATAAACTTCTGACCCTATCTGCTGGTGCATGCTCACTGTCCCTTGGTCACAGTCCAAGACAGATGGGCAGTCTCATCTCAGTTCCAGGAACTTATGGAGACTTGCTATCTTAGTATTCTTGAGGTTTAGGATACTTGAGTCCTGTTCCGGTGGTCATCCTTCTCCTTATCATCCATCCTTGCATTCCTTCATGTTCTCATACATCCTACTTTTCTTTCCCAGATGGTGAGTAGAGTGAAATGCAGTAAATATTAAGCAATATGCATCATCTAAATTCTATTTCCTAATCAATACCTTTCTAATTTCTTACCACATATCTCACTTTAGGTTATGAAACCCTATTCTACACCAAAACTGTGTCACATAAGCAATTGAAATTTTACAGATACTGAGTCTCTAGATGATTAAACCCTTTTTTGAATAATTAATTCATTTCCTTGTTAGTTTTATTGTGCTGGCTGACATGACCATTAACTGCAAATATTTTTAACTTGTCAGACCTCCAAAAATCTATGAGACATTAAATATTTTACTTCTACATGTCTCTTGTTAAGAGTTTGCTTTACATAACTTTTTTAGTTTCTTTTCTGTTTAAAAGCTAAATGGGACTGTTGAGCTTTTGCCAAGACACACACAGCTCTTGTGTTTCATCTTATTTTGATGTTGTCTTTGTCTAGGCTGTCCTACTAATTGGTGAGCAAGGAACTGCAAAGACTGTTATAATCAAAGGTTTTATGTCAAAATATAACCCTGAAAGGCACATGACTAAGAGTTTGAATTTTTCATCTGCAACGACCCCATTAATTTTTCAGGTATAGTAGTGATTAATCTTCTCATAAAAGGTGGTTGGATTCACAGAATGTTCTGATAATTTGCCAGGAGGATGCTTCTGAAAGTGATTCTGAACAATAAAAAAGCACCTGTTCAAATGGTTCAAGTGTTCTAATGCAAGATTTAAGACTTCTGTAAGAAAAATTTTCCTTTCAACTTTTTCAGTAGTTATTGGGCTGTTCTTGGACTTCTACAATACCACGTCTATTATTTTCTTCATCATGTGATGTTTTTGTGTCAAATATATCAGTTCTCACTAACTGGGAAGAGCTGTTAGATTTCACTAAACGCCGTGGGTAAAATAAGTGCTACCCACAACAATCTGTCATTAAAAGTGTGCTGTCTGCAATTTAAGTTTCAGTCATTCCAATTACTCAGTAAAAAAGTAACACATGCAGTGCAGCTGCTCTGCATACAATTATGAATGCTAAAATCTCGAAATGTACTGCCTGTCCAAATTTCTACTAATTTGAATTATTTCAAGTGTCTTTAACCTCCTGGCAGTATATTTGGGGAATATTTTTAATGCAGTCTGGTATGCCAGGCCAACGCTGTCTATCACCTTGATCAATCACCTATCATCTGCCTGTATAGCATAGTAGAAACTACTAACAAGTTATATAGTATACAAACATGTAATTTTGGTCTAAATTTTCTTTGGATTTTTTTTCCTCTGTTTATTAGGCTATAAACAAAAAGTAACATATTTTTATAAAAGAAATGTAGATTTATTTGGTGATAAGTGAGAGTCTGATGATCAGGACATCTGAAATAGGTGTCCAGCTTCTTAAAATCTTGGTCTAACTGATGCCAGTTGTGTAAGAAGACATGAACCTAGGCATAGTGTAAGAATGGAGATATTTAGGTTTATACTGAAGAATAATTACATATGATTAAGTGAACTTTCACTTAGGATAGAGTAAATAGAAACTGGACATTAAGAAGAACAGAGAAATGGAAAGATGATGAGAAGAACAGTAGTGGCAAGTCTACCATTAGGCAAAATTATCTCATCAAGTGTATTTATATATGTGAGTTAAATTATCTATGTATGCTTTTATGAAGTACATTGGTACCTGCTGGAAAGGTGCTCCAGAATTACATCTTCAATTTAATCTTTATTGCTAAAAATCATCAATTTTGCTGATAAATGATAAAATGAAAGAAAAATTTGAAACCTGTTCAGATTTATGAAACTGTTAGTCATGGTTGCCTACTGTAGACACCAGCCTCGTGCTGTATAGCTTGGGATTTCAGACATTCTACCTGAACTAGTGCAGTTACCTTCAAAAAATGCCTTGTCTAAACCTCACCTAGTAAAATTCTATATAACAGAACTATCAATATGTTTAAGTGATTGAATCATGTCTGAAATGAAGTGCTCTTTGTAACTTTGCTGCTAATTGCTTTGTAACAGCGTACAATAGAAAGTTACGTGGATAAACGCATGGGCACAACTTATGGTCCACCTGCAGGCAAAAAGATGACAGTCTTCATTGATGATGTGAACATGCCCATAATCAATGAATGGGGAGATCAGGTTAGTTTGTGAAAGAAGAAAAAGGAAGACAAAAAGTTTTCTTTGTTTTCATGCTATGCTGTAAAATTGGCTTCTTAATCATTCAGAATAAGGTAAATTTGATACATAGAACTTTAATTTTAAACAGTCTTTTAAAAGAACCCATCCACATTAATTTGTCAGGAATTAATTAAAAATAAATATGCTGACTGCAAGAACCAGTTTTAGTGCTCCTTAGAACGTATGTGTATAATTTTAATAATTTTTTTAACAACACTCACATTTTATAATTAAAAATAAGAAGTATTTGGCACACAAATTGTGATAGCAGACTGACATTGTGGGCAATAATTAAAATACTGTGAGAGCTGAGAGTTATGAAGTGTCTTCTCTGCTTTAGACAAAATGGAAATAATCTTTACGTTTATTGACAAAGTTGTTCTGAAGTACATTGCTTTGGAAACTAATGTTAGAATTTCTATACAAGTATAGCTCTAGGATGTACTCTCTGCAGGAATTTTTCAGCTTGTTAAACAGAAATGTAGGATATCCCTTTATGGCTAAAGAAAAGGATCTTTCATTCTTTTGCATGGAAGGAAATTCTGTGATTTCAGCTTGAAAACCATGCTTGTGATTGTTATGTAGGAAACTTAGTACAAACATTTTGTATCATTTGCATCATGCAAAGATGCATTAGTTTGGCTTGATTAGAGCGAACTGCAAATTTTGTGTTAAAAGCGAGAAGTATTTCCAAGGGCAATGGAAATCGTGCAGCATTCGAGTGAGAATAAATTGTCGTATGAATGATTAGTCCTAAACGAGGGTACCCCTCTACTCCCACTATTTTTTGTCCATAGATTTTACCAAATGTGCTTATTCCTTGCAGTGCACTTTTATCCTGAAGCAAATAAGCAGAGGGTTAGGTGACAAAATCATGTTACACTCTTTGTTAGGTCTTTCAAATGTTTTGTATTTCATTCAGTTGTATGTATAATATTATCTTATATAAAACCTGGGTTTTTTTCAGGTCACTAATGAAATAGTTAGGCAACTGATGGAACAGAAAGGACTGTACAACCTGGAAAAACCTGGTGAATTTACCAACATTGTGGACATTCAGTTTTTGGCTGCCATGATCCACCCCGGGGGAGGTCGCAATGATATTCCACAGAGGCTGAAGAGACAATTCTCGGTGTTCAACTGTACTCTGCCTTCTAATTCTTCCATTGACAAAATTTTTGGTAAAGGGAAACTAGCTTTGTATCCATCCCATTTTTTAAAATAGTAGTTGATTTTTCCTTATCCTTCTGTTCATACACATTATTGATAAAATTGAGGCTTAATTCCCCTCTGATTTGTTTACCAGCACATTTTCCTTCAGTAATCACTCCCCACCTGCAACACCATCAATCTTTAAGTTTTTCAGGTCCAGTCACATCTCTGAAACTCTTTGTATGCTCAGATTTAATAAGAATGGCATGAAGGTATCATTTTAGTGACAATGACGGACAGTTGCTTAGGTGCCACTGCTGCTAAGAATGAGTGACTAAAGAATAGACTTTCACAAAGGATGGGATCATACTGATTTCAGCAGATTAGCTATTTAAGGCCAGTGGAAACTATTTTGGGAGAAAAAGAACATTTTAATGTGCAGTTAATTAAAAGCTAAATAACCATTGAGCGAATGGCAGAATGGTGTTAAGAATGGCTGAATCAAGATTTGAATAAACACTGGAAAGCCATTTCAATAAATTTGAAAATGTTTTGGGGATTGGAAAAAAAAAAGAAACAGAAACATCAGATGATCATTGCTCTTGGTGTTGCACTAACATGTCTTTGATTTGGCAATCTTTTTTTCCACAGGTGTAATTGGAGAAGGGCACTACTGTAGTGAGCGGGGATTTTCAGATGATGTGAAGAAAACAGTAGCCAGATTGGTTCCATTGACACGCAGACTGTGGCAGATTACCAAGCTAAAAATGTTGCCCACACCAGCCAAGTTTCATTATGTCTTCAACCTTCGAGACCTCTCCAGGATTTGGCAAGGAATGCTCAACACTACATCGGAAGTGATCAATGAACCACAGGTAAGTGCAGCACATCAGTGACCTTGTTATAATTACTGTGGGAAAGAGGATGAAGAGTCTATCTTGGCATTTGAATTTGCATTAAAAAAATGCAACTTTAGTGGGTTTTTTGAGGCAAAGGTGTTTTAGTCCAGTTTTTATAGTACCAACTGGAATGACAACTTTGTTTCAGAACAATAACAAAACCCACTTCTTTTGTCACAACAGTTTGCTTCTATTTGCTTTTCCTATGACTGAAAAATGCCTGTTTATCTGAAAGAAATGAGAAAATAAGTGAGAAGCAATGAACTTACTTTAACCCAATAAAAATGCTCATATATTGCTTTAAAAAATTGAATAGTTCCTCCTCTCCATTACTGTCTTGAGACTTCCAATCACTACCTAATTTCTGTCTATCAAATGGTGTCTGGCTTATTAAAAGGAAGAAGTAGTAACAAGTATTAGTAATATTTTTTTTTTCCATTATCCATCTTTCTTCCAGTAAAACATAATTTCTTTTCTAATTTTTCAAGGAAATGTAATTTAGAATTTTAAGCTCCGAAACATGTAGTTCTGGAAAAGCAATGTTTATGGTAAACATGGAAAATTTGTTAAATATTTGGGTTATATAATTGCTTCACATACAGTGTGCATCTCTATTTTTTGAATAAGCTCCTGAATTCTATTACATCTAAAATCTAAACTTCAGAATGGATTTTAATTTCTACAGCTAAAAAATATTGAGCACTTAGATTATAATATATATATGTATGTATACACACACTCAATTAATGTCTTTTGAAGTGTAAAAACCAGTTGGTCAAAATGCTATTATATAAATTTACATGTTAGTTCTGAGACTTGACATAGTATGTGTCATTTGTACAAAGTGCTGTAGGCTGAACAAAAGGTCTTCAAGGAGTACTTGGAATTTTTTCTACTACTGTATAGTAATAATGTAGGATTAAAAGCAGTGCTGCTGGTATCAACAGCCTGACAGGTTCTCCCTCTTCATCCTATGACCAAATTGAGGGACTTTAAAGGTATATTGAATTTGGACAAGGTATAACATAAACACTTCAACATTTTTCATTGTTTTTATTCTCTAACTACTTTGGCTGTAGCAGTGGGAGTGTTATCTGTGTTTGGCATGAAATTATTTGTGCCATGATGCTTATCTTTTCATCCATCTTCTACTTAACGACCAGTTAGAAAAGTGGTTTATTCATAGAATAAACGTATGGATATGGTTTTAGGGCTGGGGAAATAAAAGCTTTGGAATGCTAGATTAAGATTTCTTCCATAGTTAACTGAATATAATCTTAAATTACTATTGGGCAGAATAAGAAGCTCAGGGTATCTCTTCTGAAGAACCCTCCTAATACTCTTTATTTTCTAATTTTAATGTTATTTTTAAATAAAGAAATGAAGGCAAAGCTTTAAAGTTGCTATAGTTTCTTCACGAGCCAAATGAGTTCCTCAGTAGAAGAGAAACACAGAGCTCCTGGAGCGTGTCCGGCAGAGAGCTACAAAGACAATTAAGGTACTGGAGAACCTTTCAAGAGGAGAGGCTGAGGGAGCTGGGCCTGCTCAGCCTCAAAATGAGAAGACTGAGAGGAGACCTCTTCAGTGTCTTCCAGTATCTGAAGGGAGAGTGTCAGGAGGACAGAGCCAGGCTCTGCTCGGTGGGAACAAGCAATGGACAAGAGGCAGAAACGGACTCACAGGAAGTTCCACCTGAACATGAGGAAGAACTTCTTTACTAGGAGGGTGATGGATGTTGCCCAGAGAGATTATGGAGTCTCCCTCACTGGAGTCATTCAAAAACCATCTGGATGGAATTCTGTGTCATGTGCTCTAGGATGACCCTGCTCAAGCAGGGAGGTGGGACCAGATGACCCACTGTGGTTCCTTCCAACCTGACCCATACTCCTTCTGTGATTCTGTGAAATGCCCTTCTTTTTTTTTCTGTATGTAGGTGCTGATAAAACTGTGGAAGCACGAATGTAAGTGTGTTATTGCTGATCGTTTCACAACTTCAGAAGATGTTAATTGGTTTCACTCAGCTGTGGCAGAACTCATTGGGGAGGAATTCGAAGATCCAAAAGCTTTGCTGAATCATGAAACAGATGCATTCTTTGTTGACTTCTTGAGGGATGCACCTGCAAGGACTGGTAAAGATTGACTCTAATAATCATGGAAATCACAAGAATAGGCAAGGGGATATGATAATCATAGATACTAAGAGAAATATATTGTTAAAATTCATACTAAATTTACGCATCAAAAGTGTCTTTTTTGTCCAGTGGCGTTGAAAGTAGTCTGTACTACCAGCTGTAGCACATTTTTATCTTAATGGGATTTCTAAGTCTGTATTGATATCCTGGTTGTCTGTATAGGAGAGACTTGTTTTCATTTAGATTGATGTGGCAGAAAGATAGAACTGCCAAATAGCGAGCATGAGTCTTTATTGTTCAAAAATGATGAAGGGAGTGCTGTATAAGTGACTTGAAATGGTGGGGTTGCAGTACTAGATAAAGGATAGCAACGTAGGTAACATGCCCTAGAAATCTGGTAAAAAATACTGTCTCTGGGCTAATGCAATACTCTTTAGGAAATAACTGTTACATTGTTTTGTAATAACTATTAATTCAAACTTTCTTGAATGCTAGTTAAACCTCTTTAAAAACCCATATGACTTATAGCAATACCTTTATGTCCCTCAAACAAAAACATGGTGTTACTGACCTCACTAAATGACCTGGGAATATTTGTCAGTTGTTGAAAAAGAACAGAAGACATTTGTTTGTGTTTAGAGGAAGGTCAATGGATGATTCAATTATCAGTGCTGGTATCACTGCAACGATGGAGAGTGGAGGCAATAAGAGACTGGCATGAATAGCCAATGCTATTTGAACCTTTCCTTGAATAATTGAAGTAGACAGAAGGCAGTGACAAAAGGAGAATAAAGGATAGGATGTATTTAATTTGAAGGAATCAAATAGAAGTGAAAGTAAGCTGGTGTAAGAAAAGAAATAATTACATCCTTAAATAACTTGCTAAACTTCATAAGTGTAGAGAAGGCTGAAATGTAGGTCAGAATGCATACTGAGAAGGTGAAGAGTGATTTTTAATGTGAAAATTTAAGTCCACAGTAGAAACCATCATGTTGAACTGAAAAATAAATGTAAAATGATAAATGTATTTCTCAAAATTATTTATCTTCCTGGTGACAGATTAAATGTAGCTGTCCTGTAATGTGCCTTTTAGCATTGAACTTAATCTAAATACAAAGCAGGAGACTCTCAAATAGAAAGGCTGTACTTAGTCCTCAATAGATTTGGGAACCTAAGCTAAATCCTGAACTTTGAGAACTCCCTTTCTGTTTTTGGTATTAAATGAAAAGAATAGCAAGCGTAATTCTGTTTTATTTGTCCCTATAATGGCATTGAGTGATTCCCATTGCAGTGGAAGTGTAAGAGCAGGACCTTAATTTCTGAGCTCTTAAATATATAAAAAATGACATCTGACACTGACTTCAAAGAGCCCTATGTGCAGATTAGTAATGTGTTTACTAGTACTACATAATCTTTTTGTCTCTGGGTTGTAAAAGCACAATATGTTTGTCACTGAGAGAAATACATGATGACTTAGATCTTCGTCAAGTTTTAGATCTTCAAAGGAATTGTTAGTGGTGGTAGTGATCTCAAGACCCTCCACCTATTCAAAGGTGTTTTTATCAGTTGTTTTTGACATTGTTGTTTAGAACTTGATTATGAATCTTGAGACTGAACAAGACTTCAAAATAATACATTTTGCTAGCTGCCTCTCTAAATAATGGAAATGTCTGCCCTTCCTTAGGTTTTGTACTTGATTATACTGTCCTTGGATATTAATAATAGAACTGTAGGAACAGAATTAAGATGATGTAATTCTTCTAAATGTTTCAAAACTGTAAAAGTATCACTGCAGTTTAACTCCTTGATGTATTTCTTACTAGTTTTGATGTATTTCTTATTAGTTTCTTATCAGCTGCTAAGTTTAAATTTCTTATTCAATTTGTAAGCAATTTATTTCCACCTGGAATACTCTTTTTGTTTAACCAGTGCATTTACAGGTTAAAATAAGATGTCAATTGATTTAATTAGGTTTTAATCTAGAGGAGTGTTCATATGAAGAAGCAATATAGGGCTAAAAATTCTGAAATTAAGGTGACTTCAAGCAAACAAAAAGCTCAGTATAAAAGACAGCTGAAAGAGAATTAATAATCCCTGTATTTTGAGAGAGTAGGTTCTGTGGTAAAAAGTGATTTTCTTAAACTATGTTTATATATATGTATTTTAGGGTTTTATTTTTGTTATTGTTCTTCTGCTGTTGTTTTTTTTTGCTTTGAAACTGCATGAGTGTTAGAATGGTGCGATGGAAAGGAAATTGAGAAAAAATTTGAAAAAAGAAACAAGTTACAGGCACTGTTCTAAATACAGTAGAGTTTGGTTGAGGGTTGGAATTTTTTCCCCCACCTTTCTGTCCCTTAGCTTCACACTGACTTCTATTGCTTCACGAAGCCTTAGGGAAATACTTATTTTACTGGAATTGCTTATTTCATTAATTTTAGTTCTACCAATTAGAGATAATATTCTGAATTATATATTTCTTCAGCAAGTTAGAAGAGACTTAGCAAAACTTATTAATCTAGGAAAACTGGAAAAATACATTCTGTAGCATATATAGATCATGAAATCCTGAAACTAGTTGAGCTAAATGTATGTAAATAAGCAAAATTGTAATAGTATTTTACTAGTATTATTTTTGAGGCAATCCAAACCACCAACCAAAAGCCCCATGATGTCTGCCTGCTGGCATTGTTCCAAAGAGATTTGTCTGCTATTTATTATTGAAATATTGTATGGATGAGAAGTGAGATGGATTGAATGTTGGCTGAACGGTCAATCCCAGCCAGTGGTGATCAGTGGCTCAAAGTCTAATTGGAGACCAGTAACTAAGGGTGTATCCCAGGGGTCAACACAGGCTTCAGTCATCCTTCAAATTGTCATTAGTGGTCTGGGTGATGTTGCAGAGTGCACCCTCAAGCCAATTCCCAGATGACAGAAAACTAGGAGGAGTGGTTGATATCCTAGAGCTTGTGCTGCCTCCCAGGTGGGCCTTTACAAGAACTCCGTAAGGTTCAACAAAGGGAAGTGAAAAGTCCTGGACCTGGGTAGGAAAGGTCCCACGCTCCAGTATATACTGGTGGTCACCCATTTGCAAGTCAGCTTTGCAGAAATGCACCTGGAGGTGCTGGTTGACACCAACCTGAACATGAACCAACAGTGTACCCTTGCAGGAAGAAAAAACTAGTGGTATCCTGAGCTGCATTAGAAGAAATGTAGCCAGCAGGCCAAGGAAGGTACTCCTTTCCTTTTTTTCAGCACACCTGGACTGTTGTGTCCAGGTCTGGGCTCCCCAGTGCAAGAAAGACATAAATATACTGGATAAAATCTATTGAAGAACTTGAATGTCAGTAGACTTTTTATTTTTTAGTTAGTTAGTTTGGTTTTTTTTTTTTTTTTTTTTTTTTCTGTGACAGTCTAGTACATGTTGTCCAGGGATGTTGTGGAGTCTGTGGCTTTGGAGGTATTCATAAGCCACCTGTGCATGGTCTTGGGGAACCAGCAGTAGGTGGCCCATGTTGAGTAAGGGCTTGGACCCGATGACCTTCAAAGGTCCCTGCCAATCTCAACTTCCCTGTAATTTTATTTGCTGTAAGAATCAGTATGAATGAAGGCATGTCACCTTTCAGCATGATTAAGATTACGAATGAAAAGATGAGGCAGCAGAGTTGACTTGTGCCTTTCACATCACCTAAGGAAACAAATGTATACTAATTCACAGTGAATATTTTTTTGTTGTTGTTGTGGGAGTTATTAATTTCAAGAGTATTTTTTTTCTAGTGCAATTATTTAATCAATTTAGACCTTTTTTTTTACAGGAAAAATTATTTGCAATTTTTAACTGTAGTATTTATTTACCTTTAGTCTCTTGTGCTATTTTTTTTTTCTAGCACCTAAACAAGTATAATTTTTCATCATTCAAGTTTCAGATATAGAGAAAGAAGGGTTTTTTAAGATTTTTTTCTCATTTTGTCTTTAAAAATTAGATAGCTGAAATTACCATTTCTTCCAGGCAGGGTGTACTCAGGATTCTCATATGTATATCTAATACATAATATTATGTATAATAAACCTGTTGCTGGGGGGTGAAATTTATAGTTATCTTCACTTACTTATCCCCTCATTGAACTTTTGTCAATTATTTAAATTGCTAAGGTTTTATTACTTGCTTTTTGTTCTAGATGAAAAAACAGAGGACATTAATTTAGATATTCCCAGAATCTATGAACCAATCTCCTCATTTCATCAGCTACGGAATCGTTTAAATAAGTTTTTACATGCATACAATGAGAATGTTCGTGGTACTGGAATGGACATGGTTTTCTTTGAGGATGCTATGGTTCATTTAGTCAAGGTACGGTATGCATGAATCAAGGTAAATTACTTCTGAAACTGCAGCAACTAATTTATTGCTAGCAAATATTTGATCTGTCACTCTGTGGCTAGGTATTAAAAACTATTACAAACTTTTCAGAAAATGCACCAGATGGAACTATTCTTTTATACCTGTCTTTTATGTTTGGTGGGATCATGGTGCTAGCTATTCTAATTCTATTTCAACCTTCCTTCTTAATTCTTCTGGGAGCCCTTTCTAAAGTCTTTGGAATCAAACGAAATTCAGGTTAAGACATAATTGGTTGCTTCTCAAGGAGTATGCACAGCTGAGTAGGAATTAATGTAGTCCAAAATTCTTTTGTAGATCCACAGTATGTTCACTACTTTTAAGTTCTTTTGAATACGGATTGGAACTGACCATAACTTTTAGCACAGCACAGCTTGATATGATTGTTCACACAGAATGGGCCTCATACAAAGGAGAGGGTTTTTTTTTTACAATAGAACCCCTATTGTCTCGGTTGAATACTGAGATTTTCAGTATTTCTTATCATAAATTATTAAGAACTGAATATTTAATTGCATCATCCCCCCAATATAGTATTAAATATATAAAAAAATTAAATATAGTTGACAAACACATTGCATCTTCAGTTTACAAAATTTTTTGGTGAATTCTTGTTATTACACAAAATTAGTCCCTTTCTTTCTAAGCTTCACTGCAAAATCAATGACATTCCACAATGGATTTCTTTAGGACAATTGTAAATAATCATCATGCTTACCAATATTTTCTCATTTATACCTAGGACAAAAACTATATAAGTTTAGGATGTGGGGTTTTTTTTTTTCTTCACTGAACAGCCATCTGTCATCACGAATATCTTCTTTGTGTAGCTAGATGATAAATACTTGAAATATTTTATTAGTCTTTGCTTGGGTAAAATGAATAGGTAATGTTTCTATGATTCTAAATTCTTGAAAACTGTGTAGACCTGAGACAGCTTCTAAGAGAAAGTGAGATAGGCATAGTTGAGGTAATGCCTAATCTGAGCTGACGTAATATGACTTGAATGAGTTAAAGCTGAGGGATCTCTTAAATAGAGAACAAAGTTTCCAATTAACAGCTTGTGTGCCTCTACCTGGAAAAGATCTAACGGCCCTTATTGAAATGATCAGTGATATTGCACGGCTGTTGTGCAAATTAAATTTTCTTTCTCTGGTTAAATAATAAAGAAGCTTAGAGTAAGCCTTCATACTTAATTTTATCTTTCTTATCAAACATTAACCTGTGGAAAATAACAAATACATTATACTCAATATGTAAAATAAATATGTTTAAAATTAGAGGAAATTGGCATGACTATTTTTAATAGCTTGGAAAGAAGTAAATCAGAGGAAAGGCAAGTAAATAAGTATCCCAGGTTGCTTATTGACACAATGGAATTCTGGAGTCATCAAAGAACTGTTCAAGATACTAAAGACAACAGAAGCCAATCCTGTGCATCATTGCTTGTACGGAGGAGACCAGCTGCACACCAGCTGGCTGGTGTTATTGTGTCTTTGAGAGGGAATTTGCTCTGTGCTGCTCTGGATATTAATGTAGGCTCATCTGGGTACAGTGAGGGTCTGTCCACTTGCAACTGATGGGCTGTGGAGAAAGTTTGTCTCCTGTTCTTAAAGATATGTTTTCTCAGCATCAGGTAACATCTACCTGTGTCCATGTTTCATGGCACTGTATTTTGGCTGTGGGCAGTGGGACAAGTGCTGTATGCAGTTCACAGTTACTGCTGAATTTTTTTTTTTTTCTCTGAATTCTAAGGGGTCTGTTTGTTTACATTTCACAGTCCTGAACTGAAGGGAAATGTGGAGCAGTAGGAAGTTACTGCCTTTGATTTAAAAGATAAATAATGAAGTGGGAAAGAAATGTAGATCTAATTGGGAGATGTGATCAAATATTCATATTTGATATTGTGCATTTTTACAGTCAAGTAAATGAGAAGCGTAACAAGTTTCATTAAAAGGCAGTATTATTACCTGCTGCAGAGAATACTGAAGACTCTTTGTCCCAAATTTAACATCCCTGAGACATCCTGTTTTCTGGGTCACAATGAAAGGACCTGGTGAGATGAATCTTACCAAAGTTATCCAGAGGTCGTGGTATTGGGGAAATGGTTATTTCCTTCCCAATTTTGATAATCCCTCATGCTGTGATAGCACATCATTAAGAAATCACAGCAGAGATTTACTTGTGCTTTGTGGGAGATGTAATTCTACTGATAACTGAACATATACAGTGATGAAATCAAATGGTTGCTATACTTTTTTACAGGTCAACAGTAAATATTGCAAAGTACAAACATCCACAGAATATATTAATAGTAATATAGAATCCCTTAATTAAACCTTAAAATTTTCCTTAGTTCTTCATTTCTAATATAACTTTATTAATGTGGTAGCATAGAATTTTTGGATGTGTGACTTTTACACATTGTAGCAATAAATTACTGGTATATTACACAGATTTCTCGTGTGATTCGCACTCCTCGTGGAAATGCTCTCTTAGTTGGAGTTGGTGGCTCAGGAAAGCAGAGCTTGACAAGGCTGGCATCCTTCATAGCTGGCTATGACACATTCCAAATAATGTTAACAAGGTGAGCATTACCTGAAATTTAAATAAATAAGTACTTTGTGTTTTGACTCTTCCTGTAAATAAAACAAGCTCACATTCTCTGCGTAACATACTCTGATCACCATCACATACAGTGGAAGGACTTAAAAATCCCTTGAAACTTACTAGATTTGCTTGATTTTCTACAATAATTGTGAATTTTTTCTTATCTTTGGAGTAGGAAATTATTTTGTTCCTTTCACAGAATGAGCAACAATATTGGTGGTGTCAAGTTGTCTTTGAGTCTTTACACAGTACATTAAATGGTACTGAAAATATTTTCAGGTGGTTATCTATCCAAAAGGCCTTTATGAATTCATCTTGTAATATTTAAAATGCTGTCATCTGAGGAGTTTGAATCTTTATCCCTGCCCTCTAATTTGGTAGATGTCACATATATACAAGTATTTTGACAACCTTTTCCAAGTACATTTTTGCCTTATTTCATATTGTTCAACCCAATGTGGTTTCTTTTGAAATAACTCACAAAAGATAAAAAATAAATTATAAATCCTTCTCTGAATGCCTCAGAATGAATACCTCCCCAACTGTCAGTAGGACAGGTCAATTTTGACACTCAAATAAGATGTCTTTTTAGAGAAGTGGAACTATTTTATATCTTTTGCAGGTGTGTTGGCTGCAGAAGAAATTGTAGATTCACATGTGGGAAGGTCCCTTTGTGTGGGTCTCATCAGAGGATCTATCTGAAATAAGCACCTTTTTGCCATAAGTTTCAAGACATTGTTTCTAACTTAAATTTCCTTGGCTTTTTTTACTCTTTTGGTCAGAAGACTTTTTTTAAAAAGAAATGAGTATTTGTTCAACTAACTTTATCTTTTTTGCAGATCATACAACACTTTAAACTTGATGGAAGATCTGAAACTCTTATACAGAACAGCAGGACTGCAAGGCAAAGGCACCTGTTTTCTTTTTACAGACAATGAGATCAAAGATGAGTCTTTCTTGGAATACTTGAACAATGTTTTGTCATCAGGAGAGGTAAGATGCGTGCTCACGATCAATTTTCTCCTTTTTAAAATTTATAATTCTGGAGTAAAATAACAAAATTTATTTGAAGATTTTGTTATAAGTCAAAGAGCACACTTTCAAAAACTAGAACTCAAGTGTTTTTTGTTGTTAGAGTATTATTAAAAATGAATGCAGTCTATAAAATCTACAAAATCCTAGGTTAGAGTAAGAGAAGTTACCTCTAGGGGGACATGAGAACAGCTTTAAAAAAATAAAACTGGACTTGGGAAATATTACTCATGGTTTAAAAAGCTGTCTGTTAAATTAATTATTAGTACACAGTTAGTTTTTGTATGGTAAATTTACATCCAGAATGGATGGGGTGGATTTTATTGATTTTATTTACTTATTTATTATTTCAAGTTTTTTTTCAGAGTAGTTGCTACAAGTTATTGGAATATAAAGAGAAGGAACCAAGAGTGTTGGAGGGTGGGGTTTAAATTTTTTCAGTAAGTTAGATTTCAGTCTGATTAATGGAATCACTTCATTAAAAATTCTTGTTTAAAGGAGTTGGTGGATGCTAATAACTTCAGTGTCTGCAATGTATGTCCCTTCCTACAATGCTGTGTGTTAAAAGAACCTTGTGCTATATCCTCTATTTTGGATCATCTCAAAAAGCATGAAAAATCTTTCTTCTTCCCCAAGGTGTCAAACTTATTTGCACATGATGAAGTAGATGAGATCATTAGTGACCTCGTTCCGTTCTTCAGAAAGGAACATCCACGAAGACCTCCAACCAGTGAAGCTCTGTATGACTATTTCATGACCAGAGTCCGTCAGAACCTGCACGTAGTTCTTTGCTTTTCACCAGTAGGTGAAAAATTCCGAAATAGGGCCCTGAAGTTCCCTGCTCTCATTTCTGGATGCACTGTAGATTGGTTCAGCCAATGGCCTAAGGATGCTCTGGTGGCAGGTACATGTAGGTTTTATTTTTGCAGACACATAATTTTCTGATCAGTGATCGTGTAGCTGTTTTCATTGTCTTGAATTTTGCCAAGAGAAATTTACTTGATTCTAAAATTTGATGTAAATATTTTCTTCTTTAAAGCCTGTTGTATTAAGCTGTTGAAATATTTCTAAGAGAGGAATGGTTTTGAACACAGTTTGAATAAAAATTCCCCGTGAAGATATCTTAAAAGCATTTGTAAAGAAGGCAAAGATGCTATTAAAGAAAAAGATTATTTGTGAATGTGTCTGTGATAAGGGCATACAGAGGAAGGCTGTGATTACCCAGAGTTAAAAGGCAGTTGCACACTTTGGCGACGAAAGAATGTCAGATCCTTGGCTATACTTTTTACTGACAAGTGTGGAATAATATTCAGAATCTGATAGTGAAGAGTAAGCAAGACTGGGTTTTCAGAAGCTGGATGAAAGCCAATACATGCTGACTTATTTTACAGTGACTTGTTTATCAGCTAATATGTTGTCATAAATATTTACTTACATTTAGGTTTTCTTTCTTTCTTTCCCCAAGTATCTGAACACTTCCTGTCCTCATTTGAAATGGACTGCACTGCTGATACAAAGAGGGAAATTGTGCAGTGTATGGGCTCATTCCAGGATGGAGTGGCAGAAAAGTGTTCTGATTACTTTCAAAGATACAGACGTTCTGCACATGTGACTCCCAAATCCTACCTGACCTTTATTCAGGGATATAAAACCATATACAAAGAAAAGCAAGCTGAAGTGCAAATATTATCAAACAGGTAAACTACTCAGGTTACTTCTGTTTTTCTGTAGTTTTCTTCCCCAGGTAGGTATATTCTGATATGCTTCATTTCAATGCATGGCTTATCTCCTTGCACTGCAAAACCGGGTATTTTTAACTACTAAAATTATGTTAAGTTGTAACTTATTCAAATATTGCAGTTTCTCTTGTCATATAAGCTAAAAACTATATATATTTTGGTGAGGGGGGAGGTTAAGAGTAGTGGTGCACGAAAATTAGAGGCAGAGGGAACAGGAAGTGAACATAAATGATACCCGTGTGTTTATAAACAGTAAAAGAAGATGTCTACATGTAATTTCATAATATATAGGTTGTAACATTTAATTTGCCAGGCAGAAACTTTTGTTTTCTTGCTGAAAACTTGTAACTTCCTGTTATAAAATATGTAAGGAATATCCTTAGTGGTTTTGTGAACGCAGAGCCTCACTTAGACTCTTGAGCTTTTTACTTGTAGATTATGAAAGTGGTTCTGATATATTTATTTCTATTTTCAGATGCTTTATTAAACTAATGATATCTATTTGCAGAAACACCTTCATGTCAGGAACACCCAACTATAATGTAAAATTAGCAATTAGTGTATCAGTTGGTAAGAGAAACTGCCTTCTCAGTTTTGAAGGATTGTCAAAAAGAGCTGGAAACCTTAAAGAAAGGCTTAAACTCGTTTATTTCACTTTAAAACATTCTTTGTCTTCAAAGTCAAATTGAGTTTGAAACCTGTAGTTACGTTAGGGATGAAGGCTTGTAAAACAGAAGGGTGTTGCTCTCTTTACCTTCAGATTTACCAAGGTACTTCATGAAGTCCAATTTCTTCCACTTAAACTTAGTGGCATTGTCTGAATTGCTTTGTCAGGAGTTACATTTCTTTCAGCTGTGCAAGTACTGCATAGCCTTTGCAATAGTAGCCTCTGTAGAGGCCCTTTAAATTTGTCTGAAAAGTCCCAAGTGAAGACTTTTTGATAGAAAAAAAGCACTGTTGAAGGGGCATTTTAATGCTTAATCAGAGAAGTCTTATATCAATACTATTTATCTTTTACTCTCTTTTGTTTGGTCTTGGTTTCTTTTCAGTGTCCACTTCAAATAAGAAATATTGATCAGTCATAATTTTCAGATTTTTAGTAATCAGAAAATGCTTTCTGCTGTACAGAACTCAGTTCTTTGAGTATTGGCTCAAGAGGGACAGTGACATTTATAGAACCAACATGTAGGATTTTTATGCAATGATAAAGACATACTGTTTGATTAGAAGTGGGTAAAATTTCAAGCCACAATCTTTATTAATGTACTTTATTGTCAACTTTATTGATTCTGAAGATATCAGAAGGGTGAAAGTTCTTGTCCAAGTTTTATTTTTGGTGTAAAACATCTTTTGCAATTGTTAATTTTGATTTATATGATTCATTCTATAGATGGAAAATGGAGTGTAAATTACATGGTGTATGAGATGCTTATTTTGCTTTTTAACTTCAGAATAAATAGTGGTCTGGAAAAACTGAAAGAAGCCTCTGAGTCAGTGGCTGCTCTAAGCAGAGAACTGGAGGTAAAAGAGAAGGAACTTCAAATTGCCAATGAAAAAGCTGACATGGTATGTACAGCCCTCAAAGTGAATTGTGGTTTGATTTCTTTTCCTTTTATTCCTTTTATTTTGAAAAGATTAATCAATTAAAATGAAGCTGAGTGTTGGAAAGAGGATCTTGGAGAAAATGATCTTATTTGAGTTTTTTTGGAATTGGACAGATATGATTTACAACAAAAACTCTTTTAACTATGGCTTGTGGGTTTTCTCCCATTCTAGGTTTTGAAAGAAGTTACTGTAAAGGCACAGGCTGCTGAGAATGTGAAGGGTGATGTTCAGAAAGTGAAAGACAAAGCCCAAGCTATTGTAGACAGTATCACAGTTGACAAAGCCATTGCTGAAGAGAAGTTGGAAGCTGCCAAACCTGCCTTGGAAGAGGCAGAGGCAGCCTTACAGGTTAGTACTCAGACTATGTATAACATTACCACTGAGAAGGTGCATGTCTTTGAAATACAGAACTGCAGATGCATTGCATAACTCTTCACTTGACAAAAAATAAATATACATATTTTGAGGCTTCTTAGGTTCAGTTTTGTTTTTCTATTTTCACATGAGTACCAACCCCCAAACAGTCAGTTTTCAGAAAAGGTCAAGTTTTAACTTTCTTTGAAACTGTAATTGATATAGCATGTGCTGCAGGTTGATGTTAGACTAGTAAGTGTTAGACTAGTATTATTATTATTAATAATAATATTGATATTATTATTAAACAGCTTGTGTGCAATGAGTGAAGTGCTGTCCATGTAAAATCGTTTGTGATTCCACCCAAATGCAAACCTTCTATTTTAAGTTTTCACAAAGAAATGGCATTTTCAATAAGTTTTCTGGTCCACTATTTTCTTTCTTCTTTTTTAAAAAAATCTTATTTTAGGAATTGTGTGGCATTACCAAGACTTCATTTCCTTCACCATACTTTTCTTGTAAAGCCTTTTTTATAGAATATTCATATATTTGAGATTTTAAAATATTAATATTAGCTGATCTTGCATAATATTTTTCTTTATGTTTGCTCAGCTGACTTTATAGGAGGATGTGCCTTAAGATAATTTGCTGTCAGCAGTAATAGTGGAATCTGAAATACATGTGTTAGATGCTACCAGGGAGCTCATATCTCAAGAAACAGAAAAGCATGAAGAAAAAACCTGAAGGATAGACAATCCTCAAAGGGTTTTATTTAGATTTACTGGAAATTATACCTTTCCATTTGAGAGGCTGCTAGCAGTTGTGATGGTTAAAGACTGTTTTTTGAAGGACTGGCATGATTAGCTTAGAAATCTAGTGTAGAAAAATTTTTATGGATCTTCTGAATGTAAGACTTTACTTTGAGTGAGAGGTGTTTAACAGTCTTTGACTGCCATGATACTTAAAGGACAGAGTGCAAAAATCTAAAAGAAGGTTGATGAACTGACAGCTGAGAAAAGTGAAATAAGGGAGAAGGTTTGTATTAGAAGACCCTGATATATAGCCACAGGAAAAAAGTTAAAGACAAAAAAGCAGGTAGTGGGCAAGTATTCTGAAAAGTGAAAAAATAAGCAATGTTAATTAGTCAGCATCTGCAGTATAAAGAGGGCACTGGACCTGTATCTTATTAAAACTTACTTTCTGCTTTTGACTGAAATGGCTGAACCAAAACAATACTGCTCTTCTTGAAGTGTAGGGTGCTAATAAATGAAAACCTGATTTCAAGTAAAAGCAATGCTGGCATTATTGTAAAACTTCTTAATGGGAAGAAACATTTGGACTTAATATTGAAATTCTTGAATTTTCTATAATAAATTGCTTTGCTTATGTCTAAAGGGGAAAGGCAAGCTATCATATAATGAGACCTATAATGTGTATATGTATTCTTGGCATTCATTCATTCTTTCATTCATTCACTTCCTTAAGCAAGAATCTTCTCTGTATGGGTCTGCATCCTTCAAAAAATTCAAAACAATGAATCTCATAATCATTACAAATTTGCAAATTTGAGCTAGGGATTCCTATAGTAGAATTCTGCTTGCAGAGTAGATAAATGCCTATTAAAATATTTGATAAATAGAAAGGTCATTACCCAGATGAAAAAAAAAAAGTGATTAGCTATTTCACTCCCTTTTAAACATATTTTAAGAATGATAAATGCTACATTAAGATATGTACACAACATCTTATAAGAATTTCTAAACATATAGTGAGATTAATCTTTTAAGGTTTGAGTAAGAATTGTTAAAGTTCAGTAAAACTTTGTTGTACTTTGCCCCATAATAAAAATAACATATTAAATGCACAACTTTAGACAAGTAAATAAATAAATAAAATTTAAATGTAACAGTTTTGCCACAATTTGTATGTTAGCAAAAAAAGGCTGAGCTGAATTTCCTAACAGTCACTAAGAAATGCTAGTTGAATTTTTCACTCAGATAGCTGGAAAAACTCTGGTAAATTATTTGGTGCACACTGAATCAAACAAGCAGCAAAGTATTGAAGGGCAACAACAGGCTGGCAGAGGAAGGCAATCTGGATAGTCTGCAGTGCTTTGAAGTTCCTTTATTGAAGTATAGACACAAGTAATTAAAATCTGCCTTCATGAAGTGAGGCTTGTGCTAGGCTAGAGGCAAGGTGTCATAACACTCACAGTAATCTGTTGCTTACTGTTTGGGCTGTCATGTTCTTGGACTGATTAAACTGCCTGTGAATAAGCAAAGCTTCTGCTCAGAGCTGTGTCTGTTGTAGGAGTGAGTCTGCCTGTCAGCAGTTCCCATTGTTCAGTGGTCTTGTTACTCTGGATGTGGTGCAGTAAGCACTACTGCTTAAATCAATTCTCTAAGGAGGCATCTTCAGCAGACTTTTCTGATAAGAAAATCTGATTCATGATGTAGAGTTATAGTTGTAGACTTGCACCCTAGGCTTATTTAGCCTTAATAGGGCCTTGTTTTTTATCCTTTATTATAATTTATTTTTCTCGCAGGCCTGCTCCTATGTCATGAATATTCCTGGTAAGATGTATAGGAAGGTCCAAACACATACATATACCAAGGCCTTCTAACTGGTTTCCTAACTTTACCTTCATTTGCTGGATGTCAACAAAAAGCATTTCCTTCCTAGATTCAGTTTCTGGTTGATATGTTCACATTTAAAAAAACAAGTAAAATTTCAAGATGTTTCTGGTTGGCTCTTTTTTATTGTCAAAACAGTTCATGGTTGTTTTGAGTTTTAAGGTGCTGCTGTGGAGGTGCTGTACTGAGGTTTCCTAGTAGTTGATAGGAGTTAGCAGTGAAAATCTGATTATGGGGTCCTTCTCGCTTCATACTTTTTAGAGGTAAAAATAACAAATTTTTTTTTTCTCCCGTTGATTAATACTGTTGGTGAGCTTGTGCTCCATGTTTTATCAACTAAACATTAACAGTAATTGCTTTTCCCTTTGTTCCTTTGTTTTAAATTCCTAGACAATAAAACCTGCAGATATAGCCACTGTCCGCACACTGGGTCGGCCTCCTCACCTCATCATGCGTATCATGGACTGCGTGTTGCTGCTCTTCCAGCGTAAAGTCAACCACGTGAAAATTGATCAGGAAAAATGCTGTACCGTCCCATCATGGCAGGAATCTCTGAAGCTGATGACAACAGGGAACTTCTTACAGAGCCTACAGGTGCTTCTGCAACCTTTATTTTATTTTTTTTTAATAATGTAAGAAAAGAAGGGACAGTGTTTTCTCTGGTGTTGGTAGGAGAACAAATGTCCAAGGAAATCACATGATGTTAAGTGTTGTCGTAGGACACGAAAGAAAGATGAGAGACTCCAAATACTTCAGAAGGCAAAGAGCATAGAAAAAAAGCTTTATTGTCTAATTCTTACTACTTTTTATAAGGTGTTCCGATACAGACCTAACATTATAGGTGAATAGGAATGAAACCTCTCTAATCCCTTTGGTTAAACTACAGAAACAAAAAAATACCCCCTAGAGAAAGACTGTTTTGAGAAAAGATAGTTGTTTGCTAAAACTGTTTTGAGAAGAAGCTTTCTTGAGAAATTTTCCCTTGGGAAAAAGTTAGCAGCTGCTAGCAGGCTAAAATCTCTCAGACCCAGAAAAATAAGGCCCACACTTAAGAATAAAAGAGGGAAATCTGAAATGTTAAGGACTTAAAAATAAATATGTCAGAATGAAATAAGTTTTAATCCTTCCTGCAAAGTCATGTTATAAATCAGTTGTAATTTTTCCTAAGTAAGGCAATGAAATTGTTTTAAGTGACAAATTACTCAAAGCCTTAAACATTTGGTTTGGATAGCCATTACTTATCTGTTTCATTAAAGCTGATAACAAATATCTTTTTTTCTGGTATTTAACTTTTCATTAATTTTCGACATTTCAGCTTGTGCACTGGCTTGCAAAAGCATAGATTGTTATTAGGATGAACACAATCAGAACTTTTTAAAATTTGGGATTTTTTAGTTCACAGCATTTGACTAGGGAAACGGAAAGACTAACTATCTGGTAAACAAATGCCTTTTCATAACTAAAACTAATAATATGATTTATCTAGTTGGAATAAATGGTATGTTTTCCTGCTCCCTGGAATGTTATCATCCCTGATTTCTGTATTTTGAGTTTACTTAATTTGTCACTGGTCTAATAGGTGGTTTGAGCAGCTTTGTATGGTTGGTAGTGGCATGGGTGTTATTTATGTAGTATTCACATTTCATCTACTTGTAAAAGTTTTTAATTTTCTAAAGGACTTCAGCATTTCATTTTGCTTGTGCTTAATTAAACCTATTTGTGCTTCAAGGAACAGCTATTTTTCAAGTTCATCTGGGATTGGGTTTTGTTATACTTTGTAAATAAATTTGTGGGGGAAAATTGAGAGCTCTTCAGGTGGAAAAAGGAAAAATATGCTTTTTTGAGAAAAGAGTAAAAAGAAATTCTTTAAAAATTAAATATATTCCACTAATTAGACAAGGTAATTTAAGGGTAAGATAGCTGGCTTGCCCTTGAAAGGACTGTCTTGTAGAATATATGTTTTTGAACCAGAGTTTAGCTCTTCATTTTCTTTTTGAAGATTGTTAAAAGTTATTATGTCTTAAGCAAAATGAAATTTCAAACAGGACCTGTTTCGCAACAATGATAAGCTGTGTAACAGTAATAGTGAGTGTGAGATAGCAAATATCATAAATGAAGGCAAACTTTTTTCCATTTTGTAAGTATATATAGCAGTGGAATGACTTTGTAAAGGTCTCAAAGATGCATGTGACAAATAACTTCATATTGGTTGTTTGTAGGTAACACTTGTGATCTTTGTAGTGTTCTATGGGTTCTGAAATACATGTATATATAATTTACACTTATGTGTTTTGTATCTTGCACTTTTTAAAATATCTTTCAGCAATTTCAGAAAGACACAATTAATGAAGAAGTGGTAGAACTTTTGAGCCCTTATTTTGAGATGGTGGACTACAACATTGAGACAGCTAAGAGAGTATGTGGGAATGTTGCTGGCCTTTGCTCATGGACCAAAGCTATGGTGGTATTTTTTTCCATCAACAAAGAAGTATTACCTTTAAAGGTATGTCTGTTAGGCAGTCAAAGACACCCTTTGCTTCTCATCCTCACCTATTTGCACTTGAGGATTTAATCTGTGGGAAACTTCATCTGCCTTATTTGAACTAGTGCTTCCCTCTCCAGAAATTAATTATCTTGAACACTGTAATTCTACAGTTAGATATATTTCAAATGTACTTCCACTCAAAAGTTTTCAAAATTATGAAAGAGATGGTGCGGTTTTATGCCTCTGAACCCCTACCTAATGGGGTTAAAGCCATCTGTCATCTAATTAAATACACTACTGCAGTTGCTCTTCATTAGTTTTGAATTATGTAGAAAAAAGCCTTGAGATTTGGTTCTTTTAATGTTCCAGATCTCAGTTCATTAGAAGATTGTACAGAAAATCTCCATCAGTGTTATGTAGAGAAAAAAACCAGGCCTAAATAGAGTGAAAGTCAGGAAGAACATGGACAAGCATGTTTAACAGAAATAGCTGGTATTATAGTAGAATGACTGAGAGGGGAGCAAGGTTTGTGTTTTGACCTGGCATATTGGTTGGACAAATCAAGTAAACTTCTAAAGGCATCATTCTCTTCTGCAAGTCGTGTCAGACTAACTTTTGTGTCACAGGGGGGGAATGATTGGCATTCCCAGAACTATTTTTAATTTTTTTTTCTAATTGGCGTTAAACCAACTGTTCAAGTGCATCTATCTGAAATAAGAATTTAGTTTATTGTAAAATTCAAATAAAAGTTTTTGCTGAGTGTTGAAGTCTCTACTGAAGAGTTTGATTTGGAAATGTAGTACAGGAAATCTTTCTGAAATGTATTATAGCAAATGCTTTGAAATTCGCTGTGTATGAATATACTTTTATGTTTTTATGGTCTGTAGGCTAATTTAGCAATTCAGGAGAAACGCCTAAAAAGTGCTATGCTGGATCTGCAAAAAGCTCAAGAAGAACTGGGAGCCAAGCAAGAAGAATTAGATATTGTGCAGGCAGAGTACGAAAATGCAATGAGAGAAAAACAGGTGAACTGCCCTTCACAGAAAAGAAGTTTCTATAATTGCTTTAAGGAACACTTAATGTGTCCTTTCAATTTCACTGTGATTCCTTGAAAAGGATGTTGATGGACAGCAGATAAGAGATAGATAGTATTTGAATACTGCATCTTTGCTTTCTACCTCTCTCTTCTGCCTCTGATCCTCTCCTCTCTTCCCTCCCACCCCCTCAGAAACTATTTTATTTGTATTCTTTATTCACTGCTGTTGACTTCAGTATCATGTATGCTATATATGTGTAATGTATTTGAAATTCTAAGTAGTATTCCCCAAAATGAATAAGTATCAAGAATTTTATGTACTATTCAACAATTGCACCAAAATAAAGTGAAGAACAGAAATATTAAAAAGAAGCATTGTATCATGTTTCTGGGAAATGTTGATAGTTTGTCCTGATGTATTTTTTCCTTCTCACTTTCCCTCCTCTGCATGGTGATGGAGATGTTTGAGAATATATGTCTAACCTGTTGTTTATCTGCTGGTTTAATGAGATGAAGAGATTTTTCTGACCTATCAGATATATGACTGTAAATAATTTCTCTTGGTGCATGGTTTTCTCTAGACTTTGCTGGAAGATGCTGAGCGTTGCCGTCATAAAATGCAAACTGCCTCAAGTCTTATAAGTGGTTTGGCAGGTGAAAAAGAGAGGTGGACAGAACAGAGTAAAGAATTTGCCATGCAAACCAAGAGGTTAGTTGGTAAGTTTTTATCCAAACCTTTGAACTCAGAAGCAAGTTGTTTGAGTTGTAATGGGTAGTGAAACTGGAAACACGAAATGTCAGACATTTTCTTTCTATCATAGATGTCTGTCTCAAAAATGAGGCTAATTGTTTTAATTCCCTTGCTAAAGCCCTGTTAGGTGAAAAAGAAACGTAAGACTACAGTTCATATTTAAAAAGAAAAGATAATGGATGCTGTGAATATAGTGGCACATATTTAGGACACTAAAATTTTAGCTAGACTGATGTTTGTAGGTAACGATCCAAAGAGAGTGATATGTTAGCAAGCGCCTATAAAACATGTATGACTGAGACTGTATATAGAGGCAAGGAAGACTGATACTCAGGCACTGACATTTATATGTAGAAATCAATATTTTTAACTGTAGTTATAATGTTCATAAAATTTTCTTCTTAGAAGGTCATTATTATTTTTTAAATTAGCACTTGTAAACTAAAGTACTTTGTAATAAATAATTGGTTCATTAGTTAGATCAATAAATGAAATTTATCTCATTATTTACTCTGGGTGGAATTTTCTTCTCTGCTTTTTGCCTTGAGAGGCTGCAAAAAGCAGCCTTGTTGTATAGGTTGTATTATAGTAACTAGGTTGTATTTTATTTGCTGGTATAATATATACATGTGTATAAACTTAATAAAAATGCAGGACACCTTCCCCACAGATTCATCCTATTTCATTTATAGATAACTTGAAAATGCCCATAAAGTATTAGGGCTCAGTATAAAAATATAATATCTTCTCCAGTTTAAATCTTGCCTTCTTATTTCAGAGGTGCAAAACCCCCTCAAACTATGGTGTCATAAAATTTAGGGGGAAAATTTTGAAACTTCTTTTAATAAGATTAAAATTTGTCACACTTAATACATCCATAATGATGTCTGAGACAACTTTTATTACCAGTACTCATCATTATAACTGATTTACAATAATTTAATTGAGTTAGTACTTATAAGGGGTTCTACCACATCCCCCCTGCTCCCCAAACACATTGTTTAAGCCTGTTCTAACAAATGCACAAGGAAATGATGGGATTAAAAGTAAATGAGTAAGTCCTCTCCGCTGTGTCCTGCTTGTGCAGGATCTGGTGTTTGCAATAGCGTTACATGTGTGTTGATTTGACCTTAACAAGCTGCCAGATGCTGATCTCTTGATTCCTACAATTGCATAGTCAGAACAAAGTGAATGTGGCCTCTACTGAAATGTACCATTGTCATGACATGCAGTGAGCCTTGGAAAAAAGATTGATTTGCCTTCTTTATGGATCAAAGTGTGTTCTTCAGTTACCAGCCAAAACATGTAGCAACTAGTGAAGGGATCAGCTTGTTCGTCTATAGAATTGGCAAAGTCGTAATGCTGTGGTTTTTTTTTTCTTCTTCCTTTTTCTCTTTGAGGTGATGTACTCTTGGCTACAGCTTTTCTGTCCTATTCTGGTCCTTTTAACCAAGAGTTCCGCAGTCTGCTGTTAAATGACTGGCAAAAGGAAATGAAAAGCCGAAAAATTCCTTTCCGTAACAACTTGAACCTCATAGAAATGTTGACTGATGCTCCAACTATCAGTGAATGGAACCTGCAAGGATTGCCAAATGATGACTTATCCATACAGAATGCAATTATTGTCACTAAAGCATCTCGTTATCCTTTATTAATTGATCCACAGGCACAGGGTAAAATTTGGATTAAAAATAAGGAAGGCAGAAACGACCTTCAGGTAATAGAAATGCTTGTGCTTTTATAACCCCTAAAAACTCTTACCTTACAAAGCATTACAAGTCAGTGATTCACCTTAGGATGCTAGAATGCTTAGGAAATCAAATCTATATAAAAAGTCTGGTTTGAATATAAAGAATATCTTGACTATATCTTAATGGATTTGAGCTTTGGCTAGAGTACATCGTTTAGCACCAGTGACACCATTTGTTTAATGAATTTATTTTAATGAAACATAAACTTTGGAGAATAGGCTGGATGGGCATTGTCTGGTAATAAACATATTTTCAGAATAATATAATTGTTAGGAAAAAACACCAAGTAGTTGATTACTACAATTTCATGTAAGTGTTTATAAATGAAGATTCAGAGCAAGATATTTTTTTCATCTTTTAATCAGAAATTATTGTAAATTTCTGTTGTCTCACTAGGGATGTCAACTGCTAAGTGCTCTGCAACTATACAGGGCAGACGTACTGCTACAATTTACAGTACAAATTCAATTCAAACAAGAAAATTTGAGGAGGAATGTTCTTACTGGCTACAATTATGATTACACCAATAAACCAGCTTAAAAAAAAAAAAATCCCTGGAAGCCATAAAATTAGTTTGTGGTGTGAAAATAGAGTGGCTCTGAGAATATTACTACCACTTCCGTGCTGATTTTCATCTAGGTGTGGAAACCTTTAATGGTTGCTTAGTTATGATAAAAATGATTATTAGTTTGCTAATAGCTTTATTAAAGTCTAAGCTGAATGTGCTTTTTGAACATATTGAAAATCCCAGTTATACTGGGGGACTATTTAAAGCAAAGACTGTTTAAGGTCCTGTTCCATGTAAAACTCTAATTTTCCAAGGTGAAAAAACCCCCAGAGAAATACTTATCTTGGAATTGACCCTGCTGCAGTTTGACTTGGAGATGTTATCCAAGATAAAATTGAAGGTGCTAAAAGGTTCCTGTGAATTTTTCCTGTGAAATTCTTGAGTAGTTGCACACATAGGATATCAAAACTGCAAGTGCTCAGCGCTGCTTTGCTTCTACCTTTGCAGCTGAAAAAATAGAACTTTGCATTCCATGAGATCTGGCAATAAGATATGTCGATGTTACCTTTCCTTGAGCTCACAGTCTTTGCCTTAATACGAGTTTACTCACAGGGTCATTGTTTTTGGCAGTACTTTAAAGAAAATGAAATCATTTATAAATATAAAATGAACAAAAAGCTTGATAAATGGGCATAAGATATTGCATCTATGTTTTTAGATCACTTCTTTGAATCACAAGTATTTTAGAAACCACTTAGAAGACAGCCTTTCTTTGGGAAGACCTCTTTTAGTAGAAGATGTTGGAGAAGAGCTTGACCCAGCACTTGATAATGTTTTGGAAAGAAACATCATTAAAACAGGTTCGGCCAACAAGGTAAAAATAAAACAAATGAGGAAATTCCAAACATGTGGAAATTCCCCTTTCCTTCCTTCCCCTCCCAACACCCTCTCCTTAGCAAAATAACTCCTAATAAATGTAGGACTACAAAAAATTAAACTCATTTGAACTTGATTAATGCTAATACAAGAAAAAATAAGGTGGGGTTTAAGTTCACAAATTATTAATATATTTAATGTATAGAGTTCCTTATTCCTATGCTTATGACAATTTTTAGAAGCTGAAATAATTTTTGAATGGGCCACTTAAAGTGGTCCTTGACTGTTATCAACAGATTGTTTGCATCAGATGTATGATTTAAAACTGGATTTTTATGCCTTTAAGCAGAAAAATGCAACCTTTTTTCCTACATGCAGTATCTGAAAAAGTGTGTATTGGCTCTTGATTTTTCAAGAATTCTTTCTAATGTTTTTCTAAAGGTGAAAGTTGGTGATAAGGAAGTAGATGTTATGAGTGGCTTCAGACTTTACATTACTACAAAACTGTCAAATCCGTGTTACTCTCCTGAAATTAGTGCTCAAACCTCCATCATTGACTTTACTGTAACCGTGAAAGGTCTTGAAAACCAACTCTTAGGCAGAGTCATTCTCACAGAGAAACAGGTAAAAGAATTGATTGTATCTATTTTCCTGGCTGTACTTCTTATATTTACCTGTAGAATGTTTACCCTTAATTTTAATTTATTACACTCTCTATTCCCATATTGCAAAGTAACTTTCTGGCTCTCTCTATTCTGATTATTCTTAATATAATCTATTTGTAATGGTTTAAAAAATGGTACAGAAGCAATTGACTCATTCATGTGGATGTTTCTCTGTCTCTTTATTGTTACAACTATACTGTATTAACCTTATTTTTCCTGCCTCAGTGAGTTATAACCTCATGAGAATGGCCTGTGAAAAGCAAAAGGGCCTGAAATCAAAACTGATGTTCTGTCTACACACCCTGGAGCTCCTGGCAACAGAACCTAATGCAAAGAATTCAGACTTAGTTACTTCCTTGCTCCAAGAGAAAATGGGCTACCTACTTATTTTGATATTGTAGATATATTAGTTGAGGAAGTCTAGGTTCAGGATGCCAGTTGCAATCAATGTGCTGCCTGTAGTTCTGGAGCGAGGCTGATTGCTATCTTTTTAACTATGGAACAGCTAATCTCTGTAAATGTAAGGTCAGGCAATGTTGATGTCATAAGAAACACTATGCAGCTATGACTGTGTATTTACTAAGATTTTGGCAATAATTCTAGTTTACCTTCGCTAGAGAGGAATGATATTTGTGTCCTTATTGTGGCATCTGTTGAGGTTCTCCTGTCCTTCCAACACCTCCCTCTGCTCCACCAATGTAAGATTTTTCCTGTTAATAGCCTCAGTCATCTTGTTCACGTAGAGTAGTTGCATTTCATTCCCAAACAGTGCATGGATGTCATGAGAGAAATCACACTCAATCTGTTAAGGTCTGCTTTTTGTCAGACAGCTTCATTGTACCATCACCTTCTCTTCAACCTCTGACAGCCTGTCAACTCACTATGTAATGAAGTTATCACTGTCTATCTAAAACATGGTGTGATATGTATATTCACAAAGCCTCATGCCAAACTTCAGTTCTTGGGCCTTGAAGTACAGTACATTTCTCCAGGAGGCAGTCAGTTTATCAGATTCCTCCAGTCATCGCTGTTGCTTTGTGCTTGCTTGGGGGACACAGAAAAGAGATGAGCTTGATTTTTCTGAGAGGAGCCAAGAAACAGATGGAGAAGTAACAGACTCATGTTGGAAAATAGGGAATTCTGATTAGATATTAGGGAAAAAATAGGTAGATTGAGAGTAGTGAAACCCAGGAGCAGATAAACCAAGGATTTTGTGGAATTTCTGTTCTTGGAAGGGTTCAAGATTCACCTGGACATTGCTCTGAGCAACTGAGGTGTTTAGATCTGAGCAGGGGTTGAACTAGTTGATTTCTGTAGGTGCCTTCCAAATTAAAATTATTCTACTATTCAATGGCCTCTGTCACTAAGTGGAGAATGTCTAATAGGTGGTCATACAGTGCTCCCTCTACCAGCTTCTCAGTGTGTTATACTCACTGTTTCATTTGAAACACCTGGACATGTTTCGTCTAGATAAATGGCAAGTGGACCACTTGACAGACAGGGGAACTTCTACTAGAACAGGCTTACCATGTTGCAGTTTTCTTGGCCTCTGTTTATACACCTTGTGCTTCAAGGTTTCCTGAGGAGTCAATTTGAACACATCACAACATCCAAATACTTTTCTATGATGTCTAAGGATACATTTTTGGGAATTTGGGGATTTCCCTCTTAAATGTATGGCTTCTTACTACCTTTTACAGCCTTTGATATGAGAGTGGTGGAATTATTTTACTGTGAAACAATCTGCCAAGTGATTTGTGAGCAGTATGGCTGCTTGGTGATATCCAGTGTTACAATGTATGGTAGAACTTCTGTCCCAGAAAGAGAAGAGGTTATTTATTTGAAATCAGAGTTCTTCGAGATTTTTATGCACATTTCTATCATTCTTCCCATTCTACCATCTCTTATATTGTTCTGGTCTTAGAATGAATGAGGTTTAGACCTCCAGGAAGGAAAAAGAATGTTTACAGCATGTAATTTAAAGTTTCTGCAAAGTCTGACTCTGTTGTCTGGTATGCCCATTAGAAGAATCTTTGCCACATACATCTCACAGAATTAATTGTTTACTGAGAGGAACACTGATACTGATTTCTTATTTTCCACCAGAATGTTAAACTAACTGCAAGATACAAGTCATAAGGTCAGCAGGCAGCTGGTATATCTGTATAAATTTTACTCTACTGTATTTCTTGGAATAATAGGATTTGAGAGATTTGATACATGTCTGAAGGTAGTATAACTTATGATATTTTAATGATATAGTTATTTTGATACATTGGCTGTTAATGTAATTTGACAAAAATCTTGTTTGTTTAGTGTCATAGGTAAGTCAGATTAGTAGTGGAGTTATAATATGCAATAACTTTATGGCTTTTTGATTTTTCACATTCATATATCAAGATTCTTTCTGGAAAAAGGCTCAAGTTTTGTAAGGAACAGTTGATGCAAATTCTTGTACTTGTGAATCATTTTGTGACAGGATGATATAAGCTATGTAGCAGCTTTCATAATTTATGAATATTAACAAGAAATAGCATTCTTTGGTACAGTCAGTAAAATGTCATTTGCTTGTGAAAGGAATTCCATAAAACTGGATTTGAAATAGCTTCTTTTGTGCAAATTCCTTGAATTTATGTGCATGGTAACTTGGCTTATTTTTTCTACATCCTTGGTGCTCTGACTGGAAATTTTTGAAGATATGAAGAAAGTTTTCAATTGTTTACACTTTCTGATCTGAAAAAAGCATTTTAAGAGCTTAATAGATAGATTTTTTTTTCCCACTAAGGTTTTCATCTAGGGTTACTTCACTTTAGCTTGGGAACTGATGCCAACTGGTTTCTCAGGCTCTTCTTGTGAGGAGAATAGCTTTCTGTTTTTATGAAGCATTGAATTCTAAAATATGTTTAACTTTTTAAACTGAACTCAGTAAAACATGAAATTTAATTTGGCTCAGTATGTTAATTAATCTATTTAATTGGATGATAACTTTCTTTTAATACTCTTCTTCAAAAAAAAGTTTCTATTTCATCAAACTTGCATAAAAAAAAGTGCTTCATGAAACTGTTATGTGAGGGTACAAATCCCCTTGGGCCCCATCCACACAGGCCCAGGGGTGTCCAAAGATGTGAGGACTGAATTAAAACCTTCAGGGAAACTAAGATACATAAATCCACATAGACATGAGGTAGAAATGCAAGTTAATTTTAAATAAGTAGAGGATTTTTAAGTGCCTTAGCAAATAAGAGTCTGAATTAGTTAAGTAAGAAAATGACCTAATACCTAGTTTTAAAGTTCAGTAACTGTTGCCTTTTGCAAAGTTAGTTAAATTCCAGTCATAATAAAAAAAAAGTAGCCTTGCTAAACATTCCTAGATAGAACAGATAGAGCCATATGCGTAGAATTTGTATAAGAATTCGTGTTTGCCATCGCACATTAATCTTAGCTTAGTATAGGCCCAACAAGGCAATACTGGACTCATGTTTTTACCTGATTGGCTAAAAATAGAATAAAATGCACTGCTTTAAGAATGCTAGGATGCTCACACTTAGGGGACACAGAACACGGGTGCTGTCACTGCTGCTGCCTCTACTGCTGCTGATACGGTTCTGCTGCTTCTACTTGGGACATGGGGACTTTGCTGGCACGAACTCTAACAACTTCCACTTCCATGCAGTAAAGGACTTTGCTTTTACAACTACCCAGTTTCTATAGCCTTCAGTGAGGATGTGCAGAAACTTGACACTGTTACCTGTTTTTCTTCAGTTCCATTGTGCAGCAGTCGATTGAAATGCAGATAACTGTAGGTTTTTTTGTCTATTTTAATCAGTTTTTGTCAGAATCTTTTGAATAAGTAAGCACATCTTCTAAGTTACATTGTATTTGCATTATTCTAAAATGATTGTCCCACTAAATATTTTCTGTCTGATGATGATTATGTTGTTTCAATATACCAAGAAAAAACTCTAAATCTGATAATAATATGATTTTTCTTAATTTCCTTTTTAAGGTTAAAGGACATTCTTTAAAAGAAATAAATGCTTGAATTAGAATGTAGGAGGAGAATGTAGGTTGAGAACACCAGAAGTTTAGAATGTGGAGAAATAAAAAGAAAGCAATTTCAAAAGTTATGATAGTTTTTCAAAGCTATATAAATGAAGACTACTCAAATGGGGGAGTAAAACCATTCCTTAAGCCTTGCTAGGGGCTCAGGTCCATTATGTCTCTCGTGCTATATGAGAGGTCATGTAGTTCTTAGTGCTGTCCCTGTTTCTTTGGAATATTAGCAGCTGGTAAGCGACATGGAAATGGACTTGCCAATGATGGGGTGAACAGGAACTTCCAAATTTGAAGAGACATTGTTAAAATTATTCACCAGACCTTTGTAAACTTCGGAAAGTATTGACAGCAAATAGTTCTACCAACTGTCTCACTTAATGTTCATTCATAAGATTCATATTAACCTTATCTTAGGAAAAACTCTTAACCCATCCTCTCTCTTTTCTTTCTTTTTACTTCACTGTATTGAAACATTTTGTAATATATCAGTAGAGGATTTTTATCTTTGAGGGACTAATTTATAGTAAGTTTTAAAGGTTAATTTTAAGAATGAACTGAATGGACTATTATTGCTGAAAAATATTTTTCTAGAGATTTAATATAGCTGTTTTTTTAATGTAAAATTCTTGATTAACAGTTATCCATCTTCTATATTTGGGCACTGGAAAAGAAACTGGTACATAAACCATCCAGACTGTATTACTAAATGTATAAAATAAATACTTCTGGTGAAGTAACTCAAATTCTATATACTTTCTTAATGAAGCATTTTAGTGAGAGGCTGAAATTATCCTTTTTTGATGGAGGAGTATTGGCACTTCTTGAAATATCTGACGCTTGATTTGATGACTAACAATGGACATTGTGACTAAATTTTCAGTATAACGATTGTAAAGCAAGGCATAAATGAGAATAAGATTACATGGAGGGGAAAAAATCCTATGTCTGGAATGGTGTTTCCATTTGTCTTTTCTGAAACAGAAAGAGAAGACAAACAACTATGAACTTACTGTTCTTTAGGGCATGATATGAGCATCTTCCATAATATTTTGTAAAAATGATTTGTTAATGCCTACTTATGTAGCAGGTTCAGGATCTATCCTGGCAATAGATCTTGTGTCAGAAATACCACTGGAATTCTTTCCCCAGATTAAAGCAGCTAGTCTTGACCTACACTGTTCTAGTAGGATCAGTATTTTTTAAGCTAAATGCTTGATTTTTATTTTTGATTGTTCTTCTCTTTCCCAAATATTACCATGTAATCCAATAGGAATTAGAGAAAGAAAGAACGGATCTCATTGAAGATGTGACTATGAACAAAAGGAGGATTAAAGACCTAGAAGATAACCTTTTATTTAGACTTACAAGCACTAAGAGTTCTCTGGCAGATGATGAGACTCTACTAATTGTATTGAGTAACACTAAGAGGACTGCTGAGGAAGTAACACAGAAACTGCAAACTTCTGCTGAAACTGAAGTACAGATCAATTCAGCCCGTGAAGAGTACAGACCTGGTGAGTGAAGGCAGTGATGGAAGACAAATAGCTAGACAAATAGCTATTTAAAACATCAATACTTAGAGGAGGAGAAATTGTAGGATGAGATCAGGAAGACCAAAATTGGTGAGAGATCTGTGCTTTCCTATAAGTAAAGTGTATCTAGGAGATGTCAATTGAGTTATAATGGAGAAAATAGTCAATGTTATGCCTCGTGGAACTTATAAAATTGAGCGAATTGTTCTCTTTGCTCTTATAAACAAGTGTATCAGTCATTAGGGTGTTTAGTTTGTTTGAGTTCAACACGTTGACATTCTTTTACAGAGCTTATATAGCATTAAGTACTCTTTATATCTGTTCTGATGAATGCTTCACCATTTATCCTTAGGTTATTATAGTCAGCACATTCATGAGTCTTTTGACTTTTAACTGACAGGTAATAATGTGAAAAAAACTGGGGAAAAATAGGAAAAAATAGCTCTCTGTAATTGCCTGCATTCTAGGGAATGTGTAAGGTGGTACACTTAGTGTACCAGAAACATTGCAGATATTGTAAAACCTGTGCATTTAAAACTGAATGACTCTGAAAATAAGTAAAATCAGTGCTGGGTGAGTTAAATCAATATAGTTCATTTGACTTTTATATGACTCTTGTAAAAGCCTGTAAAAAGAAATTTGTTTGGATACTTAAACAGTATTTCAAACAGCCATAATTTTTATGTGTTCTGTTGATGATCTCAATATTGCAGTGTACTATCAAGCTGCTCTTCAGATATGCTCATACTCGAAAACTGGGCTTTACATAGTTTGCATTAATTACAGAAAAGATTTTTTCCCTGATGTATAAATGAGGATTAAATTAATTATTTTTCTGGCAGTAAAGAACAGAGAAACTCAAGGATCTTCAGTTATTATTAGTGTTAAAATCACTTGTAGAGTTAAAGTTTTCTGCTCTGCATTTCTACTTTGAACAAATTTTTCTTTTCCTGTTCCTCAGTTGCAACTCGAGGTAGCATCTTGTACTTTCTTATCACTGAGATGAGCATGGTCAATGTCATGTATCAGACATCACTTCGGCAGTTTTTGGGGCTTTTTGACCGCTCCCTAGCCAGGTAATTTAGCTAACAATAAGTATCATTTGTATTTACCCAGTCCTGGAGGTGCTTGTAGTACAATAAAGATTTATTGTAAACTAGTGTCAGAAAGAAGACTGTTGCTTCTTACAGTCTTGACCAGGAATTGTCAGCTTAAATACTCATAAAATTTTGTCAGTAAGCAAGGCAAAGAAACTTTTAATGTTCTTACAGTCCTTCAAAATTTGCAATTAGATAATAAAAAAACCATTATACTGTGTTGATTTTCAGCTGGGCAAAAAGGCTTGATTAAAAAGGATTTTTTTGTTGTAGTTCCTTCAGTCTGAAAGTTTTTGTCAGCTTACTGTCTGATATTCTGTTTGTAATCTATTATTTTTCATGTTTTGAAAACACCGAACTATGGCTTTTTCCCCTTTTGTATAGTATTCCCTTTTATAAAGCCTAAGAAAATCAACTTTCAACTGCAGAACTTTCTTCTAACAGGTCTACCAAGAGCCCTATAACCAGCAAGAGGGTTACCAATATTATTGAACATATGACATATGAAGTATTCAAGTATACTGCCCGAGGGCTCTATGAGGAGCACAAATTTCTTTTCACATTACTGCTTACTTTGAAGATTGATATACAAAGAAACAGAGTGAAGCATGAAGAATTTCTGACACTTATTAAAGGTTGGAACTATGAATAAATTTTAAGGAGATCACATTATTATTATAGAAAATTTATGTATTTCTATCTCCTAGCCAGCATGTTCCTTTCTTTAGCACATGAGAAACTAGACAATTATAAGAACATATGTTTATCATTCTGATCTGGTGACAGACAATGATAGTTCTAATTTATAGCAGCACACTGAATATTGATAAATATATCTTTGTAATTGTGAGAATTCAAAAGGAATATTGTTAAGTATCCTTTATGTCTGCTGCTCAAATACCATCAGGTATGTGTTTAACTTAGAAAAATTATTTTTGTACTAAACATATTATAGTAACTGCAGCAAATAGGAACAGAAAAATTATGCTAACAGTTTAAAAGAACATTGGAGTCTCAGCTGCATGTGACAAGGTCATGGCCTTGGTCTTGACTGCATACAAGCACTGAGTTCACTTGAAAGTTTGGATCCATTTTGTATTATCTTTTCAAGAGACTTAATTTTCCAGGCAGCATTTATTTATGGATTATATGTGTGAATTTTTCCATGTTGAATCTTCAGAATATCTTTTCCCAAAAAGCATTTATTTCTAGGCACATTTCATGAAAAATCAGTAAAGCCTCAAAATATAAATTGCTTAAGACTTCTGTTTAAGGTTTATAATAGAAAAAAATATATAAACTAACCAAATTGCAAATGCAGCTTAATCAAATATGACATAGTTTTGTAAGGTAGAAAACTCCTGTAACATCATGCTTTAAAAACTGGATTATTGTATTTGTTTTTTCCCCTTTTATTTTGTTTATTTTTCTTTCTCTCTCCAACAGTACTAATAACTAATTTCAATTTCTTGCAGGTGGTGCTTCCCTAGACCTTAAAACCTGTCCTCCTAAGCCGGCTAAATGGATATTGGATATGACTTGGTTGAACTTGGTGGAGCTCAGTAAGCTTAAACAGTTTTCAGATATTCTTGATCAAGTACGTAAGAGCTTTTTAAAGTTGATCTCTTGTTTAACAAATAATTGTCTGGTAATGATCAAGCCATGTGATGGAAAGTGGTTTATTTTATAGAAGAGAAACAAAGCTGACAGCAGATAGCCACAATTATGGCCCTGACGGCTTAGCACCCTATGTTGAAAAAAAAAGACTCAACCACCCCCAGGAAAATAAGAAGAGTGTAGAGTGGTCAGACTTTATATAATTATAATATTTTCAAATTGAGATTCAACTTGCCATTATCCAGTTTATACATTGCAACTTTATTCTTATTCTGGTTGTTAGATTATCTTGTATCCCTGTTGTGCTTTCTTATAGTATGTTTTATGATGCTTGTTCCAATATTTCTCTTGTTACATGGAGTAAAATTAGGGAGAAAGTGTTCAGTAAATTCAATACTTGTATGAATAGTCTTATTGGACACTAAGTGTGTTGTAGCTAATGGTAAACAGCTTTTCGTATGGGTGAAGAAAACTTTTCTGTACATTCGTGTGGGGAGCAATTATGCACTTGCTGTTCTCAAAGCTGTGTCTGTGCCTAGATATCCATGTTCTGATGTAGTGATGTTATTATATCATAATAGAAAATACTGATTACTAGTTTCTGTTTTCAGAATATGAATACTCCGGGTTGTTGCATTCTACAATAGCTTACTTATAATCTGAAATTTTATCCTATCATTTTTAATAGCCTTATTAAATTTTGTGGAAGAATATCTCTAAACAAATGGCTTGGTGTGGATTGCATGTCTCTGACTCCCATTACAAGTTTATGACCTAGTGGCAGTGCAAATATGACTTGTCTGTTTAGTGATATTTGCTTCTTTGATGGTATAATTGCAGATTTCCAGAGAAGAGAAACAGTGGAAAATGTGGTTTGATAGTAAGAATCCTGAAGAAGAATTGGTTCCTAGTGGCTATGGTCAATCTCTGGACTGCTTCAGGCATCTTCTTCTTATCAGATCTTGGTGTCCTGACAGGATCATAGCTCAGGTATATTTATATAGCCTACATGATCTGTTTGGGTATCACTAGAATAATAGTTTCCAGATTTCAGGTTAGTCCTATCTTATATAATGCTAAACACCTTTTTGGACCTATATGTTCTATTTTCTGAAATTCTTTTCAGACCATTTATGTATTTGTTACAAGGGCAGTGATAACAAAATTATTCCAATATATTGAACAAATATTATCTGCTGTAAGGGATATCACTGCGGTGATTTCTGCTGGAATCATATGTGTTTAGATCTGCTTTTATTAGTTCAGAAGAGATTTTGGCTATCCTTGCTTACTCACTGGAATTTTAGAAGTGTGCTCATGTTAGGCTGAAGTAACATATTTTAATGAACTCGACTGGCTGAGAGAAAATTGAAAATGATTTAATTGAGAAACTATTTCTTGCATGGAAGAATTAGATCCACTTCAGAAAAATATTTTTTAAAGTCTGCGCAAAGCTCTCAATTTAAAGGCATTTATTTAAAAAAAGTGCAAAATTGAAGTTTATTAAATAGGCCTTTTTAAAAGAAAAATCATTTTCTAGAAGCCTATTTTTAATCTTTATGCTCTTCTCCAGTACAAAAGAACAAAAAATTATAAAATTAATGACAATTCAGAGCAATTAATGATGATTTACTGAAATTGGAATGCATCACTTGAAGTGTGATATTAATTTTATTGATGCATATCTTTGGATGTCGTGACTGGATTCAGAGAAGATCTCAGCAATTATTGGTGTAACTGCAGTCAATAGGCTAAGCAGTCCTGTATAAAAAATATCTCTGTGATGTCTGCTATGTGTCTGAAACAGATCATGCAAGACTAGTTCCTCCCTACTGTTAATGGGGCAAGCTAAACTTTCATCTTTCAATGGTTTTATGGAAACTGATAGTTTATAAAATATTTAATGCAAAATGTCTTGTCTCTGAGAGATGAGTAGGGGGTGTTAAGGGGAAGATTTATCTAAGACAAAAGCTATGTGGTGGGAAAGAGTACAAGAAAGATCATCTCAGACTGTTGGAAAGAGCCTTTTCTATTTCTTTTGTGAAAAAGAAAAATAATCTAGAATTTTTAAAGATAAATAAAGAAGGGACAAGAGATGGTTTTCACCCATTCCTCTGAATCATCTACTTAGTGATAGTTATTTTAATCATGACCACTGTTAATTCCTTGCTTTTTTAAGCAAGGTGAGAAAGCTTAAGAAGGTGAGAAAACCTTAAGAGCTTTGAAGCCCATCTTTAATCCTTTTCTCCTATTTTTCTAGATTTTGAGGCTAGGACTTGCATTATCTAATGGAGATATCCTTAAATCATTAAAAATTTTCTAAAGTTATTATTTTTATTATACTCTAATTATAGTTATTATGTGTAACAATACATACAGATATATGTAATTTAATAATTATTTTAAAAATTTTAATGGGTTGTATAAGGCTATAAGAAATAATGCTTTCAAAGACAGTATGATGTATTGACATGTAAAAAAACCCCTTGTTGTGTATTTATATTTTTGATATAATTTTTTACCAAGTTCTTTGGTCTTCAGTTGACTTATTGTTAGTATTTACACTGGAAAGAAAACAGTATTAAAAGTTTAGGTCACAAGTTAAATTTACCTTTTTTAATATAGGCAAGAAAATATATCACTGACACTATGGGGGAGAAATATGCAGAGGGAGTCATCTTGGACTTGGAGAAAACATGGGAAGAGTCAGATCCACGAACTCCCCTCATATGCTTTCTTTCCATGGGCTCTGATCCTACGGACTCAATTATTGCTTTGGGAAAAAGACTGAAGACAGAAACATGTTGTGTTTCCATGGGCCAGGGGCAAGGAGTCCATGCTCGTAAACTTCTACAGCAGACAATGGCTCATGTAAGGAACAAAAATCTGAACGTTTTTCTCTCTGTATTAAACACTTAGAAACAAAAATCCTGCCATGAGATAATGTTGTTTGGTGGGTAGTTAATGCTGATGCAAACCCCAACATTTATTTATATAAGTATCCTAAGCAAGAGAACTGTCTTTTCACAGTCCTTCAATTTGCCATAACAAGCTTCTTGATATTGTACAGAAGTTTTTCATTGAAAATGAAGTACTTTTCATATAAAGTGGAATTTTTATAGTTGATTGCAGACTGATGAACATAGATGAATTGGGTTTTTTTTGGTTTTTTTGGCTATGTCACCAGTAAATATTCTTCTGTAGATATTTCAGATTATTTTTTCAATTTTTTGTTTTTAGTAATATAGATGTATTTTGTTAAATGAAGAAAATGAATTCCAAATATGTTATTGATAGTTATATAAACTTGAGAAAAACAAGGTAGAATAGCAAGTTATTTTGTATTGCTGTAGTCTGAATTTGGACTTGGGAGGGACAATCTGGTAGTACAGGCATTTTACAGGAAGAGAAATTAAAACTATCTCTGTGAGAAAGGTGACATGTTCCAATTTGGCATGCTTTGAACATCAGGTGATACTACTGCTATGCCTGCTGATGTGAAAATACTGATCTTACTCTCCTGTGTTATGATCTTCTTTTTATAACTGTTTTACTCTGACTTTTGCTTCAGATTCTTGTTTGATAACTTCTCATAAGGAACTAATTAACAGCTCAAATGAGAAGAAACCCATTCAGAAGTAGGAGAGAGGAGCACCTTTTGTTTAGTTAAGAGAAATGCAGTTACTTTTCCTCACTGTGTCACAAACGCTCTTAGTGAAGAAGTATATGAGATGACTATAATGAAATATAGTAATTCATATAAGAAAGTTCAACATCTGTTGATTGATAGCAATAGATTAATTATGTGTGTTTATTTGATTATTTTCCAAACCTGGGACCCTTGTGAGGAACAAGGTTTAGCAGGTTGCTCTATGGAGCTACTTCTGAGCTCCCTTATGTACGTCAAAATTTATCAGTTTCTATCAGCACTGCAGTCATGACAAGGCATGTTTTATATGTACTGAAATGGAAAAGGTAGAGACTATTTGAAAAGACCAGATGAGACAAATAGGGACCACTTGTTCAGGTGAAAAAAACAAATAAGCTAACACAATTTTTAGAAGAAACAGCGCACAGCTTATCTTCCCTCAAGGAGTGATTTCAGTTTGTGAACAATGTTGATAACTTTTTATATTCTATTGTTTTAAACTAGGGAGGTTGGGCACTTCTGCAAAACTGTCACCTTGGACTTGACTTTCTGGATGAGTTGATGGACACTATAACAGAGACAGAGACTGTTCATGAAAGCTTTCGACTGTGGATGACAACAGACATTCACAAACAGTTCCCCATCACCCTTCTTCATATGTCGATTAAATTTACCAATGAACCACCACAAGGGCTCAGAGCTGGACTAAAGAGAACATACAGTGGTGAGTGCTGGAATGGTAATGATTTAAAATTAAAATTTTGACTGTGATGCTATTGTGTGGTTGTGTTAAACTGGTAGTAGGTGTAAGCTAGTGTGAGGAACTGATCACAATGATGCCAGGAAACATCTTAGTTTTTGTTTTGTAAATTAAAAAGAAGAGAAGATTTGCTGACGTCCTGTTGCCAGAACTAATTGGATAGCAAAGCAGGAAATGTCTTGTCTTTTCTTACATGCCGGCTCCTAGTATCTCAGTTAAAAGTGTTTGAGTTTTTAATATTCTGTCTTTTTCCATAAAAATGACATGGTTGGCTATCAAGTGCTCTTTACACTACATATAATAAAGGACAAAGATGCTGTGCAGAAAGCAACTTGATGTGAATTCAACTATTAGAAAATTGTGGTTTTTTTTCCCCCTGAAGTTTACTCTTTTAATTTGAGCAACTTAACATGCAATAAACTGTCTCCAGCACAGAACACTTTGTGGGACAATAATTTACCCTTGGGAGAGGCAGAGAGCCAAGTGAATATCTCTAGAATGATATTTTAGCACTGATTTGAAGTAGTTTTGAAAAAGACGACCACTGTGATTCTCATAAAGCGCACTTGCAATCAACAGGTGTCAGCCAGGATTTATTAGATGCCAGTAAAATGGTGCAATGGAAACCACTGCTGTACGCTGTAGCCTTTCTGCACTCCACCGTTCAAGAGAGACGCAAGTTTGGGTCTCTGGGTTGGAATATACCCTATGAGTTTAACCAAGCTGATTTCAATGCTACTGTGCAGTTCATTCAAAACCACTTGAATCGCATGGATACCAGGAAGGTAATTAATGATTTTGTGGGAAAGGTGGATTGATATGATGGATCTTTCTAGTAGTGAAATATATGTAAATGCTTCGTAATAACTGAACTATAAGAGTGATTTTAACTTGTTGTTTTTCCACAAACATTCAATATTTCAACTATATCTGTCTCTACAGCAACAGATTTAGACTTCTAATCCAGTGCATGTTTAATTTCTTTATTAACATCTACATTACAAAAAAAAGCCTTCCCAGCCATCTCAGAAATATAAACCTTAGAATTATAGACCTTCTTTTCAATTTTAATTAAGTCAATTACTTAAAAAGGGATATTTAAAATACTCTTTTGTTTAAATCTATTTCAAGTAAAAATAATAAGATTTTTATCTTAATATTTTTCTCTTATCCCCACAACCTATCTTTTCAGAGATATCATGAAGACATCAAAAGTGGTTTTAAATGATTATACAAGAATGTCTCCTATGTTTCTTACTTTCATATGGTCAGTTGTCATACAGAGAGGTCTGTGGCAGAGCAATTTGCAGTTTAAGTGAAAGGAGGATTCAAATATATCTGTAACCTTCTTGCTATCACCAAGATGCTCTTGAATTTGTCAATGAATTGTATTTTGAGAAATCCTTACAGGTGTTCTGGGAATGCAAGACTATAATGAAAAAGAGAGTAATAGGAAAGTAACTTTCTTCCAAATGGGACAGACATAGCACATCAGCTATTTTTGCAAAGGCAGATCTAAGTAAATAAGAAGAGGATTAGCTGAAGTCAGTGTTTTCTGCTTGGTTTTAGGGGATCTCCTGGAGCACTGTTTGTTACATGATAGGTGAGATCCAGTATGGTGGTCGTGTGACAGACGATTTTGACAAAAGACTCATGAACACTTTTGTAAAGGTTTGGTTCAGCGAAAATACATTCAGTCAGGAATTCAGCTTCTACAAAGGATACAGCATACCCAAATGTACTATGGTGGATCAATACCTTCAGTACATACAGGTTGGTAAATGAAAGCTAATCACTTGTTACACCTAAGTTCCTGATTCCTATAATTTCTTTTTTTGTCTGAGTACTTGTATTTTGTCTTTCATTCACTCATTTTTAAACTCAGTTCTAGAAGTTTGCATATCTATTAGTGACAACTAATTACTGTTATCAATGTTATCATCTTCATGACAGTAACATATATTTTCTTTTTCGTGCAGTGTTCTTGTGGGACATACCTAAAGGCACAAAGTTATTAGTGAGGGCAAAGAATGGAGTCTAGACATTGGTTACAACCTCTTTGAAATAAAAGGTCTAGATATATGAGAGTAAAAGTTTATTATTAAAATAGCACGTAGTTAAAACACATCCTGTTTGGTGTGGTTTGGGCTGTGGCATGACAAATAGACCCCACAGCAAGTTATTTGGTTTAAAACTATTTAAAGAAATCTAGCTTCTTACTTAACAGTAATCGAGGGGGTTTTATCCTGGTTTTTTATTTGGTTTTGTTGCGTGTTGAATTTTATGGGTTTTTGTTTGGGATTTTTTGTGTGTGTGTGTTATTTTAAATGATTTTCTTCTAATTCTCCAGTTGTACTCATTTTATATTTTACCATGTAGAGTCTTCCTGCTTATGACACACCAGAGGTGTTTGGTTTGCACCCCAATGCGGATATCACCTACCAAAGTAAAGTTTCCAAAGATGTATTGGACAGCATTCTCAGTATTCAGCCTAAAGATAGCTCTGGTGGAGGAGGTGAAACTCGAGAGGCAGTTGTAGCCAGACTGGCTGATGATATGCTGGAAAAACTTCCTGCCGATTATGTGCCATTTGAAGTGAGTTAATGAAATTCTGGCAAAAACATTTGCTCCATCTTGCCTTTTATGGATTAAGAAAACCCCAAACAAAACGAACAACCAACACCTTCTCTAAAAGCATGTTTGAATTAATTCATAGTCAATACTTTGTATTTTAAAGAAGTGTGTCCAAACTATTAATGTTTATAATGAATTCATTAAATGTGTGCTGAAGTGCTTTTATAAGACCTTTTTCAGAAATATTAAACCCATTAACACTTAGGTTGTCATTTGCACTATGGGGGAAGTAGGATCATCAGCTTTTAACACTATAGGTTGTTGACAGTATAAAAATTCAAGTTATGTTCATGCAGCTGTTTATTTGTTAATTTTACGCTTTTGATTTAATATGTATCAGTGAGTTTGGTTAAAATACAAGACTGCCTGGCATTGTGATAGTTCCCAGGCATAGCTGCTATGTTGAAGCAAAGTATCTGGGGCAATTGCTCTTAATCGGTTTGTGCAAAGGGAACCTTGGAGCTCCTTGGAATTAAAGCTGAATTCCTTGAACTAAGGTAAATAGCCTACAAGTGTCATTAGCTCAAAGAATGATATACAGACTAAATAATGACTTAGACTAAAAACATAGCCAATCTCAGCATCATAGATTTCTCTTGGAACAAATCCTGAGTTTCTCTCTTGCAGATAATTCAAGGGAGGTGCCAAACAGACCATTTAAGCACATAAATAATGTTATGTCTCAAAGATCATATTGAGGTGTAACCTTGACATAAAGCCAACTTTGTTTTTTCACTTCTATTGAGTGATCTTTGGTTTTCTACCAACAGGTAAAAGAAAAACTAAAGAACATGGGACCTTTTCAACCTATGCACATATTTTTGCGACAGGAGATTGAACAAATGCAGAGAGTTATTTCTTTAGTGAGAAGCACTCTGACTGATCTAAAACTTGCCATTAATGGGACAATAGTTATGAGTGAAAATCTGAGGGATGCTTTAGACTGCATGTATGATGGAAGGATTCCTGCTAGCTGGAAAAAGGTAGGTATACATCACTTGTTCTGGAAAGAAATAAAAAAATCTGTTTCTAAATAGACTAGATTAACTGCTAGACTTACAGTAAACATGTTTTCAAACTAAGTTGCAGAAGTGTTAACCAGAGCTATGCAACTGCTGGAATAGATTTTGTGCTAAAGTAAACATAGTCAAAACAAGCCTTCTTTCATTTATAAAAATTGAAATGAACATGAGGGATGCAGATATTTGCCATTTTAACAACCTGTTGCATATTTGCAGGATAAAGAAGTCAGAGAGAGGAGAGAAATTTAAAATGTGACAATGGATTTTAAAAAATAGCATCCACATTAGTGAATTATGCTGGTGTTATTTATTGAACAGATATAATTTATATATGTTCCTTTACATGGGTTAAGTGCATCTTGGTCAAAATCAGTGTACTTTGAGTAATAGCCACATATTTACAGAATAGTAGATGCTGGAAAGGACCTATAGAGACAGTCTAGTTTAATCACACATCTGAAAGCAGGGTCAGTTAAAGCAGGTTTTCCAGGAGTCTCCAGAATCAGAGAGGTGCAACCCATTCCACTGTTTGATCACCTTCACAGTAAAAACCAACCAATCAACCAACCACCAGCCAAACAAACAAAAAAAACCCCTTAAGTTGAAACAGAATTTCTGACATTTCATCTTGTTCCCATTTTCTTCTGTCCTATTGCTGACAAGGATCAGGCTCCATCTTCTGTTCTCCACACGAGATATAAACATATTATAGCCTTTGAGCCTTCTCTTCTCCAGGCTAAACAATCCCAGCTCTCAGCTTCTCCCCATAGCAATTGTTTTCAGGGATAATTAGGGCTGTTAGTGGCAACTGATGGAAAGAAAAATGGGGAAGTTTTTTGTTGTTTGCTTGTTCCGTGTCTACCGACTAAGTGTTTCAATGGTACAAAACCTAGATGTAAACAGACACTTCACAACACAGCTGTATCTCCACATAGTCCAAGTTCACTTTTCCTTAGGTTTTATTCAGAAGAATAAAAACGCAGAACAGTTTTACACAAATCATGTTTTCCTGATATATTGACCTTGGAATTATAAAGACGTGTATACAATTTTTCTTCTTAGTTTATACAACTGTCTAACCTTGCAAAAATGTCATAAAATGGACAATTACTACAGAGAGCATTGAATGTGTAAATGGAATAGTAGACATGAATTTGAACAGAGAAGGAATTTGCTTCAGGTTTCAGTGGGATGCAAAGTTTAAGCATCAGAATAAAGTTAAGATATGATAGATGATCTTCAAAGATGCTTTGCTAATATTATATTGTTTATTATCATGGGAGAATTCAGCTTTTCTTGACAGCGGTATGCTATTTTAAATCATGTTTGCTGTTTTTAGGCATCTTGGCCTTCCAGTACACTTGGTTTCTGGTTTACTGAACTTCTAGAAAGAAACCACCAGTTTTACAAGTGGATTTTTGAAAGTCGGCCAAACTGTTTTTGGATGACAGGATTTTTTAACCCTCAAGGATTTTTAACTGCAGTGAGACAGGTAAATTGTGTTTGAAGTCTTATTCTGCTTATTTTCTTACATGCTTTTAAAAATAAAATGTATTGTGTCATGAAGGATGAGTTTATACACACGGGAAAGATGTGTGACTGTTTAACATTTCCTGAGTGAACTTCTCTTTCTTCACACATAGTTTTTCAGTAAATCAACCACTAATGTGTTAAAATATGTTTCCTGTGTTGACCAAGGCCCAAATAAGTAGAGGCTACCTCACAACATTATTATGGTAGACTAGAAAAAATATTTATTCTCAGGTTTCCATTCAGATGTCTCTGAGAATGGTCATTAAGCATCACAAATTTGCTTTTTCCCCCTCTCTTTTGTTCTGTGTTCAGTACTTACCTGACTGGACACTGGATGGAAAAGCTATTCAGAATTAGTCTTACATTTCACTTCAGCTGTTCACTAGCTGATTAAGTCTTTCTTCAGGAAGTGAGACTTTTCTTTAGTAATGCATATAAGTATGATACTTGATGTGTTTGCTAATGTATGTATGTTGACTTGGTGATTGTGTTGCAGTCACAGCAACTTTTTTACTTTAAAAGGAAGCAATAAATGCCTGTGTTGGTCAGCATAAAGGGACATACTGGAGACAGTAAGCATCTGGAATGTGTAAAATTAAAAAAGAATACTCAGGTGAAAATACAATGGGAGCTCAGGAAAAAAAGCCCATACTTTTGGAGAAGAGAATAAAGATTTGTGGTGTAGGAAAAATATCCCCTCTTACTCTGAGGTCTGGGTAGTGTAATCTAAAATTTCAGGCATATAGCGTTGGAATTATGTAACAAAATATTTCTTTTGAGTGAACAGTCCAAAACTAGGACTATCTTTTGCATCCAAGCTTGTGCAAAAGGTTTACTAGCAGGGTCCAAAACAGTTGGAAACTACAGAATTTTCTGGTTCTGTGGAAAGGAACTGTGGGTATGTAACAACCTAATATCCCAAGTAAATACCAAAGTGAGTTTCTGGACTTTGCTGTGTGGTAAAACAAATAGAAATGAGAATGAGAAAGAGCCAGAATGATCACTGAGCTATAAACCTTGAGTTCTTTTAGATAATCCAAGTAACTTCAGTATGGGGCAAGCATTCATTCCAATTACTTCAAACAAAGATTTTTGAAGCCATTGGAAGACCAGGATAAAACTTTGGTCTGCCATAACTTATTTGCATGGGATGATAACAACTATCCCATGGGCAACTGAGAAATGAGTGTTGTCCAATGCATTAACTAACAGGGTTTTTTGCAGTCTCTTTACATAGCTTTATAGCTGAGTGAGTTCTTACTTACTAAGAATACAGTTACTGAAGAGTAGAGGTGCAGGAAAAGGAAGGTAACCCCAGAAAATATGTTTCACTTACCACATGGGGGTAATGTTTTCTCATCTCATCAAATATGTGAAACTTTTGTCTTCACAAACAAAAGTTTGGCATTCACTGGTTGTGTTACTTGGTATGATCTTCGGAAAAAGTACTGAAAACTCTTGTAGTGCCATGCCATCACTCCCTTAGAGAAAAGTCAGACTTCTGTGAACGTAGATACCTTAAAAAATTGTTTGTGTGTTTTTTACTGAAGAGGATATTTTCTGACCATACAAATTTATTTCTAATTACTGCTGGGAAAAAGGGTTCTGTGCTCATGTGGAAATGTAACCACCTAACTTTTTTCTGGTTTGGGCAGGAAATAACAAGAGCTAACAAAGGATGGGCTCTTGACAATGTAGTGCTGTGCAATGAAGTCACTAAATGGATGAAGGATGATATCACAAGCCCTCCTTCAGAAGGTGTCTATGTGTATGGGCTGTATTTGGAAGGAGCTGGTTGGGACAGAAGAAACATGAGATTGACAGAATCTAAGCCCAAGGTGCTCTTTGAGCTGATGCCGGTTATAAGGATATATGCTGAGAATAACAGTAAGTTACAGTGTTGTAAAGGATGTTATTTCCATTGAATTCAATGTAACTTTTTATTTAACTGCATCAAAATCTTTTGGGCTGTAGGGATTTCATGAGGCTGTTGCTAATCGTTGTATATGTAGCAAATCTCTTTCAATGGGGGAGACTTCCCAGTCCTTCCATTGAAAATATGTTTTCAGACTTGCTTCATAATTGATAGTAGGCACTTTTACTAATATCTAGATTGCTGTCTATACATGGTCTTAGTGGTGTTAAGAACTTTGTAACCCATTTACAGGTAAGCTCTACATATCATCCATATATATCTCAAATTGAAAACGCCATCTTTCCTATACATAAACTCTGTGATCTCTGTAGCCTCCATAGCCTAAATCTAAATAATCTCTTTCACTCATGCCGAAAATGAATGTAATTTATATATATATAAAACATATGTAACAGATATCTATTAAAAAACATATTTAACATATACATAAGTACGTATATGCAACATATGATATACATGGATTATAATATAAGAACACTAAATACTCTAGAGTGTCCATTTACATGTCTTGCTTTGCATCAGTTCCTAGGTGCTCATGTTAAATCTTAAGCCTACAGAAATTTCAAAGCATATATGTCCTTCAGCTACCTATAGCAAATAGAAAGCACTATACTATTGAACTTTGATTCAGTTTTCCATTTGCCTTATGATCATTCCCTTAGGACCCCGTTTTTTCAACTTAGTTTAATTGCTCTTTATGGCTCTTCTGTCATTTCAGTTGCAAAAGATCCATGTCTGTATTCATGTCCCGTCTACAAAAAGAGCAGTCGAACAGATCTGAATTACATTACTGCTATGGATCTTAAAACCCGTCAGCCTCCAGAGCACTGGGTACTCCGTGGAGTAGCACTTCTGTGTGATGTCAAGTAACTTTTTTTAAAAAAAAAAAAGGTTTCCAGTTCTTTCATGATTTTAAATGTAAACACTAATATGTAGTTAGATATACAGTGGAACACTTCTAAAAATATTATTTCTAAATTATAGACTCTATTATGGTATTTTTATAAAATTGTTCTCAATAAATTTCTACAATAGGCTTATAAATGCTACATCTTATAGTGATATTAACTTTGAAAAATCATGACAAATATTTAGTGCTCTTATCATTTATTTGTGCATATGCACTCCTCCTGTGTGCTTAATTTTACCTTAAATAAAGATTAATTGACTTGAACATTGTTAGTTTTTGGTAGTAAATATTCTCGTATCAGGACTTAGCTTCAAGAGGCGAAATGCAAAGCTGGTTTTTTTTGTGTGTGTGTATCTGTGGAAAATGAAGCCCTGTTGCTCATTCATATTAGTTAAAATTCCTCAAGATTATGGTTCAAGATTTATTTCCTAACTGATAATTTGCTTGCTGTCTAAATAGAGAAGGTAAGGCTGGAAAAATATCATTTTTTCACTACTTGGAGAACAAATTCATTGTGTTACTTAGGAAAACAAGCATTTGACAGCTTCTGAAATTCTTCACTATCTGGCTCAGGACTTATAAATATGTAATGGATCAGAAGCAAATAGCTCCATAGGAATGAAGCTTCCCTTCCCTTCCCTTCCCTTCCCTTCCCTTCCCTTCCCTTCCCTTCCCTTCCCTTCCCTTCCCTTCCCTTCCCTTCCCTTCCCTTCCCTTCCCTTCCCTTCCCTTCCCTTCCCTTCCCTTCCCTTCCCTTCCCTTCCCTTCCCTTCCCTTCCCTTCCCTTCCCTTCCCTTCCCTTCCCTTCCCTTCCCTTCCCTTCCCTTCCCTTCCCTTCCCGTCCCGTCCCGTCCCGTCCCGTCCCGTCCCAACCCCTTCCCAGTGTCTCAGTGGTTTAGGTTTAGGGTAAATTTGGAAAGAAACCTCTAAATTGAGTTCTTCTGGGAAGCAAACCCAAACAGCCCCTCCCCAACTGGTCCAGGAAAGACCTTCCTCAGAGAAAAGTGGAAAAAACTATTTATTTAACAAACAAAGTGCCCACAAGCATAAAGAATGAATAATATGAAACAATAAAACCTTTCATTGTTCTGAAGTGAGAAGGCAAATTGAGAAAGTCCTTGCTGTGGGCAGCTCAGCTCGCTCAGTCTCTTATATCAGTTCCTTGGGCGCTGGCAAAATGCTGTCCTGGGCCCCGGGGGGCGCAGGTGTGAGAGCTCCTGGTGCTCTTCTGGGTTTTTCAGTCCAGAGCAGGTTTAAACAGTCCCAAGAAAAAGAAAAAAAAGTCCAGGGAACTTCTCTGCTCTAGTTAGCTAAAAACTAACTAAAAGCAAAGAGATCTCTGTCGTGCTATCTGTCTGCACTTCAGATGGACAAACTCCAGAGATGGAATTCAGAGGAGTGAGAGCCGTTTTCAAAATAAACTTAGCGTCTTCTTCTCCCTGCTTCACTCTTAGAAGCAGTCTTGAAGGTACAGAACACAATATCCAGCACAAACAGAACAGACAATTGGGGATACAAGCATCATAAAGTCACCCTAGGACACTCAGATAGAAAACCTTTCATGGAGGAATTATCTTAAAAGAGAAATATTAGCAGCTCCATGCAGTTGGACACTATGGGCCTCACACATCAAGCACACTTATTTAATCATCAAAAAGCCAGTGTATTTCTTGTTGCTGAGTTCAGTAGGTCATGTATCTTAGTGGTCCACTAATCATTCCCAAAAATGGTTTCTTCAGAAGAGGAAGCAGAGACAATCAGTATTCCTCGTTCATTTGTCACTCATAAATGCTGCAATGGAGAAACTGTTTTCAATTTTATGCCAAATTAATACAGGGAGACCTCAACATTCATTTCCACAGTCAAACCAGTTATAAAACTTAGGTGTAACGTTGTTTCTGTCAAGCAAATTCTGGTTGTAGAGGCTTTCCATCTTGGAATTACTATGTTTTTTCCTTTTAAATAACTGACAGTGATACAAATGAAATATGTGAAAATCTTTTATAGGAAACTTTTAATTTAGACATGGCAGTAAATAAAGTTAGAAGGGTTGAAGTGTTCTTTATTGAACCTTGAAAGCACCGTGTTCTGGTTTCCAGGAGATCTCTGGGCACTCACTGGAGTTTTAAGTTGCTGTGGACTCATATCTTTCACCAAGACCTTCCTCTCTGAAGAAGATGCACATGTTTTATCCTTGTGCAAGTCTTTCATACTGAGAATTTAGAAGCCACACGCGCTTCAAGTACCGCATTTCAAATTGGGCATTTTTTCTACCATCTTGCTGTAGATAAATTGAATACATCAAACCCAATAGCAATTTTTACTGAGGGGACTGTGCACATTCTTTTCAGAGTGTGATTTTCTGTGAGAATAGTAGGGAAAAGGGTAGTTTCTCACACTGGTAATCCTAGTTATTCCAAAGGCTGTTAGGTCAGTGAAACAATTGATATTGGCCATCACTGTTATTTCTGTTGGTTTAGCTTTCTTTTTGTAAAAGGTTTGGCCTTGGCTCTTTAGGTGTCTGCAAAACCACTGCCAGGGATGGAAAAATGAGGCAGGGGAAAGTTCAATGAGCACTTGAAATGTAGTATTATGTTAGGGGCAAGTGTGCATAACTCTTCTCTCCCAGAGGTTTTGCTGCCTGCACTGGGAGAAGACTTGGTGCAGCTCAAATCGGCCCTGCCTCATTTACTATAGCCTTGCCTTGATCTGTGTGGCACTGTCTGGTTAACCTCATCTCTTCAGGCCCTACCTTGCTGACCCATCTTTTTGCCTTGACCTCAGATCTGCCTTGTTATTACAGCCTCATCTGGCAGTCATTGTTTTGTTAGCTGGCCCTGGTTGCTCTCTTTTTTGTTCAGGTGTCATGGGACTGTGTCCTTGTCAGAGAGAGCTTTGCCCTGCCCACCCTGCTGTGGCTCTTGGCTTCCAGCTCCACGGTCCTTTCCAAGCAGCCTGCCTTTGTTGTTTCCAGACATATGCCTTAAAACAGGGGGGAAAATTAGCTGTTTCTTGTTCATCTTCATAGCAGAGATGGGTAATGAAATCATTCAATGGAAAGGAATATCAATAAAATAAAACAAACCTCATGTATTGTAGAATTGGATGTCTAGAACTCCTTGGCTCTGCTATTGGTGCTGAATGGATTAGTCAAGAAATACCACTCACAGACTTCAATTATGCTCCTATGCAGCACTACAGATTTGAGGGTCTGGAGAAGGTCAGGATTACAGAAGGTAGTCTCTAAATTAATTTCTCATATTGGGCAGGATAAATACAGGTATTTTGGAGAATATTTAAGAACAAAAATTATACATTTTTTCTTGGAAATTAATAGTAAAATAATGTTCTAAACAAGGTGCAGATATTAGAATTTCATGCTTTGAAATCCCTCATAAATCTTAGAGTATTTAAAATAAGCAATCTAATCTTTCAAATATATACTATACTGTGTAGGGTATACTACAGCTATATGAGCTTCTCTTCAGAAAAGCTTTTTTCTTTGAGCTCTGTGCCTACACTCATACCTCTTAGCTCCTAGGTCCTCTTCTCACAGCTGTGATTTGTTGCACTTTTGAGATTATAAGGAAAAAGAAAAATTCAAGCTTCAAATACAGTAGGCAGTACAATTCCAACCTAGCAGTAAGTGTGGTTGTCATCATTGAAAAGGATTTTTTTAAATCAGAAGTATATTGTTATGGTATAGGTATAAAAATTGGATTAATAAGAAACTGCTTCTTATTCTGAAATATCCTTTATGAAGTCGTTTTCATAATTAAATCAATATTGAAAAAAATTCAGTTTTCTTTACTATGTGGGCCTCTTTTTTTTCATTCCTTATTTGGACAGTTGTCCTTTTTTTAATTACCCAGAGCTGGATGTACTAAGTGGCTTCCTAATGAATCTTGACATAAAGCTTGACTAGTGTTCATATTACCACATTTTAATTTTTAGCTTTCACATTCACATTGCACAGATGTTATAGGTGTATACAAATATCTGAAGGCTTTTGGAACACATAGAACATGTAAAAAACCAATTCTGCAGAGGTGGTTTCATGTGAGACAAGTTGTTTATCAGTTGTGTAAAACTAAAGGTCTATTAAACAGATGAAATAAAAGAGGAGTTCTTGACATGTTTGTGGATCCCAAGATGTACCATTTATTGGAGCTTCTGGCATTTAATTTGCACTATGCAGTTTTTCCAAGGACTATACTACTCCATAGCTTTTGTTCTTGTAATAAAATTAAAACATCCAGTGAAAGTGATCATATATTATGAGTCTCGATATTAATATAGGAAAATGTAATTAAAATCTGAGCTTTTAAAAATAAAAAGCAAACATATGTTACCAATCTCACTTTACCCTTGAAGTCTACACATAAAATTAGAAATTTCTTGGTATTTACTTGCACATTCAATCTTTTAAAGAAATATACAAAACAAAGCTATCGAACCAATACTGGAAAAGTTGACAGAAGAAAAAGAGGGAAGAAAGGATGTGGTTAAAACATTTTTTAGTTAGAGCTGTTATTTAAAACGGATACTGGCTTTTAACTTTTTAGTAGAGTTATTTGCATTGCAATCGCGTGGAGAACTGAAGGAGTTATTTTTGTTTTTGCTGTCAGAGGGTATGAGCTATCCTATTTTAGTAAGAAAAACAACAGATGTTTGCTGATGTAAAAACATGATTTTTTTTTCCAAAGGTGTTATCTTAGAACAAGAAAATCTACACACATAAATAGAAGAGTTAGGAAACTCTGTGAACTGTCTGTGAAAAGAGGTTAACGTGATTGAACAGAAGGCAGAGTAACTTGTTAAGAAACTGTTTTTACATGAGTTGCCTGCAAATAACGAAGTTTTCAGTTTCCCTGTTAAACTGCCACAAGAATGGCAACCAATATATATAGCTCATTCTGCAAAGTGTCTCCCCCACCACCTTCCACTTCTTGAGTATAAAAGGTGTAATTTTTGCAGAAAAATGTAACCTGGAATCTCTTGTTAACTGACCTATTTAACTTACTATATAAAATACCACATTATGCTTTCCTCGCTGTAAGCTGAATTAGTTCTGTCTTGTTCTGAGTGAACTGGAGTTCCGGTAAAATAATAGCTTAGTTTGGGAAGAGGAGCACTCTAAGTGGTTCATCTTATCTTTCAGTGTCTTTTCTAATCTGATTAATATATGCTTAGAAGGGAAATGTTAACTGATGAAGCTTATAAGCTCTGTAGAAGATTGTGACTAGAGCATGTGCACAAAGAATACCTAGAAATGTTTTGTGAAGTAAGATGTGCTCAGTAAAAGTCCCTTCTGCAGGCCATCATTTTCACAAATCAAATCCTTTGTGTTAACTTTCAGTACTTAAAATGGGCTTATAAGAAACATGAGGAAAACATTAGTAGGAGTTGTTGTGGTAAGACAAGGGAAAACAGTTTTAAACTAGGAGAGAGTAGACTTAGACTAGATACAAGGAAGAAATTTTTTTAAATAAAAGTGATGAAACACTAAAGCAGGCTGCTCAAGTAAGTGGTAGATGCCTCATCTCTGTAAACGTTTAAGGCCAGGTTGGTTGGGGCTCTGAGCAACCTCACCTAGTTTAAGACTGCAGAGAGGTTGAACAGAAGGAACTTTAAAGGTCCCTTCCAATCCAAGTCCTTCAATGATTATTTTACTTGCATAAATCAGTATTGTTTCATTTAAAATACTTTGTGTAAAATGTGAAGATGAGAGAAAATAATAATCATTGCAACCAAAGCTCAAATGACTGTGCCTTCCAAGACAAAATGTTTACTTCATTTTACATATGAAATAAGTTGCTTTGCATTTCTTCTTGACATTGCATTGTGGTGTAGTAAAGCTCAAAAATGCTTATAGTATGATTTCCTTTTTGCATTTTGGTTTCCAACTTCTGCATAGTAATCCTTACTTCTCAAATAATATTATTCTTTATTCTTTCAAAGTTGTTTCAGGTGAGTTATGTTTGACAAAGAATGAGTTTGGTACTTGGATAAAAGGAGAAATCTATTAAGAAATGCATGATTTATGCAAAACAGAAGAAATTTCACAGTGGGAGGAGGTGTGTCAGAACATAATGGGAGTGAAATCCTTATGAAAGACATGATTGGTGATATTTGGATCACAAAAACTTGATCAATTTGCATCAGTGTTAGGCTGTGTCAGCACTATAAAAGTTCTACATGAACCCAACATACTAAGTGAGAAATTTAATACTGAGTTGGGCTTTGTTTGCAGGTAGATTTCAGTGAATCTCTTCTTGCTTTTCCCTTTTAAAAATTCGAAAGGCAATAATAATGCTACTGGAGCTAGCTGTATTCACAGGAAGAGAAGTAGTTTCTGGTCTTTATTTTACTGAATTGGTTAGATGGGAAACCAAACTCTGTAAATACCCAACCCATGTGTTTGGTGAATGAAGTTTTATACAGCTAGAGATCTCAGAATACTACTTCTTGAACAGGATACTCTTTTGTGCTTTGCCGAATGAACTTTCAAAAGAACGAAAACCTGGGACAAAAGAGAAGGGGGAGGACCATGTGTGAAAGCTGGGATGGATCAGAATCACTTCAATATTTTACTGAATAGTCTACTTTTTGAAGTATTTTTAAGGAAAACGCTCTGTTGGTTTCTTACTTGTAAGATGTTGTGGTATCAGGGAATTGTTGAGGTTGGCAGGGAGCTCTGGAGGGCATCTTGTCCAATCCCCCACTCAAGTAGAGTCTCCCAGAGCTGGCTGCCTAGGATTGTGTCCAGGTAGATTTTTAATTTCTCAGAGGGTTGGAAACTCCACAGCTGCTCTGGACAACTTCTGCCAGTGCTCAGTCACCCTCAAAGTGAAAACAAGTGTTTCCATGCAGTACCTCCTATGTGTCAGTTTGTGCTCTTTGCTTCTTGTGCTGTCACTGGGTGCCACTGAAAAGAGCTTGGCTCTGTGCTCTTGACATCATCCCTTCACGTATTTACATATATTAATAAAATTCCCCTTGAGCCTTCTCCAGGCTGAACAGTTCTACTCTCTCAGGATTGCCTTGTGCAAGAGACACTCCAGTCTCTTTATTATACTAGTGACCTTTCATTGGAGTCCATCCAGTATCACTGTAGATAATACGGCAGATTTCTTTTACGAGAGTTGGCATATGTCTGGTTCTTAACAATGCATATGTTATAGGAGCAGGTGTTTAAAGTACAATAGGACATCTGGTTTTCCCATTCCCAGTTTCATACTGTTGTGCTTTTAACAGAAGCATTCATTCAAATGAAAATTAAAAAATGGGGGGTTTTTGTATGTATAAAATGTATATAAAGAGATGAGGTACCTGCCTCTTTAGTCTGGTTAATGTGCTGTTGGTTGGCTGCATTGTTATGGAAACTGGTAATTTTTCAAATGTCTTCCTTTGATATAAAATTAACTTTGATATAAAATTTGTTTGTAATGCCACCTGGGTGCTGAACTACAAGATAGTTACTGAGACTTGTGATATGTTATGCAGGTGTGGGAAGTTAGACATGTATAATGTACTTGTGTTTTTCTCACACTAGATAGGAAAATTTCAGGAATACACTGTGTTTCCAATTACTGTACCAAAGCTTTGAGAATTCTGTTACCATTCCAAATTGTCCTAACAGCTTGATTGTGTGGTAGTTTTACATTGCCTATGACTGTATTGAAAGCATCAGTATTTGACAGTTTGTGTTCACGAGTTGGACCTACCTAGGAACTGGACCTGTCTGGAATTTGGATGTTGTCAGCAAATGAAGTCACATCAGTTTGTTGGTTTTTTTTTTTTTTTTTTTTTTTTCTTTTTTTTTCTTTTTTTTTTTTTCTTTTTTTTTTTCTTTTTTCTTTTTTTTTTCTTTTTTTTTTCTTTTTCTTTTTCTTGTATCAGTACATTGGATATATGGAAATCAGGTATGTTTGAAGGATTATACTGTTGGTATTTGTAAAAGGCTCTGACAGCTAAAAGTATCAAAACACTACAAATGTCTTTATTTTTAGCAGCTCAGGGCTTTGTTGCAGCTACTGTATCTTGTACCTGATGGGTTCACAAGCCAAGCTCTGGCAATGAGACAGACAATAAAAAACATCTTTCTGCTTTTTCTCAAGAAGAAATTGTTCTCTGCATTAAGTAGAGATAAGATAGATCTGAGGAAGGATCAAGACAATTGAAATGAGAACAAAGAAGTTTCTGCCATTTATGTAAACAAGGTTAAGGCTAAGGAGTGAAAGCTTTAGAAATAAAATTCAGCTCTGCTCCTGAACTTGTTGGGTAAAATGATCTTGTCTGATTTGTTTTTCTTCTCTCTCTTTTTTTTTTTTTTTTTTTTTTTTGCCAGTGGGAATATATTTTTTTGATGATTATTTAAACTCCATAGTTATTGTTGCAAATTGTAAATGTAGAAGTAATAATTTTGGATATATCAATTACAATTAATACGTGTCTGGTAAAAGACATAGTAAATGACATAATGACATTCAGTATTTTTTATTAACTAATACCAGTAATATTTAGCATCTCAGGCCAAATCAAATAAGTTATGAAAAATACTGAATTAGAATAGGGTAAAAGCATGCTTTTAATAATAAGAGTTTTCTTCTTATTAGATGAAAATTTTAATTTACTTTTTGATTACAGAGACTTTATTTGAACTTTAGTGACAGAAAAAAAACACTTAAGAAATGTAAAGCCAAGGTTTTTTTTAAGTTGTGTAATACTTTGAGTCTGAAATTTATCATAGAGTTAAAGTATATGAAGTGGCAGTCTCTGACCTATATATGAAAAAGTTCAGCTAATCACACTTACTTGTAGTTATACATTAAAATGTCTCTTACGCTTATAGACAGTTAATTGCAGTTATCAGAAAGCTGCTTAAAGACCGAGGCTTTGATTAAGGTCTGTGTCTGAATGCTTAATTACACTACTCCTAATAAAGTTGCAAGGCAAAAATATATAAACCCCTGATGTATCATCTGAACAATTTTATTTTCCCCTGGTAACTGGTAATCTTACATGCCAAAAATAAAAATTATAGACATATAAGTATTTTGGACATAATCAGCTTTTTAGTCCCAAGAGATTCAGCACCTAGAATGTGAGAGTGAAGATGATAATCCCAGAGCACTCTGAAGTGAGATATCCTCTGGTATATCTGGAAATATTAATTTTAATTATTATGCTGTGGAGAAAGAAAAAAAGTGTCTGAAAACTTCTCATTTGAATGCAGGATTAAGTTCTGACTGACTGAAGTGTCTAAGCCAAGAAAACAGATTGAAGAGGAAGGAAAGTTGTAGTGACTTTTGGTGCCACAGTGAAGAGCTTGAGCAGTGTCTGACAGGAGAAGCCCAGTCACTGCCATGAGCAGCACTATAAGAAAAGCACACCCAAGCAAGCACTAACTAATTTCTTTCACTAACAGAATTCTGTACTCTCTCTTGTTTCGTGGTCATTTTCCGCTTATAAAGTCTTTAATATCTTGGTTGTGTTTATGATGCAAAGAACTAGTGGTTTTTTTAGTGGCTTCTCTTATATTGCTAAAGTGAAGTTTAGTTACCCTAAATTTGTCGCACTACAAGCTTGGAGAAGCCTAACTCTCTCTGTGTAGGTGTTTTTAAGCATCCAAACATCTGTGCATTTAGTAAGATTTTAGTTAGGTAAACAATTTCAGAAAGACATATAGGAAATTCTCTTAGGGAAACCTAAAAATTCCTTACCAGCAGCTTTCAAGAGACCAGCTTAATGACAGTTGGTGTCAGTATGTGTTCTCACATTTTTTGTGCAGCAGTAATGACTGTGACCTCTTGGAGCCATTTTTCAGGGAAGTAACATGTGAACTTATTCATCTTTGTTATGAGAGGCCAGCACTGACATTCATTTCTTCAATTTCTTTTGGAAAGAGGAAGTTTGATTTTTACTTTTAAATTGCTTTTGTGTCCATTCTAAGTTGCAGAATTCCTTGACATCAGAAAATGTCATCTCACCTAACTGATGCCTGTTTCCCAGGCAATATTAAGCCACTTCAGTGAAGCTGAGAATTTCATGTGAAATTGCCACTCTCCCGAGCAAATCCAAGGATAAAATGGCATATTTATACTATTGTAATGGTAGGATTATACCGCAATTAATTTTAAGACAGTAATAAGGAGTTACTTGTAGTTTCTGTTTTACTTTAAAAACAAACTACAAATTAGTCATTAACTTGAGGTTACACACACTGAGATATCCCAGTTAAATATCTGAAACACCGAAAGCAAAAGATAGAAGTCACAACTAGTGGCAAATTTTATTCATACTTGTTAAAGGTGTTTATTCTGTGAGGGAAAGACTTTGACTACCACTTCTTTTCTTTATGCTTCTTTTCCCTTTTTCCTCTTTACCATCTTTCTAGATTTTCCTCTCATTAGTATTACAGTGTTCTCTGAGTTGATATATGATTCAGCACTCTGCTGAATCACAGACATGGCCATATAAAATATTTTGCTGCGAGTAGAATGAAAAGAACAGCTGCTCTGATACCACCTCTCTTCTGAAGCTGTTGGAGCTGAGGCTCACTAGGTGTCAGCAGAGTAGTCCAGAAAAAGAAGCCTTTTTTCCCCTGAGAATTAATAAAGGAAGTTGCACGTAACAGTTAAAAGTTCATGCGTGTAGAAGATAATCTTAAAGCATATTAGGTGGTTGTTTTAGTTCATGTTAACCTAACCTAGAAAACCAGTGTTATTGTGCTTCCCATGCCATCAGCTCTGTTTTTATTTCATTGTCAAGCTGCTTTTCACATGTACAAAGTGTCATTGTGTGTCTAGGGAATAGAGACTACATGCTGCATTTCAGGCAGTAAATGAGAAAGACTGTAAGCTAGAAAAATGATTGCTCAGTGAACTTTTCAAAATACCCAATCTGCGCAGACATGAGGTCTACAGACTCTCATGAATAACTTTCTCTTCCGTTTCCTTTGTGTTACCCTGTTCTGTTGTTTATTCTGGAGACATGTAGAAATTCTGCCTTTTTAAATTATTATTTTTGTTCTATATTCTACTAGTTGATAAAAAATTATGTATTTTCTAGGGCTTTCAGCTAGGTCTGACACAGAAGATAGCATCTGCCTTCACACTCAAGGGAGTTATGCTTGCCAGCCATTCAGATGTCATCTTCCACTGGCACGCTTCATTCTGTCTAATGCTGGGCTCAACAGTGGGTGTTTATTTTATTCTTCGACAAACACTAGCTGATAGATCAGCTTCCCTCAGAACCTTGCCTTCTTTTCCCACTGCCTTTTAAAGATTTTGGCTTACTCTTACAGTGGTTTGCAAAGGCTTGTCTTGCTTCTCAAACAGTGTGGAACCAAACAGCTGCGAAAAGCCTTTTTATAATAAAAAATTAACTCTACCTGGAACTTCTGTAACGCTAGCCGTAGCTTGGTCCAGGAGAACGAGCAGCTTCTAGTGCATGACATGCAATAAAATGTAACTGATACAATCCACACATAGGGGGAATAATTTTATACATTTCAATATATACACATTTATATGGATATGAAAAATATGGCATTATAAGTTTTTAAAACATTTGGTGCATGGTGCTCCCTTGAATAGCTTTTTTTGCTTTATTTTGCACACTGGATGCTTGGTATCCACGTAGAAGCAATTGCTTGTCTGTGGAAAGTAAAGCTTATTTCTGTATTTATTTATGGAACTGTGTAGTGGTTTTAAAGCTCTCCAGTTTCTGTTTCCCGAATTACCTGTAGTGGTTTGAGTGCCTACTCGAACCATTTACTCTTTTTCTGCTGTGATATAGGATTAGGAGAGAAACAGAGCAGACTTAAAGCTTTAAAGGGTATAAAGACAGGTGTATTAACAAAACTACAAGAGAGAAAAAATTAATAAGAATCAGAATAAAATCTTCAAAACATTTCCCCACAAGTTTCCTTTCCATTCTCACAGACAACGTATAGAGACAAAACTTAGAGCCCTTGGTCAGTCTACCACCTATAAAATAGTCTTTCATCAGTTCTTTTAGAGAGAGAAGTCTCTTTTAGTCTGCCGTGGAAACTTCCCACAAGAAAGAACAGTCCACTTGTGGCCTTTCAACTCTCACAAAAGCAGCTGCCCAGAAATCTGCAGTTGTGAAGTTCCTCCCATATTACACAGCCTTCCCACAGCTGCGTTATGGCCCATGAATCTCATGGGGTATCATTTTAAAGATGAACAGTTCCAAAAGCAAAGGTTTTTCTTCATCTTTAGGCACAGAGATCTTTTCCCTTTCTAGGGGCAGATCTTCATCTTCATCTCATATCTCTCTGTTCAAGCTTCTCATAAGATCACAGCTACTTCAATATTTACTTAGTCCACCACAAAGGCCTTTGCTTACATATGCAACACTCTTATCATCTGCCAATACATATATCCATGACTTAAAGGGACATTCTAGCATATTACAGTCTATTACCATAGCTCACAAAAGATTTTCAGCCTAAAACCAAGGCATCTTCTCATTCTCTTCCATCTAGGATGTAACTTTTCCTTCACTGACTTTGATGTCTTCATATTGTCTCTCTACATGTTTTCACTCTGTCTTTTCTCTCACTTAGAGAGGATTTAATGTTTTGCAAGTTTCGTCTGTCAAGAAAAGAGTTAACGTTCTCCCAGGTCTGCAGAGAGCATGATGGTTCTTCGCTGGCAGTGGCTGAAGGTGGTAAAACCAGGCCGTGCCGGGCTGTGCCAGGATTTTGGGGTTCTGGCTGCTGCGGGGCCCCCTGCCCGGCAGCAGAGCTGCCCTTGGTCTCAGCTCCATGATCTCTTGTGTGGCTGGGGAACGGCCAGGCCCGGCCAGGTCCCGTGGGCTGCAATGGGGGTGGAGGGGCCTGCCCATCTCAGCCAGGCCTCCCATGGCCGCGGCTTTAGGGGCAGGATGTTTGCAGCCGCTCGGGCCCAACCTGGCCCGGAATGGGGTCCTCTCCCTTCCCCCTGCCCAGCAGTCACCGGGCTCAGCCCTGACCCGGCAGGCTCCTCGGGAAGGGGCCTGGCCCTGGGCAGGGACCGGCCGGCCTGGTCCCCACGGCAAGGAGGGAGCTGGGGCCGTTTCTTACCTGTTCCCAGTCCAGAAGGAAAAGAGAGTTTTCCCAGGATTTCTTTGATTTTAACCCTGTGTGTTCACAGAGGCGTGTCACCTTTCTAGTGTCTTTACCAGATGTCAGTATTCAAACCTAGTCACTGATTGGTTTTGCTATAACTTTCTTGGAAAAATCTCTTCCTTGCAAAACCAGCACAGACTGATTCAGCCTCTAAGTAGGAAAACATGGGTAACTGGCTTATTGAGAAGGCTGAAAAGTTCATCCTCTGTGTCTGATGAAATTTGTTGAGTTAGAGACAAGTGATGCTACAAGGCAAGAAATCATGACCTCTGAGGCTCAAGGAAGAGTATCAATAAAAATGGGTTGATCAAATCTAAGACTAGGCAGTATTAAATGTCTGAAACTGCTAGTTAATTTAGCTACTGCAAACGTTCATGAGGATGCATCCTCTAAAGAAGTAAAGCACTGAACATAATTATTTTTACCTTTATATATTTTCTGGAATTTATGACTTTAGAGATATTGCTCAACAAGATCACTGCATCATTTAACAACTCTCTGTTGGCAGAACAGCCCTATTTAAAAACTATGGATCACATAGACTGTTTTGTTAGTGGACGAAGGTACATAGGACAGAGAAAAAATGTCTTTTGCCTTCGCCATATCTAGAACATTTGTACAGAAACAAAAGAAACCCAAGACCCCAAAATTACTTCAATGGTGATTCAGTAAAGAAGCAGTACGAGTTTTCAGTTTACATAAGTTTATAATGATTTAAACTTTTTTCTCTTTTTTTACCAGGAGAAAAAAAGCTTATTATTTAAACAAAAACAATATCCATGCTAAAAATAATCAACATGGTATGAAAAATTACTGAATTTTTCAGAAAGTGAAAAATGGTGTGAATGTCATTGACAATAGTACAAGAGAGGGAATCTTCTATGCCTTAAACTGTGAATGAACAAGTGCATGTGAAAGAACTGTCACAATTCTTATAAAATCATGGCTTTAGATGTGCATAGCAATACAGGGATAATAATAGTAATAATAATAATACAAATAACAAAAATAACAATAAAAATCCTGTAATAATAATAATAAACCTGTATGTTTTTCAATAATTGTATTTAAAGATCCTGAAAGCCACCATAACTGACTGCATGCTTACTTCCTTGTTCAGGAGCTTGTGCTAAGAAGAGGTACATTTTCATGTTATGTTAACTTTTGATAAAGTTAATTAATTTCTCAGATTGGGTATCAGTGTATGGCCACTCCCTGCTTTAAATTAAGTAAGATCAAGTAGCTCCATGTAGAATGTTGCATTCTGGGTGGATCCTGCACAGTATGTAAACCAATACAATAAATACTATCAGGATCCCTCAAATTAATTCTCCATGAGATTTTAATTTAAAGTGCTAGGGATAAAGATCATTAACAGTCTTGTTTGTAAATGTCCCAAGTGCTGTATATAGCACAGTGTTTCTTCTGGCCTATAGTAGGGTTTGGCTGTATGAATTAGATTTCAAATCACGTTAACACTGGTTATTTTATAACAAAGGGGTTATTTTAAATCTGGTATTGATGCAAGTGGCCTGAATAATAGCAGTGACAGTGCAATTGCTTTATCTTTCCATAGTTAGCTTTGGAACACCAAATGTTCATATGGAACACTGTGTGAAATACTTTCTAATATTGTAAGAAATGTTCTAGGGCTTATTGTAGAAGTCTGAAATCGATTTTGCTGGCAAATGGAAAAAACTCCAACAGATTGCAGGTGTATCATAATTGTTACGTGATGTTTATTTGGCTGTCGATGCACAGAAACATTGTGGTGTCAGAGTTAATGTCATTAATTATGGAGAAGGTGCAGGAGTCCCCAAGCAAGAGAGCAGCTGTCACTGAGATCAGGCATACCAAGATAGGGAAGTTTCTGGGGACCCGCAGGTTCAGTTCATTGCCTCATGCATTCCACGAAGCAGTCCATCTTTAGTTTCAGGAATATGACGAACAGAGGGACATCCCACAGAAAATGTTCTGGTTTTGTTTTTGTTTTTTGAGGTGACAAGCTTTTCCTCATCTTTTAGGGTTTTTGTGCTTCCATAGGTACCCCAGTTTGGTTTCATGAGTGTAACTTTGTAGCAGGTAGGCTTTGAAAAAAGGAAAAATCTTGCAGCAGATAAACTGACTGCAATAAAGAGTAATAAAATTTTGATGTTTTAACTAACCTTGATTTCTTTAATTGGTTCAACTGTAATTTTGTATAAAAAATACATCTTAAATGCTGCATCTGCTGGCTTCCTAAGCTCTTCAAATTGATTTTGCTGCTATTGCTAGTCATAATGGAGAACTTCAATAGTAGAATAAAATCTTGGGGTTTGTGTTCCAAGTAATACCTCTGCTCATAAAAGCATTTATTGAGGTGATTGAAGAGCATGGCTCATGCCTCTGCTGCTATTTTTTATAAGAGTTCTGAACAAAAAAGAGTGACAAAGTTTTTAAAAAACAAGCTAGATAATTAGGGCAGAAGTGTCTTAACATTGCAGATCGCTTCCTTTGCATAATAAAAGTTATTGACATAATTTTTATAGACACACCCTGACTGAAAATATCCCTCGAGCCTGGCTGGAAAGTGGCTTCCAGCTGTTCCCGGCTAGCCCTGGCTCGGGATACTTCCAAACTCGGTTGGTGGCAGCAGGCGGACCAGCCACCACCCCCCCGGTGGGTCAGAGCTGCACGAGAGATGTCGGTGAGGCTTGACGAAGGTAGGAAGCGAGGAGGCTACTTTGTGGCTAGATGGTTTTTATTGTCACCTGCTGTTCGCAGGGGAGCCACACTTCTCTCTGAGCCTCTCTCGAGAGTGTCCCTGCCCGAGGCGTGGCCACAGCTTATATGGGGTTGGGAGAAGGGGGTGGACACAAGAGGGAAAGCCAGTCAGGGAAATGGGGATGTCACACAGACAGCGAATGGGAACGAGGGGTGGTTTGGAGTCCCAGCTTGCTCCAATCTAGGACTGAGTCTCTCCAAACACTCTGGAAGGAGAGGAGAGGCTTCCCAGAGAGTGACAGGCTGTGGAGAACAAAGGCAGGGGGAAACCAAAGGGGGAGAAATACAGGGGGGAACTTGGGAAAAACCATTACAGAACAAATTAATATTAACAATAAATAAAAAGATAGAAAACACGCCGCTACAACACCCCTAATGTCAAAAAATAGCCTTTTGCTACCATAGGATGCTTTTGCAAGGCATGACTTTGCTCCAATGAGTCCTGTGTCTTGATATCAATTTATTGGAAGAAGAGTGGAAATTAAACTTAGCAGTTGTAAGTGTATTATCCCATATGCTGGCATTACTGCGGAATTCCCCAAAGATAATTTCTGGGCAGTTAATTACCCTGAAGTGTTTGCTGCTGTTCTGTAGTCTCAATTGGGAGCCAGTAATGAGCTCTGTGCCTCTTTGTTTCTTTCAGACAACCTATCCCTGGCCAGTTTCCCGATCTGTTATCCGTGTAAGCTTTCTAAAAAAAGAAATAGTTTTAAACATTATTATACAAATAATGAATGTATTTATACTTTCAGTCAGAGCTGAACTGTTTCTCTTATTTTTTGTTCTAGAATCTCTTTTGCTGAAGTGATAAAACCCATGGCAGTGAAATGACCAAATGCTGGCATTTAAAATGTTTCTGTGGATTTCCTTTTGTTCCTGTTGTTTCTATGGAGTAGTCGCTGTTGCTATGTACTTTTCCTCTTTGTGTTTGACTAGCTGGGTCAACATGCTCATGGTTTTAGAGGGGAGTAACATAATTGCTGCTTGATTAGAGGAGGTATTTTAGAAACAGATTTCTGAGACAGAAAAATCCCTATAATATTTAAATTTCCCTAGCAATGGCATAATCATGAGTAATTAGCTAAACAAGCCATGGCTAATTGTGATCAGGTAACAACCTTTATACTGGCAAAAAAAAGCCCAATGAAAAAATGGGTGGAAGTAAATCTAAACAATATTTGATATAGTGGTATCCTGAACTTTGCTGCTAAGTGTGCACTTATGCATACCAATGTAAAGTCTCTAATGCAATGGAGCAGTGATCCTTTAATTATTTTAATCAATATTATACAGTCAGACAGGTTAAGTAGCTACCTGCCATAGCTCACTAAACTTGATGAAAAGAACCCCTTTTCAGGCGAGGTTCTCACGGGTGCACTCAGATGGATGCACTTTCACCTAAAAAACATGCACATGCCTGACAGCAAGCTTTTGGGAAGTGTTTTGAGTAATGAAAATTTTAACAGTTAATGGGCTGTTTTCCAAAGATGTGAGGGAAATCGAAATGAAGAGTGCACCACCAGCAAAAACTGGCATGTTACACCTTCTTGTCCCACTTTCTGTGTTATACTTGACTACTAAATTTTGGCCACATGTGTTGCATTTTATTTTTCTGAGGAATGCTGAATGGAGTTAATAAACTAACAAAACAGCAAAATTGTGTTTCTTGGTTTTTTATTCACAGGCTGCAGAATTTCCAAGTTGGTCAGATCCCACAAACTTGCAGTTCAGAATGTATATCAACATGAAACTGAATTTTGTCATCTCAAATATCATGTTGATGGAGAAAATGCGTTCAAAATTCTTAATTGCAACCAAGCAGAAAATTGAAATTTCTTAATGCAACCAAGACAGAATACAGTATAGAGATTAAACAGCTCAGAGGTGAGATGAGTTGATTTGCATCACCAAGTGCCATTGTGGCTGAATTCTGACCCCTGTACAGGCACAGTTTCAGCCCAATGAAACCTCACAGATGCCAAGAATGTCCTGCCAGCGTAAAAAATTCACACTTCCAGTATTCATTTTAGTGAAGGCTTCTGCATATACAGATTTGTCTCTGAATTACTAGAGATCCCCATCTCTGAAGAGAAGACAAAATAAAAATGTAGTATCTCAGTGCAGGAAAAACAGCTTTGAAAGCATGTCCGAGGAGAGTGTTTGTAGCCCAGATTGTTTTAGTTATACAGCAGGACCAAAACTCAGCTGTTTGCACAATAGAAATGACCGTGCATGATCAACTAGGAATAACAGGGTTGAGGAGTATCAGCAAAGGAGTTGAAACAAATGCTCACTGCCAGCCTTGCCAAATGTATAATGAAGTTCTGGCAATACAGTGGCCACATAGCACCAAGATCATGGGCATCTGAGATTCCTTATTAAACTGTGAATAGTCCATATCCACTGTTTATTATATGCCATTTGCTTTAGGCTTAGAAGCTCATTAAAAAGCTACAATATGACCTTTAGAATTTTGAGAAGTATAATTTGCTACATAGCTCCAATATTTTGATATTTTTTCTGAAATGAGTTCTGTGCTTGGAAGGAACTATAAGATGGACTAGCTTGTAATGATGCATATTAAAAATATGTTGCCAAAAGCAGGTTTAAGAATGCGCTATAGTTTTACAGATCCAGTTAAAACACAGTGTTTGTTCCTAGCTCCCATAAACCAAGAGATGACAGATAATTGTTTAGAAAGTTAGAAAAATCTGTGAAGATACATCTTAACTGAAATTCTTTTTGAAGTGAGGCCCTCACCATATATTATAACAGGAATAATTGGACACACTGGGAGAAGAAGTATATACACTAACCATGAAGGCACTTCAGCATTAAACAAAAAAACTGAAACCACTGTCAAGGCTCAATCTTTCTTTGATGAAGTGGGCTTCAGAAAATACTTGAAAAGAATAGAAATGCACAAGCCATGAAAGGAATCCTGAACTGACAATACAAAATCTACAGTTAGGCCAGCAAAAACCTCTTACTCTTACCTGTAATGTTACCTTTTGGAAACAGCAGTGCCCTGGTAAAAGTGAAAATGGAAGACTGATGTATCTTTATTCAGAGGGATGGCAATTAAAATGGAGACTCACATGCCATTCTTGATGACAAAAAGATTATTTACTTTACACAATGTCTCTGGTCATGGTTGAGATAGGCAGTCTACATAAGCCTGGTTCATGATACTGTCTTTGTTAGAGTTTACTTCAGTAGTACATTTTGCTGGCAATATCACTGTTACTCATTTTGTACTGAACACGGGTTTTTGCTCTATTTTCCCCCCAAAATGTCACTAGGCATCATAATGCTTGACTTCACTTGCTGCACGTTATTTCATACTTACTGTGTCCTTGCCTGCTGATGGGATACTTCTCCTGCTTCTTCTCTGTGAAGTATGGATAATTCATGTCCATCTAATGCAAACATATTTCTGAGATCACCTGAACACTGGTAGAAAGTCTTCATTAAAATTTCTCTTTTGAATGGAAAAAGGGAAGGAGAAATTAGGGAACGAACCTGGCATGGAATGAACATTAGAAGCAGCTTTTAAGGGAAAGAAAATTACTATCAAATTTCACTTTCACAGACATTTATTGTCTTCTTGGTGATGTATCTTTACATTGTGAATATGATCAAATACATTACTGATGATGTTTCGTGGTAAGATGATGAATGATAGAAAGCTGCTGGACAAAGAAATATTATTGTTAGGTAATGAGTTAGTTCATTTGGATCAATGCAATTTTCACCTTTGAGCTGAGAGACAGAAAAGTAAAGGACCTGCTGTGACTTGAAGATTCAGTACAGTCATACCACCAGTTCAACAACTCCATCTTTAACCTTAAGAAAAAGAGAACTCCTAAACTGTTGGAAGGAACAATGTTTGGTAACAAATGTTTCTCAAAATAAATATCACTTGAGTCTGCCCTTACCTAGGCTTTACAGAGCAAAAATTATAGTAGCTAAAGATTAAGCTGGTACAAATTTAAACCTAAAAATACTTAAATCATATTGTTTTGTGCTTTGTTCAGGATCAGAACAAGAGAAATAAATTGCCTTGTGAAGATCCTTGTAATGGAAACAAGTTCAGGCATATTTTGACAAGACTGCTGTGGCAGAAGTAGAGTTATGACTAAGAAATGACAGCACGGAGGGAAGCTGTGCAATGAGTTCAGTTTTTGGGAAGATGTGTGACGAGTACATCCTCTTATCAGAATTAAGATGCACGCATTCCTAATGACTTGAAAGAGACCGGAGTGCCAAGGCTGTAAGCAAATTAAGTTTTAATTTCAACTGATCCTGCAAGTTTATGGAGATTCTCTTTTTTAACGTGTCTCACTGAAATAGAAAGCAAGAGAGAAAGGGCAAAAGATACATAATGTGAGTCTGCTTTTGAACCTACACAGTCTCATGTAACAAAATTTTCGTTTCTTTACATTGGGAAGAATTACCAGACAGAAGCTGTGCCTGAGGAATCAGAAGCACATTGTCAGATGTTCCTGAAAACTTTTCTTTATGAAGCCCTTGTGCAATTTGAAGGCAAGAGGTATGCAGTTACTCTTAGGAGATAAAGACAATAAAGACATTGTGAGTACATTTTATTTTTTATGCCTTAAAATGTCACAAGGAATGAAGTGTACAGGGAAAGCTAATGTTGTAATGCTGCACCTTAACATTATAGAATGAAACTATCAGTGTATAACATTCCTCCCTACCTCTCTTCAATTCTTTTAGGATATTTGAAAAGTACAGCTAAGGGATTTTTCCCCACGGACATGTCTATGTTTTGGAAATGTAACAGTGTGAAAAAAGCATGAATTCTTTCTTAAAGCACACCAGATGATTTTTAGTATAATTTTTTCCGCATTCAGAGTACTTCAGGGATATTAACATTTCTTTTCCATTGCAGGCAATGTAGACTTGTTTAGCAAGGACTAGGGATAATATAGGAATTTTTAACTTTCTGAAACTTTGGCAATGAACATGAAAGAAAATATCTGTTGGTTCCCTATCCACTTATCCTATCTGTAATATTACTTTGCAGCTAAGAAATACATCTCTCCTCAGCATTCTTCCCATCCCTAGCCATCTGGAAGATGGAGAAAGCATGATGGTTGCACTGATAGCCAGAGGGGCTACAGGTTTATAGTGTTGATGTTCCGTGCAAAGGCTTTCAGCATATCACTGTTGTGTATTTCCTTACAGAGAGGGAGTAATGTTCTTTTCTGTTTTATTTTGCTAACAATTTTTGGAGCCATTTAAAACCTCTGGAGACAAATATGTTCCTCTCTTAGATGATGTCCCACTGTCTTGAATATGGTAACAGGAATTGAAACTTTAGGAAACTTCCTGCAACATCAACAGAGAACAAATATGTCTGGATCTATGTTAGCTGGAATCCCAGTCAGCTTTTATCACATGAAAATGGAATTGCCTCTGGTTATCCCAGTTAATTACTGGTAGACACAAATGCTAATTACATTACCATGACGTATGATAACTGCTTTGACAGGTACTAGACTACTTTTCCTTATTTTATGAAGGGGCTGGTGAAAGTGTTATGGAATTGTCCTGAAGTGTGCTTACACCCTGTAAAGCCATAACAACCATGTTTTTCATCAGTCTATAGGTTTGTTTTCAACAGTTTAAAGATTCACTCATACTTTAGATATTTCTGTATTGATGGAAAACAATGTAATGAATATTTATGGACAACATACGGGATGAAGCAGGGTGAGGAAGGAGCTTCTATTCTATTTGAATGGGTTTTATTTAAGAAATCCAAGAGAGACAAAAGTTTTTACTACAGGTATAGATTAAAAAATTATGTAAACTTACTGGTCAACCCAAAAATAATAGAGACTTTTCTTTTATATTGATAATGAAAAAAATGCTTACCTATGCAGTTTTCGTAAGTACCTTAAAATATCCCTTGTAGGATTGAGATTTCTCTTTCTTTTCGGTTTGTTTTGTTCTAAAAGATAAACAATCTGGCCATCTGAAGTCATGCAGAGCAATCATTATATCTGAGGTAAATTTTTGTTGTTTTTCAGGTAGCCTCTGACTGTATAAAGCAAAATATAGATATGACTGTAAGTTTAAAATCAAGCTTGCTTTGAAAAAATCTGTACACAGGGATTTCCATATGGTGAACTGCAATATTTAATCTCTCTACACGTTATAGTTTTTGCTAGAAGATACACTCCTTTATGGTAAGACTTCAATGGTTTGTGACTTACTGAGGGAAACATTTCTTAGACTATGACATTTTAATATTAGTTGCTGGGTTGGGTTTTCCAGGATTATGTGGGAAGTGCAGAAGTCTTAGTAATGTATGTACAGTACATTAGTGATGAGTACAGTACAGTGATGAGTACCTTCACTTTCTAGGTGCCAGGCTGTCAGAAACTTGTATGTGAATATTTTGTGCTTAGTCTGGGAAAATGCAGTCCAAAAGGGCAGTGTCTAGTCTGACATGAACAGTGAACCAGCACTGAGCACTGTCAGGGGGAAGAGGGTTGAGGATCAAGTCCCAGTGTCTGGTGAAGTTGCCCTTCTGTGTGAGGGCTGCAGCCAGTGTTATCTTGCAGTGTTTGTAAATTTGTGCCCTTAAAAAGTTAACTGGGGTCTAAATTTGAACTGGGATATGCTGGTTAGTTATCAGACTAAAAACTTTGCTTATTGCCTGCAGCCAAGTCTAACACTGGAGGGAAGAAAATTTATTGTGTCACTAGTCATTCAATCTATTTAAATTTCTAGAGCTTCTATTCCTTCTTCAGTGGACTATGTATTTGACAGCTTCAAGAAATTCCTTTGTTGGTAACCAGACATTAAACATGTCCTTCATCTTCTGAGGAGCTTTCTGGAAAAAGGGTGTTGCACATCTTTTGTGTTCAACCTACCTAGCAGCATGGAAATGCAATGCTATGTCACCCCATTTTCTCAGCTTCCTCAACAGTGTGCTGTTGACTTCCAAGCCCCAATCTTCTGCTGACAGATGCACAGAACCTGTGCCAAAAGAATATAAAATGACATAATCAGGTTGTGGCATAATGTGTGAGGACAAGAGCCTGGAAATAACCCTCCCTCAGCCTTCTTAGCTGTTATAGTTCCTCTCTCCTGTAAGTTTCTGATAATGTTATGCCACGTGCATGCATAAATAGTTTGGCAACAGGAAAAGAGTCAATATTTTAGGAAGTAGATGTTACTTCCCTAGGTCTGTGCCAGAATATATAAAAAGCATGTTACTTATTAAAAGCTGCTTCTTTCTGCACCACAAATGTCTTCTTGGTCACTGTCTTTATTCTTCCAAAGCCTATGTGAAGTAATAAGGCATTAATATGAAATACAAGAAGACAAAGGAACACTGAAGATGACACACCTATGTCTCTGCAGTAAAAGCATGATTAGGATGGTGTATGACCCAAGATCTGAGTCACCATGCAATATACTTAGACTACAGAGCAAAGTCATGGCGGCTACAGTTTTACCAGGTAAAGTGTTATATTTCTTCTGATTTAAAAAAAAACCCAGATGTTTGTACTTATCTGTCTTTATTTATATATATATAACAAATATATACAATTTTCTTCATTGTTTGAGCTCTTCCAAACCAGGATGAAAGGTAAAGAGGCACCCTATTAATATGCATTGACACAATAATTATAGCGTTGAAAGTAGAGGGGAAAAGATTTAGATACAAGCCCTAAATGTTTTTTGCTGCATATCTTGAGATAGTTATGCGACAGGAAAAATCATTCAAATTCTAATAAGCAGGATGATCTAACCAAAAAAAATGCCCACTGTGAGTGGTCAAGGGGAAACATAGGCAATCTGATAGTTGTCAAATCAGACATATTTGAGGGTCTGGAAGGGAAAATAGTGAGAAATAACAGTATTTATCCCAGTTATTGCAATGTTACTAACAGCCATGCTTATCCAAATGACCTAGCGGAAGTATTTTGTATTATGAAAGAAGACTGTGGGAGACAAAGGAGTTTTTAAAGCAAGTTGGAGTACTATACAAATAAAGAACTTGCAGAGACTGTGAAGTAAAAGATTTCAGTGTTTAGGGCTGTTTCTCACCCAAATGATTCCTCTTGTTGAGGGACTGTAGAGAGCACAGAGGAAAGGAGTAAACAAAGTAAAGATTTTAAGAAAAATTATCTGAAGTTTAAGAGCCTTTGACTTCTTTTTAACTAAATTCAAAGATGCAGAAGCAGTTGTTCAGAAGGAACTATCCTCAAGAGAAATACATCAGAATGTCAAGCTCAAAGTTAGAAAAGTTTGTGTACTACTTCCTGAATATGACTTCTTTCATTTATTCAAACAAAATGCTTACTTATCTGGAGAAAAAAATGTCCTATCAATTAGTTAACACAGATACGGTGCTTCATAAATCCGTTCAAGCTATGTTTTCTATGGAAAGGAATTAATTATTATCCTTTTCTTTCGAAAATATTTCCATTATCAAAAAAATGCTAAACATAACTGTGCTTGAAAGAGATATATTTCAACAATAGTAGAGAAGATTAAAATGTGATTAATATGAAAGCAATTTGACAAAAAGTTCTCTAAACTGATAAATTTCAGGCTGATGCTGATTCTTTTTCATTTTCACTTGTCCTTGAAATACGTGAAGTTGCTGTATTAATTCATCACTTAGTATTTTCAGATTGATTAGGTAATAACAACTTTGGATCCTACTGGTGCATTGTTTAGACTATCTGTAAATAAGTAATTCATCTCACTTGAGGGCTTCTCCTTCTGGTTTAGTAAATAAATACTGGCTGAAACAGTACAGTGTTTTGCAGCACAGGGTTTTAATCAGAACTGTGATGCTGGTAATGTCTAGAAAGGGTTTAATTGGAGTGTGTTGTGATGATTGCATGTTGTACAACAAAGGCAGCTCCTGATAGAGTCATAATAAGCAGAATGGTTTAGTTCACCCAGTCAAAGGTTTCACAGCTGTAAGCTTGGGGAAAGAAAGTAAGAGCTTGAGCATTGGCTTGTTACTCCAATAAGGCTGGATTTAAAAGCTTCTCCAGTATAGGCACTTATTCCTGTCTCCATATCTTGCTGCTATAAACCACATGCATGATACAAGCACTTCACAGGGTTCCCCATTTGACAGTAATCTTTTGTCCAAAATCTCCAAATAAATGTCCAAATCTTTTGGACATTTATTGCAAAACAGAAACACAAATAATGCAAATTACACACTTACAGGAAATTTATAGAGGTAGTAGCAATAAATGTAAAATGAGACACTTATGTCTGAAATAATGGTATAGTTTAGAAATATACAGGCCAGCAAAGACCTTAAGAAGGGAGGCAACCAAGTTCAGTGATGATAAGGCACAGACCATATGCTGGAACTGCTTATGGCTACAACCAAGTCACAAGTGGTCAGCTAAAATAATGCAGACCTATGGTGGGACAAAACATCTCTGAGGGGTGACAGAGGGGAAGAAAGAAATAGAACCTAAAAAATGTAAAATGTATTTATTATGAATGTAACATGGAATTGCAGATCAGTAAAGGAAAAAAATGTAAAAAAAAATCTTAATAAACACATAGAAGCGACTCTAAATGGATTCTAGTCATGAATTCTGGTAATGAAGAAGTAATCATATTTAGTTAAGAGATCAAAATGATATTATCCCCTGTGAAGTGTACCAGATGTTGACATCTTGCCATACCGTCCCCAACCCTCACCAGACTGAGGTGTCCAAATTTAGAATCCAGAGAAGCAGTGGAATAGTGAGCATAACACTAGGTGAGTGGAAACTGTAAGGTCTGTGTGTGTAACTGTCTCCAATAAGTGATTTCTGAAGTTATGAGAGTGTGCTATTGTATTTCATTGCTTGGAACACTGATTACATACAAGTCTGATTTGGTACAGCAAACTGCTGGGAGGAAAAGCCAGCGTGAAGGAAACAAGCAACTCTATTCCTCAAGAAGGCTTTGGCTTGAGCAGGATTCTACATATAGGGGTAAAAATTCCTTTTGCTCTAAATTTTGGAGCTATTATCTTTTCTACTGTAAAATTTTCAGCGCTGTAACTGACTGCTCTTCCACCTTTGAATGTCTCTGTGAAGATCACTGCTGAAATTCATTTTCATTGTTCTTGAGGGATGGAATCCTTTTTCAGCACTATTAAGTGCTCTTAAGGGAGAAAAAAAAAATCTTGAAGCACTAAGTAAAAGGCAGCAGATTCTATCTGCTCCTAACTTCTCAACACTGTGGAAACAGTTTGGTATCTGCACAGTAACAGCAGCCTTACTTTTTGTGAGGTTTCATAAATTTCCAGGGTTTACTCTGGTGTTGTTATTAAAAAAAAGGAAGAACGTAATCATAATTTTTAAAGTTTTATTTTAAAAAATGCTTTATGTTTCAGATTGCAGACACAATATTATTTTCTTCACTTAACTTGTTCAGCCAGTGAGTTCCAGGAAGAGTAAAACCTCAGCACCGAACAAAAGACAAAGTGAAAAATCATAGTCACTGCAATGTTAGCACATACTGGTGACAAATTCTGTTGATGTCCCACTGGAAGAGTAAATTAAGGCGCATTCAACTAACTAAGTTTCTACTGATTTTGGCTGGGGTACAGTCAATTTTCTTCAGAGTGGTTAATGTAGGGCTGCGTTTTGGATCTGTGCTGAATGCAGTGATGGTAATAGCAATGTTTTTGTTATTGCTGGGCAGGGCTTGCACAGAGCCAAGGCCTTTTCTGCTTTCCATATTGCATGCTGGTGGTGAGGGGGCTGGGGATGCATGGGAAGCTGGGAGGAGATACAGCCGGGACAGATGATTCCAACTGACCAAAGGGGATATTCCAGACCATATGAAATCATTTTGGAGTGATGGCATTTGCCTCCCCTAGTCACTATTAAATCTGATGGGCCTCTGCTTTTGTGGAGATGGCTGAATACCAGTCTGGTCATGGGAAGTAGTGAATTAATTCCTTATTTGCTTTACTCGTGTGCACGGCTTTTGTTTTTCCCAATAATCTGTCTTTATCTCAACTCTTGGCTTTCCTATCTTTTACCCTTTCAATTCTCTTTCTGATCCTGCTGATGGGGGAGTGGGCCAGAGGCAGCTACCTAGGATGTGGCTGCTGGCTGGGCAACATGACAATGTTTCACTGATGAAATAAGACCATCTGTACACTTGCACATACATGAAGTCACCATAACACAGAGTAAATCAAATTAGGTGAATTATATCCAAAAATCATATGGGATAATTAGAAAATTTTATGACTCATAAAAGAGCAGTAAGGGGAAAGCAAGGATCATCTCCTTTAGAGTGCATAGGGAGCATTTTAATTAAAACAATAAACTCTATAGTATAGATTGGAGATAGCACTTGAACATATTAATACCTGAGTGTGAAGGCTGCACAATAATTTAAAGGTGGCAGTTTCGATTTAGTATAACTCTTTGCACAAAGAGATAGTGAAGAAGGTAATCAATTATCTAGTGCTGAGGGTTACCAAACAAGGCTGAAGTGACAGCAAAAAGCAATGAATGCACAGTGGAAAAGGCAAGTTTGCAAATTTAAAGGCTTAGATACAAGAGCAACAAACTAAGTGAGTAATGGTGCATGAAGTAACAAAAATCAGATGCTGCTGACATAATGTCTCTTGCAGTTTGTGCCACTGAACATTGATACTGCTACTGAGTGCTTATTTGTAATGATGGCCTCAATTGCCATGAGGAGGAAGGGAAGGGTGGGTAGTTACATTGCTCTTTATACCATGTGTATTACATACCTTTTATAACATGTGCATTAAGTTATCATGAGTGTCACTAATTATTAAATCAGGAGTGAGATAGGGATTGAAAAAAGCTGGTGATTATTGCTGTGGTTGAATATCAGATGCAGTGGTTGATTAGGTGCCATGTATGTGAGAAGCTAAGCAAGTGTTTATTTTAAAAAATTGGAAATAGTTACAACAAATTCCTTTTTTAGTACAAGGTGGGTGAAAACATGCAATCTTTCTCATAGACTAATTACTGAAAAACCTATATTGGAACCACAGCAAAAAAAGGGCTTAATATTGCTTACATTTCTCTGATGCAGAGGAAAGCAAGTGAAGGGTGGGAGAAAGACTGAAAAATTGTGTGCACTTTAAATCAAGGCAGAGTGTGAGGAAATAGTGCTTAAGCTGACTTTACTCTTTAGTAGCCTAATGCTCTTCCTCACATATTGATGCTTCGATTTCATCAGAGCTGGCCTCTATTTACTTGTATTTTGTAAGATTTCATCTTTTTGCTTTTCAACATCAGTAGATTATGAAGAAACCAACATGACTGGGGTAAAAACAGATGGTTTATATTTATTTCTAAGACAGACATAGTTGTGTGATAGAGATTCCGAAGAAGAGAACCAAGTGTATTTTGCAAGCTTACTGCATCAAGAAGGAACATTTATATATGGAGGTTATACATATGCTTGAGTGTCACCAGTGGATCCTTTTGTTACTGCAGAAGAAGGGTGGGGGACTGAATTTCTGATGGTTTATGCTACACAGATTAAAAGTATGGAGACTCACGAGGTCCTGAGAGCAGCACCATTTCTTCAGATGGACAGAGATATAGTTAGCTAAGCTTGGGAAGATGAACCAACAATGAAGAATGAGCATCTTCTTCCAATAGCAATAAAACATTCTAAAAAGGAGAGGCATGCTATGTACTGAAGAAATTGCTTACATGGCTTTAGCAGGCACAGTATTGTCTGCTGAGTCATGTGGAGCTCCATTTCAAGATTCATTAACCTCAGAGCTTACATATATCTAGTTCAACTAGCTAATCTAAGTGGGTGAAATCCCTCTATAACCATTAAGCTCCTGATTTAACATTTCTGCTCATAGCACAGGTGCATGTTCACACATCCAGAACACCCAGGCTGCTTTAAATAGCCTATCTTTCAATCAGAAGTTAAGAAAATCTGCCTCTGTCATTTTGTTGTATTGTAGAAGCTAAAGAAAAGCACTTCTGTCAGTATTAAGGATGTCACACTTTTGAATGTGTTCGAGATTATCTTCTTGTATTGCTTCTGCACACTCTTGCAGAAGAAAAGTAGCTTTAGCTGAGGCTTAAGCAAAATGCTTTCAATTCCCTCAAAGTATTTGTTTAGCTAGACCTTTTAAAAAATGACTGACTGACTAACTCTTTGCACTTCTCATGTAACACTAAAATTGAGGCATATGTATTTTAAAATGAAACCCAAACATGGGAGTTAAAAATAAAAGTAAGTTATAATTCCCTAATAGGCTGTCTATAAACAGAAAATAAATGAGCAGTAATAAATATTTTAAATTATTAGTAGTTAGCAATAAACAGGTGAGGAAAAAGGTCCGTGCTTTGCACTATTTCTTGCAGTTGGATTAGCTCTTAAGTCTTACTGTCTTTTGTGAAAATGTTGTTTTTATTCATATGCAGATATGGGTGTATTAGAACAGGTCTCCAAGAGTACGTTGACTGGATAAATACTATTTTAGAGAGCTAAGTCTAGTGAAGCAATTCCAATTTGCTGTTATCTGGATGACCATTGCTTACACCCATGTAGGTAGTTGCTGAGGATGAAGAACTTGCTCGAATTTTTTTACCTCCGCTTGATAATGATACCAGTAATGAGGCAAATGCTTAAAATGGCAGACAAAGCAATAGTATATAAACTGAAGCCAGGCAGATAGAGATGGATAATGATTGTTCCTAAACTTTCTGAGGGCAAAGTTTGAGAAGTTTGACTTATGGTGTGTTAACAGGAGGAAACTTGACTCTTACCTGGCCTCAAACAGTGTTCAAGTAGTCTGTGCTGAGATGGCATGAATTGGTACTGTGATCCAGATATCCAAATTTTACATGACAGAAGATCTCTAATCTGCTTGAAATTATGCTTATCTATGGGGCATTTAAAGTATTTGCTATGGCTTTGTACTGCAAAAAGTAGTTTGCTACCTTACAATTTTTTTTCATTTAATTTTGCTAAAGTTTCTCTTTCTGGGAGACTGTAGAAAAACTAGGAGAGCATTAATGAGTTGTCAACATTTAATACATCCCAGTAGGTTTTTAATCCTGGCTGCCAGACCCTGTCATGACCCACCCTGGCAAGTCTCTGGCATTCCTAGACCCAGGGAACCACAGACCCTGCAGTGCCTTGGCACTGGGAAGCATAGGGTAAGCCTTTGCTAGCATAGGTGAACCCTTGACTAGGAAGGCAATGGTGTGGAGTTAAAGCTGCTCACTGGGAGTGCAGCTTCTCTATCATGATATCATCTGTTCAGTACATTTAATTGGTTGTTCAGTAGCTTTAGCAATGCCAAGCCCTTTGATTTTGAATTTCGACTTCTTTTTCCCAATATTGATAATTCAGTGAGGCGGGTCCCAGTCTTCTGTTCTGACCTGCATTTAATGTGAGGATGAGGAATCTAAAAGCATGCTTTTGATTACATAACCATAACTGAGGATGCCACCATAATCACATGAAGATATTGGCTAATCACACACTCAGGGTAATGAATCATAACTTTCACTGAAGTGTTGTGGGCTGGTTTTGTGTATGTTTTAGACTTCACATTACTTTGTACCAGGAATTTACACCTTTTATTAGCATTATTGGATTTTGACACTATTTAAAAGAAAATGCCTGTGGGATGTGAGTAACAAGGCTGAGGAAGACTGAATCCATATTATTCTATGGAAAAGCCTCTGAGGCTTTGTATCAAGAGAGATTTTGCTGAATGTGAAGAAAAGTAATTTCACATAGTAATGCTGGCACCAAGCCCAGTTTCTTTATGGAGGTAAGATAAATGAAAATCAAAGTAGAGATATATTTATTTGATCATATAGCTTTTTTTTCCCCCCCTTTCCCCCCCTCTATATTAGCTTCTAAATAAAGTTATTAAAGATAATTCCAGCCCCTTTACTAAACCAGATTTTATTTGAAGGAAAAGTGGTCTGTCCTCCTGGGAGCAATTTGATACTCTAAAATGGTTTTTTCTGAAGTGTTTATTGAAATGGAGAAATTATTCCCCATATTCTCTCCATTTGGAATGGAAAGCTACTCTAATACAGCCAATGATTCAAGGAAATGAAGAGTGCAGAGCAAAAGATTTTTTGATGAAAGCGTGGGAGAGACAGGCTCAGGAAGCAGACAGTAAAATCATTTGAGGAAATGGGAACATGAAATGCAAGTGTGTGAAGAGATGGTGATGACCACATTTTTCATTGGCAGAGTAATGATGAAAATTTGAAAATTATTTAGGCAAGTGCCATGCCACACTTTAGGCACTTTTACATTGACATTTTTGAGGATCAACTTCTTGGAAAGAATATCAGGTTCCTCAACTTCTTGAGAGGCATAATGGTAGGGGAGTGAGACTTAAATTATTCTGGGTAAGTTCAGGAGAATTTATAAACTACATATTATTAATGGAATATTTTGAGGTCTCTGACATTTTCACATACCTTTTTTTTTAAGGAAAATACTCAATCCTATGTGAGATTCCATTAACTTTCAGTTTTCCAGCTTTGAAGTTGGGACTATGACTAGGTGAGCAAGGTCTCCTGGAACAGCTGATGTGCAGGATAGCAGAGGAGGTTGTACCCTAAGACCATGATCTACTCCGTATCTTTTCTATCCATAGTATTTGTCCTCTGGTAAATGATAATTTCCTGCTTATGGAGTACTTCACATAAGAAAGAATTGTAGAGTCAGGAACATTATAATCTTGGGGATTCCTTTGTATTACCTTTCTTCAAGACTTAACTGAGAGCAACAAAAGATAGGTACAGATTTTGGAGGTCTCTATCAATAAACACCATTTTGCATTTCCACTCAGCATCCCAGGAAAGCTGAAACATTGTGAGACACTGGCGAGATAATCTCTCCTCATCTCCATCTCCGAAAGGAAAATCAAGTAACTCAAAGGGCATCTACTTTTTCCCTTTGTTTTTGATTCCAAATGCATTTAGCAGGAAGATAAAGGATCTAGTGAATATTCTGTTTCCAAAGTATATCTAAAATTCTTCTCTATGGCTCATCTACAAGGCAAGCACTCACTCAAACTTTGTGTTTGTCCTGCCCCATGTCTTCTGACTGGCCCTACCTTTTATCCAAGGTATCACTTGCACCAAGAGAGACCTGGTCACTCGTGCTCATCTTGCTTCTGCTCTTTAAGCTCCGTTTGTCACCATCTGGCTGTGGCCAAGCCCAGCTACCTGCTTGGACAGCCTTCATAGCCCTGCTCTTCAGTTATCCTGTTTTTGTAATACCTGTTGTAACGTACAAGATCAAAATAATATGACTGTACTAAAGAAAATTCTACCTGAGGGAAGCACCAGTTCCTCCAGACAGTGTCTCTTAAACAGGCTGCTTTTCAGTTTGATCTTTTGTCTTCCATGTCTGCAACATATATTGTAGATTAGGGCAAATATTAATCCTAGGTATATTTGGACATATTCAATTGGATCAGATGTTCATGTAGCTTTACAATTGTAAAGGTTAGTGACAATTTCCTTTTAATTTAAGCTGTTAGAACTGAAATCCCTCCAAACTCTGTAAACAACGTTGTAATTGCATGTCTGAGATCTGCCCACTAGTCTTATTGCTTTCCCTTTCATGGGATTATGACCACCTCACTTGATTTTCTTCCCTGTGACTCTGTGTAGGACTTCTTTTTCTCTCCTAGGCCTCTGTTAACAGACTTATAAATGACATTTTTGAATGTTTTTCAGGAAAACAAATAAGGTTGTTTCTAACTTTTAAGAAGACTAGGGGTGTGGCAATGGATGTTTATAAGAGATGATGGCCACTTGTAGAACAGGATCATATCCTATTGGTGGAAAATGTTTAAAAAGAAAAACAAAAAATAAGGCAAAAGGCAAGGGCTTGCTTTTAGAAGTAGGTTAATGAACATAAAAATATTTTAGAAACAAGGCAGAAAAAAATGACATGAGACATTGGCTTTTGACTTTATGGAAATAAAATAAATTCTTTGCAATTTTCAAGCACAAGAATTGCTTATCAATTGTTTTTTTATTTTTCCTGAATTAAAACTTGAGTATTGCTACCTTAACTGATTTTTTGGATGGGAAATATTACTGAAATGTAAGGGCCACTTTAGCTTTATGTTTTGCCTAATGGAAAGTATAGTGGAAGGAAAATGTAAGACAACTTTTAAATGTTGTACTGCTGTTGGCACTATGCTAATGATATTCAAGAGATAATAGGTCTGCTATTTTCATGTTGAAGCTCATGGAATTTTTATATCTGGTTAAGGTTACTGCTTTCTTGATTATTTAATTGAATTAAGCATTACCTTAACACAATAAATTGTGTTAGGAATTATTTCAGGTGTAGGAAAACAAGCATTGTTGAACTTGAAGGGGAAAGATCTTTCTGTAGAAATGCAAAATTACCTTCCTCTTTATTAGTTAAAAAAAAACCAAAAACAAACAGCAGCTTTTGAGATGTCTAAGACTAGTAAGGGAAAGAATAGTAAGGGAAAGAGTGTGGAAAACTTCGCTGATATGGGAAAGAAGCCAGAAGTCATAACAAAAGTTGTCATTAAAGACCCCAGTGCTTTAGATTTAGACAATTTTTAATGACATTTGGACTGCATCAACTGTTGTTATGCGTGACTGCAGCATCAGTAACATGCAGTTGTATATTTTGCCTAAAATACAAGTGATTAATAAGGTTATTACTATATAATGACGTGAGAAATATCAGAAAAATTTAAGGAACCTCAAGTGTGTTTATGTGTCTGTATGTCAAGGCTCAGTGAAAGTTGGCTGAAGACAGCTATGTCCTCATGCCCTCTCTTTCAGTCAGCACCTTGTTGTTCACTGTCATAGTGACAAATGAAAATATTTCATGGCAGCACCTGTCAAAAGCCCTCCTGTAAGCCCTGCATTTTCTTTCTCTTTCTCAGTCAAGAGCTGCCATGAAATATGACTTCATATCAGTAAGCTACAACTTCATGATCAAATAGGCTAGCTGTTAGTCACTGGCTGGTGGCCATTTAGGTGGTGAATAATAGGCTTTACTTACCCATTTTTCACTGAAAGAGGAAATAAGTCTCTCTTTATAGGGTACCTCATATTACAAACATGGAATATTTATCTGTGACATAAGAGCCTATTCAAACAGTGCAGAGTCAAACTTGCTATAAATGAATGTGCTGGCTGATACATAAAAAGGTGCTTGGCCTGTATCCTGCTGGCTATGACGGTTCCAGCAACTTTGTCTTTCCTGGCATCCACGCTACTTAGAAAAGTAATGAATGCACATTTATTACTATATATGGTACTTCTCTTAATAATTACCAGCTGCCGGCCATCTGACTGTTTTTCCTCTATTTCTTTCACCCGATCCTCCATCTTTTCTTACTGGGCTGTACAGGGCCTTCATTTAATGAAAAATAGGTTAATCATTTCTGGTCATAACTAAAAAGCGCTGTTGGGTTGGAAGCATAAATTTGAAGTGGAGCATAAAATTCTTCAGGGAATAAAAGATGTGTGTCCAGCATCAGTGAGAGTGCTAGTACTTAAAAGGAATCACTGATGAAACTTCCTGGGAAGTAAATTGGTAGATTTTCCAGAATAGGAAATAAGAAATTAGTATATAAACAACATAAAGAAAGGAAAAAAGGACACCTGTAAATTGTGCAACTTATTTTTTTGTAATGTCACCTTTCTCTCCTAATGAACACCCAGTGAAAATGCATGTATGTATTTTCTTTATGATCACCAAAGTGAGTAAATTATTCTAATGAATGAAGAGTAATTTGGTATCAGCTGGTGTTGTTAGGTCATTATTGATCTTCTACTCTCCAGGCTAAGAAATTCTGAGGCAGAATTCACTCCGTCAGATTTGACGCTCTTCACTCCCTTGCTAGTTCCTGTTCCTAGCCATTCAAAGGTTGAACAATCAGCAGAGGGTGACAAAAATGGCTAAGGAACTGGAGTATCTCTTTTAAGAAGACAAGCTGGAAAGGTTTTGCCTGTTCAAACTCAAGAAAAGATGAGTGAGAGTCATGTAAGTATTTGGAGGGACGATGTCAAGAGGATGCAGCTGAGCTTTTAGTGGTGCCGAACAATAAGAGAAAACAGGCAGAAAGTGATTCACAGGAAGTTCCATCTGAATGTGAGGAAGAACTTCTTTACTGTGTGGGTGACCGTGCAACTGGAGCAGATTGCCCAGAGAAGTGGTGGAGTCTCCCACACAGGAGATATTCAAGAAACCTTTGGATGCAATCCTGTGCCATGTGCTCTAAGATGACCCAGGTTAAGCAGGGAGGTTGGACCAGGTGACTCACTGTGGTCCTTTCCAGCCTGACCCATTCTGTGCTTCTGTGCTTCTGTGACTATGACAGCAATGTCTTTTTAGTTTTAGAAATATAATTATAACAGGGAGAATGAATCTTTTGATAATAATGCAAAATAAATCTACTAGTAGTTCTCTGCTCTTCAAATTTGTATTTGGGTTTTTTAATTTTATTTGCTTGTAGACTTATTTGCATTATGTCATACCTGCCAAAAGCTGATTTCTGGAAAATGGACCCAACATAATATCATATCTGACTTTGTTTCAATTTTGCCTTGAGTCTTGGGAGTTTCAAATCACTATTTGCATGGCTTTGGTATTTTCTTTCAACAGCAGCATTAGGACCTTATTTGTACATATATCATCCCATAAAAGGTTCACCATTTGTTTCATATCCATATCTGTCTTGTCAATGGAAAGGGAAAACTCTAGCCAAACTATCAACCCAAAATTTTATAGCTGGATAATTTTACTCTATTTTCAAAACTTCTCTTCTTATACCCTGTGTATAAACTTAACATCATCTCCTGTCTTAGTATCTTCTATTAACCCCAAATGAAAAGCTACTCATGAATGTCATGCAGTACAGCAAGATAGTTTTAGCCACTTTGGGGTAAATTCAAAATCTGCAGGTTTCAGACTCTAATTCCTATAGAAAATAAACAAAATATAAATTAGCTTTGCCCTTGGTCATGCCATAATTTCAACAGGTATAATTTCTACAAACCTTTGACATTCAGAACATACTAGTCATACAATACTGTGCTAAAGAAATCTCTAATTAACAGTACAGACCCCAAACCAATCAGCAAAGCCAGAATGGCAGCAGACAAGACAGCATCAGCTGGAGATCTGCTATACATCCTCAGTCTCTGTGATGGGAGTGATTACTTCAAACTTGACTAAATCATCAGACCTCGGCTGTCAAGAGCCTCAGTGTCTTCATGGACACTCACCACAAACCCTAGAGACCAAAGGCCTTGCATATTTATGCAAATTTGTAAAGACAGTGCTTAGTCATGTTCTAGGTTGAGTCCAGATAAGTGAGAAGTGTGTGGTGGATAAATCATAGTGATACTGCAGCATATAAAACCATTCAGTGTTCATTCAGGCTAGGAATGGGAGTTGTGGAATGAGAAATACAATGCTGACCTTGGTGTTAGAGTAAAGTTAGAAAAGCTTGAAACAGGCCCTGGAGCTGTGTAAACTCCTTCTCAACCGTTTTTTTTTTTTTTCCATGTGTTAAAGAGGTAGACTGACTCATAGTACTTGTCGTTTTTCTTCTGAGTGGTCCAAAGAGAGGGATCTTTGCTTCAGTGAAAAAAAAAGGTTTGATACCTTTCTCTCACATTTAAAGTGAGCAATGGGCACAAAGGAAGGGAAAAAAGAGGGATACAAATCAGTCTTCACAACTGATAGTCAAAATTATACCTTCGGTAACAGTCTGGCATTTCTTTGCTTCAAGTTGTAGTGCAGTTTATGTGTCTCAAACACTGCATGTTTAAATTCATATACATGACTACATGTATACAACCTGCAGAACACATCAAAGTTTTATACAATACTGTTGTCTAGGCTGATTTGGAACAGAACTTTCACAAAGAGCGTTCATTTACCAGAAATCTTGGGAAGAAGGGAAGACTCTCATGTCTGTCTTACATATGAAGTTTCTCAGATATTTTGAGTATTGAGACTGGTGCCTGTTTTGGTCGTGTTCCTAACCGCATCATTATTTCATGTCTTAATTGCAAGCAACTGATTACAAGTGCAAATGAAAACTTCTTCAGATAAGTGAGTATGAGGCACGTTCTAAAGGAGTTACACCATTACACCATGGTTAAGTTTGTTATGCTTTTAACCTGCCTTGCTGATGTGCCTCATGAAGGGTCAGTCTTGAACTTTTTATTATTGCTTGTCTTTAGGCCTTACTATCACTGAAGATGGAATGTATGATATAAATACGAATATGAGCAAGAAATGAAGTCACTTATTTGCATGATCTTGGTGTATGTAGTATACTCAGTGATGCAGAAATTTCTGTTCTTATTGGGTTTTGCATAAGATATTGAGAATAGCATATTGTGCCATGAAGTGCATGAAACTAATTTTGGTCTTCAGGGTAAATACATATGCAGGAGTTTCTCATATTGCCTATGTGTAACATTAGGATATGCATTAATTATGAAACCATTGTAAATCTTTTTAGCATATGCTATTTGCAGCATGGCCTAGTGTTTATTCATAATAATTTATTTTTATTAGCTTGGAAAAACAAATGACAACCTCCTACCTCAAAAATCTTGACAATTTAAATTAATTCCTTTGATTTTTGGTCAAATCCCCAACCTTTAGTTTCAAGGATTGAAATTCCAATCTCTGAAAGTGAATAATTTTAAAAATGCCTTTGCTAGACATTCAAGTTTTTGTAGAGACAGAGATGAAAGGTATTATTTATCTCTGTGGGTAGTCAACTTTTATGCTATAAACAAGATGCAGAGATAGTATGCTAATCTTGTCAGCTACACTTTAGAAATGCAGTTTTACCTGGTAAGGAAATTTCAAAGTTTAGCTTAAAAATATTGCAATAGAATATCTTAATTACTCTCCAGTGGGATACTTTTCATAGTGATTTTGTAATCATTGCAATATTTAACCAAGATAATGATGAATTACAAAAGAATCCTTCTAAGGTTACTAAAAGCAGAAACAAATTCCAAATACTATTGCTCTGTTTCTGAAATACAGAATGTACTGGTGCATAAAGAAAGAATGATAAGGCTACATTTGTCAGAAAGACTGTTATGTATATGCACGGAAGAGTACACTCTATTTTGAGATATCATGAACATCTTCAGGTGCTACTATTGTAAAACTCTGTATCATTATCAGCTTCTAAGTTTTGATTCTAAGTCAGTCCTGTCACAGCCAAAAAAGATCTATACAGACTCTATCACTTAGGCAATGATTTATGCTAGCTTTATCTTCAGTCAGCTTCATAAATTTGAACTCCAACAACAAATTCTCACCTTCACCTTCCTTTGATGGAAAGGAGACAGTCAAAATTGAACTAAAGTAGCCTCATCCACAAAGTAGGTTCTAGTCTATTAAAGATATGTGAGGTTAAGGGCACATTTGGTTAGACTTAAACTAATAAAAGGAGTGGGTAGGTAAATAAAGTGCTGAAAACAGTTTTATTTGCCATGGTAACAGCAAAATGCAGCTTTTGAGAATATAATGCTGGGAGAAGAACAAAACACAGAAAAGAGAAAAACTGAGCAGTGAGGGTGAAAGTAGTGGTATAGTAATAAATCCTTGACATTTTTATTAGTCTTGTCAGCTTGAATAATGGAATTATAATTTTATAATTCTAAAGTGTTAATTAAAAAAAAAGCTCTTTTTGTTTGAACTTTGCAAAGATTTGTACGAATGGCAGTGGAATTAAATAAAAAAATCACAGCGTGTTTTCATCTATCAGTGCTTCACAGTATATAGTGGCAGAAAAATTTTTTGACAAATACACAAGATCTTTGTCTAAGAACCATCTTTGTCTAAGAAGATATCATCACACTATCTTATATTGGGTAAAGAATCAGAAGAACCAAGAAGTGAGTTTTCTGCTCACTCTTTTTTTTCCCCCCTCAAATACAGCTAAAATGTCTTCAGAGATGTTTTAATAAATGTAAGTAGTATTAAAGTTCCCACAGAGTGCGACAACTGTTAGGTTTCACTAAAGACTTTTGGCACAAGCGTAGTGCTGAGATTGAAGAAGAGGCTCAGAGATTAAAGAAGATTCTCAGGAGGCCCTGGTAATTTATGTCTCCCCTCTTACTTATTTTCTTGTCCCACTAATTTACAGTTGGCTTAAGTCACAATGGAAACACAACTTTCCCTCATCCCCATCACCTTCAGATTCATAGATATTCCTTCTGTGTTCATTCTCGCCAACTCCCCAGAACTTTTCACAGAGCTTTAGCACTTCCTGTTTTTTATGAAGCTCTGTATGTGTTATTTTTGCTTCAACAATGCATTGTTGAGACGGCAGGTAACCTAAAATTTATCTGATACAGACAGAAATTTTGGAGTGTGTGTTTTTAATGTTTATCAGGATGTGCAAATTTGTCAAAACTGCAAGTAACTGAAGAACTGACACCTGTCTTAATAATACCATATTTCAGTTGTGACCAGACATTATGAGTTTCTGCACTGTATTTCATCTGTAGTCCACGTAAAAATATAGTTAACTATATAGCTCAAACTCACCGACAACTCTAAGTTATTCCCAAATGCTTCCTTAAAAGCTTTATTTTACCTGAGAAGTAGATTTTTATTTTTGTAGAAATGAGAGGGAGATTTTCCACAGATAAGTCAGTCTTTATCACAAAAGAGGAGATGAGTGATCATACATCAGAGATGAAAGAGCAAACGTGGTTAGGGCATTTCTGTCATACTGAAGATGCTGGACAGTGCATGCTGGACACGGTTTTAGTTTCACTGTCTGCAGGACATTTTTTTTCACCTGTGACACAGTAACTGACTAAGTACCTACTTATAAATTATTAAATCAATGACCTACAATGAGGTAAACCTAAAAGCATGTTTGTTAGGAAAGGTCACCCAGTCTGTTATGAAGAGCTGACTGGAAATAATGACTCCCTTAATTACAGCCACTTTGACCTTTCAATTTTTCTCTCCATAAATATAGTTGCAAACAAATAAAATTTTAGACAGAGAACATTCAGGTGCTAATCCCTCTTATGATGATGCCAATATTCTTAGAAAACACAACACTGATAATTTTCCACAGCTGATTTCATTCTAACAGTGCAGGATTTAGGGGGGTGAAAGAGTAGCTTGAGGCTTCCTAGAGTAGAAGCTACTGTCCTTTTCTAAGAATTATTATCATGTAAACCTTAATACTGCTTTGTAATACTGTGTTCACCAATAAAACATCAATTAGAATTTTTTTCAGGAAATGTCTGTGAGGCAGGGAGCTACCAAGTGCCTTTGAAAGAGTTGCTTCCTGAATGCCTTCATTCTTTACCCACTTATCTGAAAATCAGAGTTGGAGGTGTTTTCCACAGTGCTCTGGCAACACTGTGGAAACAGAAACTCAGGCTCTGTTAAGACTGAGGGAAACGTGTTCACATTTCCATGCATAAATACTTTTGGTTCTGGTCCTACATCTGTGTCTCTGGTCAGTTTTATCTGGGTTTTGTTTGTTGTTACACTACTGCTGACTGAAAAAATAATGTTGCTTTCTCATTTCCTAAATGTAACAGCTTATAAACCTTTTCCTTTCTATTACTGTAATTATTTGTGTTTGAAATAACTCTATAATGATAGCTGACTTTGTGTCTGATGTGTGATGTATTCTAATAAAAGTTAAAAGATGAATTGATAAAATGAATTTTGATGGCTAACAATAGTTTGAAATTGAAAATTATGAGAAGCTGTGAGAAATGCTTATATGTAACATCTTCTTATAATTGGTATATTTATGGATGATGCCTCTGTTATGAGTGCTGAAGTGGATTTCAGGTAAATTTATTACGTTTTTCTTGAGTGTCCAGTATTATAAGTTAATGTCATTGCATAGAAAAAGATTAAAGACATTACAGCTGGTGAAACTAGTTTGATTTTAAAACTTAAAGACCCCCTTTTTTTTTTGTGGTCATTCTATTTTGGAACCACTCTTTGAAGAAGTCATTCTCTTTTCTTCTTTTTAGACTTTTTCCCCCTAATATATTAACCTCACTTTGAAACAGAAACTGTATGGGGAACTTATTTTTCTCGCTCTGAAATGGCTTTCTCCAGCATGGAAGAAATCTGAATTGCTGCTACCTCAATTGTATTCCTAACAGTATTTGATCTCAGATGATTCTTTAAACACTTTGTAAATGAGATTCCTAGGGATGCTGTCCTCAACTACATTTCAAACTCTGGGGTGTGTAGGGGGAAATAGGTAACTGTTTTGCAAAAATAGAAATGATGAAGAAGACTTTTTACAAGCATTGACAGTGAAAGGGATTTATTAGTGATCATTACTGACTGGACCTGCTGAGATAAAAAGTGTGGAAAACCTTTATCTGCTAATTGTCTCACTTGGTTTTACATAGTAGAAGTGTCATTTTACTTTTGCATTGCATAAGATCAAATTCTAGGCATTCAGCTGCAAGATGTCCAGGCACTGTGTACATCAACACAGAGCTCTTTAGCTTCCAATGGAACAACAGGGTTTTACTAAAATTATCTCTAATATACAGAACTAACAAAGAAAGGAAAAAAGAAACTCATTTGCCAGGTCAAAAAGAAGGCAAGACTCCCTGCATCAAGAGCTTTATGATTCTCCACATTTACTTAATAACAGCATTTTATGATTGTTGGAAGATAGGAGGAGGCTTTTCTGAATATTGAGTCTAACTTTGGATTGCTATTGAATAGAGTTATATGACAAAATAATAGATTACTATCTTATAGGTTTTAATATTTCAAAATTCAATAAATGCACAGCCATCCAGTCCTAGCATATGCAAAAGAAGTATTTTCTACAGGCTTAAAACCACTAATCATATAAATTCAGAAAAATTAAAAATGCATCTGCTCTGTAAATATGTGTGTATAATGCAATGTATAAAACCCATCTTCTGCTCTACTTAAAATGCATGTGGTTGTAACTATTTTTTAGGCCTTTGGTGGAGAAAAAAAGTGTGGGTAAGTACTTACTTGCAGTGAAGAACAATAGGATGTTTTTTTATAACCCAGTGTTTTAATTTGCTTATTTAATTCTTTGTTTCTGTGTGATATCAAAGAGTTAATGAATAGTCAGTTTGTAATTAGAAAAGGGAAATTACCAATTTAATACACTATTTTAAACTAAGAATTTCTTTTTAAAACTTCATTTACAATGATGTGGGTACTTCAGTGATGCCCATTTGGCCTCCAAGGCCTGAAAGGTGGGCTTTGTTCCTGTAGTGCTGAAAAAAACTTTTAAAGGGTTTTACGACAAAAATTGAATAGCTTATAGCTAGCAAGTTTCATAAATTTAATCTGAAATATTAATAGAGAGCTTTTAAGGATAAAAATTCCTTGTTTTCGCCAGAGGTCACACTGCCTCTTCAGTGAGGCAGCAATGGGGGATGCATTCAGTGCACAGAGATTTCTCTCTTCTGCTCCTTCTCTGATACCTTTGTCTTATGTGGTGGTGTGAATTCTCCATAGGTTGCAGAGCCCATGGGTCTGTGCAGCAGAAGGGAGAGAAGAGGGCATACACACTGTGTGTGGGTGTGTGTCCGTGGTGGTAACCAGCGAGCATCAGGCTAGACTAGCTGGTATGTAGGCAATCTAGTGTTCATTTAGCAGTCCTAACAATTTATGGATGGTTTTATGTCTCGTTTTGAAGTGTTTTGTGGATCCTCCACGTAACATGGGATCTCAGCCAGTGGTTTCAACATGGCACGTTCAAGGAAGGTATATTTGTAACAGCTTCTACATGGTTTTAAACACTTATAGAGGTGAATATTTTTTTAAATCAAACTTTATCACACAATTATATTCTCTAAAATACTTGTGCTTTCCTGAAATATTTATTTGTTTTTAAAGGGGAAGTTTAATACATGGATTGTTCTTTCATAATACTTGTTAAACTTTTCCATGGTATTTACTCATCTCTGCCCTGATCAGCTTTTTGCTTCAAATGTTAAATGTTAGACTTCTTGCATTTTCATTTCATGAATTTGGAAATGAACAAAACCAGTTTCAAGTGTCTGTGCAATATCTGCCAGAAGTTTAAGCAACCTAATCACTAGCTGATGAGGAAAGTGGTTCTCCTCTTAAGTGAGAAAGATAAAGAAATTACTTTCCTCTTTTAAGGTTCAGATAAACAGGCAGGGTGTCATGATTTGCCCTTAGCCAGCAACTAAGTACCATACACACATTTGCTCACTCCCCTGGCCCCTGGAGAGTGGTATGTGGAGTAGAATCAAATCAGAACCAGGTAACACCCATGGGTTAAGATAAAAACAGTTTATTAATTGCAATAAAATAAATACTACTACTAACAACAGCAACAGCAGCAATGTAATTACAATGGAAAGGGAGGAAACAAAAAGAGGAAGTAATAAAACCCCCAAAAGACAAATTATGCACAAAATCATTGCTCATCACTCACTGATTGATGCCCAGCCTCTCCTTAAGTAGTGATTGATCCCTCTTGGCCAGCACCCCATTTTATATACTGAGAATGATGTTCTGTGGTGAGGAATATCCCTTTGGCCACTTTGGGTCAGCTGTCCTGGCCATGCTCTGTCCTGGCATCTTTTGCACCTTCTCACTGACAGAGCATGGAAAAGTGAAAATCCTTGACTTAGGGAGAGCACTGTTCAGCAACAACTGAAACATCAATGTGTTATCAACATTATTCTCATATCAAATGCAAAACACAGCAGTGTACCAGCCACTAGGAGGATAATTGACTCTATCCCAGCTGAAATCAGGGCACAGGGAAAGAGGTTACTGGTTTAGAGTGAATTTTTGTGTATAGTTCTTGGTGAGATAAAATTGTTATGGACATAACCCCTGTATGACTGAACTGTACAATTAATTGTACTCAACAGTACAATTGTATGCAGAACTCTAACAGTTAATAATGGGCAAAAGTGTCAGCATGCTTCCTTAATAACATAGATACTTTTCACTGAATTTCTGCCTTTCGCACTCTTTTTTCCTAAGGTTGCTAAATAATCTAGTGGCTAAAACAGAGTTTAACTGTGGAGCAGAAATGTGGCTGAGTGAAACCTAGGAGTTATGACATTATTTTTTAATTAGCAGTGGCTGTGTAAAGTCAGCAAAAGTAAACTCTGCTGATGGTGTGCCTTAATTCTTGTTGCCTCTGAAAAATGATATTGTAATGACCATTACTGGGCAGAAAAAAAATTATCTGAGTGACTTTAATGGTTTGTCCAACAGCTACAAACTATTGGTCATTTATGTGCTTGGAATGAGAATGACAAGTAGATTTCACCCTTTATATATTGTAGCTCTTTCAGTCTTTCAAATGAGAAATAGGTTTTTTTCTTTTTTTTTTGATAATTACACTCTTAATATGCAATTGTGACTGTTGAAAGAGAAGAGGAATTAAATGCAATTTCTAGTGAAGAAAAGCAAAGAATAAGAAATTACATATTAGTCAAGGGGACAATAGAAATGAAAAATTTTTTTTTTTCTTGCAGGGAATTAGAGAGAATGATGTAACTGAATGCACCTTTTGAACAAGTTTGTATAAATCAGAATGAGAATAGAAATCTCTTTCAATTGATGATCTGTGCATATGGAACCCACTCCTGGAGCCTCAATGTACTGAAAAAATCATTGAAGTCTAAATCTTTACTGTTAGCTACTCCTTCTTGACTTTATGGACAGTTATTGGGTAAGTTATACAGAGGATTTGCCTGCCCATTTTTGAGTTTGCAGTGTAATATTTACAAATTTTGCTTTAAAGACTGAAATTTTAATTAGCTTTTCTATGACACTAATTCTAATAGTAATCAATGCTTCAGAAATATCAACAAACTTATATTTGAAGGACCTCACTTTGTGAAGTGACATCTAATTTTTACCCTTCCCAATTTACTAGGACATTAAGTTAAAATTATTGCAGTTTCTTGGAACACTCAGCAGAAGAATCTGGAACCTGATTTGGGAAAGTATTTAGTGTTCTGTGACACTTCACATTGGAAGCACATCCCAAATGCCCTTCTGCAGACTATAGCTCTCTAACAAGCGCTCAGATCAGCTGCCAGTCATCTGTGGAAAACCTAACTGAGGTGTTGATTGCAAAAGCCAGAACAGCCAAATCCTGGCTGCACTGTTTACTGTAAAAAGTTTGTTTATTCCTCAAATGTACCTCTCTGTCAGGATGACTGCACAACCCCCCACAGCTGAGGAAATAGGGCTTTTTTTATGAAACAAGTTCTGTCACTATCACCCTCATGTGACTTGAGGTGAATCCTTTGTCCAAATCAAGTCACTTTTCTAGGAAATCACAGAGGTTATCCTCTTTGCTGAAGCAATGACATTCCTTATTCATTTTACATTTATTTTTTTTCCCACCTGTCTCTTTTCATTTCTGTGGAAAAACCTCTCTGATCTATTTTTAACTTGCTTTTGGATCCCAGTCAATTCTGTTCCCTTTTTCCCCCTCTTCGTTTTTCAAGATTGTTGTCTGTATACCTTGTTGCAGAATCCTTTCTTTGTTATATCCTTTTTTAGTGAATTAAGTTAATCCATTTTTTGAAGTGTAATGAACACATTTGGAATAAGAGTCTATGCACAGAGAGCCCATCAAAGACAAAATTAACTGTCTCTGAAGGACAATCCTTATTAAAGTCCTTAGCCAAATACCAATTTTCAGGTTTTTACGTCTGTATGTAAAACCTGGCTTTAGTTATTTAATGCCAGCTTCACTTCTGGCATGCTTAAAAGTAGCATTATGGTGAACTGCAATATGCTGTGGACTAAAACTTTCATTAATAGCTGCTACCGGTTGGTACGTAGGGAAGAAGAAACATGAAAATGAACCTCAACAAACAATTCAATATAGAATTCTCCCCAGAGAGGTTGATTCAGCTGTTCTGATACATAAACTGGAAAATCTTATGGTAATTCGAGAAGAGGAGGTGAGTGAATACTCAGAGCATGAGTTTGTAGTTTGTAATTTTGCGTTGTTCTTTTGAACAGAAAAGATAGGTGGCAAAGAGTAACACTATGTAGTGGGGAATAAATGAGAAAGGAGAAGTTTATAAGATTTGTCAGAAGTTTTCTGGCTTATCAGACAGCAGGTTTCCTTTAGTCTCTAGTAGACATAAAGCTTTTGTACAATAGCATTTTTTCACACCCACAGCCCCCCTCACTCCCCCAAACCCCAACCAAATGACCACCTAAAATGCTATTGGACTACTGTAGTCCCCCAGAGGTTACTTCTCATGCAACTTACTCAGTAAACCTACTAATGAGCAGGTTAAAAATCTCTACGTGGCTTAAGATAAATGGAGTAGATACATTTGTATTTAGCTTGAAAAGAGCAAAATGACTCTGGAGATGTCATGCTCTCCAGGGCTGCTGTATGCCTCTTGAAGTTACAGAAAAACTGGCAAAGGTGTCAGATAAGGACTATTCTTGCTTCAGTGTCCTCTTATCTTCAGTGATTTTAAAGTTCTTCTTGAGTAGAGATTTTTTTTTTAAGCACTTCCCTGGTTTCTGGTGTTTGGAGAGCCTTTTCATTTTTACCTTGGTTTGTTTCCCATTTGAGACTGTGAATCATAAGGGTAGCATTAATCAGCATTTACTTTGATATCTGGAGATTATTAATGTAAAGTGTATGATTTAATTCTCAAGACTCTAATGGACCTGTGTAGTTCTAGGCTGTATTTCATAGAATCAGAGAATTGCTATGGTTGGAAGAGACTTCTGGGGATCATCTTGCCCAACCCAGCTCTGCCAAGGCAAGGCCACCTTGTGCAGGTAACACAGGAAGTTATCCAGGTGGGTGTTGAATGTCTCCAGAGAGGGAGCTCCACGACCTCCACGGGCAGCCTCTTCCAGTGTTTCGTCAACCTCAATGTGAAGAAGTTCTTCATGTTGAGATGGAACTTGTATTTTAATTTATGGCCATTGTTCCTTATCCTGTACATGGACATCACCAAAAGGAGTCTGGCACCAGCTTTTGGGATATTCGTACACATTAATGGGATCCTCTCTCAGTCTTTTCTGCAGACTAAATTAGCTCAGCTCCCTGAGTCCCTCCTCACAAGAGAGATGCTCCAGACTGTCTTTGTGGCCTCTGCTGGACCCTCTCCAGTATCTTCTTGTCTTTCTTGTGCTGAGGAGCTCAGAACTGGACACTCCAGATGCAGCCTCAGCAGGACTGAGAAGAGGGTCAGGATCACTTCCCTCCACCTGCAGGCCACACTCTTCCCAATGCACCCCAGGATATCATTGGCCACAAGGGCACTGCCAGCTCAGAGTCAGCTTGTCATCAGCCAGGACCCCCAGGTCCTTCTTCACAGAGCTGCTCTCCAGCAGGCCAGCCCTCAGCCTGTGCTGGTACTTTGGCTTATTCCTCCCCAGGTGCAGGACCCTGAACTCTCCTGTTGAACTCCATTAGGTTTCTCTGTGTCCAGTTCTCCAGACTGTCTGTCTCCATCCTATTTCTGTCTGTCTGGTTTGTTCAAGGATCGTATCAAAGAGCAGTCTCCCTGGCTACCAACACAGCTTACAGTTCTGCGATTTTTCCCTTTTTTTCAAACAGCTTCATGCTTTAGATTTGCAGAAATTTATAACCTAAGGGAACAATACTTCAAGGTTAATTCAGTCAGCCTTGACAATCTTCCTCCAGAAAAATTGTGCATTACCCTATGTAGGAACAGCTGTGATATGCCAGAAACATCAAATGTTGCAAGTATTTCAGATGCTGTATAAAACATTTGTATTTTTATTTTCTCTCCACCCTCCCACATTCCTTGGAAGAACTGGTTCCCTGTGAATTTTTTTTTCCCTTTTTTTTTTTTTTTTACCACAATGAAATTTAGCACTTGTAAGTAAAGCATGATGGAGTAAAAGCAAATTATTTAACATACCTGGAATCACACACATGCAAGGAGAAATGAAGTTCTGTCAAATGACACTGACAGAATCTTGTGGCTTTTTGTTTGGATTTTTCCTCAAAACTGGAAGAAAAACATTTATGGCTCTTGGCCACATAAAAAATGAAGACGAGGTTGTATTTGGCATCCACAAAAGCCAGGAAGATAACTTTTGTACTTCAAATGTGCTTGAACAGACTGTATTGATATCTGAGTTAACTGATAGCACAAATAGGAAAGAATATTATCAATTCACAATTGAATATTATCAATTCATCTTCTAGGACAGATGGAGAACAAAAATGATGCCAGGAACTGGAGATAACTCTGTTCCTGATTTTGGGACTCATTAAGTTAACAGATTTGTAAAAAGTTTCGATTGCAGTGACCGAAAATACTTATGGCAATATTAAGGGTGGAAAAAAAATTAACACAGGTGCCTATCTATGCCTATGAGTGTAAAAGCGGAGACAGAAAAAAGCCTCAGAATACAGCCTCTTAGGTTCAGAATGTAAAGTCTACCTTCTAACAAATTCTTTCTCCAAGTTGTTATATGAATTTGCAGCTCTTTGAAACATGGCAAAAGCAATCTTGTTATCCAAAAGAGAAGACACCCACTGAAATGCCAGCAGTATGGAGTCGTAGTATTATATTAATCCTTAAAGTTCTGATTAACATCTCAGCAGCCCTCTGCTTATACAAATGGTAACTAGAGCAGTGGAGAATAAAATGTCTTTAGTCCTTGAACTAAAATATAGCAATTTCTCTGTGTAACCAGTGCTTTTAAAAGAACACTTATTTTGCTTTACATTGCTGCTATAAGCACTAACTAAACTATGGCAAGGTAGTAACAATAATTTTTCAGAACACTTACATTTTTCATGTGTTCTTGTCTGATTGTATGCTAAAATCATATATTAGATGAAGCAGATCAAATCTAGCACAAATGTGGAATAGACTCATCCTGACATCTACTCTTCCTTTTTTTTTTGGACTAGGTATCCACAGTGGTACTGTACAATGTAATATATGAATCATCAGAACAATATATATTATGACAAAAAAGTGATGCATATTTGTGTGGTATTTCTCACCACAGTACTTCAGCCCTTCTTTAGAATTTGTTCAGAATCTTGGTTGAGGAAATATATCAGAGATTGCTACAGGTGATGAAGTTATTATTAGTCAATTATAGTTTCTTTGACCAATTAACATAGATATGAATGTGACTTTCCTTTTGTCTTATTCTGTTCCTTATATAAAGTGAAAAAAAGCCCTTATAATTTTATAAAATGAATATTTTATTGTGGTAATGGATAGTTTTCATGAGCCTAATTCTGCATGCAGGATAAATTAAATGTTATTTACCTGGGTCAAAAACCTTGTTGTGCATGAACATTATCCGCTCAGTGAAGGGGTTGAGCGCTGTCAGCCAGACGTGTATTTTGGATAGTTCCAGATTCAGTGCTATAATGGAGAACTAAATAAATCCCATAGGCTTAAATAACAAAAATGTATTAGTGAGATGCAGAGCTGCTGACCTAAGTGAGCCTGTAATCACACATCACAGAGTGCAGTAACAGGGGAATTATGGTAGAGAGCATTGTTTAGGGTGAAATGAAGTTAGACATGAAGATTAAAGCTGGTCAAAAAATTTTTAGAATCTCAGAGATTGTATGAAAATATGAAATACTATTTCTAAGACATGCATGTTCATGCCTCTGAGTTCCTGATTTTCTGTGACAAGGCCTCCCAGACCTGCATTTCCACCATTACTCATTTAAATTTCATAGCTCAGTCCCACCTATTGAGAGAGCCAGCCCTACAACTCCATCCAACCCACTGTTTCAAAAGCTCAGGCTGTCAACCCTATCATATCCCCATGGTTTTTCCTTCTCCTCCCTTGATACATCAGAAAATGCATAGCTGGATGCTTCAGGTTCTTGATGTCACACATGTTTTCCACCTTCCATTTTTCTATTTGTACAACCCGTCAGCTTTTTTCACCATTTCAGTAAAGTTGAATCACTGTTGATAGCTTTGGGACCCTCTAGCACACACCCAAATTTTGCACTTTTTTTGGCTGATATCTGTCTCTGGATGTTGAAACCAACTTCAAACTAATCTACTTTGCATTCTATAAGGCTGTTTTACTCAGGCTATTGGTAGTTTGAATTTTTAGTACAATCTATTTTGGGAATGTGTGACAGGCTTGATGTAATTTAAAGCTTAGAAATAAGTCTCCTACTCATTGAGAATTCTGTCTGAACTTGAATGTTCATGTGTGCACTTGAAAACTATTAAAATCTTGGGGCAGATTGTCCTCTATCATGACTCACTGCTGACTGGGGCTTTGAGCTGGTTCCCCTGTCCTCTTTCCTTCATGTATTTTTCACTTGTTGCAATGGTTGCCCCTGTTGCAGACGAGCTGTGTTTTTAGATATGATGTCCTCTTTACGTTTCATGCTGAGTCTAAGAAACAGCAGCTCCACTAACTGTAATTTCTCTTTTTCCCCTAATGACTTTTCCTGATCATAAAAAAAAAAAAAAAAAAGTTTCTTGGAGGTGGGCCAGTAGTGAGGCTGACAGTCCCAGAAGCCTCCTTCGATGAATTTCCAGGCGCAGTGACCGCAATGCAGTAGAGCAGATTCTTTAGACAAGGTCAGACTGGTATTCAGCAGAATGCAAATGGAAATTGTAACTCAGCACAGACATATTTCACTCTGTCACATGTGCTGCCTGCTGACAAATTAATAACTCTTTCAGGACTTGAATGCAGATGTTTTTCAAGACTGTTCACTACTTTGGCAGCAACTATAATATTCTTGGATATACCTACCATATACATTTCTTTTTCATTATGAGGTGAATCACTGAGCAGGGAACAATTACTGCCTAAATGCTCATATCCCACTGAGCATTACAGTGGGTTGGTGTTAGTTCACAGGGCTGTCTGCAAGCTGTCCATATATCAGTGGTTTTTGTATCAGTGGTTTGAAAGGGAACTCACGAGTTACTGCATGTTTCTTTCTACTTTTCTTACAAAGATGAGGTCACCATACCAGTGCCTGGGCCAGAAGCGTGATACTAAAATGTTCCATTCTGCCACAAGTTACCCCTTCCGTCAGTTTTAGGACGTCACACTGGTGTTACTTTTGGCTGTCTCTCTTCTATTCTATGAATCACAGTACCACAATTCCCCACACAGTGGGTCGTTTATGTTTTTCAGGAGGTAGCATGTGAACCCCTGGCATGTATTGTGTGTTCACTTAGTAATATTCTCACAACTCTTACAATTCTTACTGTGAAAAAAAGCTTCTTCAGGCAGATCTGGATGGCAGCTTCCAAGTGGAAAAGAGGAAGATTTCTCCATATTGCTTGTCCCTCACTTTATCTGTGGCAAGGGTCTGCCTTCAGGGGCTGACCCAGAGAAGAAAGTGCAAACGTGTATGTAGAGGGGTTTCTTCAAGATCTGTCAAGTGCAGGCATGTGCTCTGCAGCATTCACACAATTGTCTCCAACTATGTGTTGCAGTAGGGAGGGTTTTGCAGTAAAATCTTGAAGAAGGGGGCCAGAGACTTGTCCAGGACAAAGGCTGGAGAGGAGACCCTTCACCCAGGTAGTTGCAGACACAGTTCTTTCTCTGGTGGTGGTGGTGGTGGGGTAGCTACGCAAGATGAAGGGGAAGGCTAAGGAATAAGAAAGGGCATAAACATGTCTGAAAAAAATCTTGATTTGGTTGTTTGGCCCAGAGCTAGATTTCATTTTCCTTATTGTGAAGAGTCTTTCAAGGCTTGCAGAGCAAGATGTGGGTAGTTACTTCTTGGTGTTGTCTAATACATAATTTATCCAGCTGCAAAACCAGGGGCTTGCGACTGAGCATGGTCTGACCTGTACAAGAGCTCATTGCAGTGCTTAGGGACAGGGCCAGGCACACTTGGTGCTCCAGAGGAGAAGGGAGAATGGGGGGAAAAAGTGTTGAGAAGACAAAGGACATGTGAAAAGAAGAGAAAGCAACAGAAGAAAGGAGAAGCACCTGAAGAGAAGAAAGATCTGAAAAGCTAAAAATGACAATTAGCCAGTACCATGGCAAAAAATGAAATGAAACAGCAGAAAGAGGAACATGAGACTTGAGCTTGGAAACTGAATCTCAGGATTCTTGAGACTTCTGTTAGTTTCCTTTACACTAGATAATGATGGGAAGGTTTCTGCTTGGTACAATGGGGTAAGTGAATTTGGGCAGGATTGGAAGGCAATGGATTGTTCCAGTCTGCTCTCTCCTCCTATCTGGGGAAATCTCGGAGTGAAATTTCTTATTTTCCATATGACAGCCTTATCTAAAATGGATTCTTTTAAATTTAAATTTCAGCTTTGTGCCAAGGGATGATGTAGCATGTGTCAAGTGAGGAAATTCTGAAATTAATCAGATCCAATAAAAAACTGTGAAGGTAAATACATATCTGTTAAACATAAGAGAGTTGAGGCACAGATGTATGCCTGTGTCATAAATTTCACATTTTGTTGCAAATGTGCATGAAATTACATTCTTGCTTCCAAATGATCTGTACTAATATTTCATACTTTTGCAGTAGTAATGTTTTAATTTACTGTTGCATTATATTCCCAGAGAAAGTAGGAGCATATTTCAACAACAACAACAAAAAGTATAATAAACTGAAGATTGTAAGATAGGCATGACCTGCCTTATTCACCTTCAAGTCAAAAATCATGCAGCTGTGTATTGAGAATGTTGATTAATTTGTCTTTATGACTACAGAAGTAATTTTGAATGAGTGAGAAGTCTACATGTACATGAGATCTCTATACAAATATTTCCTAGAAGAAATCACAAAATCATGGAATATTTTGCTTTGGAAGGTACCTGCAAAGATCCACTAATCCAGCCCCCATGCAAGGAGCAGGGACATCTTCAACTGGATCAGGTTGTTCAGAGCCCAGTCCAACCTGACCTTACATCTTTCCAGGGATTCAACATAGATCAGTTCCCTGGGCAACATTTTCCAGTACCAAACCACCCTCAACATAAAAGACTTCTTCCTTATATCTAATCTGAAATCACACCAATGCTCTTGCTAAAATTTGACATTTTTAAAAAATGAAAATGATTGTAAAAAGGATTAACTGTGTAAATATAATATATAATGCAGTTCAATAGGCTAGAGTGCACATCAGTTTTTTCAGCTATGAAAGTAAAAAATAATTACCCCAAAATTTCTAAAATGTGCTTCTAGTTTTTGAGAAGAGTGTTTGTCTGCAAGTCACATTTGGACTACATTTCATATTCAAGGTGAGTAATATTGAAAAATGGGGAGGTCGATTCTTAGTGAAAGAATACAAAAATCAGAATGCTGCTCAGTTCTCATGTCAATAGCTTTAGTCATCTAAATAAAACTAGTTTAATGGTGCTGGTGTATTTTTCTTGAATTATAGCAAAAGAATAAGCAAGGAAAAATAATTATCTCCAGGATATTCTGTTCAGTTTGAAAATGAAAATAATATAATGAAAGCATACATAAACACCACTTACATAAAAAAGGCACAGCATTGTCTTTTCTTAAAATGTATGCATTTAAGTGCATTTTGTAGGGAGTAAGCCTTATCTTGCTTTTACTGTTTTAGACTAGGAAAGTTACTCAGGCCTATCAGTAATGTCATAGGTTTTGATAGTGAACGTAACTGTTGGCTTTTAAATTTTGAAGAACTGTCAAATCTTCTGTATTTTTTATTTTAAGAAACTAGGTCTTTATCAGTTAACAGAAAATAGCAAAGATATTTATGTTTTTTGGTTATATTTATACCACTCCTACAAGTTATATGGATTGAAAAGAAGTAACCTGATTTATTCTACTGAAGCAAACCAGTATGAAAATAAGTCTTAAAATTTTTTTCCTCATTCTATCATGAATAATTGTAGGAGGAAGGTGTGACTAACTAACTAGCTAGCTAGCTAGCTAACTAACTAACTATAAACCAAAACAAAAAACAACGCCTTGATTGCTAGTCACTCTTGCAGTTGTTGTAGAAAGCTGCTATATTAAGAAACAGGGAGCTTGACAGTGTTGATTAACTCTGTGAGTGCAACTAAATACTGTATAATATTTACACTACAAAATTACATTAGCTGTTCACTTCCCATAAATTTAACTTTGCTTTCCAGCAAACTAATTATACATATTATTTTGGCCTCTTCATAAGAGAGGAAATGGAATATATGATGCTTCAATAACTTTACTAGTGAGTGATTTTGTGCCAAAACTAAAATACACAACCATTCTTCTGAAAGTAAATTAGATGTGCTGTAACAAGAGAAAAATTCAGATAGGTCAATAATTATGGTCATATTGCCAGAGATTTTGTTAGTTTTTCTGGCCTAGAAAAGACATTGAAATTACAGACTGAGTGGGAGGGAATGGGAGTGGATACTGCTTTTTGCTTGAACATCAAAACAGATTCTGTGCAAACTTTAAATTAAAATGCATCCCACATATTTTGGGGATGGGCTGCTTAAATGTGAATGAAGGGAGAAAAGTAGTATTGTATAGTCTAGTGTAGTAAAGAATAGGACACATTTTCATATCTAAATTGTTTTTGAACTTCACAATGCTTAGCTAATATGATGGCAATCTGAAAGATGTATTTTTTCTGGAATTTATTCACAGTTGCCATAAAGTAAAGCATATATGGTCATGTTTAAGGTTGCTCTCCATGGGCTAAATGAATCTCTTTCCTCACAACACAATAGGTCAGACAGTATTCCTAACAAAATATGCTACTTCCTACTTTTCTTCATATTTCCATGTCTTCAGATGTGCTACAGGGTTTTCAGCATGTGTAGTTAGCCTAGATTTTCCTTACTGTACATTTAAAATTTGTATAGTAACTCACCTTCAACTTGTTTCCCTTTTTAAATAACTGAAAACAGATATTTGAAGGAGACTCTGCTATGAAAAAGATTTTGCTTTGTCATTATATACATCTGACATTTGTTGATTATTTAATTTCTGTTTTTTTTTAAATTTTATCCAACACTTCCAAAAGAATAAAAGCTTTGAACAGATTAGAATTGATTCTTACTTCCTCCTCCTGTGTCCTAGCCATCATGTGTAAAATTGAACTTTTATTAGAGATGTTTAGAGTATCTAATAGAAATCAAGGTTTTAAATACATTAAATATCCTTTGATTTCATGTTCCACTTTATCATTTAATTTTGGGGAGAAAAAAAAAACCAACTTTGTACGTCTTTTGGCACTATGACAATAAGATCTTAACTTATTTGGGAGAGTATTGGTCAGGATCTGCATGATATGAATCATATTGAAAACATATTTGAAACAAAAATGATTGTGTGGTATATGTTTTTGCCTCTTTTCACTTATCAATTGATTTTCATGACCTTTAAAGTGATTGTGATAAAAATTCTTATTTTTTCAAACATTTATGTTAATTTTGTTTTTAAAATTATATTATATGAAGCAGTGTATTTGCAGAACTCTTGTTTGTAAGGTATAATTTAATGAAAACCTATATTAAAAAAAATTGTAGAAAGACTTGCAGAAATTTTCCACATAAGAATCTTGGTACTATTTTTGATTGAGTTCATGTGGTTTTTTCACTGTTTAGTACCTGACAATAACTGTTTGCATTTTGCTTCTACTAATTATTGCAAATACTCAGCACTTCTAGTGAAGACTAGATAAGGCTCTTCCTGGCCAAGAAAATTCTCCTCTTGGGGGGCATATGTCAATTGTCCTTGGATTAGATGACATGTTCTGGACTCGGTTAAACTGTGAGAGAAATAAGACTGTAAATGAAGTACTATTACTTACTCCTGGTAAATACCTTATTAACATTCCAGTATTTTTTTTAAACAAAATATATGCATCAGTTTATCATGGTCTGGTTCTGACTTTGAATATTAATGTTATGCTTTTATTGAACCTGTACCTTGTGAGAAAAGCAAAACCACTTTTTTCACCTAACAGAAAGGCATCTTTTTCAAAACTGAGTGTAGGTAATATGAATTCTTTTTTTTTATTCAGGTCATGAGATATCATCCTCAAAACCTATTTTCGGTGAGCATTTGATGTTCAAGAACAATTAAAATTTATGAATCTGTGGTGTAATTCACTACGCAGTCTTTCTTTGACTTCTGTGTGGTAAATGAAAAGGTTTTTTTATGTTTTCCATAGATTGCAAATTCTTACTGTTGACTCTTACACTGTTGGATTTGTTTCTGTTTTTTTGGTCTTCTGGATCTGCTAGTACTTCGTCTTCTCACTTAAAATCTTGTGGTGCTGTGCTGTCTTCACAAGACAGAACCTTCAGGTTCCCAATAAGTATCTTTTAATGAGTAATAGTGACCTCAATTATGGAGCTAGGACTTCCAAAGTCCTTTTTCTGGCATGGCCCTAGGTGATCAACTCAAATGCATGCTCAGTTTTCCAGTTTTGTCTTTCCCTACATGAACTCATCTCTTTGATCCTAAAATAAATGAAGGACAATAGCACTTAAAGGCTATTAGATTTTTAAAAATTATTATTTTATTTTATTTTGGTTTGGTTTTCTGTATAACTTGGACATATACACTCTCTCTGGAATGTTTAGCATTCTTTTGCTGGAGAGCCAGCTAGAATGATATTTTCAAGAAAAGCATCACCACCCACTACTAGATTGTTTCTGTCTGCTTTTGCTCAGTTGAGGGTTTATTTTAATTTTAATACTATATGGTAAATTTCTACCTCGACTACTGCTACCCATCAATGTAGAGTTTGATATCCTGATTTCTACCTTGAGGACAACCATAGTTTTCCTCCATGTCTTCCTCATTTACCTTGGAAAGAATCCCAAGATCTTGGCATCTACTCCTGAGACTATTCTGGAGTACTAATGACTGGGAGAAAAAGCAAGTCTATTTAGCAGGTGAGATATATGTTATTAGAGAGGAAGGGAAGCAGCCTGCTGACCAATTTGATCTGTATTCCTCTGCAGAGACTTTTCTCAAGAGTTTGCTTTTCTGGGCTTCCTTCACCTCATTCCAGACAACAAAAGCTGATTTATAGTACTTAAAATTTTTATTTTCATTTAGAGCTAGAGTTGACGTGCTTTATAGACTCATAAAATAAGCAAGGCCAGGACAATTACTGGAAGTAATGGCAGTTATAAATTGACTTATTTGGGACTTGTGTAATAGTGGATTACTTTTATGTCACTGTTTTACAGTTAGGACACCATGATAGACTTAACTATTTCTAAGCATATGAAGTGAGACAGAAGGTGAGTAAATACAAGGCTTTATGATAGCCATTAAAAGTTATGAGATTGTGCACATTATATTTGTGACTTCAGTAATTCTCTTTACATTAAGCTTGATTGCTGCATTTCTTGTTGCACAATATTAAGTCCAGGAAGCCAATGTAAGGGTACTTTTTTTAAGGGGACAATGGTAAAAATGTACCTAGACATTTTCTTTTAAAAGGTTGGATTAAATGAAAGTGGCAGAAGAAAATTTCCTCATCAGAATTTTCCAAAACACTAAGTCTAAAATAACTGCAACTGATTTCAACCCCAATGCATACTGAACTGCCAGAAAAAGAATTACAACTTTTGAGCCTCATTCAATTCTAGCCAATATTTTTTCTAATGACATACACTTTAATTTATAATTTTACTCAGCAAGGAGTTTTTACATTATTATTTTCTTTGGTTTTAAAACTATCTGAGAGTCAGAAAATGTAGAATCTCATAATGTAGGGTACTTAAAAATATATTTTTATGAAATATGATTTTACAGTCCAGTTGGTTTTCTAGAAAACCTGAGGAAATTTGTTGCTTAAGCTTCTATGTGCACATGTGGATATGAACGTATTAGTAGATATATTATATGTCTTATTATATGTTAATAAATTATAAGTTATATGTTAATAAATATGTTAATAAACTCTTTGTGTTTTACATAAAGTAGTAATAATAAACTATACTACTTATGTCAGACTCAAATAATAATAAATTTGAACACTCAAATAAAATATACTGAAGATCACTTACTAGTCACCCATTTGTGGGTTTGAGTTTCCATGACAGCTTTTCTGTGTTTTGTTTTGATGCTAATAAAATAAGTATGATGCCCTCAAGTGAGAGGGCATCCAAGTGAGAGATGATAAAAGTCTCAGCTGCACTGCAATGTGAATATAATTAAACATTGGTAGTACTTTAAAATATTTCTGTACTCATGTCTCTAATCTTCTTTCGGAAAAATTTAGCATCTTCTTTAGTGGTTTTTACTACTACATTGAAACAAATCCTCTTCAATTATGTGTAGATATTTGACTACGCATTTATATTGAATTTAAATTAGACAAGAAATAAAAGTTGATGTTTATCCTTTAAAGTATTACAGATGCTTTTCTTAACAGCACAAATATTTAAAACATATTTAATTTTATATATTAGAGGAAGACTGTATAGCATTTAGATAAAATTTATATTTTTGGTAATTTGAATTTTACTACCTGCTGAGGGAAGAGAGTAGAAATCAAAATAAGATAAATTTACCTTAAGTGTTTGAAGTGGAATACACTCTATGCAGATTTTAAATAGAAATATCTCTGAAGGTGCGTGTGTTCAGTTAACAAAGGTTTATGAATGAAAAGGAGCGAGCTTTATTCCAAGATCAAAATGTCTTGGAAGCCTAATCTACCATTATGAAATGTAATGCACTACTTAGAAGTTAAGCACTCACAATACAGTGCTATGAATTAGAAAAGCTGATTACATGACTCAGTGGCAGGTATTCTGAGATGACAGGTAATCACTTACTTCACAATAAAGTAGACTGGTTTTAACAATATTCTGTTGTAAACTTACTCTATTCCATGTTGTAATGAGTCCCTAGGGACACTGGGTCTTGGGTGGCAAGTTGCTCCTTGGAGAGCTGTTTTCCAAGGTCTTTGAGAAAGTAGCAGCTGTCTTGCAGCTGATTTGCCATTGTGTTAGGTGCAGGTGCCAAGGTAGCACTGGGAGCCTGCAGGAGCAGTGCATTGTTTCCCTCTGTCAAACTTCAAGGGGTTCTTTTCTCTAACCTGGTGAGGTCCCCTTGAATGGCTTCAAAACCATTTGATGTGTTGGCAACTTCTCCCAGTTCTGTGTCATCTGCAAAGGTGCTGCAGGAGCACTCTCGTCACGTGGGTCACTAATGAGGAGGTCAAACCTTGCTGGCCCTGTCAAGGACTCCTGAAGCACGTAACTAATGAGTGGCGTCCAGCTGGAATTCGTGCCACTGATCATCATCCTCTGGGCCTGGCTGTTCAGCCAGTTTCCTACCCATCTCACCATTCACTAATCTAATGAGTATTTCATCATTTTTTCAGTAAGCACTTTATAAGAGGGAGTGCTACATGCCTTGCTGAAGTCAGGATACACAATAGAAACTGCTCTTCCCTCAGTCAGCAGGCCAGGCTGCATTGTTGCGTTGAAGAAGGCTATGAAATATGCCCTTCAGTTTTAATATTAATCTATTGTTTCTGCTGGTGAAACTTCCTTAAGTTTCTTTCTTTACATTTTTTTTTTTTTTGTGGAGGTAGGAAGCCTTGGCTGAAACAGTAGGTTTCATTTTAAAAATAAAAATATTGAACATACAAAGGTTAGCATAATTTTACTTTCCTAAAGCTAATGGAAATCAATGAAATGATGTAAACACCACTATACGGAGTCGTAAATACCATCTAGTAGAAGCATGAATTAATAGATTTAATGAAAATAAGTGAATGATACTCTCCTGATAAAGGAAGGGATGGAGACAGAGTTGTTTTGAAATCAAGTTTTGTAGCTATTTTGGTGTAATGTGGCAATTGCAAGACAGTTGTTTTGTTTACTCTGTTTTCCAGCTTATGGCTTCTTTAAAGTAAAGTAAAATAAAATCACTAAAATTGTAAACAGGTGAACAGGAAAATAAGAGATAATACTGGTCTCTTCAGACTAAGACATCTAAACTTTACTCTAACGAGGAAATTGTTCAGGAAGACATGAAAAAAACATTATTCTAATCAATCTAATGATCTAGTAATAGATTTAAAAATAAAAAAGTGTTTGAAAAGTAAATGTTGCATGTTGTATAAACATAGGAATGTTTCATCATATTGAAATATCAGTTATTATAGATGGCTTTTCTGCAACAAAATTGTTTGCCTCTGTCAGAACAAAATGGACAGGAAGTGAATACAATCAATCTTCCTCCATTGTGTGTGGAAAATAACAAACACAGGGAATAAAAAGTCACTCTTTTAATATCATCAATATGCTGGATTTCATGGTTGCTATGTGTCTGATAGAAATATAGAAAAGGAAGCAGTTACCAATTCCTGCATTTTGTGTGGTGAACCATAAGGTTTTTTATTTTGAAAGGTTTTATAAAAATATATACAAGTTAAAATTACTTCTTTCCTTCAAAATAGTGATGGGTCATTTGAAATAATCAAGTATTAAAAAATGTATAGGAGTATATTGTCCTATTAAGATGACTGGAGACTGGATCAGAAATGGAGAATGAGAATAACTGGAATCTGCTCCAGCAGTGAAATGACCTTGCAATCAATAAGCTACTTATATGCCATTTTGCAACTAATCTTAAGGCGTAACAGATTTTTGCTTACTAAGAACTTGAGCTGCCAAAATTATTTTCTAAAATTTTTAAATTATATATATTTTTAGTGCAGTGTATGTAGAATTTAGTAAATATATTTGAAAACAAAGTCTTCATGTTTAAATTCTTCTATTAGTCATCTTCCCAACTGCTGGCAAGTTCTGTGTTGCTTACTGCTACCTCAAAGGGTTTATCCACTGTTTTCAGCACAATAACTGGAGTTCTCTCAACTGATCATAAATATATTGTGAAGCTCTTTAAATGAGATGCATCCATCCAATAATGCTTCATTTATTTTTTTTATACAGAACACAGAAAAAACATGTGGCATATATGAAATTAATACATTGCAGTAAAATATAGTAATCTACATACAATTAAATTTTAGGATTGCCTTTCAGCATTCAGACATAAGTGCTGTAAAAGGAAAGGGTCTCACAGGTGGCTCTGAAACTTCCAAATTGCCACTTGAATATCATGTTTCCCAGCTTTGGCCTTAAAATGATCACTGAATTCACTAGAATGGAGATAACAGGTTGTGATCAGACTGAAAGTAAAATTTGTTTATGATTTTGGGAATCATTTACTCTCTTGGAAGAAAAAGAAGCTATATTAATAAACTAGGATTTCATAGAAAAGGAAGTAGATTTAATGGTGTATTAGAATAATAGAAGGAATGGAATTGAATACTATGAAAAGTAAAGTTTGAGGCCTTATGGTGCACATTACCAAGTGTGAAAACTCATCCATTTTTAATAAGATAAATGAATTGAATATAGGTGTAATAATAAATCCTATGGTGGTATTTGATTAGTTTGTGACAGTGATTCTTTGATCTGCTCACCTGGAATCACAGGGGACTGAGATAGAAGTGCTTAGAGTGTTACTCAGTTGTTTTTTCAAAAATGCCGGATCATTTGATGGTTTTGATGATGGCCTTTCTACTATGTCCTAACACTTTAAATTGGTCACCTTAGGAGAACTGAGCTTTTAAAAATCCAGATAAAATGATTGTGTGGAGGTTTTAATTTCTTTTTTAAAATTTATTTATTTTTATATTTAGATGAATTTGGAGTCACAAAGTAGTTGCTGAGAGATCGATTGACCCTGGGATAGTGAAAATCACATATAAGAAAGTTTCTTGTTCTTTCGTGCACCCAACAAAACAAAAAACTGGAATACTGAAAACTCCTACCCAGTAGGATGTTAAAGACACCTGAGCTACCTCAGGAGTCATGGCAGAATTTATCTATGTTTAAAAAGCTGTAGCATCTGGAGACATTACTATCTGATACCGAGGAACATTTTTCAGTGTTTCATATACTTTAGAGTTGTTAGTGTGTATATATATATACGCACACACACACAATTTTTATGCAAACCCTGAAGAACTAACACTAATCTTGACTATCCTTTGTCATCTTGATTAAAGAAGATATAAAATAATTTTTGGCTTTTTCTGATAGTTTAAAAATTCTGAATTTTTTCTTACCATCCCCATCTTCCACATCCACTCACCATGTGGTAAATCTCTCGTTAGTCTATAATGAGAAAAATATATCTTTTATTTCAATAGTTTTGTTTTCCTGTAGAAAAGGTGGGTAATAATTTTGTATTAATGTAGTTCTCCTGCACTACAGTCCTTTGTTCTACTCTTTTTCACTTTGCTTCATGTTTCTGTTCTGAAAACTGTCAGTATTATTTCAAAGTGGTCACCCCAAATTTTGCCCAATCCTACCACTTAACAGGATAACTCCTTTTTGAGGTTCCAGAGAGTTATACCAATGGTGCATAGAGGAATGAGTGCATAACCAGAATAATAGCTAAGCTGTTTGTAAAATAACTCATAACTGCAGTTATGAGGGAGATTCTCTTGTTCTATGACATAATCCTGGCCATATGCAGTCTCACTTATGGAACACTGTGAAAAATGAAGATGCTTCAGGTGAAATCAGGTGAAATGCTTCACTGTGAAATCAGAGTAAAATTTCTGGAATGGTCTATGGAGCTGCATAAGCAAGCAAGTTTTGTCTTCATAGTCAGGAAGCATAGTAAAGCTGTACTTGAACATCTGCTTTCTAATTATTGCTGATTAACTTCCCTGCTGTAGGAGAAATGGTAGCTTAACCAGGTAGACTATCTAGTTTAAGCTGAAAATAGATTTTCATGGAGAAGAGTATGGATGCAACCATATGACACAATTTGATAAGGGACTGGTAGCTAAGGCGCTTGAAAAAAATTTCCTTCCATACAGCTGTGTGTGTGAAACTGGGTTTTAAAAGAGAGCTTTAGGTTGAAAAGAATCATTTGAGCTTATTATTAATGCTAGCAGTAAATGGTTCTGATTCTAAGCTGAGTGATGGAGTTAGCATGAGTAAGTGCTTGTGTTAGCAAATGCTCTTCTTTCTTGTAACTGAGCCATGAGTCATTAGAATTATGGTGTGCTATAAAACTTAATTAGCATTAAACTATTCTCTCAGGTGATATACATTTTAACAATCCTGTATTAATAGTCACATCCCACAAGATTACATCCGTTACAGATTTCATGGTTTAATTATCTCTTCTCAGCATTTAGAACCTGTCTGGATTTGTCCATTCTTTGGCAATGAGTGGCAAATTTGTTCAAGTTTTAGTAAGTTTCCGCATGAAGTAGTTTTGCATCCTGTTAATATCTGTCTAAATTTTGGCTGTCTGGGCAAACAGATAGTCAGGAATAGCCAGCATGGACTTATGACGGCTAAATCATGCTTGACATAATTACTTTCTACATTGAAATGAGGAAGAGGAAGCAGAAAGAGTGGTGCATGCAATATACCTTAATTTTAGATAGATTTCTTATGCCATCTGCCACAGTATTTTCACTTGGAAGTTCATGAAGTGTGTACTGGAAATAAGGATAATTAAGTGGACTGAACATTGGCTGGATTTTTATATATAAAATGTAACAACCATTTATTGAACATCTATTTGGTTCCTGGTAAGAAGCAGAGTGCTCTTGGGGTCAGTACTGAAGCTCAGGTAATTGAATTTCTTTATCACTGGCCTGTGTCATGACACAGACTGCACTTTTATCAGATCTGTTGATGACAGCAAATGGGGTCAAATGACTGACATACTAAACTCTAAAACTTAATTGAGAGAGAACTCGGGAAACTTGAGGCTTGGGAAAACAGAAACATATTTATCTCAGCACAAAAGAAATGCAAAGGTCTGTATCTGCAGTAGAATAATCCATGCATTAGAGGCTGGTAACTGACTGTTGGAGAAACAAAGCTGTTGGAAAGGAACGATATCCTTGTGGGTGTCCAGCTGAATACAAGCCAGCAAGGTATTGTCATCCTAAAGAAGGCAAACCATGCACTAGAGCTCCTTAGGGCAAGCATGGCTCGTGCCTTTGAAGGAAATTACTCTCTGCTTGATGCTAATGAAGGCACGAAGGGACTGCTGTGTCCAGATGTGAATCCCTACTTGAAGCACAGTGTTGAGTAGGTGGAGAAAGTCCATTGGAAGGCTACTACAGAAAGCTGGGGTACACATGTCTCATGAGGAGAGGTTGAGGAAAGTGGGCTTGTTTATTCTGCTGCAGAGGAGCCTACAAACATGGCCTATAGCTACTTGATGGGACAAGTGGGACAAAGGTGGTGGACAAACTCTCCTCTTCAGTGGCAAATGATAAGAGACTATACTCTTGGGTTGCATCTTGAGAGGTTCATGTTCATCAGGAGAAAAAATTTGCAGAGCAGACTAGTGCTGCAGTGGAACAGGTAGTGGTATCTTTATTCTAGAACCTTTCCAAGACTTTGACAGATAAAGTACCAGTTGACTTGCATTGTTGTTGATGGACTAACTGAGCAGGAGGTTGGACTAAAGATGCCTTAGAAATAATACTTTTATGATTAGAGGAATTTTATTTCCATTACTACTAACTCAACCAATGACAAAAAAAAAAAAAAAAAAATTTATGAACACAGATAATTCTGCCCAGGGTATTTCTAGGCAAAGCTGTCACTGTTAATGTTGGTTCATCAATGAAGAAGTCTGGAAACATTGATCGTAGTTATGGCTTGAAATCTCCTACATCAGTTATATTTTTAAAGACTTTTTCAAAACCAGAATTGTTATTAGTAGAACACAGTTCTGCAGCTGAAATCAGAGGAATCCCTCCCCATTTTACCTTTTCTCCCTCCTTCTAACTCTGTCAGTTTTAGGTTGTATTTGAATCTGAAATGCTAATGCCATAATTTTGGCAGAAGCTCCTCAATGTATCATGAAAAAAAAAAGTAAAAAGTAAACATTTAAAAGGCTCTTTATGTTTATTTTTAACTGCAAGTTTGACGTCGAGAATGAAATATTAAAAACTGAGATAAAATGAAAAATCATTCCACATGAATAGAAGTGGTTTTACGTTACAGCTCCAACAAACAAAAGAGAGAAATAAAAGAGAGGAAAGGAAAAAAAAAAGTCCTGCAGACTGCTTTAGGAAGTTTCTATGCATGACAGAGAAAGGTGGTGAGCTAGGTGACAGTGCCTAGGGCAATGTAAAAATTCTCACATTGAGCTCTACTGCTGCTGCTCAGGGTACAGCACATGGTTTGTCTGGCTCCCCAACAGTAGAGTTTCCTGAGATAAGACTATAGATGGACTACAACCATTTCTTAGGACATTTCTTCAGAGTAAAATGAGGCCTCTGCTTGTCCAAATAAACAGGTGCTAAATTTCATTGCCACTATGCTATTTGCTCTGTATCAAAATTTTCCAACGAACCTCCTTCTAGTCAGTCAGTAGAAGAATGGAGTGACACCTTTTGAGCTTGATATTCACTTTCTTACTCTAATATGCAAGAGCATGTGAAAGTAAGTGCTATTTGTTCCTGGATAGTTTGGAAAGTCTATGTGCTGAAAAAACAACTGCTTTACTATTTGTATCAATCATAACACCTATGAATGTGAGCGAGCTCTGCTGTTGATCAGTTCAGACTACTTCCATCAATACAATATAAAAATGTATGGCATGCACTCAATGTAATATTAATGATGATCAATCATAAACAGGTTTCAGAATGCATTTGAAAAGTCTGTCTGAGCTGTAATCACTGTTTTTGTGTGTCCAGCCACTGGAGGATATAGAAGAGATCTTTGGAAGGCCTTAAGGTAAGTTTTTGCATGTGGAAATTGTCAAGTAATATGAGATATATATATTACAACTATTGTATGCTTGTTGTCCAATGGTGACTGCTAATTACTTTCCACTACAAATCACAGTTATAAAATGCGTTATAATTTTCCCATGAATATAATATTTTCTTTATTGTAATTTTCGGTTTTCTTCAAGTCCCAGTAGCTTCTACAATTCAGGTAATGATTCTTATAACATCACTTTCAGCTTCAGAATCTTTATATTTGCATTCACAGAGACAGTTCCATCATCTTAGCATCATTTCAGAATGGGTATGGGCAGAATGCAGAAAAAAAATATATTAAATAGTGATGGCCAAATATCCCCATTTAGTAGTCATTTCGAAAAAGGAAAAATCCAGTTTTCTTCAGAACCATTATTTCCATTTTAAATCCATTCTCATCACTAAACATAGGTAACTAGAATTAGTTACTTTGGTGGAAATAAAATATTCTTTTTGTTCTAGTCATGTTTTGTACGCTGTTGTTTAGAGGTGGAGGTGATGAGAGGTATGGAATAAGGATAATACATTTCTTTAAAATCTCAATAATTTTTTTTCTTCAGAATAACTTGTCTTGACTTTTTTTCACTTTTGTTCTTCATGTTAATTCCATTCAGTTATGCAGTGTCCAGGGTGGTTATTCATGCGAGACAATGTGGTGAAAAATAGAGATTTGCAATGGGAATAGGTGTTTCATGAATATTGCGGTTTATTTTGCATATTTTTCTGATTAACTTAAATCTGTTGAAACCTTCAAAAATTATAGGTTGAGCTTCCTTCAGCATAGGAGGAAATGAAACCTACAAAGAGAATTTTTGAATTTGGTATATTGCTCCTTTGTTTTGGTTGACTTTAGCTATGAATTTTGCCTATTTGTGTGCTATAAACAGAGAAACCAAGTTGTTTTTCCTTTAAGAACTTTAATTGCCATTGAGGCAGGCAGCCTGGTAGATCTTCATGGCTGGAAACAGTCATGTGAGTTTGAAAAGTTGCTTAGAACATATCCTGTTAAAGATGTTGAATGGCAACAGTCCCAGTGCTCTGTTATATGGTCATCACTACTGCAAGTGATGACATGATTGGACATGACCAACCACACTGACCACAGCGTAATGCGATACAAAGTAAATGATAGTGCTGCTAGGACAAAAGTTTTCTGTCATCCTGAATGCAAATGTAAGCTAAGACTGAATTTCCAAAGAATTTGATTTTTTAGAGACGTGCTACTTCTCACTTGAATTCTCAGGATTTTTAGCATTAATTCCAGGATATGGGAGTTTTTATTTTAATGTAATTTTCTTTCTTTAGGTAATATACCTCACTTTAGAAGAGTATCCCAGTCTTTCTTGACTTTGGATCTATTGGTTGTGCAATGGAATTCTCACAACCTGTGTCATTAGATTTCCGTCTCATCTAATAGAGTGCTTATATCTGAACAGTAAAAATCAGTATGATCTAGTTTCATGGCTAGAGGATCATGTAAGGGAAGTGGGAGATTTGGATTTCCAGTTATTGATTAGACACTCATAGAAAATTGAACTGTACCAATAGAAAAAATGAGACAGTTTCCTGAGAGGGAAAAAAGATTCTAATAATTTTTGGAAGTGGAAGAAGCCAGTGTGAATCATGTGTGTGTTTTATTGACCCTGTGTTATTAGGTGTTGCCATGTTCTTCTAAGCCTTCTGATGTTTACATTTTTGTAATGGAGTTTCTCACGCACTTTTCATGTAAATACTCATTGTTTTGAATTCCTTTTCGGAGGAGGAGAGAATTGATGGACTGTTGGTTTGACCAGTGTGGTTGGAGAGGACAATTTCATCCTTTAATCCATGGTCACTGTTGGAATTCTATAAATGTTGAGGTATGGGGAATAAATGCTTTCTTTTTTGCCTTGGACATCTCAGCATGTGTGTGTCGTTCATTCGTGTCATATTGTGACAATTAGGCTTTTATGTGAATCAACATTTCACTACCATTTAAAAAAAAGTTGAAAACAAAAAAAAAAAAAAGAAACCACCAGTAGACCTTTTCTTTAGTTCCAACTTATTTTCTAGAGAACTGAAGCAAAATTAAAATAAATCCAGATCTGTCAGGAAAGTTAAGGATGGACTTGCTATAGGGAGAGTTCTGTTTCGTTCTGATCTGTGAGCTTTTTGAATCGAAATATAACTTTCTGTAACACTGGTATTTGTTAGCATGTGTATAACTGGTCAGAGTCCATTCTGCCTCTTTCCTACAAATCCTTACTATGTGTAAAAAATTAATCATGCTTTTGCCAAGATGGACACACTTGTGCAGATATACAAAATCTGCATCAAGTAGACCTTTTCTGCATACCATGTATTCCCACCTGGGTAGTTGTAGCTCCTTTTGCCATGTCTGCAGAGCAGAGGAAAACAACAAACAAAGAGCCCTGTCCCATGGAGGATTAGCTAGTGTTTGTTCTGCTTAATAACTTAGAGCTGTTTTCAGAAACCGTTCTATCAAATGTTGTCAAACAACTCTTCTCAAAAGAGCAATTATCCAGATGTACTGCTGCAGATTCTCTCTAGGCATCTTCAGGCTTGTTTCCAGTCTAATAATTTGACATCAATATGTCCTACTCTGTCATTTAGTGAAATACTTCCACTAAACTGAGGAAACAAACTGTGAGTTACACACAATGTACTTAAAAGCTTTGTGGAAAAATGGAGAGCACATAAGACATCAGCCATTAGGAAATACTGTTGTAAAACACATAAAGTACTTCTAGAAGCATAAAATAGTTCTTATTGCTATGAAAATGCTGTCAGGAAAAATTAAATTTAAATAAAAATTACTGGCATTCATACAGATGTAAAACTAAGTCTTTAATATCTGGGATGACAAAAACTTTGGTTCATAGTTTAAGACAGAGAGACCATGAATAAGACAAATGAATAAATTTTTGAACAGCTTTGCTGTATAGAGTACTCATGTCTTCATTTACTCATTCCTCCAATTCAGCTGAATATTCAGCTTTCAGGTTTTCTTACTATGTCAGTGACACTAAAAAACCAAATTAGTACAAAAAATTCGTTGAAATTCTTTTGCTGGATAGAATTAATAGGCAAATCCCTGTAAAATCAACATGAGAGAGAAAGTCTAATTTATTTGTAATGAGTTAAAGTGGTTGAAGTGTCAAAGTTTATGGTCCCACTTATCTTTTTGCTAAATGAAAGCCCTTTCTTCCTAGAGAAGAATTTGTAAACATGGTAAATTATTTAGCTCTGGGGTATATGTATATACGTAATATACCTATTTATAAAATATTTATGGAAGACACGATTTTATTTCTGTACCAGACTTTTGTACTATATTATCATTGAAATAATTCTGAAGGAAATAAAGGTTAATAAGTAAAACATTTTTGTGTACTAGAATACAATACAGGCATTAATATCTTTAACAGCAAAAAAATATTTTGACCAGCTGATATAGAAATTTGGATAGTTATGCAAATAAATCCACTTTTTTTAGTTTATTTTTATTTAGTTTATTTGGAAAATGGTCTGTGCTTTATTTCTGAAACTTTTTAGACTGCATTTTATCTAGTCTAAAAGGTGGAAGCTTGCTTGAAATATGCATATTTATCTTAGAATCAGTCAATAGGCAGGTTTAGTGTTTCACAAAGGAAAATAAGGAAAAGCCACTTTTTTGTGACTTTTAATTTTGAGAAGAAAGATCACTTAGGAATCAATAGGGGACCAGATATCATTTACTTAAGTAAACATCAAAGAATTTTAGATACAACAAGGTTCTTTGAATTGCTCCATTAACTTCTTGCTTTCAGTTTATCATTATCTTTATGTTGGTTCTTTCAAGTTTTTCTTCATTACTGAGGCATGTTTTAGAACATAAACATGCAGGAATTCACAGTTTTTATCGAGAAAGTAGCAAAATACAGGGTTTTTTTTTTTTCATTTTTTTCTGGTTTTGTTTCAATGCATATCTTAATTTTTTTTCCTTCTAGTTTTATTGCCTCTCTTTTTAGGGAGGATGACTATTGGGCTCCTTCAAACTAAGTACCTGAGAGGGATTTAAGGTTCCAGATGTTATTTTAGGTTTTGTTTCTGCCAGTGTAGGTGGTATTCTTGTCCCTTCAGAAATGATCTCTGCAACTGTTGAAGCTATTGTACAGATGGAGTTTTATTAAAATAAGAGGTGTACTCTTGGCTTTCTAATATAGCTTTTTTTCCAGGGTTGTGTGCAGCTGGATTGAAGCTTGTAGTCCCTTTTGTCCCTCATCAGATGACATTACAGCCCATTGTTCTATGAAAAATGTCTTCTGTTTATTTCAATGAAAAATTACGCTATTTCATTATCTTTGGGTTTTGTATTTTTTTATAAGGATGCTCCGAAATCAGCATGCACAGTGATGAACCACAAAATAAATCAGTTGTTCATCTAATTCCCTTCCCTAGGGATGGGATGCTACTGAGCCCCTAAAATCACTTAATTAGACAGTGATACACATTATGTGTAGTCATTTGCAGTATTTGAAGCAAAAATAATGACAGAGAAAAAGAGTTCACCTGTACGAACTCTTGTGTAATTGTACAATGCAGTTCTTTCTACCTTGATTAATAACCTTGACAGCAAGAATTTGGCCAGATAGTAAAATCTAGTCATAATGGAACAATTTTTAAATTTACTATCTGCGTTCTTACAAAAATATGACATTTCAGGATTTATAGGGTGGAAGTGTATAGGTTCTACTGAAATATTCTACTGATTATATTCGACATCTAAAACATGCACTCAAAGATGTTTGTCTCTATAAGACTTGGGAAATGCTGATCAGCAGAACAGATGAATTAACATGACTCTTCTGTGGTGGCAGAATAAGAATATTTTCAAAACAATGTAAATATTAGATTTCATGCAAAGTATGAAATGCAAAGTTGAATGCAATGTCAGAGGCTTTATTTTTGTGAATGATGTAGTGAGGTTTACTAGCTCAGAAATGCTTGATCTTCACTGAAACATAAGCAATGTCATTTTGAACTAGAAGAGCTGCAGAATTTATAGAAGTTGGTAGTTACCAGACATGCCTCCATGCCTTTTTCTGAATCTATAAAGCAAAACTCTACCCAGCATGATGAATTTTACAAAATGAAAAGCCTTGAGAAGCTTTCCATGCAGAGCTCAAAGATAAAAATTTTAAAGGATAGGCACAGGAGAAAACTCTACAGACACTATGGGCGATTGTCTGAGTCCCCAGAATGATGTTGTAAGCTTCCTTTTAGGTACTCATCAGCTTTGATAGAAATTTTCAGAATTAATCTATCCCTTTCCCAAGGACTAGGTATGCTGCTAAATCATAGATCTTATACCATTAGATTGGAAAAATGAAGAAAGGGTTGCTTCTCAGTTACTCTAGCGTCTTTGGAATCACTTTTTGTGTAAACTGGAAAGAAATGGTCAGGTTCTTGTACACTAACTTAATACAGAGGGAAAGTTACAGCAACAGAACAAGAAAGTCTATTGAAAGTATTTAAACCTCTGGCTATGTAGCCTTCCTTACTTGGGCTAACACCACCTGCCCTTTCTTCTCTTCCTGCTTCCTCAAGCTGTTCTCTCAAAATACCTTGCAATTACCTGTGCTCAGCCATCTCAAGCAAGTTATCCTCTTCTCCTTTTACAGAAGTTTAAACCCAATTTAGAGCACAGCAACTAGAGCAAAGATAACAGGCAACTTCCCTCCTGTTGCCAAGCATCAGATAAACAATGTTACAGTACACTAAAACAAGGCAAATGTTTGTATAATTCATATTATCACCAGCAAAATTAAAAATGTCTATCAAGGTAAGTGTAGCTACCAGAAATGTGTGTATGATGTGTGACCAACCAAATCCTAAGGGTGTATCTAAAAATATCTAAATATCTAAAAGCACCTGATCAGAGAAAATTGGACTGTGATGGTAAGTGAGGGTAGAGGGGAAGACATTTAATAAAGCTGTACAAAAATACCCAACCCAAAAAAAAAAAAAAAAGCATTAGAAGAGTCACTTGGCAGCCTGAGCTGTGCTTTTCTGACATGAATAAATAAGTGGATGTTTTTCCCCTTTTATGCATGCGTTTTGAAAAACTGTATGCAGTAATGTGATTGTTCTATACTTGGTATTTTTGGTGACTAAGGTGTCAGACACTGTCTTTTTGAGAATTCAAGATCTTAATGACTTAATTAGGTGCTTATAACACCAATGTTCTTTATCCCATGTCTCAGACCTTGAAATTTAAGCAAAATGTATATTGAAGGAACTAAAGATACACTTCAAAAGAAGAAATTCACCTATTCAGTCCCTGCAACAATAGTAGCTCTTAGACTGTTAGTAACTTGCATAGGATTTGACAGGTATAGGGTATGTATGCAGATAATTCCTCTTGCCCAGAATGACAACAGCAGTTGACTGATACCTCCTGCCATGTCCATTGATTTTATTTTGGTTGGTTGTTACCAAATTTGTTGAATGTGCTAAGTCTAACTTTGGGTTGAGGTTTTTGTCCACATGTTGGTAGAGAGTGAGGATAGATGATTAGAACAGTGATTAAAAAGCAGCTATGAAAATCAAAACTGTAGTTAAACTCTGCTTTCTAAATAATGAGTAGACTTTCTCAGCTTGTAATACAAAAATGTTGTTGGCAGTTCAATGAAATGGGTTGAAAAAATTCTAAAACAGGCAGATTGCAGTCACCAAAACATTAGAAACCACCCCTAAATTTAAATCCAAAAGCTGCAAAACAGCATTGCATGTTTGGCATGTTCCATACTCAGCAAGATGTGAACAGCTCTTTGCATTAGGTGGATCTTTGCACTTGGTATAATTAAAGGAAGTTGTATTTAAGCAGGAAAGTGGAAAGCAGTTTTTTGCAGGACCAAGTAAGACAAATCTGCTGGAAGACAAACAGTTGTAGGAATGACTACACTGAGGTGTTGAATCCTTTGATATTGCCTGCATAAGGCTACTAATTATAAGAAAACTCATCAAAAAGTGTTTGTCACTAACACTTTATCCATTGATAACCTGAAAGTCTCAATTTTCAGGGGACACATACAAATTTTGGCTTTATTTGCTTCTAAAATTCAGAAACTGGTTTGAGTTATAGATTAGGGTTTGCATGCAGATGGTTAACCCTGACCTGTGGCACCACTAACAAGGTAACAACATAAGGAGTTTCAGGTTGCTGGGGAATAAAAAGGCAGACACATGTTTGTACAGATGACCCACCTTGACCTGTGGCATCACTAACAAGGTGACACAAAAATGTCAGGATACTGTAGACAAAAAAAGAGGGGAGGTAAGGGGGGAGAACTTATCTAAACAGAATTGATATCTAGCACAGAAATTCATAGGGTATCAGTATCATAAATACCAGATGATGCTAGAAAATCAATCAAGCTAGTGCCACTGGAAAAAGGAGAAATGGGTATGTTCGGTATTTGGGAAGGGATGGAGGTGATACAGTGGAATTATTTGAGAGCTGAGATGAAAAGTACTATAGAGTTAAACAAACCTTTTGATTAAGGTGGTTTAAGAGACCCCTCTTGAAAGTCCTACGTCTGATAAATGTATTCTGGAGCAGGACAATACATCTGGGGTTTTTTCCAATCACACTTATGGTTGGACTTACTTCCAAGGTTGGAGGGGCCTGAGATGGTTCCCCAGAGCTGGTAAGGGAACACCTAGTGGGTGTTTCTTGCCATCCTAACACTTACTCATTTTATAATACCTTGTAGTTTTCTGAAACTTCAACTTAGACTTCAGTGTTCCCCAGGCAAATGTGTGCCCATCTGTCTAATGTGCCGAGAATTTTATATGTTCCCTTACTGATACTCCTCTTGCTCTTTCCTGATGGTACAAATTATATTTTCTCTTAGCTTAATTGATATAATCAAATTAAGCTCTGAGCAGTTCTTTTCAGTGTATATATTGATATATATTTATATATATATCAATTACATTAATACATAAATAAATGTTGTAATAACATAATTTTACTTTATATAGTATAAATATCTAATAATATATAAATATAATATAAAACATATATATTAATATATTCAGTGTTAAATGTCCCTGGCTTTTTGGGACTTTCCAAAGGGTCTGTGCATTGAAGAGCAATCTTTAAAAATTTTTTTTACTCTTACAAGAGTACCTCTTTTCATGTGTCTTGAGACATATATCCTGATTTAGACATAATATTTGAACTATTCATAGACTCAGCCCAAGCTGATTGAACTTCTCGTGATTTAAACCCAGCCAGCAAATATGTGCTGTGCACTTGCATGGTCACAATTACTGGCACCAATATTATATATATATATATATATATATATATATATATATATATATATATATATATATATATAAAACATTTAATAATAACAACAGCAACAATAACCACCACCACAACAATAATGTAATGAAAAAAGATATAACAAAAATAGAGAGTAATAAAACTCCAGACAGATGCGTGATGCACGAAATCACTGCTTACCCCTTACTGACCAATACCCAGCCTGTCCCTGAGCAGTGATGGAGCCTTCCCTGGGCAGTGATGGAGTTTATGTACTGGGCATGACATTCTATGGTGTGGAATATCCCTTTGGGCTGTTCAGGTCAACTGTCCTGGCCGTGCTCCCTCCCAGCTTCTTGTATACCTCCTGGCTGGCAGAGCATGAGAAACAGAAAAATCCTTGGCTTAGGGTAAGCATTGCTCAACAGCAGCTGAAACATCAGTTTGTTATCAACATCAATATCATACCAAATCCAAAACACAGTGCTGTACCAGTTGCTAGGAAGAAAATTAACTATCCCGGCTGAAATGAGGACAGTGAACTATCTTCTTCCTTTTAAATTGCTTAATATTTTAAGACAACATAAGTCTTCCTATTCCTTAAGGAGATTCCTATTAAGAATATTTTTTTTCCCTCGTTTCAAGTTTGCCTACACTTTTGGGCAGTATAGTTGAGAACTGGGATTTACAAAGATGGAAAATAAAGAAGTGTTAAATTTTTGCTGTTGATTGAATTTGTGTTTTCATAGCTTATGAAGTGTTATGTGACATGCAAATAAGAGGGCTCAGTGTGAGAGGCTACAAACTTTTTGCGTCAGAGTTGCCTAGAAATTTTGGATTTAGCTGTTTTTCCTCACACGTTGATGTGAGTTACACTGCTCTATATAACAAATTCTGGAGATTCAAATCTTGAGAATGTACAGCAAAATTTGGTGCATAATCTGAAGTATTCGAATTTTCAAACTATTTGTTCTGTTTAAAAAAAATACATTTTTATTTGGTTCTATTACCACTGATGTGTAGTCTGTATAATGGGAAGCTATTTCTCATTGTAAGTCTTTAATTTTTATTTATGGCCACAATAAAAAACTCCTACTTGATATTAACCTTCAGGTAGATAAACTTTGGGCTTTGTGTTCAAGGCTCCCCTTGTATTTGCTGCATGAAATGAAGCTCAGTATTCAGTTTCAATGTTTGCCATCAAGTAGAGTGGTAAGTGGTAATTTACCCAGTACTGATGGTTAAGGTTTAAATGCATTTCTTACTCTGAAAAGTCTGAAATTTTCAGTCAGTCTGAGAATGAAAGTAGGTGAAAACTTGAGGATATGCTATTACTTGAGTCAAATTCAACGTAATGTTTAATCAGGCTGTAAATCTGTGAGGATTTTTGGGGAGTGTGGTGGGTGGTGTTCATCTTTTGGTTTTGGTAGAGTGCATTGAAGGCTGTGTATGTTAGAAAACCTACTGCTGAAATTGTACAGGTGCTATCATGAATGTTTATTAGCCTCAGTTTTCAAAAGCTCTTAGTAAACTGCTATAAATTGGACTAAAAGGAGTCAAAGAAATTAAAAAGCAAACCTTGTTGATTTTTAGGGATACAAGTCTTCACAAGACAGTTTCTTTGGATAATTCTGTTTATACATACAAAAACTTACTGCACATTTATCAACATTAGAAATCTGCAACATAAAGACATTCAGACAGAAGCAGAACACATTTAGTAGGGAAAGGAGTAATACTGAAGTAATTTTTCCATTCATTTTGCCTCATGAAAGAATATTAAATGATCTTGGAAGCAACCAACCAACCCACAACCCCTTCAAAAATTGTTTTGTTAACAAAAGTCATTAATTCTAATAAACTTAATTATGATAACATATCCAACAACTTCAGTTGATCTAATGCAGTGTTGTCTGAGTGAGTCAATTATGTTGAATACAAGTGTTGAAAATTCACTTACTCCTCAGGCATACTAGTCACAGCCTAGCTGAGGTAGTTTGCCTATATATGTTGGGCTGAATAAAATAACCCTGCTGGTGTGACAGCATCCATACAAAGTCATTTGCATATAGCAAACACCTAGTATTTGCAGAGAAGACGTTAGGGTGTTAAAGTATTCTGCTGTAGTAATTCTCTTCATCTAAGCCAGCTGAGTTGTAGCTTTGTTCATGTTGAGAGTTAAATAAAATTTTACAGGAAATTACTTTTTTTTGCACCTGCTGTTCTTGGAAATAGCCAACAGAAGATCACCATCTAATGTGCAGTATTTCCTCCTTTCTCTGGCTTATACACTGCGTTAACAGAAAGGACTGCTTACAATATCCTTAATGAAACAGGCCATTAACCCATGTTAGAACAAAGCAGGAGAGCATCCTCATTTTTTTTCTTACAGGTGTTGGCTCCTGTCAAGGTAAGTAGGGAAAAGGCTTGGATGCTTAATCAGGGTATTACTGGTGTCCTCAGATATTCTGGGTGGCCCATGACAATGAACATCAGAAGACTCATTTTCATCACTTCACAAAATTAGCTATGTAATGTCTATTGTTCTCTAATTTCTCACTCGTCACTCCAGAAATGTAATCCCAGGTGTCTCATTCCTATGCAAGCAGATGTGGGAGCTCATAAACAGAATTGCCACCTGAAGGAATGAGTTCTCAGATCTTTTGGTTGCCAGGGAAACTACATTCTCAGTCTGTGTATGTTTACAATAGCTTCCTTTCCAAAGCTGTCTAAATTTCATGTTGTGGCACTTTGGACCAGAGTATGATAGAGAAATAGTAATATATGTCTACTAAATATTATCATTGATTTTTAAAATAATATTTACAAAAATAGGTAAGTACATTCTTTCTCCAAGTATGTATGATTTTAACAGATATAGGACAAATCTAGGAAGCAGTTAATATATATTTTTTTCTTTCTGGCTACTTTTCTGTGCTCCATTTATAACTCAGTCTCCGTTAGAGTGCAGTTAAGTATGGCCCACATGTCTAAAGAGGTACTTCTCAACAAAAAATTCTTTCAGCAGAAACTGTATTTTTTTCTCCTCCAAACATAGTATATTTTTCCTGATTACTTTGTGGCACAAAAGCAAGATGGGGGTTATTGAATTATGCAACATTAATGGGGACACTTTAGATCTAGGGAACTGTCTTTTATATGAAAGAATTTGGCAATTTCCTTTTAATAATCAAAATCTTGGTGGCATTCCTAAATTCACCTACTCTGACTAACATTTAGAGCTTTCTTTAATATACTATTCCTAATGTCCTATTTTTTCCTTCAGGATCATAAAGTTAGATTTCAGACAATGAGAAAGTCCAGTTTCCAGACAGAAGTGTCAGACACATTTTTTTTTGTTTTGTTTTAATTGGTCAATGAATTAATTTTCAAAATCTTATCTCTAACATGCATATGGACAGTGACATTGTATTAAATTTGTGCTTGTTCTCCATGGAGACAGCTTGTGTGACCCACTGCCTTTCTTCTGCACCGCTTGTGAAGCAGTGCAATTCTCCAGATTCAATACAGCAAAAGCACCTGTCCTGTGCTGGTACATGGTGTGCATGCAGCCTATTTCTAACTAATTTTCTTCACAGCAGCAGCAATCTTACCCACATTATTTCCTCCTGGGTGCTGAAATACAGAAACATTTGCTTTTTCATCTTCTGTGAAGGTCTATCATCACTAACATTTATTATTTTTTAGGTTTGATAATTTAAAAAAAAATAATAATTGGGCTTTTATCTATAAAGGCAGCTTGTAGGAAGCTATCTGGAAGATTCTGTTGTGCAGAGGCTTAAAATGATCAGACAAATCCAGACAGCATAGAAGATACCTCAGATTTCTTGTCTCTGAATGATTTCTCAACAGCATGTACATCAAAATAAATGAAGTAAATAGCTTTAGCAAAAGAATATAACTTTTTAAAGTCCCACAGGAACATTAATTCTTTTTAAATGTGAATCAAAACTGACATAGGGTTTAAAACCAACAGGCTCCAGCAGGAAGTAAAATATTCATAATGTGAATTAGTGACAAGAGCTAGGATTTGGAGCACTTGCATTTGAATAATGTTTGTGTAGCTCAGTAAGAGAAACTATTACTGAACTGAATGTAATTGCTATGGGCATTGCAAAAATTTAACATGAATTCCATATTTGTAAAATTAATTAAAAAAGTAACATCATATATCTAAAAACGCTGAAAACTGAAGGATTTTAACAGCCTGGGTGCCAGCTGGAGTTCAAGTTATTTTAGCCTCCTGTATAAAATTCTGAGGACATTGAAAAGACCATAATTAATCAGTGACAGAATAGGTGAGATTGCTAATAGCTGGTCCTTCCATTAGTACATTAAATCCAAAATGTTACAATAAAATATTATCTACTGACAGATTCAAAGCAAGATACAGCAGTTCAGTCTGGATGAAAAGGTGGTATGTGGAGATACATGTGGTATTTGTCAAGTTTTATGTTTCCTGGTGTTTGATGGGAAAAGAAAAAAAAAAGGCAAAATTTAATTATCCTTCAAGAGCTTATTGAGGTGGGCAGTATTTGTATTGCATGAGCTTGTATAACTGTGATGCTGCTCTGTTAGCACAGAGGAAGATCTTGGGTGAGTGAATCGGTAGACCTGCATCCAGAAATGAATGAATTATAAACGTACCAAGTGACCTGGATCTGCCATTTGTTCATTTGAATTTGGAACTCAGTAGCCAGTAAACTGATTTATTTGAAAAAAATGCTCATATTTAGATGGATAATTATTATGAGATTAATGGCTAGATTGTAGTAAAGCTGATTCTTTCCTTTTTTATTTTTTTTTTACCTGACAGAACATAGAAATAATTAGTTCAAAGAATTCTTTGATACAGTGGTCTCAGAATTTGCAATATGTGCCCAAGAGAGTGACCCTGAAGGACTATTAAACAAGTGCATCTTATTATAATGTTGTGCTAACGTCTTTAATACATTTGAGAAACTGAAACAGTTTATGGAGGAGTTCTGTACTGTGGGAAGTATGTCAATACATATTTAAAGCTTTATATTATGTGATTTTTGACTTGAATGGGTGAAGAGGCTCACACAGGAGCTGAGAACATCAGCTGGGATGCTGTGCAGGAGCTGCTGACAGAGTCAGATCTGTGCCATTAAACTGGCTCGGTGGTGGCTATGAAGAATCCTGCATTGAGTCACAGATGAGAGAGATATTATTGTATATTTTAGGTCATATTTTAAGGGAATTAACAAGGTTATTTTAGAGAAGAAATCATAGGTCTGTTGATATCTGAATTGTAAACCTGCTCTTGTGGCTTGTGCTGATGAAGGGACAGGATATTTATATTTCTGTAATCTAAGTTAATGGTAGGAAAGAAAATCTTCATGCACAAAATGGTTGATATTGAGCAATATTCAATACTTTGATGTTGAGTAGTTGAGTCCATGTCATTCCCTACTTTTGTGCCCTGTGTTGCAGCCTGTGTGTCCAGATAAGAGACTTAATTTTCTGAATTTCAACTTGACTAACTCCCTGAATATCTGGCCTGTTTGAAGTAGAAAACTTAAATTCCAATTTTACATTATATTTATCCATCTTTTAAAGACTCATTTTCAGAATTTCATTTTCACTTCTCAGTAGTGTCTCCCTACAACACCTCTCAAAATCAAAAGGTGTAGTGCACCAATAAATTTGTTGCCCTTTGTTGAAAGTAATCTTTTCAAATCAATTGTTGTATTGCTTTTCCCCCATTCCGTTTCTCACTTTCAAAGTGGTCATGATACAGTTATTTGAGATAAGTAAATCTCCTTACTAAAGGGAACATTTATTTCAAGTCCCATTCTGTAAAGAACATGATGCATTAACAGCTTAAAATCTGTCATAACTTTCTTCAATTTGTAGGTACATATTTTCCATTCTGATTTCAATCACCATGTAAGTTTTCTTGAACTGCTTCATGTATTCTACACAGGAGATGAGTGATGAGAGCTTGAAAGAAAAAAGAGGGTGAAATGCCTTTGAGAATACTGATTTAGTAAAAAAAAAAAAAAATTGAGGACTTTGAGCTCACAGCACTTGAGTGCACCTATTTCCTAGCCAAAATACACCCTTTTTATTTGGATAGGATTTGCACAGACCAGCTGTTGGTTTGTCTCAGCACATCTTCTGCTTAAATGAAGTATATCCCTTGTATGTACGCTGTTGCTGGCAACATACATATCAGTGACTCTACCATATTCAATAGTGAATCTCCTTGGGCTTCTTCTTTAGTGTCTTCGACTGAGGCTAGAGGCATATTTTTGTTGTTTGGGATTTTTTTAAAGTAAATCGTCATTATTTTAGAGTGGACTATCTCCTTGCAGTAAGAAAATTACTGTACACTGGTCTATGCTGTTGAGGCCTCTTGAGACAGAACTTCCAATGGCTTCTGTTATTTGGCAAACAGGGCTTATTTATTTCAGATTAGTCAACTAATTATTAATCTTGCCAAGTCATGTTTTATTAGAAGCAATCTGAGTTTGTTACCAGAGTGAGATGTTCCTCAATTAATTCAGTGTTTCCTCACCTGGAATTCAACAGGATTTTGAGTCTTATTCATTCTTAAATGAATTCCTGGACATGAACTTTGGAAAGGAGTATATTGTTTCCAAAGACAAGTGAGAGTGCAAAGGACAATGAAAAAAAATTTACTTAAATGGAAAATATTTCATTTTCACTTCTCAATACTGTCTCCCTACAACACCTCTCAAAATCAAAAAGTGTAGTGCACCAATAAATTTGCTGCCCTTTGCTGAAAGTAATGTTTTCAAATCAATTGTTGTATTGCTTTTCCCCCATTCTGAGAAATGAGGTGACGTATCAACATTGTGTTCTGTCCCTCAGCTATAGTGGAGCACTGCCCTTGTGGATTTTTTTTTTACCATTCAGTAACTGCAAGGCCATTTGCCTTTCAAATTAATGACAGATAAGCTTCTGCACACTTTCAGCAGGACAAGTGTGTTCCAATGCTAAATCACCACTTAAAGGCTAAAACCATTAATTATCATACCAATCTTTCCCTTCAGAACTGCAGCTGGCAATAAGTGTAAAACTATTGAGAAACTGGTCATGTTTCTGAGAACTCCAACTTCTGGTCTGTTATTTTCTCCTGCTCCAATAGCAGATTTTGCCATTATTAGCAGAGTCAGGCCTAACCAGCTTGTTTTCGATTTGAACATATGAATGAAAAGCTTTTCAAGTAGGGCTTTATATCAAAATATTGCTTTAAGTAAATAAGATGCAAAAAAAGGGCTCTATCTGCTCCCTGATCACAAAGGTCTTAAACTTCTTTAAAAGTATGAGAAGTTATTAGTTGTTCTTAGCATTACAGAATATTCTTCTGTGGAAAGGCTACAGATATATATGGATATTATAAAACCGATTTCAGTGGGATGTTGAACGATGTTTTACTGTTGAGTCAGACAAGAAAATGTTGACATAGTGAAAATGCCCTTTGCAATGCAAGGACTCTTTTTATTAATACTTTATGGAAACTGCATTTCAAGGTCATGGATTGAAAAAAAGAAAATAGAACAAGATGTTGCCTTGTTGCAGTATCAATGATTTGGGATCATAGAGTAAATGTTCATTTTTAAATGATTTTTTTCTGTCTTGTATTGCTACATTTGAGTGAAAGATAATTATGGAGATACTGAAATAGAAGGGTTTTGTTGTAGTGCAACTCAAAGATGCATGGAGAGCTCAAAAATTTTACTGGTTCAGAGTGATTCTAAAGCTAAACCTAAAATTATTATGGGCGTTTTTCTGCTTGAGGTGATTTCTTCTGTGAAGGGGTTTTTTTGTATTTTTTTTTCCATTCATTTCTATTTCTTCTGGCATATTGTCAAGAATAAAGAGAATATGTCCAACTTAGATAACAATTCTACTGATCAGCTTATGGACAATGAATTCAGCTCTAGCAGACTTGGCAGAATGAAACTGGAACCAAGAACTCATTCTTTGAAATTCTTGTAGGTTAAGAAGACCTAAGTAACTTGATAGTTTCAATTCTCCACACTGCATTCAATACAGGAAAAAAAAAATCTGCATTTAAATAATTATCATTGTTTCTATAAGACAGAACTGTATTTTTCTCAAATACCAAAATTCTAAGAAAATTCAATTAACAGTTCCTATGTTCAGAATACTGAATAAAGTTTGTGTTCTTACCTTTTGTGTAGGTTAGCTTTAAACACAGAAAGACACCCAGTGCAAATAGGCTTTTTTCCCCCATGTGTTTGTTTATTCCCTTAACCTGCTGGATTAATTAGGTGGGTAGATATTAAGTATCCCAGAAGTGGTGGAACTGGAACTGTCATCATAAAATGATGTTGGTAGTGCATTTGTTCTCCATTTTATCCTGTGGGAATAAGATGGAAAAATTACACTTCTATCTCAGAGCGTTTTCCAATGTACATTTTAAAGGCCAACATCAACATTGCCTGGGAACAGTGGGATTTTGACATAGACCTGGAGCGGGTAGTTTTGGGAGTCAGTGTGAATTCAGCTAAATATTAAAATCCTGGATACGTTTGGGGTTATAAATGTCATGGAAGGTAAGGTGCTAGGAACATCAGTCTTTGTAGCTGCTGCCATAAGCACATTTACATTGAGGACTAATTATTCCTAATTTTTTCTGCTTAATTACAATTTCATCTCTAAATAATAAGAAGTACTGTATGCAAAATGCAAATAGTCCTTGAATGCTATGTCCAAGCTGTTATATTTTCAAATACATAGAACTCCTGTAGTCAGAAAAAACCATTTAAAAATGTTCTATCCTTAGGTCATCCCTATTCCATCATCCTGTTCTAAGGTCAGATTAGCAGTTTGTGAATTTGAATTAACTGATTTGAGTTGAGATAACCTGATTTGAACTGACTGTATTTGTACTCTCGCCATGTATCAGATTTTAACTGATGAAAAAGTATTTTATAAGTTGACTTTGCAATGCTGAAATTGCTGGAAAATAATTTTTGGTTATTAAATTTGAAAAACTAACAAGCAAACAAACCAAGTACATAAGTGTGCACTTTTCCCTTAGTATCCCCTCTTTTCTTCAGAAAATGATGTAAGATGTAGGAGTCACATTTACGCTTTGAAAATGTAGTTTAGGAAAGAAAATATGGAATCTGGTCTCAGTGGAAATGCAAACTATGAGCGTAGATAGCATGTGCTGTTGCAGAGCGACTGGATTTTCAGCCTGAATGCTTGAGAGTTGTCTGTTTACAGTAGTGTAACAAGCTGCCAGTTGTCCTTCTGTTATTTTTTTCCCTAAAGTCATCCATGCATTTCTTTCTTTCTCTTTGCTTCTGTGTTTTGTTTTTATTTTTCCTTTCTGCCTTGTAACCTAATATTGTGTCTTCTTCACCCTTCCCTTTTTTCTGTATTTTCTGTCAGCAAACAATGACATTGTAAACCTTTGATAGATATTTCTACCAGAAATACTTCTTATTTTCTGGTCTAGAAATTAATATCATGCCATGTATAAATAGAAGAGTTTCCTAAGTTGACCTTTATTCACTACTGAGGCAAACTGTAGAAGCAGACTTCTTTCAAGATGACTCTGCCTGATGTGCCATGCTCTTTCTTCTCTCATGTTATGCATCATAACATGTGTTTTCTGCAAATTAATTTCTCAATGCAAATAGGGTTTTGTGTGTGGCAATGTAAATGAGCAAAATCTTCTATGTACAGTAACAAAACAGATGACTCCTCTATAGGACTGAAGTATTTTTCCTACGATAAGGAGAGTGGGTGCTTGCTAACTGTAGCTATGACCTGGCTTGATGGGTCAGAATTTGAGTGAAAATAGTGTTTAATGAGTTAAAAAAAATATATATATATATATATATATAGTGGTTTAGCTCTTTTCCTTTACTACTGAAGATTTATAAAATAGCACTATTAATAAAGTAAATGAAAATAGAATATTGTATTTCTTCCTCTGCTTTTTTCCCTAATCTTTCTGATACTGTTTTTCTTTTCCAGAATATTGGTAAAGATTATCTTCTGATTGACTGGGGTATAAAATAGAAAGGAATATAAATCCACTATTTAATAGTCTTTTTTAATGGAAATGTGTGGTAGTCTCTGCCAAATACACTTTTGGTATTTTCCTAACTATTGTACATCATTGCACTGTCATGAGCATCTATGTAAAAACTTTGGTTCTCAGCAAAATACCACATGAAGGTATTGAAGAGACCATTTTTCCTGGTATAAGTTTTCATGTGGTATTAAAAAACTGCAAAGACAACACATTTTGACATTCTTTTATTATTGCTACAATACTTATGAAAATTAATTATAGTTTTAACAACTTATAATAATGATGTAATGAAATAATTTAATTTCCCATAAAATAGATCCTTCTCTAAGCAGTCATTAACTGTGCTCTCCTTCCCCATGTATTTCCTCTGATTAATATTTATGAATCATTTTATGTAGAGTGGTGTTCAACTTCAAGATCCAGGAAGGGAGGGTAAAAACAGGAGAGAAGGGAATAACTACAATAAAGGCTTTTTGGAGTTGTTTTTATTGTGAAAAGAGTGAGGGGACACATGACAAATTTAATGGCCTGGCACTGTAGGAAGAACCACTGAAAACCTTCCATAAGAAAAACACTTTCTGATTCTGAGGAAATGTTTTGATGGGAACATATTGATTTTTTTTTCTCTGCTCTCAGGATATACTAGCCAGCCTGCTTGTTTGTCAGTTTTCATGCCATGCTGCTCCCTTGTGCTGTCAGGGGAGCAGGAGGGTCCTGCCAATGCTCTCTGTTTCTGTTTGAACCTAACTACACAGTGATCCAGTGGTTCCTGACCTCTAGGCAGCTTTGTCTTCAGCCTGCTCAATTTCCCAAAAAAAAAAGTCTCTCTAATGAGTTGGAGAGTCCTGAGCATCTATGTCCATCATTCAGTCACCCCATAAATCACTTGCATCCCCATTATATCTTGTCTTACAATGAAACTAGTAGTTAGCTGAGTTTCATATCACTGATGTGTTTGTATAAGTATTTCTAGAGTTTTATGACATGAAAAATGTATGTATTGAGACTCATAAGTAGGGAGGTGATTAATGTGTCCTTTGCTCACCAGACTGTCCAGAAGAAATATACCTGCCCCATAAGTGCCCTGACAAGCTCATAATAGAGGCCAGTTACCGAGGCAGTTAGCACTTCAAAAACATTTCTGCATGTCACCAGTATTTTGTCAGGTGGCCTTACACTAGCAGGGGACTCATGAGTAATATCCTGATCACATTGATCAGGGGTGTTCTGGTTTATAGGAAATGTGGAAGGATATATGCACATTAAGTAGAATTCCAGCAAAGATTCTTCAAGTTAGATGTTGCAATCTGGAAAGCAGTTCCACAGGGATGTATGCTTTCTGATGAATGAAAATTCAGATCTAAGAAACACAGAATCTCTCTCGTCAGCTCATAGCTAAATGAAGCACAAAAAAAAAAAAAAAAATTAGAAATGAACCCCAAAGTGGCTAAAGATGTGTTCTTTCTTGACTATTTAATGTCCAGTTTTTGAAATTAAGGGAGGGGTTTTTTTTATATTTTATGTTTGAGAGAATAAAACACCTTCATGATTTTATTTTGCATCTTCTCTGATATGGCAGCAATTTCTAGAAAATTGTAAAGTAACATGAAATTCTTCTCCTGGGAAAATGATGAGAAGAACAGTCCTGCCCTTGGTGTAGTTGAAGCTCTCTTGTGCTCTCAGTGTGTAACTGCAAGGAGATCCTGACTGTGTCCTCTCCAGCACTTCCCAGAGCAGCTGAAGATAGCAGGTAGCTGTGAAAGCCTCCTTGGTCTTTCTTCTCCAGATTGATCTATGTAAGTGTGTCCCCATGGATTCTGTGCTCCACTTGTCCAAGCAGCTGGGCACTCGTTGCAGCTTGGTACTGCCCTTGCTGTCGTGGGGAACCCCAGCAGGGATGCAGGCCAGAGACTCTGTGTGCCCCTGTGCTGTGGTGTGGGGGTGAAGGTGCTCATCTCCACAGGGCTGCTGTGTTGCTCCTGAGTCCTTCATCCTCCCTGATGCTCCACAGCCTGCTCACTTGCTCCTGCAGCTCCATACTGAGGATTTTGCCCTGTTGAGCAGGAGCTGCTGGCCTGGTTCTCTTTTTCATTAATGTTTTTTGTTCTTCTTTTGCTGGGACTCCCTGCCTTTTCTTCATCCGAATTTTTCAAGGTTAGGGGTGGGCTGTGGACAAATAGAGGCAATTGTCTCTAATCAGGTTCTTTCAGATGTTCCACAAGGAGGTTTTCACGTTTACTGTCAAATTTACTAATGTAATGTATTTTGCACAATACAGAATTTTTATTTAACAAAGGCATGCAGCAATGCCCACCATAATATAGCAATTGCAATAAATAGTTTGATGATAGGAATGTGATTCGTTTTATCAATCTCTGTGTCCTGATATTGGGTATCTCCAGTCACAGGCAAGGAGTACATGGCTGAGGTCAGCACAAATTTGTTTTTTTTTTCAAATACTCTTTTATTAGTTGTCCGGTTTTATATTTTTTCATATATTTATGTGCTGGGCTGAGCCATATACACACTTTCCCCTGCACACACCAGGCTGGTCACACAATTAGAAGGACATTGGTGTCTACTCATTATCTCAGGAGAGACAGTTACAGAGCAGCCAAATATCCAAAAACAAAGGTGGCCCTCCAGTTCCCCCTTGTTTTGATATAAGTTCATCCTGCTTTAAAATAGGTGATCATTCTTGACATTCTTCTTTTTGCCTGTAAAAGAAGTTTTGAACCTATTACTCAGCAAAAGCAATAACTGCTAGGAAGAGTGGAAGTATTTTAGTGTTTTGCATGTGTTTAACTTCTACCCAGTCCCACCCACAAAAAAAAGAAAAATATTTCTGTTAGTTTGCTATCGATTTGGCAGATTTTTAATAAATGGTGGTGCAGAATACAGCCTTCCTTTCTCTTTCTAAAAACATTTTCTTCTTTATGTGTCCTGGATTTTTTTTTTCCATTTTATTTTTGGATTTTGTGTGCAATATTCAATATGTACTTTTTACTGTTGCAGCAGTTATAGTCAGTGAAGTAGTGAGGACCTCATGAATTATAGATGACTGTTACATCCAGGAATCTTGGATGAATAACAGTATTATTGGATAAAATTCAAGTCAGAAATGTGTTCTAATAAATGAACTTAAGTCTTGTATCTGCCAAGTATGTGAAATACCATGCAAATACCAAGTAAAATAATGTTAAGAAATCAGTCTACAAGAAAGTTTGTAAAAAGGAAGGTGCACTTACTAGAGGGAAGATATTTTGCAGCTGCTATTTTTTCCATTACTTTTGACAGTGGTGGCAGTGCAGTTGAAATGACTGTAATTAATATAGTTACATAATTGTTATTCCTGTGTTTCTCAGCCTGAGGTGAGGCTGCTCACTGCCCTAGAACTATATAGTACCCACGGCTCCAGTGCGAGGCCTATTTTCACACATATTCTCACATACTAATTGCTCTTTTGAGATATATATTACAGAGCTCACTGAGTTTAGGGTTGTTTTAGTCAAATCCTAGCCGTGAAAAATTAGTAATTGGATGTAGATTACTACTGTGATTTTTAGCTGCACAGTTTGTGCAGGATTAAAAAAATGTGCAAGTTCTGAGTGGCTGTTGATTGCATGGGAGCATGAGAAGGGGAGACTGTCTGAATGTATCTGTAACTCAAAGGATGAGACATAGTAGGTGTGACCTATTAATAGTTATTTCTGAGTAAAATTGTAAAAAATAATATATGAACATGAAAACTGAGTTACTTAGTGATTACTTTCCCATTGGGTATTTGTAGGAAAAACTATAATCAAAGCTGAAAATTTTATATGTTCCTTTTATTTATTAGTCTCTACAAATTTCGTCATGATGTTGAAAGAAGCAGAACAGAATTAAAAAATTAAAACAGAAGACATTTATAAGGAAATTAGAAAAATTTCAAAACCATATATATTATACAACCACATGTAGGACAGTTACTAGGGAACTAGGTAGACTGAAATGAATGAATGAATGCTTTCCTGGATTCTGTTACTGCTGGTCTGATCCCATATTTAATGCTTTCATAAATTTTTAATGTTTTCTATGGGAGCACTTGCCTTAAGGCTGGTGGTTCACTCACCAAAGCAGCAACATGGTGTGTAAAATGACCTCCTGCCCATGGCTGGTTGCAGGAACAACAGCACTTTGAAATTATGCCTCTGGAGAAGTTATAATGGTTTTTCAGAGGATTTGTAGAAGCAACTTGTACTCAGCTTCTTGGCCTGACCATCCTCAGGTGGTATCACCCACTTCATTTTAAACTTGCTTGCTGAAAGTGCACACATATGTCATTTATTCAGTTTTTGTTCAACTTTTGTTCGACTGGAACAAAAGTTCCCAGTTTATCTGGGAGCTCTTTGCAGAAGGCTTAACTGGTGAATTTTTGCATGTTATACCCTGTGTTTGTATAGCTGAGAAATGACTCACACCTCTCAGCTGCACCAGCTGTTAGCAGGCTGTAAAAGCTTAAATGTATCTTGCTGCATTTGAATCTTAACGTGCAAATTCATGACTGCAGCTGCCAACAGAGTGTGGTGCAATGATGGCAGCACAGACAGCTTGTTCCAAAATGCCCTCTTGACTGTAGCCTTCCTTCCAATATAGAGCTGCCTTCTACGCTTCTCCCATTCTTGGGCATCTTTGAAGTTGGTCAAATACTGCATCTGAGCTGCCCTGCGTGAGCATTTTTGCAACTTCCTGCTGTATCACTAATTTTGTGGTGCATCTTCATTATCATTATCATAAAATAATTGGCAGACCCTAGATGAAACTATGTATGTCTGCTTGGTGTTTGAAGCATAACCCCCTGCTAAACAGTCTGGCTGCATGCACGTTTTAGTGTTATCAGTAATTTTTACATTCTTCTTGGGAGAGAGGCAAGAATTGATGGAAGATTGACTACCACGAGAATCTGAGTACATGTGCATTTGTTGAAGTCTCTGCAGTCAGAATAGTTTGATTAATGTTTTCCCAAATCACATCTCAGAAGTTTTTTCCTTTTTATATTTAAAACATTGCAGTTGTTAAAACATTGAAACAAGTATGATAAAAACTTTCAGTTGGCTGATTACTTAAATGCTAGATGGAATATTTATTTTGAATGCTCCTTTTTTAAACTGTGGTACCATTTCTGTTTTTTATAGGAAGTAATAAAATTCTCTATAGTTTTGCAAGTGTGTCTTCAACAGCATTAATGAAATCTATACTGGAAAGCAAGATCTCTCTCTTTTTTTATATATACACATTTTATTTTTGGCGAGGAAAACTGCTGCAGATGTACAAAGAAAAGGACTACCTAAAAGAGCCATTTGAAACGAGTAAGTACAAAGATTAATTTTCAGTTCTTAATTACATGCAAATTCAAACAATTGTTTTTGAAAAGTGTAGCTGTATATGCCAACTCAAGTATTATTCCCATGCAGAATGACCACATGGGCTTCTGTCATTTCATAGGCAAAATAACTGTGAACATAAGGTGGTGGCTGATTTGTTTGGAAAAAGAGGTTTTGAGCTACCTGTATTTATAACACAGATCTCAGTACAAAACTACTCCCTGACATCAGTGTCTTTTACTTTTTCTTTTCTTTCTTCCCCCTGCCCCCCTGCTCCCCCCACCAAACTGGGAAATATTAAAATTATTATTAAGCTACTATTGTATTTTTTTTATATTTTCTGAATATAAATTGTCTGTACAATGCTATATGATGTGATGTGATTACATAGGATTTTACTTGAATGAATCATAAGCTTTATATGTAATTCTAACCATGGTTATTTAATTTTTTTTGTTGTGATAATAAATACTGAAACTCTAATTTAAAGCCCTTAATCTCATTTTTATAACACTAATTTTTAAAAATCCACCATGAAATAAAACTATGTAAAATAAGTAGTGATTTGCTTTTGCAGATTCATTTTGAAAAACTATTTTCAAGCCAGAATCCCTGTCTGCACTAGATAGATATAGCAGTAATTTATTCCAGGATGTGTTAATGAAAATAAATTTAAAAGACCTTCTCACAATGTCTTTTTCAACCTTGGAATAAGTTAAATAAAGTCCCTTAGCTAATCATAAACCATAAACTTGTGTAGCTTTGGTGATATATGTTCTGTCAATGAGTCAGACTCCTCAGCAATGGAATAATTATCCTAATCAATAAAGTAAATTAGGAATAAAAGACAGTGTAAGAGGAAGATGCTAGGTAGGACAGTGAATAAGGTGTTGGTATTTCACTTGTTTGATCTTGATTTCACACAAAACCTCAAAATACTAAAAATAAAAATGCCAAGATTAGCTTCTGTTGAACAAATTTTATTTATAATCTTAAATAAATAGTCATGGTAAGTCAAACCAGAAAGGTTGCACTCAGAAGACCTCCCTAAGTTTAATGGGACTTAATGTTCTGATTAAATGCTGCAGCCAGCACTGACAGCCTTCGTAAGCTCCTCCCAAACTTGAAGATAAAGTGCTGTAGTGTATCAGGTACGTCAGAGGCTAGAAACCTAGAGGAGTCATATGGATTGGTGTGGGGATTTTTGCTGCTCAATATCTGATCATTAGAATTCAGGAGCCTGGATATTAAGTAATTTGCACCCACTGTAACACTGGCACATGAAGGACAAAGAGCTGCATCTCAGTCTACAGCAGGAGGGTCCAAGAGTTACAAGGCTGACATAATTGTATTTAAAGCGGGGGATTGAGGAAAAAGCTGTGCAGTTTAGTGGTAGTAGGATATTTAAAGTTATTTGACCATTTACTAAGCAAATTAAACACATGGGAAGTATCAAAGGCACAGCATCACCTTACTAGAGAGAATAAAAAATGCCCATTTGGCTCCTCCTACAGCCAGCCAAAGAGAGCAAAAGGTGTGAAATTCCCCAGGATTACATAAGCAGAGAAATACACTTCCCAGAGAACCATTTAAACTGGCAGCTTAGAGACAAATAGGATTTACTATGGGGTGCAATGGAAAGATCGATTTGCAGTGGGTCAGTCATAAATTTGGGGATTTTATGGAAGGGGATTTTGGCGTGTGTAGTGTATTATGAGAGGCTTAAAAGAAAGAGCAAAGGGTCGGAAAAGTAAGGATCCAGGTGGATTGGGATGAACTGGCTTAGGAAAAGAGAGGGGCAAGGGCTAAATAAGTCTGGCCATGTTTGAACATCTTGCTGCTTGGTAAACTTGTGTGACAGCTCTTGTGCTTGAACTGCAGTTTGTCCTATGTTCTCATTAAATCCTAATTCTGTGTTCTGTGTTCTCTTTCTCAAGAGGAATAGTGAAGGGGAAAGAGCTGATTTCTGCTTTCGGGTGGCAAGCATCAGGACACAAAGAAATGAAACAAACTTGCATCAGGGAAAGTTCAGGCTGGACATTAAGAAAAGGTTCTTCACTGAAAGGGTGGTTGGTCTCTGGAACAGGCTTCCCAAGGAAGCGGTCGTGGCACCAAAGTTGCCAGAATTCAAGGAGTGTCTGGATGAAGTTCTTGGTCATGTGGTTTATCATATGGTTTATTGTTAGGTGGTCCTGCAAGGAGCAGGGAATTGTACCCAATAATCAGCATGTGTCTTTTCCAGCTTGTGCTATTCTATGAATTTATGACTCTAATTAATAACTAATTTAAATTAATTTAAGAAAAGAACAAAGATTAACTTGCAAGTTAATGTTAAACCATTAAGGATTTCAAAACTGGCTCTGATGACTTATTGTGAAAATATTTTCGTCATGATCTATCCTTCTAAATTTAGAAATCTTCAGGTTTAGGCTCCCACTCTGTCCTGTGGAGAAAGCAGCACCTTCAGAGTGATCCATTTCATCCTAAAATTAATCTCCACCTCGAGTTGTGTTTCTCTCTAGCAGACAGTGGAGTCTGGATGACTGATATTAGGAAATTAATCTCACTCAGCTGAAAGTAGGTAGAATGAATCCCATCTAAATGACAACTTGAAGCTATTATAATTTAGGACAGGACAGGAAATGTTATCATTTCAATGGAAAACAGGCAGCTGTTCACAGCATAGAGAAAAAAGTCTTAATGGAATATTGACATTAGATGAATAATTTCAAAGGCAGATTGTGTTTGCTTTATCATTTCAGATCAGTTCACAATTGTGCAGTTGAAACAAATGTTTTGATTGTCCTTGCTTTCTGTGCCTTGGAGCACTTTCTGTGCTTTACTGTGGAGCAGCATTTCTTCCTCATGGGACTGAACCAGAAGATGAAGTCCAATTTGGACTGTAGAGCAGACTAGAGTTAGTCTAGAGTAAGTCCCCTTAATGCATCTAAGTGTGGGTTTTCAGTCCTCAGCTTCAGCTGCTTTGTTTTATTAAGCACCATTTGGCTTACTTTATAAATGTAGTCCCATAAAGATGCATTAATGCTAAATAATGTTGCTTTGACTCAGCCTGAAGGCAGGGGGTCGTCACAAGTTTCAGAGATACAAAAAAGTCCAGGCGGCCGCCATCACTTTTTGTATAGCAAGCTTATATTAATATCAGAAGTGACAAGACACAGTAACAGTACAAAAAGAAAATCCATCAAAATGTTTACTTCAGCTGTCTCATACATGACTCATGCCTAAGAAACAAGACATACAAATGCTTCCATCTGCTCTTACCTCTTTTTTCTGCTAACATCAACTTTTCTATATGGCAAGAAAGGTTTAAGTAATTATGAATGAGCTGTTTTGTTCAAAACAGATTTTTAAGACCTAGTATTTTCACTCTAGAACACTATACTTAGGCTGTTAATTTACTTCTCACACTGTTGAAAGTGGTTCAATGTGGCAAATTTATACTCCATACTTAATATTTAATGCCAGTTTATAATATATTACAAATGTTGATAACATTTGGAAGTTTTGGAAAAAGTATTTGTTATTCATATTTCTAAACACAATAGAAAGGATTCGATTAAATTAAACATATACTCATTTTAAAGTGACTGTAAAAATCCTACATATTATGAAACAGAGGGGGTTTTACTACATATTTGCCCAAATATTTGAGCATTGATTCTCTACATGTTAATATATGCCTCAGGATGATTCCTGGTGCACACACCCAGCCCAATCTCTCTCTGACTTCTGCTCCTAACCACATTTCAGAAGGTTTTTCAAGCTGCAAGTTGCTAATATCCTGTGAAGAATAAGTGAACAACATTGTTACGCAGCTGTTTTGGGTAAATGAAGGTTTTTTCACTGCCAGTGGTATGCAAGATGAACCTGCTTGGTTGCAATATGCATTTCCAAATTTTAGCAATGTTGTCATAGAATGGCTCTGGCTGTTCTACAGAATATATTTAATTATGACTCCATCTCTATCTTCTGCCTTTTTTCTCATGTGTCTTATATTCTGTTAGAGGTAACTATGCCCACAGGGGTCTGGGCATGGGGAATTCCTCCTGTATCAACAAGGTTGATGCAGTTCTGTCTCCCTGGGCTGTAGTGAGGCTGAGCACGTATTCCCAGCAGGTGCAAACACCCACTCCCCTGCCTAAACTGTACCTATGACCAGGCACACAGACTGAAACAGACAGAGAACAGTGTTTTTATCTGCACCCTCACAAACATGGGACTCATACATCCATATTAGATGACTTTGTTAGAGGAATCAATTCCATCTGAGCAAGACTGGGGTTTGCCAGCTGCAACATGCACACCCATACATACACATGCCTCTCAGCTGGTGTTGCACACTGCCAAACCACCATCAAAACATCCTTCAGAACAATGATCCAGCTTTTGAAAGCACTTTGATGGTACTCAAAACCCTCAGTGTACTTCTCTGCAGTCCAACTGAGCTTTAGCTAGTGTTCACACAGACATAAAAAGAGGAAAGAGAGTAGAGTGTCACTGTATGAGGACTCTGTCAATCTCTTAGGCTGAGCAAGCCAAGAGACCTCAGACACTTCTCGTAAGTCTTGTCCTTGAGACCTTTCTCCACCTTATCACTATTACCCTAAACACACTCTTATACTTTGATGTCCTTCTTATATTGATGTACCCAAAACTGCAGATATCCTTCATGGGTTTGGGAGTGGGTTTAAGGTATGGCTGCAATTCCTTGCATCATAAATAAATATTGCTGAATGGTGAAGATGCTTCCTAATCTTCCATCCCCACCCTAACCCCAGAACTAGTATTGTTGTAGGGGTCGTTGCATGTTTCTTGCATGTTGCTGAAATCAGTCTCTTCAGAAAAATGCATTGTAGTACATTAATTTTCTTCCATAGCAGCTTTGTCTGGTTTGGAATATGCTTGCTTAGTGAGGGAATTTGACACATATGCTCATATATTACATCTTGTTCGTACTAAGTATTTCTCTAAGAACAATATATAACCCCATTAAATACAACCTATGATAAAAGATGGACTATCTCAAAGGTAGAACCCTTTTTCTATTATTTCAATGATACACCAACTGTCCTCTTTTGTTATCTGCAGCTCTTAAATGGACTATTGTCCTCAAAAAAAGGAAAGCTATGACTTCACAAAATTCACAGGAGTACTACAGGAGTGACTATTAAACGACTTGAATGAAAGGAGAAAAATCACATATTTACTATTTGTAGTTAGGCAGGGAACTATTGTGGAACTGCAATGTTCTGGTTGTATGGGTGACTGTACAGGGGGAGGAAGGCTGTGCAAAAAAATAGCTAGGAAATCTAAAATATCTGTAGAATCCATTAATTACAGATCACATAACTTGAATGGACATCCCAGAGGAATTGGTACACTCAGCACATATGATAGAAGTTTTCAGAATATTTTAAAACTGAGTTTAGTTAGTGATTATAGCTTTAATAAGGTTTTACATTATAAATACTCTGCACATTATATCCTTGATTATTTCATCTACCTCTTTCCTTTTTTAAAAAAAATTATGTATGTTAACCATTTTGACCTTTTTTATTCTCCTTGTGTTGAAGTGTTTCTGAGAATGCCTCACTTCAGAAGCCTAATGGTGATGCTGGTTACATTCCTTCCAGAGACATAATACACAGAAGATGCAGGATACAAGCACTTGTCTGAGCTATATGCAATCTCAACAAAATTACTAGATTTTTCATCTGCGCTCAAAATGACCTAAATAAAGATGTTAGCAGTCACAGGGAGTTTGAATGGCTAGTAAAACAGTTTTATGCTTACTTCCAGTAATTTAGCTGGAATAATTATTTGTCTGATCAGTAGAATGGACCCATGGAGGGAAAGTAAATGTCAAGTGTTGTTCTACTTTTTTCCATATATTTCCACAGTGAAAGTATGCTGCATTTTTAAAACATCTTTGGCTTTAGCACAATAAGCAGGCAGATGGCAGTTGGTCGATGTTAACTTGAGAAGGGAGCAGCAGAGGTCAGATTTCAATGACTAAATTCTTCCTATCTGAGTAAAAAAAAAAAAAAAAAAGAAGAAGGAGAGAGGGAAGGAATGAAGGAAGGAAGGAGCCCCATCTCTGGGTCAGAAAAGGGTTTTTTCTGACAAGGAGGGAAGGACCAGTTAGCTATTATTTTAAAACAGGCTTTTGCAGGGATGCTAATTCTTGTTTTGCTGGCACTGGTAAATAAAAAAAATAAAAAATGGGAAGATGCTCTTACTATGAGAACCATGACATGCAAATTAGCTTTGGCTTAATTGTTCCTGCCATATCTTCTAAAGAATTGTATAGCAGAAGACATGGAGAAGATAGAGTTTTTGATTGTGGTTTCAAAAAAAAGTTGAGAAAAAAGTTTCACATAGAAGTTCACATGAGCATGTTCATAAAAGTCATTTTGTGTCAGGGAAACAGTTATGCACTTCTTTTTGTTCTCCTACTGTTGATACTTTTCTCTTGAGAAGTAGGAGGTATCTCTTTTTCTTTCTTGAATGACTTCTGAGCTTCTACTATATATTGGTTACACATTGCTTTGTCATGGTTGTCTTTCCTGGGGAGCTTAATCATTTTAGTTGAACTTGAACTGGGGGAATCTATGGACTTGTACAGTCCAGTTACAATTACTGCTGAAATTTGTACAGGACAAGCCCTTTCTGATGCAGAGTGTATGACCTGCTGATTTACTAATGGGGCCAAATCTCTCATTCATAGTAGTTGTTGTATTCTGTCATTCATTAATGATACAAGAGTTTGCTACATTAGTCAAAGCAAAGTTAACACTGTGCTTATTTACATATATATGCATGTATAAGTGTGTGTGTATCTGACAGACTCTTTTCCAGTCTTAGTCTTTTTCTTGCTTTGCTGATAGTTCTGCATTTACACTAATTGTAATTGTTAAGATGATTTCAGGACTGAGATGCACAAATATGCTTTTTTTTTAGTGAATGAGCGGGACACATAACAGTTTGGGTTCTATTTCATTTTTTTTCCAATGGTGTATTTAAGTAACAAACTTGTCTTTTTACATAGTGCAATACAGCAGCAACCTGGAATTTTCACTATGGCTAATATGAGGTAGTTATTAAAAGTATAACAGTGATGCAAAAACAGTTTTCCCCCCTTCTTTGTAATCTTTGTACCAGCTTATATTTTCTCAACTTGACTTGTTAGTGTTCCCAGAGTGAACATCTTCCACAAACGGAACCAGGCATCCCCCTGCCACTCAGTTTGATAGGAGAACAAAGTGATCTACTCATGACAGCAGTCACGCCTGGAAAAATGAAGCAAGCAGACATGGCTCCTTCTCTGGTAAAACCTTGCAATTTCATCTCTTGTCAAGAGATTGCTGCATTGTGTCAGCTTTAGATTTGGACCTTAATAAGGTACAGAAACAGATATTCTCTCTACACCTGCTATCATTTCATTCCTGAAATTGCAGCAAATGTCCTGAATTTCATGTTCTAACTGAGGGGATTGCGTGTTAAAAAATCTCCTGAAGTTTCATAAGATGAGTTTTTGTTTTGTCAGTTGCCCACAAGTGTAATTCATGTAGGCTTTTTCATCTCTCTTTCTAAATGTGGAAAGGCCACTGAAATTAGCCATTTTGATATGAAATACTGCCTTTTAATCTATCAACATCTAGAGAAGGCTGAATGCCACTTTTTGTATTACACAAGGCACAAACCAGCTATCATATCTTATGCAGCATATCTGCATATCTTATCTAACACTCCTGTCCTTACTTTTTACAAAAATGATCAGAATATCTTGGGAGGAGCTTAGTGGTTTTCATTTTGGGTTTTTTTTGTCTTTTTAATGTGATATAATTTTACATACTATTAAATCTCTTTCATGCAGAGGTTTAGGAACTCATTGTCCTTGAAAAATCATGCCTTATGTAGGCCATGCATGTGCATTGCTTTGACTTTGGTGACCCTGGATGGGAAACTGAATAAAAACTTCAACTTGCTGTTACATGAATGATTCATCCACTTGAAATGTGGGAGCCTTCTTTCACAAGGCAGGAAGGAGTCAAGGTAAGATGGCAGGCAAAAAAAACTAGAGACAATACTCTATAAGCCTGCACTTACTCTATGAAGTGTTGATGAGGCAGTGAATGGCAGGTAGGAGAACTAGATGATGATGTAGACAGTTTTTTGAAGAACTTTGCAAAAGAAGAGCTACACGATTTCCATGCACTAACTATGCACCTGGAAGTTACAGCAAGAGGCATTTGCTGACTCCAGAAAACTCAATGTTTGTGTCTGTGGATGCTCCTTTTAGGATGCTCAAAGGTAACTTTTAGGATGTATTCTAATGGGATTTAGTTATCTCTTAAACTAACACTATGAATTTTACAATAGGGTGTTTTTTAGAGGATAGGTGGAGACTTTCTGTCTTTTGAGTTGGATGCAGTCAGTGACTTTCTGTATGTGACTTTTAGGAAGGTGATTTTGCATGTGTAGGTAGAAGCCTGTTGCTTTTGTGAGTGAAAGCTTTAAGGTAAGCCTGCAAATGGTATGTGAGAAGACTGTCTAATATATAAATAGTAGAAGGATACTTGTTTCATTTGAGATTTTAATTTTCCAAGAATTTTGTAGAAACACTAGAAAAACACACTGCATATAGATAATCATATCACTGTTTATTCAGAAAGGCTCACTGGAAGACTTTTTTTCTCAAAAATGTACCTAGTTTCTAACAATTCTACTAATCTGCAGAACTCAAAAGCTTTATGCATGTATCTGACTGGAAATTACTTCATTTGGTATATTTGATGTCAAAAAGGATTTTTCTAGGAAGAGGTTTCTGTTAACTTCTTCCATCTTTGATATAAATTCACACAGAGTTAGATGAATCTCCTTATACAGTGTTTGCTCTTTTCTCACCTTCTACCAAAGAAAAAAGAAAAGAGTAAACAACTGGGTTTCCTTTACATGTACATACATGCAGAAACTTGCATATAATGAACAGGTATTTCTTAAAGATGCATAGACAATCTCAATTTTTGTTCCTCTACTGACAAGCAATGATTTATTATTATCCCAGACCTGTTTTTAACTCTTTTTTTTTTTTTTCACTTGACTAACAGCTTTGCAGTAATATAAATATTGCAAGACTGCTTCATAACTACCAAGCTTTTGAATTACCAGATTTTGACAAGAACTCTTTAATTGTCCAGGACTAAATTGTAGATGGTAATCTTTACTCAAATTTTATTCTAGTGGTTCCCAAGGAAGTTTGTACATGAAAACCTTTGTCTCTCTGCTTAGAGTGAATACAAAATGGGGTAAAATGTCCTAATATTCCAAAGTGGTGGAATACCAGAGGTGGCACTTTAATACCAGGGGATTGCATAGATGCCCTTTGCACATATTTTGACATGAGTACAGGCTTAGGGCTTTTTATTTGTTTCTTTCTTTCTTGGCTCTTGTGCCTTACTATTGTAAAATTTATAGGGGCAATTTAGGAGGTAATTAAATGTTTAATCTTGGTCTTCTCACTAAGGACTTCCTTTCTTACTGTTGTAAAAGCCAGTGCCATGTAAAGATACAGCTTATGACACAGAGACAGGCATGTTCTTTCCATCGGCAGAAGGATGTATTTTCACAGGAAATTGTTTTTCAGTAATAGTGCTGTAGTTCTTTAATGACTCAGACATGAACCATAGTCAATAACATTATAATGTTTATATCTCGGTATATTGCAAAAACACTGACATTTAAAAGTAATTTCTTTTAGGAAAATATAAGGGGCTATGTATTGCACAGTAGTTTCCCTGAAGTGTGAGGAATATTAAGCACAATTTCATGGAAAGGATTTAGTTATTTGGTTACGGTTTTTTTCCTATTATGAAAAAATTACACTATGAATTTCTGTTCTTTCCTTTCCCACGTCCTCCTGTTTTTCTCTGCACTACACTGAAGACAATATCCTTTCAATATTTTTGACTTTCCTGTCTTTAACCTTTTTCTATCAGTTCTCAGTTTCATTTCTCTGAAATAAACTGCTTTTAAGAAAACCCAAACCATAACAGAGCCCTCTGTCAAGAGAATGGTGAAACTCATACGAAGGAGCAGCCACCACCAGTGTTGTGGAGAGATAGCCAGGATGATAATAGTTTAACATAGGTTTGCTGTAACCACAGTCCAGGCAATTGTGCCCTTGGGCAGGATTATCCATTTAGTTTAAAGTGGCTGGAAGGTAGCTTCCTAGAGATACTTCAGCAACATTACTCTTCCTGTGACGCCCTTTGCTCCCCAGTGGCGTCATCTGCTTCCTAAATGTCAGTGCAGTGTTTGACTGCTGCCTGTACTTTGATTCTGTACAGCATTACTCTATAAAAGCTAAAGGTTAGTGTTCTACTGGTGGAAAGTGTGGGAATGATTTGCAAGTGCAAAGCTGAAATCATAAAAGGAAGGAGCTCAATAGATCAGGGCATGCCCTAAGACATGTGGGTATAAAATTAATCAAAAAAGCCATTCCAGCCCCTGCTCCCTCTCTCCACCAACTTCAAGGTTGGGAAAAATAGAGGAAACAATAAAGAAACCATTTCTGTAGGAGACAGATGGCATCTTAATTGTTTTGAAGATACAATTAAACATTCTTATGGCAGGATATCACTTTCTGCAACTCTTCCAAGTCTTATAGTTAAATTACTGAATATTAGGTTTGTGTACATAGATAAAGATCTTGGGGTGTGTGTGAGTGTTTGCTTATTAGAATGAATCCTTTAGGTTATTGCACAGGAAATGCAAGTCCTTTGTATCTGGTCAACTAGTCGTTTATAGAACTGAACAGCACACTTTATTGCAAAAATTTGCTGAGGCACTGAAAATAGTTTTAACAGTAATTTTAGTGCATGCATGTCTGATTATGGAACAAGCAACCATATGGAATAATAGCTGTAGGGGTCTGCAAGAGAAATAGTGATACATATCTGAAGTTTTCTTTTAAGCTTTTCAGCTCATTTAAGCTTTAATTCCTTGAGGAGTTGGGAACTAGAGCAGGGATGTCTGATATAGAACTGAGGCAAAACTGCTGGAGGCCTCAGGGAAGAACAGTTGTTCCTTGTGAAGTGTAGTCAAGTATCAATAGTGAATATTCAAATTTCAATATTGGATGAACAGAAAGAAGTTGGCTTCCTTGCCTCTGGTCATCTGTGTCAGTAGCATTTAAGATATTATACTAACTTGTACTAATATATCCATAAATACTGGCTTAAAAGCTTCCCTTGACAGCCATTTTTTAACCTCCAAATTATTGAAAGAAGAATAAAAGAAATCCTTTAACTACTTGAGTTTAGAGCAATTTAATTGGCAGCTTCAAACACATGAGATATTTTCTGTATATACTCTTGAGATTAAAGACAAACAAAGATAAGAAAGCAATATCCTTTGAACTGCCCCATTATCTTCCATTGATTTAATTTGTTTGCAAATGTTTATAGTGTACAAAAGTACTATATCCCCTTTCATTCTGCAAATGTATAAATGGATGTGGACTGTCAGGCATTGGGATCACTAATACAAGAAATTACATATAAGCAACAATTTTTTATTCCAAGTTCTCTATTCTACTGAGGGTTTAGGTGGCATGTTTTTAAGGTAGTGTGAACAGATTGTCTGTCAAACTGACTTTCCTTCCACCAAGTCCCCCAACATGCTTTAATGAATATTTAATAAGGCAAATCATCCCATGTCTGACAGGCTTCATGTGCTGTGGTAATCTGTGCAAGCCAGTTCCATGTTTCTTCTGCTCATTTACTGTTCTCTCTCAGTGGCTGAACAGAAACCTCCTCTATCACTGCAGCTTAAATGTAGCCAGTCACTTTGATGATCTGACTAATGCTCAGGTACAACAAAAATGAAGATAAACCTCTTCTGCCAGGAGAATCTCCATTAGCAGCTACTGTGCTGGAATGTGGGCTAAGCAGCTGATATCTCTGTTGCCCAGCACTCTGCACCAGCAGAATCATGCTTGTGGCAGTAAATTTGTGTCCTTTGACTTTTAATGCCATGCTAAAATCAGAGGCAAGACCAATTAGGCTAACCAATATCTGATTATCACAATCTTCCCATATTTTAAGATGGTTTCACCCTTTCCCTTCCTTTTGAATTGCAGACTTCTTAGAAATATCTTTGCAGTAGAAACAGTACCAGTACCAGGCTGACAGCTAAAGATGAAATGCAGTGTTTGATTTCTCCCAACATCTGACATTCTGTGCAAATGCCAGTGTGTCTGTTTGAGTTCACTTCAGAACATACATTCTCTTTCACCCTTCCCCCACGGAAAATGCAGGATGATATTTAAGAAAGCATAGTTCTGATATTAAATGAAGTACAGGTGATTAAGAGCAAACAGAATGTCAAGAAAAGGTTATGAGTTAAAATGTTCCTCATTGTAATTCCAAATCCTTTCAGTGAACTCCTCCACCATACTCTAATAAAAACAGCTTACTGCATAAAACTTGGTTTCTGAAAATCTTTGTGCCAGTTCTTTCCTGAAAACAACAAAAATATTTATTCTTGGTTTATCTGGAGCCTGCTATTCATTTTTTAGATAAATTAATAGTATTTTGCCCTAGATCTTGAACCTCTGCATCAGTCAGAGCAGTGGATGTCATCTTCAGTTTCTGTCACCAAGCTGAAAATCTCTACCAGAGGCATAAAATATCTTGGATTGGAAGGGACTCACAAGGATTGTTGAATTCAACTTGTGGCCCTACACAGGACATCCCCAAGAGTCATTCCATGTGCCTGAGAGTATTGTCCAAATTCTTCCTGAACTCTGTCATGCTGGTGCTATAATCACTTCCCTGGTGAGCCTGTTCAAGTGCCAAACCACCCTCTGGGAGAAGACTGCTTTCCTAATGCTCATCTTAAATTTCCCCTAACACAGCTTCATGCTGGTCCCTAGGGTCCTGTCACTGGTCACCACAGAGAAGACATCAATTCCTGCCCCTCCTCTTCCCCTCATGAGGAAGTTGTAACTGCAGTGAGATCTCCCCTCAGGCTCCTCTTCTCCAGGCTGGACAGACCAAGTGACCTCAGCCACTCCTCACATGACTTCCCCTCAAGGTCCTTCACCATCTTTGTTGCCCTCTTTTGGATGCTTTCTAAGACCTCAATATCTTTTTTATATTGGGGCACCCAAACCTGTCCCCATCACTCGAGGTGAGGCTGCCCCAGAGCAGATCAGAGCAGGACAATCCATTCCCTTGCCCGGCTTTGATGCTGCGCCTGATGCTCCCAGGACAGGCTTGGCCCTCCTGGCTGCCAGGGCACTGCTGACTCAGATTCAACTTGCCATTGACCAGGACTCTCAGGTCCCTTTCCAGAGCACTGCTCTCCAGCCTCTTGTTCACCAGTCTGTCCATATATCCAGGTCTGTCCCATACCAGGTGCAGAATCTGGCACTCTGTTAAACTTCTTATGGTTGGTGATTGCCCATCTCTCTAATTTGCTGAGGACTTTCTGCAGCACTCCTCTGCCTACAAGGGAGTCAACAGCTCCACCCAAATTAGTATTGTTGGCAAACTTTGCTTTGTGACCAAATATTGTGTTTACCTTCAAGTGTTTTTCAAAGACTCCTGGAATAATTTTCTCCACAATCTTACCAGGCACAGAAGTGAGACTGACACAGGCTTGTATTTTCCAGGGTCATCTTTCTTGCTCTTCTCGAAAACTGGGGCAACATTTGCCAGCTTCCAGTCTAGTGCGACCTGTCCATACTCCTAAGCCCATTGAAAAATCATGTGATCACCTGGAACAATCTTTCCAGCAGTTACAAAGGCAATATGGAGAATGTAACCGTAATTTTCTCAAGAGATTTTTTTCTCAGATTTTCTTTTTGGTTTTGTTTGTTTATTTTTTTTTCTCTTAAGGTTAGTTTTTCATCATATAGCTCCCAGGATTCTCTTGCCATACAATCAATTTGATACCCATGCAAGCATGGAAAAAATGGGGTGATCTCCTGTGGGAGTGTGGTACAATGAGGGGGCAGGGCCCTCTCACAGCAGCTGCCTGGTAGATTAGTGTAATCATCCTGTGAGGTAATACCTCCATGTAGAGCCTTTCTCCTGACCTTTTTTGATGACAATAACTTTCAGCATAAATTTCCTTTGATTAGTCCACAAATTATGTTTGTTTTTTTCTCAATGTTTTGCTATTGCTGTACTCATTAGTTGTTAATTTAATGTGGATCAATCAATGTAGTTTTCTGGGTTGACACAGGAAGATGTTCCCTCAACAGTGAAATTTAAGAATTTACATCTCCTGGAGTTAATTAGACTGCTAAGCAGAAGAGTAGCAGCATTTCTATTTCATTTTCCTCTCTAGTTAAATCAATGTAACTTGAGTTTTGTCTTGAAAAAAATATCCTTTTAGCAGTGGTACTGTATCTTGTCTGCCTCACTTTTAGGAATTCAAACTGATGAGGCTAATATCCTGGCAGAAAAAAAACCAACAAGCACATGAAACTACAGAGTAGCACTATGGAAAATTGTGAATTTTAATAAATAATATTTGGAGACTAAAAATTTTAAAAGAAACCATTTCTTACTTATTATCAGATAAGAATAATAGATACAAAGATAGCACTAGAGAGGGAATGTAATTACCTGATGATCTCACGTTGAAGCCTGTCACAGAGGGGAATTTGATTAAGTATCTCAACAGAGGACATGGAAATAACAGGATGCACTGGCTTAGAGATTGTAATGAACTCCTCTGCCATGTTCATAGACCTAAATTTCCGTGTATTATGCTGCTGACAATAGAGCACAGTGTAATATTCTGCTTGCTGCTCTACCAATGGTCCTTTTATAATATATTTGGAAGGGGCTGCCCAGGGAAGTGCTTGAGTCACCATCCCTAGAGGTATTTAAAAGACATCTAGCTAAATTAGAGTCATAATTTAGTGTTATACTTGGCAGTATTAGGTTTGTGGTTGGACTTGATGATCTTAGAGGTTCCTTCCAACCTATAATAACTCTATGATCTGTGTCAACTGTGTTGTCACTGCTCTCAGTGTAGTGATTCTCTCCTGTATTTGTATAACTTTTGCCATGTGGTAAACTGTGACTTAAAAGGCAGAGATCCTTGTACATCTAGGAAGTAATCAGTGTTTAAGGGGTTTAGGTGTGGAATTGGATCCTCAGACTTTCACAGAGTCCTGTTGTTAAAATTGATGATTCTGGAAACATCATAACAACAAAAAACTTGTAGGCAGTTGTCCAGACCTTGATATCTGCACAGATTATATATGTGAACTCATGCTGGTTTTAGCCAATGGTTTCTATATCAGCTCAGAAAAAGAACTTTCCAGAACCTCAATACAGGGACATAAACATTTTTTTTTTCTTTATTAGATACAAAAGGCTTGCTAAAGCTTGACATAAGATACTAGATTTTTGTTTTATTGAAAAATCTCAGCACTTATTCCAGCTTCCTTGTTTTGCCAGATATCTAGCTTACTTATTGGCAAACAATAACTATCCAAGCAAAAATGCAATGTGCTACTCCAAAGAAAAAAGAAGTCTTAAAAATCCCCCTCGAATATCAGCTTCTAATGAGCTACAAATCACAGAGATTTCTCTTGTTCCTTGTTTTTAAAATAATTAAAATGTGTGTTTGCTTACCTAAATGTTTACTTTAAATCTTCTCTCAATAACCAAGGTAAAGGAAGCAAGTCTGCATTTTCTTTTACTTTGATCAAGAGTTAGACTTAATTGCTTGCTGGGTTGACTGATATGACATTGCAATTTAAAAGGAAGATTATAAATGGCTTTGGCTTTACCTAGTGTCTTCAGGAAAACGTTCTGAAAAAATAAGCCTCGTAGTTTGTGTCAAATGTTAATGATTTGTTTTTAATAGCAACTTTTGTGAACCCCTGTGATTAAAGTAGGGCTAGATAGAGGCAATGCCACTAATAGAGAGCAGCTGGGCTTGCTTGAAATGTGGCTTTCTTCTTGTGGATTGATTATAAACTTTGCCCTGTGGCTGGTTCTGCTCTTGTAAATGCAGATACTTCAGTTAGTAATGTAGTTTTCATCTTCTCTTTAGATACCAGCTGAAGCCCATATATTCTGGTGAGAGAAAGAACTTGTTTTGTTGCATAAAACAGTTGGAGTTTTATGCAAAAGATAATGGTAAATTTTCCCAAGGGAAGAGAGGGAAAAAGAGGTAGAAGATGCTCCTTTATGGCCGTCTGGCATTGCACAGTTTGCTCAATGATGCAATTATTCCGTCCTGTTTTCCAATATTGCAGGTGCACGATGTCTCAGAATCCTGTGACATGCGTGCTGCAATATAACTTTGTGTCCCCACTGCTTTGTTCAGCACTTGTTGGCTCTCAAACTTTTTATGGCAGCATATGGCTGTCTGATGTTAGCATTTCACTGTGGACAACATAATGAAGTTCCAACAGTCTATTGCTCCCCTAAGTCTTGTGCCAGCTAAGTGGTGGTGAACTTGTCTGGCAGATGTAGTGCTGCTTCAGAAGAGCTTGACATGTGCACCTTGGAACCTGAACAAGGACCCTCTCCACCTTCTCATCTCTAATTAAAATCACAAAATTTGAGAATTTTTTTCCAACTCTACTTAGGTTCTGGCTTATTTTGATTTTAAAATACTATTACTTTTAAATATGTAGACTTTGATTGTTTTGCTGTCCCTTCATGATGTCTCTATAGTTTTGGTTTCCATTAGCTCAGATGGTGAGGGATAGGATCAAAAATGGGAAATTTGAAGTTGTGGTCCAATGCCTTAATAATAACTAGTCCTTTTACCTTCTTGTTTAGTTTTAGTCCTACATTATAACAAATTTGTACTAGCTTTTGTGTAAAAGGATAAACTGTTTTTACTTTTTTCTCTTCTGCTTCCTCAGCTTCCAATATTTACAGTCTAAATATTTTGACAAATTGATAGTTTTTAAAATTGTTGACAGATGTAGCAAACACTAAATATTTCAGAAGTTTAATAAAATACAATGCAACCTGCATAGCTACAGGAGGAAAATACTACATTGTTAAGGAGTGTAATTTTTGAACTTCATCATCTATTCTTGCCAAAAGGAGCAGAAAGTTCAATGGAGGAATGGAGATATATCTAAGTGGAAATGCTCATATAGGTTTTGTAAAAATGTACATATTTATGGAAATTGACAGGAGCATTCACATTGGTTATCTCATTTGAGCAACTGGTTAGAAACTTGAAGAAAGGTTATTACATATAGCCTGGATTAGAAAACTGGCCTGAAATGTTTACAATTTCAGAGCTGCCGTCACACTTTAAAACCAATAATTCTCTGATGATGTGTTTTTTGATAGTATTAGAGTCAAGGGTAATTCCCATTTGCTTTCACATTGAGTTACAACTTTCAGCCATTTGTTTAAAACTTAAGAAATTTTAAAATGAGGCTATTAGAAGTATTCTAATGCGTGCAAGAGAAAGGATCAACATTAGTCATTTAGATGAAATATTTACAGGACAAGCCCCTTCACTCCTTGCTTGGAATTTTCTTAGGACTCAATCTTCCAGTACAATGGTCAGAAGAGTGTTGTGTGATATTTTAGTCAGATAGGACTCAAATATTTCAGTTAAGTCCAGTATTTATTATGCAGTCATCATGTTTTATATTTGTTTAAATAAATCAAATGGTGATCTTCTCAAAAGCGATAGGATATTTTTGTATTGCCTCTTCGCCTGCAAATTTGTTCTGGTACCTGAATGTTCTGATGGTTAGCAGTTTGACATGTTCTATGTTAAATTCATTCTTGGCTGGTTTTACTTGGCTGGTTTTGCTTGTTTGTTTGTTGTTTGATGGAGTAGTTTCATTTCTAGGTGCATTTAGAGACAATATTTACATCCTATTTCAGTTCATCATTGGTAATGCTTGTAAAGCTTACATGGCATTGAGGTTTCTACTGTGGTGCAAATTTAAACTCAGGAAAAAAATAGTGTCTATTCAGACTGTAAAGATTGAATTAAATCAAATTCTTGATAGTTGGTTTCAGCTATATAACTCTGAATTCATGAAAATCGTTGTACCATATGAATGCTGGAGGAAATCTAAGGCTTCAGTACAATGATGTCAAAATTTTTAAGCATAACAGCCTGAGTGACATGGAGATGTGAGAATTTCAGATGATCCTTTATAGTAGGCCTCTAGATGTTGGGATGTATTTCAAAGAGTGCTTTGGAATAGATATTAAATCCATTTTAGAAGGCATTTAGTGGATACTGAACACTGTGTCTGTTAACCTTTTGCATGTTGCAAGCATCTAGGACTTCTTGGTGATAGTGGAGAGAAAATTGCAAACATCCCGGGACAACAAGGCCGAGAATGCAGATAAAGAGGGAGGACGCAGACCCTTAGCTAGCATAAAATGAATATTTCCTTGAAACTATGCCAAAGAGAGCCAGAAGCCGCGCAGGAGAGATAAAGGTGAAGAGTTCATTGAGGAAGACTCCGTTCCTTCATCCCCTGAGACCCCCAGAAGACCACCACAACAAGCTGAGCACACCCAGATGGGCGTGGAGTTAATTACCATACGAGGCGAGGACGGGCAGGGCCAGGGAATGAATATGTATGAGGTGGATTATGCATATGTTAGACCCCAGGGAATAATAGAGGGAAACACCATCGGGTGGGTATGCTTGTCTTTGGTGAAATATTCCCCACGCATCTCGGTTAAATACATACCGCTCTAACAACTATCACTAGTTGTGGAGTTTTATTTTCGCCCACGTTTCACTGAGTAGTTGCTATGAAAAGGTCAAAGAGCTGCAAGCAGTATGAGCGAACAGATTACCTAGACCACTCTGGACAATTTATACTGTATAGGTAAAAAAAAGACAGTGGAAACTACTGCTTGTGAGGAACTTCTCAGGCTGACTGAATCCCTATTACTCAAGGGACAACATTAATATTGATTCCAGTGGTAGAAAAAGAATCAAATAAGTATTTTGTCATCTTGCTATCTTGTGGTATGTATGAGCTTAAGGGAGTGATTTCTACTGTAATAAAAATGATTTGGTTTTATGTTAATTGCATGCTGATATTGACTATTAGAAGTGCTGGTCTGAGGAACAATTGAGAAACACAGTTGCTGGTCTTGCCTTCTACTTGAAGTGCTGAATAGAATGTTTGAATAAACTGAAACCTGCAGAGCTGTTATGTTTCTTGTTTCTGTTAGGTAAACAGTCACTGGAATGACTAAGAAATACTGTGTCCTGCAAAATCAGAGCCAGATAAAAAACATCTTTCTCAGCAGGTACTCTAGGTTTTTTAAGAAAAGCCAGAGAGATGGAAATGCTTTGTTGTCATTTCTGCCCTATAGCAAAAGCAGGTTATAAAAGACAAAAATATTTTAAATGGATAACGTACTATAATTTTTAGACTATTGTCATAGTCTCTCTAGCTTAAAAGAGAGACAGGAAAATAACAGCACGTTACTCTTGACTATACCTGTCACGACAGTGAACACTCTTCTTCCATATCCTTCTGTTCTGACTGTCAGATCTACAGAAAAAAAAAATGGTGTGGCATCTGTCTGGCCTTGAATTAGCTACAGGTCTGAGCAAGAGGTTTCCAGAACTTTCATAGGCATGTATCCCCTTCACTTGGATGATGCTTTTTGTGCTGGTTTGGAAGCAAAACCAGTGAAAGGCTCCAAGTCAGAAACACAATTTAATAAGAGGAAAAGAAAAGAAATAAAAGAAAATAAAATAAAAGTAATAGTATAAAAAACCACTGACAGAGTCAGAATACAACCTGACACCCTGTTAGGGTGGTAGCGGCAGTCCAGATGAGATGATCTTGTCGAAGCAGTGATCCTGTAGAAAGGTCTGGTAGCTCGTGTCTCCTCTGGGAGTCCAGTGGATAAAAAGCTGTCCCAAACTCTGGATTTATCCAGGTGGGAATGCTTGGCTCCTCCCCCTGGGCAGAGCATCTCCCAATGGGCTGATCTCATTCTGTGAGTCATGCAGTGGGTCCTTGATGGCCCATTAAACAGAGATAACTCCCGGAGGAAGTTATCTATGAGTCATGGGCAAGGCATTGCTGGGCTCGTTAACAGAAGATAAGGAAAACACTGCCCCACCTTGGCTCCAACGGCTCATGGGGATAGAATACAAACCTTGGGCACAATTTTACATTGTAACCTAGGACATTTTTAACTCAGGCTCTCCCCACTGGGATCTGTCTGAGCAGTACTGCAGCTGTGGCTTTGTCTGGTGTTGTGTCTTGCTTCACCTTCCTTGGCTTCCTGGCTGGCCTTAGACCTGCCTCATCACCATGGGCTTCTCTGAAGATGACTGGTCTTCAGCTGAACTTTGTCACCATACTCAGGTTCACTCTGCTCAGCTTTTGTGGGTACCATGTGGTACCTTTTTTCTGTGCCTAGGCCAGTGAGGGTACTGTCCTTTCAGGCTTGCTGTCACACTCAGGTAGACTCTCTTTACAGAGCAACCCACTCCTGCTACTCTCTTCTGATAGCTGCCAATATATTATTTAGTATAAATATTCCCAGTTTGTGATCATGTTGGAGAGATTTACAAAACAAAGGATTTTTTTTTGTTGCATAGATTTTCTTCAGTGTTTTACAGTTCCATGACAGAGTTTTTATGATAAATTTCTTCCATCCCCTGATATTTAAGGTTAAAGTGTATGGTGTTTGATCCTCTTCCAGTTTTTGAATCAGGGTGTTTGATGGATACAGCACGGTCCATTTTCCTTAAATGTTCTGAAGAATATTTCTATAGTGCAGGAATGCGCTCTAGAATATGAATGTGCTTCCAATTATCCTGATGGACTACAGTGCTCCACAGAGTCATTAAGGTAATCATGCATGCTGATGACTGTGCCCTTGGAACGGACATAGCAAAACATGCATCTGATTAGGGATAAATTGGCATAACCTAGAGATGGCCAGCACTCAATTTACACATTGGCCTCTGTGAAATATGTTATATATAGATCCATAATTGTAGGTGGACCACAGAGGGTTAAAGGCACCTGCAGATTAGCCCATTTTTTCAACACCTTATTCAGTACTACCCTCTCAAATAAAGTGTTGACAAATCCAGAACTAATGCCCCTTTAGTGAGACAAAATTTGGACTCAGTGTTACCTGAAAATGAGTCCTCTGTTTGGGTGCCAATATTGCCTTTGGTGTTGATGGATGTATGTGGCTTCTGGCTCTGTTTAGATGCACACTGTCTTATGTGTAATGTGGCAGGGTATGATCTGTAACAATAACATTTTGGAGTGCTGTAGGATCCTCAGGATTGAAATATTGACAGTCATGGGGTATTTTTTCTTTTGTGCTAGGGATATATTGGGAATGAAAGGTATTAAAGTGCTAAAGCAACTTTTTCATGCTGAGGCTGAAGTATTGCACCAAGTAGCATGAGACTGAAATCAATAGCCAGGAAACTGTAGGGAGCACACAGTCATTTTGGTTAGAGGGCTCAGCTGAAGATGAAGTAGAAGATTGTCACGATCCAAAATGGAATCATGATAGGTTTGTGTGATCTTAGAGTGCAAAAAGTACTCGAGGGGACAAATATTTAATTACACAAACAAATGTACCTTTTTTGATGCCAACAACACTTGCGATAGAGGGAATGAGAAAGGAAACATAGGATACAGAGCGAGGAAAAGGGGGGGCAGGGGGTATATAGCTACCACGGCTGAGCGGCATCCTCGTGGCGTCGTGCCAATGGATCCGTCATCTTCCATGGGGAGATCTCGAAGTGTGAGTCACAGAGGGGCAGTTTTTATGGTCATCTCAGAAGCCGGGGCACCCGGCCAAGGCGGGCAGACGAAGGGGGCACCTGAGAGTCATTGTGTAGAGACCTGTTGCTCTGGGAACCAGGTGCAACTGTTCAGACTCTAATCAGGCGAGTTTGGAACAGGCAGGCCTTAGCCTTAACTGCTGGTAAGCACAGGCTGTCCAAACTGTCCATGGTCTTCATACAAATTCCCATGGGAGCAGCCAGCTCCAGTCCAGTGGACATACCTGCAGTTCAATGCTTGCCAAACACGCACCGTGGCTTAGGCGTCCAAGCCCTTTGCCTTCTTCCTTGACAAAGGGTCGTGAGGCAAAACCAGGGACCACCAAGTCTTGACTCTTTACAAAGATGAGTAAGGTTATACTATGGAAATCAGAGTTTTCTGGGTTAGAATCAGTTGTTTTGTGTTTAGTTGACAAAAGCTCTCTTTCACCTGTTTGCAAATTGGACATGAGATTGGGTTAGTCACATTTCTTATATGAAAGATAGAGTGGTCTCAATCAGGTTATTTCTGATTAATAGAATGCTACAGCAACAATCTCTACATGAAGTGGTACAGAGACAGTAAAACACAAGACTGGTTACAGGCCTGCAGAGAGTCCTTTATGGGGGTGGTAGTAGTACAGACCTGTTTGTCTTGTTTCACATCCTTGTACAAAACACTGTTCTAGTGCAGAAAATGCTGGTAGAAAAGAATGTTACAACACTGTAAGCAGTGTGTCATATCAAACCACAGACTCTGAGTTCACAAATGCCTAGGAAAACTTCATGGCATCTGACAACAAGCCTGGAAGGATATTTAAAGATTATGAGTCAAACTTGAGAAGTCACCTGAGTGAGAGATGTTACCAAAGGTTGCTTAGTGTTAAGTACATTTTTCAGGTGACACTAGGAAGCTTATGGATATGCAGAATATAAGGGATATGTAGATACTTGGAATGTAAGGATATCTGGTTTATGGGCATATATGATTAATAGATAGTCAAGATTAAAAAAGACCAGAGACAGAAGGAATAATAAATCCCACCTAGATGCACAAACTAAGGCACAGGAGATAAGGGAGACCAAAGAGCATATCTCAGAAAAGGGACTGAGGAAACACAACTGAGGGAGCAACTCAAAGTCTTAGAGATGAATATTTTGGAAATGATAAGTGGAGGAAGTTTATATCTGGGATATTCGAGAAGGCTTGTGAGATTATGTGGAATTTATACTGAGAAGTTATAGGGGCAATGTGGAAATGTACAAAATTATTCTATGATGTTTAGGGGTGGAGCAGGGAAAGGGAGAAATAGAGGTGGGTTGGAGGAGGAACAAACGTGGGGAAATGAAAATAAGGAGGACAAAAGTGGACAGTCCCATTTTAACTTGCTGTTTTCCACATATGTTTGAGCTCTATTCATGATCACTGTAGTCTGTCATATGTTCTTAAATTCTATTCCTAACTCTCTTCCGTGTGATCTTGCTGTCTGTGTAGCGGTGCCTCACTAGCATATCTTAAAGTGGACTAACTGACAAGTGGGAGAACAACAGAACCTTGAAAGACCCAAGATTAGACCTGGTCAGGGACCAGGTCTGTGACCAAATTTAAACGAGGCTGTGGGCTTGGGCTTATTATGGTTATTAGCAGTGGTCTTAAACATTGGCTGCCCTCACATATGCAGGCATAGAAACAACAAAACAAACCCCAACAACAACAAAGTAAAATAAAATAACCACTTCCCTATCCTCCCCCCCGCCTCCGCTAATCATCAAGCAAGAAAAAAATAGACTTGAATTTATCTATCCCGTCTCAGTTTGCTTCCTCTTCCTTACTGTAGACACATTCAAGGAATTCAAAAGTTTTGTAAACCAGTCAGGGCTTCCTGGGGATCAACTAGTATTTAATGAGCTCCCCAAACTTTTGCAGTTATTATTTTCTTTCTAAAGAACAGGTAATTAGTCCATTTTCTTGTATTATCAGTGATACAAGAGAGCGGAGATTCCAGATTTTCTCATTTATACTGTCAAAACCTGTCTTATGCCATTAGCTTCTGTCATTTTGTGTTTAGTAGTAGATTCTCATGCCATGAACTGTCAGCATACTCAAGTTAATTACTAAGCCTCTTCTCCTGGTCACTCATATATTCAAGCTTTGTGGCTGTAGTTTTTGTTCTGAGAGCAATGTGTTTTCTTTCCGTTATTGAAGACGGGGAAGAAAAGCATCTTCTAGATGAATTGACTTGCAGAATTAGGAATTAAAAACAAACAAACAAAAAAATTACTTGAACTGTCAAGGACCTTTGTGTCTCCTGACTGCTAAGTAAAGCTCTTTTGATGCCTTACTGTGTTGACAATCAAGGTCCTTTTCCTTTCTGCCACTTGAAGTGCTGTAACTCTCTGTTGCTAAATGATCCATGTCAATTACATTTTGCTTGAGTACATATTTTCCCTCAGTTCAATTGCAGGATACTGTAGCTTTTATAGTTTGAAATTCAGCTTTTGACTGGGCAAATAAGCCTGACTTACTTGCAGTCAATATTGTCAATAAGTAACAGCTATCTACCTTGCCATATTTGACAGAGTTTTCTCTATTATTTCCCTTTCATGAAATATTCTTGTGGAATAATAATAATGTTATATGAAGAAGACATAAATATTTTTAGGTTGCCTTATATATGCAGAGCAAAGTGACAGTATGGCCTTCTGGTTTTTTTGTGCAAGTATTTTGGAAACAAATTTTACCTGTGCTACTGACAGTATTATTCAAATAATCTAAAAGCATTATGATCACAGTTTTTATGCTAAAGAACTTCACCATGGTTATAATCTATCTATTGACTGACATATATGTATAGTGTAGCCACAGATGCAAATGATAATATTGGGAAAATTCCTTTCCCCTTTGACATATTATTTCTTGAAACTGAAAAGTAGAACAGTAGGGTGCTCTGACTCAGTTACTTCACCTACATCCAGATCACATGTTACAGATTAGATTATCAAATATAACATGTGAGTGATGCAGCAGTTGGTGAAATTTTGAAGGAAGTAGAAATTCTGCTTAATACATGTTGTTCATATTAATCTGAAGTTCAGATTTAGGTACAATATTTTTTTCAATGATCATTTCACTAGTGATTTCTGAAAAAAAAATCTAAGTTTTTTTGTCTTTCAATATTATGTAGAACATAGAAAACTCTAACTCTACATCCCAAGTTATTCCTAGAATGAAAGTTACTTAGGGATCAATGTTTTTGTAGTCTAAGGCTGGGACTGGGCATTTAAATAAATTGTAAATTTAGGGAACCTAGGCAATATATATACCAAATAATGTTGTTTGTTTTGGGGTTTTTTTAATAATATGTATATAGCCTTAGTATAGGAATAGAGAATGCATTAGATAAAACATTTAAAGCTAGGTTGTTTTATTTTTTTTTAATTTATTTGTATGTGCCCAGATGTAGTTCTGATCATCAGTCTAAAGGCAACAAATCTTGCAGAAATGTCAGGTTTATTTGCTTTCTTGAAAACTACAGTAAATGCTTTCTTGTCTCTCTGAATGTGTTTCATGTGCAAGACAACCTCATAGACTGGCAATACATGTCTACCATACTAAAAATATCTGTTTGAAGAACAGAACAGATTGCATCTATGTATCAGTATCTTTGAATGTTATTCTTGTATTTTATGAGTTCATCAATTGTTTCCTTAAAAATATTTACTTTTAGGGTTTTTTAACCATCATTCTTCCCCATTAGTCCTACTCTGTCCTACTTGCTAGGACTGATGTTCTTCCCTTTCTGCTTTAGGTAATCAGATACTGCACAGCTGTTCAGCTGTGTTAGCTAGCAATAAAGTAATGTTTATACTTTATATACCATCACTATTAAGCACATAGTAGCAACAGTGTTACTGCAATGGGGTGCTACTGGGTAAAAGACAATACAGAAAAGTGAAAAAATATTCTTCTGATATTTGTCTCTTTCTTGAGACAAAAACAAGTGTAGAGGTAGGAGTTTCTTAAACAACAAAGTGACAAAATCAAAATTTTGAAGCCCATCAGACTGACAGGAAGAGTTTCATGCTTCAGAAAAGTAAGTTGTATAGATGAGATCTGCATGACAACAGGGAATCCAGACTATATGGCTGAGGTTTGAAAAAAATTTTGAGGAAGAAAGAGAAGAATTTCATTATGTATATTAAAAAATACAATATCAACATGATATGAGAATTCTTTGTTTTAAACTGCTCTTTGTTGGAATTTAATAAGGTTGTTGTGATTTTCCTGCAGGCTGTCCCTAGGGCAATCATCCTTACAGATGCACAACAAACATCTATAGGGAATACTTTTTTATTGCCATCCAGATTGCTGGTATAAAGTAGCAATGTTCACTGCTCGAGAGGCAGATGCATGTGTTGCTGTCCAAAGTTGAGAAAATCTGGATATTAGCACACAGTGCTGAAAAAAATCTATTTTCTTCATTGAGTAAAGTATTAATACATCCTTTGTAAATGTCTGCTCTTGTGAATGGACACACTGTAAAGACATCATAGAATCACAAAATCAATCAACCTCTCAGCTTGTGGTTGGGAGGGACTACAGTGGGTCATGTGGTGCAACCTCCCTGCTCAAGCTGGGTCATCTTAGAGCACAGAGCACTGAAATACATCCAGACGGTTCTTGAATATCTCCAGTGAGGGAGATTCCACAGCCTCTCTGGGCAATCTGGTCTAGTGCTCAGTCATCCTCACAGTAAAAAAGTTCCTCCTCGTGTTCAGGTGGAGTTTCCTGTGCATCAGTTTCTGCCTGTTCCCTCTTGTTCTAATGGTCAGCAACACTAAGAAGAGCCTGGATTCCTCCTCCTCCCTTTAGATATTTATGCACATGACAAGTCACCTTTCCTCAAGGCTGAACAGTATTGTATTTTCATATGACAATTTTTAAAAAGAGGAGGAATACCCAAGACACATCCAAATTTAGTCTCTCTGTCTTAGTTTTGAAAGACAGTTGTCTGCCAGGGAAAGCTAGAGCTTCCCTTGGAATGGAGAATGCCACCCCCCTCCCTTCCAAATTATTATAATTTTGCAATTAGGAGTTTCCAGGCAAAGATACAGGAATAGGAGTAAGTTCTTTAATAGGAATAAAAAAAAAGAAAAAAAAGACTACAAATGTAGTAGTACAGAGACAATCAAGCAAGCAAAACAAAAGTCCTGGAGAACGCTGACAGGGTCAGGGACACAACCTGACACCCTGTTGGTCAGGGTGTTGGTAGCAGTCCAAATGAATGCTTCTGGAGTAACAGATATGGTTTTGTGGAACAGAGATGGGCCAATAGAAAGGTCCAGTGGCAGCGAGATGAGTCCGGTCTTCCTCTGGTGGAAAAACCAGATGCCTGGGGTTCCTGAGTCTCAGTTTTTGTCTAGGTAGGAACAGTTGGCTCCCCCCACACACTGGGTGGAGCATCTCACAATGGGGTGATGTAATGTGTCATGTCATTGGTGAGCCTTAATGGCCCATTAGCAGAAGATATTTCCCTGGAGGATGGACAGTTGGTGAAGGAGATAGGAAACACTGCCCCACCTGGTTTTAACAGCTGGCCCATTACCAGAAGGCATCTGCCCCCTCCCTCCTGGAGTTACAAGGGATAAAGAAATATCTGCTTTTACAGCAGATGAAATAGAATACAAATATTTTGGTTACCTAACCCAAGACACTCTCTCAACAAAGGTACTCATTCTTAGTGCTATGATATGCACTATGTGTGGAGTCAAAAGAGCTGCCTGTAGCTTCTTGCAGAATCTGACATTACTGTGGAGATTAAGGATTAGAAGAATCTATGTGTAGTTTTTAATTATATTAAAAAGTTTGTATAAAACATACGATCATAAGTCTTGAGAAGGACTGTAAACGCACAAAATTTCAGACCTGAGAAAAGTTGGAGAATCTCTCTTTAACTGCTTGTGGCAATGAAAACCATTGCGGAAAAAACGTTTCATGAAGCATCAAAATTTGAGAAATAGATTATTTTAGGTAAGAAACTGTCTTCCTGTTTTTGGACTACAGCTCTGTGTATCTGATTGTCAAGATGATTAAGACCAGTGGCCTACCACAGTAAAGTATGGAGATTTTAAGTGGATGTGTCCTGAGAGTGCAGGCAAAACTGTGACCTAGAGTAAGCTCCAGGTTATATTTCAGAGAAAGTGGGTGGACTGTGGAGAGTCATGTTACCTTACTTTTTCTCCCTATTAATCTGGCCTTAATAAAAGTTATTTTAAGGAGCTGTTTGCAAAATCTGATTTGTTATGCTTATTTGTAGTCCTGGAAGAAGGAAAAAAAATGAGGAACCGAAGCAATGACTTTTAGAATCGGTAGCATCATTCACAAAACATGGTCTGCCCAAGCTTCTTCTTTCCTTGCCACTGTGTATTATTTCATAGTGATTTGAGACTACCATAATAATAGCTCAAAGGTTGGCAGTGTACACTAACTGCAAATCTTGTTATTACAATATTAAAAGGCATGGACATTACATGGACAATCTTATGAATACATAATCAGTGGATGCTGGGGCTGGGGAGTGAATGAGAAAATCTGTGGGACTTAACTGCTCTCTAAGGTTAAAAAATGACAGAGGGTTAGTTAGAATAAATATATTTCCTTGCTTGGAATAAAATAAATTAGTATTAGTTTCATTAAAGTGTAATTTTATGACAGTCACTGCTTGAATACCATGTGGATCTTTTTGAGTCAAGATGATAACTTTGGACAGTCAAAGAAATACATGGATAACAAAGTAAATGTTCTCAGAATTTCCTCAGTTACTGCAATATATTTATGTAAAGTACTCCACTTGCATGAGCCTGGGCAGAGCTGGAAAAGTGGTATAGCTAAGTTTCAGAAGATGACTGGGTATCCAAGATGCATTGAACATGTAAAGTTTGTGTCCGGTATAATTTGAAAGGCTGGCTACATCATTACTATACTAGAACTTGAGTAGAACTATTTCTGTTAAAGACTATTTGAAGTGAATAATGATGAATGATAACAGTTCCTCTGTTTTGTAAGAGGCTACTTCATAGTTTTTCATTTAAAGCACAGCACCAAGTGATGAAAAATGACAGCTTAAGGAAATAACTACAGTTCTTTATATGTTTGCTTCATTTTGCTTTCAGCTCACATTCTGAAAGAGAGAAAAAAATGCAGATTTTTTTTTTCCTCCAAGATTAGATTTCAAGCAGAAAATTCATGACTTGCTAAAAAGGCTTTGGTTAGATCTCCATTTCTGTGGATTGATGTCAACATTTGATCTATCAAATTTATTTGCACAAAGGATGATGAAAGTAAACTCTGAACTTGCAAAACCATGTTATGAGGAAGCCATTATATTAATTAGACCATCAGATGTCATGTTTTTCTGCTTCACTTATAATGGATAAATTAGATCAACTTTGAAGATAATAGAACAATCTATAATGTGCAAGAAGATTCCTGCTTTCTTTCTTTGCTAAACTTGAAATGTACATATCATGAAAAGCACAAGGTTTTCAAGAGAGAAGGACCTGCATGTTATTCAAAGGGCCATGTGCTGTCCAGAACAGGATTTATTCCTAATTTTTCTCTAGCTAATGGCCCTGATTGGGTCAGATTTATGATATGAATAAGATGCAGCTATACTGGCTGAACTGAATGCCTAAAATTGTAATCAAATATACAGCCAGTGAGAATAAGATATACAAAAAACAGAGAAAGAACAAAATATCAAAGCCTAGCTCTTCATCCTGGCAATCATCTAAGGGAGATAGTTGTTCTGCAAACACTATCCTAAAATATCTATATTGTTCCCTGTTTGTTGATTGTTTATGAGTTTTGCTTGTCCATGCTTTGGAGGCAGCAAAAAAAAATCCCAAAGAATAATTCCTTAACACATGTATGCATTACAGGTATGGTAAGAGAAAAATCCCACACAAACCCCACAAACTCCAGAATAGAACCACTCCTCTTACATTTAGTGCAATATTCAGTACATAAAATGAAAGAGGATAATACTGCAAAAGAGCAGAACACCACCGAATTATTTTCTCAGTTTGGGGGTTATTCTGAGTGAAAGCAATACATGAAAATCCTACTACTGGGTTTTTTAAAAGCTCTAATAAAAAGCCATTTAGGTAGGAGGCTTACTTTACCTCTGTAATTATAAATCTCATGAAAGAGTTTAATATTCCTATTCCAAATTCTGAAATCATAACCCTTGCAAACTTGCTGATTGGTGACAATCAACTCATGTCTTAAGAGGTCTTTAGTCATGAATGTCTTATGAATGTTCAAGATTACTGACAATAACCTGCAGCTGGTAGTAAAGCCTTAATGAAGTTATATACATTTAAGAAGTGGATGCACTTAATTGGATTTCTTTTCCACATGTAGCATAAGTTTTTGCTGAAACTGTAGGCCAAGGCTAAGCATACATAAAAATTTATTAGATCAAGACACTTGAAATACAAATATTGCCCTGAGCATACATCAGATGAGTGAAATTGTGGGAAAGCAGGCCTCAGAAACAGAAAGAGCAGAAAACATGGATACAGCAAGCAAGGACATGAAACAATAGTTTGAATTTTTAGGCTTGGCTAGGATAGACCTTAAGACTACAGAAAAATATGCTTAGCAAGATAGTAGAAGGTTTTAAGCTTAATAATGGAGTACTGTATATGGTTAATAGAAAGCATACAAGCAAGCATTGTTTGAAGCAGGTGTACGTGTACTTTTAATGATTGTCTAGAACAACTGCCTTTAAGCTTTAGCAATATGCTATTTGCTGGAAAACTTTTAAAATGCCCTGCAACAAAGAGATCTTTGGCTGCTGTTGGCAAGACGTGAGTTGTTGCCATCTTTCAGTTGTCTCACCTCATGAGACTGATGCCACAATAAAGCTTGTGGAAGCACCTCCTGGCAGTCCCATCCTGTTTGTGCAAACCTCCAACCCATGGAATAACACAGGCCACATAAACCAAGTCGACCTAAATACATTTCAGCCTCTGTCTCCAGCTAGGCCTGAATAGCCTGGGAAAGCAAGATGTACGGGGAAGGTACTGATGCATACTAAATGAGATAGGGCTGGATTACACATATACTTCAAATAAAGTTAAATGCTATGCCAATTGAGAGAGAGAGATAGAGAGAGAATGTCCCAATCTGAAGTTAGAATAAGTGCTAGCAAACTCCCACTACTTCAAGACAGGTATTCATCCATACTCTTGTTGACTGATGTTGATATCTATCTCTTTTTCCATTCTGTTTATTTTCTGTCCTCTTCTGGTCAGGCTCCAACACTTGTATCAGTTGATGCTCAACATCCTGGTGAATTGATGAAGAGAAGCTTGGTACTGTTCTTTAAACAAATGCTCTGACCCTGTTGGAAAAGTGTTTGTGAAAAGGAAATCTTTGAGTAAAAGAGAAAACAGAAAGTCTGAGCTGTTTTTTTCTTATATAATTCTTCATTTGCCTTCCACAATTTGTTTAAATTTCATATTTTTCCCAGTTTGACACAGTCCATGGTATTCTTTCCATCATTCCCCACTTCAAAGAAATGTAGTTTTTTTTAGTGAAGTGTTACCCTTGGTCTTAATTCTGTTCATGTTTTATTACATATATTAACTCAATTTCCATGTTTTCATTCACAAGCTCAGTTCTATGAAGCAATTTACAACATGTGCATATTCCTCCATTCACCTATTGCAGAAGTATCTATTCAGCTAGATTTACTTTTTTCCTTTGTATATTGAACAGGAATGGATTTCTGAATTCTTACGGTTTATGCTCACCGTTTCAACTTTTGCAGCAGTCCATGCACTTCTTTTCTGTTTGTAGCTATTCAAACTTCTGCTTCAGACAGAGATGTTATCAGTGGGGTTATTTTTGATATTAAAACATGCTATTTCCATTGGAAATTAGGAATGAAAATTTTTGCTTTGCACACATACCTACTTCTCCAAATACAGTCTATTTCTTCAATTAATTGTTTTATTTTAAAATTTGTTCAGTATTTTTCACTAGAAAAGTAGATCATAGAACTCAAAATAAGAAAAAAAGTTGAATGAGATCTCAGCAGGTCATCTTTACCAATCCCCAGCTCAAACCAGGGCTAGCTTCACAGTAAGATCAATCATGCAAGGTGTCATCCAGCTGAGCTTTGAAAATCCTCCTGGGTAGAGGTTTCAGAGTCTCTCTCAGCAATCTATATCACTGTGAAGAATTATATTCTACTGGGATTCTACTGATGTCCTTTTTAAGTTTTTTTGTTAAAACTAGTTTCTGTTCATAGTGCAGATTACTGAATCATCATTATTTATGATCATTATCTTCTGCACTTCCAGGAACTTCCTTTGTGTCTCAGAATCAGTACAGACATAGGAAGTTTTCTGAGCAGATGCATCATTTACTGCAACACATTGACCTACCAAAAGGTTCAAGGGCTTGCTAGATCAGTAACTAGAATTCATATTAATGTAATTGAGTTTTTTTCTTCAGAAAGTCCTTAGCAGTTTTATGTAAGTGAATTTAACATTTGTCAGGTTTCTAATGTGGCATACACAAAGCCTGTGCATTTTTACGTTGGTTTTCTTGAATGTTAATGTGCAGATATTAACGTCAGTGAGAAGATAAAGATGTGATACAAATGAATGAATTGTGAATGATAGAGGGCTGTCATTTGCACATGAATCAAGACTGATCAAAGAGACTCCAAGTTTTCCCAAGTCTTAAGGGAATCAAAAAGGGAAAAGTGCTGCATATCACCACCCACACTCATGCTAAACAGTCTCCCAACAGAGTTGTAGTAGGAGAAAACATCAGTGTAGAGTGGTATGAATGAGTTACTGAGGCAGAGTCCTCACTCGGGAAAGTTTAAGAAAGGCTTCCCCTTGGTTTTTTAAAATATTCCTCTTTTTATTTCTTATTACTAGCAAACCTGCTACTCAAAGCCGAATTCTGTCAACTTTGCCTTTAAGTTTCTATTGGAAGATATTAAATTCAATTGTAGTTATTCATAAGAATATTTTTTTTGAATGTTTGCTATTTGATTTTTTACATGTATATCTATTTTTAATTTGCTTTTTGAATGTAAATAGCTTATTAGATAATCTAATATAACATTTAGCAGATAATTCAGATAAACACAATTTACATGAGCTTGTGATTGCTGCAGTTGCTGTGACTAAAATGTCAACTTTCTGCAACAGGACAAAATAATTGGTGCAATTTTTAGCATCTTCATGATGAACAAATGAGTCTACCATCAAAGAGGTCATCACTCTTGCTGGGAGGTTATTGCACTTTTTGTTCTTTGCAAATGCACTTTTTGTGTCTGAGCAAATGCTAACTCAGGTTACTTTACAAAGCCAACACCAATAGGGCTCTGAGTCACAGAATTTTCTTTACTGTTTTTATAAAGTCTCTAATGATGATGGCACAACAAATTTCCAGCTAATGGAGCTTTAATTGCTAGCTCTATTTCGGGCTCATTTCTCCATTTGGAAATTGCTATCTCTGCCCCACTTACTGCTGGACTCTTCTGAGTGATAATTCATCTCCAGAAATCCAGACTAATTTGGGGATCAGAACTGAGCTTTGTGGCTGCAGCACTGAAGCACACTAACTCCAGAAATGAAACTGAATACATAATTTCCTTCAGATATATGTAATCTTGAAAATACTATTAAGGGTGAATTCAGAACACTGAAAATAATTTTACAGGTAATATATCAGTTCTATTATTCCATGAGATTTATTCTTATATAAAGTTACTGTAGTAAGTGCCATTCATTTGTATTGAAGAAAAGATATTTTATTATATGAGTTTTTTTCTTAAATGAGGAAAAATGAAGTTTGATATAAATGCACATATGTGCTTATGAAATACTTTTATTGAGTGGGGTTAATTAGCTTGTTTCATTAGATTTATGAAAGAAATAAAGAAAAGTATTTGTATATAAAATTAAACAGCATGAAGAGTTTAAGTCAAATTATTTGTGTATGAATTTAAAGTAGATTAGCTGAACAAGTAATTCATGGATGGATGCTTTTAAGAAGAATTAAAGAGGTTCAAATTTTGTTCACACTGAGTGACATTGTATGTAAATAAACCTAAACAGCATTTTAACTTTTAGCCGTGGTTCAAACAAGATTTTAATACAATTAAAAGATTCATTTAATTGCAATTGCATTCATGCAATTTAAAGTGGTATTGTTTTTCCACGTAGCTGAAGTGTTTGAGTGTTGGTTTCCTGTACTTGGCTAAATTTACTGGACCTATGGGATTAAATACTTGAAAAATTATAAAAATATCCAGCCTCAGAATGGAAGAATTTTACATCACAATTTTCTTGTATTGAGAGTGTAAACTGTCAGGTACAGTATAAAGTTTAACAGATGTGTCTGTATGGTGCCATACTAGTAAATCTTGAAGAAAAGGACTTGAGCTTTTTGATGGGTGAGCATGAATTGCCTGTAAATATGATGATATTTTGTTAGCCTGAGCCAAGAATCATAGTTCTTCACCTTGAATTCAGTCATAGAATATTTATGCACATTGCATCTTTCTATGCCTTTAAAAATGGACACCAAAAATTGCTGTGAAAGCATCAGAATGAAACTGAGTTCATTATTTCATAGAACTGCTGCAAAGAAGACAGTAAGAGCTCCCTGTGGCAAGGATCTGATAAGCCAGTGGAAGTTTCTGGAGCTTTATCTATGCCAACTGACTTAATAACAGTACTCTCATCATCAGTTGTCAAAGGGGTGACAGCTCCTAGTAGACATCTTGGCTGTAATGAGCTCTTGGCTAAAATTTGATTTTTAGATTGGGAGTATAACTGTGCAGCTTGCTACTCTGATGCTTGGACACCTTTCCATTTCTTCTTGACATGCATTTTTCCCTCTACAACCATTTGCTCACAAGCCATCAAAGTCTTCTGGCTCAGTTCTTCTTTTCTCTGTTTTATTTTAGATCCACACCTCTTTCAGCATTTGTGCTGTCAGTCAGAGCAAGTTCTGCTGCTTTTGGTCATTCCTCTACAGTAACAAAGAGAAGCACAGAGTGGTGACATCCAAGCTGGTGCCAAGTGAGGGACTCTGGCACAGTACATCACTGGCAGAAGGCTATTAGTACTAAATACTGGTAGGTACATTTTTATGCTGCTGTGACTATTTTGCCTCTGGTTTGAGGTCTCATAATTTGGACTTCTCCACACTGCAAGAAATTTGGACTTCTCCACACTGAAGATTTACAATTCATTTTATCTGGTGCTAAGCTTACCCTGACTTATTCTAAATAACACTGCCTTATAATAATTTATTTTGCCCAGGAAAAGAGAGGGATTCTGTATTACATTATACTGGCCAAGGTACAGTTCTGCAGGGACTGTTCACATTTTTTAACCTATCTGAGCTCTGCCTTCAGTGAGGTCAAACATTCTGGGAAGAACACACAATTGATACTGCAAAATTATTAGCTTTTCAGTTGTACTCCAAAGCATTTAAATAATGGGTAAACTACTTTTATTTTCATGAATTTAGATTATTGATTTATGAAAGTGACAATAGCTGGAGGAAATTTTTAAAATTCTGTTAAACTCTTCATAATATATGGGAAAGATATATACCTTCATGCATCTCATCATTTGAAAGGAAAAAAAAAAAAAATTTTTTCTGAAGTCTCCCATTCAGACAGAAGATAAATGTGCTCCTTCATTTTCCAAGACTTAATCATTCATTATATTTTTGGACTTACATGGACTTATGTGGACTTATAATATTAAACACAGCAACTAAACTTAAGTGGATTATTGCTGTTTCCTAGATAAAACAGGTTAATTAATTCCCTGGGGGGACTAATGAGGCTGTGCTTTTGGTATAATCATGTTAATTTTCTGATTGTGAAGGTACAAACAAGTGAACAAATAAAATAATAGACTCTCTTAAAAAGCTGATTGATTCTGTAAAGTGCTATGTTTATTAATTATATGGTCAATTTCATGCTGTCATTTCATTCTCTGTTCAGAAGGTAACAAAATTAGTTTACCTGGATGAATTCATATCAGTACTGGCTCCTGTTCAAAAGAATCTGTTGACACTGCTTAATGACGAAGGAATACTCTATTTTCATGGAAGGTTTGAATCAATCCATTTTGTTTCCATGGTCTATTAAATTATCTTTTTCTGATAGACTAATAGAAGCCATAGCTTCTATTCGAAGAAAATATGTCCTGATTGGTTTTACCTTCCAATGTTGTCTTACAAAGTTAACTGAGATTTAGTGGTATTGTATCAAAGCTCTGTAACATTCTAGTCTTTATGCGTCTATGACAATCAGCCAAGTTAAATTTTTTTTCAGAAGAACTAAATCCTGTCCAGCACCAGTCTTGAGCTTAGGATACATTTTGTAAGGTGTTTTTTTTTTTTTTTCAGACTGGATAGATCTTTAGGTATCTTGAGCGCTTTGATGAAGAACTTAATTTAAAGCAGCCTCCAGTATTTTAAGTGCTACCTGACTTGAAAAGCACACTACTACATTTTCAATTATAATTTTGAGTAAGATCATAATTTCCATTTATTCACATAACATAGAATAAGGAAATAAAACTTCTACCTTAAAATCAGTGTTGTAACAGAACTCATTTCCTAAAGAGTCAGCTTGCACTAAATAACACATGATAAACATTTAAATGAAATACATTCTGACCAAAATTCATGTTCTGTCCTGTAGAAAACAGATGTTTACAAGTTAATTTTGCTTCTAAGATATTCCTCCAAAGCAGGAGGATATTTTAGCATTTAAATTAAGGTATAATTGCTATCTATATAAATGCTTTTGTTTTGTTACCCCTGTAGCCTCAGTTTCTTGCTTCTGGTTGCACTTTTTGAACTACCAGCATCAGTTTAACACTATTGAATTTTCTGCTTGAATTTAATGAAAACAAATGGAAATATCATAATTTAAGAAGTATTGTAATCTTTAGAAAGAAAGGGCTATTTTAATCTGGACAGCCGTAATCCTGCTTAAAGCTAATAAAAATTTAAATTAGGAAAAATTCTTGAAACCTCAACAAAAAAAAAATCAAGTTTTAAACCACAAGTTTTATAATACAGTTTTTCTTCCCTATTATTTAAAGAATAAAACATTTTTTGGTTTTCAGGTCCCGTTACCCTGACATATCTCATTGCAAAGTGCATCACTTAATATTATAAGGTTTTCCAATAGCTGGTATTTATATGCATTCTGCTGATATCATAAACAGTCTCACATTCTCTTTCATTGCAGAACTGAACACAGTTCACAGGCTTACTGTGCTCTTCGTATTTTCTTGGAATGCAATTACCCAAGACAAGATTTTGCTTCTTCTTTTCATTTTGTTTAGTGAAACAATCAGTTTCGCCAAAACCTAGTAGGATTAACTAAAAAATCTAGTAGGATTTTCTGGTTTGAAAAGAAAGTTGTTGCACTATCTGAATGTTAAATTCAGTGAAATCTCACAGTAAGTAGTGTGAAAGTCTGATAAAATAATATCCTACTGTTTTAGGGAGGTAGAAAATTAAATGGCTCCTAAGTGAATCTCAAGAGGCAGAACTACGCAATAAGTATTTGTCTGTACTTACAGAAGCCCCAGTTAATATATTCAGGAGAAAGTTGAGGAAAAACGAGACACTTCCTTCTAAGACAGTGTCTTGCACTTCTACAAGGAAGGACTCTGAAAGAGGTGACATCTTAAAAGCTCAACCAGCTTTGTCTCATCAGGGTGAATATCAAGGTGCTCTATGAAGCTAAAGCCCTTCAAATACCATTGTTTACTTTTTCTGTGTCTTTTTGTGATCCACAGCTGTCTCCTTCAGTTCAATATGAAATTCACATTTTTTAAGCTTTACTTTATGTCTTCAAAGAATATTTAGTTTTCTTAATATGGGTATGTTAGAATAGTCTACAAGTGTGCTCATATACTTCACTTTTGATTCTTACCCATATAAACTTAGACATGTAATATTACATATTCTTCAAATTTAACCTACTTTAACCTACTTCTCTATTAATCTTTTAAATTTTGTACTGTTCTTTGAAGTAAAAGATAAGAATCTGAACTTCTGGTATCCATTATATGTATGTGTTGCAAAGTCCTTTTAGTTTCTTATTCTACTGTACTATTGTCCACTGCATCAATATTTCCCACAACAATCAATTTTCATTTCCATATTTATTATTTTATAATCTTTCAACTTGTGACTGGCATTTCTTTTTATGAATATGTGTCTTCTGTTTGAATGTTTCATATTTTATCTATATTACATGAATTGAATTGATTCCTGAGTAAATACCTGAATTTCAAATATAATGCAAGTTTATTATGCTTTGTTTCAAACTTGTTATAGCTTAATATCCTTACAGCCAGTTAAATCTTCTGTTAATTTGAAATGACAGGCAATTCTCATATTGATCAACTTAATAGCTATGGTATAAAAAGGCTAGTGAAAGTTCTTGCTTATGGAAAATACTCAGCATATGATTAGCTGTTTTTCTTAAGGGTACCTATGTTTACTTGGTTATTCTCACAGTAAATTTTAGAGTCTCTTGGAAATCCTGAAGCAAATATCTTTATGTCTGACAACAGCAATTTTTGTTGGATTACATTTGGAGATGTAAGAGTGTGATTTCACAATATTATTTCATGTAATTTCTGCATTACTTGCCCGTTAGTTTTCTAATCAATAATAAGTTTCATGTAGAAGGATAGAAAAAGAGACCAAGAGGGATCTCAGTTTTAACCTGTGTACTTTTAAACACGCCATTTTATAACAAGTTTTCACTCTAATGTTAACCTCTTGGAATATGGCTTTTATAGTTGTATCTCATGATAGAGAAGAAAGCTTTAGCATAACCTCTTGAATTTCAATGGCAGATAAATAAATTCTGGAATAAAAAGAGAAGTCAAATTGGAAATGTCACCTCTCTGGGCTATGTCTTTAAGTTTGATGTTCCCAGTAAAGCTTCTTCAATTCCTTAGCAAAGAGAAAAGCTGCATATTTACACCAGAAAGAAAATAAAAGCAACAACGATTTCCACCCTCAAGAAGCTATGTAATATTTTGTAAAAATTTAATTAGGCTCTTGGCAATTCTTGTTAAAGTGCAACAGAAGAGTTTTGGGGATTTTGAAATAACATAATGGGTTTGAACTTTCCAGCTGGTTTTTATATGAAAAATAATATTCCCTTTCCTACATGGATCACTTTTTTCAGTTTAGCATTGCAGTGCTGTGAAGCAAACAATTCTTTATTGTTTGTGTGGATCTTAAATTACTTGCTTTTTTCATTAGAGCAATAAACACTGTCTGTTCCCGGAAAATCAGGAAATCAGCAAATCCTGGAAAATCATGAAACCTTGAAGCAAAACCCAGAGTTACATTATGTGACAATTTAAGCATCAATAATGTCTGAGTGTGGAACTACCCAGAGTGGTGACAAGAGTTACTCCAAGAACCAGACAAAATAGCAATACTAGATTTGTATCCTTGTTTTGTGAGCAAAGGAATTTATGCTTTCTTAAGTTTCTCCTGAAAATTGATTATGCAAGTGTAATGCTAACAGTCTTGATGCTGAAATTTATCAACTAGAATGATGTGATTGTGTCAATAAAAAGCTTTCTAAGTACAATTTGAACTTGGGGGCTTTCATTAGTCAAGTGGAAGAAGGTCGAGACCTGATGTTCTATAAATCAATGGCAAATCTTTTGTAAAATGTCATAGATTTAATTGCAAATTGCACATTTTTAGTACCACTTCAGATTTTCTGATATTCACAAATATATGGAATGTCATGGTTCCTGTTCTTTTTTAATCATTTGGGAAAAATAGTGATGTTGGTTAATAAAGTGGGAAGATACTTTGTTCTCAGGGGGAAATATTTTTTGGCTCACCAAAGATTATTGTAAATCATGCTATCAGGATTTATTGACTTGAAGTCCACAAAAAATACATGTCTGAATTATCTCTGCTGGGAATTGCTTTAAAGGGCTATTATTGTTATTAAAAGTTGACAGATATAGTCTGAGAACTGTACCCAAACAGAAAATTGTAGAATTACATTGTTCAGAACCTGCTGAGGGCTATTCAATTGTGATGACACTGATTATTAGATCTGCCTGTTCCTTTTTCTGTGGTAAACTGCACATGCTAAATTATACTGCAGGAAATTTGTAATGTTTTTCAAGATATCTAAATTACAGTTAAAATTATATATAATTTGCTGTATGCATTGTTGAGTTATCTTCCAAGATTTCTTATTTCTACTGCAGAATAAAAGTGTCTTGCTCACTTTTGTTCCTTAAATCCCAAGTTTTAAGTATTTTATTTTTTAGTATAAAATTGCAGGCCTAAATCAATTAACTTTTTTTTAGAAAAGGAGACTAGATACAGTAACTAGTGGATGTATTTTGTTTTCAATGTTGAATTCAGTTGAAAGTAATATATTTTTATGAAAAAAGACAAAAATAAAAAAATAAATCCCTCAGAATCCATCAGCATGTTCCATTGTGCTACAACAATACTACATCAAATTGCTTTACAGACAAATGCAAAATAAGTGTATTTGAAAAATGCTTCAAAAATAGTTAACCTGCAGAATTGCAAATATATGCACTCTGGTTATTATTAATGAAAAATATGTCTCATTGCAAAGACTATAATTTATATAAACTCAGAGTTCCTTAAAAAAAAAAAAGAGGATTGAGGATTTAAATTGCTTTATTCATTAATTAAGAGGGATACAGTTACAACTACTACAGTGCTTCAAGAGCATCAGTGCTTACAGACATTTCTCAGTTTAATGTGGTCACGCAGAAAGAGAGCAAAAATGAAATGGTTCCCAAAAAAGAAAAAAATATGTTGTTGCAAAGAAATAATGAAAAACCCTGCAACACCCCACAAGATTAAAAATAACAGAAGGGGTCTTACTAAAAGAACTTATACTGTGAAATTAGTCTTAATTTTTCATATAGATCATCTGATCATAATAGCAGATGAAGTAGTGTTTTGTGAAATTATTTGATGAGTAATTGATGGAATGTGTTTTGTCAGAGAAATGTTATCTTCTCCTGCAGCTTAGAAAATGAAGTTTGGATGAAAATGGTGTGTCTGGGGCCTTGAATACCACTGAAGAACAAATGAAATAGAAGAATATAATGCCTCAATGTCCAGATGGAAATGTCCCTCAGAGGTCCATACTGGGACCAGTCCTGTTTAATATCTTCATCAGTGACATAGGAATAGGACCAAGTGCACCCTCAGCAAGTTTGGAGGTGACATCAAGCCAAAGGGTACAGCTGACACATCTGAGAGTCTGAATGCCATCCAAAGAGACCTCGGCAAGTTCTAGAAATAGGCCTATGTGGGATTCATGGGGTTCAACAACCCCAAGTATCACAGCCTTTACTCACAGGAGAGGTGCTCCAGACCTCTGACCATCTTCATGGTCCTCTGGACTCACTTCAACTGATCCATGTCCTTCTCATGTTGGGGCACACAGAGCTGGATGCAGCCCTGCAGGTGGGGTCTCACCAGAGCAGAGCAGAGGGGCAGAATCCCCTCCCTCACCTGCTGCCCACGCTGCTTTGGATGCAGCTCAGGACACGTTTGGCTTTCTGGGCTGTGAGTGCACATGGCTGGGTCATGTCCAGACTCATCCCCCAGCACCCCAAGCCCTTCTGGGCAGGGCTATTCTTGATTTGTTATTCCCCCAGCCCCTCTTGATGCCAGGGGTTTTCCCAACCCAGATGCAGCTCCTTGCACTTGGTCTGGTTAAACCTCATAAGATTCCCATGGACCCACTTATCAAGCTTGTTGAGATGTGGTTAGTCATAAATAGGAAAAGGAAAACAAAACATGCCCTGTTATGGGAAATGATGTATCTCTGAGAAATACTTAAAAATACCACACAGGTCCTTTTTAACATAAGTGTTGCATATGTTGGGGCTTTACCTGGGGCACTGAAGAATCATTAATATGTTAAATAAAAACTAAACTCCAGTATATTTCAGCTTAAAAAATCAAGATCACAGAAATGCTCATGCTTCCCTTAGCTCATCTGTTACCTGTGTTGCAGTTTCAGGACAGAACTCGAACAGAACCTACGAGATCATTATCTGGCCATGTGTTTTCTCTCAGTGATGTATTTGCCATCATAAAACTGGTTATTGAACACTGTCTTCAATGACTGACCCATGTACATCCCCCAGGATTTATACTTGCTGGTACCCTTCAAGCAAGTAGTTATGCTAAAACTCCTGAATCCCTGAAGCATATGTTTCAAAAAGCACATAACCCAGAAAGAGTGGGAATTTTTATCTTTGTTTAGAAGGAATCAGTTATCATATTTATTTGTTGTGCTTCACATAAGGCTCATTATCAACATCAAATGCCTGTAAAAGCAAGACGAAAGGAACAGACAAGCGTTTTTCTTTTTTCTCTGACAGCCTGGTATTTAACTTTATGTACCAAATCTTTATTGGATAGAAATCAGCAGAGTTCTATTATAGTCTGTTGGACTACGTGCCTTTCAACAATTAAAGCTTTGTGACCATAACTCTGAATTAAGCATTCAGAGTTATGAATAAACAAACAGAAAAGTCTTTCTCTCATTAATTTCAGTTTCCTTTCTATTAATATTTTCTTCCAGGTGGAAAGTATACCACTCCACAATCAGTTTTCTTATAAATCTTCAGCTTAATTTTAAAATTTTATATCTTGCTAGAAGCTTATTTATTACATTGTATAAATGAAATAGCATCTTCAGGATTTCGCTTCCCCTAACTTTTAAATGTAGCAATAAAGCAAGTTTCTTATGGTGTGGCTAAACATTTGTATGTTTACTACTTAAAATTCTATTACACTCCCAAAATGTGATGTACACATATTCTTCTCTTAGTAGTAATCTACTTTTCTGTTATTATAATCCTTGTCACAGTCACTTATCTATTGTACTTTTTTTTTGAGCATTGCCAATACCAAACCCAGGAAAATGTGTAAGCTAAAACCACTAAGCAATACATTAATTTGCCATAGCTGTCTTTATGTTTTTCAGCAATTTGGTGGAAATCAACTACTTAACAATAAAACTCTAAGCACTTTTACATGCATATGACAGCTGTCTGATTTAAAATTTTAAATCTTAAATCAGCACCTTAAAATCAATTCTCTGACATGCTCAGATTTTAAAGTTTTTTAGAAGAGTGGATAAGGGCTCAATAGATGTAATATGATAGTGAGTGTTTAGTAATCACCATAACAGCAAGATGCTGGTGAGAAAAACTATGTTTTTATCTGCTGCAGCTTGTTTACTCCAAATTCTCTAGTTACACCTGCATTAAGGAGGGTCTTGCAAAGACTGGATGATTTTCTCTAGATTTCTTTTTTTTTCTGTCTGTATTCTCATGCATAACTGATAGTCAGCTATGGCATTTATTAAAAGAAATTCTTATTTTTATCTCCTAAAAAGAATAATTTCCATTCCTGGAGTTCTGTGCATCTACCTACAGGCTTGGTGATTTTTCTTTTCCTCACGTAGAACCTTTAAAATGTAGATTGAATTATAAAATTAAAATAGATTTTGTGGCTATGTACAGAAGTGGAAAAAAAACCAACCAAACAAAACCTAACACCTGCAGGATGTCTAATTTACTTATCCTTTTGCTGATGTCGATTTTAATTTCCATGTCTGATGCAGAAAATACACATGGTGTGTAACTAAACATTTTCTCTTAATCTAGAGATGGCACTTGCAACTTTTTGATTCATCATGTAAGAATAACTGCAGGAAAAAAAGTCCTTTGACACAACTGAATTCAGAAGGCAACTCTGAACTAAGTTCATCTGAAGTGAAATACACAGAGTTAATGTCACTTCAGTTTTAATGCTGAGTACATCTCTGTCTGCCTATCTGTTTCGTTTACTTCTGTGCTAATGTAAAAGATTAGTGGGCATAGGGAAGGAGAGGGACAGAGGACCCACATAAAGTCATTGGTCACAGAGTAACAAATGCCCTTGTGACTGATGAACTTTAATTCTAGAAGGTAAAGGAAATTGATACAGTAGCATGCCAGTGTAGCAGCTGATAATCTTGGTATCCCTGGGTGTTGTGTACATTTGGCATGGGAATAGCATTGTACTCCTGTCATATTGTGCTCCTACTCGAAGGAAGCAGTAAGGATTTGTCATGTGTGTCTTGAAATGTTGTCTCATTCAGAATTGAATTCTCAGTCCTAAACATTTTGATTTCAGGTACCTACCATGACTGGGGTTTTTTTGGTTACTTTTCGTGGTTTTTTTTTTTTTTTTTTTTTGGTTTTGGTTTTTTTGGGATGTTTTGTTTTGTTTTTAGGTAGGAAATATTATGTGATTTAAACAAAAAAGTAGTCCACAAATAACTATTACATGATATTTGAAAAAATCTTGGAAAATAATATGACCAAGTTTCTGTCTTTTTGTGTCTTAAGATAGGACTGTACCAGGAAAACCTAATCTTAAGAGAATTAAAAAAGGCATAGTGACTGTATGTATACTTTTACCTGTGATTTTCAAGGTTTGAACTCTGTGTTTATATACAAGAAGTAATTGATGGATCTATACTTTAATTGCTATCCCTTGCAACAGTGAAGTAGATCTGAGCATGCGACCAAATAAACTTAATTGATTTAACAATTTTAAACCCAGAGGAAAAGCACTGCAACAATGTTCCTCTATTCAGATGCTTGTGAATGCAAGGAGGGAATGATACTAAGTTTTCACAGGACCCTTCATGTCCTTTTCATCAGCCATTTTCACACCTTTGAAAAAAACCCCAATCAAATACTAATTATGCAACAGAAGTATTGGATTTACATTCACAAGCTACAACTAGGCCTGATTTACTGCTGGCAGATATTTTTAACAAGCAGGCCAAAATGGCATTCCTCATTCTTATGGTATTATTTCCTTTTAAATTTTTAGAACAGTATGCCCCAATACATAGGTTTTATATATTATCTCCAACAGATTACAAGATCTGATGATCTTGTCATTATGATCTCAAATGGAATTTAAATACGAATATTTGAAACAGAAAGTCTGACAAGAGTATCTTTGTTTCAAAATATTCTACACAGTGATAAGGGGACTTTATTTTCCCAGACATTGGCAAAATGTCTGTGTTGCAATCATTGATGTTTGAACATTTATGTTTTCTACTTCCTTATATAAGGTGAATGTGAGTAAATGAGTTGTTAAATGGGAGTAAACAAGCATATGGAAAATCACTTTTCTTTAGCAATACAACCTTAAAGTAAAAGTCAGGCTCTTTAAAATTCTTCTTATTCAAATTATCTTAATGACTCAAAAATTAAAATCAAAAAATAAACGTTGTTTCATGTAGCATTTTAATATTAAGTTTAATTAAAAGAAATATTGTTACATTTTCACTACCACTACAAAGATGGATGAGCATTTTCAGAGTAACTTAAAATTAATCACAGAAATTCTCTGATGAATCTTTTTCATAAAGCATGAGATTGTGCTTTCTGAAGGAGAGAGGTCCTTTATAATGCATTATTTTCAACAACCCTTTGAAATGACAGAGTGTTCAGTCATTTTATTTTGGCCATTTTGCAGGTGATTTTAAAAAGGCAAAAATGTTGACCTTTAATTGACGTTAACACTTCCAATTATTGATAGAGGGTCTTAAATTGTTCACTAACAATGTTTCCTCCTCAGCTCATACAGCTGAAACTAGAAAATTGCCTGGTTTCCCAATTAGAGGTGTTAATACAAAAGAAAGAGATGAGCAGAGTGAAGACACTATAAATGTGATTATAGGTGGTGGATAACAGTGCCTGCAAATAAGGCTGAGAAATACTTTCAAGTGTAGCCAAAATGATTTACCACTTTAAGACTAAATATACAAAAAATTGTTCTCCTATTTTGAAAGTGCTGTCTTTTTTTGATGTACTGTTGCAGTCCAAGGAGAAATCTGAAACCCTGCCAGGAGCTGGCCTTTGCATCTTTTGCTAACCTTGTTAGAGCACTATCATCATTAATCAAATTTGCAATGATGAACAGATCACCATTCTGAATGTCTTCCTGGACCTTAACAGTTTAAATATTGGACTGCTGTGTCCATACTGACCCCATAAAAGATTTCTTAGTTCACTATGCTAAAAACTCCAAACAGCCCAATGTTCTCTACTGTTCTATGAGGTGACAGCAGGAAAACATTTCCTGAGAGGAAAACCAGCAATTCCTGAACCTCAGTGTTCCCAATTAACCAGAAGCCAGATACTTCAGGTGAGTTAGTGTTTCTCAGTCTGTGACTTCTGTCACTAAAGTGGCAGAAGGTATTTCCTAAAGTTATTGGTACATTCTGGCACAAAGAAAAAAATAAACGAAACATCTATTGCTGTGCTCACAATTAGGACTTCAAAAATGGACGAAAATTAATGGAAAGGAAAACCAAATTTTATTTGATTGTAATTAGAAGTGTTTTTAGCAAAATCACAGAGGATGGCCCCTGCCTCAATCCTTGAGAGGCATTACAAGAGTTAGAACTAAAAATAAAATGACATAAAATAACATAAAATAACATAAAATAACATAAAATAAAATAAAATAAATGGAAATAAAATAAATAAAATAAAAGGAAATAAAAGGAAATAAAAGGAAAGGAAAGCAGCACTCCATGAGGCAATCCTCCCTGATACTTTAGCAACTGGCTCAGCTTAATTCAAAGACTGCACCAAGTCTAAACCTTAGAGATGAATGTGGTCAGGAGAGGTCCTGGGAAGGGAGGGAGGGGGTTGAGAGGGGCTGCAATGTCCAGCATGGGTATGTCATGATGGAGGGGTTAGGCTACTTAAAGAATCATCATCAGACGTATTGACAAAAAAAGCAGGTTTTAGTATGAATTTGCAAAACTGCGACTTTGTGACAGAGCTTGATGCTGAGGTTTACTCAATTAATTACTACTTGGATGAATCGTACTTAGGAAAATCAGATGAGAATCAACTTAGAATGGTCTACACAGACACCAGAGATGCAAAAGGGTGCAGAGGATACAGATACAAAAAGTTGAGGATGCAAAAGGGTTTAGTAGCACTTAATCATTCAACAGTTTGCCCTTTATAATGTGATTCAATAAGATTTGCTATAGCAGTGACCTAATTTCAGATTCATGATGTTCAAAAGACATGTAGATGTGGTGCTCAGGTTGCACAGGTTGACACAAATTAGGCTATTGATGTCACCCACAGGAGGCATCTGCAAGTATCAAAACTCCAGTCCCGGAAGTGAGGGACTAAACCTTGCCTGTGAGGGAGAAGTGATTTGCCATCATTTTGCATGTGCCTGAGACAGAAGTATTTGAGGATAATTATGGAAGCGCACACAGCAAATCTGTGGGTATTTATTAACCCTTTGCAAGTCCCTAGGGCTATGGTTTCTCTGTTGCTAAGTTGATGTTGATCCTCATCCACTGCCTGTAGATTAATTATATATCATTAAGAAATCAATAAAACACTTCACTTCTAATTTTGTTTAAGCTGCATGAACCAAACATTTTTCCCATAATCAGAATATTTTATGTGTCTTCAGCAGTGGTTCAAAAGTCAGATAACAGCTGAGTTTGCACGGTAACGAGGGTGGATGTTCCTAGAAACTTACATGGTTTTGACAGAAGGTGTTTTGATGCTAATCCATGAAATTACTTACTGTCAGGGAGCTTTCCCTAAAATATGGGAAATAACACACAAATAAGGATCTTCAAAGAATATCAATCCAAATTGCAAAGCCAAACACTCAAAAATTACCATATGATAAAAAAGCATTAGATAATACAGTCTAAATACTAAAGTAATGATAAAGACTTAAATAAGTAAAATAACAGAAATTATTTTCAGTATTTTCAGTATTTTCATAAAAGAGAAGCATTATGCCTCAGTTTTTTTTTTCCAGTAATGTTTCTATTATAGTTGCAAAATATCTCCTAGGGAATCTAAAGAGATTTGGTAGAACAGTGAAACATGCTGAACATCCTTTACTTATATCAGTTTCTAGATAAAATACTTCAAGGACAAAGGAATTTTACATTTCTGTTTCTAATCTTTTTATAGAATCCTCAAACTCTGTTTCTGTTCACTCTTGTTTTCTAAAGTTTCGGTTTTTTTAAATTATAATTTGTTTTTGACTATGTTCCTGTTGAAAAAGAAGAAAGGGAATGAAAAAAAGTATCTCCTCCTACTTGTACATCTGGACCACACTGGACTTCTTCAAACTTTAGCTGTCATGTGCAAAAGCACCACCTTCAAAACTCCTGTTAGCTTTTTTAGCATGCTTTGAACTCTACTCATCTCTGAATTAATTTTGCTCATGGAGTCTACAGCATAACCATACTCTAAGAGGCAATCTCTGAACTGGCTTCCAAATGAAAATAATTTGAAACAGAAATATTTTTCCCAATGCTGTCTACAGATTTAAGCCATTTCTACTTCTTTTTTTGTTTGCTTTTTTTTTCTACCTTCTGTGGTTTATATAGGAATAAGTAGTCCAAAGCTTCTTACACTAGTCTAATGAAAGTGTGACTTCCTCATCTCTCTTTACTCCACACCTTCTTGCAATATGCTGATGAGCAAAATCAGCATGCTTGCATGCTCAACAGCAAAGCTCATGAAGATGTTCCCAAGAAATTATTCTTATTAAGTCCAGGAATCAATTGTTTAATAATGAAAGTCTACAGAATATGGAAATATAGCATAGTTTACATAATAAAGTAAATCACAGATTTAAGAGCCCATAAAGTTTGTTCTAATTTCTTGGGAGTAATAAAAGGGAAAAGTGCAGTAGTAAACTAAGCATATGATGATTAAGCAACTTTGGACTGAACAAGTCCTCTTTCTAATAACTTACATTATTCACATTTTGAGTTGTAGCATATTTATTTAAATTTTTATGACACTGCATAATCATGCAGAAGAAATTGAATTACTGCATACACTTACATGAAATCTAAGCTCAAGTACAAATATAATTACATAACTGACTATTGTAATTATATGGTCATTATTTCATGAAGAAAATACTATACCACTTTAATAACTTTAATTCTATTTCTCTTTATTCAAGAATATTTAAATAAACAGATTATGTGAGATACTGATACAACATCACTTATACCACAGAAATATTGTTCTCACAATTTGACAGCAAGAACAGAATTTTAATCAAATTTTGTCATGATATTTCTGACAGATATTGCTGATAGATATTTCAGGTAATAGTACAAAAAATAAGAAAATATTTCTAATATTAATATTTATTTTTCTCCACTTCATCTTTCTCCTATTTCATCTCATCTCACTACACATTGATACTTCCATTTTATAATTAGGAAAAGAGCTGAAGAACGTAATTGCCATTTTACTTCTGAAAAAGCTAAATTTAGGGTTTAAAGAATGAAATTTAGACAATAAAATTGCTGCCTCTCCTTTTTCAGGAAAAAACAGATTATACATGACACTTCAGTTCTTCCTTTTACTTTGGAAGTATAGGCTTCTTTTTATTAATTAACCAAAACATACACTCAGTCTAATGTAGAAATGAATTTCTGAAAGCAGGATCTGCTTCTCCGTTCTCTATCTCTACTATGAAAATTTGAAATTTGTAAAATGATCATTGACATCAAGCTCTCAAAGGTATGTTCTAAGGCTCAGATACCCTAACCCTAACCCTAACCCTAACCCTAACCCTAACCCTAACCCTAACCCTAACCCTAACCCTAACCCTAACCCTAACCCTAACATGCATGAGCTTGATCATCAATTGCTTCACAAATCATCAATTGCTTTTCACAAATCACAGATAGCAACAAATTAAAACATAAACATACTGCAAACATGTCATTACAGATTCACATAGCAAGTCCACATTCTGTAAAGATTCTTTAGGAAGACATTTTCCCTCTGAGTTCGTGTTGTATTTAATGGGCTTTTTTACTAGCTCTATAAGAATCTTCCCACCCATTCTATATCATGTAAGTGGAAAAACAGTTAGCAGAAGTGTCTCTAAAACACATTATATTTACTCAAGAGCTTTCAGTCTTGAAAATAACTCGAGTCCTAAGAGACATCTTCTCTTGTCTGTATGAGCTCTTTTGTGGCTCTGTGGAGGCAGAAAACTGGTTCATAGAAAAATGAAGTGATGCGACAGCAGCTCTAAAGGAAGCTTCATGGGGCATATAACTCAGATTCCTGCAAGTCTCATTTAGTACAAGCATAGAGTAATAGGTTCAGCATATATTCACAGCAAGTGGAAAAATAATGCCTATAAAAATTTCCCACAATGAAGAATCATTTACCTTTTGAGTATTTACATTGTGAAGGACATTGATAGAAAACTTCTTTCCTTGTCTTTGAAGATTATTTTCTTTTCACGGCTTTTAACATCTTGCATCACACGATTTGTTTCACCTACACTATATTGTTTTTATATGACTATCTCGTTGTCAGACAAGAAAATCTTAAAAACTGTTAAGTAAAAGAAAAATAGTATTTCATAATGCTAATTGGACATTTGAATAATTTTATCTGGTAAGGACATGAAAAGTTGCTATCTCCCATGATTTCAAGGACTCACCGAATCCTTTCATAACAGTGGATTTAGTCTTTCTAATGGTATTTACATAATCATTTGGTATAACTATCTGCATTCCTTTTGTGAAGTTCTATAAATGAAATATAACATCTTTTATATTTGAAGTCAAAGAACAGAAAAAACAATTTCCTTTCCTTTTAAACTCTGAAAGTAAAGATAAAAAGGCACTAGACAAGGTATTAACCAATTGCCACAATTTAAAATTGAAAAATGATGATGAAGAGGAGAGAGATGAGATTGTCTTTTCAACTACTGTGTTCTGACTTGCTTTCTATTTTGCTATGTTGATTCCCAATCATAAATATTATCACCAAATATTATTTGAATTCCTCTTTCTACTAAACTAATTGGCAAAAAAGTTAACATCTTTTTTTAGGCAGTAACAATTGAAAGACTAAGAATTGGTTTATATACCAAACGAAATGTTATGTGGCAAGCAAGATGGCACAACGGAGAATACTTCTTGCCATTGCAACTTCTACCAATTTTCAAAAAAACATTAAAACTGAAAAATACAGGTCCACTTATGAGTTATGTCCACTTTGAAAATAATCCTTGATAATAGATGAGCCATAGAATGGTTTGGATTGGAAGGGACCTTAAAGCTCATCTAATTGCACGCCCTGCCTTTGCAGGGATACCTTCTCCTAGATCAGGTTACTCAGAGGCCCATCCAACCTGGCCTTGAATTCTTCCAGGGATGGGGCACCCACAACCTCTCTGAGCAAGCTGTTCCAGTGTTTCACCATAGTGAAGAATTTACTCTGAATTTCTAATCTAATACTATCTTCTTTGTGATGCATGACTTTAATTTTTTTATCTGAGAAATTTAAGTATGGATATGTAAATACTTGGTAAATGATAAAATTACACGTAACAAATAAAGGATTAAAGGAGCAAATAGGGAATGAGGCTGTTCAGAATAGCTCAGAAGGATGAGGGAATTAAAGATTGTTAAGCTCTTCACAGTGTGAAAGATGCTATTAAAAAGTACCAAGCACTGTAGTGATTTTTATTCTTATTCTCAGCTGTAATAGCAGGTTTCAGCTAGGCCAAAACATTTCACACTCAAATTAAGTCATATCCATTAAATGAAAGAAATTGACCTTGTAAATTTATGAGAGCCAGAAAATACTTATGACAGAAGGTTTGTGACACTTAGTGCACAAATTAATATTCTGATCTTATAGAAGTCAAACTACAGAGCATCATGAGCACAGTAATCCTAAATTTAAAATGAAAACCAGTCTATTCTCAAGAATTAAAAACAGCTAGAAGTTGTTATCTGATACTAATTCAGGGAGTTATGAGAAATCAGTTTTCTCTGTTGCTTTCTAATTAAACATAGAGGTCCAAGAAAAACATTAGGATATGAGTTAAGATGTGTGCACAAAGGGGGGACAGTTTCTGTCAAACAGTTAAGATACAACTTCCAACTCTCTGTGTTAGAACAAAGCAAGTTTCTGTAAAATGAAGAGCATCTTACTTGTAATTGTCAAAAAGTTAGTTTCTCTTGTCTAAAAAGGGATATTGAAGTATAATTATGTAATCCAAGATACAATTTTAAGTCCAAGTGACCTGTAGAGTGGATTCGAAGTCCCATGTATGTGTCCTAATCATTCATTAGTATCAACTGCACATCACATTTCAATAAGACTATAATGGTATATGTTAAATGTCTAAAAGTTGTAAATAAATTAATTGCCTTCCTTCTTACTCTTTAAAGGATAAACATCAATTATTTGCAAGCAGCATGGAACAATGGTTGGCATTGGAAGACACTACTGGTTTCACAATTTTGCTTTTGAGAGATGCTTCATTGAATTAGGACTAAGGTCTATTTGAATTCTTGTTTTTCAGGAAATTCTCTGCTGTTCTTCTCTGATATCATAATTCCCCAATATGTACAACTTATTTCACTGTCTAAGGCAAAGCAACAAAACTGTTCCTGGAGTGGGGAAGTTCAGATGCATGCAAAAGGGTGGCTGCTGGAACCTTAGCAGTACAGACAGCATGGACATGAGCATCACCATGATTTGTAACAGGCTCTCTCACACACTGTCCATTCACAGGGCAGAAAAGGAGAGTTAATCATTCCTGGGAACAGTTGTTTTCATATACTCCACATTTTCATCCATCACAGAAATAAGCACAACAGGGGCCTCAGCTTTCTTTTTGTATGGATTTATTGCCCAGAGTACATCTGAGCATCTGTTTTCTGGTGGACCAGCACTGAACAATGACATATGGAACTGAAAATGTTAGGGTGGCTCCAGTGCAAAAAAAGCCCACATCTCAAGTGGGAAGTCTGCTGCAGATGGACACAAGCATCCCTGTCAGCCTGACCTGCCCCATAAAACTTTGAATATGATACAATGACAGTTCTGGGTCAGAAACACCCTCCACAAAATCCAGTCTTCTTCAGATTTCAGGAACATGAGGTTAGTCCTTTTCCTCCCTTCCCCATAGGTCTCACAAGTTCCATGGAGGAGGCCCTCTCAGGGCACAGCACTAGGTTGGGCACGGATTTTTCATACTGTTTTGGTTACGTTTGCTTGAGGAAGGGAGGAATTATGAGCATGCTTCGGGTCAGTGGTCACCCCCTGGCAGCCAGAAGAACAGCTTCAGAAAGCCATGGTTTTGATGGGGAGAAGTTTCCAGTGTCATCTGTCTCCTCCCACTTCCACTTCAGATGATGAATTAAGACTCAACCCTCAGACAAAATATTATTTCTAGGCATGCAGAAGGTTTCATTTTAACATACGTCTTGATTCCTATGAATTGAACATTCAAAATCTATTTCACATTTTCTCATTTACTAAAATAGCAGATCATTCATGTCAGTGACTTAGAAAGAAAATACACATGACCATCTCTTTTGCAACCTGTCAAAAATGAGACAAGAGGACTTGCTATTTTCAGGTATCTCTGTAGCTGTAAAGATATATTTATTTTTCTTGGAAAATAGTGTTTGAGTGTTTTAAAGAAAATAGACTCATAAACATTTTGATGATTTTTCTTTTATGGATGTATCATCACCCAAAATAACAGAATAATGTCATGCTTGAACAGTCTTTCTACATTTTCCCCAGAAGATCATTAGAATGAATTTGTTTTCCACAGCTCCTTGCAGAAAGTTGCCTGAAAATTTTGCTTTAAAACAACAAACAAATAAATCGTGTTAAAATCCATTGCTAAACACTGTCAGTTTTATAACTAGGATATGACTATGTAGCTGAGCCACTTACTCCTAACGTGTTTTTTTGTATACGTCATTTTTTCTGGATATGATTTTTTTGTGAAATCAGATATTCTTCTATATGGTATCATTGACAGTGAATGGAATGTCAGAATCAGTCACCTCTCCCCCACACAGGTGTGAACAGACATGAGAATTGCTTTCTCAGAAGAGAGGGGCCAGAGCTCTGGCAACAGCTGAGGTGATGGGTCTGAAGAGAAAGGGTGAGACCTGTTGCTCCTCTCTATCCTCCTCCATAGCTTCCAAGCCAAGCTCACTGACTAAAATGACTGTACCCTGTACATGCTCATAAACTGGCCAGGAATCATATGCAGACAAAGATAGTTGGAATTATTTCAGGAACAGCTTTAGCCACATTAACAACCAGTCCCCACTGGCTTGAGATGTGCTGTACATCACCTTAGGCTTTGCCTTCTGTGTAGTAAGGGTCTCCTATCTGACCATCCATGGGCTGCTTTCCAGGTACAGCTCCATAACCCTTCACCCAATCTTCCTCTTCACCAAGAGGAGTTTTCCCCCTTCTTTTTCATGCAATTTCTCTTGTGTTGTTACTCCTTGCACCTGCAGACTCCAGCAGTGCTGCTATAATAGATCTCTTAGTCAACGACTGTAGCATGCAGAACTTGCCTTTGATTTGATCATGCTCCAGACAGCAGTAACAGCATCTCCCTCTCTTTCTCCCCTTACCTTCTCACTTGTTTTTAGTTTTCCTTCAACATAACTGTTAATAAATCTTCGTGTATATGAACTTGTCTCAAGCCACTTTGCTTTACCATGAGTCAGCATCATGTATTTAAACAACATTAGACTGAAATTTTCTAACTTGCCACATCTTAATGAAATCAGGAAATTTGAGTACAGACATGGTGAATTGTTTCAAATGTTTTGTGGCACTCCAAATGATAACCGTTAACAATTTATCACAACACTTGAATTAAAGTTAGAATATTTATTTTAATTTTTAAATTTTTGAAGGGGTAGATTATGTCACACGATACAAATAGACATCAAATAATGTTACTAGGCATTTCAAGAATAACTCTATTCATATTATACTTCAAATAATATTTTATAATAGTATATAAATTATATACATATATATACTTTTTTTTTGCCAATACTAATATTTTAGTTACATATACAGAAATCTATAAAAGTATTGAGCAGCTTATATAATTAAATACTTTGCTATTTCAGAAGCAGAATAAATTTAAGATACTACTTTAAATATAGAAAAAAATAGTTCTCAGTTAATGGTATAATTAAGTGACAAACCTTATAATGTTAATTTGTTCAATTAGTGCACAGAAAAGGTAAATAAACTCCCTTGACTGTATCTTTTTAAGACATTTTTGAGCTTGAGGTGTGTCAGTATATACTGTGATACTTGGAAAGAGGAATTAATGCCACCTTCATGTCACTAGCTCTTAAATTTGTAAATGTTGTTTAACTTGATAGAAAGGGTTTCAAGTATATTGCGTGACATGTTATACCATTTATTTAAAATATGGGAACGAAAACAAAATTCAGTCTGTGTATCCACTTCTTTGAAAAAGAATCTGACATACCACCTTATTTCTGCCAAAGTAAAGAGCTGTGAGTTTGACATGTACATACGTCATATGGTAGATGGTACAAAGAATAAACATTAAGCCGAAAAATTTTCACCTATCAGTCAATATTTTAACCATCAGTCACTTTAGCTTTCATGAAAACCTATGCTCACCATGCTCAGTTGATCCAAATACTAATAATCATATTTAAGAAAGAGAAATTCTACTCCTTCAGGTATTCATTAAGAGCTAATAGTTTTCTACCATCAAATCAAATATTTACCTGTAAAGGTAAATGAAAAAACCTCTGTGTTTTTCTAAAAACATAAATGATTTTGAAGTCTCTTATAATTTTACTTATAGTAGTAATATAGCATGAATAATAATGTGTATATTAGTAATAATTAATGATAGAAACTCTTATAATTTTATAATAATTTTACAATTCCTTTTAAACAGCATATCAAAAGGATTTCTATAAAGGAGAAAGCAATACTCCTGTTGTATAAAAATAGAAGGTACATTTTTTAATATCTACATCATACTAGGATTATTTCTACAATGTAACTAAATAATAAAGAATAATAATGTTTAGTAGAGTAATTTATATTATGATACCTATTATAGATATCTCTATTAAAATAAGTCATCTATTCCAATATTTTTTCCTCAGAAGTTGCTTTAAGTCTCTTTGTCATTTACTTAATCAAGTCTCATTTATATTCTCAGTACCGTTACTTTATTCACAGCATTATAAATCCTAGAAATGAGTTTCTTTGTTTTCTTTTTTTAAAGAATGCTAGTAATCAGGGTTTTTTTCTCCAAAACTCATTTTCTAGGAGAATTCCGTGTTTTATTTCATATATCATTTACAGCATGCTTCATTTCAACCCCAAAGGCGGTATGTAGGTTATAAAGAAAAAAACCACAATTGAAAAGCAAGGTCCTTTTATAACTGTGGTCATAGTTTTGCTGAAAATGACACTGCTTACATAACAAAAATGATTCTTTTCTGCCTTAAAATCATCTCTAGGATTTTAGTAGGGTGTTTCATAATGGAATTGTTATTCTGTGGACAGCTCACTGACATGCATCAGAAAAGGAAAGAAATAAACAAGTTCTATTCCTAATTTAATATTGCATGTTGGTACGCTGAAGCCATACAAAGCTCAAAAGAATACAGACACAATACCTGTGGAAAGGTCAATTAAGAGTCAAAGAACTGTTTTGGAAACAAGAAAGGATGTTTGCAGTGGTATGAGAAGGACGTGACTCCTTTAAAAATAAAACACTCCTGCATCGTCTCTGTGACTGACTTTGTTTCTTAAGGTGTGTAATACCTGATGTCAAAAGCTCAAAAGTCAGGAAATACATTGAATTATATTAGCCCAGTGGTATGTCAAAGGATTTTTTTAAGGAATTTTTTTATGTTTCAGTACATCTGTGTGTACAGATCTGAAGATCAAATTGATACTGCATTTCAAATACTAGGTATTCCATGATTCCTTGACAGAACTTTGGTTCTTACCAGTTTACATGAACTAATGGTTAAACACAGTTTTGCCTAATACAGCTCACCATTTCATTAATTTGGGTTTTTCTCATTATAAGTGGACACAGTATTTCTTTGCAAATTCAGCCTGGTTACAAGTACAAGATAGAGAGAACTGGCTGTCATTTTGGTTGTTTGCTACAGAGTTCCCTTTTTTTACATAGTTACAGCCAGATAAAAACAGTATTCTGTCATTTGAATAATTTTAACATAGCATAAAACACCATAAATGGTTAAAAATTCCTTAATCCCTCATGGTGGGTACTGACACACACACTGGTACTTTCAGTTTCTTCCTACTGAATACCATGTTGCTAAGTAGCCAAGAACCGGCAAAAAAAAAAAAAAAAAAAATTCAGGATTTTTCAAACTGAAAAGGATTGGGTGAATTAATGATCGGAAGACATTGAATAAAATGTCATTCTGTATCTTTGGATATGGTTAATCTTTGATTGCTTGTGATACTGATGAGATATAGATGATATACTATTACTAGGAATTGAGCTTTATGGGTCTAGAATAAACCAACTGTGCCCTTGTTAATATTTGCTGGTAATGTACAGTTCAACAGTTCCTGTGCATCGTATTCTCAGTCAAGAGACAAAATTGCTGGACAGCAATGGCATTGAACAGGGATGCATTATGCTGTTGCATCTGTTTTGTCTCTACTGGGGTAGTAAACCAAAATCTTCTGGGCAGATAATAGTTGAATTTAAATTAGTAAGCAGTTGGTAGAATTTCGGGTGTTTTGATGCTACTCTTATTGTAAAGTCAAAATCATCCCTTCATGAATTAATTAGGCATAAAAAAACACAAACAAAAAGAAAGCTGAATAAATACATTTATTTTTTGTCATCTTATAAATATGGAAGTCTTTGAAAAGCAGATGCGAGCAAAGGTGCTAACATCATGCTGGATTATCTAATAATGTTCATATGCAACTTTGGGTAGTCAAATACTTTTCCAGAAGTAATCAGAAATGGCAATTAACCAGCCTTGAGAGAAATGTCTTGTGAAGAGGATGCATGCTAAAAATACCAACAGTCATTGTTATTTGTGGCAACCTTCATCATACATGAGTGAAAAAAAAAGTGTAAAGTACAAACTATTACCAAAAATCCTAGTAGAAGATCAGAGAAGTAAACAATAAATGACACAGTTTTAGAGAAAAGACTGTCTTTGTAACCCGAGTTAAGTAGTTTATGGTAAAGATATTATTGAACTGTACATTATAACAGCAACTTTATGAAGTGGAAAAGTCTGCAGATAATCATTGTAATGTGCAACCTGCTCTATAGTTTTAATATTTTCTGTGTGATGCTCATGGTAATGTGCAACCTGCTCTATAGTTTTAACTTTTTCCTGTGTGATGCTCATTTGCTAATGTTTTCATGGCCTACTACCATTTCTATTGTAAACAACAGGTCTGATGCAATCACCTCTTTGCTCCCTGATCCACACTATTTTCTTCTGATACCTTTTTATATGTCATGCCTAAAAATAAACCTGCTTTCTCTGCTATGAATGAAGCTAATTTCTATTCAAACACCTTTATTTTTCTTTCTCTGATCTATTTCAAATCCCTCGTGATGATTGAACTTTTCACTTTCTTTTTTAAAACACTTTCATGTTTTAGGGTTACTCTCGCATTGACCTTTGGAATAAAGCACTCTTTATTCTCCATTTGCCTTCATCCAAATCCCTCATTAGTAAACAATTCTTGCCTAAAACAAATTGAGTGATAGAGTGCAAACTCACTGATCACTGCAGTTCCCTCCCACTATGAAAGCAGCAACTACTGTTTTTCAGTCCATTCAGTATTTCTTACACTGTTTGGTTTTCAAAATATGAAAAGTGCAATTCTGAGCAAAAAGAAGAAATCTCTGGTAGTGTGGAAAAGTATAAAATAAATAAATGTTAACATAAATTAAATGGTAAAATTCACTCTATGTAGCAACTACTGCATGTCATGATTTAGGGATGCTACTCCCCAGTTTAGTTCTCCCACTTAGACTTCCCAAACCACACTGCTGCTTGCTTGCTCCCTTTTCTGCCTCCTCTGCCCTCTTTCCCCACCAGGAGGGAAATTTTGGCACAAAAGACAAAGATCAGAGATTGAGATAAGAACAATTTACTGGAAACCTCAATGAGATAAAATTAACAGTAACAACAATATTAATAACAGGAATATACAAAAAATGAGAAGGTTTTACATGCAAAAATGCTCACCACAGAGCCCAACAATATGAACTATGATCAGCTTTTATTCCATCACAAAGGGACATTCCTCCTTCCCAGAAAAGAGAGATAGAGTCCCTTTTCTCTGCCTCTGGCAATGACATAATGCAGTATCAAATAACACTGTCTTCCCACGCTCTCTTCTGCTGATGTGGACCAGAATCAGGACACCAATGCAGTTACTACAGGTTTTGAATATCTAGCTTACAACAGTGTCATACCCACAAAGAATATAATTTTTTTTCATACTGAGTTAACTGCTTGCCTACCACATTTAAAGAATGATTTCTAAGTGGTTTTCCAATGCATTTATTTATTTTGTTGAAAACAGGATTGCTGTGTCTCTCATTCTGTGTGTGTATGCTCCTTATGCAACAAGACTCTTATAAGGGAATTTGTGTTCCTCATCTTCAAATTAATAAAATAATAAAAAACAACCTGAATTTTCATCAATTCAAGTATTCATGATGTTGTAAATTATTTAAGGATTCAAATGTATGCTATGTGATTCTCCTTCAAATAAGTTAAGGAACTGTTGAAAATCCCCAGCATGTCATTCAAATGAGGATGTTAATGTAAATAATCTCCCAAAATAAGGATTGTCTTTCAAACAATTTCCCTTCTGAATATAAACCAACAGACCAAAATGAACTCATCTGCTCAGAAACAATCACTTTTAGTTCATCAGGGGCTGGGACATTGATACAGAGAAACTTTGCATAAAGGTAAACAACATTCAGTGTTTTGCTGAATTGGTGCATACACAGAAATATTCCAGTCAGAAACCTTCATGCTTTTATTTCTTTCCCCAGCCAATTTATAGAAGCTTAATCTTTAGTAAAGTCAATATTAGGTCAATACACAGGAGTCAATGAGTCATTTTAATGCTGTATTTGTAATTGCTCCTTGGAGGTATTACCTCATTCTGAATTGTAGATTTCAAATCTTGGTTTTTTGTTTATTCAGTCACTGTGAACAATTCTGCATTCATTATGATCAAAAAAATATCTTCTTGGTCTACTTCTCTCTGTTCTAGCATTACCAGAATATTTAATGTTGTTGCTGTTTTCTTCTCTTGTAGCTCATCTACCATGATGAGTCTACCTAGACAACCCACAAATCATAGTTAACTTAATCTGATATAAAGCAATAATAGACAACTCATATGGGTTTTTTTTTCAGAATCTTCACAATTTTGTTGGTCAAAAAACCCAGCAGGAAGTTGCAACCAGCATGAAGTACAATTGCTTGAAGAGTAACAGATGATACCTCATCACAGTACAGGAAGCTGTGTGGTAAATCATCTGGAAATATGTCATGCAACTCAGCAGGAAAATCACTGAACTAAACGTTTTTAGTCTGCCAAAGGCTGTTGCATAGACAAATGGACACAAATACACCAGAGGGATTCAGTTGTGGTGTTCAGAGGAACTCACTTCCATCAAATGCAAAGCAGTATAGAGGTGAAAGTCAATTGCTTGTTCCTATTTTTAAACAAGGGGACGACAGAGAAGAAGTTTATATACAACCTGTTTTCTTCCTGCATGGCAAGGATGGAGAGGTGGTGGGGTATGCCTGTGTGTTGAGAAGTGATTTAATTGTCTAGAGCTTAATGATGGTGATGACAGGCTTGAGTATTTATGGGTAAGAATCAGGGGGAAGACCAACAAAGTGGGAGTCTGTCATAGATCACCCATCCAAAATAAAGAGGTAGAGGTTCTATAAGCATCTGGGAGAAGTCTTGTGGGAGAATAAAATTACAGGATGTTTGCTGTAAATACAACACAACAGAGGTGACACTGCCTGGGAGGCTCCTGGAGTATGTCAGAGGTAACTTCCTGATACATCTTCTGAATGAGCCAGCTAGGGGAGGTGGTTCACTGTGCCTGTTTTTGTGAACAGAGGACTTGTGAATGATGTGGACGTCAGAGAAAATCTTTGGCACAGTGATTGCTAAATGATAGAGCTTTTGATTCTCAGGGGAGTAAGGAGAGGTCAGTAGAACTGCTACCCTGGACTTGTGGAGGGCAGACTTTGGCCTATTTAGGAGACTGGTTGGCAGAATCCTTTAGAAGGAAGTCCTGAATGGCAGAGAAGTCCAGGAAGCCTGGACATTCCTCAGGAAAGAAATCTTGAAGATGCAGGAGCCAGGTGTCTGCATGTGCTGAAGGACATGTCAGTGTGGAGGAATATCAGCCAGGCTGTACAAAGGACTGTGGCTGGAGATCAGGAAAAGATGAAGAGTTTATGGCCATTAGAAGAAGGGACTGGCAACTCAGGAGGACTAAAAGTGTGTAGCAAGGCTATGCAGGGAGAAATCAAGGCCAAATACGATGACTTGAAGGGCCAGGATGATCTGGGGAACTACAGGCCAGTCAGCCTGACCATGGTGCAGGGAAATGCCATGGAGCAGATCATCTTGAGTGCCATCACATGGCATGTACAGGACAACCAGGGGTCAGGCCCAGCCATTGTGGGTTTAGGACAGGCAGGTCCTGCTTGACCACTGTGATCTCCTCCTATGACAAGGTAGCCCGCTGAGTAGATGAGGGAAAGGCTGTGAATGTTGTCTCCCTGGATTTTATTAACACCATTTACCACTTTGACACCATTTACCACAGTGGTCTCTTGGAGAAACTACCTGCTCATGGCTTGGATAAATACAGCTTATCAAGTTAAAAAACTGGCTGGGCCCAGAGAGTGGTGATGAAGGGAGCTAAATAATTTTGGCAGTTGATTACAGGGTTAAGGGCTAAGTTTTGTGGCACATCCTGTTTAATATTTTTATCAATGATCTGGAAAAGGGCACCCTTATCCAGATGACAACAATAGGGGCAGGAGTGTTGATCTGCTGGAAGGTATAAAACCTCTGCAGAGGGATCTAGATAGGCTGATGGGTTTAGGACAGCTATATGAGGTTCCATAAGGCTGACTCCTGCACTTGGATCACAACAACCCCAGGCAGTGCTACAGACGGGGGGAAGAGTGTCTGGAAAGCTACCTGGTAGAAAAGGATGTGGAAGTGCAGGTCAACAGCAGCTGAACATGATCCAATGTGTGCCCAGGTGACCAAGAAGGCATCCTGGCCTGTATCAGCAACAGTGTGATCAGCAGGATCAGAGAAGTGATTGTATCCCTCTACTCAACACTGCCGAGGCCATGCCTCAAGTCCTGTGTCCAGTTCCTTAGTTCAGGAAGGACATTGAGGTTCAGGAACACTTCCAGAGAAGGGCAACAGAGCTGCTGGAGGGTCTGGAACACAAGTCTCATGAGGACTAGCTGAGAGAGATAGGGTTTTTTAGTTGGAAGGGAAGATCCTATAGCATTCTATAACTACCTGAAAGGAGCTTGTAGCCAGGTGAAGGTTGATCTCTGCTCCCAGGTAATAAGAGATAAGCCAAGAAGGAATGGCCTCAGGGTGCACCAGAGGAGGTTTAATTTGGATATTAGGAAGAATTTCTTCACTGAAAGAATTGTCAAGTATTGGAATAGGCTATTTAGGGAAGTAGGGGAGTCACCACCTGAGGAGATGTTTAAAGATGTCTAGATTTGCACTAAGAGTGGTGGGTTAATAATTGATCTTAGAGTTCATTTTCATTGTGAGTCTGTAATTCCATGACAAGCCAAAGCACTGCACTGTCAATCCAGTCTGTACACAGAGCACTGTAGTAGATTTTGATGAATGATTCCTTTCTTCATGTGTCCTGAGAAAATACTTTTGCAAGTACACTATTCCTAACAAATAAAATGTTTAGAATAAAATAAAAAGAAGTTAAAAGGACAATCTACAGAAGGACAACTTTTGAACTGTTCAATATCTACACCGCTTACTGGCCAGGCCCACTGAAAAACACAGACTTGTCTGCAGCTATCATATGCTCCTTCTTTAACTTTGTTAATGATGGTCTTTGGAAGCTATTCATTGGAGTCATAAACAGCTTCACTCTGACTAAATCTTCTTCTGAGAGGAAAGAAGTGAAGCTGTCTTGAAGAGATAGGAAAGAAAAAGGTCTCACAGATGATGTCAGAGTCATGGTTTCTAAGGGATCAGACAGAAAATGTGGCTTAAAATAATTTTATCAAATTGGAAGGTGGTATCTTATCATGGTGGCAGCCATCAAGATCTTGCAATATTCTTCTTCCACAGAATTACTTTGCACTCCCATTTTCAAGCAGTTGCAATTGGGACTATATGTTTCCTGTTGCCATAGAAGCACATAGAATTTCACAATGCTCAGGATGGCCTTTATAGATGTTTTGCACTCATAGAGTTATGATGGATCCATGTGTGTCTCCTGACAGGGAGGACTTTAAATTGAAGCATACTGCATAGGAATGAAGATGTTGCACAAAAGTGCAATTTTCCCTGGATGTACAACTAAAACCTGGTAAGAATCAACTTGTCCTCCAAAGACCATGTAATATAGATTAAGATCTTAATTTTCGTACGAACTTTCTGCAAATCCTAGATAATGAACAATTATGAAAATAAAAAAAAAATTATCTCATCTGTTTAATTTTAAAAATAACAACCAACCATGATGCCTTTTTAAAGCCAGTAGTACCTCCTAGACTTCAGGTGCCAGTGACTGCTATAACTGAAGCTGAGTGGTGCTGACGCTTTAATCCTTAGTAAGAAGTAAAAAGTAGCAGCATCAAGCTCTGATGTTAGATAACCCCTTTCAGATAAGAGTTGGAACTTGCCAAATTCATAAGACAGTAACTTCTTTCAAGAAGTTTCTAAAGAAGAGATGAATCACTGATATCTTCGTGATGAACTAAAAGTTTCCTACATCACAGCATGTCAATGGAGGACCAAAAAGGACCACCACGAGCAGGTGTTTCTTTTTAAGTCTTTCTTTTAGTAATTTTTGCCCTATTTTGTATCAATTTCAATACTAGCATTAGACATTGCTGAGAATTATTTAGGCCATTTCTAAAAGCATTTTTTAATAATTTTTCTATTTAGATATCCAACATAATGAACTGCACAGATTTACTTTATCTTAAATTTCAAAATGTCTCTTTCAATAAAATTAGCTTCTCAGGGAAGAATGAAGTATTAATTTATTAACAAGAAGAAAAGGGGAGGAGATGGGAAGAGAGGAGAGGAGAAGAAAGGAGAGGACAAGATAGGAGACAATGGGTATAGATAAGAATTTTTGGTTCTTGCCAAGCATAGTTTATACCGATTTGAAAGAAGAATTGTCAGTCAGTAGCTGTTCCCTTTCCAAAGTCAACTTAGTCTTGCACACCGAACAGTAGAACAGTGAATATAAATGCCAAATATCATATGTAATTCATATATCTACATAATGATATGTACATGCATGACTAGAATTATTTATATAGACACTATGGTGTAAGAAATATTAAATCACTATTAGATTTCAGGTAAAAAATTGTCCAGAAAGGTTAAAAAAATGCAATTACTTGGACATCCTGAGTTTGATTTTCAGAAGGTCCATTGCTACGTATACCAAAACCCATAATTTTTGTGAAGGTGCAGGTCCTACATATTCGAAAGCTTCCACTCCTATGAACATTCAAATATGGGCAAAACAGAGTTCATCCATACATGGAAATGAACAAATCTGTCTGCTGAAATATTGCAGACCTCAGTGAGGACAATCTTTCCTCATTTGTGGTATTTCTCACTCAAAATGAATCTACATTGCATAGTCAGGAGCAGATATTCTATTCAGGATATATTTGGTCTCCCAACACCTGTTCAAAAATCAGTCTTGTCAGAAGCAACAGAAATGAACAAAGCATATAGTAGTGACAGCAACAGAAAATTAGTGAGTTACTAGACTTCCTGAAATTGTCTCACTCAAGTGCTTTGAAATTTTTAGTATTTATTCACTATATTGCAAAAAATGCAAAACTGTTATCTGTCATAATTTTGCATCACACACTTTTTCTTATATTACAGTTTGTTCTAGTGTATGTTAGTTTTCTCAAAGCCAGTTTTATAATACAATTAGCAATAATGGCAAACTTATTTAATAAAAAATGTGGGGAGTAAACCCCAACAGCACCTGGTTAAAGGAAAGAGGAAACTGGGCTAGAACAACTGACAGTTATTTCCCTGAGTAAAAGAAGGTAGAGCAACAACAGGCAAGGACGTAGTTTCATTCAACAATTAAAAAAAATAACTAAAATACAATGGTAGTGCAAAAACAGGAAGATAAATATGGTTGTATGTTGCTTGCAGGCTTTTTACGCACTACAATGTTATTTGAATTCAGAAGTCTGTCTAAGATACTATTTTCACTAATGATGGACTTCAACCTTTCAGGAATCAATAGAACTATTTAGCAAACACTTCATCCACTGTATCTCACTACATTCAGTGGGACTTGGATCAAGCTGAAAGCAAAGTACTACACAATGTGAGTATCAGAACCTGGAATAGGTAACGATTTTCCTTGGGATATTAAAATATTATTTTTGTTGTATTTTAGTTTGTAGATTATTAAATAAAAAAGGAGACATTTTTTAAGTTAAAACATTTTCAGTCATGATAAAAGATGACAACTGACATCATTGGAAGTGTATTCTGAGATTACTCTTCCATTTATGTCAAAGGAAGTTTGTTTTCATATAGTAAAATTATTACACATTATTCAGGAGTAGACTTTCAAATTTGATACATGGACAGGAAAGGAATTAAACAACATTTTTTCATATTTCCAAGGCATTCTTTTAATCCATAATTACTGAAAGAAATGTCCACAATACAGAATGGTCCAGAAAGTGTTGTGTTGAGGCTGCACAGGAGATTAATACCTTCACTTGTCAGAGCCTTTCCATACTTCCTTAGAGATTGAGGCAAATCTAATATTTCAAATACCAAAGTCAACAGCAAACCATGGTAATGAACATAACCCACTAAGTAAATAATTTCTCAATTACAGTGCTAACACTACTCTTCATTATAATTTCCTGATAGTTCTAAACCAGACCACGAGGCAATTGAATTTTTTGTACTAGAAGTAACAATATATCTAAAGTTAGAGATATTTTTCCTTCTTCCCCTACTGAGGAAAATCAAACTTTTCCATCTTGAGAGACTGCACAAGATCTTCTGGCTATTTGCTGTTGCCATGTCAACTACTCTGCTCTTAGTTATTTCTATGTTCTTACATTCTTGTGCTGGAAATTTAGGTGGATACATATAAAGAGAGTCTTTTCATGGCCTACGTTATCAGCAAAGAGAGGGAGAGAGCTTTTATGCAAATGTGTATCATAGCAATAATTAAAGGGGAAGACAGAATATAAATTCCTTGCATTTATATTTGGTAGTCAGTTATTTCTTTCTTGTTCACTTCTTTTCTGTCTTTTGGAGGCAAATATTTGTTTCTTTCCTATAAGGCAAGAGTCTGGGAAATAAGTGTTTTTATTCTGGCTTAGCTGTGCTAGAGGTAGTTTTCTTCATAGTAATAGCTTGTATGTGGAAATATTTTGGATTCATGACAAAAACAGCATTGAAATCACAGGGATGGTTTAGTCACTGCTGAGAAGTGCTTATGCAGAGAAAAGGCTATTTCTGATCCTCACCCCACTCTACCAGCCAGGGGTCTGGGGCTGCACAAGGAGCTGGGAGGGGACACAGCGGGGACAGCTGGCACCAAACAACCATATTCCACACCACATCATCCTTTCCTTTCCCTTTCCTTTCCTTTCCTTTCCTTTCCTTTCCTTTCCTTTCCTTTCCTTTCCTTTCCTTTCCTTTCCTTTCCTTTCCTTTCCTTTCCTTTCCTTTCCTTTCCTTTCCTTTCCTTTCCTTTCCTTTCCTTTCCTTTCCTTTCCTTTCCTTTCCTTTCCTTTCCTTTCCTTTCCTTTCCTTTCCTTTCCTTTCCTTTCCTTTCCTTTCCTTTCCTTTCCTTTCCTTTCCTTTCCTTTCCTTTCCTTTCCTTTCCTTTCCTTTCCTTTCCTTTCCTTTCCTTTCCTTTCCTTTCCTTTCCTTTCCTTTCCTTTCCTTTCCTTTCCTTTCCTTTCCTTTCCTTTCCTTTCCTTTCCTTTCCTTTCCTTTCCTTTCCTTTCCTTTCCTTTCCTTTCCTTTCCTTTCCTTTCCTTTCCTTTCCTTTCCTTTCCTTTCCTTTCCTTTCCTTTCCTTTCCTTTCCTTTCCTTTCCTTTCCTCCCCTCCCCTCCCCTCCCCTCCCCTCCCCTCCCCTCCCCTCCCCTCCCCTCCCCTCCCCTCCCCTCCCCCCTCCCCTTTCCCCTTCCCTTCCCTCCCCTCTCCTCTCTCTTTCTCCTTTTTCTTTTCTTTTTCTTTTCTTTTTCATTCCTTTGTTTGTGTATCTCATGTCCTGAACCTGCCCTCTTTTATTTTCTTTCCCTTTTTTTCTCTACTTAGCTGTCTTATATTAACTCACAAACTTTCTCAGCATTGTTCATTCTATCAGGTGATTTAGGCCATATGCCCTTTTTTCCAATATTGTACTTTGGACTAATATGTAACATGATGGTTAAGAAAAAAACTCAGAACACAAGATAGAAAAATAATAACCTACAGCTGGACCATGTAATCTGGTTTCTGTACACCTAATGCCAAGTCTGATAACAACTGCTAGCAAGCATCTGTTCTTGTCTTTCATCCATAGAAGTTGCAAGGAGGCATTAAAGAAAAGGTTTCACAAATATTTTAACACATACTTGTATATTGCTATTAATATGCATTAATTTTATGCATATTATGCATACTCTTACATTTTAGGTTTCAAAGCAGCAGCCTAAGTTGCCAAGTTAAACTTTTTTTGGCTCTTGCAATTAGTTCAAGACTTTGGCCATTTAAATTCTGAAGATGCAAGTCTGATGTACAATGCTTTGTTAGTGTCCCAGGGAAAAAGTATAAACTAAAGGGTAAAAATATGAAGAAAATTTGAGCACATATTTTCTTAGTCTTTTACTGTTAAAAACTCTCTGGATGAGAACAGTACAAAAAAGAGCCAGGCTCCTGTGGAATTGATAGCTTCTTAGTCTTGCATCAAAGATGAAGCACAGAGGTTTAGTTGTGCAGGCTTGGATCTGATGGCATCATGTTTAAAAATATTGCATAACTCCACCACATTTCTTCTTATCCGTACATGCCATAACATTTTCTAAAAATTCCCAGTGTCATTATTCCCACTTCAAAGGCAGCAAGAAAAGTGGGAAGAGAGAAAGGAAAAGACCAGCTAAGATTACTTAATCTTATGCAAGTGTCAGGCAAGTTGTAAAACTAGAAACAAAGTTATCAAGTCCACAACCAGGATTAGTAGATACCATGAATTTTCTAAGTCTTAAAATTTCTAGAAACCTCTTCATTCACTGGAAACATTTTCAACAAAAGAATAAAGGTGAGACAAAGGAAAAATAAGTAGCACACTTTCATATCATCAGTTTTTTAATGAGTAGGAAGAGTGTGGAAATAAAATTCTAAAGAAGGCAGGAGAAAACCAATTTAATAAAAAATCACACTTTGGTGACAAACTATGGGTTCATTTAATTAATCAAACTTTCAAATCACCATCTCTCCAGGATGTCTAAATCCAATCCGCAGTAATCAATTCCAGGGTGAACACCTCATATTTCAGACCATTAAAATGCAGCATAATACCACGTTTCTTGTCTTTTGAAGAAATAGAACCATTATATTCATCAATATGCATCTCCAAGGGCAAAAAGTCTTAATGTTGGCTTAAGCCACAGGTTTTTCATAGCTTTTTTGAGATGAAGATGAAAAAGAATGTTTTATAGTCATTGTGGGATATGGAATTAAAACATAAATATCTATACAAATTGTTCCATTAGTTGCTTGTATTTATATTTTCCTACTTAAAAAGCACTTTAAAGCATGTAAATTTTAAAGCTTGCAATTAAAAAAAATCAACATTTCATATCATTACAATAATTAAAGCCTTGAATAATGGCTGTGCTAACGTTATTACAGCTCTCAGTTGGTTAGACTGAGTCAAGGAGTCACTAACAAAGAGGTGCTTGAGAAATATTTTTCAATGTCCTTTCTCTTAATCTTTCTCTAGATAATAAAAATAATTTGTTGTTACTAAGAAATATTTCCAGCCAGTATGAGTTGATCTATATTACAAGCTCTTTGTGAAACACTAGTTAAGCATCTCTCTTTTTGCTAACTGTATACACATAAAGTGATGTGGGAAGGCATTTTTTTCTGGCCATGGGTTCCTCCCTCTGCTGATAAACCAGAGCAACATCTTCACAGATGCCTCAAGGCTCAAGTGTAGTGTACTGCAGACAACAAAAATAATTCAGAAATACTTCAGAGGTACTGCCTTTATAGACACAGTCAGAAGTGACAGAGTAACTGAACGGTGCCTTTCCCCCTTCCCTTACATGTGGGTATCAGCTAAGTTATTCTGAAGACTGACTGTAGGAGGGCCTTGGGGGTTCAGTCCTACAAAAACTGAAGAACCACTTTCCTCACAGGGCAAACAGTCTAAACACAAATTGTGGTATCTACTTCCTTTGGTCACAGACATTCCTTGAAAGGACAGCCATTCTCTTTCTTTTCTCATTTATTTCTCAATTATTTGGCATTCCACTTTTCTGCCTTTTACACCCTCAGTATGATTTTCTTTTCCTTTCTAAAAAGTTTATTTTTCCTCTCACTAGGTAGAATCACAAGAAGAGTCTTTGTGTATTCAAAGCACTTGCCAATGCAAGCCAGTTTTGCAAAAAAAAATCTAACTGCTTAAATAATATATGCTTCCTTCTCAGAATGTCTCAATTTCTACTCCAAAAGTATTAACAATGAGCATAGAAGGTACAGTCTATCTTCAATGTAGATTTAGAAAAGGCAGAAATCCCTCCAGTGAGATCTTTTTCCTTCAGGGGACATCAACTGAGCTGTCTTCTGCCAACTGTGGCAAGTCAAAGCAATTCAGTTTCTAGACAGTGAGAAATTAATGTAGTTTGGAAGACATAAAAGGCATGATACAAGCTGGAAATTTGTTTTTACTGAAGTGAATGCATACTGAAGTGCTTGAAAACACCTGTTTTTTCTGGTTTAGTACTTAATATTAAAAGGCAACTGTCACTCCTGAGAATCTAAACCAGCAGGAGCAGGACAATCCCTTTCTGTCAAGATGAGAAGAAAATATAAAGGGACTTCCACTGAAGGCAAGACTGCCTGAATTTAACTTTTGCACTTTCAGATGTCTTATTGACATGATACTGAGAAGGAAGATAGTTGGCAAGAGTGGGCTGTGAGAATATTAGGAGAACATTTGGAAAAGTTTGGTAATTCTTTTGTCCACAAATGCTCACATTCTAGTCCCACTACAGTTCAAGTCCTCTCACAACCTTGTTTTTTATTTGTAATCAGTCCCTATCTGCTATAGTTTCATTTTCTCTTGGAACTAAGCTTTTCTCTACTTCCCAAGTAGAATCATTAGATTTTTTTCATTTTTCAAGAGTCATCACCCTACACTATACAGCACAGCCAGGGGTCACTCCAAATGAAAAGTCAGCCAGCAAAACTTCCATAAAGATCAGTCACTCAGTGCTGATGGTTGAGAATGGTTTCCAAGCACTGGATACAGGAAACTGAATGGTAACAAAAGGGCATGAGACAAGAGATATGATACAAGTAAGCTACAATAACAAAAAACTTCTATACTTCTCCTCAGACTTATTCCTTCTTGTCCCTTCTGTTCCTAGTCTGTCTTAAGAGAGTCTCCCACACTGTACTAAAGCTTTTCTGCTAAGCTTCAGTTTATTCTTTTCCCATATTATGCTCGCAGTCACAGAACTGACTGCTATTCCAGCACGACAGTTTGCTGTGCCTGGAGATGCTCAGATAACCTATTGACTGTTTTAATATCCATCCCTGCCAGCACGCCCTGCCTCTACAGCCTCTTGGGAGCCGTCATAGCCTTTGCCCTTAAAGGATGAAAGTGTAACGTGTCTTAGTTGAGGTGTCTATGAGAGGGCCTTGACTCTTGCTACGGGGTTTCAGAAGAAAGCTGGTTAAGAAAGAAGGGAAGATTAAGACATTTTGCCACAATGGTTTTAGAAGCCAATGTCCAAATCTCTGCCCAAATACTGGAGATTTGATGGAGCAGAAAATAGGTAACTGTTCAGATCAGGAAATGGATCCAAAGGAATTTTAGTCATTACATCTTTAAGAGAAGCCAGCTATTATTTCTTTGCTTGTTTTTCTTTCTCTTCATTGGTTTCAAGGATCATCCATAACTCTGATTCTTATGGGGTGTTTTCATCCTTCCAATATCTTTTAAGGGGAATACATGGTAGAATGCCAACAATCTAGAAAATAGAGAATGCCAGGAATAACTCCATGATACCTAGAAAGGAAGAACTTGTTGGGGATGTGATAGTTGATGACGCCCTTGGTGGCCATGGCCCTGAAACAGCAGAGATGAAGAAGGGAATGAGAAAAGTAAGGAGCAGAGTGCAGTTTTTGTGGGAACTTGTGTCATCCAATGGGAAGTTGTCTTTCTCTGGATAAGGGAGAGTAATGTGGGGTGTCAATGTCATACCAACTATTGACCAGTGCTGTTTCCACTCTCAAGACTCTATTCCCATTTTTTTTTTAAATTAAAAAGTTTCTTTGTAATTTCCAGGTTACTGTTGGATAATGATTTCATTGACTTTAATGTGATCTGTACAGGCAAATACCCTCCAGGCAGTCTTGTGCACTGATACATACTGAGACACTGAGACCTGCAAAATTTACACTCACATTCTTGACTTCTGGTTTAATATACATTTCTCATCATACAGAAACATATCTTCCTTGTCTTTTTCTTGACTTCCTTTGAAGAATTACCACAAATTTTTGTTTGAAATTCAGTGGTTCTTTATCAATAAAGGGAAGTGTAAATTCAAGTTATTTTTTAGTAAAGCAAATTGCACTAAGCCTAAGTGAATATTTTCAATGGACTTCAGGTCGGCACTGCTTTTGGAACACATAATGACTTATTTTCAAAAACTATGAGCAACCTTACTGTCTCAATATGGACACCAAAATTTAAAGAAGAATTCTAAATGTTGAACTCTAAATGGTTTCTTCTGAATCACATCAGGGACCAAATCTGAAAAGAAAAAAAAGTGGTTTAAACCTGTACTTTCTGTTTCATCCCTAGACCACATAGGTTTTCCTTGTTTTTCTTCCTACTCTCATCCTTGTCACTTAAATTTTTTGTTTCAGTCCTTCTTCTACAAGAAAGAAAATATTTCTGGGATGATTTTCTTTTATCTGAATATGTTTCAAATCCATATCCTGATAGTGCAGAAAACATACTGTTGCACTGACAGAAAAATAGGTAAGGTTTGTAATTATCAAGTTTAAGATAGACTTTACATGTATGTTACTACAGAAAAAGCTGTGCTTAAGAAATGTAAATAAAAGTAGATTTGTTTTCCATCAAGAAGAGTTATACATTTCTTCTCCAAATTTGGAAGTGTGTGAATAATGTCTACACAATAGGTTACATCCTAACTTAGATTTCATTCAAAATAATGAAGTTCTTTTTTAATGTGACAATTCCACAGTTTTAGGGAGACTATTTCAAGTAGCATTCTGTTCAAAAACAATAAAAATGGCAGAAATATTAAAAGGCTCTCAGAATATAATTAACCTTTTGGAGAAGATGCTTTAAAATATCAGTAAAAATGATATGGATATATCGTAAATATTCTCAGATAATCAAGCTACAATCTATTTTACCAAGAGTAAAAAGCATAATTAATGACTTCAAGAAGATTAAAAAAATATTATTTTCACTCTGGTTTTGATATTTAAAATATATATTCTGGATATAAAAGTGCATTCCCATCTTTTATAGACACTATAGGGAGATATTTATCTGCCTCTAGCATGCTCACAATTAAAATTAGAGATTTTTTTTCATGCCCAAAACTTAAAAAAACCATATATTTTTGCAATCCACTGGCTCTATTGTAAATAGATCACCACAGAGTCAGTTTAGTGCTATTAAAATAACAAAAGTGTCTTGTCAGTGGTAGTTAATTTGTTCATGATGCTTTGGGACTGAAAAAGAGTTCCAGGAAAGCAGAAATGCTACCAACAGCTTGTAGAGGTGGGATATTCTCTGACATCTGCTTAGAAACAAATCTCTTAGCTATAAGCACTATAATAGATGTAAATTGTCTCTAATTTACCCCTGGTGTTAAAGAAATCATGCAAAATGATTGTTAGTATTTGAATATAAATATGTCAAGGAAACTAAGTTATATGCATCAAATAGCATGGAAGTCTTCATTGCAAACCTAGTGCACTTGCAGGAAAATATTAATTTTAGACTTTTTATTTTAAAAAGAGTATTTAATCTTTTAAAGCCAAAGCTATTCTAGAAAGATGTTTGCTATATGTCAACACTTAATAAAAGTAGTTGTTTCTGGCATAAACCTTTGTCATAGTTCTAATGATAATGCTACACATAACTACATCTATCAAAAATTACCAGTTGCAATTTTGCGGTACTAGGACATTTAAAAGGATTTATTACTACAGAATTCTTAGGATGTAAATCTAAATTTGCTTTAAGTGCAACTACACTGCCATTTGAAACAACTGTGAGAGCAAAATTTATGTATTAATGTTTCCTGATGAATTCAAATTAATATTTATTTTCTTCCCTGTCTCTCAAAAAAAGTGCAAGCAAAACCAGAAATCAATACTTTTATAATGTCAGGGTTTTCTCATAAGAATGAGAGGAAATCTTTAAAACAGTGATTCTTCCTTTGTCTTTAGGACATTTAAAGAATTCCTCTTGTTTTGAGAAGTGTGCTGGTTTGAAAACAAAATCAGTGAAAGACTCCAAGTCAGAAACACAATTTAATAAGAGGAAAAGAGAAATAAAGTAAAGTAAAATAAAAGTAATAGTACAAAAAAAACCTGACAGAGTTAGAATACAACCTGAAACCCTGTTAGTTAGGGTGGTAGTGGCAGTCCAGATGAGATGATCTTGTCGAAGCAGTGATCCTGTAGAAACGTCTGGTAGCTCTTGTCTCCTCTGGGAGTCCAGTGGATAAAAGCTGCCTGTGCTGTCCCAAACCCTGGATTTATCCAGGTAGGAATGCTTGGCTCCTCCCCCTGGGCAGAGCATCTCACAATGGGATGATCTCATTCTATGAGTCATGCAGTGGGTCCTTGATGGCCCATTAAACACAGATAACTCCCGGAGGGAGTTATCTATGAGTCATGGGCAAGGCATTGTCAGGCTCGTTAACAGAAGATAAGGAAAACACTGCCCCACCTTGGCTCCAACGGCTCATGGGGATAGAATACATACCTTGGGCACAATTTTACATTGTAACCTAGGACAAGAAGATAAAGTAAATTCTACATTTTAAATGTATTTTTGTGCACAGCCTGGGATACTTATTGACTTTTATTCATGATTCAAGAAATATTCCTCTTTTTCTTTGAAAACAATTGATTAGAAACAAATCTCAGAGCACAAAATCATCTTAACTTGAAATATTTTTATCATGTAAATTTAGACGACATTCAGTTCAACAGTTATACAATAGGCATTTCTTGTAGATTAAATCAGCAGACAATGTCGCTGCACAAAACCTAGTATCAGATGTCTAACTGTTTGAAAAGGCTTTATCTTTACTGAATACAGACTACAAGCACTAGCATGAAGCTAAAAGGCATAATTTCTGATTCATAACAGCACAACAAAAACAGGACAATAATCATAGAGAATGTGAAGTAAAGAATCACGGAATCACAGAATCAACTAGATTGGAAAAGGCCTTTAATGTGGTTGAGTGCAACCTATGATCAAATACCACCCTTGTCAATTAGACCATGGCACTGAGTGCCACATCCAGTCTTTCCTTACACACTCTCACTGACAGTGACTCCACCTTGGGCAGCCCATTCCAAAGCCCAATCATCCTTTCTGTGAAGAAATTCATCCTAATGTCCAATCCAAAAGGACCCAGTTGAAGATACATCCCTTGCCAAGGTGACCATCCCTTGTGCAGGTGCGTTCCACCTGCAGAGGACTGCAGTGTACAGGGTGGGGGAAGCTCTGAGACCAGCCAGGAGCTGGCAGCTTGAGGCTGTTGGAGCATGGGCTGGGTCAGGAATAATGGTGGCCAACCCCCACACCCAATAGGAACAGCCCTGGGGCAGGGAGAGTGACCAGAAGTGACATGACCAAGGTGGGCAAATGGGGTGTTGGGAGATTTTCCTGGCATTGGTATTAATGTATTATTTTACATAAAGCTTTTATCTGTATGATAATATTACACTGAAATTCACTTGACACTAGGGAAAATACTTGTGAAAAATGTATATAAACTTGCAAAGATTAATGAGATACTTTGGTTTTACAATTCCTTCAAGCCTTTCAGATTTTAGAAACAATGTTTGGGCTACAATAATCCAGAAAAAGCTTGTGTTTGACTTTGAGTTAAGACCTTTTAAAAACAAAGTCTTTCCAAAATGCCAAGCTTAAAATTACCTCTGCACAAGCTCACGGTGAGCCATCTTTTGTATTTGGAATGGTAGCTTAAGAAATCTGAAATCTGCTATCACAACTGTAGGAAACACTGATTTTATTTTTTAGCCTTAGCTTTTTTGAGTCTCATGATTTACTTTTAAAGCAGCCTTTTATTTGCTAGTGTATGAAACTTTGTTTCTATAACAGGAAAAAGTTTGTATTAAATTCTTTTATTTATTTTACAATAAATTGTAGAATAGCATGATGCCAATTTTTAAAATAGATAAAATATATTAAGTAACCAAAAGAACATTTGATAGTCAATTAAAACAAATGCTCAAAATTTGATAAATCATTTGCCAGCTTGTAAAATCCTACTGTTTTTCCCTATGCAGGCTTCAGCAATTATTATTTTAGCATCATGTCTCACAACAAAATTAGGTTCAACTAAAAATACACAAACAACAGGGTGAAAATCAACTATATATTTGACAGGTTGTTAAAAACAAATTGTCACTACTGTCATTTATGTAAGATAATCAATAAGGAAAACAAATTGAAAATGATGTGGAGACTTATGGGAATGATTTAAAGAACCATTAGTCTTATCCTGTAGGCAAATAAACTTGCAGTAGTAGTTTTAGAGTGGCTTCTAGAAAAGTGAATAAAAAATAAGTAGCAAAGCTATGTCTATAACCCAGCAATTCTGCTGTCATTGTTCCATCCAATCCTTCCTGTTCTGCATGCCTTTTTACCTTATGTATTCGGGGTGTGCTGGCAAAAGGTAAGAAAAAGCAGGAATCGCACCATTAGTACACTAGACATGTTGGTGTTTCTCTTTCAGAACAGACTCAGCTAAAGAGGACACATCCTTTCAGTGTCCATCCAATCAATTGAGGCTAAGGTGTTAAAATCTGTACGAGTACTAAACGTACCAGTTTAATTTCCTGCTCCTTATCATGATGATTGATCACAGATGGTTTGCAGTATTATGTAAGTTTCAATCTGCATCACGTATCAGGTCAGAGTTTTCGAGGCTATCAAGACCAGCTGAAAAAAAGTGCCTTCTACTATAAACCAGATTTTAAATTTCCTCCTATTATTACATCAAGGCTTTTTGCAAACAATCTTCCAAAAGAACTCCTGATTTGTGTTAAAAAGAAACCCCCAAGCAATGATGTTCAGATTTAAATATCATGGCAGAAGTCTCTGTCCATTTCACCTTTATCTTTCCTTCGTTGGTGTTATGAGAAGCACTTAATTTGCATTGCAGCTAAAAAAAGAGGTAGAATATCTATCAGTGATGTCTCAAATTATTTGACTAAAATTGAAGATTCCTCTGAAGGAAAGATAAATTTACTGAGATGGTTAGGTCTGATAAATAAGTTTTACAGGCAAATCATTATCTCCTCTCTTTCTTGAAGGGAAAATGCTTCCATCTGTGTTTCTTTATGATTCGTTATTGATATCTGTGGATCTAAAGATAGAGGAGGTCAATGTACAGCCTACTTAACACTAATAAGTTATTTTTCAGGGACCTTTTATTTACAAATGCGATTACCGCCAATGGCAAAATGAAATGACAGTCCTTTCAAGTTCAATATTCACCAACCAAGAAGGTGCAGGGGAAAGCACTCATTTTTTCTTTCCCCCATCCCCACAAACAGAAGAAAAGAAAGACCATTTATTGGCCAAGCAAATACAGTACAAAGAATGGGTATAAATTAAATATCTATGGGAAAATATATTAAAAAATTAAGAGAAGGGAAGGAATGAATGAGGGAAGTAAAAGAGGGAGGGAGAGTGGAGGAAAGGGAGGAACTTAAGAAGGAAGGAGGGGAGAAGGGAGAAAGAGAGGATAGGAGGGGAAATGGCTAAAATTATGAAAAACAATGATATAATGCAGAATAAGATACAGATACTAGTAGTTAAAATATATCCCATGTATCTGCGAGCTGCAGTCAGAGACTTTAAGGTCAATAAACAAGAAAACATTGTTGACCTGTATCTTGATCTTTCTTATTAGCTGTCCAAAACACAAATAAGATTGTCTGTAATTATTTTATTTTCAGTAATTAATTTTAGTTCTATAGTGGATGCCTTCTGAGAAAAGCTATTGATCTTTCTTCCTAATGGACACATAAATATTAATGGAAATTGAAGAACTCGACATTTTCAGATATTGCAACAGCTCCATATAACTTAAACAATGTTTGTCACCTCAGGAGAAATTCTCTATCAGCCAGCATGACTACCATCATTGTATGAAAGTTCAATCAAGCATTTATCCTATACAGATCCAGCTAACAGCACATTTTAATTGTCTAACCTATTTTTGTGTAGCAAATATGCCCATGCAATATCTCTGAAATCAGTTGCAAGATCTTTCTAATAACAAATAAAAGTAAAAAGAAAATAGTCAGAGAAACCCCCCCTCCCTCCCCCAACCACCTGCACCCCTTATTCCAATTAGATTTGAGAGATAGTTTTCATATACTATTTTTTTTTTTTTTGATGGGGAAGTGAGGCTGAGGACAATGAAGATGATAAAGTTGAGCGTGATGGAAGGTGAAGGGCTTGGTTATGAACAACTCTAGAAGGAGTTCCAGCAACAGAACAGAACATCGCCAGTTGCCAGAGGCATGAGGACAGTGCATGGAAAAGTGATTATTGCAGGTGTTTCCACTGGGTCAAACATGCTTCAGATGTATAGCTCAGACCTTTACTCTTTCCACTCCATCAAATTCTCAGCAAGGTTCTCAGTTTGGGAGATACAGTTCACATACAGCAAAGGCTTAGATGTCATAGAGAAATAGAAAATCTTAACAACGGGGTCAAAAGCAGCACAGTATTTAATAGAAGAGAGACACAGGACTTGTGAAAAAGTAAAAAATCAGAAAATAGATGGTTAAAAAATCCATATGAAATATTATTGTTCTATGTAAATCATAAATGATCTGTATACCGTAGTACAAAAATAAATTGATGCAGGAAAATGTTATACCAAGCTGTGCATAAATTTTGAATGGAAAAAGGTGTTACAAGAAGAAAAATTCGGTGACATGAATTGAAAATGAGAGAAATGGTGTGGTACATAAAGAAAGAAGAGATCTACAATGCACATTTCTCTCTTACCCATGAAAAGCAAATGTAAAAATACCAAGAATAATGATCCCTTGGAAAATGACACATATTCACAGCTACAAGAGATAGCAAATTGCAAGAAAAGGTATCCTAGGTTTTGCTTGTTTCAACATATATGTTCTTTGGGGTTTTTTTCCTGCTTTCAGGGTCTGGTACTTCAAACTATATTTATAATGCCCTAGAGCTTCAGTATGTACTCCATTTTCAAAGTCCTCACTTTCAGCACCTCTTTTGTCTTTAAAGATCTAAAAACCACCAATTTTACATCTGAGACCTAAAATGTATCCATTTTCTCTCTATCTCTGTCTAGCCTAATATTAAAATATTCAGAGTGGGGTTAACTTGAGGAGAAGTTACAAATAATTGAATTTTGGAATTTATTTATAGTACTGTACTACCTTGAGCTAGAAATATTGTGGGTTCACTATGCTTTGGACATAGAAGATATACAAACCCAGGCTTATTTAGCTGATCATCTGTTGGCTAGATAGGAGATGACACCTCTCAAGCTCTTCTCTTGCCAGATAAGACACCAGTTGCAAAAGAGAGGGAGAATCTTTACCTTGAAACCCTGAGGGTGGAATACTTAGATGCTGATGGAGGGTCAAACTGAGACATCTTTATTTAAGAGAAGTGAATGGCAGCTTTATAGTATAAACACATGTAAAGGAAACCTGTGGGTGGTGGGATGGCAGAAATCAGCATTACTGTAATTAACTCCTTTTTTGATGAAATATGTTATGAAAACTATACAGTTGCTTGGGTTTGGATTTTTTATTTTTTATTTTCTAGAAGAACCAGATCAAAGCCTTAATTCATTGTAGCGGAATTTTCTGTACAACACCTGATACAATGCAGACTGCAGTAAACAAGAAGCCTCTTTTTAGCATTTTGTATATGATTAATCTAATATTCAATGGCAAAACTCGCAGACATAATTTCAGGCACTGCAAGCACCAACTTTTCTTTTTGCTGTTCTCATGGCAATTGCAATTTCCAACAGTCAACAGACAGGAACTCGAGTGCCAGCTCCAGGCAGTCACATTCCACCAGTGGAGCCAGTTCTGCTACATCAAGACAACAGGCTGGGAGCTGCAGAGGCCACAGCTCAAGTCTCAGTTAAGTCTTGGCAGCTCTGACAGAGAGCCAAGTCAACCAGATAACAACACTAATGTCTTAACCCACTGCACTTAGACTTTCCACATCATACCAGTAAATTATCTGCAACAGTGACAAAATTCATTCCTTTATAAAAGTAGCCGGTAATTATGGCACTGCTACATCAGTTTATTAAGTTTTACCAGACTAATACTAGTAATTCAGATTCATAAAAAGAAAGACATCCAAAGAAATATGTTTCCCTGAGTATGCTGTTAAATCAAATGGGAAATTTATGGGGGAAAGGCCATCGGCTGAGAATGACCTTAGAACTGAGCTTCTCATTTTCAGACTATGACATTGCTTGGGAAGTATGTCTAGGCAAGGCAGCAATATAGATGCTTAAAAACAGAAAGTTACAGCAGAATTAGAGATAGAATTATTTATCAATTTATCTTTAGTGTAGTTATATTGCTGAAAAGCACCTTACTTGAACACTGTTTAATGAGTAATGTCAAATAGTGCATTTTAGTAGTGATGTCTATGAAATCCTTTCAGCAATCCATCTGCCTTTTGTATTGCACCCCAGTGCTGCACTGTTGTGTTAGTGTTTGAATATAATGGCATAATACAATCTTTCATTCTATTTTGTAGCTCCTGTGGAGCACTAGCACAGATTCCTGTCAAAAGGAGTTTAGTTCCTTTATCGTGTTTCTTAGCAGGGCATGCACATATCCAAGCTCAGGAAAAGCAGACCCCTATGAATATATCCAAATCATGCATGGCAAGCAAGCCTGAGCCTTTGAGAAATCTGAGACTGATAGCAGAGTATAATTTCCAAGATGCAATAAATCTAGAATGAAACATTACTTACAAACAGCTAGTGTTAGATTCTACACATATTACATATTTCTACAGTATTTCTAGCTGTATCTTGACCCTTGAGAGAAGAAACATTTTCCTGTAGATAAAACAGCCAAGTGTACTGGGTTCTACTGCTCTGTGGTTGTGTGCATGGCTTACATGCACTGCCATTTCTGTCTCCTAAAACAAAAATCAAATGTGTAAAGAACCACAGAAGGGAAGTCTGGGCTGGAAGACTAATTTGTGTGTGGACCCACCATTTTTGGGGAAGTGTTTCTTTATTCTCTGAATTCCTGTATTCTTTGCAGTTACATTATCAGAAAGAGTCCAGCTGAGGATCTTGAGTTTCACTTTTCACTGACCATGGTTATGGCCATACAGTTTTTAAGTGGAATTGAGCCGACTGAAATGTTGGTGGGAAAACAGCAAACAGTCCACAAGCATTTTCAGGATCCAGATACAGGGCATGGCAAATATAAAAGCTTCAGTAGGATGCACTCTCACTTTGCATTGGAATTTTGTGGGGTTTTTACCATTCCACAGATAATCTGGATATAGCTGAGTACTGTCTTGGAGATCACCAAAGGCAAAAAACTGAGCCTCCACTTTTCCTTTAGTGGGAAATACGTGGCCAAAGAGCTATCTTAAAATGCCTGCACCTGTGGAAATAAACCCAAACTCTTTTTGACTTTGAGTGAAAAGTGCTACATCAAATCTAAAAGAATGAGATGTAGAGAAATAAACAGAAAGGTTAATTAATCTCTTAATCAAGCAACAGGCCAGGTTGAAAGTCTGATATTGTTTTAGGAATAAAGAGGAAGTGACTGTTGAAGCAGAGTCTGTTGAATGAAATCCCCAAGGACCTAGCTCTCCCCCAGCTGTCCAAGGGATGGTACTGACAAGAAGAAATGCCCTCTTGAAAGACCAGAAAGAAACAAGGACAAGAGATATCCAGGGAAAGTTTATTGAATACCAGAAACTGCTGTCACATGAAAGTTGTCCAGAAAAACAATATATATCTGTTTCATAGTATCTGTTCCTGTAGCTGTCATTGTCAGAAGAAGCAGCACCAGAAGGAATGGCCAGGCATAAAATAATCAGTATAAATGGGCGTGTTGATCTGCACTCATACATATTGATATGTGCCATGTATTATCAAATAGCTTGGCTCCAGATAGGTTCCACTGGTAGGCAGAGAGTACTGGATGGGACCAACTAATTTGTATCTATTAAGCTATGAAAGCACTCTTCTCTTTCATAAAGGAAGAGGACTAGAGAACCTAACCGGGTATTGAAATATTCTATTCATGCAATTGCATTCAACTTCTTTTTGAGTCCAGAAAGAAGATACATTATCCATGGAGAACCTGTCCTTAAAGTCCTTTAGGATGACCCAAAAAAATCAAGCTTAAAGAACTGTGCTAATTGCTGGTCACATGGCCAAAGACCCCTTAACTTGGCTGCAGGATCCTGATTCCTGTACCTACCAGAACCAAAGACAGGAAGAGGGAGACTGGGCTGATGCAGCACAAGACCTTTAACAAAAGGCAGAGTCTCTCTTGGCCTCTGGATGGTGATGCTGATGTATTGTTACATTTCACTGTAAGAAGCTGGAAAACAGGATGCCCTCTGGCACTGGACAGGGTTGTCACAGACTTAGCTACATGATACAGCAAAGAGACAAAATCAGGTATTCTTTGATAATGTCAAATCCCAGCCTAAGATAGTAGATTTATTTACTCCAGTTTCTGTAGGGCTGTGAGCCCTGCTGATGCTGCCTAATAATGACACTGGCATATGTTTTGCTGATCAAAGCAACACAGGCAGGAGGAAAAGAAGTCTTTAAAATCTGACAACATACTGACTCTTTTCTTCAATTCTCTGTGCTTTGTCTTTTCCCTGTCTTACTTGTAAGAACTCCTCTAGGACATCACACGACTGGGACAGAACTTTACAATGACGTGTTTCCTTTTATTTTATTCACTTTTTGGAAAACTTTTTAAAATTTGTGGATATGCATATCCCTTATTACACAGAGGAATTTAAAAAATACTAACACAGATTTCTAACAAGGCATCTGTAAATGTGCTGTCTTAACACCTTTTTTCTGGATATAGCAAGCATATTGTTGGTATTTTTTAGATTCTAATATCCATTAATTACAATAATTGTAAATTCAAAGTAAAACACTTGGATTACTAGTAACTTATATTATATACAAATAATTAAAAATCCACTACTACTTATCAGAATGGTAGACTGAATTAGTATGGGTTACCCTGAACTTATGTTTGTATATATGTTTTATACAAAACAGAATGTTTCACTTAGAAGAGACTTTTGCAACAAACAGAATTTCCTGTATAATCAGTTGGTGAAATAATCCTTAAATTTCTATAAAAAACATTCAAAAGGTTGCCTTACTCTCAACACCTTTGGGCTGGATGCAAGTTAAAGAAACCATATCAACATACTGTATGAATGTCAATTTTTAAAGTAAAATAAATGGAAATGAAAATCAATTAAACAATGATTACAAATGAAAAATACAATAAGTTAAATTGGCAAACCAGTTAAAAATACAAAGTGCTAATTGAAACACTAGCTGCTATAAAACATTTGCTCTAATTCACTTTGAATATACACCAAGTGAGGAAAGGCTTTGCTTTTCTCAGAAATCCATACATTTCAAAAACATTTTTTAGCTAAATTGAGTAGGCTGAAAAATACTAATTGTTATTTTTAGAATAAAGCTGATTTAATTTTGTATTAGATATTTCCTGATTAATTGTATGGTTTTTTTAAGGTTAATTCAGTTAGTATTCAGTTCTGGCATTGTTTTCAGGACTAGTATTCCTTCTCATCAGCTGAGAAAATAAATACACTAGAAATTTTTAAAAATTGTCATGATTAACATCACTAGGTAGCTAAACACAACACAGTTGCTTGCTCACTCCCCCCCCAGCAGGAAGGGCAGAGAATGGGAAGAGTAAAAGTGAGAAAACTTGTGGGTTGAGACAAGGACAGCAGTTTAATATGGAAAGCAAAAACTGTGCACAAGTGCAAAGTAGAACAAGGAATTCATTCACACCTTCCCATGGGCAGGCAGGTGTTCAGCCATCCCCAGGAAACCAAAGCTTCATTACACATAATGATGACTTGGATGACAAACATCATTGCCCTGAACATCCCCCTTTCCTTTTTCTTCCCTCAGATTTATATGCTGAGCATGATGCCATATGGTATGGAATGTTCTTTTGTTCAACAGGGGTCATCTGTTCTGGCTGTACTGCCTCCCAACCCTCTGTGCACCCTTAGCCTCCTCACTGGTGGAGTGATGTGAAAAGATAAAAAGGTCTTGGTGTTGTGTAAGCACTTCTCAGCAGAGACTTAAACAGCCCTGAGTTATCAACGTTGTTTTCAGCACAAATCCAAAACATTGCCCATACTAGATTCTTATCTGAGCCTAAAACAGTGCAATATTATTCTTCTATATCAGTTAATATCTTGCCATGTCTCATATAGCACCCAGGTTTAACATCGGACAAAAAAGAAGTACCAACTGATTAATCTGCAAATTGGAGGATACTTTTTGGAAAGGGACAAAATTGATTCTGTCCTCGAAGTGTTCTGTGCATGTAGAGCATAATTACTCCTTCCCTTTTGGTACATTTGAGTACATTTACAAAGACTTGCTCCTGGGCAAGGGATTGAGTGTCCCCTCAGTCAGTTTGCAAATGGCATCAAGTAGAGCATGACTTGTTCTGCTGGGGGCTCTGCAGAATTATCTGGACAGGCTGGATGGATGGGCTGAGTCTAGCTGTATGAAGTTCAACAAGACAACAGCCAGGTCCTTCACTTCAATCACACCAACCCCATGCAATGCTACAGGCTGAAGGAAGAATGTCTAGAAAGCTGCCCAGTGGAAAAGGACCTGGCAGTGCTGGTCAACAGCAACTGAACGTGAGCCAGCATGTGCCCAGGTGGCCAAGAAGGCCAGTGGCAACCTTAGCCTGTATCAGTATGGCTAGCAGGACCAGGGCGCTGGTGAGGCTGGACCTCAATTCTTGTACTGAGGTGGGGGCAGTGTCCTCTACCATGCCCAGCAAGAGCACCAGAGGAAATGGCCCTAAGGCAAGGCAGGTGACATCCAAAATAGATATTAGAAAAAAATTTCACTGATAAGAAATTCATTGAAACCTATTGAAATAGGTTGTCCAGGGCAGCGGTGAGGTCACCATCCCTGAAGGGATTTTAGAGGCATGTGTATCTGGTGCTGGGTGATATGGTTTAGTAATTTAGGGGTTGCAGTGGAAGTGCTGGGTGGATGGTTGGACTGAATAATCTTGAAAGTCTCTTCCAACCTTGAGTAAGCTGTGATTCAGTTTTGGGTTTTTCACTACAAGAAAGACATTAAAGGGCTGAAGTGAAATTTGGTGAAGGGTCTGAAGCACAAGTCTGATGAGGAGCACCTGAAGGAACTGGGATTGACTAGCCTGGAAAAAAAGGAGGCTTGGGGAGGACCTTTTTTGCTCTCTACAGCTACCTGAAAGGAGGTTGGATTCAGATGGTGAGGGTTGGCCTCTTCTTCTAGGTCTCAAGGGAAAAAACAAGCTTTACCTCAGATCAAACTGGGGGAGATTTATTTTGGATATTAGGAGCAATTTCTTCATGGAAAGGGTTGTCAAACATTGGAAAGGCTGCCAAGGGAAGTTGTGGAATCACCATTCCAAGAGGTATTTAAAGATGTGTAGATGCAACACTTGGGTACATGGTTAGTGGTGGACTTGGCAGTTCTGGGTTAAAGGTTAGACTTCACAATCTTAAAGGTTGTTTCCAACATAAATGATTCTGTGATTCTATGAAAAATCCAGAAGAACCAGAAGAACCAGAAGAAAGAGGCATGGTCCAAGTGAATACATTATTGCATCACTGAGTCTCCTCACAATGGAACTAAAAGCCAGTGTAGTTGTTTGACATGATGGTTTTCTGTTCAAGGGAGCAAGGTCAGTGCAGTTAGTTGGCTAGAGATATCTTTCTCAGTATTGAAAGTACAAAATGCAAAAGGTTTCTGCCAATGAACTTCTGTCTTGTTCAACAGGGGTCATCTGTCTTGTGCTATTGGTATCAGACTTACACAAATAGACAAATAAAGAGGGAGGAAAGACAGCAATGAAGATATGAACAGTCTATCAGAAGTTATTGCTATTAGTGCTTGGTCCATGTCATCAGCCATCTGTCCTGCCTCCTATATCAGCTTCTTTGGGTTACAGAGTACCATATAAGTATGCTGTCACAGAGTGACAAGTGCTAGTCTCTGTGTTAAAGAGTTGTGAAAAATCAATGAACTTTGTCACTGTACCACTTCCAGAGCACAGTGACTGACATAAATTACTTTATTTGACATGAAACAGCTGCTTTCCTGCAAAATGGAGGCCACTCCCCAGAATACCCACCAGTTAATGGAAATTCCTGGCAATCATCAATTTGTTATCTATCGGGTGAAGAAAAAACAGTAACACCTCCCATCTGTGGTGGAGAGAAGCAACATCACTTTAAGGAGGGCTTGTGAAGGGCACCAAATTCCCAAATGTGCGCGTGTTAAAAGGAGTTCCCTGCATCTTCAGGTGGAAGTATCTACCTCTACCATTGAGCCCCTGACTGGTAGAAAAAACTGAGTTGAACTCCTGCATATTTGAAGTGAACCCTTCTACTTGATTAGTAGGATACGAACCTTTTAACTAGTGCTAGTAAGACACTGATTTCTTGTTGGGACACAATGGCCAGAGCCCAGCACTCTCTGACACAAAGCAACTGATGCCTATTTACACTCTCAGGGCCTTGACACAAATCAACCATAAAGAAATAGGAGGAACTCAAATTGCAGGAACAATCCATCATCAATTATGTGGCTTTGATCACTCTATTTAGGTAAAAATGAATCTTCTTTAATAACTAAGGGGATTCTTTCCTTTCTGCTAAAACACGATGAGTTTTCTTTCATTTTATGGCTTGATGTAGACACTTATGTGTCCCCCTATCATCTTCTCACCTTCTGAGACAGTGATTTAAGTTCCAGCCTTACTACTACCATGAAATACGTGCTCAACTCTCAACAGTTGTGCTGAAGATGGCATAACTAGTGACTGGGAAACAAAAGTGACGAAAAATTATCATGGCCACAAAGTCTGATAGTGAAAGTACTGCTTTAGCAGCCAAGGAAACCTGTATTCTTCTATACCATCAAATATTTTTATTTTGCACAAATACTCCAACTACCAAGCTACTCAATAAAAGCAGAAAATGCAAAACACAGCATTTATGGTTCTAGAAAGGCATCAGACCTCTCAGGTGAGATGAATTTCTAGTTGGGAATTTGTGTTTAAATGTGATACTTTTAACTTTTAATGAGATACTTTTAACTCAGGCCTGGCATCAGCTGAACAGAGTTTCTGTCAATCCAGCTTTTAGGTACAGACACCTAGACAGATAAATGTACACCTAGGCCATTTGAAGGACCCAAAGGACAGCAAAGTAAGGTACTTAGAAGGTCTAGAGTTTTGTATGAAACAAAATGTGAGTCACTATATTAATTTTAATACCTGCAGAAGTCAAAGATGATTGACAGTGACAAAAAGAGATATAGGACCATATAGCAGCAATAAAATGCTTTAATTCGTGCCATGTTGGAAATGCACAGATTTTCAGAATCCAAACTTCTACTTCAATCAGTTCCTTGACTTGTCATTTCTTGTTTCCTCATTCCTTATCTACACCATATAATATGACATGAAGTGAGAATGACAGGGCATTCCTACTGTTTACTGTTAAGGATCACAGCAAGCTCTAACTCTTCCTCTGGATACAAGACACCTTTTGCAACCTTTCCTCTTGAAATCTCATTCAACTAATGTCACTGAATAGGTTTCTCTTTAGAGAGAATAAAAAAAAGATTTATGATATTGTGCCAAAATGTTGAAGAGGAAGTGATTCAAGAGCCACTGTTCTTGCAGGTATTAACTCTCAGATCATGTCTGATATTAAAAAAGAAGTTACTGTATACAACTGAAATAATAATCTGAAGCAGAACTGTCACATTATGTTGTAACCACTATAGTATTGATTAAAGATGAGTGACAGAACCTTTGTCATCTTGTTAAAATTCATTAAATTTGTTTTTTACTTCATACCCCTGAAAAAGAAATAAGGAAAAAAATGCTCTGTGAGAAATTACCTAGGAATCAAAATACAAATCTAACACCATTTCTTTGCAATTTATTAACATGATAAAGGTTATGGATAGTTCTTTACAATAAACACAGATCTGAAAAATAAAATTTCATATTGAGCAATATTATCTACATTAACTTGTCCTAGAATGACACTATAGAAATAATTATACAATTAAGTAAGGTGCTTGTGTACAACTGTAATGAATTCATAAAGTAATTTAAGAACTTCACACTGAGAAAAATAATTTTATCCATTCTCCTGTTTATTTCACACAATGTTCAGAATGAAGCACATTAATAACAAGTAGAATGGATTGGAAGGGATGCATTAGATGATGCTGTGGTAGGGTAAATCTGAAGTTTTTTGACCTAAAACAGGGGTTTAGGTCAAAAAAACCCACTACCTATTCCGTGTATGTGTTCTTTGGCATTAATTTGTGTCTCAGTTGCTGTGACATGCAGATCAAGGCCAAATTTTATTTACACTCACCAGGCAATCACTAGAATTAGCACAATGGGAGATAGGCTTCAGTAAAGTACTACAGCTGTTGGAGACTGTTGTCATAGGATTGATGAGGCTGGGAATAATTTGAGTCTCTTGACAAAATGATATAGCAGCTGCTACAAACCTTGACATAACCTTTTTCCCCAGGTCTATTGCTCTGGACTGTCATTCCAGAAAGTTACTCCATAGCCCTATATCCGAATAACCACATATCTACTCTCAGGGAAATACATGTTTACTACTGTTTTTAAATTTTGATTGCAAAAAAATTACTTAAAGTATTTATTTGCTACATCTGTTTTAATTTCTGTGTTGAAGCTGAATACTAGTTGAAGTACTCCTTCTAGTTTACTGCAAATGTTGAAAAAATTCTGCTTCTGGTTTGTTTCAAATCAAAGCAAAATCAAAGGTAGAATTCCCACTTTCATGTGAATTAATAACTTTGGGTTTTGTCTGCTTCTGGTTGCCAGACACCTCAACTGCAGTGCTGAGAGAAGTGGGAAGCATCTGATTACAGAAATAGATTTCAGGCAACAATAAACCTTCAAAATTAAAATGAACTTGACATATTTGGACGTTTTGTTCTGTGTAAATCCTATGAATCCTGACTGCAAGTGAAGCATAAAAATTTAGTAAAGGCCATAATTTCATATCAAGGTTTCATTGTCATTTCACGTGCTTTTTGCAGAGTCCTTCAGAACACCTTTAAACTGGGAGAGCAGTCCACATAACATGGTTTTCATACCTTTACCACAACCCAGTTTATGAGCAATGTATGGTTTGACATTTACAGCAGTCTTTTAAACAGAAAATTATTAATTGTAATTTAGTTTTGAACTAGTTATAAAAAGTGCTGTCTTGAGAGTATTGTAGTGAGACTCTTCAAAGATTTTTTGTTAGCTGAAGAAAAATACTCCTTTAAAATTTTATAAATTACTAAGTTAATTCTTGAGCTACTTCAGCAGATATCATTAAAGCTTCATAGGTTTTGTCTAAGTTCTGCTGTAAATCTGACATAGTTCTGTTTGGGATTTTCTTTTTTTTTTGATATTGCAGTATGAGTTAGTGGTATATATTAAATTACAGTATGCTTCTATATGACTCAGAGGACATAACTCTTTCTTTTAAAATTTCTACCAAGTAAGAAACAGCAATAACAGAAATAAGATTCTGCAGTATACTTCATCATTTTACCTCAGTTGAGTTTTCTGTAACCTAACTCAGGCAGTTAAAAACAATATATTTGTAGAAGTGCATCTGGTCTATAATTATCCACAAGTGTACTTGGTTCTGATCCATCATTCTCTTTGTTTATGCACTATCTAAAGAAGTATTTTCACACTTTGAAACTTTCAACTTACCACGTCCCACCTCTTCAGAGGATCCGAAGGGCATAATAATAAATACTTAAGTCTTCAATAAAATTGATACCTCAAAAAAATCCTGCAATATTATTGCTGGTTTCAAGCAATAAGACACTGAAATCCATGGAGAACTTGGGTATGATGAAAATGTAACTTTGATCTTGTGCTTTGAACTCACGTGTAAAGTATTGCAGTGCAACTTGAGACACTAGGAGATTTCCTAAACTAACTTCCACAGACTGCTGCTGTATGATCTTTCACCAATTTTTTTGGCAGAAGAAAAGTCACTACCCTAGAGAAGAAAGAGAATGATCTTTCTTCATTATAGTGTGCTGTTGTGCAGCAACAGAGTAGAGGGAGGCACCTCTCAGGTCATTCCAGAAAAAAAATCCAGAGAGGAAGGGAAAGAGGGCTGCCACGATAGACGGCAAAGACCTGGAAAGTGGATGCGTACAAAAACATTTTCACAGGTTTTTGATTTTGGAGGGAGGGGCTGGGGAAACCCCAATAAATAACCACGTGACTGTTCTTATCCAGAAATCCACACTTATGAAAAAACCAAGAGCATCAAGTTAAATGCTTTCTTTGAAACTTAATAGTATAGGTTCAGGCTGACTAGACCCTGATCAGACCTTTTTAGGCTCAAACTAGGTCTTCTCCAAGTTCTTTTGATGACTCAAAACCTTACCTTTTACTCTGTTTATTTTTTAATTATTATTGTGTTTCAATGGCACAATGACTAATGATAAAATACTGAGGGATTTACATAAAATGCAAGAGATTATGTTATTATATGTCTAGGTGCATGTCAAAATTTTTCATGATATTTTGTATAAAAACAATGTCAATGGAATCAGAGACATTGAAAATGTTGTATCTTCTTTTCTTTCCCATAATTTAGTTTATGAATAAGATCAAAAAGCCAAATATATCAGCAATTTTTAGACAAATTAACTAGATCGATAATGTTTTTCAGCACATAGTGTTAAGAAATTATTCTCTTAGTTTGCCATAAGTAGTGAATCATTATATATTTATTTGGTAGACATTATTAGCAGTGCTAATCAAGCTATTTTTTTAGTCACATAAATATAATGACTTTAGAGGAAAATTATTTTCTAGACAAAATTCTTTAATCAGTGAAATACTTAATTCAACTGTATTGTTATATGGATCACAAAAACATTATGAGGTAAATTTAGATCAGCATTCCTAGCTATGGAACAGAACAGTGTCCTTCAGAACATTCTCAGCCTTTAGAAAGCATAAAAAAGAAAGTAAAAAGCTCTACTGTTCCCATGTTCTCCTTCTATGAAGACAATCTGTAGCTAACAACAGACTATAAGCTGATTTTTTTTTCCAGAAGAAAGAATGCCTTTATAAATGCCATTAATATTGGTTGGTGACAATCTAGGGAAGAGATTCTTCTCCTTATTGAAGGACGTTGTTTTGCCAAGTTTTACTAGGGGTTTCATACCTAAGAAGAAACCTCCAATTCCAAAAAGTGTGGGAAGCAGAAGCCATAGGCTGCTGTTAATTGCTCAGCTACCAGTGTATCAATAGATAGTAGGAGAAGGAAAACTTACGTCTCCTTACTAAAAATTTTACAAGGGTTTATTCTCTGCTAAACATAAAAAAAGAATAAAATAGCCTAAATTGCATGTGTCTGGATCCTTTCAATCTGTGCAAGAATAAAACACCAGATAATCTGGAGCTAGAGATAGTTTGTCCTCTTAGTATTAAAAAACCTTGACAAGGTTCTATTCAAATACCCCTGATGTGAACAGCAATCTGAAGTTATAAAGACCAATAACAAAGTAATGTTAGAGGTGGGAAAGATATTGATTAGAGCTGTGATTTGTCCCCAAAACTAAGTAGAGGTACCAGAGGCATTTCGATCATCAGAAAATTTTGATTAGCAGTCTCAAATAATGAGTGGTAGCTTATGAACTAAAAGATAAGATGGATAGTAGGTATGAGAAGAAATGCTTTTTCATAATTATTATTCTTACTATGTATACAGTCCATACCTATGAAGATTAATATGGCCATTGCTAAGATGGGAGTATAAATTTTTAATTTTTATTTAAAATTAAAATCTTTAATTTAATTTAAATCAAGCAGCTCTCCAGGAACAATAGGTATAGAAGAAACCTATGCTTCTTATCATACACATAGCACAGACTCTGTTTACCAAAAAAAAAATGCAAGAAAATTATTCGAGTGATCACATTTCTTATTGGGAAAGCCCCAAATTCTTTATCATTCAGTTATAGGCTCAGTTTCAGGAAAAGGCAGTGTGCCTACCACTGTCTGTTTCTATTAGACCACACATCATCTGTCTCTGTGCCGAGAGAGGGCTGGTGCTCAATCACCAGGCTGTTGCTGTCTGCCTTGTGTGCTTGCTACACTCCTTGCCTGAGCATCTGAAATGACTTGTAAGAATGGTGCTGTACTCTGCATCCTTGGAACTGACTCCAACAGGCAGAATGGTCCATATTGCACCAGGTGTGGCAGTCCCCACCTCCCACACTCCTCCAGCACTATCCTCACCAGCCTTCACACCCCAAAGCACCCCTCAACACACTTGCATAAGTGAGGATGTACAGACCACTCTGTGAAAGAAAGACTTGGAGAGGCATTGAAACAACTGCCATTAACTTTGAATAGCAAGAGAAAATTTAAAAAAATTGCTATGGTTTTAGGGTCACATAAGGATGAGCGTGAAGTTGCAATGCATGTATTAACAGTGAGGCTGTGCCTTGTTTTCTGTGATCAGTTTGGTTTCATCATCACTAATACAGTAGGCAGTGTCTGTCATTGGAAGAATCAATAGCAAGAGATCTATATAATAAAGGTCTTCTGAGACACATCAAATTCTTGTTTCTATTTTTTTTTCTATTTTTTTAAATAAAATACAGCATAAGTGGAAGTCTAGGAAATAATGAAAAATTGAGAAGTATCTATGACATTTTTGCCTCATGTGTTTTCCAATGTTTTTCGGTTCTGGAGTCAGAAATTGTACATATGCATTAAATAGGTATCCTTGGAGTCTTTTTCCATGAGTTTTCCCCCTGTCTTCTTCAGTCCATGTTCTTTTTAATACTTTGAACAGTCTTTGGAGCAGTTCCACTAGCCTACAGCTACTGAGGAATTCCCTAAAATTGTTTTGAAGCTGACTCCTATTAAATTGATCTACCCTACCTTTTACTTTGGACAGCTTTATATTCCCAATGGAATATCAGTCCTAACCCAACCTCTCCCAGACACTCTTTTTAAAAGAGGTCTATTGTAATTTTTTTTTCATCATTTTTTTCCCAAGTTTTACAGTCTTCTATTGGTTCATTCTTTTATGCAAAGAAGCAGTGAAGTTTGATACATTTGTTAATTAATCCTTGTTCTCCTTTCCTGAATCTTTTCCAGTTTTCATCAATTCTATTTAAAAGGGAGGAGAAAGGGGCAGTTCCAGAGAATTATACAGTGAGATATTATGTTCCCTTTTTTATTCTTCACTTCTTTTTAAAATGATTCTTACCTTTGATTTGCCTGTCTTACTGATATTGACCTGGCATTTTCATAGAGACTTTTATGATATCCCAAGATTTTGTTCCTGAGTGATAATGACCAATTCAGGGCCCATTGTGCTGTATGTGTAGGCCTACTCATTCCCCTATACATCACTTGACATTTATCTATACTGAATTTCATCTGCCATTTTACTGGCTAATCGTTCATCTTCCTCAGGTACTCCTGAAATTCTTCATGGTCTACCTTCATTTTTACTGACTTGAATAACTTTTTATCAGCAGTAAACTTTGCCAATTCACTAATGGCTTTCAGTTCCAGGTCATCTATAAATATATCAAACTGCTCAAGTCCCAGTACAGACCTGTGTGGAATTCACTGTTGAGTACTGTAAAAAGTATTCATTCCTACCCTCTGTTTCATCATTTAACCAAATGATGAAATAAAGTGAAGGACTTTATCTCTTATGCTGTAACTGATTAAGTTCTCTAAAGCTTTGGATGACAAACCAGAAACTTTATGGGACTCCAGGTGGGATATATCAGACAGATTAGCCTTACATGCTGAAGCATGCTTCACATGCTGAAATTTCAAATATCTATAGTATCTTTATGACACAGGATTTCCCTTCAAGAATCTACATTGTCTCTTCCCCAGTGTATGGTCAGATTTCTGTTTGTGATTATTAATTTGTGCATTATAGGCTAAACTGATTTGCCTTGTTGAGATATCAGGTTTATGTACCCTGTTATGTTTATGAATTTCTTGGACTCTCACTTGGGATCAATTTAAAAGGTACCTTCATATCTGCCAACCACTTCAAGTACCAGGAGAATTTTAAGTAAATCTTGGGTGCATATCATTTGATCCTGCCAAATAGTCAGTGCTCTTTTGATCATTGCTGCTAATCTTATTCCACTGAATAAGAATTCCACTTTTCCCACCAAGTTTCTGGTATGTCTGCTATTTTGTTATTCATGTTCCTTCATTTGACAACTTATTCTTTATATTGTTACTGTACAGGTTTGGTTCTCTTCCCAGCATCCAGTTTAAATCATACTCTGTATTTGACTAATTCTTTTCTGTGATCTAGCCTTTACAGAGACTAAAAAAATTTCTATAACTTCATCGGTAATAGATATGTCATCTCTACCTCTGTGGTGTTCTGGACTTGTCAGCTTAGCCTTTTTCGTTCATTTAAAAGTTCACTCTTAATTTCCTTGATATTGAATGGTAGAAGCTTGAGTCATTTGTCATTCAGAGGAAGTTTATCTCTTCTGCGTGACCATCCATTATGCTAGAAGCTTCTGATGCTTCTTAATCCTTACTACTGCCTCCTCAGCCCAGCATTGAAAGTTTGCCTCTCTTTCTCCATCTCCAGCACCACTCAAATTACAGAGCTCATTACAAAGAACATTAGTTTAGGGATTTTAGGGTACTCTTAAAACATTCTTAAAACCTTAAAATCTACTCCATCTCTCTCTTTCACTCTGCTGTTTTTATTCCCATGCACACTACAGACCCCCTCTGTTGTTTCCTAGCAGTTGGTAGAGACATTTCGTAAGGTCTGACACATTTGTGCACTTGGCAAGCAAGTCACCATGAAATTCTCTCTGCAGTCACAAGCCCAGCTTGCTGTTTTTCTGGTAGCAATTGCCCACCACTGCAATCTGCCTCTTGCTTCCAGCAGAGCCTCTGCTTAAAGAGGCATTTCCTTGGTACAGGATGGCAGATGAGCAACTTTCAGCAAGGCAGACTGGGATCCTCTACCCTTCACCCACCTGATGCCTCCCACCCTGCCACCAGCCCCCAGCTGGGGCCTCTTCTTTGCTCTCAGTCCCTCTATGCCAATCCAAAGTGCAAATATGATTCTCTCTGTGCATCTGTGCTTTTTCTCAACAGTACTGGGTTTGCTGCCTTGAAGAAGAGAAGACTGAGTACCTGCAAAAGCTCTTGAAGAATCTCTCCAAGATTCTGAGATAATTCAGATCACTCGCTACAGCCTCAAAAAAATTTGGAGTTTTTTAATGTTAGAGTTGTAACCTACCTACAGTATACACATCTGCTACTTGTGCTGAGATTATATACGGTCATATGGCACTTGACACAGTAAAATGATCCCTCACCTCCAGCTTCATGCTGGAGAACACCATCTCTATTTCTCTCTGAAAGGGTAAAATTAATTAATAAAAAATTAATTCCCAATGTAAACATTCACCTCTGATTTAACAATTAGCTTAAAAAAAAACCCCTAACTTTTAATTTTCCCATATGTTTATAGATGTTTCTGACAATTTCATCCTAACTATAACTATTTTTCAATACAAAATCTTCACATAATAGACTAAACCAAAATAGTTTATTGACCTCTACATTAGTACAGCATTGTAGATTTCACCCAAGTATTTTCTCAGAAATCTTGACCATTTTTTGTAATATGTAATAAACTTTTAAACCTTTATTAATACAGCCATTTTTTGGTCAACTTCAAATTCAAAAACTCCAATACAATGGAAAATAGGGAATTTAAATTTTAAGTTGAATGTGAGAGGAATGACTGATTTGTCTTTACAAACAAGCAGTGGGTCTGCTGGTAGTTAAAACTAGCACTGAGAGATAAAAGAAACAATGGGAAGGATTCCACTGATAGATGAATGGAAAAGAAGCTATTTGCCTTTGCAAACAAACTGTAGGTTTCATGATAAATGAAACTGGATATTGAGAGATCAAAGGAACCATGGGGAAAACCCAAAAATTCCATGAGAATTAAAAATTAAAAGGGGGATTATATATTAAAGGCGAATCTTAGGTGTTAGGCATTCCGGGAAGTCTGTACCTCCCAAGTACCTCAGCCAATGGGGAAAGAGAGAGGGAAATGAGGACGGGAAATTAGGATAAAAAGGAGTCTGTGTCCTCCAAAAATTTGAAAGACCCCAGAGGAAATGCCCCATGACCTGTCCCTTTATTCGAATAAAGTAAAAGGACTCCTCTGTCTCCTTGTTTGGACATAAACCTCTGGCGTTTGTGGATTAATATTCCTAACAAATGCAGATAGAATAGTCAGTTTACCGTGTTTCATGAAACACACAATATCTAAACTATATCTTCCCTGCCTTGCATACTCATACTTCTGTTCAGTGTTAAAGATATTGAGGTTTAAAACAAAAGCATATTCATCTGCTGCCAAAAAATGAAGCTGCATTTACATGAAGCCAGGCAACACACTTTTCAGAGCTGATAAGAAAACAAAAGAGACCCTGTTATTTTCACACAATGCCAAATGCTGTTTGCAATATGTTCATATTTTATTTTCTTACTATTTTGTTTTCAGTAATGTTTGTTATTTATTTTTACCTCAATCCATGTACTGTGCAATTTGTTACGTCAGGCACTGAATAAAGAAAATATTTGAAACAGCATTTCTCTGCTGGCACTGAGATGTATCCCTTGCTTCCTATAAATATACATTTTTTTCATTTTTGGAATATTTTTACAAGCACAGTGACAAGAAGTCTTTTCCAAATGGCTTTCTTTGAGATGGATTACTTTTCTTTCCTATAGTTCTGTACGATTTGTTTGTGAAGAACTGTGGGAAACTCATAAAGCTTACTATATAAATTAGGATTTTAGGTATTAAGATATTAGTTTATTATCGATGTTTTTCCATTCTTTTTGTAAATCATAAATAGTTTCAGTGAGCATTAATTAAAGAAAATGTTCACATTATTTACTGTAAACAGCTACATCAAACAAAGAGAAAAAATTACATTTCATATCATCAGGATTTAAATGCTGATTAGAACGCTGAAAATTTCCAGGGAGAAGATTTTTTTCCTCAGATGATGTGCACAGAAAACTATGTCTCCAAACTATACATATTTATCTTTTCTCCCCATCATATGAAGATTTTCCCTAAAAGACGATTACATCACCTATATTGCCTTTTTAGTTGAGCATTTGACTTGAAGACCTGCGTTGGAAAATAGTACTCTTTCCATTTTACAGATTGGGAATGAGGCATTAAGAAGAAAAGCAATTTTTAGATCAATGAAAAGGGAGTGATTTGAAGGTAAATTTAAGTATAGTGATATAATCACGTTTCTCTCTGATGGGAAGTATATCGCTTTCTTTGAGTGGGTATACAAAAAATAAAGATAATATCCAGTTTTTGTCAAACTAAGGCAGCACAACTTTACATGTGAAGTACTGAAATCTTGTTCCTTTGTTTTGTTGTAAGCTTGTGTGGAAATGAGGGGTGATATCTAGATTTTCCATAATTGATATGAATATATTTTTTTAACAATTCTGTTAATCCCTTTCCAGTTGTTCAAGGACCAGTACTTATTATATGAGAACATAACAAAAGCTAAAGTAGGTGTTATGCCCTTCTCATTACTATTCTTGCTTGATAAAGGAACTTCAGCATTACAGTGAAAACAAGTGAAAAATAGTCTGTAGAAGAGAAATAGACACAATAATTATCAGGCAGTAAAAGGAAAAAAAAAGGCTATAGAGAGCAACAGTAATAAGCTTTTAGGCTTGGGCAGATTCAGTTCTTGCCTAATAATACACCGTTTATTTGTCTGGATGCAACCTGAATATTGAGGTAGCATGCCTTTGTCACTAGTCAGCTGTAAACAAAGTCCACCTTTGCCATTGATAACACACAGCCCTTGTTACTGTTAAGGATCTCAGGTGTGCTTGCTCATCCAGAAGTCTTTACTCAGAACAAAAGGAACAGATGGTTCTGATGTCTTGCTGTGGTCACCTCTTCTTCTTCACATTTCTTTGTCTGACATTTCTTTGTCTGTTTGCATTGTTCCTTTGTTTTCTGAAATAGCCCTTAAGCAGTACATTGATGAGCGTTTCAGTTGCAAAATGATAGTTTTTTTTCGGTATGATCATCTACTCCAAGACAGGAGATCTAAAGTCAGTCTTAAGTGCTAGGAATTATCTGAGGTTTGTATTTTGTGTCTTTTAAAATTGTGACCTCCTTGTGATCTTCCCCCTTTTCTGTTGGCATCTTGGCATAGCTGATGGCAGATGCCATTTCAAGATGAGAGCGCAGCATGTCTACAGGGAAATGCAATGAGAAGGGCTGCCTAATGGAGCACCATCTATGCCAGCGTGATTGCTCTTGAAAAGTAGTGAAAGATGGTGACTGATTATGAAAATACAGATGAAAATGGTATAAAGCCAGTCCTCTCAGCAGGGACAAAGGAAAAAAGGAGGCCTGTGGCAACCTGGGAAAATCACCAATTTCATCATGCACCACAAGGAACCCTTGCTGAGGAGACATAAACCTAGGCAGTTTTGCATTGCAGGAGTTTATATACACCTATTATTCCAGTCTGCCACTTTTTCCCAATAAAACTTACATTAAGCTGAAATAGTGGGTTGTCTATAATATATTCCTCTACAACTCATCAAAAATCATATCAACATCTTGATAATGTTTCTGTACCTGCTTTTCAGGGAAGGGTGAGAAAAGAAATTTAGTCTGCTACTGGCTTCCCCTACCTCTCATCCTTAAGAGAGCCTTTGGTTTCACTGAGTTAAAAGATGTTCAGGTTGTATCTGACCCATCCCACACATGACTGCATTATTCATGACATATAGAGATTTTTGACAAATACATGACCATTTCTGGAGTTGGCATATTCAAGCTTTTCTGAAACATTGTATACAAATCCACAATGGAATACAAATTGGTAGAAATTTCAGTTTCTTTAAATCATCTGTTCAAATCACAGATTCTTTGTGGAGGAATGAAGAAATAGCAGTAAAGAATGAGGAAATGTTCAGAGAATTTCTATGATAATTTAAAATAAAAACATATCTAATGCTGAATTCTTAAAAAAAATTAGGCTTCCTTTTTCTTCTGCATATCTGACCCCTTTTTCTGAAAATTTTTCTTCGAGCAGTGTTTTCCTCTCAATAACCCCTCAATCTGCTGTATTCTCGGGTTTTGTGTATTTAAATGTGTGTGCTCTCAATAAATTCAGATGGATTTTCTTTGAGAACGTTGGAGGTAAGAGATTCTAACCCCCCTTTTTTCCTTTTTTTTTTTTTTTTTTTTTTGAAAAAGGTAGTGTGATGTTCAGGTATGAACAAACTGTCACTTTTTTCCCTTGTATAACTGAAATGAATCACACTTTAATGCAACATGTGGAGCTGGAATATTTTGTGAATTAATTTCACATGCAATGTAAGAGATTTTATATTCTTTCAACACCTACAATTGGATCCTTTTTGTCAGGAAAACTTCAAAGAATTTGGTCCCTATATATGTTCTTCAAAATTTTATGAGTTCAGTAAAGATCAACTTCACTGTAAGAGGCTGTAAATGGGGAGGATGCAGGGCTGGGCCAGTTCACATGAGAGTTCTTTATTTTTATTAATAATTGAGGATAAAAATATTTGAGGTTATGTGTCAATACCTCATTCTGTTTGCTTTAGTATTTTGGTATTACCTATAATCAGCTTCTACAAAAAAATATCAAATACCGACACCTCTACTTCTAGCATTTAGTGATTCTTATCATACAGTGATACTGATAGCATAGGGTTAAAATCTGAGCCACTTGGAAAAATGTATTTAGAGTTAGAAGCAAGATTTAGGGGGAGGGTGGAAAACCGTTTGCGGAGGAGTGGATGGAAAACTGCATGGAAAACTAGCTAGTAGAACTAGCAGTCCTAAGGAGATGGGCTAGTTAGCTAGCTTTTGCTTTCTCTTTGTTAACCTAAGTGCGACCACGCGTAGGTATAGTTATTAAGTATAATTAAAAGTAATTAAGGTGTAACGTAGGAATATAGAAAACAATTGTAACCATGTGTCCTAGGTTACAATGTAAAATTGTGCCCAAGGTTTGTATTCTATCCCCATGAGCCGTTGGAGCCAGGGTGGAGCAGTGTTTTCCTTATCTTCTGTTAACGAGCCTAACAATGCCTTGCCCATGACTCATAGATAACTTCCTCCGGGAGTTATCTCTGTTTAATGGGCCATCAAGGACCCACTGCATGACTCATAGAATGAGATCAGCCCATTGGGAGATGCTCTGCCCAGGGGGAGGAGCCAAGCATTCCCACCTGGATAAATCCAGGGTTTGGGACAGCACAGGCAGCTTTTTATCCACTGGACTCCCAGAGGAGACAAGAGCTACCAGACGTTTCTACAGGATCACTGCTTCGACAAGATCATCTCATCTGGACTGCCACTACCACCCTAACTAACAGGGTTTCAGGTTGTATTCTGACTCTGTCAGGTTTTTTTTGTACTATTACTTTTATTTTACTTTACTTTATTTCTCTTTTCCTCTTATTAAATTGTGTTTCTGACTTGGAGTCTTTCACTGGTTTTGCTTTCAAACCAGCACACCATGGTAAGGAGATGTTTTTCCGAAACTCAAAGTTTATGCTTCAGTAGAAATCAATAGAATAGAATAACACTAAGTTAATAATTGATATTTTATGTAACCAAAAGATATAAAACCTGTAAATTTGAATGTATCTTTGGAGTCCTGATTTGGGTTTTTCCACGAACCCCAGTCTCTCAGGGCCCTAAATAAAAGCACAACATATAACCATGACTCTGTGACTATATGTGTTTTCGGCGCTAACAATACTAAACTTAGTGATTTTAAAACTTTACTTTCACTCTTGATAATTCGAATACTATAAAACATGCAAAACACTCAATATGGTTCAAATTATATTAATTCCTAATGTACAAACTTCCTGTCTCAAAAACCTTGACCAGACTTGTGTGGGAGCCTTCTGTTGGGGGTTAGGTTTCTTTTCTTTTTCACCTATAGAATTTTTTTCCCAAGGGTTGCTTGGCAGCTAATTGCTGGTACTTATCAGTGCTCAGCTGAGACAAAAAAGATGGACCCTGGTATTTGGCTACACTCTTTGTCTCTGCGAGTTTCTCTCGAGGGGGGGAGAAAGATGGTGCTGGAGGGCAGCTTCACTTTTGGTGTGGTCTGCATCGGGAGAAGAGGGGGCTGCCGTTGCTGCGTGGGTTTCTCACTGGCACCACCGGGATTTGATCCTGAAGGGAGCTACCATCATCTGCTCGTGTGTCCAGGAAGATCCTGATTCCTCCTTTGCTGCCCTGCTGGAGCTGGCTCAGCCCTGTCCCACTGCCTCAGCGCTGTTTTAGAGCTGCTCTGCACCGTGGGCCTGCACTGCCCTCCCTGCCAAACACCCCTGCCCCCCAGTGACCACCGACGGAGCACCGAACTTCATCCAATCCACCAGCCCGGGATACCCCACCGTTCCAGCTTGGTACCCTTTTTTTTGGAGTCCCCAGAGACCAGACTGCCCTGGGTTTTGTAGGACCAAGCTCCGTCAAGGTCCCTGGTTCTGTTTTCGCTATTAATTGCTGTAGTTGTTGTTGTTTGTTTGCCTTGTTATACCTATTAGTAAAGAACTGTTATTCCTATCCCCATATCTCTGCCTGAGAGCCGTTTTAATTTTTTTTCTAAATTATAATAATTTGAGGGAAGGGAATTTGAATTATCCATCCCAAGAGAGGCCCTGCCTCTCTTTAGCAGATACCTGTCTTCTTTCAAAACCAAGACACCTTCATTCATACCTTTTGCCTGAAGGCTCAGGAGCTCCATTTATACTTGGGTCTGGGCTCCCACTTTAGCCTGATTTTTGCTGTGATTGTGTCACCTTCAGTTTCTGGCCCTGCTTCCCTGCTGAATCCTGATGAATCCTGGTAAACCTGCTGCTCTCTGAAATGTATCTATTATGGGCTAGTTGGTGTTTGAATACAGCACTTCTGGATTTGAGCAAGAGATGGGCAATCAGATAGTTCTCTGGTCAGGTCATGTAACAACCTTACATGAGCATCTTCTGCACAGAGCTGTGGATCACTTACTGTCAAATAGAACCATTTTCAAAAGAAAAAACTACCTTCTTAATAATTGTTGATAATGTGTTTTTCTTTTCCAATCAAACAAGGAAACTATATTTGTCACTTTGTCATTTGGATACCAGCATTTGACTTCCATTATGTCTTTGTAATATCTGAAATGACCTTAGGTAACCATTCGTCCTGATTTCTGTCTCAAGCATTTGTTTACAGGTGAATGCATTTCAGTCATATCAGAAACAAAATTTTTCACATTCTTTTTGACAAAATTCAATGGAGTGATTGACAGCGAAGGAGGCCATCAGTCAATAAAGGTGGAAGGCAGCATAAATGATGCATTACACTACTTTCTAACCTGTGAGCAAAGTCACACAGGGCACTAGGAAATGGAAACAGTGCTGAATGAAAAATAAGATATTGTGCATATGTGCAGAGCAATTTCAGCTCATGAATTTGTAAAGGTGTCAAGTTGTTATATAAATAAGAGAGGAGAATAGTTCTGGTATTCTCTCATTAACTCTTGAGGAACCCTAAACCACAGTCGCTAAGTTTTTAAGCCAGATCCAAATTAGCTCCCAGTAGCAATCAAAACTCTTTGATTGAGTGGAGTCTCATAGTAGGATCTTAAATACATTCCATTACAAAAAGCCCCAAACACCAAAACCAGAAAAATAATATCTTTTCTCACAGGCAGATGTATGGACAGAAACTATCCTTGCAAGCAGACCTATAGAATAGAGCCAAGAAGTGCAGTATCTGTGACTAATACTGAAATGTACACCTATGCAGAGCTCACAAGATGGATTCACAGTTTTGAGCAGGCATTAATGAGATTTTGAACATGAAGACTTCTTTAACTCCTGTATTATTCTCAATATCCCTCAATTTGATGTATACATCAAGTTGTGTAGTTAGTGCAGTCAACATGCTGGAGGAAAGGCAATGCCATCCAGAAGGATCCTGGCAAGCTTGAGAGATGGGCCTGGGTGATCTTCATGAGGTTCAACAAGGCCAAGTGCATGGTTCTGCGCCTGGGCCAAGTCAAGCAGGAATACAGACTGGGCAGAGAATGGGTTGAAAGCAGCTCTCAGGAGAAGGACTTTGGGGTTCTGATGTACAAAAAGCAGGGCATCACTTGGTAATGTGCCCTTGCATCCATCTGTGTCCTGCACTGCATCAAAATCAGCCTGGCCATCATGGGGAGGGAGAGGGTTCTTTCCTTCCACTCTGTTCTTGTGAGACCCTACCTGGAGTGCTGCATCCACCTCTGGGGTCCCCAGCACAAGAAAGATGTGGATGTGTTGAAGTGAATCCAGAGGAGGGCCATGAACTCAGGGAGCTGAAGTACCTCTGCTGTGAGGAAAGGCTGTTCAGTCTGGAGAAAAGAAGATTTTGGGAACCTTCCAGTACCTAAAGGGGACCTACAAGAGAGTTGAAGCGGGATTTTTCACAAGGGCATGTAGTGATAGGATTTAATGCTTTAACCTGAATGAAGACAGGTTTAGATTAGATATTAGAAAGAAATTCTTCACTGTGATGGTGGTGAAATACTGGAAGAGTTTGCCTAGAGAAGTTGTTGACACACTCTCCCTGGAAGTGCTCAAGGCCGGGTTGGATGGTGCTTTGAGCAATCTGGTCTAGTGGAAGGTGTCCCTAGGGGCAGCTGGAACCAGATGAACCTTAAAATACCTCCCAGCCCATACTGCTCTATGAGTCAATGGAACAAGATTCTTATTTTGATTTATCAGATAAATACTTAGGAAGAGATATTAAGGAGAAGGAAAATGAGATATTGAATTTTTTAAAACCCCAACTAGGCCTGAAACAGAAATGTAGTCACCATATTTCTGTGTATTTCTCGTGTAATAACAATGGCCTTTGCTAACCATAGACTTTAGTAAATCAGATTTATCATACTCTACTGGGAGGATGAGTGATCTCAGACACATAATTAAAATGCTTTGTTAATACATCTGCATTTAGAAAATTGTTCTCTTCAAGAGCATGTGGAATTCCTTTCCAGATGAGATAAGGCTTAAAAGATTTGATTAGATGAATTTAAGTACAATACCATTTTATTTTGGTAAACATGAAAAAAAATGAAAATTATGCTTCCTGAAAAATAAAATTTAAAATTTGCAGTCATGTTGTCAAGTTTCATGGATTTTTTTTTTCGAATATAAGAATAGAGAAGACTTGTTTATTTACAAATTACTCTGTCTACAATTTTTCAATATGTCAAGATCAGCCTTGTTTGAAGGCAGTTGTTGATGTGGGACTGATATTTTTTTCCAGAAAACAAAATGTTTCCTCAAAAACTCTCAGATGAATGTTGAAATATGTTCCTGAGCTGAAAGTTAAGGTACAAATCTGAAGAGCAATTCTAAGTATTATTCTATATTACTAAATTCTTGGCACTACTGAGTAGATGTAAAAGATCCACAAGAGAATTTAGGTTTAAATAAAGTATTCTCCTTGTTAGAGGAACACTTTTTAAGCTATTAATTACTATTTCAGGTATCACAAATATAATTGAATATACTGAAGAGATAAATTCTAAAATGAATTTTTGCTTAAGAGATGTATTATTTCCTGTTTATAATTAGTTTTTTAAAGCGCAATTTCAGTGAGAATTAAATCCCAAGAGTATTTTGAATCATAAGAGAGATTTTTACCATATGTCTTTTATTTTACCATTTACACATAAATGCGAGTGTAAGTTGCATGAAGGTTTGGATTGTTTCAGTGATCCACCTGAAAACTGCCCCTGTTTTCTTTCTTTTCTGGTAGAGTTACTCCTTAGACCAACAAGCGTGTACGATTCACGATTGCAGCAACAGCACCAGAGCTGCTGCAATAGAGGGGCTGCCTCATGAAGGCAACAAGGTTTTAGAATGGTTTCAACTAGTCATGAAACTCTGTCTTTGAAAAATGGATAATCATTGCCGTAATGCAAAGACCAGAAATTGTAAATGACTAAAAGCTGTTACCAAAACCACCGGTAGACAGGACTGGAGAGTTATTGCTAGAAAGGAATGGGAATCAGCTGGCAGAGTTGAAACAGAAGCAGCAGTTCTTCAACAACTGCTAAAAGGTCCAGCAAAGAGCAGTCCTCTTGACACCCAAGCCAGCTCAGGCCTCCCTCAGAACACATCATCTAGCAATTTGACCCCTTTTAAACTTTTTTTTTTAAGCCCTGGTACAAAAAAAATGAGATCTTATTTAAATACCCTTAAGGAGAAAGACTGCAACATCTGAGAATAAAATAGATATATCATTTCAGAAGTGAAGCAACTAGAAAAATGTGTTAGATTATATGTGTAATATTTCCGAAGAGAATGGAGAAAAAGTTTATGCAAAAATAGGGCTTTGTGATATTCTTAGACTGTATACTTCTCTTTTTTTGCTTTTACTTTCCTAAGTTAAGTGGTTTTATTTGTCTTAAGTACATTTTTTTGAAAAATCCCAACAGGTTAAGTTGTATAAAACATAATAAATCTGCATGGCAGTTAAAATAAAATTGCTGAGTTTTTCTAAAATCTTTGTTATTTTACTGGTCTCTGTAATGTTCAAGCATCTGTAAACACTGCACTGAAGAGCATATTGGCTAATATGAGATGCAACCTGAACTGCTCAGAAAGTTGAAATTTGTTTTACTACATCATTTTACTTCTTTCATTTTTTCTTTTTTTTTAATATAAATTTGAAGGTAAGTTATGAAGTTATGTAGTGATGAAGGTAAGAAATGGACTGGAAACTAGTAACTTCTGTGACAATTGTTAGTTCTTCTGAAAATGTTTCCTTACACAGAAAAATTAAAATACTTTTACAGACAGGGGTTTTAGTAGTAATAAGTTAACAGACAATTAGCAGGCAGCTAATTACATGTCTGCTCAGAAAATGAGCAATGACTAAAACTCTTAATGAATCAGTAATACCACGTGTGCTGATGACCTGGCGCTGCCTCACCAGGAACTCCACAAAGATTCACCAATACATTTATACACACACGCACACCCAGAGTATATATATGTATATACACACACAGTATATGTGTATCTACTTTATGTATGTATACATCTGTGTGTGTATATTTGTTTTTAACATATGTAATTCTCTAAACCAAGTGAAAAGTTAGAGGTTGTATGCAGATTCTTCCCTCCTACCAGAAATTAAGGATTTGGGAAATAAATTTCCCTGCTTATAAATATTTTAACTTTCTTATGCCTAATCAATGGCTTTTTAGGAGCCAGTTTGTGAAGCATTGCTGAGAGAAATTTATGCCACAGTGTATCAAAAGTCACTTGTGCAATTTAATTCTTACTATCTGACAAAGAAGGAGATTAACTATCAAAAAAGAGTTTATGGCAGTTAAAAGCAAAAGCTTGTTGTTGTATTTTGATGCATCTAATTTCATTCAATTTCTCTGGTCTTTTAAGAGTGCAGAATTATTGTGAGAAAAGTTTGAAAACCTGGAGAAATCAAGTGAGTGCCTAATCACCATATTACAGGAAGACTTTTTTTCTTTTTTGACTTAAAATCCAAATACTCATGAAAGTTGCAGCAACTTAACCAGAAAAAAAAAAATCAGGCACTTTCTTCAAGATTATCCTCAGGAGTCTAAACAATATATACTGAAGTCTGCTCAGACAGGGAAATAAAAAATAGAGTTCGAGTTTCCTGCAGCAGCCTTAGTTACCAGAGTGTGAAAACAGCAGTGAAATCAACTGTATCCTTACTTACTTCCAGAGTTCTGTGAAATTTTCTTCCTCTTTTACTTAAAAGAACCTCAAATTGGCAGTAAAGTTTTACCTCAGGGTGAATACTAACTCTAGTCCATGTGAAAATACTTTTGATGCTCCTTATTTGCACAAGATTATGCCCATTTTGTGTCAGACACCAAAAGGAGTAGGCAGAACATCAGGGGAAAGCTATCTAGGTAACCCTAGGTAACACAGCAAAAAGCAGAAATGGCAATGAATATGCCCATAACTGTTACATCAATGAGGAAATAATACCTCATCACTGGACAGTTGAGTACAATTCAAGGGTGCTGAGTTTTTATGACATGAACTAAACCCTCTGCTTAAGTTCCTAGTCCCAGACATTCTCTGCTTGAAGTAGAAGTCACTGATGAAAGATTGCTGAGTCAAAATCTATTTTTGGAACCAATCTGCAGACAAAACCATTTATCACCATCAGTCAGTATGAAGACATACATGGGTTGAACTGGTTTCTTGACATTAACCTTCACCTGTTGAACATCAAATATTTCCAAAGTCTAATTGGACACATTTCACACTATGTCTGTTGTCAATTTTTCAGTATTATAAATATGAACTCAGCTTCACTTCTTCAGCAAGAACGTTTTCTGTGCACTCAGAACACACATGTGGCAACCCTATAAACCCTATAAACGGGTTTGGTGACCTACAAGATGCCATTTGTCTCCACTCAAGCAATTTTCTTGAGTCAACTGGCCCTCTGCTGTCCATTAATATGAATTGTACTGGGTCATATTCCATGTCAGATAATGTAAATATTAACAGTTTAAGAAGATACAGTTCACTCACTCTCAACTTTGGGAACATTACAATTTATGTAATTTACATTTACATTTTCAATTATTACATTTACAATTGCCTAACTTTATTTTTGAAATCACAAACACAAGAAAGGCCAAGAGAAGTAAAGCTTATTTCATAAATATATACAAGAATGTATGAGACATAATACATTATATCTTCTAGAGTAATACTTCTTTTGAAAATTATTTATGACATATTCCATCTTAATAAATCCTGCAATCACTCCTGGATAAAGATGCGCATTCATTAAGGAAGTTTAATCATTTTCTTCATAATTCCTCCAACAATAACAACAAAAAAAGTGCTTTAAAGATCACTTTGAGGTGCTTTATTCACATGTTACAGGTTCATGTGTTATACTGGGAACAAATGTACCACAGAATTGTAACAGATGTGTGAGTTCCTGTCAAGTCTTCTCTTGGAAGAATCTTCATCTGGACCAGATGAACAGTCTGCTAGTCCTTGATTTACAATGACTTGATGGAGGGTTAATTATCCTCATTTTATATTTATTTTTTGTAAAACTGTTTCTGTTTATTGGACTATCCTGTTTACTGGATTATCCTGTTTACATACCTCCTTGTTTAAACATTTTTTCAACAGGTCTACAAATAATATTTCACTTATTCCTTCATCAACATTATCACTAGGTTTACATTAGATATACCAAGATTTTGCATTTTTTTTTCCCCTAGGACTTAAACTTCTCAAATGCAGTTTTACCATATATTGTTTTAATAATAGAGGATCAGCTACTCAGTTAAGATTTTTTTCCCCAATCTCCACTGAAAAGTATAATTTTGTGATTAAATTAGTTTAAATTTCTAAGATAATGATTGAGAAGATGTCAAGATATCAAACCTCAGATAAGCACTCCTTCCATGTTAGAAGACTTTTTTGCATGTATAAAACAGACACATACCTACTTTGCAAGATGAAGATAGCTTAAGATAAAGAGCTATCTTATGCTAAACTGTAAAGCAGTTACTCATTCCCTGTGAATATAACCAAAATGTACGTGAGAACAATTTTAAACATTGCATCCATGAAACCGAATTCGTCATCCTAATGTGATGAACTTTGTTCATCACAAGAACTTTTCCTTCTTTCATTCTGTGGTTTCTTTTTTGCATAAACATTTATCAATCTTATGCTTTTAAATTGGCCTTCAATATTTAGGAATTTGTATTTTGTTAATTTTTATTTATAAAAACTCTGCACATTTATTGCTTACATTATTGCTTGAAAGATAAAGTATTTGAGATACATTTGGATTCTATGTGTTTGTCACTACAAAACTAGTCCTTATTAACTTAAAGAAAGAGTGCTGTTTAACAAAAAAAGGAATAGTAAGATTGAAAGCAGAAAAAAGACAAATGTGTTGGTAACTTCAGAAGAGTGATGGAAACCAAAATTCAGACCTTATCCTGCCCTCTCAGAGAAAGCGGGATAAATATTTCATGGAATGCTTTGCACCACTCAAAATAATAATTGTCAGCCTATAACAAAGAAAATGGTTTCCAGGCTTCCATGGTGATGAAGTAAAACATGACTTTATGTTACATATACAGGAGTCAACTTATTTAATTTTAAAAGGGTAGGTAAGTGCATTCAACATTGTCACTGCAGATATTAATGCTAAAATACAGCATTGTTCCCTGAGAGAAGCTATTGGTTATCCATATTTGCCCAGTAGTTAACTTTTTTTTCATCTAATACATATAAATGTTTATGTGCTGATACTTGTCCATTGCAAGCTGTCCCTACGGTAAGAGGGCAAACCAGACCACTTTAGTTAACTACAGAGTAAAACACAGCACTCTGGTGGCCTCAGTAGCCACTCTATCTTAGTTTGATGATCAAGTGTCTCAGTTTTGAAAGACAGTTGTCTGCCAGGGAAAGCTAGAGCTTCTCTTGGAGTGGAGAATGTAAACCCCCTCCCTGCCAAATTACTATAATTTTGCAATTAAGGGCTTTCAGGCAAATATATGGGAATAGGAGTAACAGTTCTTTAATAGGAATATTAAAAAAAGAAAATACAAATATAGTAGAACAAAAGAAAAGAAAAACAAGCAAGCAAGCAAACAAAAGTCCTGGAAGAAACCCTGACAGGGTCAGGGATATGATCTGACAGCCTGTTGGTCAGGGTATTGGAAGCAGTCCAAATAAATCCTCCTGGAGTAACAGATGTGGTTCTGTGGAGTAGAGATGATCCTGTAGAAAAGTCCAGTGGTGGCGAGATGGGTCCAGTCTTCCTCCTGGAGTCCAGTGGAAAACCTCAGTCCTGCTGTTCCTGAGTCTCAGTTTTTATCTAGGTAGGAATGCTTGGCTCCTCCCCCACTGGGTGGAGTATCTCACAATGGGATGATGTGATGTGTCATGTCATTGATGAGCCTTAATGGCCCATTATCAGAAGATATCCCCTGGAGGATGGACGGGTGGTGAAAGAGATAAGAAACACTGCCCCACCCAGTTTTAATGGCTGGCCCACTATCACAAGGCATCCACCTCTCTCCTCCCTGGAGTTACAAGAGATAAAAAAACCCCATCTCTACTGCTTTCAACAGATGAAATAGTATACACACTTTTTTTGTTACATAACCCAAGACACCAAGTTTTGTCTATCTGTGCTCTCCTGCATGTGTAATCAACCTAGATACTCACAAAGTGAGCATTCTTCTCAAAAATTATGCCAAAAAAGCCAACACCGCTGCTTGATAAACTCATGCTAGTGGAGAGCTGCAAGGCTCTGATTTTGCAGATCATCATCTAAAATTTAGCAAAGTATAGTAGCAACAGAGAGAATTTCAGTCTGAGCTTGAACAGCTAAGAAGACTTAAAGACAGCTGTGGCGTGACAGGAAGTCTCATTATTACTGGTGATACCTGAAAAAGGCAAGACGAAAATGTCTTTTGCCAAGGACCCTGGAGCTGATGTTCCCAAGGATGCTAGAGTTCTTTGGAAGAGAAAAGCTTGGTAAAAGGCTTCCTCTGTTGCTCAACCATGGATTGCTAAGAAGCTAAGTTTTCATTTTTGCTTTCATTTGAGAGAATTTGAGGCAGAGGCAGCTGTAAAACTTTGCAGGCATGTGACCCTCTCCAAGCAACTATGAACGACAGGAACATGAATTGGAAAATGAAAAGTGACCTTGGCGGTGACATAAGATTGAAGTGAGTGTTCAGAGAAGGCACTGAAATCCAAGCAGGCACAGAACAAAAATCTCTATGCAGTGAGAATAATCAGCAGTGTGCTCTGACTCAGCAGGCTGCTTGGGCAGTACTGAAATGGAAATGGCTGTGCTGCTTCTTTATAGTAAAAGCACTGAGCAGCAGTAGGCAGGGATTATAGCATAAAGGGAAAACTTACTGCCTCGTACAGTACCCAAGCATGTAGGCTATTCACTTTCAAAATTTTTTTATTATTATATCTAGTGAAAGATTGGATCTTGCAAGCTGCTGGAACCAGAGAGGACACATCTACAAGGTTAGAAATAAAGATAAGACATTTTGGTAAGGGTTGGCAAAACTGTATCAGCTGTATTCAATTTCTACTGAGATAAATTTATTTCCATGATAACCTAAGGCCTTCATTACCTTTGAAAATAAGTATCCATCTTCCAGCTAACTCCCCAAACACAGTTGATCAGATTTTTGGAAACTTTCCCAGTAACATACATAGAAAATACACAATACTTGCGAAAGAACTAATCCATATAACACTAAATAATAATCATGTAGGAAGTCTGGTTCCTTGCCTTGTGGGTATTCAACATCTGAATTGATGTAAACAGACAAGGTAAAAAGAAATGGTGCTCCAGAGAAGTGCACTGCAGCAATTACATCCAAGGTGCATACACTACAAAGAATTCACCTAGAAACATGACATAAAGCATAAACATCATACTGACAAAATTCCAGAAATACCTACAAAACATGCCCACAGCAGTGCATCCACTTCATTTGTATGAAATCATATAGTGATTCACATAGTGATTAGAGGATTTGAACCTATGCTTTTAAATCTTTTTTAGCATTTCAGGAATGAGAACTTTCAATTATGAATCCATCAGTATCTTATTAGACAATGAATATATAGTCTTAAAATGTTTTTTACAGACAAAAGTGAACAGCTAGATTTGCAATGTGTATGCAAGGATGAAATTCACCCTTGGGCAATGAGCCATACCAAAAAGTTAAAAATCACTGAAGTTTTGTTTAAGACTTTGAAATTTTATGCAGTTTATAGGAGTTTTTTCCACTGGATAATTGCCTGGACAAGCTAAAATTGACCCTAACACGTCTCCAGGGGCATCATTTCTTTGATTTTGCCCACGTTTTCCCTGTACACTTTTCCTCCTTTTTTTCTTACAAAATTATCCTGTATTAAAGTAATGATTGGGATGGCTTCAGAGCACCATTCAGAAAAGAATATAATGCCCATTACTACATATCCAAGTGGTAGCATATCAATTCCCTGACAACATAATGAATAGAATTTAACCACCCCTTTTTGAGTGCTACAGAGGTCTCTTCTTTAGAGTTCTAAAGTGTCCTGACATTCCATGATCAGGACACCATATAAAAGAGTTGAATACACAATCCCAAATATAGAATTACAAACAGAGTAAACAGGGCCCCTTCAGTTGTAACTTGACTCAGGTAGGAGAAATATACTTTTATGTAATACATTAGATAGGAAAAAAATAACAATATCAAATGTTCCTAGATGGCAGAAGAAGAAAACCTATTTTAAAAGGAATTAAGAATAGGATATGAATTTAAAGAAAAATATTTTTTCAAGCATCAGGACTCACTGGACAATAAAGTCTTTTGAGGGGAAAATAAAAAAGAAAAAAAGGAAAAGAAGAAAATCAAACCTGGAAGTACTTATACTTAGTGTCTTATGAAAACTAGAACCAGTGAAGAACATTGGGTAATTCCAGAAGTGTAAAGTAATAGAAAAGGTTCAAAAAAGGCCATCTAGACCCATCTAATCATTTGAGGTGTTGCTTTTCAAATGTGACTTTTTAGTTGCAAATGACAAGACAGGTTCTTATGCTATTTTTAGCATCACACTCTTCCTACAAGCCAGTGTTTGGCATTTCCAGCATTGACACTAAATAGCAAGTCACTTAATGAAAAAAAATAGCAAGAAGATGTAGAAATCAATATTTTACTATGAAATATTCACTGACCCTCAACATGGGGGATCACAGTCATGGAAAATAGAAATTAAGTATACAGCAGTGCATATTTGTCTATAAAATTTAAAGTGGTTGCCCTTGTGTATTAGAAATAAAAAGATGGAGACCATTTCTAATTTAAAATATCTTGCTTTGTGTACAAGGAAAGGATAGTATTTTAATGTCATCAAGGGCTTTTACAACTGTTCTGCTTTTAGTTAATGTCCATCACCCTCAATGTTCAGGTTTGCTAAAGTGGGGCAGTAGAACATCACAGGAATGGCAAAAGCCATAGGCTCTAATTTTACCTAAAAAGCTGAGAAAGGCAAAATTTCTGCTCATGTATACTCTTTAAAACAACTTGAGAATAGAGTACCCTATGGGAGCTTCAAGAATGACTTAAGCATTAAACTGAACTGTTCCACTGCAGAAAAAACACACTTCTGTCTGCAGATCAGTTATGTCATGCCAGGGAAGAACTAAGCTACAAATTTTCTATTAAAGTGTAAAATTCTACATAAAGTTGAAAGCTTAAAAAGTTATGTACATTAGAAGAACTTGCAAGGCAGGACTTTAAAAGTGTCACAGTAAGTCAAAAAATACAAAATTATTTGTGTTGCTTCTTAAATAACTGTGAAGGACATACTCTGAAGCATGCTGCCATTTCAGTGGTGCCAAATGCAAGTTTCATTTATGCAAGTCCCTTACTGTATTGCCTTTAAAGGGTTTCATCAATTTGTTTTAGATCTTAGTGGGGAAACGGGCAAATTCATTTGCCATTGTTATGGGTATATAATTCAGTAATGTTTCACTGACATCACACAGTCATCAGATTCATCAGTTCACCCAAAGCAGCATTCAACAGCTGTTTTTGTTGTAAGAGGGAGTTTGGGATTTTTCTTTTCTTTTTAAGTTATTTCCTATGTCCTTTAAAAAAATCCCTAGAAGTGCAACACTGATTACACTTTTGATAAGTTTCATTTTTTTTTCCTAGGTCTGGTTGGAGCTAGAGAATTCCTTCCTACTTTTCATGATTGGTCCTATTAGGTTGTTGCAGATTAACCCAGCCAACAAATAAATACCATGCAGCTGTTCTTTTACATCTTTACTCTGACCTCAGTGGGGATGACAATCAAAGTAAAAATAAAGTAAGCCTTGAGATAAGAACAGATTGATAGTGGAAAAAAAAAATAAAACACACCACCATCCCCAATGTTAATATAATGACAGTAATAATAGTGAGTGCTAAAGATAATATTTACAATAATAATAATTTTAATGAAAGTGAGAGATAGAAGTAACACTTGACACAAACAAGCAATGCACAATACCATTGCTTACCATATGCTGACTGATGCACATCCTGTCTCCAGGCAGCAACCAACAGCTCAAGCCAACAGCCCAGTTTATATGGGGTTGCATGACATGCTGTGGTATTGAATATCTCTTTGGCCATTTTGGGTCAGCTGTCCTGGCCATGCTCCCTCCTAGCTTCTTGTACACCTGCTCTCTGGCAGAGCATATCAAACTGAAAAGTCCTTGACTTAGGGTAAACACTGCTGAGCAACAACCCAAACATCAGTGTGTTATCAACATTGTTCTCATAATAAATCCAAAATGCAGCACTGTATTAGGCACTAAGAAGAAATTTTACATTTTCTAAGATGAAATCAGTACACAGAGTTTTAATAGGAGATATAATTGTTTTGCCTATCCTGACTCACTGCAGACCACACAAAGGTCTTGAAAAACCAGCACAAAACCCCTAAACCCCACACATACACTCAAACTGTCAGAGAACCCCTACCAATGACAGCAGCTTCCAGCAACAATGAGTCAGACTGGGGGGGGGGAATGTGATGATATCTTACTGAGCTCAAGCATTTCTTTGAAGTTTAAATTCACCTGGAAATTCCATATTCTATTTGCTTCGCTTATTAGTTCATAGGAAAAAGCCTCAGGTTTGAAATTGTATCTTTGTGCAATTATTGCTACCTTTTTTGTTTGATCTAAAAACTTCTGTACCTTCGCTGTGAACTGTAATTCCTGACAGAATTACAATTTTAGCTCTTTTAAAGAGGACATAATGATTCACCATCAAACATTGTCTTAAAAACATAACTTCCTAACTTCTTTTAATATATATCCTGTACATATATTTTTAAATAACATAATTTATATTGTAATTGGAAAAAAATTATCAGAATAAACCAGCAATAACTACAAGGAAGAAGAACTTAATTCATGAAGATTCAGTAAATCAATTTATCTACCAGGGCAAGCTGAAGGGCAATTTATCTACCAGGGCAGTTCAATAAAAATCAAACAATTCACTTCTCTCACACAATGCAGATACAATGAAAAAAGGAATTAGAAGACATGTATGTGTCACAAGCAATAGTTCTTAACAGTCCAGAGGTGACTAATCCGAAAAACGCCTATTTTTCTTTTGTTGCTTGTTGGAACCCAGGACATCCCTCTGGGTGCCCTGGGTGATCTGAGACCCTGGCAAGGGGTCCAAAGACAAGCCATGAGAGTTTGATTAGAATAGTATTAATTTATCACCGGGTGTAGATGTAGAATTTTGGGGTTTAATGGAGGTTCAAGAAGGCAAGATGGAGGAATCTGGGTGTGTCCCTGTCCTTCAGCTTCTTCTTCTTGCCCTCCATCTTCTGCTGTGGTGGTGGCACTTTTGGATTGGATTAGAGTAGAAATACACAGTCTAACATAGGTGATAGGTATTGGTATTTATCTGTAAACATAGAACACGTAGTACATAGTATAAGAGATAGCGACCGCCCAGGAGGCTGGCAGATAGCCTTGGGCAGCGGTGTAGGTAGCATCTACGCTAGCTGAGAAAAAGAATGTTTAGGAACAAGAAAGAATAAACAGCTCTGATAAAGAAACCAACGCGTCCTGACTCCTTCTTTTGGAACGGAGCTTGGGAAGAAAGGACTTCATCCGCAATCTCGGAAGGCGATCAGCCCGGGATCCGAGAGTTGCTAATAAAGTAAAAGGCTGTGTTTTGAAGAAATGCTGTAATTATTTTATACTTGCATACCCTTCTGCTACAAAACTGTAGTTGGTAATCACAAAGAAGCTAAAAAGAAATAGAAAATTCATTCTTCCAAATATATTTACTACTTAACCATGCTTCTTAGAATCATAGAACTCTAACGGTTGGAAGGTACCTTGGAGGTCATCAAGCCCAACCCCCCTGCCAAGACAGGGTCACTTAGAGTGTGTTACATAGAACCATGTTGGGTTTTAAATGTCTCCAGAGAGGGAGAATCCATGACCCCACTGGCCAGCCTGTTCCAGTGCTCTGCCATTCTCATTGTAAAGAAGGTTTTCCTCATGTTGATTTCTTGTGTTTTAGTTTGTGACCATTGCTCCACATCCTGTCACTTGGCACCACTGAAAAGAGTTTGGTACCACTCTCCTGACAGTTGCCTTTGAGATATTTATATGTGTTGGAGTGATCCCCTCTCAGTCTTCTCCTGACTAAACATGCCCAGCTCCCACAGTCTCTCCTCATATGAGAGAAACTCCAGATCCCAAACCATCTTTGTGGCCTCCACTGGATCCTCTCCAGTAGCTCCTTGTGTTTCTTGAAATGTGGAGACCAGAACTGAACGCAGTATTGCAGACAGGATACTTAAAGGGTCAGGCTCACCTCCCTTGACGTTCTGGCCACACTTTTCCTGATGTATCCCAGGATACCATTGGCTTTTCTAGCCAAAAGGGCCCTGCTGGCTCATGCTTATCTACCAAGACTCCCAGGTCCTTCTCCATAGAGCTGCTCTCCAGTAGGTCAGCCCCAACCTGTATTTGTTCTTGGGGTTATTCCTCCCCAGGTGCAGGACCTAACTAGGTTTCTCTCTGCCCAACTCTCCAGCCTATCAAGGTCCTAATGAATGTCAGCACAGGCTTCAGGTGTATCAGACATCCTCCTCAGTTTTGTTATCATCAGCAAACTTGCTCAGGGTACATTCTATTCCTTTGGCCAGGTAGTTGGTAAAAAAAGTTGAATAAGAATGGACCCAGTAAGTGTTGACCGCTGGAGAATGACACTGACTTCTGGCCTCCTACTGGATTCTTCTCCATTGATCATGACTCTCTGAGTTCTGCCATTGAACCAGTTCTTTATTCACTTCACTGTTCATTCATCTAACACACATCTCATCAGTTTACCTCTGAGGATGCTATGAGAGACAGCATCAAAAGCCTTGGTGAAGTCAAGGTAGACTTTTGTGATTTCTGTACTTCTTACAGTAGACTGTCCATCCCCTCTGAGAAGTTTACCAAATGATCCAACACAATTGCACACAAACTAGTATATTCTTATGTGCCCACATAACTCTTTGGCAAAATGATATGCAAAATATCAGTCTCAGTTATAAAAGTGATTAGCAAGTTTTAGGAACTGAAAGGTTAAGCTATAAGTGGCCTGTAATTCTTTGGTTATGTCAGAAAAAAAGAGACAAAATCAATTTATCTGTGAAACAGCAGGCAAATTTAAACATCTTTTATATTTGTTGATTAGTTTGCTCCATTTTAGACCTTCTTATTGCAGTATGTGGTCCCAAAGGTTTTCCCACAGGTACAGAGAAAAGAAGCGCCGGTGACTGTCTTTTGATGCTTTTTTTCCCAAAAACAATACCTGCAACTCATCATTAACAGATTATTCCCATTAAATATTGCTATGCATCTTGTGCAAAGGTTGAGTTTTTTCAAAGAAGATTTCTTGATTGCTGAAAGCTTGATAAAAACTCCTTTTATCTCTTTTTCTTCCTCTGATTCTTGTACTATGATAGAAATAGAAGCAAATACATATGGGAAGGTATGTAGATATACAAGATATATGTTCTTTTCAGTCTGATTTACAGTGAAAATATGCTATGTGCATATTGAAATCTTCCCCTGTGAATAATTCAAAGAGTCTCTGTTTACATCTGTACCATCCTTTTGTTAAATCATTTGGGAAAAGCACTTGTATATATGAATATAAGAAGGATCAAATACTATGTCATACTTCAATGGCATAAAAAGATCTTCAAAAAGCCAGTGTAGTCCAAAATAACACCCGAAATAATTAAGTTCTCCTGGGGAAAACTTATTTTCTTAACAAGACCAGCAAACTAAGCTGATTTGTAATAAAATCTTAATCAAGCACTGATTGCTTTCTTCTACCACACTGGGAGAGTTATTTTGCGGACAGTACTGCCTCCTGCAACACTGAGGAAGCTATTTTACACATATTATAAAAACCAAAGTTAGGAGTCAGGACTTCCCTTCCAATGTGGTCAGATAATCAGCAACAGAGATGAAGAAATGCTAAAAAGAAAAGATGGGGGGGCAGAGGCTTCTCAATTATAATTGCTTTTTATCTGGTAAAAATGACAAAAAAAGTTCTAATATGCTTTTCCAACAGTGGATAAAAACTTTTACCTGAAACCATATCTCCAAATACTCAAATGTCTGTCTTCTACCTGCCACATAAAGCTTTTTAGGAAAGAAAAGTTCTACCAACTCCTCTTATCTCATCATAACAGTTATGCATCCAGTCCCAAACTTCCTCTCTTTCTTTACCAAGAAAGTGAGTTATAGTAGGGCTGTCAGACGACACCAGGCTCCTCCACTTTTCTATGTGTGCTTTAGAAGAACAAACATGATCTGTATCTGTTACTATTACTGTGCTAATCATCCAAGAAAGAAGGCAAATTCTATGTTCTTTTCTTTATGTTAAAAAAACAGTCAGTATCAGTAGGCCATGACTGAAGAATTTATTTTCCTTCATGGTTGAAGCCTTATTGAATAAGCCAGGGTTTTTTTTCCCTAAAAATGCATCTGCCTACAAGCTAATCAGTTCAGATCATGTGACATCATTGAAAAGCAAAACACTGGGCAATAATCTTGCAACATGCTTATATGTTCTCTAGCAAATAGGATTTACAATTCAAATAAATGTTTTCTGGCAACTGTTGCAGTTATTTTTGAACATCAGGCTCATGATGGTTGAAATCCATACAATTTGTTAATTGCTCTGAAGAAGATGTTTCTTCACAATAGATTCTGTGGCTGGATTTATAGCCAAACAACCCAACAAAAAAAACCCCAGGCTTTTCCACACTCATGAAATTAACTTCCACAGTATATACAGTAAATTCATTATGTTGTGCCAGACAATGTGTATGCAGTGCTATATTTATATTTCAGTTGTTATCATAAATATGAAAGAGTCACACATTGGTTTTATTATAAATTATGTATTTGTAATAAATTAAAATATTTCCTCAGTGTTGACTGTGAATGTTCTGTATCTATTAGTGCCTAACTAAAATGTTTCCCTATGATGTTTCTGTATTTTATCTTATGAAAAATATGTTCTATTGTATAACTTGAATGTTTTTTTACTCCAAACCACATGTTGGCCTGATTTATGCCCCTGAGGAAAGCCATAATACTGACTTTTCCATCACTTTTAAACATTATTTTTTTCTCTTAGTGGGTTTCTTGACATATGTTTAATTTGTGTGTATTTTCCTGAACATTGGTGGCTGCAGTACTTTTTATATTTCTCTGGGTTTAACAGGAAATAACAGGCAGAACAATCAACTGTGTTGATGGTACTGTCAAGCCAAATAAACCCACAAAACTTTCTACAGTAGCATTCCAATATCCAAATGAAACCATGGCTTAAAGGTGCTCTCTGCCTTCAGAAAGCATGCCATGAAATAGCCATTGAAGTAATCGTTAGAGCACAAAGACATAGACATAAAATTATCTCTTGAGCTATGGAATATCAGGAAAGATAAAAGGAAAAGACCACTGGCAATCTATAAGGCCCAAAGAAGTATCAGTGCATGACACAAAGAGTAAATCTACCTCTTCCATAGATTATACAAAATAGTGAGTTGAGATCCTACTAGCAGTTGGGCAAACTAAAATTTATGTTACTCAATTACTCTTCTCTCTCAGTTAACAACAAAATATTTAAAGCATAAAAAGGAATTAGTGTTTTTTAAATCCTCATTTCTGATTAACAACTTGTATAGTTTAACAAATTACATTTAACTACTTATTTATAGATTTTTCTTCCCTGTCCCCCAGAGCACAATCAGAGCACCTGACATGCATAAGAAAATATACCTACAGATATGAAACAGTAGACAAAATCATTCTCATATGGGGAGAGAAAATATAAACTAATACAGCAAGAACCCATTGTTTATACAAACTCCTGAGAACAGGTCTCTTGAAGTTCAGTTCAACACATTAGAGCATTGGATCTCTTCCCACAGACATATTTGTTTTAATTTGGAGGTCAAAAGTTTTTTGCTCTTGTTACTACTTTGTTTTTCCAATCCCCCCCAAATGTCTCCATTGTTACTGTTATTAGTCCCTAATACAGTCTACCTGTAAATGTTGTGAGAAATTTGGAAAGTGTTTATGATAAATATGTTTGTCTGTGAAAATAATTTTACATTTTGTATGATCCATCATAAACAAGCACAAGTACTATTAATGCTGTGGTATGATACAAATTCAGGATAATCTTTCTACAGAATAGACACCAAAGATGGTAGATCAGTTATACTCTCCATAGCAATGAAATAAAATAGTCTGAAATGGTATGACTAAAATTTTCTTTAAAACAGATTTTTGGCATCTCAAGAGATTGCTTCCATATCTGTGATCTTCTTTTTTTTTGCTTTTTAAATCCAGATGTCTTACTTTAAGTTTGACCTGTAACTCCACATGGACAATTTCTTTTTCAGGTTTTTTGTTCCTTGCATTAGTACTTAGTGGGAAGCAGTCCATAAGATTTATGTATGATTTTCTGCACATTAGATTCTGAGCTGATATTAGTATCACCTCATTATAGTGGCCTATTGTAATATTCTACAATAAATGTTGCATTAAAAAGAAACTTGATTTTTATTTTGTTTCTTTGCCCACCCCTGAAGCCATATTTTTCTATTATCCAATAGAAACCTTGATATTATCATATCAGAATATGGGTTGGTTGAGACAAAATTATGCAAAGTTGTGTGTTAGTAAAGCTAACTTACAGTTGGAACCAAATTTAACCTTAGATCTACTCAATTATTCAAAATTAGAGGGAAGTAAGAGAAATCATATAGATAAATCTTGCGCTGTATTCTTGAAATTTGGTCTTAGGTGACTTAGATTTTTTTCAAACAGATGAAAGAAACCCCAGTTATATTTAAGAGGAAGCATTACAACACATAAAAGTTCCTTATGATAGTTATGGAAGATCAACAGCATAGAATAGTATAAGGAATGCCAGAAATTATCCCGCATATTACATTTAAGAACTTATGAATGTACCAAAGAATTTTCACTTTTACTGATGCTAACTAGTTGTGCTATGTAATGTTTTGATAGTGTGATATATTAAAATAACAACTGGTATTTAATTTGAATGAAGAAGCATGTTATCACTCTTGTGTCCCTTGAACAGATTATTAAGTTTAGGAGGACTAAAAATATCAAATAAACTTTAATCTGAGGCAAATTGATTTTAGTAGCAGTTAAATAGGACAGAAATTGAGGCTGTAAAATAAGGTCCAACAACAGAACAGTGGAAAAGTTTTGTAAAATAATGTTAGAACTTAAAGGGAAACTCCTGTATTCATTATTTTCCTGTATTTATATTTTATTTTAGTTAATACAAATTTCTTTAAGAAATATGTCAAGAGATTCCAAGAACTATCATTCTGTCACTGAAGAGAAATCAAGCAGAAAACTTTTTTTTACAGTTTAGAAACACTGGGGAGCGAAAAAATGTAATCTAAACAATTATCTGTCTCGTCTTGATTAATGCTTTTTTTCTTATCAAAGAAACCTTTTTTTTCCCTATGACCTGAAAACCAGAAAGTTTGAAACTACTTTAAAATACATGGATTCCTGTATTTGAGACCTTACAGAAAAAGCCCATCTGGGATAGGAATCTCTCTCCTGTTTGAAAGTGCAGTTTCTGGGAATATCTGTAGCTGTGTAATACAGAGTAAAAAGTGCAGAGAATGGATGTGAAAAATATAGGAATTCAGGATAAAAGCTGTAAAATGGTCATGCCATGCAGGATCACTTTCTTCTGGAAGTGCACAATGTCTCACAAAACTGAAAAAACAAAACCCAAAACCATTCCTCTTACTGGGCAGAAATTCTTATTCCCCTATATTTTATTTTGCCTTTAATCTGAATTTGTAAACAGTCAGAGTCTTGATCTGGTGATTTAATTTTCTTATGATAACTTGTTTGTATCAAAGTCTTGAATTTGTCAAAGCAATTAAACATATTCAAGTGTGTTGTTCAATCAAGTCTTAAGTTAGTGAAAGTTGTATTTGCAAGAAAAAATCTTTGAAAAATAGTAATAAAAAAGGTTTTTACTACTTATATTTGTTACCTAATGGTCAGAAATATGAAGGAACTTAAATTTAAGTAATTTTTTAAAAATGGGACAGCTTTAGAGATGTTTCTTTAACAGATAGTCCATTCCCCTGTAATTACAGTCTTATTATGTATATTGCAGTTCATCCATATAAAATGCAGAATCGGTATGGAAAAAAGTAAACGGTATTCAGCTCCTCCCTTTTCATCTATGTCAGATTTTCATTCCAAATTAGACCAAAGCATTTTATACATAAAAGAAACCAAACCATGTTTGCTTTGCTGAGGCGAATAATCCAATTTACTTCAACAGGGCTACTTAAATATAATGTAATGCACATTTCTCATTCTATACTTAACTGCTGAGTTTCCTATTTGGAGTCTATCCATTCTTTGGTTTTTGGTTTTTTTTTTCACACCCACATTTCTCTTTAATTGTTTTATTGGCTACATGTTCTATTATTAATATTTCTATATTCAAGAAGACAATATCACAAATAATACATGAAAACCATTTAAATTACAGGTTTAAAAAGCAATATCTGTGTGTCAGTTACAAGACAGTAACTGACCTTGAAGCAAGATTCAAATTTGCCTGTGACAGCAAGAGTTCATATTATTTATACACAACTTCCATGTTTCATTTCTGTCTTGAAATAATTGAATCATGTTATTCTATGGCCAAAATGTTTAACAGAATTTCTGCAGCAAATTTTGTCCCAGTACATTTTCCCTGAATAATGTCTCAGTAAAAAAATCCAATTTTGTTATCTAGATTACTATTTAAATTATGTCAGTTTTTAAGCTTGAAAATGTGAATGGGAACCCAAAGTAAGGATATCTTTGATTACCAAGTTCTCTTTTAGGAATATTTGATCTGTATAAAACTTAACCAACAGGGCTTCCATTATCACTATTTAGCCTGTACCTGTACAGTGCATTTTACCAACAATTTGGTTTAAAAAAAAACAAAAACCAACTAAATTCTGTTTCAGAAGCAAAACACTCTAAGAGTGTTTAGAAAATATATTATACCAAGTTATTTCGATTATTTTAGATTTTTAGATACCAAATTAAAATTATTTTTTTTTACCACTAGTTTCCACAAAAGCACACAGATACCATTACTAGTTTGACTAGGAGTCATTACTCCTGATTTATTCAGCATAAGAAAACAATCCGTATGTAGCTGAGCAAATAAAAAACATCTACAAAGAAGTATATGGGAGCAGCCTATGAAGACAGATCTTTATGTAATTAGGAAAGTGAAAATACATTTTTAAGTCTTGAACAAAGTATTTGATGAGGATTTTTTTCTTTTTCTTTTTTTTTAACTTTAAACTGGTCTTAGTCTTTCTTGGGAACTCATGTAAAGGCAGAGATCCAACTTATTGACCTCAGAGTTGTGGCAAAATCAACATTTTTCAGAGCTTAAAAGGGGAAAGACATGCTGAATGCTCAGGTGAGGCGTGTGGGCACATTATCCAGTCAGACATATGGTCTTTCTACATTCTTCTGAGCTGGCTGGAGGCAGACTGGTGCCAGTTTAGAAACCATGAAAGAGAAGGTCCACAGACATCCTCACAGGAGTTGTCTTTCCCAAATTTCAACACTGTAATACAGCTCTCCAAATTTATGACTGATGGTAGTACAGTTTGGACTTTTTAGAAGACTCCAGACACTCAAACCATGACTTTTGCTGGTCTGCCTTCCATTTACTTGACACCCTTTGCCATCAAGCTGCAGATTGCTTTGTGTGAAGTTACATTGCTACATCTGGGACCTCTCTTAAATTTCTCCAGGGTCATGCCAGGTGACTTTGCCTGTGGAGTGCTGGAGGACAGCCACCAACCCATGGAGAATGCTGCAGGGCAGCTCAGGGGTTGCCAGAGACCTGAAGCGGAGTGCTGGCCCAACAGGGGCTCCCTTGAGCACATCCAGGCAGGATGTGTCATCCAGGGACTGTCCTGCTGCTCCAGCCAGGAGCAGGGCAGCCAGGAGAGATGGGGGCAGCCCCTGGTCAGACAGAGACTGGGCTCAGGTCTGGGCCTGTGGCAGGGCAGGGCTGTGGGGAGCTGGAGACTGGCCCTGCTGCTCTGGGGTCACTGGGGCAGGGGCTGATGGACCCAGAGCTCTGACATGAGGTCTTGGGCTGTGGGCAGGGTGAGGAAGCCCAGGGGCTGGACACGGCTGGCCAGAGCTGGCAGTATCCTTGGGGCCCTGAAAATTGCTCAGACACATAAATGCATTGGTTAATCAGGGCATTAACAAAAACACGTTGCTGGAGATAGTAAAAGAGACCATGAAGTGCCTTTCACTTTGCTGCACCATTTAGTGAATGATTTCATTCCTGTTTGAATTTTTGGTTCCTTCTAAGTTAGCTAATTCTGTTTATAGAATAATTAGGCAATTACTTAATTGAAACAGAAACAAAATTTAGTGTATTTCTAAATGTGCAAATTATAATTAGTCTGCTTATTAAATCCCATTTGCACAAATTATAACTCTTTATATATAAAAGGAAACATGGCTAAATGATTTAATGTTTTTAAACAGCTGTGAGTACGTATGTGAGAGGCTGTGTGCACCAGGTACAAGATTATAATTCAGGGGAAAAAGGACAAGCTAAAAAAAAGTAGTCTTTCAAGAAGACTAAAAGTAAGTAGATCAGAGATTTGCAACTTTGAAAATGTCTGAACAATTCTCCCATATCCCATGCTCTCAAGGCAGGCAGACTTTACTGTGTTTAAACAATTTTAATAAAATAAAACCCAAAGTTGAGGGGTTTTGTATAAGACTTCACTGCAGCATATCCTTCCGTTATTATTCTTGTATCATGTAGGAGAAATTCAAATTATACAGTTACAAAAGAAAAGAAGCTAGCAATGATCCTTTGCAGGCCAGATTTTATGATTCAGTATCAGTCATTTTAATTTTAACCATGAATTCAAGTGAACTAAGGATCACACTCAGTGATCCCTGGAAATCCTCATGGTACCATGAAACATTAGATTTTCCATACAGTTTTGACTGAAAGAACTTTGCAGTGTGCAAAAACTTAAAGCTGTCTTTTGATTACACATATAAAGAGACCTGCATACATTGTATTACTGAATACGTTTTGTCATTAAGTATGCTCACAGTATTCTTATTTCCAAAAAAACCAGTCTGAATAAGTCATATAGAATTTAAAGCCTTGCCCTTTTGGAATGTCTACAACCTGGTGATAAAATATTAGACAAACTCAATAGCCACACAAAGTTAAGATGTAGAAATAAAACTTGGGAATTAAGAATTAAAAATCCTCCATAAAGTTAGAGATTTCATGTAGCATATTCCTCAGACTAGCATAGCAATATTTAGTTCAAAATTTAAAGTTTTAGAAACACTTCTCATCTGTTTCAGAGGATTCAGTATGTATAAAGTTCTTATGGTAACTTACCCTCACAATTACAAAGCTGCTCTTTATTTTAATTACCCTCAAATCACTTCACTGGTGAAGTGAAGTACTGGACACTGCTCCATCTTTTCTATTTGAATTATTACCTCTGATTGTTGGTGTCTTCCTCCTAATTCTTTTCTATGGCAGTAATTATAGGATCAGGTCCAAGTGTTACTGGAGAAGGAATAAGTAGTTCTCATCTTGCAGACCACTGCATAGCTCATTACTTCAAAATAAGCTCTTTGCACATTTGAGCCTTGTATGGAGATACCCAACTAAATCAGCTAAGTCATGTTAGAATACAGTTAACTTTCCCCTGTGCCAAAAGAAATACTTGTATATCATGTCTGAAGGGGGAAACCACCTAACAGAAGGTTACACAGCACCAGCATTTTTAAAATTACATTATTGACAGATTACAGAAAACTTGTAAACTAATATTACATTTTGATATCAGTGTGATAATTAAATTGTTTTGGGAACTGCCCATAACACTAATCTTAATTTAATAAACATACAGTTTCCTATTATGAAATCTCATGACAACCTCTATGCCTTCACTTGTAAGTCAGACAGTGTAATAGACAGATCTTAGGAAAAAATGGTGCATCTTTTACCTTTGAGTAACATAAAAGCAAAATAAAACAAATTCTTTTATAAAACAGTAGTTGACCAAACCCTCAGTTGTTTCATTACTTGCTTCTAAGTTAAAGGTCTGCATGGAAATTGTCAAACTGGGCATCAAATAAATCAGAATTACTAGGATTTTACAACCTCCCTGTACAAGAGTGAGAAAGTGTTAAAAGAGTGGGGTAATGGTGAAATGTTTAATTTTGCATCCTTGTTCTTTTAACAAAATGTCACAAGAATCATATCTCCTGACTTCTTAAAAAATGTCTAAGTAATTTTTTTCATTAGCATTTTGATACAACACCACTTGTGAAGGGTTGTCAGTTATGCAAAAATTACCCTGACTTTTGCATCTAAAATGTCTTAAGATGAAATGAGTTACACTTATTTTGTTACCAGCTTGAATTCCAAGTCATAAAATGACCTTAAAAATACAATCAGTCATAGCTCTTCTCAGTAATTGCTAAGAAAACGGTTTTCTTAAAAAAAGTTTAAAAAATAGTCCACTCACTTAGGTCAAATTATAATTAAAATTAATAATTGAATATTGTGTTTTGCAGTAATTTATATACTATCTGTTATATTACTATAGAAAGTTTTCAGAGTAATAGATTAATTAGGCTTTGTTGCAACTCCAGAGTTTTAGTTAAAACAGCTCAGTTCAAGCTAATGTCACTTAAGATTTTAATCTTTTTACATATTGGAGACAGAATTCTTTCTGTTTGCATCTAAATTTAGTTCTAGAGGTTGTGACATTACAGCAAATCTAGTTTAATCATACTGGTAGTTTTACATGTAAATTAATGCATGTACTCATACAGAATTATAGTGTTAGAGAATCATTAACAAAACCAATGATGGGCATTCCCCCCAGAATATGGGATCCCTAATGAGCTATAATTTGGATTTTAAATGAGAATAAATTACCATGCCAACAGTTCTTTGAACACAGGTTGTTTTTTAAATATATTTTCACAAGGCAGACTATAACTGGAAGCGAATTAATCATTTCAGTACAGAAAAAAAATCAAATGTATTGAAATAAAACTTGTATGACTGATGCCTTAAATTTTAATTCATTAGGATTTTTTTTTTTTTGGATAGAAATATTTAAAATGACAATTGATGCTAAACCTTTTTGTACATTTACTTGAAAAATAAGATGAGTCTTACTCGCTCACCAACAAATCAGATATTGATTTACTTGGGAACTTCAGCATATATCATGAAGATAGTTACATTCAAAATGTACATCACGGACACATGAAAGTGGCAAAAACCAGCCACTTGGTACCAATGAGATACCATGTACTATAAAGTAAAAGTGGTAAAAAGCAGCATGAAACCTGATCTTTCAATTTGGAGATTCAAGGAATGTGGCTATACTTTTTTGTGCTTTGTTGATTTATTTTCTTGCTGTATTCTATCATCATAGTAAATGTAATGATACAAAATCTGGTTGAATTTTTGGAGGTGATTGAATGAAATACATTGAGTAGTTCAACATATTAAAGCACAATGAAAGTGAAAAATCATTGTTCATGCAATAGCCAAGAAAACCTCCAGCAGATCCCAGATTATCATTAAGAGCAAAGTTAATTATTTCCCATGACAAAAAACCCTCATCCTATATAAGACGCTCTTTTTATTAGGTATTGGAAGAAATGCAGTATTGCAGCAAGCAAAGAAAGTGGTATTGCATTAATAACCACAAAGAATAAGATTCAGTGATAAAAAAACCATGTTGTCTGAAAACCTTCTATTTGTCTTCATGATGTGATGGTAATAATTAATTCAAAATTTTTGAAACATTTCTGTTCTCATGGGATGAATGTTTGGAACTTGGGTATAACTTAGAGACACTAGGGCAAAATGTTTCTAGTCTTGTCCACCTATAGCTTTCATTATCTATTTAGAAGAAATGAAGACAGACACCTGGTGAAGGCAGACACTGTTTATTCACAGTTCTACAGCAGACATCTAACTCTTCATGTTTCTGTGCATTTCTTGCACAGAAATTAATTGGGATACTTCATATGCTCATGGTTGATATGCCTTTTAATGCTTCCCTTCCCTTCCCTTCCCTTCCCTTCCCTTCCCTTCCCTTCCCTTCCCTTCCCTTCCCTTCCCTTCCCTTCCCTTCCCTTCCCTTCCCTTCCCTTCCCTTCCCTTCCCTTCCCTTCCCTTCCCTTCCCTTCCCTTCCCTTCCCTTCCCTTCCCTTCCCTTCCCTTCCCTTCCCTTCCCTTCCCTTCCCTTCCCTTCCCTTCCCTTCCCTTCCCTTCCCTTCCCTTCCCTTCCCTTCCCTTCCCTTCCCTTCCCTTCCCTTCCCTTCCCTTCCCTTCCCTTCCCTTCCCTTCCCTTCCCTTCCCTTCCCTTCCCTTCCCTTCCCTTCCCTTCCCTTCCCTTCCCTTCCCTTCCCTTCCCTTCCCTTCCCTTCCCTTCCCTTCCCTTCCCTTCCCTTCCCCATTTTGTTTGGTGGACTTAGTCAAACTCTAAAACAGAGTATGTGTACATTAGTACTGTGAATTTGCATCAGGAATGGTGTGCTTTTCAGTAAAACTCCTAAATGTTCCCACTTCTCATGCTTTGATTTATATCACAGAGTAGTTGCAGATTACACAAACTGGATTAATACCAGATGAAAATAGATTGAAAAATGTGCCCTAGGAGCCCCCTTAATGTTCTTCAATCACCTATGAACATTCAGTCCTGGATGTAAAATCCACACCTTTCTCCATTCTTACTAAACATGCTCAGTGCAAACACTGAGTCCTCTATAAATTGTTTTACTACACAGATCTGGTTTTGCTATGCTGTTCTATCTGTTAATGTACCATAGTCACATTAACCCATATTCCTTGCTGAGAAGTGATTCTGGATCTCATAAATCAGTCTTGATTTTAACTTTTATTTCAGAAGTAAATGTATGATGCATCATGAATTTTTGCACTTCACAGCAACCACTGGAAAAAAGACGTACCAAATTGTATCAGCAGATAAGCATGCTTTACTAACCTGGTGAAGTCAGTGAAAACACTACATTGACACAAGTATTTATACAAATATACTAAACATGAAAGTAGGCAAAATGAAGAGCATACACTGAAAAAACCTTAACACCAATGCCTGTGATGACATGGGGAGTTTCAAGCTAAGGTTTCCCTTACAGAATTTTCGTCTTCATTTAGTTCTTCATAATTGTAAGAAGACATTTAGGGCTTTGACTTTGAAACAGTCACTTTGAAAATGTCCAAAAAACCTCCCCTTCTTAATAAAACTTTTGCCAAATATTTTGGATCTGACTTGGGAGCTGAAATACGTTACAACAGGAAATATTTTAGTGAATGGACATTAGCTTCCTAATCTTGTGGCGAGAACATATGGAAACTTTTAAACAAAACCCAGATAATTCTGTGTGTAATAGTTTTCAATACTATTATTTGAAATTACTTCATCTCTACAAAGCTTGCCATGCCTGTGACTAGACTGATACATCTTCATTGTTTTTAATTTATGACCTAGGCATTTGCTGCCTACCACATAATATATGGTTCTATTATTTTATGTCTCAAGTGCACGACCTTAGAAGTTGTATTTAGTTCTTTACTGGCTTGCACAGACCCTTTGTCATGGTTTTCCTGTTGATAACAGGAGGAAAGTGTCAGTATACGATTCTTACTAGCACTCTTTCTGCTTGAGTTAGTATTTGTAAGTAATTTACAACACAGTGAGATCCAGTCTTGAAATCTGAAGGTGACAGAATGATTGAGATGATTGTTTCCAACAATAAAGGTGACAGACTTTTGTACTTACTGTCTTGAATACAATATGAAATAAATCTATACTTCTTTCCTTTGAAATCAATTATCTAATACATTTAAAAGCTTTTTTTTAAGCTTGCACAGATACTTAGAAGTACCAATCTGATTTGATTCAGACCTGCATTAAGTTCTGATGTCTACATGCATAGCTTTCATTTTTCAATCCATTTACTCTGAGAATTGGAAGAGTTGGTTTCCTTGAGAAAAGCAACTTATACATAAGCTAATAAAATAACCTCTGGGTATTCAGATGCAGACTTGAAAGGGCAAGAAAAACAGATTGGAGACTTCCATCTGTGTTTGCACAAGTTTCTCATGTTAGTATGTGTGGCAGTCTACTGATCATCAAGCGTTCCAGTTAAGACCAAATCCCAAGAGAAGACACAGTGTAATTCTAATATGTTCTTTACAGAGGTGTTATCCACAACTTTGTTAGCCAAAAAAAATATTCAGCAATATGGCCTAGAAGAAGCAACGTGTAATCTCAGTTATGCGGCTGCATTGTCCTAGGGGCAACAAGAAGCCTGGCTGAGATGAAATGCAACACCAGCACTGGCTGGTAGCTGTGCTGTCTGTGCCCTACAGCGGTTGTCTCCATATGACAGATTGTCATCACGCCAGGGGTTGCACTGATGGCCTGAAAAAATGCAGTAGTGGAAAGCAGTAATGCCCCCTCAAACACTGAGTGTTGTAATGAGATCAAATAGCTGTCCTTATACACAGAAAAAGTTCAGAAGGTGAGGTGTCATTGAATCCATAGGATAAAACAAAGCAGTTTAAAAAAGAAAAGACTTTTATTGGAAAATATGTATGAATATATATCTGAATATAAATACATTTATGAGATGTGCTATACATTTTATGCCATTACAAGAGATATGTTCATTTTAGTTCAATTTCTGTATACTTCTGAAAGAAAATTCACCAGGCATAATCCTTTCAGAAGTGGACTAAGAAGAAAATTGGATAAGGAAAGTATAATGAGGGAAACACAAAAGGTATTGTCTTGAAATGAACCTAGAACAAAGGACACAGATATGAACATTTGAAAATATACCTTGTGGGACAGCCTGTGAGAGAATTTAAATATGTTGATTCTGAAATTGACACATATGATAATTATGCAGATACTAGTAGAGTAACCAAACAAGCTCTTAATGAAATTGCTGCTGATTTCCAAATGTGCTTAATTCCTAACCCCCCTGGAAATCTTTATACAAACACATCAATGATTAATTTATTATCCACCAATTTTTCTGTGAATGATTTTGTAATTTTTCCAGCTGTTATTTCTAGTTCTAAGAATCTATTCTCTTTGATTTCTGAAGACTGTCTTTTTGGAATAATACCAGCTGAGTCATATATGAGTCAAGATTTTATCTTCCCTTTAAATGATTGCTAACTTCCTTAAAATATTTAATCCTCTTTATGGAGACAATGTTTGACCTATAAAGCACTATTCTTCAGTTTCTTACTGCTGGGAATTTGGCTGAAGATTATAACCTTCCAGATTCTTTTTTCACTTTCAGTCTTTTGTAATTGTGTCCATCAGAGATTTGATTTGTGGCCATACAACATATCGTGCTACTTAAATCTGTTATTTCATGTTCACAGTGCACTTGATTTCTTTGATTTCCAAGAAAGAGATAGTTGAAATGTTTCTGGGTTTATAAATCTCAGGAAGTTTCATTTTTCCTTGAAGTAAACTTTTATACAGAAGTCTTGAAAACTTTCAAACAGATGTATTTTCTTAAAAAGAAATTAAAAGTTTCATAGTACTTTCACTGTAAAACTTCTGCTCTAACGTAAGAATCTGTAAGTGTGCTAACCACATCAGAAGTTTTAGCCAAAGTGAAATGACTTCCATTTTTGTTTATTACAATTTTTTACATTTATATTTCTTGTTAGTGAAAACTACTTATGGATGAGTATTAATCTATGTTACTTGTTCACAGTTTTTTCCTGGTATTTAATTTCTTTGACCAATCATCTTCCTTGTGTTGTATTTGTCTCTTTCCTAATTTTGCAGAATTTTCTCTAACTTACAGAGTCCCTATTTAACTCTTTGTTCTCACATATTTTTTCTCTCTTTCTCATACTCCTCCCTGTTTACTCTAATTACCTCTTGTTTCCAGTATCAAGAAACACCACATATATCCCTAAATCTCAGTGCAAATATGACCGAACAATAGTAAAACTTCTTCCATCCTTATGTTTGCTGCCCAAATAATGAAAACGCAGCCATGCAGCTTTACAAAACTTCTGCTCTTCAGAAGAAAAGCAAGAAATGAGTAATTATGTCAAGGGAACTGTTCTTTGGTTTTGACTAAAAATACATTAGAAGTTTTGAGAAAGGTTCTCGCTCTGTAATCATTTGGACTGCTGATTATGCCTTGTTTTCCTGTTAGTCAGAAATGTCCATTAATTAAAAAAGTATAAAGAACCTTTTCAGATTAATGATTTGATGACTATTCCTGACTTATTTCAATGAGATAACTATATGCACACTAACCTAAATACCAAGGGAAAAACAATATCACTGCTCTGAATATCATCAAAGAAAATTTCTCAGCTATGGTTATATTCTTCGAAGATGCATAGGCTTGAATGATCACAAAACAGCCATTCTTGCTGCAGGGATGAAGAATAATTTCATCACAATTATGCAAAAATAGATTATAGGAAAAAGAAAGAATTGCTGTTGTGTCAAGAACTACATACTGGAAAGTAGTTGAAAATACTAAACCATAAATTCTCCAGAATGGGCAGGTGCACTGACTGAAAGTCCAATGTATAGGAAAGAACCTGCACAGTGCTATCAAGTACCTTTCTTTCCTTTCTTTCTTCATAATGACTACATCTTCAAAAGGAGAAACTTTAAAATGGCTTTGTATGTCTGATATTATCTTCTTGAGTGGCAGAATGACTATGATTTATCCAAATAAAGCAAAGCTTATGTCATCTCTTTAACTCTACTTCAATTTTTCTCCTCTAGGATTAGCAACTCAACACTCACTGTTGTTCCTGTTGTCTGATTACATCACATTATTTACTGCTTCCACTATTTAAACTAAGGCCAAAAAAGGGTCATATAACAAAAACTGAGTTCTGAGCTCAGAAATTCCTCCTTCATTAGCCAATCCAGGTCTATTAATGTTTTCACATTTTATACTTTGCTATAAATACAAAAAGCTTGCTAAAAACTAAGCTGAATTTTAAAGTACTCGGTATGTAGATACTGTGGTGCACAGAAATATTATTGATAATTTCTCTTACTTCCAGCTAATGGAGTGTTTTCAAGTAAAAGCAAGCCACATTTTCACTGCTGACAAAGTGGGTTGTTGGACTTTGCTACAAATTAAGTGACATAAAACCTTACTAGCTTTTATCAGTCTGTGTTTTTTTAGTGCTCCCCTTGATTGCTGCAATACTATACTTAATTAAAATTTTCACATTACCAAAAGAAATGAAACAAGCAAAGTATCAGCCATTTTTTATGAAAGAATAAAATAACTTCTAAAAATGGAGGCTTGCAGTAAACACAGGCTTTCATTTTATTTTACACATTAAAAATATCCAGCTTGAGGAGTTCATGTGGTAACGTAAAAAAAAAAATCACACAAATAAAATAAAATTACATAGAAAAGCCCTAGTCACCAGACTTTGTGCTCTTCTTTTAGAGGTCTAACTGCTCAAAATAGTTAAGCAAAGCATTTATTTGTTTCTTTACTGTCTTTTAGCTAAGGCAAATGAACTTGAGTGAACATATTGCCATATCTACTTCTTGCTTTCATTTATTTGGGCTCTTCATTTTCTCCGTCTTCTTTGCTTCTACTCAGGTATGCCTCCACAAAATAGCAATTTCTCTCTTCATGTTTCACTCATTTTTTTATCTGCTGAGAGAGGCTTTCCTTTGATCTGTTAATTTTTTAATTCCAGAAAGTATAATATATTAAATAAAAAAACTCCAACAAACAAAAATCAAACATCATTTTACAGCTGCCTGGCTATTAGAAGAAGTTTATTTTGTTTTGATTTGATGAATATTTTCCCAATTAACAAAAGTTTACTTGATTACTTGTATATTTTCATAAGCTTTATAAATAATATTGAGGTTGCTTTAGAGAAGAATATACAGTGACTGGCAAATTATGTGCTGCCAGACACAGATTCTGAATATTTTACTCCGGAGATTTTACTTAGGTTTTTTACTTGTAGTAGAGCTGCCTGACCACTAGGAGATAAATGAACACCTAAAACATGGACAGATCAGTTTGTATTCTGAACTAGGTGTTTAACAAGGAATTAATCTCATTGAGGTGTGTTAAAAGCAAGCAAGCAACCAAAAACCAACAAAACAAACCCCCCAAACGTTTTTGAAGATGTGATCTCAGTCCTCTTTCCAATGCAGACATTTCGTAAGATTCCAAGTAAGTTGCAACAGGATTTAGTATTGCACAGATTGACTACAATGTAATGGCAATAGGGCTGATTAGGTTTCTAAATATTTATTATTTTATTGTTAAACCTTATATTATTAAATGTTCTATTCTTATTTGAATTACTTTATATCTGAAAATAAATGCTGGTACTTCTAGTGCGAGGAGGTTTTTGAAAGGTCTTTTTATTTAGCTGCTTTATTTCTGAAAAACAGATGCAGGAAAGAGGCATCATAAGTGCTACAGGAAAATCATTAACAAAAAAACCAAAAAATCCCAGCAGAAGTAAATTGGGGAAAATTTTGCACTTATGGAAAGGATGATTTTTAGATCTAAATACTTCTGACAAGGAAGGACAGAAAAGAGCTAAATTTGATTACATAAGAGATAAAATGCTCCAAATCAGCATCAGATGGTCTGTAGTCAGCATATGGTTTCCTAAAAAATTAGGAAAACAGCTAATAATTTGGGAATTTTTTGGCCATTCAAACTAAAACAATGATGAAGCATGAATTAAAGCACACTGTCTCCCGACTCATTGACAAAGACAGAGGGAACAGAAAAACAGATTACTTGAAGCAGAGATTTGAAATCTTTCTCTCATTGTGTAGAAAGTTAAGTCAGCTGCCTTTATGATACTCATTTCTTCATTATGTAGCACAAAATAATTTGAGGTTTGAATTAACATAAAGTTTTTAATTGAACATAGAGATATCTCATTTTATATTGTTAAGATATTGAAATTATAAAATTTTTAAAACTGCACATTCGATCAGAAACCCAGATACTGGGATAGAATATTTAAGTTTCTGTTTCTTATAAATTTTTTTTTTCCTCCCCAGTTTTTTATAGTTTTGGAGGTAGGGAAAGCATCATAATGTTTAACAAGTTACACTTTTTGCTAGTATTCAAATACAGAATAATGTGTTAAAAATATAGAACCTGCACTTTTAGGCAAAAATGTTGCGTCTAGCAAGCCACACTCTTCTCTTGAGATATGATGCACAATCACAGAAAACCAGTAGAACAGCTAGCCATCTAAAAAGCTGAGGATATTGTATTAGAGAAATGTTCTCAATTTATTTTGGTACATTTTCCATTTTTGAAAACAACCATTAATTGCCTCGTAGAACTTCTCTTTAACACACAAACTTTGAAGATACAGACTTACCTATAGAGACACCCTGAGAACATGAACAGTACATTAATGTTTTCTCTTATTGCTTTTAGAGGAAATTGGATGTCAATTTTTCACAACTGTAAAAGAGTCCATAAGCTCCTGGTTCTCAAATTTCTCATGTTATCTTCTTGCTCTCATTTTCCTGTTGTGTTTGCAGCTATGAACCTACGCGCAGCATGCAATTAAGTCTCTCACATGTTTTCAGAGGTTTCAGTTTTCTTGTGGAATGCTTATTCTCCTCAGTCCTTCACAACACTGTCTCTTCAATACCATACACCTTGTAGTTCGTTGCTGTTTGTGGGCTACCCAGTCATGGGTTACATTATCTGCTGAGATGAATCATAGCACACACTATTACCTATTCATTCTTTGCTTCCTCACTGTCTCAGCATTCTTGGTCAAAGGAGAATCTAGATTTTTTAAAAAATTATTTAAAAATCATTTAATCATATAATATTATCTTTTCCAACAGTAGACCTAAATAAATATTCTTTGTCTTATAAAATTATTTTAAAGACTAATACTTTGTTTTATTCTGTGTTCTTATCATTATCTCTCTCCCTTCTTCCTTTCATCATTTGATAACTTAAAAGAAACATGCAGCTTTTATGTGTCTCAAGTCAGGTCCAAATTAAGAGGAAACAGATGAAACAGGTCCATTTTCAGAAAGTAATGATCAAATACACTTTGAAGGTAAGTCCTCGTAAAGAAAACTAAGAGCCCATATAATAACAAAATCCGAGTAATTAGTTATCTTCAAAAATCTTATTTATTTACATTATTTATTATACAGCACATATTGATTTAAGCACTGCAATTGTATGCTAACAGTATTTTAATTATATATATGTGGATGTGTAAGATGTATTTTCAAAACTGCGCTTAGTACTTCAAGTAAAAAGATATTTCGGAGAACAATAAAATGAATATTTTTTAAATTGGGATCATCAAAACCAATTCCAAACAAATTAATTGTTAAATTTCCTAAAATCATTGTTGGACATTCAATATACAACTCCCTCTTGAAGTTTTCACTTTTTTGTCATCTTAATAATAGCTGCCTATACCAATAAATTTAAAGTAATGCAATAAAAACCAATTTTATGTACAATCTTTTCCCAAATAAGTAATTTTTGAAAAAAATTGAATGCTATTATGTAATAAGTTTCACAACACATTTCACACATTGATAACAGCCCAGAATATGTTATTTTCTCATCATGTTTTAGAATCAAATAGGTCTTTTCATTATTAATTGGACTGCATTACCTTTTTTCTCCATGCTATGTAATTAGAGGTCAACATAGCCAAAAATTAATTAAAAAATAGTCTTTCAGGAGAGGCTATCATATACAAAAACTCTTTCAGAGCAGAAAAAATACCTTTGCAACTATTTTCAAAGCCAGCTGTATGAATATGCCTGGCTAATGAAGAAGGAATACCTTGTGAATGTTTTGACCCCTTTACTGATTTCAAGCTGTAATAGTCAAGACTTTTCCTATCGATTTTGAAGATTGTTTCTTTGTGTATTTGTCTTGGGTTATGTAACAACAAAAAAAAGTGTATTCTATTTCATCTGTTGAAAGCAGTTGGGGAGGTGTTTTTCTTTATCTCTTGTAACTCCAGGGGGGAGGAGGGGAGGATACCTTCTTATAATGGGCCAGCTGTTAAAAACAGGTGGAGCAGTGTTTCTTAATTCCTTCACCTCCGGTCCATCCTCCAGGGGGATATCTTCTGCTAATGGGCCATTAAGGCTCACCAATGACATGACACATCACGTCATCCCATTGTGAGATACTCCACCCAGTGGAGGGGGGAGCCAACCATTCCTGCCTAGATAAAAACTGAGACTCAAGAGCACCAAGCATCTGGTTTTTTTCCACTGGATCCCTGAAAGAAGACTGGATCCATCTCACCACCACTGCACTTTCTACAGGATCATCTCTACTCCACAGAACCACATCTGTTACTCCAGGAGGATTTACTTAGACTGCTTCCAATACCCTGACCAACAGGCTGTCAGGTCATATCCCTGACTCTCTCAGGGTTTTCCAGGATTTTTGTTTGCTTGCTTGTTTTTTTTTTTTTTTTGTACTACTACGTTTGTATTTTTTAATATTCCTATTAAAGAACTGTTACTCCTATTCCCATATCTTTGCCTGAAAGACCCTAATTGTAAAATTATAATAATTTGGAGGGAATTTACATTCTCTGTTCCAAAGGAAGCTCTAGCTTTCCCTAGCAGACAACTGTCTTTCAAATCCAAGACTGTTCTCCTATTAGTAATTCCACTTTTGGTATGAATTTTGAGTGATTTCTGTTTATTGTTTTCTTAATATACTTGTTATGGTTCGAAAATGAGCTGATGAGTGGAAGTTAACTGGGTAATTCATCCTGATTACTTCTATGAGTTCCTTTCCAAATCTTTACATTTATTATTTTACACTTCCTCCTTGAGGCCCAGACAATAAAGTTAATATTATAAATAGAATATACACCCCTTTGGAGAGACAGATTGATGAAGTTAATGCTGTATTTATTATGATTGCACCCCTATATATATCTTCTGAGGCCCGTTTGTTTGTAATGTGTCTGTTCACCACACTAACAAGATTTGGCTATGTTTAGTGGGTGGCTGTATATCTTTTGCACACATGGGTCTATTTCAATGTTTCCACCTGTGTTTTCTTCCACTCTTTTTTCTACTCCCACAACACAAGGGCTACTGACCCCCCACTCCTGAAGACAACACTTCAGCATTCAGATGGGAATTCCAATGTCCTAGCTGATTTGACACTGACTCTGGTTGCCAGTCTTTGCTGTCATTAAAGGGGTCTGCAACAAACACCTAATTGTCCTGTCCTGCTCTCCCAGCTACACAGCTGGGGCAGCTCCTTGTGTGAACCCATCTAGCCAAATTGTCCTCTTACTCTTCCCTAACAGTAATCACAGTTTTTCTTCCTGCAAGGTGAGCAACTCCTCCTTATCCTTGGAAGAGAAAGGAAACCAGATGTCCCCATCCCTATGCTCCAGGCCCAGATAAGGACATTAGTTATGATGACCTCAGATATCAGGATGGCAGCACTTTTCAGTCAGCAGTGCAGCAGTGCTGTTTCATTTTTCCAGCAAGCCAGCTCTGCTGCTGATCTCTCTGTACCTTTCTGCATTTAGACCAGTATGAAGGAAAAGTAGGATAAAAGTCTTACAACTTACTAAATGAAAAAGTAAATATGAGTTCTGCATTAGGCTTCGCCTCCTCCTAACAGCTGCAGAAGCATTTCTTCATGAAAATGACACTCATGGAGTTCTTTTTTATTTCATCAAAATACATTTTTTTGGAAAAGTGCATTAGTGAAGCAGTGGTCCCTCACAGTTGATAGGGAATCAACTGGTTAATTAAAACATTGCCTTTTAAATCTCTGGATGACACTAGTATCATAGTCCTGCTCAGCATAAACATACACAGTTTGAGAATTATTATAATCATTAGCATAAGTGTTGGAAAAATGTTCTTTCACAGACAGTCCTGAATCACTCTTATCTGAGACATACAATACATACATTGTGGACTTTTTTCAATCATAAATCATGCCAGCTTTGTCAAGGGAAACTTGCATGAAGCTATCTCAAGGCAGATGCCTCTGGAGTGCTGCTTTGCCTTTTCTCAGCTAGTAGTTGCATAAACTGCTTTGGAAGAAAATGCCTCTGAGTAGAAACATAATAGATAATCAGCCCAAATAATTACAACAAAAATGCTAACTTGCTGTTTTCACAACATGGATAATAAGCTTGCTTAAAGGCATGGAATGCAAAATCAGTTTTGCATGTCTTCTTGTATTTCAGATTCATTAAAATGTGTTACACTCTGAGTATGGAAATAAATGCCTCTGCTGATAACAGAAGTGACAACTGGCACACTGGGAATTTAGCTGTTTCAAACAGTGGCAGAGCTATCAGCCAGGGAGTAATGTGGATAATTTTCATAGTGTCTATATGTGTTGAAATATTTCAGTTTTAAATTCAGGAGGCATAACATGACAGCCCACTATTGAAATTTAGAGATTCAGAGAAATGAAACAGGAAAGATATATGCTATCATTGCATAAATTTATGTTGAGCTTTATCATTTGAAATCGAGGGGTTTCCATTTCAAAGCATTGTAAGAATATTATCTAACAGAATGAATTCTATCTAAGTTGTATTTCACATATTATTCACATTTCACTTCTATCCTCCTAATAGTTTCCAAACAAGTTATTCACAGAGCTTATGCTGGTTTGACATGGGTAGAATTATTTTTATTCTCGGTAGCTGGTATGAGGCTACATTTTGAATTTGTGATGAAACCAGTGTTGGTAACACAAGGATGTTTTTGTTGTTCTAGAGCAGCGTTTACACAGCATCAAGGACTTTTCTGTTGCTTGCCCCACCCTACATATAAATATTGATGCACGTGCATATATATCACCATACATATGAGATTGCTTGCAACATCTATGAGGAAAGGTATTTACAGAATATTTTCAGTTTCCTGCTCTTTTTGAGCTTGTCAAAATGCCCCCACACTATTGATGACTAAGCATACTGATGTTCATATTTTTCCAGGCAAAAACTGTAAAATAGTCCAGTTCCAGTTTAATTTCCTCTCCATGTATTCACTCCTTTTTCTCTACCCAAAAGAAACACTTAGAGTCCCAGACCTGTTTTCTCATCTCCCAGCTGAAGGTAATTCTTTTGCCCTGTTAAAGCACCTCTCTAGCTCATTCCTCTTCACCTTTAGTTTTCCTGGAAAAATAAGGCAAACCCACTGATGTTCTTTCTTTCTTCAGTTATTTCTTTCCCTTCTTTCTTAGTATATTGAATAGAGTACATTAGTTAGATAAAATATACAGGGGTCTATGCAAGTAGGATATGACTGAGAGGGCTGTACTCTCATGGGCCTCCACTGAAACCAGGTAACCCAGAAAAGTGTAGATTAGTGATCCAGAGAGAAAGCTGGTGTCCCCTTTGTTCAAAGATCCTTCTCTTCTTCAGGACTGGTTTCCTAAATACCAGTCACTGTCATGTCTCTTCCTATATTGCAGCTAATCTTGTTTACAATACACAAGTGTCCAAAATCATGTGTCTGTGAGCTCCTTTTGACCTGACACACATAGGTTTTTTCATCAGAGTGAAATCTTCTTAACTTATGCCAATTGTCCTAGTCCTATTTACTTTGATAGCTTAATGACTCCAAACCAGTTGAGGATCTGACCCAAAGCAAGTTGTTCAAATATTTCTTTACTTGTTACATGTTGAATTGAATAATTTAGTGATAGAACACAGGGTAGCAACTTAAGAAGGAAAGAGTCTTTGAAAAACTTCTTTCTTAAGAAGAAATTCTTTACTGTGCAGGTACTGAGGAATTGGAACAGGCTGCCTGGAGAAGTTGTGGACATCTCATCCCTGAAAGTGTTCAAGGCCAAGTTGGATGGGACTTGGAGCAACGTGGTCTAGTAGAAGGAAGCAATCTTGGCCCATGACAGAGGGGTTGGCAATAAATTATCTTTAAGGTCCTTTCCTGTCTAAATCATTCTATCATTCTATAATTCTTTGAAAGTAGACACTCTCAAAAAGTCCTGTAAACTGCTGAAAATTCCCTGAGTGAGATTTGCCACTTGAAAAATTCCCCCTGCTCAGGATATCAGATGGCATTTCACAGAGTATGATGTACAGAGGTCATCTTGCTCCTGCTAGGTACTTTAATATAAAATTTCTTCTAGGCTAAACAGGGACTTGTCTGAATCATGATATGAAAGACTGGAGACAAACATAACATAACAATAGTTCACCACGGCCTCATTGTAGTACTAAGCTTTTTGGAAAATTATTTAGTTACAAGTATGGTTAACTTAATCTAACATTGTAGATAAGATACATTGCAGTGAAGAGTTAGACAGATTTGTCTCTGTGCTGTGTTTGGATTAGAACAGAAGATCAAACCTGGCAAATTCAGCAGTCTGAGATTTCTCAGGGTGAATTTCACTCAGGCCTGTCAAGACCAATAGAAAGTGCTTACATGAACAGAAGAAAGCTTGATTGCTGAGATTTCCATGCTGTAATTGGAACCTTGGAAATATGGAGTCCTCTGTCTATTTCAAAAGTATTTGGACTGATAATTGCTGTGTAACTCCAATTGAATTGTAGCTGCACTGTAGTACAGCTATAATGGAAATACAAACAAGCTTAAGGTAGACAAGGACACAAATAGAAGTGTCATCCTAAATTCTAGGAAAGCAGCTACATTTTATAGTAGCTGAAATATTAAAACAAGGCTGATTATAATTGTAAATAAAATTGAGACAAAAATTTGCAGTGGTCCTGAGGATCAAAAGTTCTTTCCAAAAAACCCACAAGGCCAATAGATAATTTACAAGATGAGGAGATAAGGCCACAGGAAAATCCACTTTTCTCACCCCTGTATGCATATATTTCAGGATGGTTTGACCAAGGCTCCCATGGCAGAAACTTGGATCTAGCTCCTGACACACTGAATAATTTTCCACCTTCCACTGTCTATGGGTTAGTAAGTCCTGTATCATTTGCCATTCCTCAATTACTAATCTCTTCACTCTGTGTTCTCCCTTTAGTACTTATAGCTAGTTACTTGATTAAGGCCGTATCTATAAATAGATATTCTTACTTATTATTTGTTAACAGATGTGGATCATTTTTTTACCCTTGTAATGGGAATTTTTATAGGCACCTTTGTTTGATGCAAATGCAGTCTATATAACAGGATAAGTATGATATTCTTCAGACTGATCTCCTTAAGGGTGGCATTTAGATGCAGAAATTTGAAAATACAATTTTTAATGTTATGTAGAAAGATCACACTTCCCTTTTCCAACACAAAAATGTATATTATTTATTTATACAAATCCTCTGTCATTTACATTTCCTGCTTCTTAATTACCTGATATTTTATTCTGTTAGGCTCTGTGTTGCAAAAAAGAGAGACTTTTTCAAACACTTTGCGTTTGATCAGTCTGTCAGCACCCCAGGAAAGACAAGGACCTTGTGCCCAATCAGTCTGTCAGTATCCCATTTTGGGAACCCTTCTGTGAACAGTCCCACTGGATTGCAGGGCCATTCAAATGTCTTGCTCAGAGTCACACACCAAACAGAAAAACTCCTCCTGGGTCTCCACACCTTTACCCACTGCCAGTGGCTGCCAGCACCCTTGAAGGACTCACATTAACAATTTACAGAACAAGACTCTCTATTAGTAAAACTGTGAGAACTTAAGGTTCAAGAATTGCCAATGATAGTATCTGACTGCAAATATATATTTAAAGTAATACCAGTTCAAACAGTTCACTAACAAACTCTACTCTCCAAGAAAAGCTGGCTCAAGAGAATCATTCAGCATGCAACACCATTCTCTACCCATAAGGTAGAGAATGAAAACCACAAGGTGTTTCTATGGGAGAGAAGACAGGTTCAGCCCCCGCAACTGATCCCAGAAATTACGCTGGAGTCTTCCCCCTCTTCCCTCTCTTATCTTACTTTTACACTACTTCTTTACATTTAGGTGGGGCTTGGGTGACTTTAGTCATACACCTCACTAGTGAGTGGTGGTTGTATCTTGGGGGTGGATATCTCAGGACAGTACCTGAGATAACCTTGGGATGTGGGTATCTTCCTTTATCTACCTTGGTTTTCAGCTGCTGTGTGGTTTATCAGCTGGAAAGTACCACTGAGTTCTCTCCTCTGCAAGGGTTTTGGCAGAGCCTGGCCATGTTGGCTCCACTCTGCTCCATCACCAGTTTAGTCCCCCTTGGATTGTGTTGTTTGGGAGAGGTCAGACATGCTGATTGCACTCCATACAGGAAGTAGCAACTGCACGTTTCCCTAGAACTTCCATACCCTTATCTTTCTAATCTCAGTCATGATCCCACACTGGTTAGGCTTTCCCTTTAAACAAGTAATGGTATTTTAGAAACAGATTATTCATTGTGTTCTACAAAACCTCTATACACTCACTTTTGGGACAGAGAGAAGACGTCAATAAAGGGGAATGCAGGGCAGCCCAGAAGATGTCTCATTCTTTTTAAATGACTTGTTAATCATGATCCATATAACATTATTGCATCTGTGGTTGTATGTAGAATATGAAATTGAAATGTACAAATGAAACAATATTAAAGTGTGTCTGTAGTGGATATATTTGCTCTTATACAATAAAGAAGGCTCTGGAAGAAACATTTTCCTTGCTATTCAAAATAGTCAGCATTTTTTTCCCCAGTGGAATTACATACTGGGCTTCTGATTATGTACAGTCAAACTGTACTTCATTATCTTTATCTTGAAAACGAAGTAGCATATTTTGTGTTTCTATTGAGGACTTTAAGAAAATTTGGAACTCAGAGATATTAAAATGTTAATGAAATACTTTATTAGTTGTAAAAGAAGAAAAACTATATGCTATATAGAGAAGAAAAAGAAGAGAAAATGGCTATATGTCTACTTTGAATAGTTTTAAGTGACATGTTATTTATTTAGGAAAAGTAAGGCTTCAGAAAGAAAATGGCTGTAGTACTCAGGAATACACTTGGTCTCTAAGACTTTCTAATCATAGGAAAACTTAGTCCAATTACTGTGTTTTCTTACCAAAACCTAAAATGAATTTTATCTAGAAAATTACTATTTTTTTCTCTGCCTACTGAAACAGTGAACAGTAAAGTACTGCAATATTTATATGTTGCAATTCAGAATTTCTCTACCCCATGCCAATAAAAAAATATTTGACAAACATCATGTTTCGCAAAGTTTCCCTTGAAAAGTGACATATCAACCCAAAATTTCATTTGGAGATTTTGAGTTAAGTTATACCAGGTAAAAAGTATATTAATATGAAAAATCTGAACAGAGTTCATCAAACATAGAAGATGAAATGTAAATTACTTAAATGTTCAGTCAATGTCCATTAATGCAAAAATATGCTATTCTGTTTCCAAAGCTTACCTTTACTTCCAAATCTGTTTTTCAATTGGAATACATTTGCTGAATTCCTATTTCAGTGGGTATTGCTCTAGTGTTTGAAGACTTGTTCTTTTCTCCTTTGACTTAATATGAATACAACAGAAAACTCCTGGGAAAAAAGGTGACCAAATACTTCTCACCTTGGAAGGTCAACTGAAATAATTCTACAAACATTTATGCTGGATTATAACACTGATGCACTTTCTGAAACACCATAAATTTTGAAAGCTTGCTTACAGCATGCTTTTTTAAAATCGAGTGTGCATTCTTCCTTTCCTTGGGCTCAGTGTGCCAAAAGTTGTTTGAGAGAGAAGTATTAGTTGATCTGACATAGTCACACATATCCCTTAGTCTATCCAATACCTTTGGGGAGAATAAATATCAAATTCTTTGTCTTCAGAGAGAGGAAAAGACTCTGTGGCAAGGTGATACTGGCAAGTAACCTAGAGATTATACAGAACAGTTTCAGTAATCTAGGTGCATAAGAAAATTTAATGTACTGTAAAACATTTTAGACCTGAAAAGAAAAAAGGGCAGAAGAAGCTGAGAGAACCTTAAGGGGTCATTTAATCTATCCTTCTGTCCCAAGAGAGAATTAGGCATTGCTACATCACTTCTGTCAGATACTCACCATCTGTTCTAAAGGGCTTTAATGATAGGGAAAGCCACAGCCTCCCCAGGCAATCTATTACATTTCTTGCTATCCTTAGTGATAGAAAAATTTCTCCAGTGTCTAACCTGACATCCTGGCTGCAATTTATGACCAGTTTTTCTTGTTCTATACCTCACAGAAAACGGAGAAAACCTCCAAAAACCTAATCCATTTTGCTTGGCAAAACATTGCTAAAACTGTGATTAATTCAATCTTTCCTTTCTCCTACTCAAGAGTCTTTCCATATCTTTCCCAATCTTTCTGAACTTTGTCACTAACCAATGCTCCTGGAGAAATTTTAGTGATGTTGAGTGCATCAGAAGGATAATGTTAGTAAATATTCCTGCCTATTCTTCTATTCATGCAGCAAAATATGAGGCATACTACTGTTTTAAGCATTATGATGATTTTGATTCATGCTTAGCTCTCTGAAACCTTTCTGCAGAACTCTTACACACATGTTCATTTACTTTATAGACTGAGCACAGTAAAATATTCCTCCACTCATATGGTGTAGCTCTCCTAAGTGAAATAAAGGAGTTTTTTTTTTGTTTTGTTTGTTTGTTTTGAACCTTATCTCTGGAGTTTTTTTAAGATTGTGGAATTCTAACCTTCTATTTCAGCCCATACAAACTGTCCCAAAGTTTGATATAATCCAAATTTAGTCCAGAACTCTCTATTCTATTGGCCAGATTATTTAAGAAATAATCTTTTACCAGACTAAGAACCTACCCTTAAATCCTTCCATTTTTCTGAACCTCCAGTAAATCTTTCAATATGGTTCCAAAGAGCTGCACTATAGTTTCTCTTAAATGGCTCTCAAACTTATTACCTGAACATCAAAAGCTGTATTCAAGAAAAGACTGGGCATCCGTTACTTCTCTTTGACATACAAGGCCAGTTAAAATGTCAAAAAATTAATTAAAGTTATTTGTCAAAAACTGTTCCTGACAGGTCTGTGCAGACTATTATTTTTCTATCTTCCATGTGCTTTTCAAATACTTTGCATTTTTTAATGTTTTTCATTTTCTGTTTTCATTTCCTGTCACCTGTTTATTGGCATAATACATAAAATTATAAATTCACATTAATCTTTAATGAAAGGCAGATAGATATATGAAACTACTTACAAGAAAACAGATAGAATACCTGTGAAAATATATGGAAGGTTTATTATTTGTGCGTTCTGTAATTGCATCATTCTGCATGTTAATTACTGTAAGTTTAGGGGGTTGCTTATAAATTAACTAGATGTTTGCTTTAGTTAGACATTGGAATTATGTCTTGCAAAATCTGAGAAAGTCCAACAAAAGTTCAAGATTACTTTTTTTTGCAGCCATTCAAATACCTTGTGAATTAATTTCTAGCAAGTTCTAGCAAGAGAAGCAAATAGCTTTTGAAGTAACGTAGCGGCCTGTTTTCTATCTTTTTATTTATTGTTAATATTAATTTGTTCTGTAATGGTTTTTCCCAAGTTCCCCCCTGTATTTCTCCCCATTTGGTTTCCCCCTGCCTTTGTTCTCCACAGCCTGTCACTCTCTGGGAAGCCTCTCCTCTCCTTCCAGAGTGTTTGGAGAGACTCGGTCCCAGATTGGAGCAGGCTGGGGAACCCCCACCCCTCCTTTCCCATTCACTGTCTGTGTGACATCCATATTTCCCTTATTGGCTTTCCCTCTTGTGTCCACCCCCTTCTCCCAACCCCATATAAGCTGTAACCACACCTTGGGCGGAGACACTCTCGAGAGAGGCTCAGAGAGAAGTGTGGCTCCCCTGCGAAAGGCAGGTGACAATAAAAACCATCTAGCCACAAAGTAGCCTCCTCGCTTCCTACCTTTGTCAAGCCTCACCGACATCTCTCGTGCAGCTCTGACCCACCGGGGGGGTGATGGCCGGTCTGCCGGCTGCTACCAACTGAGTTTGGAAGTATCCCGAGCCAGGGCTAGCCGGGAACAGCTGGAAGCCACTTTCCAGCCAGGCTCGAGGGATATTTTCAAAGTAACATGAATTTTCTTTCTAGCTCCTTTTCTGAATTCCTAAGCAATTTGCCAGTTCATTACATTATAGAAATGGCTTTCTTCTCCTTATCAAATTGGTGATGTGTATATATATATATATATTTTTTTTTTTTTTAACCTCAGTTTTAGACATTTAATCTGATTTGGAGAAGTTCAATTTGAAAATATTTCAATCACTAGCATTTTTTTCTGTTCACCATGAAATTTTCATAGGTAGATTAATAAACCATGTGAAGCACAGCAAGTATATGTTTTTGTATGGACATGTGTAACAGGTGCATGTGTGGGTATTCTGTTCATGAAAAAAGAACTGTAATTTTTTTCCTATCTACTTACAAGTTTAAACAGTGTCAATTCATAGATTCAGTGTAAAGGAAGAAATACCTGTCCAATTTTTACTTTATCTTGAAATAAAATGAATGAAATATGATCCTATATCTTGGTTGTTTCACTGACAGATTTCCTTGACAGAAATCTTTAGCAGAAATACATCCTTTGACTATCACTGCATTCTTACCCTCACTTTTATGTCATTCTTAGTACAGTATCCTCTATGTCTTAGTTCATGCTGTCTCTGATAGTTCCTAGCAACAGCTGCTTGCCATTATAGGGGGCAACACCATGGTAAATAGCAAGGAAACAGCCAGCTCTCTGAGAAAGTGGGCAGTGTTTCCTTACAAGGCAAGAAATACAGAAATTTTTGAATAGTTTTTTCATTGATCCAGGACAGTAGAGCTTAAACATAATCATGCAAATTAGAGTTTACAAGAAAAGAGTAAGTTTTGAATGCTGTTAATGAAAAGCAAATTATGCATGAATTTTCACTTGTTCTTGAGGTTCTGATCATATAGAAATGAATCCTTATAAGAAGAGAATGGAAGCTTTTCTGCCGTTCATTAACATCTTAAATGAAAATGCAGTGAGTACAATTTTCTGGTACATTTATGAACAAACAATTGTTTACATTTAATTTATTTATAAATTTACATTTATAAATGTATTATTTACATTTATAAATGTATTATTCCTTTTCCTGTACAAATACATTGTACAGGAAAAGGAATAATAGTAAAACCTGAACACAGTGGATTTGAATAAAAAAGAGAGAGTGAAAATAAGATTTTTACATTATTACATTTTCTAGTGATGAGGCAGAGTGACCACTTCAGTGAAAGATGTTTCTTTATTCTTGCTTTGTTTGTTTTTTTTTTTTTAATTATTCCATAGTTCCTCATCTATGCTATTGAATATCTAAAAAAAAAAAAAAAACAACCAAAACCCAAACCCAATCAAAAACCCAAAATAAATAATTAAAAAAAAATCATATAATCTTGACCGTAGTGATTATGAATAAGTAACACTATTAAATATACATCTCTTGTAGGAACCTATGGAAAGATATATGAATCAGTTCAATATGAAAAGAAAAATGAATCAATCAATATGAAAAAAAGAAAAATAATTATTTATACCTAATTACTTTGACACTACCAAAGTAGCGTAGTTTTTTTATTCTGTGGATTTTTTTAGAGAAATCCATTGAAAGTAAAGCTCAAACTACAAAAGGAAGTCTGTGAAGTCAGTAGAACAGTATTTGGCTTTATGATTCTGGGTAAGAGATTAGTCTAATTTAGTAGCTGGAATTTACACTTAATTTCAATTTCTAGGTGTTCTATCCAGTTTTTGGGTGAAGGAGGGAGGGGAATAAAAATTTCAGATGTGAATAAGAGACTTTGTTTTCAACATTATTTTGCTTCTATGTGTCTCTGAAATTTAATGGGGAATTTGTCCATAAATCAAAAGGAACTGATAGTAAATTACTGTAATAACTAAAAGAAGTCACTAGAGGTAGTGTCAAAACTGCTGCTTATCCTAGTAATCAAAAACCTCACAAATAACAAAAAATGCACAAAACCCCAAAAACCTTTTAAAAGATCTTTAATATAATTTCTAAATACCAAATTTTTTATCTGTATTCTCATTGCACGCTCTCATTTTTGATGTGTGCACATGTTAGACACAAAAAGCCAGATATTCTCAAAGCCTGCATGAGCATATTATAAAACTAGCCATCTAACCTCCTCACATACACTACTATTATTGACAATTTGCTGACAAAACCTGAAATGTCTTTGTCCCAAGTTTATTTTGCCTATGGGAATGTTGCCATTTCTCTCTTGCCCCATCACATACCTGAGATTCATAATCATGGTGTCTCTTCAGTTTTGATATGCTGTTTAGAGGATTATTATCTAAAGTGCTTATAAATTCTCTATAGTCAGTTAGGTACACTTGGTACCTTGGCTTGCACTGCATTGAATCAGGGGTATCCCAAGTCAACCAAAATTAGAAGACAGACCTGTCAATAGGAAACACAGCACTGTTGTGTAAGATAAATTAAATGCCAGGCTACTTTTACATGGGGAAGAAATGGAGACATTATCTCCTACATTCATACAAGAGTGGCCCAGGCTCTTGGGTGGAAATAGCTACCAGCAGCCCTTGAGGTGCATATAAAAAACTTTACTCTTTTTCAACAATTCAACGACTTGGCTTTGAACATTCTCTGTGCATCAGGTGGGCCAATTTGAACTCAGGTCTAAATCTTACTTCCAAAGGGCTGCTTTTATGTCCCTGCCTGCCTCAGTCTACAATCAAGCTGCTCCAAAATTCACATGCTTGGTGGTTCATAAGGAAACATTATCTTCCCCTTCAAATTCCTCGCCTCAAGTGGAATAAAACAGTAGAAATATTTTTGATTTTGCAGATGCTGTAAATAAAGTATAAATAACTAATTAATAATTTTAAATTCTTTGCCTAACAAGCTTGTTTAAGATGAGAGAGAACCATTCTTGTAATTATGTCAGTATAGTTATGTTTGAATCACCATTTAGAATCTCAGCTTTAGGAAATGAAGGGTAAAGGTGGTTCTGTGAATCTGTAACCTTCTGCACAGGTATTTTTAATGTAAGAAATATATTTGGAAATAAGCTAAAAAAGTGAAATTGTTTTTGGGAATTTTTCTTGGGAGTAGCTAACTAATGGGAAAAAAGTACAGTTCAAGCTTTTGGTATGGAAATATTTTATTATTTACCAAACATTTTACAGAATTGCCATATAGACAACTACTTTAATTTATCTTCCATTTCAGTTGTTATCTGAAATCATATTTTGAAGTGTTGGATCTTCAAGCAAAATAAAACTATTACCTCATCTGGTCAGTTGTTTGTGTTTTAAAAATAGCATTAGACAAAAAAAAATTAAGAATATTCATTACCAAAGAATCAATTCTGTAACACAATGAAAGACACTGTTGTTTTTTAATGGAAAGGAAAATGAAAACTTGATGCTGTTAAAATCAATAAGTGAATTTGATTATTTTTATCCCCAAAAGATTTATAAAACCTTGGTTATATTGTACTTTAGGAAATACTTTATGTTAAATCATTACATAGACCTACTTGGAAAACATGAAATGTCTCTTTCTCAATTTTCAGTTGTTTATTTAATGCAATGATAGTTCTGGGTGAATATAGAAGCTTTATGAAACTCATATAATAGCTACTTAATATATCAAAGAAGACATAATCAAATTTCTTACTCTTCAGTATTCTTTCTGAAAATTTGGGGTAAAAATGAGCATTAAATTTTTGGCATTTTATTGTATATTTAGAAGGTATTCAAGGGATACTGTGAATTGTGCCTTGTACAGAAAATTTCATAAAGCAATCTGTAATGACAATTTATAAGTTGATTTCAATTATTCAGTAATAAATATAGGAATTAAAGCTTCACCAGAAGCTACAAATGAGAAATTTTCTGAAGGAGGATGAGAACACCTAATTTTTCTTTAATTTAAATACCTTTATATTCACAAAAGAATAATAGAAATTAAAAAAAAATAAAACAACCCACAAAACGAATGGGATTAAAGAACTTAAATTACTCAAGGCATGAAGTGTGACAATAATCTGTCTACAGGGGGGTTTCATTATTTTTCTGTGACATTATAAGAAGCAAGACTAGGGTAAATTAAGACTTGCTAGGAGATACAGTGTTTGAAAATACTGGCCAATGGCAGGGTTTTCCTAGAAATTAGTTCTTTTTCATGAATGCAGATCTGTCTAAATTGAGTCTCATGCCTCAGAGAAGTTCAACTGTCTTGGGCATTTGCTTGTCTTTCTTCCTTTAAGTAAGGACCATCCTATATTTCTCTTCTTTGTCCCGTTCTACCCTTTCACCATAAATTTTACTTACATCTACAGTGCAATTACAAATCTGTCAATATTCTTTGCAAGCAAGCCATAAGGAGCTCCTGATGAAACCCATCATTAAAAATATAATTTGAAAAGATTGAGATCTTATGGTGTTTAGTATTTCTATACATGTTTTATAGAAAGCAAGGTAGTGGATCTTTTTACATTTCAATCTAAACCACATTAGCTGAAATGTGTCTTCCATATCCATTTTTAGCGAAATCTGTCTTGTCTTTGAGAACTCATGAACAGTGAGCCCTTTCTAATCTTTACAGAGTGCTAGCTTTTACTGAAATGGTTTTGCTGTTGCTATCAATTCAGTTGTACGTGCTTCCATAAAAGAAGAAATCCAGACGTGACAGAGTCTGGATCAAGAGAGAGCATAAACAGGGGCAAGCATAGCTGTGACTGGACTGCAAACTTGCATTCGGATAAGGTATCCCAGGCAGGGACTCAAGACAAAATGCTGAACTGAAAAGGGACTTCTCAGCCCATGGATAGGAGACCCCAGCAGTGTGGTCTCCAGAGGGTGAAGATCCCAGGGGAGGCAGGTCAGGGTGGTTAAGGCCTGTTCAAGCACTCAAGCACTCAAGTTCTAATGGAGATTCACTTTAGTCCATAGTGCAGAATATCCCACAAGTATTTTATCATCTATTCAATTTTGAACCAAACTTATTTGGCTCCCTACTTTCCTGCAAAATTGATATTTTGCAAAGTATTAGTGGTGCTTGTTAAATTTTAGGTCCACTGAATATCCTGTTGCAGTGTTCCAAGAAAGAGAACAAAACCTTTCAGAATATTCTGTCTGTGTGATACATTGCATGTGATCTCTCATTCGCTTCAGACACTGGAGTGTTTGACCTGTTCACCTGTCACCTAAAGACCTTGAGTTTCACCTAGTTAGTTTCTAGCAGGACTCCAAATTTTAATTGTTATAGTTTCCAGGAAATCAAATTGTCCTGGGTTTTTTTTGGCAGGAAACCAAGGCTATGAGTTATGCCAGAGACAGAGAGAGATGTTCAAAATCTGGCATTTTAAATGCTCACTACAGGGGGTGGGTTCTCATTTTCCTTAGATATCACAGTAGTTCACAGAATAGCAAAATACACTCAAGAAGCATGCATAAAAATAATACAGTAAGCAGAGAACAGTCTAATTTTACTAGTTAGAAAAATCTAACAAACTGTGGTAAGTACCTCCTCAGAATTCACCCATAGGCAGGACCAGCCTTGAAGTGATCCAGGTCAAGCCCATTAGAAGATATTTTGGCCCATCTTCCACATGCTGCTAGTAAAGTAATGAGAAAAACAAGCCTGCACATAGAGGGCCTAGGTTCAAACCCTTTCTCTCCCAAAGGTAATTTGAGATCCTGGATGCCTACTTTCCAGGAGATATTCAACAAAACATTGAGTTTTAGCATGTTTTTAGTAGGGGCTTCCTATCTCTCACATTGAAATTCTTTTGCTTCTATTGGAGCAATTTATTTTATGTAGGTAAATAAAGACTCATTTTTGAGGCTAAGGCAGATTTACAAGGGGAGAGTCAAGCTCTATCTAGTGAACATATAAATCTCCTAACAGAAGCGCACCAGTGTTAAAAAATTGTTTTAATATTGAACTATCCTCCTAGATGTCAGCAAAGTCAAAGCTAAACATGCCTAAAAGTATGATGTCTGATTGTTACAGATGTACAAAAGAAGAAATAAGAACTTCAGTATTGTTGTGGTTTGGTACTGGCCAAATGGCAGGAACCCTGAAAATCCTCTTCTCACCCTCTCTTGTTCTCAGCTGGGCAGAGGAGAGGAAAAAAAAATAAGGGTTCATGAGTTGAGATAAGGAGTGGGAGAAAAAAAAACATTCTAAGGGCAAAACAGGTTCAAATTTAAAGGTATAAGGTAAATTTATTATTAATAGAGTCAGAGGAGGATAATGAGAAGTAAAATAACCCTTTAAATTACCTTTTTTCCTCCAGCTCCCAGCGCCTCCCTCCTTCCCTCTGACAGTGCAGGGAGAGAGGGTGTGGGTGTTTTGGTCAGTTTGTCACCTGAGATATTTTTCTGTGCTCTTGGAGAGAGGAGTCTTTCTTCTGCTATGCCGTGAGTCCCTCCCACAGGCAATCAGTCTTCCCAAAAGTGGGTCACTTGTCCATGGGGCGCAGTCCTTGAAAGATAGGATGCTCTAGTTTAGAAGAAAGGACATGGAGGCAGGGGCCCTGTATCTCTATTTGGGTTTCACACTAGATTACAGCTTTCCCTGGCATCCACCCTCTCCGGCATGGGCACTCTTCCCATATGGCTGGAGTTGATCTCTGCATCCCCTGTGTACTTCATGCATTACAGGAGAACAATTTGTTTCACCATAGTCCTCACTATGGCTTACAGAGGAATCTTGGTTCCAACACCTGAAGCACCTCCTTCCCCTCTTTTTTTCTCCACTGACCTTGGTGCTGCCACGTTGTTTTCCCTAACGTGTCTTCACTTCCTTCTCTTCTCTGTCTAGAAGACAAATTGCTGTTCATAGGTACCGTTGTCAACAAGTTCCACTAATTCAAAGAATCCATGGCCAGATCCCATAATGCCAAGTGGTTGATTACGTCCAGGTTCTGCACTGGGGAATTGCTCCCCACATTTCTGCTGCCAGCCAGGCAGCCCCTCTGCCATCACACGTGCAGTGGCGGCCACTGTGGCTATTTAATGCCTCTCTTCATGTGGGGCACTAGGAAAGAGAAGCCACCGATGCCTCCCCTTCCCTTCTGCCCGTAGCATGGCTGGCTAGGGACAGCCAAGCAGGCAAGGCAGTGCTCATGGCAGTGCACTGCTGCTTGCTGGGCTGGGATGGCCCCTGGTGGCAGCACCTCACCATCCCTGGAAAAAAAACAACTGCCTGTGAGCTGTTTTGATTTTCTTCTTAAATATGTCATCACAGAGGAGTTACCAACCTTTCTAATTGGGCTAGCAGCATGTCTGTTTTCAGAGCCATCAGAGACTGGCTCTGTCCAACATGGCAGAAGATTCCAGCAGCTTCTCACAGAAGCCACCTCTGTGGTCTTCCCCTGTTACCAAAAACTACGCCATGCCAAATCAATACAAATATATGCTCCTAAGCAGCAAGACAAACAGCAAGATGTTTCTACTTCAAAGGATGAATGACAACATCTAGTTACTCTGGTATCAAAAACTCCCAAAAGATCTTTCAAAGGACACAGAATATGAACTAGTAAGTACTGAATATTTACCACAACTACTAACAGGACCTGAGTTCTGTGTTTAGAACATGATTATATATAATTACTTATACTTTCTTGGCAGAGAATTATATGCAGTATGGAATGGCACAGCAGAGTGCATGAGGCAATAGTGTAGAGGATAAAGAGCAGAATTATAGTTTGAATTCCTGCACTGACGTTTCTTGACTGTTGACTTCACTGCTTAATTGTCTGATGAGTGTTAAACAAGTCATGTTTCCTACTGTTTTACGACACAAAAACAAATGTCAAAGCTTAAAGATCAAACTCAGCATCAAGCCAACTTTCATGCTGGCAAAAACGTAAGTGGCTTTAGTTCTTCAAAAATTCAAGAACAGGAACAAACAGTGGAAGCTTCTGAATCCTGATTGCCAATAGTGAACCAGGAGTCTGTGGAAATAAAACAGCACATGAATCATCAAAACCAGACCCTAGCAGGAACAGAGATTAAGAGCACCCAAAATACATAGAAAAGACTTTATTTTAAGGCTGTAGTGGTCTAAATTCCAACTTTACACTCTTGGAAATGATCATACTTTTGATGGGTGTCTTTCTTATATGTTTATTTAGGGAACATATCGTTCATCTACTCTCTTTTCAGACTTGTTTTACAGCTTATGTGTCATTGGGATGTGCTTTCTTTTCAACCTTGACAGTTCTGAGAATTCTTTAAAAGCAAAAAGAAGTATCAGAGAGATAATTTCCTTATGGTTTTGACAATGCCATATACAGAAATAAGATCAGCTTTATATCTGACTTTTCAAAGAATCAAGGAAATATTTTTCTCTTTTTTTCATAATTTTGTTCAGAGTTCATGATGAGGAAGCTACCTCTGGCATCCTTACCATTTTTTTAGATATTTTGACATGAATGAGAGAAGATTGCTTGCATTCTTGGCTCACATTGTACTACACTCCATATGACTGTGTTGGAAATATGTTGTCTTGCTATCTCTTAATTATAGGAAATTCTGCAAGAGTATCTTAATTTAGTCATAAATTGTTGTCTCACCAATCATCAGCAATCAATTCACACCAGCGATAATTGATATAATTAGTTAGATGACTGACAATAATTTCTACTCTTTTGCATGTTCCTGTCAAGAAAAAAAAGACCTCTCTCTGTCTCCCCCCTATCTTTTTAATTTCTCTACCTCACATTTATTGTTAAATAAAATCCATATTATTGACTGCAGCATATGAATTAATTTGAACTTTAATTTGGGCAGAGACACCCTTAAATAATAGGGTCTTAACAACCTCATAAACAATTTCTTGGTTTACATTTAACTGGAAAGTTCCTACTCTTTATCTACTTTGTATCTCTTCACCACATTAACCAAAGACATTTGCAAATTCTTGCTCCTCACAAAGCTAAATCTGTCTTCAAGCTGCCTTAGAATTGGGTGCTAGGAATATCCATATCCCTTATACAGAATATTTCATGAGAGCAGAATCTCTAGTGGGGAAAACAGCCCACTTAGATTCCAGCCAAGGCATCCAGGCTGTTGTTTGGTTAGGGTGACCCTTTCTCCTATTTTAGCATTAATTTGAAATTTTATTTTTCCTCAGAAATGTAGATGAAGATTCACTTGTTTAGTTAAACATCTTTGTTCAACAAGTGGCAGCAAGAAATTTGTTTCTCTTTGAAAAATCCAACATCCCTCTTATGTCTCCTCTGTATACACATTTAGACATGGGTTTCTGTTTTCATTGGTAAAGAACAAGAGAAATTAAGAGAAATCTGTTGGTGTCAAATAACTTTGACCTACAGAGTTCAAAATATTGGATAGGTTGAACTGAAGATTGATGCCAGAGAATCAGTTACATTAAGCATAATTTTCTGTAAGAACCAACTTAGGCTAACTGATATGCAGATAATTCTTCTTTCATTTTCTAAGTATTGGAACTACAACAGACTTTTGGAATATCTTAATTTTCCAAGAATTACAGGAGACATAGGATCATAGAACATTCTGAGTTGGAAGGAACCCATAAGTATCATCAAAGTAACTCCTGGTTCTGCACAGGTCAGTCCCAAAGAACCCATCCTGTGCCTAAGAGGATTGCCCAAATGCTTCTCTAAATGCTCCTTGAACTCTAGTGCTGTGATTCCTCCTCATTCCTGAATAGCATCTGTAATTTTCTGATCTTCAGCTATGGTCTATTTGTAGAAGTGCAATATCCCTACAGTCCTTGTGTTTGCTTAATCTGTCTCTAATGAGCTTTGCCTAGGTATTAGTTGCGAAATCTTACATCCAGGAATAACAGAGGTACAACCCAATCAACAGCAATCAGCCATAAGGACACAGAAAGACAACCTTCACCCTGCAGCAACACCATGCAAAAAGTGTTTGTGTTCATGTCACAGCCTGAAGGTAACTCAGTGCAAAACACACAAGTTGTTCTCCAGAAAAAGTTTTATCTTCTAATTGTATATAAACAGATAATAAACATTTAAACACAACACGGTAAAACTATAGGGTTCCCAGTATCCTTTCCTACAGACTTCCATTTAAAAATCCTAAACAAAAGACACTTTTCTTTCTCTGGTGTCTCCTGGTCCACCCCTGGGTGACCTGATTGAGACTGTTAATGCCTTTTTACTAGAGTCAGGACAAAGCAAAGCTCTACTGTTAGTTTTCCCCAATGTTTTATAGCATTGGATGTTTTAACTTGTTTTGAGTTGCTGACCAAGACAAATTCCACTTCCCACTAAAACCTAATGAACAGCAAAATCTAGTAGAGCAAATGTTTTATCAGCATGCTCCTGACAATGCTGTTGTACTTCAGTAGATGGTGTCCAGGGCCAGGCTGAGGTTGGTCCAGCAGAGCCACCAGAGATCCAGAGCAGCTCCCAGCCTTGGGAGCATAAATCTCATGCCTTTTACAATGAGTTTAGCAACCCATCTCATTGCCTTCCTATTGAATTGGAAAAGGTAGGATTTCCTTTTATAAAGTGTGTCCCTACATCCTGTTTTGTTAAGATTTTACAAAATGACTGACATTTGTTTTTTGGATGAAGAGTAATTTATCCAGGTGTTTTGATTGGTGAGGCATGCAGGTTTGAGTTTTGGGGTTCGGTTTCTGGGTTTCTTTCACCAGGGCACTGCCTGCAGAACAAAGTATTCCTATTAATTTTGGAAGACAGAGAAGTAAGTTTTGCTGTCATCCTGGAGGACATAACCAAGGAAAGTCCAAACTCTTGTTCTGAAATGCTCTAACAGAGCACCTCTGGAAACTTCACTGCCTTTTCCTCAGGATGGCACTCCAAGTCAGGTCTGAATAGGTAAGAGCTCCTGTCATGGGTGCTTGCCTTCCTCATGTGCTTAATAATAGAATATAATGAGCTGTGGCTGAGAGAACAACACAACCCCTGGGTATAATAAACCAGTTCCAATGGGGCATAAAAAGAAAGAACAGACTATGGTGAGCCTAGATGCTGGCCACAGATCAACGAGCGGCTAGAGAACGATACCCTAGCATTTTAGAAACATATACTGGGATATCATCATTGACTGATTTGATTGGCAGCTTGTGTTGACATCTGCCTAAAAGCCTTCAGTAGTAAAAATTGGTGGAATACCATTGCTTGGCCATCCAGCACCATGTAGAAGCAAAATGCCTGAGGTGAAGCAACTTCACACTGGTACCAAGGCGCTGTCTAGACCCTGACACTCAGACTGGCTGCAGCAAGTGTTGCAGTTTCCCTAGATTCAGCAATGCCAAGTCACTGGAGAGATGTATAGAGCAGTTCTCAGTTACTGCAGGTACATTTGTGCAGAGAGAGTGCAAAGATTTTTCCTGATAGAGGTGGTCATTTGGACCATTTAATTAGTTCAACTTAACAGCTTCATGTTGTCTGATGTTCATGTTTCTCTTTAGTTAGTTTTATTATATTTGCTTGGGGAAAAAACGTATTTATTAAAACCCTTACATGTTTTCTTTAAAAAGAACCTCCTGTGATAGAGGTGGTATCTTCTAAGGTCCAAGTTCAGGACAAAATTACTATTATTCTTCAGGGTCTGCTAGTTTTCTGTTTCAAAGCTTCTTTTTAAAGTTAGGATACCTTTTCAATATACTGATATTTTTTCTCATCATCCTTTCCACTCTCTTCAGAAAGTCATAAATATTTATGATTTGTGACTCCTGGCAAAGATATAGACAAAATCCCTAGCATCTAAAAATGGATTTCAATGGAAGCTACATGCTCAAGATTCTTCCTATTTAGCCTGTTGGGAACTGGGTTGCTATTAAGACTTGAAAACATTTATCAACAAATGGCTAAATCATCTCTGTGTATTCTATTTTTAATTAATTCATGTATCAACAAAAGTTGGGGGAAGAAAAATTTCCTTTCTAGACATTCTGCTGGTAATTTTTCCAACTTTAAGAAGTATTTCCAATTAAATTCTCTCTTCTTTAGAACCCACCTTTGGTTGTAATAAAATAAACAGCAAAATTCTCTTGGGTAAATCAGAGCTGCATCATAAATCCTGAATGATTTGGAAGGAATAGAACTCCTTTTTACTCTAGACCTGCTCTAAGTCAGCATGCTGCAAAAGATATTTTTACATCATAAAATTTGTTCCTGAAAGGCCCTGTCTCAAAAATTTGTGGAGAACAGTTTTTCAAGTGGTAGACAGTTTCATCTTTTCTGAGATTTCTAGATGTGTCTCCCTGGATTTGCAAATTCCTTTACCTTAAAGGAACCTATGTGAGGAAAAGGAAAAAGTATTTGAGATTAAATTAGGTAAATTACTAAGGGTAAGGAGAGTTCATTGTTTATCTAAAATGGAAAGCAATAGCTTTATATAATCTTGATCATTTCCCAGACAGTAAGGAAAATGTGTAGGTTAGCAACTGAATAGTGAAAGGTGGTAGGTACAATTTTACAGTGCTTCCTTGGAAGAATAGACCAGTTTTGCAGTAGTTTTTTAATTCATAGATCTAGTTATCTCACATTTTATATTTTTTTTCCACAAGCTTCACAGAAAGAAAGCCTGCTCAATCATTTTTGAAACCATCTAAGTCAGGCACAGGGTCTGTGATTCTTGGCATTGTCCTGTGCAAGTCCAGGAGTCAACAGTCCTTCTAGGTCCCTTCAACTAAGGACATGTTTGTCCATGCCACTAGAGAGTCCATAAACCTGTTCAACAATCTTTATTTTTGTTTCAATTTTTTTTGGCTTAAAGCCTTTTTAGTTATTCTTCCCACACAAATCTGACAACATTTACCACCCCTCTGCCATTTGCTATTTTACCTGTACCTGGTTCCTTAATAGGAAAGAGAAAAAATTAATAAACCAAATGGTTTTATGGGAATATTCAACATATCCCATGAAGACACAAAAACACCACAGTAAAAATGAAGACACAAATTATAGATATTGAAATTAAGGCAATTTTTTTCCAAAAAAAAATTATTTAGTGCTATTTCATATTTGCAATATGAGCTTATATTCCTAAGCTTAGCATTGGACTCCAGAGTGCACAGGTATCAAAATTACTTTTAGAGCAGAGTATCAAACTGCTTCCTCAAAGATGCCTTTTATACAATATGAACCTCACATTATTTTTTTCCTGTTGCTTAAATATTGAATTGTGTTGGCTCTAAACTAAGATTTGCAGTGATACAAAAATATTAGCCTTTACTCTTAGTATTATTGTGTCTATAATTTGGATTTACATTTTCTTGTAGCTTACTAAACCAAAAACAAAACTGGCAACAACACTAATACTCTATCTTTTTTCCCTTCTTTCTTACAGTAGCTTACTGTAGCTTCATGGGTAAAACTGGAAGCTCTTAGTATAATTTTCTTACCTTATACAAGATTCTCAAATTTTTTCCCAGATTTCTTTTTGCATATCTGAAGGTCTAAAATATACCAGAGGCCATCTTCTTAAGCATCCTAACAATTGCAACAATTACAACATCCTTACACACCCTAACAACTGGTAGCTGGACTGGGGAAAGGACCTGAATACAAGGTTATTGGAAGGACAGGCCTGTGCTAATGAGATAGTTCAGTATCTACTGTTCTGGAAAGCATGGGCCTAGGAAACATGCACAGATTTTCATAATTTGGACCAACACACTGGATTATGAGCTCTTATTAAACGTGGCCAGGATTGGAATTTGAAAATCTTTCAGAAGATGTACAGATGTTTGTGATGTACTTCTTATGTACGCTGTTTAGTGAGCTAACACAAATAGTAAGAGATAGCCCAAAGCTTCTATACCATTGAAAACATTAGATTTGCTCATGTTGTGTTAATGGTGTTTGTTGATGACAAGATAGAGGAATCAAACCATGAAACCATGAAAGATTCACAGATTTAGTGATTGCCAGCAAAGGGCAAAAGTTCCCCCTTGTCTCCATCCCTAACTAGTCAAATAAACAATGTTTGTTTCTTTCACTTTTGCAGAAGCGTTAATATTGATCCCAGCTAGAAGCAGGGCATCAGAAAAGATGTGACGAGTGACATTAGACCATTTAGTCTATACAACTCACTGTAGTAGTAAGTTTTGTCTCTTAGGTTTCGGAATTAGACCAAGACTTTGAAGATGTTTCCCTGGCATCAGGGAGGCCAACACAGATCATGTGGGCTCACCTCATGGTTTACTTCCTGCTATTTCAGGAATTCAAGATGCTGGCAGCTTCTTTGCCCTCCACACCTTAGGTATGGGGTTTGTTTTCTTTTTTCTTTTTTCCTATTATTCTCCTGCATCCTCTGAAAACTTCTAATTTTAATATATATTTGCTACGAAACTTGATTTATTGTTCTGTTGTACTTAGGTCTACTGAATATCTAAGATTATTTTACAGGTAGGATTCAAGTGTCAATCTTTCCATGAAAAATGTTTTATTAAAGGGCAATGACAAAATCTTTTCCAACAAGAGGAGAATTAGCAAGTGGTAATAAAAGATGAGTTTTTAAACTATACCAAAACCAAATGGAAAAATGAAGAATACAAAAAATCACTTTGCACCTATCACATAGGGGGAATTTATGAACATGAAAAGACAAAGCAGGTCCTGAACTGGGAAGCAATGCTATGCAGATGGATTCCAAAGGGATGGAGTTTTTACTGGTGGATTTAACAGAAAACTCAGGATAATTAAATGGATGTAAACAGGCAACAGTTGGTTTTAGGCCCCCTGTTTTATGGCAAAACAAAAAGGCATAATGGCTGCAGTTAAAACATTTGGGTGTTAAATTTCAAGCAGAGTCTAAGAGTGCTCTGTGGTGAAGGCAGTCAGCAAGGGGTATCAATTATAGAAGTCAGGGTCTGAGAGATGTAACATTTAACAAATTAGTTCAATAAAATTGCTGTCCACGGTACAGTGAGGATTTCTTAGACTTCTGAGTATTATGTCAGCCATCTAAACAAGAAACAGGTTTGGAATGGCACTTCATTTCTAAAAATTCCCAAACAACTTAGAAAACTCCACAGAGGAATGGGATGGAATCATGAGACCATATTACCTGTCCCACTGTGTACAAAGTAGAGAGGAGACAATCTATCAAAAGAAAAGGATGTGTTATTCCATTGCTTTTCTGGGCTGTTGAAATAGACTGTTTCCTAGGAGTCTTGGGATGCCTTAAGTAAAAATTAGTAGTTTAGAGATTAACAGACTTAACTTCTACTTGGAACCTTGATTTTCTGTTTCAGCAATCTTACTCAAATACATGCTGGGTACTTTTCATGAAGGGGGGTTGATTAGCCTATGCTCACTGACTATGTGGTTCACGCCTTTCACAATTGTATGGGCTGTTCTTCTGACAAATATAAGAATCTATGATATGCAATCTAAAGTTAGAAACACTAAAGCCCTTCCTATTTCCTGTACTGTAGAAAACAAAAGCCTTAATAAAAAAGGAAAGTGCTGTTGCACTGAATAAAAAAGAAAAAGACAAAGTAATGACCTCTCAAATTTAGTAATAAAACTAATCCATGAAGAAAAATATTTTTCCCCTCTAAATTTGTATTAAATATTGTGAGGCTTAAACAAAATGTAAACTTAAGGATGAATGAAGATCAGAAGTTGTGACCTAAATATTTTTCTAATCTTCATAAGCAGATCTGCCCTGATTTCAATTACGTTTGTGAAGACATTCATGAAGCCAGCCTTTCCACCCCTATGATGCCGTTATGACATCATCATGCCTCTATTCATGGAAACACTAAATATTTGCAGTTTAAGACCATATTGAGACTGTTTTCCAACAAACTTTATTCCTTTCTCCTTCACAAGACTGATTTCTCTATAAATACATTAAATTCTGTAAAGAGGTTTTTTAATCTAAAACATTTCAACTTCTGTCATTTAAGTAAAGAATGGAAACTACATGGTTTTCAACCAAACTTTAACTCTTTTTAATGATCATTTATAATAAACATATCTTTTAGCATCATTGTGTTAATTTGATAAATTTCATATGTTCCAAATTATAGTCTCCTACAAGCAACCATGAACACAAGACTTGTTCAGTTTTCAAAACACAGCATTGTCTTTCAAAGTATCAGGCAGGCTCAACAATTCCTTGGGGAATTATTCTCTGAAGGGAAGATAGCAGAAGTAGTGATGTAAAGAATGCAAAAAAGGGGAAAAAGCAAAAGAATGCAAATAGGGTGTGTAACAGAAATGTAAGCTGTTCCATAAATTATCACATGGAAAAAAAATATGTAATGAAAAACTGCGTTTTTTAACCCTAGCAAAAGATCTTAAAAAATTGTGTAAGACTCTAAAATGGGAAATGAGGCTGACAAAGAACTGTTCATGAGAAATGATTCAAGTAGAATCTTGGCAATGCACAAGGTTAAGACATTTTTAAAAAAAGTGCTGTAAAAGCACGAGCTAAACGCTGGACGTGTAAAAATCCCTACTGTGACTGTAGCCTAACGGAATTTGGACTTATTTTACTGAGAAAATGAATGTTGTATGCCATATTTGTTACTGAGTTTCACTTAATTAACTATGAACATAATCATTAAGTATCTTCCGGACTTCATGTTTATTATATAATACATAGAGAAATGTTTTGACTTAGGATTAACAGCTTTCCATTTAACTCTTTCCACTTCCTTCAAAACAAGTGCTAGAATAGTGCACTACTGCATGAAAAATTGTCAGCAAGAATCAGTGACTCAAAGTTTCTGTATGAAGCATCCAAGTATATATATATTGCATTTTAAACACAATTATTCTAATAGCGTAAAGACAACTTCGAACTTCTTTTTTCATTTGTTTCTAAATAAGGTTTAATGAGATTAAACATCTGATTTCAAACAAATCTCTTTTTTTATTTTTCTTTCATGGCAATTCCAACCCAACCTCAAATGGAAAAGAAAAATCTGTCCATTTAAACAGGAAGAGGAATTGGAACTTGTTTGCCTTAATAAGTGGTAATTCAAATCAGGGTACCTTAAGAAAATACTAATTTTGATGCACATACTGTTTTAGATGCAATTTAAGAAGAACGACAAGGAAGAAATTTCATACTACCTATATGTAATCATCACACATAAAACAAGACTATCTTAGGGTCAAAGGTCTATCAAATGCGAGATAATAAATGGCTATACTCTAATGAGAAAAAGTGAAAGGTGATCATGACTAACATGACAACACTTAATTTCTGATCACACCTCCTCTCTCGAATGAAGTTTAAAAATCATTTTTTTACTTGTGAAAGTATGGCAGACTCGCTTGAATACTTAATTTGGTGTGTTTTCACACAGTAGAATATTCTAAGGCAAAAAGTCATTTTAATTTAAAAGGAAAAGAGGAAAAAAGCCTAGGTTTCTATCTTTTTATCCCATTCCTACTGTCAGCCCTGACTGTGAGAAGAAATTTGTTTGTTTCCAAAATACATCCAATATTCATTGGAAATAAAGTTGTCTTTCAATGGCTTATACCTGGAGTCCTACCCCACAACTGAAGAGTACAAAGAATTGTAAGCATCTGTTCTCCAGCTGTACAGTTAAGAAAGTGAACATGTATAGTTTGCTGTTCAATAGAATTCCCAGGTCTTCCTCTTAGTGACACCAGTTCTTATTTCTACCAATTTCCTTTTGAAAAAGCAAATACTTACAGGTAGTATAAACAGGTCATAGCCTGTTTAAAATGAGAAGTCATTCAGAATAGAAAAAAAAATGATGAAAAGAAAACACAAGAACACTTCAAAGATTCTTCCGCCTAATTTTTTTCTTCCATTGAAAAATGTGTCAACTGAACAGGGATGTTGCTTTGAAAAAATGTGTAATCTATATCTATTCCTTTCATTTTTCTTTTCTACTACTTTTGGAAAAAATTTTATCATCTCTTTTTTGATTATCCCATTTGACTCTTAAGGCACTTATAAATGCCATTTAAAGGCAAGTCAAAGATTACCCCTCTATATGTAGAATTGATTTTCCTTATTCATCTTGTGGTTTTGTTTGCTTTGAACTTTTTTCCCCTTCGCTTATAAGAGGAAATCTGGGGAATTGTTATTTTCCCTTGTTATTACTAAGAAAAGGTTAAGGAAGTATTCTTCAATATATTTTTGCAGATGAGTCTTGGTTGAAGTTTATCTCCAATGTAACCTATTAGAAGTAAATGAGATTTTTTTTTCTTCCTGCACCAAAGACCTGACATTTTATCTATGTGCACAGTGGGTTTAATGCATATTCTTTTTTATAACCACTGAGTTCCGCTCAGATCCTCTGAATTTTCCCAGTGATATAAACTGTCCTTTTGTTTCTTTTTCAGTCTCAGTCAAAGTGAAGTAAAACTTTACTAACAATCAGTCACACTCTTACAGAAATGGTACAATGAAGACAAAACTCTCCCAATACAGCAGAAACTCCCACAGAAGAAAGCCCCTCTCAGCTCTAACATGAGCACCTGTAATATCATTGGGCCAGTAAAAAGCTTGGGGCTCTAACTGATAAGCTAGCATCCATGTATTTTTGTATCCTATGCAGAGCTTCCAGCCCTTGACAAGTACTAAGAAATTATTATTGTGTCAGAGAATGGTATAGTGCTGTAATGAAATAATAATAATAATAATAATAATAATATAAAGTTCTATTATATGAAATTGGCTTTATGATAAGTAGCTGTGTCTTAATGGAGAGAATGATAATGGAAGTGCATCCTATCTTTTTCTCAATGTCCAATTAACTTGTAGTTAATCTGGTACACTGGTTTTAGAGAGAGCTACTTGTTTTTAAATTTTTTGGTAGCTTCTCTCTACCTTTGCATTTGGAGTGCAAAGGGACATGTCTCTCATTATTGTTTTGACTAGCCTGACACCCTGGGAAACCTTCTCATGACTAATGTGCCACAGAAAGGGCAAATAAAATTGATCTGCAATTGTCATCCTAAAGAAAATCTTGATGTGAAGCTGGCCACTCACATTAAAAAAAACCTAAACAACTGCTGCTACTAAAAACCTGAAAAAAGGGAATGAAGTTGCCATAGTAATAAACAAACCTGAGCTTTATCATAGAAGATAGTGTATTTGATTTTAGGATATTTGATTTTAGGCATAACAGATAAGTGTAGTCCAAGAGGGGTAGACCTAGAAGAGAAATTCTGAAGACTTATTTAAATCAGTGAGGAATGGATTATGAAAATAATTGTGGACAACATTTGCTTCTTTTTTTTTTTTTTTTTTCTATATTCATTGGCTGTAGCAAATATTTGAGAGAATTCCTCTAGAAGCTGATAATTGCTCCTTTTCCTAGATTTGGCCGAGAAAGCTTAAGAGAAGAAAGTTCTCAGAAATGTCAGGAGGGGTCAAATAGAAAAAAAAGGGTCAGAAAGTCAAAGAAAAAAACAACTGGGAACCAGTGCAGAGTAGTTACCCCTGCACTTTGGGAAGCTTTTATAGAGTTTGTTGCAACTCAGTAAGCCACCGAGACCTCTGACAGTGTGAATGCAAGAGCACACTCAAAGAAATGTTTATAAACTTTATCTTACTGCTATTCATCTGGCATAGTTTATTTAAGATTTCTCTGTTTAGAATCTTAAAATATCCGAGTTTAGATTCCAAGTCATGCTGTTTTACTTGGAAAATTTTCTGACCTGTTTTGAAACGCTTAGTGTGAGGAAGGAAGTCAGATAAACCTCAGCTCTGGGCCAATAGTAATAGTATTAGGTAATGAGAAAAATCACCATCAGAGGCAATAATCTATTGCCTAGGTGATGATAAACATTTAAAACGCATTAGTAAACATTTTCCCATATGTAAGTTGTAGATGATCTATTTTCCTAGTTTCTATAACTATTCTTTTTGGTTCTTTGGGATCACCCTAGGAAACCAAAATCCCTAAGGAATTCATGCATAAATAAGCTACTGATAAAATATTTAGAAGTCGCTGGTGACAATCAAAGAATATTGCTGCAAAAGACACAGAGTATGAAAATTTGTCTTTATGTCTGCTTCAAGCTGTGTTCACTACAAATAAACCCAGTGTCACTATAGCCCCTGAAGAAGATTTAAACCAATTTTTTTTTAAGTTGCTGTTACTAGCCAATTGAATATAATGAGATTTCGAGTAACTGTTTAGTAAAACTTTCCAGAATGTATGGCTGATCTTTGAGGGTTATATTTCTTCACTGAGAATGCTCTGTGGTGTTTTACAAAGAAGTTTGGTCAGCCTAACACATAAGTTGCTAAAGCTCATATTCTTTCTCCAAGCTACTATTTTTTTTATTAAGTCCATGTAATATTTATTTAAATATTAGATATTTGAAATTAAGTAAACATTGTATCAAGTTTATAAACCAAATTAAAAATTAGCTTTCACTAATTTCACATAATAAATGCTTGGTAAAAAATGGAAAATCTTTTAGAAGTATTTAAAAAATCCCAAGCATCTTCTATATTTGACTTAATTTTTCATGGTTTATTTCAATATAATATCAGTTTTAGTGTCTGTTAAGTCAGAATAATTGAGCCTCTTTTCCTTAGATATTATGCCGAGTTCATTGTGAAAATATTCCTTTTTTAAAACTTTTTTCCCATTTCTTGAGCTGTGGTTTGGATTCAATCAAAATGTATGTAGGGAAATTTAAATGAAATTATTTTCATTTTTTTTGATGTCCAGAACGAGAAAAAGGCTATTCTTATGTAGGAATTGTGCTCATTGAAAAAAAGGAGGAAATTGTTTTATGTGTAGGTTCATTAGTGACCAAAAATCAGTTATATTTGATTCTTGCATGCCTAATTTTACTGCTTTCACTGAACCAGACTGTGTTTTCTTTGAAGTGAGAGGGACTATTTGAGAAGTTTAATGTGATGCAGAATTGTTCCATGAAAGCAAAGAAAACCAAATCCACTTGTACAGGAATATTGATTTTATGGGCAACATGAATCCACATAGTAAATACTTAACTGTGTGCATTATATTTCTTTAATATTTCATAGTTAATTTAATTGTGGTCTCTAAAGGGATTTCTCTCCAGTTAAAAAAGAGGGGAAAAAAAGAGTGTTTGAGGCCAATATAAAAACTTACTTGCTTTAAGACATTTAAAAGAAACATGACAGATCTCAAAGGGAACATTTAGCTTAACTGTTAAAAGAGAATTATTCTTTTTGGTCACATTAACGCAAAAGATACCGGAGTGGTTTACGTAGCACTCTTGCACAGTTCTCTATCAGGTTCAAAGAAATGTAGTGATTTCTAATAATTGATGAGATATGCAGCAGCTCCCCAGTGCAAACAAACAGACACAATTCTGAGGAGCTAACATTCTTAATTTTTCCTGGAAAGTTATTTTCACAACAAGCAAATGAGAATTTTCAACTTTTTTTAGGATCTGGGAAAAACTTGTTAGTTCTAAGTCACCACAGAATCAGCAAGGCTATCTCCATCTTACTTTTATAAGGTTTGAATTTTAGGAGTCTGGAGTGTCTCTTGATCCATAAGTGTTTTAAATTTGCATATAAATAAGTGATTTTATTTTAAAAAAAATCCTGAGTCAAGCTGTAAGATACAAAAGTAAAAACAATTAAAAAGATTTTTAATTGTGTATTTTAAACTAGTATATTTACATTTGGAATATACAGTACAAAATAAAGTAGTAAATGTCCTGTAAGTTATCACCAGCATTTTAAAGTAGATAGCCATTTTTAAAAAATTTTAACAGAGGCTCAGATGCAGTTTTCTCAAAAGAAAAATAGATGAAAGACTGACTTTTGCACCCCAGAATTTTAGTAACATTCAAAAGTTCAAAAGTGGATTTTTCTTCCTGTGAATTCAAAGTCTATCACCTTACATAGACAACTTCTTGTTCATTATTATTTAATTAATTGTCTAAATTGGAAGTTCTTGCTTGTCACTGTGTAGATAATAATAAAACACTAATGAAGCAGCTTCCATTTCTCAAAGGTCCTGCACTGATCAATAGCTCAGCATTCTTCAGGTTCATAATTCTGAGGACGAATTAGAGGTTCCAAGATAGCTGATATGTGAATAAGTTTTAGCTTATCTGAAACCTGAGGATATCCTTCATATAGGTTTTAATTACAGAATTTGTCAGAGTGATTCAAATAACGTCTTTTCTCAAACTCTCACACTTTCCTTTTGCTGTCTTTAGTGTTGATATTACTGCAATGACATCCAACACACAAGTTCCCTATCAATGTTTTCTTGAATTATCTGCATTTTATCTGGTCAAAATCAGTTTTCTAGGCAGGGGTTCCAACTTGTTCAGCATCCTGCCAGCACTTGTCAGTAGTGGGCAATATCCAGCACTACAGTGGTTACTATGCAGGTAAGTGGTTACTACACAAGTAAGAATTCAACACATTCCAAGAAATGAAGTGCGGTCAGAAAAGAGTTTTGGGACAGTTGGGTTTGACACCATTTCAGTTATAAGAATTCAAGCAGTAGCTGAATAGAGGCAATAAACTCATATCTCAAAACGTGACACAAGGCAATATTGAAAGTTCTCAAATAAAGATGGAGATAACCTATCAGTTCTCAGGCTCTTTGTTAAGCTAGAGGGATTCTATGAAGCATTCAAATATCAGAGCTCTTGTTCTGTATTGCATAAAATGATTCAGCATTGAAGACAGTGATTGAGATTAGAGAGTTTTCCAGTAGTGAAGATTAAAGGCTGTTTTCTGTAGCTTTAAATAGTTTAGTAGTACTCCATTCAAGATCTGTCACAGTTTTTAACTGAGTTTTGTAAGAAACTACAATTTCATTCTCACTGCTGTCTGAAAATGGTGTGAGAGAAAATTGAAACCAAATATGGGTATTCACATAACAGCTGCAAGTTATACAATGAAGTAGCAAGAGCCCATTTAATCTGACTCTTCGATTTTTGGGATGGGGGATATATTCATATTTCCCTTTGAAAATTTCCATTGCCTTTCTATTACTCTTATCTTTGAGATGTGTAACAAAAGATTATTGAACCCTTCTAGCCTCTAATTCAATTTCTTGATTTAATTAGCTCATCAACATTATTTTCATTAATCCAAAGTAGATGGCACTGTTTTACTGTTGGTAGTTTCCTCTTATTATCTTACCCTGGATCATTTCTTCATATGCTATGTTTCTCTGAGAGAAATGTTATATATAATTTTTAAACTGTAAATTTTAGACAGCTCTTTGATATATTCGTCAGAAATCAGTATTTTAGTAGATTTTATTTTAAATAATTCAGGTTCTGAAAACAGTTTCCTACCTTCACGAACTTTGGACTTGAATATTTCATTAGCTGTAACTATGAATGATTTCCCATTGTTTCAAGTATTTTACTGTATCAACAAGAAATTAAAATGACTATTTGTTAGCTCAAAAATAATTCCTAAAATTCTCACTTAGTCTTAAAAATGTGTATGCTTTGGAAAAAGTACACTATTAGTATTACTACACTTCATTTAATGGAATTTTAGGAAAGGCTGAATGTCTACAGTGCTAGAGCTTGTTAATCTTTACTATTATTATTATTTCTGAAAAAGAAAAATGAAATTCAAATTGTGTAATTATACTCTCACCACTGCTGGAAAACAGGAAGAATAAATCCATTATGGTTACTTATAATTTCTAGAATGGGAACACATTAATTCCATTGAAAAAATATATTTGAAAGAACTCTGAAAAGAGTAGTCTAAAACTGGTGTTGGCAGATTTATAGTTAAAATCACTGTTTCCTTCAGCCTAGAGATAATATCTGTAGATACAGCTAAATTAAAACTGTTGAAATATTAGGGTGAAGGCCTTCTTGTTGAAAGTACAGGGTTGGAACTAGGTGATCTTCAAGGTGCCCTTCCAACCCAAACCATTCTAGAATTCTATTATTCATAGAATGAATAATAGAATTATAGAATGGTTTGGGTTGGAAAGGCACCTGGGTTTCTATGACCAGAGATTAAATAAGTAGGGTGCAGACAGGCCTCTCTATTCCTATTTTATTAGTTTACATTAAAACCTAGCTTTTCTGAAGCTTGAAAATGGATGTCCTTGCAAGAGAGCAGAAGCCTCAGTGTCCAGCTGCCTACCTGGCCAGCAGAGTGGCCAGACCCCTGCCTTTTTGCTTTATCAGATATGCATGGGAAGGGGAACTGAAGCAAAACATTCTCCTCTCTGGTCTCCGCACGATTTTTATTGACTTTGTTGTGTGCAGAATTTGCTGGACGTTTAAGACTAATGGGTGTATAATCTTACAAATTTTAGAATGACTGTATTTGCAAAATCTCATTATACAGAATGAGCATCATGCTCTGATACAAAAGGAAGTGACAGATCAAGACAGCTAGTTCTACATCAAGAAGGGCTATATGAGGTTATGAAATCCTTGGGAAAGGATGTATGCTTCAAGGAGGTAGATACGTGTTTTCTGAGTGTGACCTTCGTATCTGAAATTTTTTTTTAAAGAAATTATTCCTTTTGGTAAACTATTTAAAATACACTCACTGCTCCATAAATTTAAACAAGTATTATTGAAGCTGATTTTAATTTGAAGAAAAAAAAAATTCAATGAATTGTCATTTCTAGTTTATTGTTCTCATTTTTGAGAAGAATTCTCTACCCCTACCCTGCTAAGGTAAAAACTCTTTCTTTGCTTTAGTAGCTGCTTTATAAGAAAAATTCCCTATTTTTAATAAGATCAGTAAGAATAGTATTCTGTTTTGGCTAATGGCATTGGTCTAAAACTCTTCATGGAAACGCAAGTTTGTTATTTTCATTCTGAAATAATGTAATTTTGCTTAATCTCTGTTGGGGGTTAGATTTGGGGTTTTTTCTTACAGAATTTTTCCCATAAGTTTCCAGGAAACTAACTACTGAGTACTCGTGGCTGCTTGAGGAAAATAAAGAAGTGGCCAAAGGAGAGTGTGGCACAGGGCCACACCTTTTTTGGTCTCTGAGAGTTTCTCTTGGAGGGGAAAAGATACCGTGAGGTTTGGGGTCAGGTAAAGGACAGGGGTGGGGGCAGCTAGGCTGTCTCTTAATTTCAGCATTGGAGAGAGGACAGCCAGGCTCTTGCTTGCTGCGGAAGGAGTTCACTGTCACCAAATCTAGTCCTGAGAAATCTACCATCATCCACTTGTGTGCCCAGGAATCCTGAGCTCTCCTCCTGCTGCCCTGCTGGAGCTGGGCCTGCCCTGCCCCACCGCCGCTGTTTCTTCTGCGCTGCTTTGGGGCTTTTCACTGCTCTGTGGCCCCACACTGCCCTGCCCTGCCAGGACACCCCTGTTGTTCCAGCTAACACCGCAGAGCTTCTGATCTCATCCACCAGCCAGGGATTTTCTACCATTCCAGCTTGGTGCTCTCGGAGTCCCAAGATATTAGACTGCCCTGGGCTTTGTGAAACAAAGCCCCTCAAGGTCCCTGGTTCTGTTTACTATTAATGCTGTAGTTGTTGTTGTTTGTTTGTCTTGTTATATACACTAGTAAAGGACTGATATTCCTATCCCCATACCTCTGTCTGAGAGCCCACTTAATTTTTGAAATTATAATAATTTGGAGGGAGAGGGTTTGAATTCTCCATTCCAAGGGAGGCTCTGCCTTATCTAGCAGACACCTGTCTATCAAACCAAGACAATCTCACTCAGGTTTAGGCCTAAAGAAAGAAGAAATTTATATGATGTCTGATGTTGAAAGTCTATTATAGATATTAGCAAGGTAGCAAATTAAATCTCTTCTGCATATTTTGTTTACTGATAGACAAATACTCAGCATATTTTTTAATTTTAAAATTGAATTCCAATTGTCATATTTCTCATCAGCAGATAGCTTCCATTAATGGAAATGGTAAGGGGCTCATAATAAAGGAGATTAAATTAATTGGTATTTATAACTTTAATCAGTGTTCCAGAACACAGAAACCAAGTGATCTTCTGTAGCCCCACTGTGCTTTACATCAGAATTTTAGGTTCCAGGATGTGAGAGAAAACAGTATTAGCTTGATTTTACTGATATTAACCCTAATGGTTGTCTATGATTCACAAGGAGCCTTTATTACACAGAAACTGAAGGTTTGGTAGTTTTTTGGGAGGTTCCATTTTCTCAGCAGTCCATGCCAATTTCTCTTTAATTACTGAAGAGGTCAAAACAACAAAATCTGACAGACTGTTAGCTGAACTCAACCCAGACATATGGCACCATTCTATTCAAGCCAGTTTTGTAAAAGTTCTGCTGCACCATATGCTAGAATCAGTTCAACAGCTAATTAGTGTTTTTTAAAAGACTATCATTCTCCCAAGGAAATTTCTTATGGACAGGTCACAAATGCAGAGTGAGAAACCTCAGATTGCATATTGTCTCACTGGCTTGTCTGCTCCAGTCATAAATAAAGGTTAGCATGGTAAGGCATCTTGAATAACCTTTCAGCTCAATCCCAGTAGTACTGACATTCCTAGGCTGTATTTGGAAAATAAATATCGGATGCTGTAGTGACTTAGAGCTTTTTCCCTCCTTTTTCTTAACAGCTGTGTGGTAAAAACTGGAATAAAGTCGATTATGCAACTGAGTTCCCATCTATTAAAATAACCTATTTAAAAGAAAAGAAATTGCAACAGAGAGTTATAAAAGTTTGGAACTACCAGCTCAAGAAGAAAAGTGATTATTACAATTATGAAGCACAGCTTACTAAGACATTAACTTTAGTTTACCAGGAAAAAAAAAAAAATCAAAAAAAATATCCAACAACAAACCAGAAACAGAATGCCAATATTTTCCTAGGGCAAAGCAAGAGGAAGGTGAAGAAAGATATGATGATATGGTAATATTATGCTATCTGCTACCCCCTTTCTGTTATTTAACATGATTCTCTGAAGTCAGGTTTTTAAAGACTTATCTATTCAATTAGGCTGTTGAGGTTCAGGCTTTACAATTTCACTCTCTGACGCATGCCTTCTGCATAACTAAACTGCAATGCAAAACACTTCAGTAGTCTTGATGTTCAGAGAAATTGTTAGAATGAAAACTCTGTAATTACACAGTCTGAGAAAAAAAGAATTTTATGTGCAACAGATGTAGAAGAGACTTATTAGAATGATCTGAAGACAGAGATAGTTATTACAGGAACAAGTATCTAACTGTGATATTTCATAGGCATCTATAAGCAATCTCTCTTTGCAGATTTTGTGTGATTGGAAACTGTGCTATGATATTATGTAAATAAAACTGTTTATACCCCAGATTGTTCATGTCAAGAAGAGGCAGAGAAAACACTCATGACTCTGCAAAATATATTTTAAAAACTCATTCTAGGGAATCTTGGCCCTTTTTTCCATCATTTTCTCATAGCAAAAAAAGTCTCAAGAAGAATTTACTTTTTATTAGATACAACAAAGAGGGAAGTTTCAAAACAGTTGTCTAATGGAACATCATAGCCAAAAATCCTACAAATTTTTAAGAGAAATTTCATCATCTGTTCGAAAGAACTCCACAGGAAGGTAAGTAATTTAGTTTAATTTGTTGTGTGGCTTTTGGGGTTTTTTTTTCAGAACATGGTTTCCCCAAAAATCCTAATATGGTTTTCTGGAATGAGTCATAGGGTTTTTTCTAGTCTATTATTCTAGACATATTAAGGTGATTTTAAAGTACAGTCCATTATGAGCTGGAAAATTTCTTTAGATGCTCAACCGTGAGCAGATCAAGTAGAGTTCAAATAATAGGGTCTACTACTGCTTAAGCTGCCTCTGTTCAACCAATAAAAGCACTTAATTTCCCTGAGCAGATGAAAAAACTCCTATTCTCTAAAACAACTGCTTTTGGCAACATATTTGAATGCATTGCACCTCTGCAGTAAATCTCATGGTTCAGAAAACCAAATGAACATTTACAAGCATGCATCTTGAAGAATACGCACCATGTGATCTCTGCATGTACATTATGTTCAAGTCCTTGAAATATTAGTCACACTTGGGATACAGGTGTTTTTCTAACAGACTACCTCCTACTGGGAAAATACAGTCAAGAGCTAATTACCATTGGACCAAACAGTATACCTGACTGCCATCTTTCTGAACCATTTCCTTGTCTTGTGTTGGATGAATTGCTTTGTTGTCAAGGAATTTTGTTTTGAGCTGTTGCCATTCCCAAATGCACCCCTTATTTAAATAACTTGAAATGTGTCAGTAAAATGTGGAAGACAAAGGAAGATTTTGCTGCTATAGCAATGATTCAGTGGCTTGTTTTATACTTATGAACACTCTGAGTCCAAATGTCTCAGGTTAATCTATGCATATGCCACCAGAAGACTACACAACTAGATTTTTAATAAACTCAAATTAGCATTGTTGACCTTGGCTAAGGTTTGAATTCCCATCCAGACAGTCTCTCATTCACCCTCCTCAACAGGACAGAAGGAGAAAGCAGGATGAAAAACATTCTGTGGAATAACTTAACAATTACTCTCTTTGGCAAAACATGCTTACTAGATTTGGGGGAAAAAAAATTAACTTGTTGCAAATAAAAATAGATTTGGGAAGTAAATTCTAGTTGTTGAAGTGCTGGTTTGAAACTGGGACTTCTTTGAAACCAGAAAGAAGTAGGAGGACAGAAGCTATGGAGGATGCCTATATGACTCTTTTATGAGTGATTATAGAGAGCAGGTATTCTCTTCAGTGCTTCTCCTCACTTCACAGTCATCACTAGAATTCTTAGGTAGTCTCTCTCTCAAGGAAGAGAAATTCAGCTCTGGTGACTATAAGCAATTTTTTTTTTTTTTTTTTTTTTTGAAGCAAGAGAGACTTAAGAAAGAGATGGAGGGAATATTCCCCCAGAAAATATGTTTCATGAGATTAGATATCTGTTGCTGTGAAGGAAACAGGCATTGCAGTGAAAAGTAAGCCACTCACCGAATATGCTCTTATGCTTGTTTGATAGTGCAGCCTGGAAATGGGACTGAAATACTTTTGCATGGCAATAGTTGTCAGCAAATAGCAGCAAATCACCACAAAGAAGAGAGTCATAGTTCTCAGTAAAGAATGTTCATGACAACTAAGTATGTTTTTGCATGTATATTTGCTTTTCTACGTGAAAAAAAGGACATGAACTACTTTCAAAACTGATGCCATACATAGTCTTGGCAGGAGGTTGCTGTGGGTGTGCAACTTCTGCTAGTTGTCCCAGGGCATTGTCATGCACACCAACATAAGGGACACTTGCCAGCACTTTGGAAGTCACGCTATCTTCTCAGTCCTCCATGGATATGGCCCTCAAAGGAATGAGTTGCCATCCCACCTGCTCTTCAAGCTGTCATCTTGTGATGCCTGTGAAAAAGATGTGTGTGGGAGAAGTGCATTGCATGACCAGACACTGCACTTTATAGACTCCTTGACTCTTTTTCTTTTGCAGCATATTTAAAGGGGGCTGTCTGAGATGCTACCATAACCCTTGGGATCACGGTGTGAAGAAATCATAACATTACAAAATAAGCCCAGGAGTAGTCTTGTTCCAGAGGCCAAGGAACTTAAACTTCAGTACCAGGGGACAGAATCTGTCCTAACTGGCAAGCAGGAGAACTTGTACAGCAGTTGCAGAACAGTCAATTTCTCCATGTCATGCATCATATATAAAAGAGCCACTAATATTACAGTCTGCCTCAGAACTCTTGAATACCACTGCACAAACTTGGATGTTAAAAGCATGCAAGATGGAGAACATAAGCTTATTAAACTTTTGAGTAGCTTTAGGATCTCTGTTGCAGTGCAAGCAGGAGTTGAACTAAAAATACAAATAAATATCTATGCTTATGCTTCTTCCCAATACTTATATTTAAAATAACACATGAATTGATCTTTCTGAATCATTATGACCCAACTGTCATCTCTCGTTTAAAAACCTAGCTATCCTATTCCTGAACATTCATGCTTTTGTTTTGCCTTGTCTTTGAGAACTACAGTAAATACTATAGATCTAAGTGATTGCAATTATTTAAATAAAAATGAATATAAAATTACCCATCTAGACTTCCATTTCTAAAAAAATGTTTTGTCCTATCAGTGCTGAAATCTGATGATATCATTTAGCAAGTGAACCAAAGCAAGCACGATGAGCAGTTTCTAATAATCACTGATTTTTACAAGGTTGTTTTGACAGTTTCCACTTTGACACATTTTGATAATTTTGAAGAAATTAAAGCTGATTGTACATACCCCTTCCTAAAGTTTGTTGATTCTTCAACTGAATTGCAACTCTCTGCTCACAGGAAAAGAACACATAACTTCATATATTGTCTGCTTCTGGTTTAAGATATTTGCAATTGTTATGCAGTTAATGTTGTGCAGTATAAAGAAATGCCACTCCATTGATCAGTATATATATTTTTTTCAAATTTCAACATAATAGCATAACATGTTTTTACCTCCAGGAAATTTGTACATGTGTCCCTGGAATTCACATTAAATAGCTTATTATCATGCTTTACAAGTCAGACTTGATGAAATTAACTTTTTTTTTCATAACATCTACCATCTCAAGATGAAAATTGTAATAGTGTTTTATTGCTAAGATATGTGGTTTTATAAAATTAAAACACACTGTTCTGATCTTGAAAATGGAATTCACTGGAGCTTCAGGTGTCCTTAATATTCCTATGACTAATTATCCTCAAGATGCTTTTACTGAATGTTGCCCTGTCCTCATATCTGCTCCACTAGTGGAGTGATCTGAGAACATATTTTCCATTACAGCTTTTTTCTCTGCTTTCTTTTAATGTCTCACAAGAGCAGCCATTCAAAGCACGTTGGTCTCTCCCAAAGAGAGACCGTTGCTCTCAAAACCAAAGAAATCTTCTTCATAACAGAAAGAACTACATAAGCTCTGGATGGTCTGAGTGAGAAATCACATCTTCCTTTGGTTTGATTTTACGCAAATTTAGAGCTTGCATGCTTTTATATTACAGAGCCACATAAAGATAACAGGTAGAGAAATCAAAAATCACATAGTTATGCTGTCTAAAAACTAATCCAAGCAAGTCTTCTGCCCATTTTACATCAATTCTCATTTAGAGTAGACAAATTATCTGATTAAAGTGGTAGAAGAATAGATTAATCTCATGTGTCATGTCCTATACGCCTTTCTCTCCATAAGGCTGAAATGATATTTTAATTATGTATGAATTAGTTTGTGTGTGCATGGGGTGGTATTTTTATGTGCAGTCTTGCACAATGTTGGGATTGTCTGAGAACCCTCATAGGCACATTGACTGAACCTAAAGCTAAAATATGTTTTACAGTGGAATAGTTGGTCTAGTGCATTTTATTATTTCTTACTGTACCCTCTGATTGCTGTATATAAGTGCAAATCTTTTTAAGGGTGATGATGTCTCCAGGCAATGGATGTCAAGATGCTTAATAGCTGCAGAAAGCCTTACAAAAACTAATTGTGTGGGAGTTAGCATAATAGAGCTATAACTGCAAACATCAGCAAGGCAAAAATATATGAAAATTTTGAGTTGCAGATTTGATTTGGGATTTGTGGAAAACAACAGAAATAAAGCCTGCTAGGTAACTAGGTGAACAACCCTCTTTTCCTTAAGCATTTCCCAAAAAGGAAACTGTTACTGCCTACTCTTAAATATGATCAGTAGTGCTAAAATAGAAACACCTGATGTTTGATTGATGTAATTTACTCTGATACATTTAAATCAAACTTTTAGATTTGCTCTGTAATCCAATTTAGTGAAGGGATGCCTTTTTCACCATTTTCCAAACTGGCATCAATGATCCATGTAACCATACCAATTAAGATCCTGAAACACTGTGTGTTCATAAAATATAATAATTCAGAGATAATTAAAAGAACCTGAATTACAATAGATTTTAGAAGTGGAGATTGATGAGTCCTGTGAAGGGAAATAAGTATTTCAAACAAAAATCAGAAAAGAAATGCAAAAAAGGACTTGTAAACAACATCTTTTTATTTTCCAAATATAATGCCTGTAAGTAATGAGTCATACAATCATAGAATATCCTGAGCAGCAAAGGACCCACAAGGATTGTCAAAGTCTGGCCCTGCACAGGACAACCCCAAGAGTCATGCCATGTGACTAAAGTCTTGTCCAAATGCTTCTTGAGCTCTGTTGGTCTTGGTGCTGTGACCACTGCCCTGGGGAGCCTGTTCCAGTGCCCAGACACCCTCTAGGAGAAGAACCTTTTCCTAATATCTAACCTAAATCTCCCCTGACATTTCTTTATGCTGTTCCTTTGGGTCCTGTCACTGGTCACCACCAGAGAAGAAATCAGTGTCTGTGTCTCCACTTCCCCGCACAAGGTAATTGTAACTTCAATGGGATCTTCCCTCAACCTCCTCCAGGATGAACAGACCAAGTGACCTCAGCCACTTCCCGTAAGGCTTCCCCTTAAGGCCCTTCACCATCCTCGTGGTGCTCCTTTGGATGCTCTCTAAGAGCTTAGTGTAATTTTTGTATCCTAGCACCCAAAACTGTACACAGGACTCAAGGTGAGGCCACACCAGTGGAACACCACAGACTAGAGCGGGACAATCCCCTCCATTGATGAGCTGGTGATGGTGTTCCTGATATACCCCAGGACAGGGCTGGCTCTGAAAAAAGAGTAGTCTTCTATCAGGTATCTTGGTGGTAACTATAGTAAAGAGAAACATTAAATATTCATTTCAGAACCTGTCCCCAGAGGAGTATGAGGTACAAAATGTGACACAAAATTTAAGACAGTCATTGTCAGCAAAACCCACTCTGTATAGAAAAAAATCCAGAATAGGAAAGAAAGGCAATTTTTTTTTTTTTTTTGCCATGTTAGTACTTATCTCTGTATGTATCTGTCATCTAGCTAAACTGACCTATATAAAGTTGAAAAAACAGTACTTGGATCTTATTAAAGAAAAGTGTGTTTTTCAAATCACACTGTTTACTATAGAGACCAGGTAGGAATTTCTAGCTGAAATAATCTGTAACAGAAATTGCCATCAGGTTTACTGCTCTCTCTGTTTAGTAGACTGCCAGCAGTGCATTATTTGTAGAGATAATTTTGCATGTATATGCTTTTACACTGTCTTAGTTTTTAGTCCTTTCCTTATGAAATCCTGCTTTCTGTTTTTTCTGAGGCTCTACTCGATAATGGAATTAATTTTGCTCTTATACACTGTGCTATCACTTTGAATCCAGGACAGCTGCTCCTCAAAATTCTCATCCCACAGTCTTTCTATAAATGTTATGCTCACTTGCAAGACAAAAAAATTTTGGAGTATTTTCTGTCTTACATGCCAAATATTGTGCAATAAAGGATAAGTTCCTTGAGTGACCAAAAATGTGATTCTCATTTATGTAAACTACATAGCAAGAAAATTAATTATGCAGTTTATAACTTTTATCTTTATTGAGTCAAGCATGATGTGAATGAAATTTCAGAAGGTTTCTACAACATTTTAGGAATTAAAATTGTTCCTAACCACCCTATCCATCCCTTTACAGATTTGTGTATGTTATCCTAGCTGGTTACAGCTGGGATAGAGTAAGTTTTCCCCATAGCACCTGGTAGAGTGCTGTGTTTTGGATTTAGTATGACTTAGTATGATTTCCACTGGCCCAATTAAGCTTGTCATAGAATCACAGAAGGAATCTGATTCCTAGAATTGTCAACCTTGGAAGAAATCTTCAAGATCATCCAGTCCAACCATCCACCAATACTGTAAACCCTAAACCACTAAGCCAGATCACCCAGTGCCAGGTTCAGATGCCTCTTAAACTCTTCAAGGAATGATGACTCCACTACTTCCCCAGACAAACTATTTTAGCCCCTGACTCCCCTAACAGTGAAGAAATTTCTCTTAATATCTAATGCAAATCCTCCCTGCACAGTTTAAGGTCATTTCCCTCTGGTAATGGTAGGTATGGCAGAAGAAACCAGTCTCCACCTCACATTTTTATTACTATAATTTGTATTTGTATAATTTTATGTGCTTGTTTTCAATTATTAAACTATTTTTGTCTCAACTCATGAGTTTTTGGAGTTTCCTTCCTGATTCTTTCCCCCATCCCACTGCATTCAGTGTCTTCTAACAGTTCATTACTCAATGAAAATGGAGACAACTTAGTGCATTTCAAAGAAATAACAGACAAAAATATGTCCTTAGTTTTAAAAGAGCCTTAAGGAAAACACCTTGGGGAATAAAACACGTTGTAGAATCTGCACAGGAAAAGATTACCACACAATAGACAGAGTAGTACTAGGTGAAAAAAAAAATTGTATATTCTTTCTGAACTTTGATTAAAGACATGATAAGATCACAGTAACTCATTGGTTAAACCAGCAGAACACAGCATATTGAGATGAGCACAGCATAGTTGTTACCTGCTTAACCCAATCAGTGATATTATGTGTGTATCTGTGCTCAAAGAACCAAAATGAAACAAAATGTAGGCTTGCCTTAGTGATCACAACCTTGACTGAGAGAAGCAAAAGTCAGAGAAGGTAGTTTCTGAGTACAAACATATTAAAACATCCACTCCCCACCAAAGCCATTGGGGTTTTCTTTCTTCACTGAAGGGATAAAATGCAACAAAAGCTTTAGCCTGGCTCATAATTAGGTGAAAGAAAAATCCCTATCCAACATACTCGACACAATGAACTTGGTTTAACTGCAGATTTTACTATTACAAAAAACCCCACAAAATAATATATTTGGCTGAATTTTCTACTGCTACAAAATGAGAGCTTATTCCTTTGTAGAACTGGTAGCCAAAATAGCTTTTCATGAGTCACAATTACCTCAGACACAATAACTGACTCTGAAGCCCCCATGTCACAACCAGTGATTGAATGCACGGGCAACCTGATATCCAGAAACTTATCACTTATCTAGAAAATCTGTTTTCTGCTTTGTGATTCTCTCAGATGACATCACATCTGGGAAGAAAAGATTATTTGCCTGTTTTGAATGTTTATTTTCCAGAAACCCAGTCATGGCAACAACTGTGCCAAAGCTTTCTTCTTTTTTTGAGTATAAGGGGACCAGCTCTACCACCAGTCTGACTCACCACTCCTCTTCTGCTTCCTCCACAGTTTGTGCCTTTAATGGGAAGGGGTATTAACAGTCTACCTGTGACAGCAGCTCAGCAGACTGTCATGTTCAGAAGCAGATCTTGAAAGCAGCTCATGCAAATTACATGCCAGCTTGTCATATTCAGTAGAAAAGAAAATTAAGAGTATAAAAGACTTCAGCAATGTCAGTTAAAAGAGTAAATATGAAAAGTTCTCTGTCAAGACAGAAAAGAGAAGCAAGGTGACAAAAAGTAAAAGAAAGTAGTTTAATTCGCATGAACAAGGTACATCTAGCAGCAATGGTTAATAAGTCAAAACTTCTGAATTTCTTAGATGAAAATATGCAAAGATAAAGAGCACAGTAAACCTTAGATATTAGTAACACTAATGAGACTACAGAAACTGAAAGAAATATCTTGCCATAGTAAGAAAAGAAATAGAAAAATGAAATTTGATGGTGGGGAAATGAAATTCTCTTGTTAAAAACTAAAAAGACTGCATTTAGCATAGGGGAAGCAAATACTGAACGCTTACTGATATTTTATAAATTTTTTCTTGTATGCATTTTGCATGAAACAAAGTGTCATTACCCTGGTAAACCTACATATGTTGATCATGATTAGGTACTGTTATAGGCTTGTTAAATGAGGGACCACAGAAAAAGCTCTCAGACATTTTCCATACCTTCTGAGAGGCAAAGAGAAAGCATCAAGGTGCAGCCCTTGCATCAACTGGGGGAATACCACAGTCTGTCTACAGGAGCACAGTGTGTAGTTCTCTTTAAGAAAACTGTCTCTTCAATTAGGCTGTGATGCTCAATTTATCACAGCTAAACTTAAGAGACCATTTTTATAAAGATGATAAAAACTTCTTGCTCCATGTAGATGATGGAATAATAGATAGCCAAGTAATTTAATGGAATAATATTTTTCCTCAGAAATACTATCACCAGAAAAACTCTTTGTGTCTAGATAAAAAAAGGACTCTGAGGAAGACTCCTTTGGTTTAAAACTTTCCTTCTGTCTTACACTTTTAATTTCTTTGATTCTCACGGTAAGTGAAAAACCTTCTTCTATCAGTCTTTATCTATCCTCCTAAAGAAGAAGTCAGCACACTTCTTTATTTTTTCTACTAAATACAAGTAAATTTCTCAGACCTGTGAGGTCACTCAGATTTGTGAGGCACTCACCATTAACTGCTTCTCTTCTCTTTAACACACAAACCTTAGTTCCCTTGTCTCAGTAACTTATCCCTAACAAGGGAGGAAAGAAGTGCTATAAATCCTTTAAATTTCTTCAAATACTTCACATCTAAGCAAAATTAATCAATGAAAAACATCCAAGAAATATCTTTAACTTATCTTCCTCCTTCTTTGTGCTTCACTATAATTTTCTTTTTTTTTATTATTGTTTAATTCCTCCTTATTGCAAATAACAGAATGGAAGGATAACTGCAATTCATTTTGAGTCCTAAAAATTGCTGAAAGTACAACTCTGTGAAAAACATTAACAAACTGAATGTTTTCTGTATAATGCAGAATGCTTAATTTATTTCAGTAGTTAATATTCCCACTAGGTATTTTTTAACACTCCTTATACGAACATAATGTTTAATACATTCAAAATCTTTACAGGCTGATATCCATCAGACTTCAAATTATTACTCTTTCCTCCAATTAAATATGCTATAAACCTTATTACTTTCTTAAAGCAAAGGTTCAAGCTATGATAAAAGGAATGGATTTACAAATTTATATATGTGTGTATGTATGGGCATGCAAATTAATTATGGCAGAAATTTTTAAACATTTAAATCTCTAATGTATCCTTTAGAAATGTTGCAGCTGGAATATATTCATATGAAGTAAACACATAAATTTCAGTTGAAGTTTTTATTATTTAAGGTAGCTCAATTTAAGAGTCAAAAACTTAATCAAAAGTTAATTAAACCTCACAATATAAGAACAATGTTTTTTCCTCCGCACTGAGATAATTTCATGCTCTATCAGCTGAAATATCTTAGTCTCCAAGCTGAACGTTCCAATGCTTTCTCCCACAGTAGAGAGTTTTCACTTTATAGAGGACAGAATTTCTTACTCATTTGCCTGTATAGGTGGTTTGGTACCATCTGTATTATCACTCAGCAGAATAATCTAGCCAATCCAGCACTGACATTTAGTACATTTTCATCCTCTTTTTAAAAGAGATCTTGAATTGAAGATATTATATATATGAGAAAATGATGCATACTCCCAAGAAGGCCGTACATTCTTCATGATTTCATTGGTTTGCACATTCACTTGAGTGGCTGGAGGTAGGCAGTTTGAAGCAGCCTTTACTTCTACACAAGTTCTTGTAGAATTAAGGGGGAAGAAATATGCTCAAATGGAGAAAAAGACCTTTTCTTTCAAGTTTAGCAAATGATAAAGGGAGGATTAAAAACTGAGCTTACAAACTACTCAAGATCAGAGAAAGATGAAAGCTTTTTTGCATCTGAGTTTTATTCTGAAATGGCTTCTTGCAATCCCCTTGCACTACTGTGCTCCAAAATTAGATGATTCTGAAGAAATAGAGAGTCCAAAACTTTTAAGGTTTTTTCCTAAATTAACTAGATACAGGCAATTAAAAAAAAAATCCATATTCTGTTTCTAAAATGTATGTTGTTAATTGCAGACAACAAATTTATCTACAGAAAGTTTTCAAGGCTATAATACAATTTCAAAAATTGTAGCATTACTTCATGATAGAAATAGTTGCTCTACATGAGTGAATACATCTCTGTCTTAGAAGTAATGATTAGTGAGTTAGTGATTAATGAATGCAAATTCTTCTAATCTGTTCGTATGTCTTTTAATACTTGAAATACTAGATTTCAGGCTCGTTAAAAAAGATGAATACAGGTGACATTAAGACCAATTGAAGGACAAGTTAATCTAGAATGAGTTGTTCAAGATTTGAAATATTAAAAGATTGCTACTCTACTATGATTTCTTTTAAGGAAGGAGTGACATGAACATGGTTATAAATGTTCTCTAGGAAGTTAATACATTTCGTAGGTTAGGATTTCTGAATCTTAATAGATTAGATAAATATTCTTTTCTTTAGTGTGCCAAGGAGAAGACCCAACAGAAAACTGTATATTTGGCTTTTTTTCCAAATGATGTGTAGCTCATAATGGGCTTTGTGCTGCCTCCCAAAAATGAAACTTTCATTTAATTTTCAGTTTGTTTGGACTGGGTAGTAACATCAATAGTAAGGCCATTTTGAATCTGTTGAAAAGTTGGAGAGAAAATATAAAACAAATTCTTTCCATCTTGCACCCAAGTATTGAATATTTAAGAAAGCACCAGCAATTGGAGAAAAGAAAAGAAAAAATCAACATGCAAATTCCTTTCTTTCAACATCAGTCTCCTCCAGAGTTATGAGTTTCCAAGGGAGGTCAGATGATCTGACTCAAACTGCAGGCAAAATGTAAATCTTTCACAGACCAAACCATCCAATAATCTGAACCCATAAGAAATTGGTGTATTGGACAGCATATTTCTCAAATTTAAAAGTGTTTGCATGTAAAGTTACTTATCTCTGACCATCATCCTAGGCCTCACACTTAGAATCAGAAATGCTGTCTCTATCAGTGTAATTTGGCCTGTTTTATCTACAACTCTTCAAACAGTCTTGGGTTTTGGGCATAACTTAGCATCTGCAGTTATTCACTAGTGTGTATATATATATATATATATATATATATGCATTTCAGTCTAGCTGTGTGCTACTCCTGCCTGAAAAAGTGAATGGCAAATAGTGAGTATGACCAGCCACAAGCATTTCACAAACTACTAGGTCACAATGAGGAAACATATGAATGTAACATAAATATTTGTATGTACTGATTGCACTAGCCCAACAGCTCCTTTAATACGCATCTAATAAATTGCTCATATTAATTCCCACCAATTATAATATAAAGCCTGAGTAACTTCTCACCACTGTGACTAACACACATCAAATAGTGTGCACATGATCATGAATTATCTTCCTGTTGATCTGCCCTGTAAAGTTTAAACCATCACATTTCTATCTTCCTCTAATAATGGAGAAGAGTAAAAAAGGATAGAAAATTAGGAACTATTGGTAAGGAAAACAAACCAAACTGAATTTTTTCTGTCACACCTTAAAACTTCCCATCCTCAAGAGTTACAGTAGAAAAAGGACAACTGCAGAAAAAGGACAAGTGTAGAAAAGGACAAGGAGAAACCATGATCCATGTTAAAGCTCTCTCTCTGAACAGCTCCTGAAGGGATGAGGGCTCTTACCAACTAAAAAGATGACAAAAGAAATGCGATTATTGATAATAAAGTCATTATAGATAGGACAATAAGCTGAAGAGGAGTTGATTACAGATTGCCTCTCAGAGGATGAAGAAAAGTGGGCATCAAAACAAAGTAGGCACATTGGAAATAAAAGGTGTACTTCATTTAAAATATAATTAGATGGTACCACAGCGGTATATGATGACAAAAATGTGCATGAATTCAGAAAATAAGAAAGCTAAAGGTTAAAAAATAACTATCATGAGCTATTCAGTACAAAGAGATGACATCCAATTCAGGAAGTACTTGGTTTACAACTTGCTGGAGGCTGGGAGATCATAAAAATGTAATGATCACTACATTCATGTCTCATTTGCTTTCATTGTTAGTCTGAATCCGTGTAGGCAATCTATTTATTTTTCTGGTATATATCATGTCCTGCAATGTTTCTGTTCAAACATGTCAAAAATAGCAGTCAATAGCACTTTATATCCTCCCATGTACAAGATCCTCCAGAATTAAGTGACTGCAGTAAACTCTGCCTGGGGCCATTTTCAAAGATTCTTTATCATTGCAGTCACAGTTCTATGCTGTACCCATCAGACAGATATACAAGTTTCAGAAACTCTGTCAGAATACAATTGTGGATCTCAGTTTTGACATAAACATAAAGATACTAAATGATAAATTGAATTGTTCACTTTACTTTGCATGATCAAAGTGAAAAAATATTTTTAATTAAGAAATCAGATGACAAGTATATGCAAGAATCAGTATCTGAAATTATTTACTGAAAATAAACTCATTGGGGATTTTAAAACACAATCATTCAGCAGAGTCAGACATATACTATTCTAATGGCAAAAATTTATCTTTTTTATTCCAAGCAGTTGACCAAACCCACTTATCTAACACAGAAATTTACTGACAGCAACCTGTTAAGTTAAAAACAAAAATCACTTCAACAATGGTCTTGCAACTGGGTCTTGCAACTGACTACAGGATTTTTACCTTTGAGTTTTGCAAATCCTTTGACTTTACAGTTACGAGTACTTGGTAATAAATAAATAATAAATAAATAAATAAATAAAAAGAGTGTTCTGAATGATTTTGCTTCACTGGGAATATCTGAAATGCATTTATTTTTCTCTGTTTTGGTTTTGTTGTTGTTGTTTTGTTTTGTTTTGTTTTTTAACTTACAATTTACGGCCGACACAAGTAAGTTAAAATCAGCAGAATCAGACAATGAAAATAAGAGCTGCCAGCTCTCACAAGATCAGACCTTTATAGGTAGCACTGTGACTTCATTCAAAAGCTTTAGCAATTCAAATATAATGAAATGCTTTAGCAGCATGATGGCATTTTCAGTTTCCAATCTGGCAAAACTACTGTCCAGGACATTCCATTGTTTCAATATTACTGAAAGCACTTCACAATTCAAAACACTTTCAAAAGCTTTCTGCAGAGACTTTGGCTAGATGTGAAGCAGTGAACTGTTAAAGAACTGGGAAAAGAAATATGCAAAATCATTTGACAGATAATTTCATTCTCTGAGTGTACCAAATGCTTTTTAAGAACTGCACAGGTATTAGCTGCTGCCTACTCATTCTTCCACCATGGAATTCTGCTTCTGCAAGCTGTATTACAGTATAGGGAGGATGGCTTTCCCTTTGAAAAGTAAAAATTTTCAAGAAACAGCAAAATATTATTGGTTTATAACACCACAAATTTTTCAGTTTTAATTTACTCGACGTGAATGATAAGGAGAAGAGGCAAGTATAAAATAGACAGGAAAATGTAAGCAATACATTATAAAATTGCACATAAAAATAGGGAACCTGAATTCTGTCATGGTCTGCTTCCAAATTAAGGTCATGTTCTCTCTCATTTTTTTACTGTCAAAAATATTGAATTTCAGTTTAATGAATTACTAAAATGTATTTCTAACCCTTTATACGTTGTTGAATAATATGAAATAAAGGCAAATTGAGCTACAATTAACACAGGTGAATTCTCTTCTTCACAGTACCACAGTAATCTAATGGCTATATCAATAAATGCACTGTAAGCAATCTCACCTTTCTGGTGTTAGCTTGTGGGTTTAAAAAACTGAAAAAACCTTTTGTTTCCGGTAGTTAAAAGTTCAAATACACTACTTCAAAATAGAATAGAGTTAAAAGATACCACCAGCTAATTCCGTATTGACTCTCTCAGGGAAACAATAGAAAATTATTGCCATTTCTGAGTGCAAAGACCACAATGACTGGATCAAATGATCTTTTAAAAATAATGGGCAATCCATAATGCTGTGAAGCAATGAGACAAAATTGTATAACAGGAGGACCTTCAATATAAGGTGAAAATCTGTTTTCAGCAAGGGTAGGCACTACTTCCATCTATTTGTCTTGCACTTCAGGAGTATGTAGCAGAAGGATAAATGTGTTTCAAGACCAGCCATATAATAATCAAGGCTCATTTGAGCATTTAATTAGCTTTTTGAGTCAGTTTATAGGAGTCATATGAATGACAGATTTTTGGTGTTCCACAACAGTGGATTGTCAAAAGCTATTTCTTTTCACTTTAGAGCACCCTGCCTTTTTATTTCCTCAGTCAGATGAGCAGCTGATGACCCAGTGTTGGTGATTCAGAGACTGTTTGCCTGCCTTTCTGCTCACTGCACAGAACAGAAACCCCTGCAGATGTACAGAGCCTGTAACAAAGAACTGCAAAGCAGAGCCTTAGTGCTTTACAGCCAGTTTTTAGAAAACAGCACACAATAGTCTTGTAAACCACCACCAATTTATCTGCCATTCATGCCACATGCCACTGGCCAGCAGTTTTGTTACGCATGCAATGTCATAAGTTTATACATGCAGGGAGAATCACTCGCTTGCGCACTTGTGTATCTGATTTGCACTGCAGGAAATGCATTGGCAGGTGGTACTGGTGAGACTAACTGTGCAAACCCATTTTTTTCTATTAGCTAATTCAAGTATGCAACAGCCGTACTTCACTAACAAATCAAGCAGCACGGAGCAAGTATAAATTGACTTTTATGCTTCAAAACTTGGGTATTATAAACAAAATGCAAGCATAGTTGGAAAATCAAATTTACACTGGAAACAAAATACATGAATCTGGAGTATGTATCATATTCTATTCCTATTCAGAATTAATAGAGCAGAGGAGACAGAAAAATGAAATGAATATAGCCTTGTTTAGCTCTGGTGACAGCACAAAGTTTTAAGAGATGATGCAACTTCCTGGTCTTGTAAAGCTGGCCAACCTCTTTTTGAGGCAGAACATGATGTGGAAACAGATACCAAGTCAGAATTACAAGAGATGTAGGATTTCCATATTTAGTAATTCTATTTTTGATGACCTATGACTCTGATGTAGACTCCCACCCCAAGTGATTTGGTGATCCACTAAAACCTTTGGATTATCAGTGCTGGACAGGACAGTGCTGTCTCTATTGCCTCTCTGTCTACAGATTTTCCTTAAATTAGTCAGCAAAAGAGCACAATTGCTGTTTGTTGGTCACAACCAAGATGTACATATGTATACCTGACTGTGCCCTGTCACCTCTAGGAGGTTGAAAAAAGCTTATATCTCTTTTTTTTGACTACAGAACAAAAAAGCTGACTTGCCTAGGCTGTATAAGCTGTCACGCTTTACAGGTCTAAGTCTGTATCCTTGATGTTTTATTTCCCGCAACTTTTAAAACCTGGGAAGATGCTTTATAATTGCTTCATTCCTTCGTGCTTTATATATATTAATTCACACGTCTATTCATTCATGCTTTATAATTGCTTCACCCATTAATCCTAGAATGGAGATGAAAAAGCATTATTTCTGTGGATCTGCTAGGAAGAACATCGTGTGAAATGAAAATATCCTCAGACTTTATTTCAGAAGAACTTTCTTATGTGCTCTATTATGTCAGTTCTGACCTGGATTCGTGAAGACATTTACAAATCTGGGTTTAGACCAAGAGAACTGAGGTGAATCTCACTCAATCTCTCTCTACTATTACATTTAAAATCAAAATGAAGCTCATCATGTTAAATTACACATATTTGCTAAAAAAGATATAAATTTTTAGAAGAAAAGTACTACAATATACCATGCAAATAATGGGTGCCTGTGCTAAATGCAAACAAACAAATCAAGCTGTAAATGAACTGATTTATCTTGAATAGAAATCTTTGATCAGAAAATTTTTCCTTCCTCTAGTAGAATAGCTGTATGAAATTTGGTGTAAAATTTCTCTCTGGTGTCAAATGTAATAAAATTAGAATCTGCAAGACCTTGAATGTCTGGCCAAACATTACAGCATTATTTGAATCATTGTCAAATTGAGGCAATTTGATGATTTTACAGATATTGCAAAGGGATAAAAAAATTTTATGCAAATGGCAGTGTAATGAGTTCTTTATTATCAAAGTTCCTATAGAGAAATTGTCTTTCACAAACATCTAGTAGTGATAACAGAACTTGATAGTTTAATCCATTCACTGAACAAGTTTTACAAGAATATTTTATAAGAACAGATAGGGTTTGTTTTAGTCCTAACACATTTGACAAAAACAGTCTCTGTTGTTCATAAACAAGGCATTAACTTAAAGAAATAGATAAGACTTTTATTTCCCATCTGGATCTTAGGAACAATCTTTTGGGGAATGAAAACATTTCAGATAGAACATTTAAATGGAGACATATAAAAAAAGAAGTCACACAAAAAGATCTCTTGGCAAAGTGAATAAATTTTTGGCAGTTCCTGGTGAAGGAACTTGCCTGGAAGAGTCAAAATAAATTATGTCTGCATAAAAAGTCTGTTTCCTAAGACTGCCAGGGGAATGGAGAACTAGACTTCATCTCACATGGACACCAGATGTCGGTTACCTTATAACCGCTCTGCATAAACACACCTATAAACATTTAAGACAGAACATCTTGAATAATACACATTCAGTTGCACTTGCTCCCTTATACCTTCCTGACTCTTGAAAAGTGCAAGTGTAGACAAGGAATGCAGAGATGGAATTATAAAAATGAGCTAAATGATTGTGGAACAGTAAGTAAGACATATGCACTGAGCTAAAATTCTCAGATTCACAAACAAGTACTAGAAAAATGTTTAGTGATCACTAAAGAACCATAAATTCCATTCAGTATAGATTCAAGTATAGGAAACTGAGCATTTAGGCAGAGTGAGGAGTAAACTGAAAAGAAAAAGTCAACAAATTATGGTAGAGTGCTCTCTCTGTCCATTTGCCTACATGCCTTTCTATCTTCAAGGAAATATTTGAAGAGATCAATAAACTCCTCTCATCTTTGGTTCAGCATTGTTTTCTCAGCTTTATGGAGTTCCTTTAGGATCAGCGGCACATCAGCCTGAAAGTTATTTTAAAATTTAAGGAGAAAAATCCCACCGAAAGCTGACATAGATTTAGTGAGCAAACAACTCAAGTACAGAACAATTATATATATCTTCAAAAATATCAGAATAGTTAGGTACTCAGAAACAAACAATAATATGGCTATTGTGATCCAGGGATTGAAAGAAAAATGAAGCACTCGCACATTTCATAAGTAAGTTTTTTCAGTACATTGTAGGCAAACCACTACCAATATTGCAATAAGTAATTTTTTTTTAAAACATTTATTAAGCAGGCACTCAAGCCACACTTTACCTTAAAATTGTTGAGGTTGTATTAAATGCCACTCTGTACTATAGTTATGCTTCCCAGTACCAAAGTCAAATTTACTTTGAGTCAGTTTAATTATATGATATAAGATTCTTGTCAGGAGGAGTATTGTTTCTCTCATGTTTGAGATTTTGTGTGTGCGTTTGTGTAAGCATGAGATTAACTATTAAACAAGTCAATGTGATGGTAAGGAAAAAACATCTGTCAAAAGTACAGAATTTTTGACATAAACATAAAAATAATTATGGAATGGCTGTGATGAGGGGAGCAGCTGTGAATACACTTCTTTAGTACTGTAAACACTTGGAGAAGTACCTTACACAATAATAAACTATTTTGCTCTGCTTGCTTTTCTTAAAATGAACTATACACTGCTAAAGAAGACTGTGAACCCTGCTGTTTGTTCCAAGTCTGATGAAAATTTTAGGTCAGCATTTCTAATCTTACAAGATGAGGCATATGGGTTCCCAAGTTTTCAAATGTATACTTCAATTACCAGAGATCAAACAATCTATTAACAAGAGAGATCTTCCATACCATCCAGCAGAAAGTAGCTAACATTCCCAATATGAAGCCTTCCTGACCTATTCCTGCCCTGTTGTTTTGGCAGAGGATTTCAGAGAAATCTGCTCCATGGTAGTAATCCTGAAAATTTTACGAATTTTTTTTTACCTAAAGGACAATAAGTCCTTTTTACTCTAGAGATATTAGTTTAAAGTAATTAAATTACAATTGGAAATTTAACTTTATACATAATATTAATTCAGATAAATACTCTGTAATTTTTTTTTTAAATCCATGAAATAGTTTTAGTTACAGTCTTCTTAGTCATTACTAATCTTATTAGCTAGAAAAAGAATAGATTTGGTGAAAGGATGAAGGGGAAATAATGGACAGCTTCGAGAATTTTTTCTGATATTCTAGATGCAATCAGCTTCATGAGTTCCTCATTTTCTTCCCTGTTAAAAAGTGGCCTTTTTTTCTGAATTTAGGATTCATAAACATTACATTTTTAAGTAGAGCCAATTGGTTTTCCCAGAAGAGATTTTCTAAAAAGCAAAGTCTCCTTAAGGTCAGAATGTTTTAATAATTAATATTATTGCACTCAATTCTTTCTCCCCTGCTCTTTGTTACCATATTAAGACCTAAATATTATCCAAATGTAAAGAAGAAAAATCTTAATTTGCTCTCTTAGACTTAAAAATTTGAATTTGATCATATGAAAAGGAGTGTTTTAAAAATTATGGTAATTTGCAGCCAAAAGCTGAGTATGAATTCCCAGGAATTTATTTAATGAAACCGTTTGTAATAACTAAACACTATTTTAAACTAAATATCCTAATACAAGACCTGAAGACTCCAGAATTTAGAGTCCAGAGCATGGCCCAGTCAAATTTATAGAATTACCTGAATATACATCAGCTTTTGAATCACAGTGAATTTTTTGTCTGAAGCTTTCACATTACATTTGCAGTTGTTTTCCAGTTCAGACACATTTAACACACTGCAGTGACTTTACCAGAAATTTCTGACCTTTCAGATTATTCATGAAGTGTAACACCATGAAAATGTCAAAAAAAAAAAATCTGCTTCCAAACCTGAATTGATGTTGTGATGCAATTCACATGAATCAAGACATTCAACTCCTCTTACAGGCACAGAGATTCCAATAATATTGCAAGTGCATTTAATAGGAAGAGATTGAAGATGTGATGTCCCCTCTGAATTGCTATTAACATACTTTCTAACATTAATCAAGTAGTTTCCACAGTGACTGATTTTATACTGGAATGTAAAACATCCTTTGCATCTGCCTTATTGCTGCTTTAGAGTTTAACATTTAAGAGCACTAAGAAAAATGTGTAGAGCACTGAAGTGATAACACAGGTATACACTTACTGCCACTGATGACAACATTCATTTAAATTGCTTTTTTAGATATCCTCAATATCAAATATGATCTAAACCAAGTTGCCTTCACAAAAGTGATCTTTACAGTTACCTGTAGTTTTGCTCCACAAGGATGGTCCAATATTATTTTTTTCTGGCCAAGCTATAGGGTTGTATCAATGTCCCTGTTTGTTCCTGAAACATCACTGAAAACTACTTTTGTTTTGTCTCATTACCCACACAGTACAGCTGTGCAATTCTGTGCTTAGTTCTCTTAGTTCTTCCTCAGGTGTCTTTTGGATAGGTCTTCTTGCATCATTGCACTTGTATGGTTCCTCCTTCCCCTCTTAAATTTATACATGTGGCAAATTCAAGGCACATCCTTTCAGATGTTCTTTTTAAGCATATAACAACTCTCAAAACACTTCACTGCACATGACTGGCTTTGCTATCAACACCTTACTTTCAGACATTTTTGGTATCCTATAAGCCAGTCTTTGAATGATGTAGAAAATGTTTGATCTTCTATGGTGTTAGATATGAAACTGTGGTATCAAAGAAATGGCTTACTGATGTACAAGGGACTCTTCTCCTCAAAATGAGCAGATGCTCCTCCTGTACCCTGGCTCAGACAGAAAAGGCTGTCTGTTTTCTGCTCAGCTAGTTCATAATTCCTCAAGTTGAACAAATGGCTGTATAATGCTGTGACTAAATCAGAATTCCACAAATGTGTTTGATGAGAAGTTTGATGTGTTCTATTCCCTTCTGCAATTAAGAAAAAGTTAATAGCATCTATATTCTCTGTTGGCAAAGCTTTCCAAGTAGGAAAGATAACACTTTTTCAGAATCATTTACATTTGTGAAGTACATTTAACTTTTTTTTAACTATACAATGTCATTTGAAACAGGGCTGTTCCTAACTTCAAAGCATTTTGATGGATTGGAAGCTACGATCATGACAAGTAGCTAGATATCTATGGTTGCATGTTCTAGTTCAAAAACTGTTTCAGAAAATAAACTCTCAAATTAACTCATAATCCACCAACTCCAAACTCATAATATTATGGATGTGATTTTTTTCTTGGAGCTACTTCTGACCCATTATGACTGGCATTATAGCATTCATGTCAGAGATAATTCTATACTAGCAATGCTTTGTCCATCATTAAAATAATTTCTTTTCAATAGAGAATTTTCTCTTATGATATAACTACTATGAACTCAGGAGAGAGAGTCTTTTTATAAGGGTATGTAGTGATAGCACAAAGGGTAATGGTTTTAAACTGAAAAAGAGGACTGTGATAGAGTATGTTTGGATTGGGTATTAGGAAAAATTTCTTTACTGTGAGGCTGGTGAGGCATTGAAACAGGTTGCCCAGAGAAGTTGTTCATAGCCCCTCCTTGGAAGTGTTCAAGGCCAGGCTGGACAGGGCTTGGAACAACCTGGTCTAGTGGAAGGTATCCCCCCCATGGCAAAGGGGTCGGAACCAGATGATCTGTACGGTCCCTTTCAACCCAGACCTTTCTATGATTCTATGATTAAACTTGCTGTCTAAAAGTTACCAAAAGGCACATCATTCCTGATATTGAATTTACTAGCTAATAAAGTGATGTTTTTACCAAAACAAGCAAGAAAGTAGACTCTCTGACAATGTAGTTTCAGTATTAGGGAACAGGCATTCTTATGATGGCGCTGGATATGTGGGGGATAGCTCCACCTATAGAACATGTTAAGTACAAAAAAACCCCCCTATTTTATATGCTAAATTTAACACACATATTCATGGTTTCCCCAGAAGAAACATAAATATGATAATAATTTCATTCAAGTCTTTTACATCTATTCCCTCTCACTGGTGCATGCGCTCTGTCCTGGAGGTCTCTTTGGTGGTCTCTGGTGGTCAGCAACCCCACAGTCATGAGTGACTACCCAAGGATTTGGTGCTACTTTCCAAAGGAGGAGAGAAGTTGGCATAATTTTGAATTATGAATTTGTGAATCCTTAGATCAATGAGGAGTTGTTTTTTATTCCTTTCCTTGGATAATGTTTATAGCCGAATGGTTTTACAAAATGATAATTGTATTAACCCTACAGTACAAACAATTCATCTAGCAACAATGTCAACAGAGCTCTGTGACCTGGAGTGGCTACTCCTTGTATTTAGTGGATGGAAGAAAGCGCCAATCTTGTCCTACAGGTTCAGAGGTGCAGGGCTACCTGAGGCTATCTGGTTGCATGTCTAAACACTGCTAGGATATTTTTAAGGAGAAACATGGGAACAGATCATAAAGACTCTGAGCTGATGTAATATGTTACTTAGTTACTTCTTTGTAGATCTCACCTTTGCGGTTAGCGCCAGGTCAGAAGCAATTTCTGCTGTTAGATTTTCATTGCATAGTCTCCTCTATGTGGGATAATGTTCATAATTTTGCCCAAGTTGCCTCTAAGTGCAAGTCAGAAAGAAAATTGCTTGCTTCTCCAAAGTGTTATGATGTTTTCTTTATCTCTTTTGAGTGAAAAATTCTTATGGTAAAGTCTGGTGAGCAAGAATTATGATCTTCACTACATCCTTGAAAATATATCTATATGTTGTAAGGAATACTTATATGCTGGAAAATAAAAAAAATATCTAGGTAAGCTGATTAATTTATAATACCCAGTTCAACATTCTTGAAAGTCAACAAAAGATTTTATGCTCTGTTGCTCCAGGATAGAGTAAGAATGATAACTAACTACAGGAGCACATCTAAAAGAGGACTGAAAACTACCATTGCATTCCTCTAACCTGTCCTAAAAAATTAATGAAATCATGCAGAGGTAGTAGTACATAACCAATAAAATGTGTAAAAGATTAAAGTCATGTTCTATTATTAAATATGTAAACTTTAACAGAGTAAGTTTCATAATTTAATATTTGACAGGAATAGAGGAACAAAAGTGGTGAAACCAAAAACTATTACTCTTTTCCCGTTAAGCTAACTCAATACATAAGGACAGTCAGTTCTGGAAACATTAGTTATAGCTGTTTTTATAAATACACTTTTGTTAGTTTCACCTACTACTTATCTCACTATTTTAAATGTATTCTTAAAAAACTCGAAGTTACTCATCTCTTCTGTTCTTCTAAGTACCAAGAAGACTGCAAACTTCGAGACAAGTAGAACAATTATTCATTTCATCACTAAATTTTAGAAAATGATGAATCAAAAGGAGGTTTGCATAAGTTTTGTTTCTAAGGAGAAGAATCACTTTTAAGATTTAAAACTAGTACAAATTAAACTTAATAGATAATTTTTCAAAGAAAGTTTTGAATTTAGTTTGTCAGTCTGTTGTTTGTTCAGTCAGCTCAGTATTTTGTGCTGCTTCTCAGTGTAGAGAATAACTAACTAACTGTTTACTAATGTTTGAAATTATGTCTGCTTTGGGTAATGAGTGCTGTAAATGAGAAAAATGTCTTTATTACAATGAAAAATGCCTTGATTTCAAGCTTTCATCCATGTATCCTAGCTTTTCTCCCTGTTCTTTAGTTTTCTTTTTTGATTTTTTTCCTGGCACCCTTACTCTATTTTACTTTGTCATTTTTTTCATGTTCATTGTGCTTAATCTTCTTTTGTGTAAAACACATATGGCCTGTGTTTCATATTTAATGGAGAACTTTGGAACTATTTTTATTTTACTAGACAGAGGAGACAAATTCTATTGCAAAATATGACTTCATAACAGTTAAGACAAGATCTTATAATTCAGCCACTAGGAAAGAAATTGTGAAAGAACTGAGCTAAGTGAAAAAGTAACATTTTTGTAATTATACCAATTTATTGTAGCTAAATATTAAATCTAAACCTAATCTGTATAGAACTCTGGCTTGTATCATCATCTAGTTTACTTCCCCAGAAGTGAGCAAGTATTGTCATGTGCAATTAAAAAACATATCACAAGGGGTTTTTTATAGGTACTTACCTCTCTTCTAGAGAGTTGATATTGGGCAGTGGATTAAACATCTACGATTTTAGCTAATTTCAATATCTTTAGTCAGAAACTTTGTATATGTCTGTCCTAGATTAGTTCTAGTGCTGGCCTAGGACTGTGATGCAGACAGACTCACAGCTGACCTAGATCCAAAGCAAAACCCTAGTGATTCTTAGACAGGATTGGGAGGTGACATATACTAGCCCATTCCTTAGGAGCCTTTGATTGCCATATTCCCCCTAAGAAATGAGCAACTATTAATCTAAAATGTCTGTGAGCATCCCATTCTTGGCAACCTGAAATAAGTCAAGAAGAAAATAACAGAAAAAATTTAACCTATTTCTTGTATTGGGGAATAAATCTTTTGTAGTGATTTAACAGTGAAGAGATTTCTTGGCATTGTCTGGAGAAGTGATAATCATGTTTAGCTGAAGTACCATTAGCCAGCTTGCACACAACACTTACAGCAAAACCCAAGAGACAAAGAAAACTCTCAGTTGCTCAGGGGTTGCAGTGCTCACTCCTTAAAAGTGCCAGAAAATGCATTACTGCCAATATATTGATATTTTCAAAGTGTCCAGTAGACTTATCCTGTATAAATTCTGGTTAGTTACTTGACCAAGATTTTCACTTAAAAGTGTTACTTTGTCCCTAGGGTATCTCTTTCCAAGAGTATTTGTGACAACTGTTACAGTTTTTTTGCCAGAAAAGCATGCAATGGAAGTTAGCATATTGTCCACATAGAAATTGAATTTCTGTTTCATTTGTGTGCAGTGTGACTGGTTGAATATATGACAGTTACTTTTCAGTGTCTATGTTTACTTTAGGGGAAGTTTTTCACTCCTGCAGCTAAAAAATAAAATAAAAAGCACCCTATTAAAAATTTTCAAGTGGGTAGAACATTTCCAAATGTCTGCTTGTTTAAGGAAAAGCTATATTTATTACTGCAGTAATAACTTGCTCATTTATCTAGATTATTAGGAAGGAGTTTAGCAAGACTAAGACATTAAAATAATTTTTAAAAACCTGGCAAAACAAATAGGAATTTTTTTGAATATGAAATTTCAGTTCACTAAAGATTTTTCAAGTCTGGCAGAAGCTGACACTTTGAATTGCATTAAAAAATTCTAACTGGAGAGAACATATTGTTTGTCTTTGAGAAGTGTGACAGCCACAGAGAGATTATGGCAATTAAACAAGACCATTCAAGGAGCACACCTAAGGGCAATGTAAAAGATAAAAGTAGAAATCAGAAATCACCTTCTCATAGTAACACTCTTCCTTGATAAAAATATAGAAATTCACGCCCTCTCAGTAGAAGGGATGTAGAAGAGATCAGTGCACAGCATTAAAACACTTGAAAAGGCACCTTATAAATATTTGTCAAAGTATTTATGAAGGAGTAACCAATTACACAGTTTATGTAAAACCTATGTGGTGCAGGAAAAATTATTTTTCATCTCTTGGCTTTGTTGTAATAATGTTTCCATTAACTATTTTGTCATAAATGGAGGAGCTTGCTGACTACATCTGATAAAAATGCTAGGAGGCATCATCACTGTGACAGGCAATGGATTATCATGCAGGAACAACTTGATAACCAGAAAAAAGGAACTGAAATTGGACACACTCATTCCTCTGATATTAATTAATTGGAGTGTGACATGGGAAAGTAAAAGGAAAGGGACTAATGAGTCCATGTTTTCATCACACAGAATCTACATGATAAGGCATTGTCATCATAAAAATCAAAAGTATAAACCCCTTGTTTTACCAGGAATTTGTTTCTGTGCAAAATCAGATTATGCATAGAAGGGGAAAGATGAAATTAAATACACATTAGTATAGAGAAAGGCAGCTAAATTAGACAGATTCCTTAATGGCCCGCAGCAGATCAAAAGACTTGCTCTTGTCTAGCTAGTGTGTTTAAAACCAAATGAAAGAAAATGGATACTTGAACTGAAATACATTATAACCAGACCAATAGAATCAAGACAGCCATGGATACATTCAAACTGAAAATTAGAAAACAGGTTCCAGCTGGCAGTAGAGAGAAATTATTAACAGAAATAGAAGAAGGAGCCCAGGCCTAACTTATTTCTGGGATAATTTAGTATCAGCGTAGTAGTAGTCAGTGAAGAAAAAATATTTAAAAAAAGAAAAAAAAAAAAAAGGGCTTTTCTTCTAGTACTAGGTAAAATTATTCCTTCAGCTTTTTAACTTCAGGTAAAGAAACAAAATTGCAACAAAATGATAGCTGCTGTGAGTGCATATTTTCCATAAGCATTCTAGTGAAACGCTGGAGACAGTATGACAAAAGTTCTTCCTCTCCTTGTTTTAGAGAAGGAACATGGATGTTCATGGTCTTTTTTTTATGCAGCAACTTTGGCCTTTATAGATAATAGAATGCCAGATTTTGTCTGGTAATCAAAAAAAAAAAAAAGTAAAGAGAAAGATCATATTTGGAAGTCACATGCACTTCACAAAGCAGTCTGTCAGTCACATATTTGAATATGCACATATGTATAGTGAACAGCTATAAACATCCTTCAAGCAGTGTTGAAATTTCAGCAAAAAAGGAGCAAAGTCTGACCTCTCCCAGCAATTTCTTAAAAAGTCAGGCAGCAGTATTTACATTTTTAACTTCTGTCTGAATCTTATTTACAGGTCTGATTTATGATGCTTTCTACAGTCAATATTAATGCAGAATAAATTCACTAAATACAATTTTGTAAAAGTAGCTTTCTTTCATCAAGTATTATCAGAAGAGCTAACTTGCCTTAAAGTTCAGAACAATAATGTATACCTTGCTTTCCCTTCAAACTACAACTTACCCTTCATTCCAGGAAAAAAATTTAGTTCAGCGAAACCACTCTTCCTATATTTCTAAAGGGGAAGCATGCACAGCAATCACACAGTATCCCAACAAATAAACTTCAAATATTCTGAGTGGGATGGTAGGCTAAATTTGAAATATTCTGAAGGGAACCTGACTCTAGCATTACTAATTTGCTAAATTCTCTATTTGGAAGAATGATTGACTGAAATAGTGGTATCAACATTGTATATTTATATGAACTAGGTTTTATGAAGAAATACCATTACATGATAGTGTAAAAATTTATCTGATCTACTGAATAATGAAGATAAGAAATATTAAGGTTCATTTCTGAAAGGCTAACTAATTACAATGTTTTAATGAGAATCAGCCTCACTTTTATTTTCTTTTTCTACAAGAAAATCATGGGATCACATTTAATTGGAGGATGATCTATGGAGAATTATTTATTTATATGATTATTCTTACCCTTTGATGTAGTTTTCTATGGCTGCATCACCGGCAAGACCTTCTAATGGAAATCTAGGCAACTGCAAGTAAAACTTTAGTACATTTAACAGTCTACACAGTATGGAAATTACTCAGGGAGATCCTGCATTAAGGGAATGTGAAGAATGGAAAGTGAAAATGCCTCTGAGCTGCCTTAAATCATCATCTTAGATTTATGCAGTACAACAAAGAATTGAATTATATTCTTGTACATATTGCCAGAGCATTATTATGTTGATTAATGCCAAGATTTTTGTCAGAAAGGGAAAAGGATTTCACAAAGAGGAAGGTTTTTCTACTTTATACCTTTATACAGTGATCTTATACAAGATTTCAAAATGGCTTATAAGGGAAACTGAGCATTATTATTTCCTATTTCACACCTATGAACTATTTAAAAAAGGAACTATCTTTCCTAATTTCAACCCATCAGAATCACTCAGTAATCTTCAGCGCCAGATAGAATTTCATACTGCAGTGATATGCCGTATCTATGTGAATATTTATTTTTTAAGGAAAACTTTTAAAAAATATAACAACATTCTTGTGGGTAAGAAGACCTTCTCAGAGAACCAAGTCTTATCCCTCATGAGTATAGGGTATGTATGCTGGTAATTTACACAACAAGATGGTATCCCATATTCCACACTTTTAGTGTTCATAGAAGGACTTTCACGGCTAATCTCAAGAAGGAGATGAACATTTACCTATACAAGGACTTGCTGCCAGTCTTTATTTTGTAATTTTGTAGTTGTTTCACTACCGGTGTTCGAAGATTTGTCTCTCTTCTGTCAAGTACTCTCAGTTTTGAGATACATAACAGTCCCTGTGATGAAGCAAAATGCAGACATTTCAGAAACACTAAGGTCAGCAAATAAATAAATAACTAAACAAATAAGCCACTCTTTTTTATTAGATACCAGCCTACACTTACTTGCAAATTCCCTTCAAATTCTCTCTTCAACTTTTATTGTTTCAGCAGTTTAACATTATTGGATACACAGGGATTTGTTTAGAATTAGTTCCGTGAAGAAGTTCCAGAGGGGAGATGAGGAAAGTAAATCGTTTGCCTACAACAGTCAACCTTTGAAAGAGGCTGACCCTTGATTTCCATGCATGCCTTAATCACTACTCATGCACACGGCCTTCTTATTTCAGTACCTTGCTAATGGCACTGATATGTACTCTCTTTTAAAACAGCTCTCCTGATTCAACTGCTACCACAAAAGACAGCATTCCTGGCATTGCCTTGTGCCTTTGCAAGATGAATAGCAGCAATTGGCCAGTTGTTCTTGTATGACCAGGTGGCACTTTCCTGCAATGTTCATAATGCTAAGAAGGTTTTCCTTGGCCCTAGGGGATTATGTTTGATGCACAGGTGAAAATCTTGGTTCCCAATTCTAAAATGAGACTACAGAAAACAACAGTTAAGAGAAATCTGAACTTTCTACCTAAGCAATCCTAAAAAATAACCCCCAGCCATACTGGCCTCACAGCCTCCCATTCCTTTTCAGTATCAATAATAGTTTAGCTGAAGTTGACACCTATGTTCCAAACACCCATAAGAATGTTGCAATATTAAGCAGACAGGACCCAGTTTCTTCATGAATAAAAGCCCATTCTTTATTCACAAAGCTCATATTTACAGGAAATATCAGAAAGTGCCATGTTAAACCTAATTGGTCAGCAATACAGTGAAATTCAGTTCATTGGTTGGTAAGGCCAATTGTGTGTGTCTATCAAGTTTTCTCTATCCAGATATGTTTACATATTTTGCTCACTGATTCTCATGGGACAGATCTATTGTTTATGCAGGTGCAAACTTATTTTTCTTTCCAAGAATAGGTTGTTATACAAACAGACTCTCATTCCCAAGATTGTTTTGCATGGGAACCTAGCTAGCTGCACTTAGAAGAAGTGGCAGGCTAGCTGATAATTTAGCAGAGCAAGGCCTGATTTTTTAAGGCCTTTCTTTATAGTATCTTTTACCTGTCTTGAACACACAAAAGTTTTTTTCTATGGGATTATCTGTTTCTATTACTTAACATAGTGCATTTATTCATAAAAACAGCTCTAAATACTGTTTGTCACAAGAGAGCATTTGAATTTTCAGCATCAGTGAAAAATCAGAAGAAAGTTACTGCAGAAGACTATGCATGAAAATTTAGCTGGGTAACTTTTAATGTCCTACTCAAAGTCTTTATCCATTTTAAATATTCTTCAACATAAAAAGGGCTGAAATGGTACAGCAAAATCTGCTCAGTCTTCCATTTATTTATTTATTTATTTATTTATTTACCAACTGTTGTGACAAACACAATTCCTTTTCTTTAAAGGAATAATTTACCTTCATATAGTTTTTTGCATATATTTTTCAAAAGTGCTACTCTGAAATTCATATATGTTTCTTTCTTCAGAATATCTTTTGCATAATTGAAAAGTGAAGATGCAGAGAGAAGTTCTGGTTGTTGATAAGGGTGAGAAAAATATTCTGGAGTGAAATTAAATCTATCAGTGTTTTAAAACATAAAAACAGAGTTTTGGTTGTTAGGTATTTTTTAATTCCTTTTCAGTCCCTTGGAGAAATGCAAATGCAACTATCACTTAAAAACAAAACCATATTATAATAAAGGTCACTGAATCTTCAATTATTATTTAGGTTAAATTTACTCATTTACAAGCTTAATCATACATATACAGATTTTATAATATACACCTTTTAAAAGTTACATTCTTAAAATCCAAACAGATATGAAATTTCTCATCACCATATCAGAATTGCTCATTTTAAAAAGAAGTATTCATCTTTATAATGTCTCTGCAAGGTTACAGAAAATGTCCTCCATCATATGAAAGGGGATAGAGATTCCAAATTCTCAAATAGTAAAGAGGTGACCAGAAGAAAATTTATTGGGACAGCATTTCTGCAACATTCATTTTTTAATCCTTTCTTCACTTAAAACACAAACACTTCACATAACAGCCGCTTTTAGTCCTCCAGTCTGCCTTCAGATTTTTACAAGGAATTATCTTTCTTTCTCATTTACAAACCCAGCAGCACAAACAGCTCTGCTGAAAGGACTAATCTCAAGATAAAAACAGCTCATCCTGCACATGATGGGTTAGGGCATGAAAAGTAGAAGGGTGTATAAAAAATGCATCAAATGCCAATGAGCATGATTTTCTACCATTAAATACCAAACTAGAAACATTACCAAGAGGATGACTTCTTATAAATTTCTACCTATTTCTTTAAAGGAAGAGAAAGAATTCTTTCTAGTGGGAAAACCCTTGAAAGAAAAAGTCTGACAATTAAAAGAATTTAAGAACATGGATTTTTGCTACCTTTCTTCTTCACATATATTTAGCTCTCGGGAACAAAATTTATGGTAGACTTAGGAAAATAAGCTTTAGTTCAAGAATTTTGGGAAACAAATACAAGAAATAAAACCTAGGTCTTCTAATTTCCAGAAATCCTCAACTAAACACACCTAGCTATTTCTTACATTGTATGTTACTAGTTACATTTACTAAGATTTTGAACATGCAATCTTCATTCACTTCAGTATGTCACAAAAAAATTTGTACAGCCATAAATGTAACCCCTCATTGTGAAGGGCACAGTCAAGCCTCTCTAATATCTTCTGTCAAAAATCTGCTTGAGGCAACAGGCAGCGTTTTATCATGTCTGTCACAGTGTCAAAATAATTAAGCATTGAATTAATTTTAGCAGTCTACAGTAATTATAACCATATACAAGTGAATATCTCAAAGAGTTAAAACAAAAAAGACATGTAAAAATTATATTCAGACCTTGTGCTACCTCTGGTGCACCTCCTGGGAAACACATGTCCTAAAGTGGGATACAATTGAGGCCCTTATCTCTTTAAATATTTTCCCCTTCCACATAAAATTTACAGCCTTGAGAAGAGGTCTCTAAGAAGGTCCTAAAATGTACTCCCCTCCTCCCTATCCAGAGCTATGGTCTGGAGGGCGCATTGCACACTGTAATGAATTGAACATGTGCAAGGGAGAGACATTTCAGAAGTGCAAAGGCAGAGAAGGAAGGAGTGGCCAGCAAGCAGAGAACTTGCAGCACAGATGAAACCCCGAAAATGCAGTGCAAGGTAAGCACAAGTCAGGGGCTTATGGATTAGAGTAGGAAGAAAATTTGCTTGGAGATACAGAGGAGAGTGCAATGTTTGCAGAAGCTGGAAAGTCTTGGCAACTCAGTGTAAACTTGAAATAAAAGATCTATCCCACAAGAACAATGGTAGGAGAAATCTTATTTATAAATAATTTATTTCCTAGGTACTTCTAGTCATTCGAGTTCAGTTTCTAAAAAGTTGCCTATTTTTGTTTGAGTTTGAAAGCAAAAAAAACAACCAACCACAAAAACCTTCAAAAAACCCCAATACCCCAAACACACACAAAAAAAGAAACCTAGCTTTTTACTTTACGATTTTTGCAGTCTTTTGAGGGTACTAGCTTTACAAAACTACCTTGGCAGACCAAACTGAAAGTTTGGGCTATCCTGTGAGAGCTTTGTTATAAGACTGGTGAATTGCTTCCTTCCCATGAACACATCTTCCCTCTTGAAATTTGCTCTTCCATTTGTCTCCAACCATCCACTTCTGGCCATCTGGTTTATACAAACACAGACTGTGGAACAGGTAAGGAGCAAGAAAGAGCATGAGTCCTTAACTCGCTTTCAGAGCTTCATAAAGTAAAAGGAAAATTGAGGACTGAGCCTTATTTTGGGAAAAGCAATTTCAACATTTATTATTTAAGAACTGTATTACTAAAAGAGGGGAGGAAAAGAAGGAAATGAAGGGAAGAAATAATTTTGTTGCAAAAAATTGAGCTTTTGTCTGACATGGTAGATTTAATGTTTTTATTTCTTCCCAGCTTCTCTCAATGCTGCTAGATATTGAAACCAGCACTACATTCCGTAAATCTACCTTTCATTTAAATCAGTAAATATTTATTCTTTTTGGATAGGGAGGGAGATGCATTTGCAGGAGAAACAAATATAGAAGTAATATGTGCTTGTAATTTCCTTTTGACCAAAAATGTGTGGTAACATGTGGCAGTCTCTTTAAGTTACAGACTGTCCAAGCTGCATTTTTGTTCAGGTTTTAGAGGCTTCTGAACTTGCAGCGTCCCTTTGTTTGGTTTCTGTTGCTGGTCTCTGTTGCTCTGTTGCATAACACCTCTTGCTGCCTATTACTGAGATCACTGCCCCTTTTCCTGAAGATTCTAAGTCAATCAGTCCCTAAATTAATTTTCATTAATGTCCTTTCTCTGTTATGCCAGTAGCCAAAAAAATGATTGTTTATCTGGGGCATCTTCTCGCCATTGGCCAGAAGTTCCCGCACGTCTTTTATGAAGAAATAACATTACACAATAGTGTAAAAATTTATCTTTAAAAGCCCAAAGATCATTTATCCTGCTGTTCCCATGGGTTTATTTGCCTGTTTGCTGCTGTGATTTGGAAATAAACAGAGATCTATAAGCTACAGATCTCCCTTCTACACCCTGTGCCTGCTTGCACCGGAGAAAGGGTTCTACACAGCTTAACTTTGAGAAATTCAAAGGCGCCCGCGCTGCATGGCTCGGAGCAGGTGCCCCACTCATTATCTAACCTAGGGGGAAACAAAGGCTAGCCAGTGACTCCTAAGATCTGCCCGGTGTTAGTAACGAGTAACTTTTTTCCTCTAATGGGTTACCAGCAGCGACTAGTTACTTTCTGAAAGGGAATGTTTAGCAGTAATTAAAAGGGATTTATATTTTTTTTCAGATTGCAGAGGAAACAAATGATAAAAATGCTAACTTTAAAAAGTTAGAACAAACATTAAGAAAATACTAAATTTAGTGTTTGCAGCTGTCTGATCATTCAGAATATGAACTTTTTGATGTCTGCTGTAAAAGTTAAGTCCTTGTCCCTGAAATTCTCTTGGTGTTGCTCAAGGACCAAATGGACACAATTTACTGTATTCAGAAAAGCAGTTACCCATGGAGCTCTGTTGGTGCTGTGCTGGGTTCTAGCCTTTCTCATTATTGCTGCTTACAGTAGAAAAACCCCCACCCACCTTTCTCGTATTTCTCTCTCTGCAGTCCTGTGATAGGAATACTGCTGTAGTTCCATGTGCTTTTCCTTATCTCTCTTGGAAAGAGCAGTGTGGAAGGAACAGATGTTAGCTTACACAATGCCTGTAAAAGTATTACAATATGTCAGGAATCCAGTTCATGCAGACTTCCATTTAAGCCAGCGTAGTACCAAAAGATCTAAACAGAATGCATGTCCAAACAGAAAGAGCATCACTAATTTAAACGTGTGAAAATTTATAGGTAAAATCTATGAATACTGTTATACTGGCTGAAGGAACTTATAAGGTTCTCACCAAGTGAGAGCAGAGGTTTTGTAAGGAGCATCTAGCTCAGAATTCTTATATTTAGACAAGAAGTGTCAAAGGGCCACAGAGCTGGTCAGAGGGCTGGAGCTCTGCTCCTATGAGGACAGCCTGGAGAAGAGAAGGCTCCAGAGAGCCCTCAGAGTACTTTCCAGTACCTTGTGGGCGCCTACCAGAAAGCCAGAGAGGGACATTTCACAAGGGCAGGTCAGTGATAGGATAGAAGGGAATGGCCTTAAGTTGAAGGAGAGTAGGTGTAGACACAGATATCAGGAAAAAGTATTTTACACTGAGGGTGGTGAGGTACTGAAGACTTTGTCCACAGAAGTTGTGGATGCTCTAGCCCTGTAAGTGTTTAAGGCCAGGCTGGATGGGGCTCTGAGCAATGTGGTCTAGTGAAAGGTGCTTCTGCCAATGGCAAAGGGGTTGAAGCTAGATGATATTTAAGGTCCCTCCCAATCCAAGCCATTCTTTGGTTCTATGATCCTATGACATGAACCAGAGACCAGTAAATAGTAGCCACAGAGAGAGAACTGACCATGGCATTTGAGCAGATCATGTGATGACCGTGTATGTGTATTGAGCACTATTGTTTTCCAGAACTCAGTATGCACAGGGTTCCTCTAGGCTAACAAACCCCTTTGTCCGACTACCTCAACATGTACATGCAATAAATCAGGGTTTGCTATGAATAATTTTGCAGAAACACTAAATGTTTCTCGACTGAAAGTGAAAAGCACCTCTACATCCTGCCATATTACATATTACGTAGGTGGCTCTGATCAGTCATTGCAAATAAAGTTTAATATTAATTTCTTGAAATGAGCATATATCTAAGAGCATATATCTGCACAGACTGGGGCTTCTCACATCAGTTTCTCTCCTACATATACAAAAGAACAAGTTAAATATTTTTGTATTTTACTAAAAAATTACACATTTTCCTCACAAACAGATTAATGAAGTTTGTTTTCTTTGGAAGCTGATGGTAGCTGGGGTTGCTTTGCTTCTCTAGAGTTAAAATTTTGAACCTTCAACTCAAAGAAGACTGAGTGTGTGCAGCCCATTGTTATTGCAAAACACAGCTTTGCCAAGTCTGTTCACACTGTATTCCTTGTGAACCAGCTGCTAACAAGCTGCAGTTAGCACCATGTACTACTCTCTTGAAGGCTCAAAACTGATGACAAACAAAGGAGTGTTTGGCAGATACACAGGTTTGCAGTTTGTGGCCAACAGAGCATTCACATTATAGGATGGAATAGCTGAATTCTCACTTTTATCAGTGTATGATTAACAGGGCCCAGCACACTTGCTCCAGTATTACTTAAATTAAATATAAAGCCATAGAACCAAAGATAAATGTACCATATTTCTCTTAATATATTCTTTATGTAGCTATCACTGCTGTCAGTGGCTTGTAATGACATGAGGGAAATGAAGGAAAGATTGAGACAGGTTTTTCCCTTGTAATGTAATTAATTGAAAGAACAAACACATAAAATTGAGTATTTCAGCCAACTGATTTCTTATTTTGTCATCTAAGCCAGAGGCACTTGACTGGATGTAATTTTTGTTTGGTTTTGTTGGATGTTGTTTTGTTTTCTCCATCCTTCGTTTGGACACATGATTCAAAAAATGTTATTTACATCTAAGAAGGGCAAAATTTAGAAGGCAAAATATGGAATCAATAACCTATTAACAGGGTTTACAGATCCACAGGAAATTAATTTAGTGGATGTTCATAAGAACAGCCTTATTAGAGCTATTCATATTAGATTTCTACAGAATATCTTTCTGTGAATTCACCTTCCCAAAAACATAGTTCTTTTACCAAAATAATTTGTATTATTGTTGAATTAACATTCAAAGGTATTTTGAGTTTAAATAATTTTAAAATACTTTTCAAGAAGTAAAAAAAGTTATGTTCTACAAACAAGATTTTCAAAAACATGTATGTACACTAAGTTGAATGAGACATACATTTTAATATCTTTCCATACTCCCCTGTGGTCAAGCACAATGTGATTTTTTAAAGAAAACACATTTAATACTGAAAGTCTATGATTTTTATCAAAGCTGCTTGCGTTGTGTTGTCTGAAGTACTGTCAGTTGTGCTCTGTTATAAATAAGATATTAATTCACGTTTTTTAGCAGCCTTGAATGTATGTATCAAAGTCAAATGTATTCCTCAGTCTACCCCCCCCCCAAGCAGCAATCTGTTCATGGGTGAGGAGAAATACCAGCCTCCAAGCAGACATTACGATGGCACAATGATAACAATGGAGGGTGGACCCACAAACCGGAGACCAGGACAACAACAATAATGACCCTGCCATCACGCCCAGATAAGCATCAGGCCCGACCATCAGGGACATCCACACCTATTCCCGGACCTGAAAGATTTAATCAAGACTGTACACACGTCCAGAAACCCATTTCAACACACCTACAGAATTAAAGAAAACCCATCTGCATTTCCAAGAACTGGACTGAACAATGGACTGCCTCAAGGCACAAAACCAGTATAAAATACAGCTCTGGAAAGGCACTGGCGTGAACCGTGGGGGGGCATTGGTCCGGTGAGGCTGTGTCCCAGGTTCACCCAGTTCTGACCCCGGGCTCAGACCCGTCCTTTTGATTGTGGACTCTGTCTCATTTTGCTCTTCATTTTGCCATTTTCCCAATAAATCCTTTAAACGGAATATTGGAGAACTGTAGTCTATAACATGCTCTTAACACAACTCAAATGAGCCTATCCTTAGCAAGGTTAAACTGCTCAGTCTTCCTCTTACAGAGGGTTCAGACATGAGATGTCCTTGGTACTCTTTGCAGGGGTACCCTATATCCATGTGTCAATTCACTGCCTGGGATGAGGCAGTTGGGATTCACGATCATAAAGGCCTTTTTCAACCTTAACTGTGTGTTACCTGAGTTTAGATCGTGTGTACTTATGTTTAGATATTTCTTCTAATTTTGTGCAAAGTTTTATTCCCTCCTGTTCTCTCCCTCTGCTGTCTGTTCTATATCCACTCTTACACCCTTTGGCTATCTTCCCCTTCAGCACCTCATCCTGTTGTCCTCATCCTGGTTTGGTTTCATTTGTTCTTATTTTGTTGTGGGTTTTTTCCTAGTCTGTCCTGCTCTTTTCCTTCCTCCTTTAAAGGCAAGTGATTATCTTTCTTTTTTCTTGCCTTTTCCAGCTCCTTGAACTCTTTTTTCAGGGCAGTTGAGCCACCATAGGGAGGAAGCAGCCACCCTTCTGAATGCTGCTAAGCAAACACCCAACAGGTCACTATAGATTCACAGGCAATAGTCTGATGCTGGTGTGCCATTACTGCAGCCTGCTTTATTTGTTGTCAAGGGTAAATAACTTTATGAAAATCGATGTAAGACAACCGATTGTGTTATTTAAACCTGATATAAAGCCTGCTGCTTCACCCAACTAAACAGCTCTTGAAATATGAGCTGATAACTACCTTTACAGAATTGTAAGAACACATTAGTCTTCCTTTCTGTATACCTAGGAGATGGTGCAGGTGTCCGGGTGTTGGCTCTGCGAGCGGCCGGGGCTGCCCGGGCCGGCCCCAGGCGGCCCCAGCGGCTGCAGCGGCCCCAGCGCAGGGCCCGGCTGAGCCCCTCAGCCACGGGCGGGCGGGCCAGAGCCCCGTGGAAAGAAAGCCTGGGCAAGGGAGGGCAAAACGCTGCCCGGCAGCCGGGGCTGAGCCCGGGGAACCGAGGCAAGAACAGCCCTGCCAGCCCCGAGGGGACAGCGGGAGGGGGACGGGGGGCAGGAGGGACCCGGCAGGGATGGCCCTGCGGCCAGGGAGGGACCCCGGCTGGACAGCGCTTCCCCTGCAGTCAGTGGAGAGAACTTTCACTCTGCACTTACACTCTTCTGCTTGGAGACCTTAGCACCTCCAAGCACAGCCATCATCAACAGAGGCTAAGTGCTATAATCTTAGCTTTGTCTAAGTGGGGTGACAGCATTCCTTCTCTATCCCACTTCACACCGGACGTAATTAACACGTTGTAAAATTATGTAAAACTAAATCAACATTTGGCGGAAAACATGCAGATACTACAGTGTAACAGGTGTTAAGAGCAATCCTTCTACGCTTTCTAATCCGCATGTCACATTTCAAATTCCCCATTCATTACTGTCCCTGATGATAAAGGGAATTAGTGCTCCCTGATTAGTTTTGAGCTGTGAAGATGTGAGCTTCAGTTTGCTTTAAAGCTGGATAGTTCATTAGTCACACTGTTGAAAGTTCAAAGTCCATTATATCCCATAAGATATTTTCCCAGAGAAATTTCTATCCTCCTAGTTTGTAATGCTTGTAGTCAAAATGATTAATATTCTCTAGTGTATAGCATGTTGAGTATATTTGTTTCTTTGTTTGCTTTTTAAATGTCCTTTTTCAGCTGGAATGGAGTTAATTTTCTCCTTAGTAGCTGGTACAGTGCTGTGTTCTGGATTTAGGATGATAATAACTGGTGTTAGTGCTGATAAAACACTGATGTTTTAGTTGATATTGAACAGTGCTTACCGTTAATCAGGTTACCGTTTGTGCTTACCGTTTTCAGTTTCCCATGCTCCCCCAGTGAGCACGTGCACAAGAAGCCATGAGGGAGCAGCTAACCCAAACTGGCCAAAAGGATATTCCACACCATAGTACGTCATACCCAGTATATAAAGTGGGGAGAATTGTCCAGGAGAGGTCCATCATTTCTCAGCATCAGTCAATGCACAGTGTGCTGGCACAGTCAGGGGATGGAGAGCATTGAAATTCTGCATCATTCATTTCTCTTGGGTTTTACTTCTCTCTCTCATACGTTTGTCTCCCTTGTTGTCATTGTTGTAACTATTATTATATTGTTATTATATTTTAGTTTATTTCTAATAATAAACTGTTCTTACCTCAACCCATAGATTTTACCTTTTTCTGATTCTCTTTTCCATCCCAGGTGGATAGGTTTGGGAGGGAGTGAGCAGCTGCATGGTCTTTAGTTGCTGGCTGTCGTTAAAATGCAATAGTAAGGCATTATTTATAAAAAGCTTACAGTATCTGCATTTTTATAATTATAAACATTTCCTCTAAGAAATTTTTATTTAACTTACATTCATGAAGTAAATGTTGAGGTAAAGTTCTTGAACAATAAAGAGAGTCAAACTGTAACCATTAGACATCTCAGATAGAAAACAGGTGGACCTAGTCTCAAGTTTCAGTTCTAATTTCTCAGTTGTTATTTTAAGTAGTCTATTTTAATTAGCTTAATCCCTTGAAGACAGAACAAACATTAAGAATCACTATATATTTTAGAATATATATATACATTATGATTTCTATGTGTTCACCTAACTATAAAAAATAACAAGCAAACACCCTTATTTGCAATTTCAATTGGTTTATAGTGAAAAAAAAAGTCAGATTCCTAAGTAAATTCATCCTGGTTGATCCAGAATGACTTGATTTTGGATTTAAAGAATTACAACAATACTATGACTCCCACTGTAATGTAGCATAAATCACAGAAATAATGAATCTAATGAAGGTACATTCTTCTTACTATAAATTTTATTCCTGGTATTATCATTGTTACTATAATTGCTGTTATTACGTTATAAGACCTAAAATAAAGATGACTCTGCTCTTTTGACATATTTGGTAGGAGAATCTACACATTCACTATTCCTCCATGGCTCCTCTGCATTGCACCAGAAGAGAGGATGGGACTAGAACAGGAGATCCACTGCAAACAACCTTCCCCAGCCTGAGACACATGCCAGAAACCACAAGAAGAAAAGCCATCACTTGTGTGTACCATTACTAAACTGCAGCACAATTCATCCTAAGAAATTGACTATTAGGAAAACAGTATCTAGAAATAAAAAGTAAAACCATGGAACCCTAGGGCCAAAGAACTTCCGGCCTAAAGGTTTCCCTGATTCTACTAAAAGTCTCTTCACACATACAGAATACATGCTGTGTGAATCAAGACATGCAGAGGAATTGACTGAGATATGTCAGAATAAAATTGTTATTTATGACTTAGGATATCGCTGAGCCACAAATATTGGAGGCTGGAGCAGGGTTTTCAAGAAATATCACTACATTTTCCGTACTCTTCCTTAAGCGCGTGCTGTTGACAACTGCTGCCGATCACATAGAGACCACTGGTCTCACCTGATGTCACCATTCTTATACTTTTGTAAGCTGAAACGGGGCTGAAATAAAACCCCACAACTAATAATAGTTGTTAGGGCGGTATGTATTTAATCAATGCAGAGATGTGTGGGGAATAATTTCACTAAAGACACGCATGCCCACCCGACGGTCTTTCTCCTTTATTATTCTTCAGGGTCTTACATATGCTTAACATTGCACAATTTGCTTTATACATATTCATTCCCTGGCTCTGCCCATTTTTGCCTGGTATGGTAATTAATTCCATGCCCATCTGGGCATGCTCAGCTTGTTGTGGTGGTCTTCTGGGGTCTCAGAGGATGAAGGAAACACAATGAACTCTTCACCTTTATCTCTTCTGCATGGCTTCTGGCTCTCTTTGGCATCTTTTCAAGGGAACACTCAGTTTATGCTGGCTAAGGGTCTGCGTTCTCCCTCTTTATCTGCATTCTTGGCCTTGTTGTCCCAGGGTGCTTACATTTTTCTCTTTACTATCACTAAGGAGTCTCAGATGCTTATAATATAAAAAAGGTTAACAGACATAGCATTCAGTATCTACTAAATGCTTTCTAAAATGGATTTAATATATGTTCTAAAGCACTATTTGAAATACATCCTAACATTCAGAGGCTTACTATAAAGGATCATCTAAAATTCTCACATCTCTGTCTCATAAGCACATAAAGCAGGGCTGTGATGACATTGATAATAGAGCACATAACTAAAGAATTATATTAAGAACTTGTGGCAGGGGTAACAAAATTCTGGCAGGTGTGCCTGAACTAGGACACAGGACTATTATCAGTGGCAAAAACATCACAAAATATTAACTTGCATAGTCCCAGCTCTGTGCTAAATGGCCTAGATAGCAGCAGTTTCTAAGACAGGAACCTGTGTGCCAAGTATGTGGTTGAGTGGACCATCCAGAACTACTCAGGAGGGCATTTTCCCCAAACCTAGTGACACTAAAAAGGAAGAAACCCACCAACATTAAAACAAATTAAATGGTAAAAAGGGAACTAAACTTTTGGAAACAAATAAGGAGTCAACTTGAGAAGTACAGAATGAGAATAAATTACAGTGATGGAGACAAAGGAGAGGATAACAGAACAGCACTGAAAATCTGATTTGACATTGTTAGAAGTCATCGTGCTGGCACTTGTTCATGTCTGATGGAGTCACTTTCTGTTGGAGGCATGAATGTGCCAGAGTGCAGCAGGGAGGGATCCACACCTCAGTATGTATGACCCACACATCTGTACGTATATCACCTCATGGGCTGTGCTCATGTGCGTGTTGGAGGGCTCCAGGGGGTAGGGTGGAGAGCTAGAGTTTGTGCATGCATCCTCTGGCATGAGGTGGGCATGATGTGTGTGTGATCACAGAACTCTTAAAGATTAGAGAAAGTTGTTTCAAAAATAGTAGATATGTGCAGGCATTTTACAAGTGTCTAGGACAATGGTGTATCTGTTGCAATTATGATACTGATCCTAAACATGTAGTTTACTGATTACCAATTAGCTATGTGGCAATAAACCTCTTCACTGCTGATTCAATTTAAACTATGACAATTGAACAAATTTCCCCTGTGAAATCACCTGCTACAGCTCCTGCACTTCTCAACAATAAAGGATGACAGACCATAAAGAGTGACAGTAGAGTGATATTATGACATGAAGTGAGTTACCTTTCTGATATAGAAAGGAGTTATAAGCGTTTGGGATTCTACTTTTGAAAGAATGCAAAAAGTCCATGATCTGTCCTTCCCATGGGCAGAGATGACAGCCCTTGGAAGGATTTTAGGGAGATACTCATGGCAGGGACAACATCAGTGTTCTCAGTGTTGAGTATGAGGATAAACATCCCTTCCAGTGCAGATTGCTGTACCAAAAGGGGTATCCACTGCATTTAAAACATAATGCAGTGAAGACTGCTGACAATATTATTCCTCTCCTTGAAGGTTTCACAGCAATTGCAGGATTCAGCTTGTGGAAGACACATGGTCAAACTGCAAGTCTTAACTGTAGCAAAAGTGCTTTAATATTGAGGTCAGTCTAAGAAAACCTAATAAATAAGTGATTGTTTTTAACTCACTTTCAGAATTCATCCAACACAAAACAATCTCGTTTCCTCTATAGAGACAGGTACAGATTTACTGATGAGGAGAGGAAGGGGATGGAAAGCTCATATCCTCATCTACTAAAAGCCAATACAGCATGTAACCTGTCACACAGAAGGGAGAGAGAGACTGCACCACTGTCTTCATGACTACGTCGACAGGACTACACACCTCAATAAAGCCAGTGGGGGGAAAAAATTTTAGGGGTCTTTAATGCTGTTATGCTTTAGTTATAGCATAATATTGAATACCAGACATTATAAATTACCTGAGTAGTTCTATATAGCCTCCTGAATATTTCTAATGTGATGGGATCAATAAGGCTAGTATTGTAAGAATGTGATCCTGTCTTTCTAAGCAGTTTCAGATTGAATTTAGATTTTTAGACTCTTAGGATTTTATAATGTAAATCAACTGTATTTCAAACTAAATATTTTATGCAATCAACACTTGTAAAAGCCTTTCACTATACCTTCAATGCACTTCATTGTAATATAGGGTTTCACTATACCTTCAATGCACTTCATTGTAATATAGACCTTACAAAAAGGTTGTTTCTTGTGAGTTGTGAGATCTAAACAAAGTACCTGAAATTCTTACCCTTAGTAAAACAGAAGTGGAAAAGCTGGAAGAATGACCCAACACTGGACAGACTTTTATCTTTCCTCTTGAAGACTTATTTATTATGTAGACATTAATTTTCACTTGTAAATTCTTTACACAATTTCTTATCAGTTTGTTAAGTTATTAGGTGGGGCCCTTATTTATGCCATTCATACAATCAATCAGTAAGACTCATTATTCAACAGCATATTGCAGTTTGCATGGCAAATATTAATCAGTAAAATTGTACTCTGGTGAACATGTATTGCAAGTTAAATTATGATGCACATTAATGTGGGAGAGTTTCCTGGTGAATTTTATATGACTGTAGCATAATTTAATTTTATCAAACATATAATCATATAATCATATATGATATATATAATCATATAATTATATAATTTTATAAGAATAAATCATCATCATAATTGCATCATAATTGCATCATAATTGCAGTTTAGATAATTTTCAGTTTAGCTGTACTTCTGTGCTACAAATCAGAATCTAAATGACAATTCCTGTCAAATATTAGATATTATTCAAATTTAAAATTAGCAAATTAGTTTGCTTTGTTAAGATGCATTATTGTGATTTAATTCACAACTGAAGAGGAAGTGGTAAGTCTGTCAAAGCTTAGCTAACACTGGCAGCATAGACCTGCCATTTTTTCTCACTGGTTATATCTTGTTCTGACAGTAACCATATTAATTTCAGTGGAAGTGCTCAGAACACTTACAAGTAGTCAGCATGAGCAACTGGAGCAGAATCATCAGCTTCTGTTGGAGAGGTGACATTTGTAACAGAACTTCTGGCATTCGTTGCTTCTCACATCTCAAAATATTCTAGGAATATAGAACATTCAATGCTTTGCAAAAGACTTTGAAATTTCCTGGGATGTTTCTAGATGGAAGGTATCTCAGAAAGGCTTTAGTTCAACATCTGACTCAAAGAAGGTCAGGTTTGTGTAGGTAACAGAAGTCTTAAATAAATCAGGGTTGGAAAAACTTCAGAACAAAAGACTGTACAGCCCTGCTGGGCTGCTTATCTCTGGTCAATATTTGACTGTACCAGTGGTGAAAAGTTTTTCCTCATATCCAGTCAGAACTCACTGTGTCATGTGTCTGTCATCTTCCCATGACACAGTGCTGTGAAGTGCCGGGCTCTCTCTTCTTGAGAGCACTTTGTCCATCCTGGCACACTGGTGTTAGCTCCCCTTAAAGTAATATCTTCTCCAGGCCAAACAAAAGTCTCCAGGCCTCCCTTCACAGGGCACATGCCCCAGTCCCTGACCATCCTAGAAACTCAGGTTGATTAGGAAACATCGATATCAGTGACCTGTTGATAACTTTCCTGTAACTGAGTCCCCACATTGGATGTGGCATGCTGGATGTGTTGGATATAAGAGGAAAATCCCTCGTCTCCACGTTCTGGCTGTGCCCCAGTGCGTACCTCCCATGGCACCGTTGGCTGTCTCTGCAACCAGGGCACATTGCTACACTCAGTGTGTATCTATCAAGATCCCCAGGTCCCTCCCTGCAGAACTGCCCTCAGCCAGGCAGGCACCTGTACCACTGCATAGGTTGCTTCCTTCTTGTGGCAGGACTTGGCCTTTTTCTATCCCTCTTGAAATTGAAATGTTCCTTTTGGTGCCCTCCTCCAGCTTCTACAGATCTCCAAGAATGGCAGCACAATGTCATTCTTCTACTAGTTATAATATGTAAGTAGTCACTTAAACAGCTGCTTACCCTTTCCTCACATCTCTAAACAGAATTCTCCATCATGAATGCACAGTAAGACAACAAATGCTGTTAAGTCAATTGGGAAGGCAACTACTATGAGCCAGTTAAAACAGCATAGGTTTTACTGTATTCAGTAGCAATTCTGGTCTCTGTCATGCATATTCTTAGCTTAGTTATGAGCAGTTAGCAGAAAGCCAGAAGCAACCTCAGCTCACTCCTGGGTTTCATAGTAGTCTGCAAAAGTGAGAGTTACTTAGCATAGAGCTCACACCAGCTGTTGTCTGGAGCATTTTCTAGAACATAGCACTTCCACATGGAGTGTTAAATACGTCTCATGCACTTGCTTTGTGAAAGCTGGACAGTGTATCTAACAGAACCGTATGTACCTGAGGGTATTTAGGTTTTGCCATTGTGAAAAAAACACTTTTCATAAGTTACTTCCTTGCTACTTTTGAGAATGACTCATTTAGGATCTTCCACACATTCTGTTTTTACCTTTTGAAAAGTACCAGACAGGAAATTACTAAAAGGAGAGACAGAAGAGAACTGTTTTCTCCTAGATAGTGATAAATTATTTAAGAGTATTTTACTTGAAGCACATTTTAGGCAAAAATTAAAAATGCAATATTATCATTCTCATGGTGTGTGAAGTAGTTTTAGCACATATGTATATGTATTCCTTTACATGTAAGCAATAAAATAATGTATTTACTGTTATTTTAAAATAGATAGGAATACTAAAACATTAACTTTTGAAATTTATTTTTGAAGATTACTAGTGACTGGACATCTTTACTGATATTTATGGGAGTTTAAAGAGTTTTGAAAACCACAGCCATCATCTAGACATTATTTAGGATTCAACAAATGCCTTCAGAGGTGTTTATACTTTTGCAAGAGATGTGGCAATTTTGATTTATGTTTTTGAGAAAAACTTTTTATTCAGCATGCCAATCAAAATTATGAATACAGAGAAACTATGAGAGCCAGCTAAAATGTGAGTTTCATTTCTTTTCAGTAATGTTGTAATAGAATTAAAATAGACAGCTTCTCAGTATCAGGTAATAAATTTAGCACTTGATGTATGACAGATGTTCCTGAGTTCAAAAAAGAAGGCCAAAATTAAAAAGCAGCTTTCAGACACTGAATGCAAAAGAACCTCTTTCTCATTCACTGCAGCAGCAAATAGATTTTGGATGACCAGCTGGACACTGAGTAAGTTCCCCCAATGGTCTTGCCTTGAGGACTTTTCTTAACAGTTAAAACCATTTGCTTTTATTGGTTTTGACAGGCACAACAGTCTGGTAACAGGTGTGAGAATTTGCTTAAGAAGGAGAAAACAAGGGAATGAAGATGCCAAATAATCTGGCAGACTGGTCAGTATAATTTTCTTTATCATTTTGCTCACATTTCTCTAGGTGCCAAATATAGTATAGAAGTGAAGACATACTTTTTATGTAAAAATAATGCCTGCTTTGTGATTTCAGTCAAGGTGATCTGTTACCAAATGTTGGCTGGATTTATGACCATCTGCCATGCAATGGCAGGCAATGGTCAGAATTAATAACACTTTAAGAAAACATATCTATTGAGTTTTGGAGTTTGGACCTTTCAACTGCCAACACAATACACACCACTTAGTATTGACTAAAAGCTTTGTATTAGCACAAACTTAAGAAAAACCCAAACAAAACCAATGACTAGCCAAGACAGAATAAAGTCCAGGCAATCTAAATCAGATATTATTATGTAAAGGTTTTATATTTTCAAGGATAGATCTGTATTATTCTATACAAGTACCTTCTGAGTTTTCAGATATTTGATAAAATGAAATTTAGTCCTTCCAATTATAAAGTATGGCTCGTTTTCAAACAGGCCAAGTGAGCTGCTTGACAATACGCATCCTTGGATGTGTCAGGTCAAATTTCATTTTCATTTTCAAAAGTGCATTTTTCTCTTAAATCCCTCATCTGTGCACACAATCATACATACATAATTAAATGCCTTTTGCTTCACATTTTCAACAGGCACATAATTTTAAGTGGCTGGTGTATGATTTGCATTTTTCTAATACTGCATTATTCATGTATTCTGCAGCTGCAGTGAAGAAAATAAACATTGGCATTCTAGGTAAACATTCATTTCAAAAATCAGAGATAATTTTGATTTCAGCTATTTCACTAGCAAGTTGAGAAAGAATAGAACCCTTTTAGGGAATCAGCAAAACAAGCTAACTGTCATGATGTCCTCAACATCATCTTAATCTTCCCATTATTGAGTAGGCTCATGAGGTGAATTCAGATTATTGTTATTTTCTGGGAATTATTTTTCCAGTAGTGCTATTAGCATATATACCTTTAACAAGAGTAATTCTGAATAATCCACCTTTCAAAGATGTGTCAGTCTTTGGTCCCTAAGAAATTAGCAGGCACTGCGTGTAGTACTATAAGATTCACCTTCCAGAGAATTCAGATGAACTTTAGTGCACTTTCTAATGGCATTCCTTGGCTTTGGAAATCTACTCTTCTCTCGTAAAAACTCTCTCTTCCTCCTTTGTGAATGCTGATGCTAGCAGCAGCAGTAACTAAAATGCAACACTGCTTTTGCTGATGAAGGCAAGAACAGAGACATCTGGCTCACAGAAGCAATTTGAGTGGATTTGTCAGAAAGTACTTTTACTGGGATATTGAAAGGCCCTTGAGGTACACTTCCCGAAAAATGGGAGAATTTTGTGTATATGAAAAAGTGCCCAGAATCCATGTTGGTTTTTAATGACCTCTTTGAGCCTTCAAAGCAATAAATGAACCAAAGTGGATTATATTTTGCAAGGTCTTCTAGTGTTCTTGTTGAATTTCTAATGTGACAAAATAAATGCTGGAAACTGTCACATTAGCCTTAACCCCCCAAGTACAATTTTTTTTAAAGGAAAAATACGATTTGTTGTAAGCTGTAGACTTCATTTAATACAAACATATATCAAATTGCAGGCTTAAATCTACTTACATCCTGAAAATTCTCAACACCTTTATGAATAATAATATCTTCAATACTTCTGAGTTTCAGAGTAAAGGCATGAATCAAGGAGTTTTTAAAAAACTATTTTTAGATTGAAAAAAAAGAGATGGTTTCAATCCTATCTATAATCAGGATAGCTTCAGTTAAAAAAATAGATTTTTTATTCAGTAGATAACAAGAAAGAAAAGCTGTAGTATCCTATTATAAAAGAATAAATGAAAAGAAAAACGATATCACCTAAAATGAAAATTATTTCTAGTTTGGTGCAGATCAGAATAGAGAAATATCCAGAAAAAATTAGAATCACTTAGATCATGGTTATAGAGAAAATAGGTAGAATTTTTAGCACTGTTTAATTCCATACCACCTACATCATGGCAGGAGGAATTTGGTGACTAGAAGCAGAAGGGATTCCATCTTTTGATAGCCTTGCAAGAGGGTGTGTGCTGGACTGGGAGTGGTACCAGAGCCACTGCCACTGCTGCCACTGCTGCCACTGAAGAGGAAGACAGCCACTCTTTGGGAAGTATTTTTGTTTGTCAGGTGGTGAATACCCTTTTTGTGGATAAAACAGTCTCTCTTCTGTACGGTCTCTGGGTAATACTGTTATAGTTATTGCAAATTTTCAGTAAATTGTGACTCTGTCTTGTAATTTCTCCTAGTCTTTTCTCCACTACTGAAAGGCAAAGCTTGAGTGAGTTTAATTTTCCTGCTGAGCTTTAAACCAGCACAGTCTTGGTCTACAAAGTCAGGTTAGGTGTCCAGATTAACAGGAGCAGATTTGAATGATTGCAAGAAATGCTGAGATTAGCTGCAAGAGAAGGAAGATGCTCCATATGGATTTTCTACAATAATTTTGTTCTTTTTTTATTTAATCATAGAACCATAGATGAAGTCGACATTATTCATGAGTCAAAAAGATATTTACATCTGCATATATAGCAGATACATACCAATTACAACACCCTGTACATGGGCAATTGTACTGGATATTCCCTAGTGGTCTGGTACGTACAAGAAATCGTTGGTGTTCAGAACACAAATCATAAAATTATAGGATTGTTTGGGTTAGAAGGGACTGTAAAGATCATCCCGTTCCAGCCCCCTTGCCATGGGCAGGAAGACCTTCCACTAGGCCAGATTGCTCCAAGTCCAATCCAACCCGGCCTTGAACACTCCCAGGGATGGGGCATCCACAGCTTCGCTGGGCAACGCATTCCAACGCCTTTCCAACCTCACAGTAAAGAATTTCTTCCTAATATGTAATATTGTCCTCGTTCAAGAAAAAAAAAATTAGTCCTTCAAGTACACATAAGAATGAGATAAAATAGATTTCTGCTCTTGCAACACTGGACTTTTGCAAGTGAATCAGCTTTAAAGAAGTCTCATGGACAGGAGAAAGTATAGAAAACAGACACACGCAACAAACAAAGGTAATTGGTAAACAATAGGTCTTGAGTGACTTTTTACAAGAAGGATAAAATCAAGATTTAGCCACTGTTATCACAAACTTAGCCAGCAGAAAATGTCAGAATCTTTCATGAAGGGTGCGACATCTCAAACCCCAAAACAGGACAAATATACACTGCATGTAATGACTAGTGAGAAAAATTTTAACAAAGAAGAAATATACACTCATCCCTAGTGAACTCTATTGTTTTCAAATTTATAATTTGGCTTTCAAACATTGACCTGGAAAATAAGAACTAAAAGAGCAATATGTAGGTCTGTGATTTTTAATTCTGTCTGATACTAACTGCATCTTGTACTGCAACATCTTTAAGGTACAGGAAGAAATTCTTGTGTCAGGTTAAGAAGCAGTTACTGCCAATATCTTGGTGAATGGTGCAGGTGATATAGATAGATCTAAGCAGTACTGATCCTATCCAGTGAAATAAAGGTATGTTGAAACCTCTGTGAAAATATGTACCTTAAAAGTTAGGAGTTATGAACCAGGATTTTCATCAGGGGATGAAAGGCAGCATGTTGCTAGAATAGCTTGCAATGAGCATCATGAATAAAAATCATCATCATTTCCTGCATAATTCTGTGTGCTGTGGGAATCCCACAGCAATATGGATAACTCATAAACATTAGTTTATTGCTTGAATAGTGTTATTACATCATGAAGCTTAGATGGGTTTCAGTTGTAATGTAATCAACCTGTGGAAAATATGCAGAAGAAAGTGAGGGAACTCTTGAAATTGTATATTCTTGGTGCATTGGAATTTCTTCTTCCTAGTTACTATTAACAGCAAACATTTTACTGTTTGTAAGTGAATATTTTAAATTTCATGGAGAAATACCTATGTATTGACCGACTTTTTTCCTACATGATTATATCATAGAATAATAGATTGACAGAATAACAATGACTGTTTCATTTACACTCTGCAGTGCAAATTTGATATTTCAGAATCTGCACTGAAAACACTGATCCATATCCCTATTTTATATTTACACATTACATATTTTATACAAAAAAAAATTTTATACTTTTAAATTTTTTTATTAAATTTTTTGAGCTGTCCTTTTTTTCTGTTTTTGTTTTTTGTTTTGTTGGTTTGTAGATTTATTGACAATTTTAGGGTTTGGGCTTTTTGGAGATGACTTTGTAATTCCAAGAGAAAGCTTTTTAATTAGGTGAGAATCAAAGCATTTCTTTTTTCAATTTCTAATGGGATTTTTTTTTTTTAAATCAGAGCTGTTTTTTTACTAAACTCACAAAGGGAGAAAAAGAAATAACAGACAACTTTCCCTCTGACAAAATGTTTACTTCATCAACCACAAAAGCAGATAACTACTCATTGGGTTTTTGAAAATATATTTATGGTTAATCAAAACTGATGTTTTATTGGAGATGCACCTGTAAATGAGAAATCCTCTGTATCTGGGATTCTGTAGCCAGTCAGGATTAACAACAGGATCCTTGGTTATTATAGACTGTGACTATGTTGGTGAGGTTGATTGTGGAGAGTCCTTTTGTCTCTGACACTTTAAAAGAAAAATCTGCTCAGTTCATAGAATAGACAATCTGCTTTTCACTTCCAATTAAAAAATGTCTTAATTGGAAGACACTAATGTTTGCAAAGATATGATTTTAATCAATATTTGGATTTTCATAGTGTGACACTTTTGAGGAAACTATTGCAGTTTGCTTCCCAAGTCTTACTAGCCTGTACTACAGTGTCTGAATTCTTTAAACAGCCTAGAACACGAATGGCCTAAACTAATACTTTTAATTTCCATAAGCAATGCTGCCTGGAGACACTATCATACAGTAGCCAGTAACTGCAAACACTGCCAAAAGCAACAGTTTATCTTCCTTAATATCTAAATCAGACATTCAGCATCGGAGTTATTTCCATTTTATTTCCATTTCTTTCCTTTAACAGTTGTTCTTTTCCAGTTTCTGAATGCTTCTGTTAATGCTCCAACGATTAAGAGGCGAAAATACTGAAATACAATTTTACAAAAGGGTCATATGATTTTCATATCTTTTTTACACGATGTTTTCAGAGACGTGTATTTTTCCTCTGTAGACTGGTTAACAAACTTGATTGGTTGATTAGGACAAACATATATTCCAGAAAGTGTAAAAGTCTTGCAACATGAAACAATAGAATCATTTAAAGCAAGTCTGCTTGAAAAACAGAGGGAACAGAACTAAGCCTATCCAAGACATGGGAGAGCACAGCTGTAATCTGCTCAAATACAATGATAGAACTAAGATACACATCAGTTTTTTCACACAGAAGGCAATATTAAAGCATATATGAGTACAGCACTGTGCTTTTTTTCAACAGTACTGCAGTGTCAAACTTGGCAGACAAAAGGCACAGTTAAATCCCATCCTAAACCCCAAATAAATAGTATTTCAAGAAAATTAAATCCTGATAAACTTCCTACCTAACTCATGTTATTTTCTTCCTAGTTTATATTCTTGCCTGAAGACCAAATATACATCATACTGTAGGTCTATAGCATCTATAGGTCATAGAAATAAATCTACGTTCCAAGGTTCATGCAATATAAATAGATTTTTTCTTCATTTGGGCTTTTGAGATATTTTTTCAATGTTGAGAAGCAAGCATGTGAAATTGGTAAAGAAATTCTGAAGGTGGAACTCCTTCCTGTCAGGAATAAGACATGTAAAAGCTTTTATGTCAGTAAGGAACACTATAAACCTAGACACAACATTCTTAGATATAGTTTGCTTCATGGCTACTTTTAAAGAAACAAAATGACAAGCAAGAAAATTTCAAAGCTTATGGCATAGGGAGTTTAGGGCAGTGGGAGCAGTGGAAATGCAAGTTTTATCTCCACTAAAGTGCAAACTGTAATGAATCTTCTTCTAAGCTCAACTTGGGTAATTTTGCAGAGACCTTGGTTATACCCAATGTGATGCCACAAACTCAACACATAATAAAGTGAGGATCTACTCTGGATAAATTCCTGCAGCCACTGAATTCGAAGACAATCCACAGATATTTAAGGAGCCTGATTACTCAAGACTTATAGTAAATATATCAAACTAATAGATAAACTGGCCCAAGTGGTAAGTAATGGTCATTATGTAGGAACCAAGCAACATGAAAACATACTCATTTAAAAATTTTACTTGAAATTTGATTATATGAGAAGTGATGGTTGTATGTGCCTTCTGAGCTTTTTTTTTGTCTTACCAACGCATGGTTATCTACAGTGAATTAATTGGAAAAATTAATTTTAAATATTGTTCATCTTTCAATTAAATGTTCTACATTTTCATTCAATTTTCTTGGCAACAAACAACTAGAAAAATACTTCTGCAAAATCCAAATGATATTAGTTTAAATTTTCTGTTCTCATGGAATGGAAATCATTAGTTTTTGTTATGGTTACCTTCTATTTTGACATATTAGGTTTTCATCCACAGAACTTACTCAATAATCTAGTTCACAGTGTATAACTGTTGTGTATGAAAATCCTTATGCATTGTCATTTTTAGGGTGAAGTTGGTTCAAACCATGGTTGTTCCCTAGAAAGAGGCAAGCAGTTTCAGGGTTGCTTACACACCTTGCTCATAGCACATGTCAATAAATTGTTCAGGCAATTACACACCTGGTCTAAGTTGCCTGCATGAATTCATTAAGACAACTTTCTGCAATATTCTAGACCTGCTGAAAATATTAGCAACAGAGCAATTCTGAGGCAACCTAAACAGTATTGAAGTACACTCTACTGTTCCAAGACCAATTTAAAAACCTACTTGCAATTATAAGGTATATTTTATGTCCTGCAACCCAATAGGCTTCCATTCGAAATTCCAGACTAATTATTTGACAAATACACAAAGTCCAAACACATTTTTCCTTAAAAGAGAAAGGGAAGAATAAGTTAAATTTTGAACTTATCATTTCAAAGAGGGATGGCAATTGGAAGCAGAGATGTTCTGATTACGTAGCAATCTTCATTTCTATGACTCCCCAGTTTCAGCAACTGGTCACAAAAACAGATATTGAGTTACTGCATAATAAACAGCATGCCATATAAGGAAGTTAACATAAAGACACCCATACACACATTTCAGGAATAGCAATTCAAGAAAGACTTTTGTTATCATTTCTATGTAATTTTTTGCTCTTTTTCTACTTTGCATTTTTCCTACCTTGCATTCTTAAAGGCAACCTGAAGCATTGCAGGCACTTGTTTGGTGGAGTGTGCATGAGTGAAAGCCCTTTGTGACACACTCCTGTTTCTTTTCCATTTGGAATTGATTTGGAAATAGGTGAATTATCAAAATAGCAATAGGCTTTCTGCTGCGCACTGATTTCTGTAAAAAATGTTTCTAGAATTTCTGAGTTTCATTGGCTTAAGCTACACAAAAAATATCTGTTGCTTGATTGCCTATAATCCAAGACTGATACACATATATAAATGAAACAGGTTGCTTAGAGCACTCTTATTACTTTGTCTATAGTTTTCTCCACAAGAAGCTCATAAAACCATTCCATGTGCAAAAACATTCATCTCAGAAAAAAAAAAAAAGAACTTGTATTTACTGAACAAGACTGCCTATATAATCTTTATCAAGAGATTGAGTTTGCAGATTTTCAGCTCTTTTGACATACGGAAAAGCATAATCCATAGGTACACTCAGTTTTCATGGATTTTGTATCCAAATTATGGCTCATTTAACTGGGCAATTTCCAACCCAGCGATTAAGACAACTGTTAACCCTTTCAAGCTGAGACTGAGAAAATGTTCCTGAGCTGTGATGCTCTACTGAAAGGAAGCAGGAATGGATTCACTGTCCTTCAGATGTGCCTGTGTTGCTGTACACAAGACCACTCTTCAAACCAACCAGCAGAAGTGTACATCCCTGAAGATGTGGATTCAGTGCATGAATTAAATGTAATCACTTTCTGCTCTATACCTCATAGATTTATCTTGAAAACCACTATTTACCATTTTAATCTCCTGAAAATCTATTAGATTTGAGTTCTACTAGGGTTTATGCCACAGTGAGGTCTACACTGACAGAGCAATACTCAATTTTGTAGTTTGTTTGAGTCAGATATTTAAGATCTGAGCATATAGTAATCACATATTTTTTGTTAAAAAGCACTCGATGAAAGAAAAGTGGTTCATACCTTCTGGTTTTCACAATCAGATCCTTTTATAATGACTAAAGACTGCTCCTTTTTGCACATATCTAATTCAGTGAAAATAGGCAAAGTTCTAAGTGTGTACTATTTTGAAGTAAAAACAGCCAAAGTCTAATGAAGATTGAAGGCAATATTGGGGAATCAGTGACAACAAAAAGATTGTTACATACTTAATGCATATATTTTAATGAAGAGCTATTTCTTATTTATGGAAGGGCAAATATTTTTAGGTTCTTTACAATGAGCTTATACTTAATTAGCGGGCTGGAATTTTTTCAGACTCTTCTTTTGTTGGATCCTGTCCAGTCTCCTATAACAAAACTACTCTGTGACTTTTCCTTTGATTCAATATTATTTTTATTCTTGGTCTTGTTGGAAAAATCTCACATTTTGACGTGTATTATAAAACTATACCAAAACATCTTCCACTTCTCCCTAAGACAAAAACACATGATTCTGTCAATTTAATAAGGGTGGAAAAGAGCAAATTTTTTCCAGTATGTCAGAAGAAAATAATACACCAGTGTGCTGGTTTGAAAGCAAAACCAGTGAAAGACTCCAAGTCAGAAACACAATTTAATAAGAGGAAAAGAAAAGAAATAAAAGAAAGTAAAATAAAAGTAATAGTACAAAAAACCACTGACAGAGTCAGAATACAACCTGACACCCTGTTAGGGTGGTAGCGGCAGTCCAGATGAGATGGTCTTGTCAAAGCAGTGATTCCTGTAGAAACGTTTGGCAGCTCTTGCCTCCTCTGGGAGTCCAGTGGATAAAAGCTGCCTGTGCTGTCCCAAACCCTGGATTTATCCAGTTGGGAATGCTTGGCTCCTCCCCCTGGGCGGAGCATTTCACAATGGGGATGATCTCATTCTATGAGTCATGCAGTGGGTCCTTGATGGCCCATTAAACAGAGATAACACACGGAGGAAGTTATCTATGAGTCATGGGCAAGGCATTGTTAGGCTCGTTAACAGAAGATAAGGAAAACAGTGCCCCACCTTGGCTCCAAGGGCTCATGGGGATGGAATACATACCTTGGGCACAATTTTACATTGTAACCTAGGACAACCAGCTTTTAGCTTATATCTAACCATTTAAAATCAAATAATGAATATGCAGACTTTGTAACTCAGCCACCATTTAAAAACTAAACAAAATCAATTTAGAGATAAACTTACTGAACAAAAAGAAAAGAAACACAGAGATATTCTGCACTCCAAAAGATGTAGGGATCCATGTACTTGTACTGCAAAAACAAAAAGAAACCCAACAACAAAAATCCCAACCCCACAGTAGGATAGAAATTGTCTTTTAGCAAAGCAGAAAAAGTCAAAATGAGAATATGGGTTAAATGCAAATCACTAATAGATACAACTTTAATCAGTTTCACCTAATCCCACAATAAAAATGACTTGCCTTTTCACAAATGTGGTTTGAAAGACTAAAACAGGGTTGGGCGAAGAGCTCCTTTAATGAGTTTCAGCTAGTTTGCCTGTGAGTATCAGCAAGTGTGGGCAATGATTTTTCTAATTCACAGAGTCACAGGCTAGAAGGGACCCCAGTGGCTCATCTGTGCTACTCAAGCAGAGCCATTCGAGACCACATTGCTCAGAATTCTGTCCAGATGATTCCTGAATACCTCCAGTGAGGGAGACTCCACAACCGCTCTGGGCACTCTGTTGCAGTGCTAGCTCACCCCCACAGTAAAGAAGTTCTTCCTCACATTTAGGTGGAACTTCCTGTGCATCAATTTCTGCCTGTTACCTCATGTCCTGTTGCTTGGCACCACCAAGAAGAGTCTGGCTCCTTCCTCTGACACCCTCCCTGCATATACATATATACAGACGTCGATGAGGTTCCCTGTCCGTCATCTCCCCTTGAGGCTGAGCAGCCCCAGTCCTCGCAGCTTGTCTTCTTATGAGAGATGTTCCAGTACCTTCATCATCTTTATTGCCCTCCAATGGAGCTGCTCCATGTCTCTCTTGTACTCAGGAGCCCAGAACTGGACACAGACCTTCAGATGTGGCCTCACCAGGGCTGAGGGGCAGGATCATCTCTCTTGAACTGCTGGCAACGCTTTTCCTACTGCACCGTAGGATACCATTGGCCTTCTGAGCCACGAGGGCACTTCTAGTTCATGGACAGCTTGTTGTCCACTACAACCCATAGGTCATCCTGGTTTTCAGAATTTCTTCATTTTTGCTCTCAGCATTTATTTGAGATTTAGTCATTGCATGAGTTTAATGGTGAGGTTTTCTTCCTTGGTGATTCTTATTTATATACACAGATAACCCTGTCTTTTGTTAAGGCAACCAACACAAAGGCAGAAAATTGAAGAAAATGTATGAGCCTGAACAATAAATAAAGCAGAAGCACCATCTTATTCTGTACTTCTTCCAAATTGATATGTTTGGTAAATAGTCTTTCCCATTTCAAAACTTTTTCCCTATCTTTCCAGCTCTTATTTTACATTGGGTTCTTTCTTTTCTCATCATTTAATTTGAACATGAAGAAAGAATATTTTTTTGTTTTATTCATGAGAGATGGAGTTTCCTTGAATTTCAAACTTTCATTGGGACACAACTTTAAACCACTTACTACTGTTGCAACTTCAGTCACTGAAAGAAGATAATTTTTAGTAACTTCCAAGTGTATAAGTAATGATACAAATATATTAGCTGAAATTACTTATATCAGTGCCCAAATATGTTTATCAAGGAATAAAAATCTAATTTTTTTTCAGAAGCTGAGTGGTCTTACCTACCTTTAGAGTATGGAAGTCCATCCTTGTAGGTATGCAGGCGTATTGTAATTCTCAGGGTTCAAGGCTGGACAGAGAAATCTACAAGTTTATTTTTCACACATCATTTGGATACTGGTCATAGCCAAAGCTGGGTCATGAGAGTAAATGAATACATTTACTCTCATGTAATGTATTCATTACCCAGTAATGAACTGAGCCACTGACCTGTTTGGTGAACTTCCTAGTACTTGCAGAAATGTAGGGAAAAATACATCAGTACAGAGATAGCCATACTTTCCCCCCCTTTAGTATCCCATTCCTTCATGTCTACTTTTGTTTCAAGGAATCTACAGTAATGCGCCATGTTTTTCAAGCTTGAGGGCTGCTGCCTGTGAGATATCAATAAGGACACACTCTTAATAGACATCTCAGAGTTCATCTATCTGAGTATTTCAGTTCAGATCAAATGTGACGTGAATGTCCAGACTATCCCCTCTTACTGTTATAGGCTTCACATCAAAGAGTGTGATCTTCAAGAACATGACCGAGATTCTTAAATAAAATTAAATCTAATGATGTGCTTCAGAAGTCCATGAGAAGTATATTTTAATTGCTAATAGACTCAGCCTGTGGAATAAGACTAGAGCAAGTCCTTCACACCCCTGTGAAACACAGAATTCAGCAACAGATATTTTTCTTGTAATTAAATAAGTTGGACAAATAGACTTCCAAGAAGGCCCTGGAAGATCCTTCAAGAGCACTCCTATTGGAGGTGGGAGAGGAGCTCCAGAACTGATCAGCTCATACAGCACTGATCAGTGGCAGCTATGTGAGATACAGCTGACCTTCAGTGAGGAGTTGGAGGTATGAACACTCTGTATTTGGGGCTTTCTGGGTACTGGTACTCCAGCCCTGCTTGATCACCATAGGCTACAGCAGGACAATAAACCAGACCAACCATGCCCTGAGATTCACACCTACTACTAAGAGTAGGAAACTAAGGTTCATTTTCCCCAGTTACCATGCTGTTCCAGGTCTACTCTATTCAACCACAGATTTAAGCATACAGTAAAGGTAGAATTCCAATTCTGGAAGTACAACATGATTTAAACTCTTAGTAAGAGCTCCTCATATCCAGATAGATTATTAAGGATTTGTTCTTTCTGTGCAATTTTTGCTTTTGTTATTTGTGTTTTACTTTCTTTCTTCCCCTCTGAAGTAGAGTCAGTCACTGAATTCCAATATTATTACTTTGTACAATTATGATACCATTGTACTTTCTCTTTCTACTGCAATAACGAGGAATTTACATCACTTCCAATTTTTCTCTTGATTTTATGGGCTTGTCTCCTACATTGATTATTTAATTTCTGTAAAGGAATGTTATGACATAAGCTTGTCTTCTAAATACTTTAGTTTGATACCTGGCATGGAAAAATGAAAAAAAAAAAAGGAGGGTGGAAAAGACAAGGGAGATTGAAGGAACTAACCAGATTTTAATTAAAAAACCCTACAACACTACTGAAAATCATGTGAGTACCAATATTCAGGAATTTAGCATTTTTTACCAGTGAACTGTCCTTTAGAAGACACAGATATTTTATTATATAATCGGTGGTAACTGTTGTCTCACACAAAGAAAGTTGCAGGGGAAATATTTTAGAGTGACATCTCCAGCAATGAGAAAATATTTGGTATCATCATCATAGCATTAATTTTAATCACCCATAAGGAAAATCAACGGCCTAAATTTCACAGAATTTTTCTTATGCAAAATAATGTCTGATATTACTCAACAGAAATGAATAATTCTTTTTAAAAAGAATTTAAACATTACATGGGTTCATATGCTATAGAATCTTTGCTTTCAAGGTTGTTTCTTATGCAGCAGAACGTGTTTTCTTGTCTGTGACATTCTTTCAGTTATGTCTACTAGTTTATTTCTGAAGTTCCCAGATGCATAAATGCATGTTTCCTACTGTTATTAAGTAACAGATATAAGCAAAAGATTTTACTAGAAAATGCTATAGATTAACCTTATGGTGGATTTCTACATATATTAAAAACCAGAATTGTTAAAAAATTATATTTTATGGCATGTGATTTTCATCTAAGAACCCTAATTAAATATTTTTTATTTATCTCTAATCCAATACTTTTCTATTACAATTCTATTTTAAATATTTGAACAAAGAAAGTATGTTTACTTGTTCTCTGAAAAATTTCCATAAATAGACCATTTCCTAGACACAAATATGTAACAACAGCAATTTAATTGCAAAAAAATATAAAGAAAAGCATATTACTATGCACAGTAGTACATTACTTTTCAGCTTAATAATAGATATATACTAAAGAGATTGCGAAAAGGAAACAGGAATATTCAAGATAAATGACCTGCTTGAAACATTAGGAAAAAAGTTTTGAAACAGCTTCTTCAATCTGAAACCTGTGACCTAAAGTAGCATTAAAACTTGCTATACTTCAAGCAATTTATGTTTAATTTCTACCCATAAAAAGCTGACTCAGTTTGATTGGATTATTATGTGGGTATTTTATCTCCTTTTTTGTCTTTTTTTTTTCTTTTTATAACAATAATAAGTAAGTTAAAGAAAAAGAAGAAATAAGTACTGAAAAAACAATATATTAGCCTTTAAAATACGATTGCACATGCCTATAAGCTTCCAATTGTATACTCACATACATAACAGTTACTAAACAGAGATTTTTAGGCCCTTTTATGAGAAGTGTTAGAAGAGGGCCAAAATTATGTCTTTTCACAATATCTTTATTGACTTTTTAGACCTAATTTACATTAAAACCTATTTTCTTTTATCTTGTGAAAAAATTTGTTTGAAATTTTATTCATTGATAAAGTTTTAATTTGCTTTGATGAAAACACTTCATGGATATTGAACAGTAAATTAAAGTAAAGGTTTCTTAATATTTGATAAGAAATCTGAAGAAATCTGCCTTTAAAACTTGCTGACTATTGTTTTTGATGTTTCCATGAGAAGAAGAAAACAAATAAATGTATTTCCATGGTAAATAGGTAAGGCACGAACATGAAAACAAGTTCAGAACAGTTTTCTTGACACATTTCACCCTGGGAATAGGACAAAGATAGTTGATTATCAGAAAAGCTGTAATTACTTGGGCATGAAGGAAGGTACACTTCAGAAAAGTTGTGATGGCAAAATATTACTTCATGCAATTTTCTAAGGAAAGATTACTATTATTCTAGGCTCGAAACTGGGAAACAAAGTATTTTGATAGGAAGCACATTTAAGGTAGGGCTCAGATAACTTGATTTAACTTTGAAATGCATTCTCTTCACATGAGTGAATGACATTTAAGGCATGATGGCTCTGATAAATGTTCTTAGAAATATTGTGGTAGAGTTTTTTTATCAATTTTTTTTAGGGACCTCTTAAAAAAAAGCCAGCGTAGTATAATGCAACCTGTCACATCTTATATACTGCCATCCACATACTTGTTTTACCTTGTTTCTTCTCAGACTCTACTATTTCTTTGAATTGTTTATTCCTATTTGTATACACATAGTGAAAATTCTGGAACTGTTACAGAGGAAATTCCAGTACTGAAATCAAGTATACAGACATTCACATATAGCCCAAAGTGAGGCAACATATTGTCTGCTAGAATAGGCAACTCCTACTAATAGATATTGATAGTTTAATCAAAGCTAATCAAATACAGATAAGTAGCTTCTGCATGAACACTTCTGCATAAAACAGTTTTGAAACTTTACTTAACAAAAATGGTTAACAATATAGGAGTTGGAGGGGTGGGGGAGAGGGGAAGTGCTGGCATAAACCAATGGCTGGAATATTTCTCTTGTTAAGAGTAGGGATTGTAGAAACCTACACAGGTGATTTTACAATCAGATAATAAGGAATGTTCTGGGGCAAATCAATGCTTCTTTCAAAAAAGACAAAATTAGATGTCAGAGGCTTCTAAGAAGAGAACTTGATCCCACAGAGCTGATAGAAACACCTTGACATTTCGTTTTCCCAAAGAGAACAAAGGAACAGCTCTGAAGCCAAATAGCTGGCTGTAAGTTCTGCTTAAGTTCTCTTCTTTGTCTTTGAGTATATCAACAAGTTTATTAACCTCTTGAAGCAAGGAAGATGTCAACGGAAGGAGGCAGCTATGACAGTGGAATGTGAAACAGTGTCTTCTGCACTAATAGTGGTTTACAGTGCAAGCAAGAATTTGCCACTTCTGTGACTGGCTGTGAAAGCTTTGTGATTTCAAGTGGAAAGAGCAGAATTTAAAATATGTTTCTAAAATATGATTCCCTTGAGAAAGGAGTTGGTCCTTGCAAATATAAAATTTTAAACAAAAGTAAATATCAGTGGTTGAGCTAAAGAGAGCTAAAAAAACCCCTTTAAAATATCTTGAAAGTCTCAAGCTGCAAATTTGGATATGACATTGGAGAACAATTTTTAATTGTTCTGCCAGGCACTGAAATACAATTTTCTTTAAAGAGAGAACTGTCTTTAGAGATTGATCTAGTTAACTCTTCAGGGAAAAAAAAAATCCTGGTTCTTAATTACTTATGAATAATTTAGCTGATACATGCTTGCAATGCATTTCAGAAGGTCAATTTCAATATTTAGGTATAAGTTTCTCAAAAGAAAACAAAGGCCTTTAACTACAATTTTAACCCTTCTATTTTGAAGACACATTAGATTTTAATCTAAGGCATATTCTCATGGTGTATGCTCTTCTATAATTCAATTAGATAGTAAATGTTAAGGTAGCAGGAGGCTCACCATTAGATGAAACTGATTCGGTAATTATTAATAGACATATGCTCTCATCCTGTCCTCTTGGGCACTGCATAAACAGCTTCTAGAATTTCCAGAACCTTAAAACTGGATATGAACACTTGCCTCTGTTTCTCCATTTTTTGGCTAATTTTTCTTTTCCTGAAGGTTCCCCATTCGATCTCTTTAATTCCCCTTTACACAAAAGTGTTCCACAATATTGAAAGCTAGGAGAAAGTTTGTTCTTCAAATGTGCTTCTGTATTGGAAAAGAATACTTGCTTACGTCTGAAGAGGAACCTGTCATTATAATCCAAATCTATTTTCTTTAAACCGGAGGTCAGCATGACCTGCATCCCATTTTCAACTGTACCAAAACCAGATGATTGTGAAAGGGTAAAAGAACAAAGGAAGCACACAAATTCTGTCTGTGAAATATATTTACTGTCTCCAACAACCTTCAATTCAGTCTGAAGTATTTGTCACCATGAATTTCTAGGTAAAAGAGTCTCTGTGGATTTCTTTTCAATCAATTTATTTGTCCAGTCATTTCAGGTAACTAAATGTGATATCCACAACAGCAGGGGCAAGTAATTCAACTGCTTAATTACAGATCAACTTATTTTACTTGCTTTCCATCTGTTGCTTGATAAATTAGTTTGATTTTACCTATTTCTTTTACTGGAATGGAGCATGAATAGCTAACACCTTTTCTTTTTCACTAAGTCCCATTTATCTCCCTTTAATGATTTTCAAGCTAAATTAAAACCAAGTTTATTTAAAAATTTCTTCATATAGTAAACAACTTCATACATTTAATAAGTCTTGCTGACCTTCTGACAACTTCTATGGATTTTATTTAAGGTTCAACCTGACTGCACATGTCATTCTAAGTGTGAAGTCAACAATAGCGTGATAGTTCTCTCAGTTTCATTCTATTTCTAGTATTTTCTAAGATTAAATTTGCCTTTTACCTACAATCTTTAAAAGGGGAAACAGTAATTTCTCATGAATCTGAGATAAATGGAGAATTAACACACCCAAAGGATCCCAGTTCTCTAACAAGTAATCTTACCCAGCATGAGAGTCCATAAATTATTCAATGAAATCATCATCACTGGAACATCTCAAGTTCTTTTTGGTCAACCAAGAGTACTAAACTGTTCTATTGTACTCAGAAAACTTATACATCTGATTTAGGGCACAGGTAGATATATTGAGGAATGATATCCGAGTGCCTTTGTCATGGTCCAGTTAGCCACACAAAAGTTTTCCAGCTTAGGAGGCAAGGAAAGGAAGCATCTCCAGATTTCTGCTGCTCATTTTCAGAAGAGGTGAATGAATGACTGAATAAAGTTAAACTTCTCTTAAATCTGTTTGCTACAGTCTTGTTTTGGAAGATATTCAATATCATTGGTCCAGTTTCCCCTGGGCCATCTCCTAAAGAGGTACAGAGAGAGCTCTATCTCTGCATCCTAGAGTTAGTGAGCCACCTGAAGAAATAATATATGGTGAATAAAGATAGTGATAGAAGCATCAGCTGATGTGTCTGTCTCACATTTAACCCTAGTTTGCAGCTCTCAACCTGAAATACATTCTGGACTTGGGTGTAGAGCCAACATCCTTGAACACCTAAGCATGCAACTATTAACTGCTGTGCAAAACCAAGCTGGCATTCTGAGTACAGAACTATCAAAATAAGCAGAATTGATTCTTCGACTGATGAATAAAAATTAATCAATGAGCCATCTCATTTGTAATATATAAGATATTTTTAAATTATCAAACTTAATAATAGTTGCTAAATATGGCATCTGGTATTTTCCTCTGTTAATCAGAACATTGGAATTTAATCTGATTTTAATCCCATTAATTCAGAGAATATCCTTGTACTTAAAATCATGTTCTTATGAGCATGTTATATTCAATACCTTTTACCACGTCTCTTCCAGTCTGTTTTATCACAGCTGAAGTTCATAAGAGAGCCAATGGTTAAATATCCTTCTATAGGGTATAGAGACTATTGAGACTCATTGAGACTATGGTGTGAAATAAACTACTGGCTCGCATCTGGCAACTGAGAAAATCAAAACTTGATTTACTTGATAACTATAACTAAACTTGATAACTATTATGTAACTTTGTGACAAATGTGGCTTTGTCCTCCAAAAACTTCCTCTATCAATAGAAACACTTTACTTCTTTTGAGATAGATATCTGTTTTATATTTAGCAAAAGCCTTGGGAAGTGCATCTGCAGATTCAGCTTGTGGACAGCATTTACAAATAGATTGAATTTCTCCTCCCATTATTTCGTCACATTAGGATTGATAAAAAATTTGCTGAGAATACAAGGATTACCCAAACTGAGATGTAATCCAGGATTTTGTGCAGGAAAAGCATTCAATTTCCTCAGCCTTTCAAACCATAAACAAAGTGAACAAAAGATGATGGAAAAGGGCCTTACACTCACAGTTGATACAAACTAATTCTCTCAACCCTTATCAAGCCTCTTGCAAACTGAAATAATAAAAAAATTGGAGTTTATTTTTTTACCAGAAACTGTAGTTTGAAAGCAGTATAAAAGATGAAAAATTTTGCTCTTGGCCATCTCACTGCAGAATATCCTGAGCTATCATAGATGGTAAGGATTTCATCTACTCTTTGTTCTCTTCCTTTGGGGTTTCTTCTGTCTTACTTGTGGATTAGTTTTACACTTCGTATGAGTTACTAAGTCACAAGATTTACCAGCTCCTTTTCTTGTACAAGACAGTGTACTAGTTCAGGAATTCAGGAGTTACTTGTACAGCCAATATAGAAGCTTGTTATATCAATAAATTCAAAGTGTACTAAGCAGGATCTAACCAATATTTGCTTTATTTGAAGACCTAAAATAGCATACTGAAATAGTTAAACAGTGACAATGTATAACATTTTCTAACAAAGTCAAGCAAAAGTTTATACTCTATAAATAATATCAAAGGGTAAATAGAGGTTTGCAGTACAATTTCACACACACTACAGAAAAACACGTGAATGTAGCAAAATTTGCAAGATAAGAGCAAAGGGTGCAGGATAGACACGAGACATACCTTGAGAAATAGAAGTCATACTCTAGAAGCAGTTGGAAAGATGTCTGAGGCACACAAAAAAACCTTTGTCTTAAAATGAAGGTAGTGTCTATGGGGACCTGATGAGATCACATGTTTATTTTTATGAAAAGGGACAGGACTATAGAAAAGTCAACAATAAATGAGAAAGGATGGGAAAGAAAGATGATTCTCACTCTGTTTCACGTTTCCCCCAAACCTGATCAAGGACCACAGCCTTCAATGCTAAACTACGCAGCATGAGCTCCAAGGGACTGTAGATTCACAGCTGTTAAATCTCCGTATTCTTTCTGGCCTTCTAGACCTATTTTGACTCAGAGAAACAAAATTTTCCACTGTAATTAAGATGCATTCAAAATTTAAATTTGTAGAGTAGTGTAACGATATGCTTTAGGTTTATTCTACATTCATTTCTTAATATCTTCAAATACACAGTTGGAATTTTTAACTACTGCTGATTATTATCCTTGTATAACAGGCCTTTCTGTTATAGTCCTAGATCTCATTCTTGAGTGAGAATGATCAACTCAGAGAAAATAATTTTATAAATGAATTAGGAATGTTACCCCTTCATGTACACAACTTGACATTTATCGATACAAAATATCACTTGCCATTTTACTGTCCAACTACAGAGTTTCTTAATAACCTTCTGGGATTCTTAACCATTAACCCCTCTTTTGCCACCTTAATTAGCATAGTGTTTTTACCAAAACCACCTTGGTAGTCTCTCTCTTTCCTAATAATATTCAATATGTTGAACTTTACATCTTCCAGCCAAAGTTCCTGTGCACTGCTTAGGATGACCTCCTTTTACTTTAAAGACGCTTGATCCTGTTTTCTCTAAACTGCTTTTCAATTGTGCCAAGATTTTCCCTCTGAAAGAATAATTGACAGGAAAATCTGGAAAATATAGTCAGGGGAAAGTCAAGTAAGTATATCATAGCATTGTTAGGGTTGGAAAAGACCTATAAGATGAAGTTTACCATCAGTCCAAGTTTAACCACTAAACCATGTCCTCAAGTGTCATGTCCACACATTTTTTCTATACTTCCATGGATGGTGACTCCATCACCTCTCTTTGGGTAGTCTGTTTCAATGCTTGACAACTCATTCCATTAAGAAATTTTTCCTAATATCCAATCTAAACCCCCTTTGGTGTAATTTGATACCATGTCCTCTACTCCCGTCATATTTTACTTGGGGGAAGTGGCTGACACCCACCTGACTACAGCCTTCTTTCACGTATTTGTAGAGAACAATAGGGTTTAGTGTTGGGCTTGGCAATATTGTGTCAATTCTGTGAATTATCATCACAGAGGCTTAAATAGGCAGAAACTATTAAGCTGGAGAGTTGGACCCTGAATAAAAGGGGAATCTGGTTGTAAAAGAGAAGAAATGTTGTGACTTGGTAACACCTATTATTATAAAGAGAATTCACTCCAACCTTGTTTCCAATGGTTTTATCCCTTCTCTTTTGCTCATATTTCTCCCTGCTTTGAAGTCAGAGCTTATCAGGAGGAGCCTGTCAGGAACAAAAGTCCTATTTATACAAAGCTTGGAAAGAGGATAACAGAACAGATGACCATGTTGAAACAAGCATAAAGAGAATGAGGGGAAGTGCAGTGTTCTTCAAAATGGCAAGACAGACAAACAGTAGTGACCTTCATACAAACTGTCTCCAAAGTCAGTGCAGTTACACCAGAATGTTTATTTTTAATTTTGTTCTCTAATAAAGCAGCAGCATTTTCCAATCTCAAAAAAGTCATCTCTATTTACTCAGCTGTATTATTGCTATTAATCATTGATAGATTCATACAATGTTTCACAGCTAGAGACATATTCTGTACCTTAAAGTGTTCAGGTACAGAAGACAAATTATATACTGATAAAACAACACCAGAGAGAATCAGGAGATATTACAGCAGAAGAAACAAAATATATTTCCTATAAAGTATTTCCAAGAGGGATTAAAAGAGAAGACTTTTTCAGTAGAGCAAGGCTTTACTTGGTAATAATTACCTATCTAGTTCTGTAGTTGACTGAAAGTTTTCTCAGGTCAAACAAAAATGCTGATAAGTCCAACAAAATCATTATGCTGAATTAACTTGAAGGAAAAAAAATCCCATTCAGTCTTATTTATCTACTTTTTTCTCTTTCCCAATTTTGCCTCATAAACACCAGTGAATACTACTCAGTCAGTCTCAATGGCATACTATGAAATTAATTGTTTCAAGTTATGTCTTTTTCATTCCACCATGAGAAATTGTCACCACAAAAATGCTGATCTACCTAGCAATTCCTTGAAATTTTTGTTTGTTTATTTCCTTGGATTGTATCAGTGTCTTCATAATTTTACACTTTGTCGAGTCTTTCATAACATCATTCCATTTATATTATTTAGGAAAGGAGAATAAAAACAGATAATTAAGTTGGTTGAGTTTTCTTTTTTACATTTTATTGTTAATTAGAGGAGATGTGAAGCAGACTCAGAATTGCAAAGGACTAATTAGTTTGGAATCTCTGGGACACAAACAATATCCAGGACAAGAAGTACAGAAAATTAAGTGTTTCTATCTAAAATGAAGAAATATGACAAGCTTGTAATACCATCAAGATCTGAACTGTAACAGAGAAAACAAAAGGTTGTAAGCAGAAGTATTTTTGCTGATTTGTTACCCAGACCTTTCATGCATGTTAAAAATTCCAGCCGTTTCTTAAATACAGGAAGTCATCACCATTTCCTAATGCAGAAAATTCATTTCTCAGCCATTTCCTTTTCTCTCACAACATTTCCTCTTAGCCATTGCCTTTTCCCCGTTCTTAGCAGAAATTTCAAAACCACTTATCTTCTGAAATTTCTTTAGACTCCACAAATTTTGAACATAAATTCTCACAAAACTTTCCTTGCTCCAAAATAAAAAACAACTCCAAAAACCAACACAAAGCAGAGGCAATATGTATCTCTGAATAAAAACAGAGATACAAACATAGATTTTAGAGACATATAGAAGTAATTTCCTTAAGGAATCCATCATTCAATATAGAGAAAAACTATAATCAAATAGAGTGGGCCATGGACTGATTCCTTTACTTGTGATTATTGAAACAAATGATGCAAAGTGTGTGAAAAAAAGAGTTTCTTACAAAGTACACCTCAAGTTCATTTTCTAAGGAGAGCTATCCTTTCCACTAATATAAACATGGATCTTTTTTGAAAAACATCTGAATATTACAGCAAGACAATAATTTTTTATTTGATAAGCTCAATACTACACTGTCTGAACATTGAGTACTGGAATATCCCCTTAGATATTTTTTTTATTAGTTAATTTGAGAATAGCTTCATTAAACATGCTTCTGAGTACATGTGCTGTAATTTTGCAATCAGAAGGCAATGGTTGTAAGATTTAAGGTAATTACACTATCATAAGAGAAGACAAGAATATGTTTAGCCATCCCTCCTTCATGTTGTTGCTAAGAGGGAAGAAGATCAAAAACTCAAATTAACAATACATTTTCCTTTCTTTAAAATTCTGTGTATAATACTGACTGTTAAAAAAGAACACATCATGTGTCTATTCAGGTAGTATAGACACTAATAAATATAAGCATATCCCTGGGAAACTGAAACAGCTAAAATGATTATTCTGAGGTGGGTGTTTTTTTGGTTGGTTTTGTTTTCGTGTTTTTTTTGGTTGTTTTTTTTTTTTTAAGAAAATATTAACATACTCAAAAAAGCCCTTCTCATTTTCTGAAAAATATTAGCCAGTTTTGCCTGTAGTTGAACTTTGGCCCTTTTTTGTCTTCTGTCTGCATACATGAAGCACAGCTCTGTGCTCTTCCTGAAAAGTTTGACCTCACTTCACATACAGTTTCTTTTACTGTTGATCTCCACGTTCAGCCAAGCTGGTCTTCTTTCCTACTTGCTTAGGACACAGGAATTGCTGCCTTGTGTGCTTCTCAAAGGTTGTTCTACGATATTGACCAACATTTGTAGACTCTTACACCCTCAAAGGCAGATTCCCAGAGCACTTTGCTACATAGCTCTCTGAATAGCTTAAAATTTGCTCTCATGAAGTTCAGAATAGCAACTCTTTTGTCCCTTTTTTTTTTCTTTATTCTGAAAATTTTAGACTCAAGCTGATCACTGCAGCTAAGACAGACACCTATCATCACATACCTCTTTATTCACAGGCAGAAAATCTAGGAGGCTATCTTTTCTAGTTGATTTTTCAATTACCTGAGACAAGAAATTATCTGCTACAAACCTGAAATAATTCCAATACCTGTTTATCAAAGCACTGTGATATTTCCAGTTGTGTCTGGGAAGTTGAAATTTCACATAAGGGCAAGGGCTACTGATGCTGAAATTTCCCCTAACTGGCTATAAAATAACTTATCAGTGCTTAATTCCTGGCTGGGTGATCAGTATTAAACATCCCCTACTACATCTCTTTTGTTACCCATCCCCCTAATAACTTATTCATACTCACCACCCACATACTTATGTGATGAGGCTCTCAACCACATCAGTGCTAGCTGTAAGAACTCTACAATCAAACCTTTCCTTTACATATAGTAGGACACCTCTAACTCACCTGCCCTGCCTACCCCTCCATCCCTGTACTCCTGCTGTGGGACTCATACCACCAAATTTCACCGGTACCAATATCATAACTCTTTTATATATATGTAAATACTAAGACCAAGATGACAGCTCATGTGAAATCTTGGTGTACTGACAGATCTTTGAGGAAAACTTTAAGAAGAAGAGTAAAATGTATCCAAATATACCTTCCATAAAAATAATTAAGACTGAAGTTCTTTGTCATGTTTTCGTTTTTTTCCCCTCCTGCCTATAATATTCCCATAATTACAGTTTTCTGAATATTCCTTTTCTAGCACCAATTAACTCTTCTAACTTTTAATATTGAAAACTTCTGTGCTCATTCTCAAAATATTGTTTTACACAATATCTTGTGTAGTTGTGTGTTGGGGCAGAAATGTCATATATATGTTATATTATATATATATATATATATATATGTTATATGTATATTACTAGCTAGTTTATCACTCCTATTTGGTCAAAATAAAACAATAGCTTCCTTTTTTTGCCTCCTCTTTTGTTCATTTTGCCATATACTTCAACTTAAAAATAATTAGACTTTAAAAGTCTAAGTGCCCAAAGTATTTTAATGGAAACTTTAGCTTTTCAGCTTTCACTTCCACAGAAGATATTTCAACTTAAAAATAAATTGACATTTAAAATCTAAGTGCCCAAAGTATTTTAATAGAAGCTTTAGCTATTCAGCTTTCACTTGCACAAGAGTGATATACTCACTTGAATGAGAATAACTTTCTTCTCATTTTTTGTTCGTAAGAACACGAGACCTTTCTACAATTTTTAAATTCATATATAATTAAAATTACTCTATGAAGTATCCATCTGTTTCTATACTGAGAAAGGAGTTTTTTAATCTTACCCATACTATTTTTGCTCTATTTATTTTCTTCAAATTTCTTCAGCTTGCAGTAACTGAATTTAGACAGTGAATGTTGAGCAACTACCAATTGCGTTAAGCAGGAAAATTTAAAAAGATCTCAAAACCATCACAGTGCTGAGACTGGTCTTGACAGCTTCACTAAACTTCTCCAGCAAAAGGAGTAGAAGTCTATCAATATATTAAAACAGTCTTGATTGAATGAATGACAGTAAGTACCTACTGTACAACTAAAAATAACGGAACAAGAAAAGCAAGGAGAAATAAAGAACTTTTGAGTTTTACCCTGAGAGAGTTCCTTAAAAGCCTGGTTGCTGGGAAAAGTGGTGAGTGCTGTCATTCATTTTGTGAATCTGCCTCTGACCTTCAGTAGAATAATAAAATAAATGCAATAGTACAAAAAAAAAAAACCACTGACAGAGTCAGAATACAACCTGACACCCTGTTACGGTGGTAGTAGCAGTCCAGATGAAATCTGGACTTGTCAAAGCAGTGATTCCTGTAGAAAGGTCTGGTAGTTCTTGTCCTCTGGGAGTCCAGTGGGTAAGGCTGCTTGTGCTGTCCCAAACCCTGGATTTATCCAGGTGGGAATGCTTGGCTCCTCCCCCTGGGCAGAGCATCTCCCAATGGGCTGATCTCATTCTATGAGTCATGCAGTGGGGCCTTGATGGCCCATTAAACAGAGATAACTCCCAGAGGGAGTTATCTATGAGTCATGTGGCAAGGCATTGATGGGCCCATTAACAGAAGATAAGGGAAGCACTGCCCCACTTGGTTTCAACAGCTCATAGAGATGGGGATAGAATACATACTTTGGGCACAACTTACATTGTAACCTTGGACAGGTCTGTAGATACCTCATGTAGTAATGTCTGCTTTAGGTTGCATAGCAAAGGGTGAGAAGTTGTACTAGTCAGGGCACACTATTACACAGAGGTTTTGAACTTTAGCTGGAAGTCAAAGAGAAGGAAGCAGAATACATTAGATAACATAAGAAATAAATCCAAACAAATGCAAAACCGAGGAGGAACATCTCATTACATCACGTATCTTCAGGTAGAGGATTTGGGACAATGATGACTTCTTGTAACCCTGCCATCGCCCTTATTCTTCTTCAGAAAGACAAATGTCAAACTTAAGACCCAGAGGGACAACGGAAAGGCAGTTACAAAACTGGGTAAAGGGGCAGATAACAAAAACTATACCTAAACCAATTGTACGTTTATAACTTGCAAGGCTTTTCTGTACAAATTTGGACTGTGTTCACATTTTTGTACTGAGATTTGTATCAACTGCTGTATTATGATAAGGCTGTTGAAATTTTAATTGAACTAAGAGAAAATTTTTGGTTTGATTTACAAGGTGTGGGGTTTTGTTGCCCCTTTCAGGATTTGGGAAAATTTTTTCAAAATTGAAATAATCCATTCATGTCCAAATGAAAAGCATCATGTAGCTCATCTGATATTATTTACGTGGCAAGTGAGGGTCATATGTTATTATATACAAGATCATGGAATACCAAATATGTAAAATAATTGCTCTACTTGCTGTGTACTAGTCAATAGTAATACATAAGGCTGCAGGAGTTCTGAATATTTTAATAAAGCTTTCTAAGGATGGGAAAACTTATTGTAATGTAGAGGGGAAATAATTAAAATCCAAAATCATACATTCCAATTTAGTGATATCATCGTAGATAAAAGAAGAATAAGATTCTTTCACAGGTCTTGAACAATACAGACTGCAAGACATAACCATCATCTGGAAAATATGTAATGCTTGGTTTAGCTGTGGGAAAACTATATAAAAGGGCAAAATACCTATAGTGAAACATTGCTTATAACCTTAATTTGACATGGCAGGTGTCAAAAATATTTAACCAAATCTTAAGAACCTTTTCTGAATAACAGTATTTTTATGATTCAGCATTGTTATCAGTCTCACCATCAAACCCAAGAGTTTGCATAGATCAGTTTCCAGGCTTATTTCAAGTCTAGTTATGAGTGTTATGTGGCTGCAGTTCCAACATCTTATACCTGGAGAAACACTGAAGACTGCATTGCTACTTTGACCTTTTCAGCATTCTGTGATTCAGACAACCACCTCCGTTCTTTACAATTGCATGACCCTGTGAGTAACAGCAAAAATCTCAAAAAGGTCAAGTCAGCATAGCTAAGTTCATTTTGACAGGACAGGCTAGACATTCAAACCTAGATAGAATCTCTACCATAAAAACATTAAAAGAACCTCTGACTACTACAAGTAGCATCATAGTACATCCCCTGGAGTGTTAAACAAGTTTTGGTTGAAAACAACAAAAAAATTTCAAGCCCTAGTAAGTGATTTGCATTCCCACAGAGAGCCTGTGGTGCTGACCCAGGTAGTGGAATTGTACCCATGGGTTACACTTTCATAAACAGTTCTTCACCCTGCAAAGATTTCCTGAATAATAAATGGGCAGAGTAAGTTATAAAAAAAATGAACAAAATAAAATAGCTTTTAGGATGAATTTATGTTATGCTGAGATCTAAGCATAGATACTGTAGAACTCTTTATTTCTAAGGCTATTAAACCCATTCTTAAACATTGAATTTCTCTCTTTTTTCTTTTTTTTTAATGGATCTGCCCCTGAACTCTAAATAAGACCATACATATCAAAATCCTTATTCTTCATTATAATTCATTACGAATATACTTTTAGTCCAGAAGTAAAGATACAGCTACTCAGACCAGTGAAATGTGAGAGCTTGGCAACTTATACAAAAACATTTTTCTTTAGTATTCACTCAAAATTTGAATATCAGTGCTAGAAACTAAGGCTGAAGAAGTCTTATGAACACATCACTCTTGCTATCATTAATGTCTATGTGGACCTTGTAGGTCCTAAAAGCAAATCAACTACTATACAAATTTATTTTTAATTATTAATTAGAGGCAGGAGAGATACAGTTGGCATCAGAGACTGAACACTGCCTAAGGATGATTTTCCACTAGAAGAGTCTTTCAAACTACCACAAAGCTTTTCTGAGGGACAAAAACATTGATAAGAATGTGAAATGTTGAAGTAGAATACACATTTCTTCCTGGTTCCATCTTAGCACAAATATGAAGCAATGTTAGTTATGTGCATCAAATCCCTTAAATCTTTTAACAAGATTTCATTGGGCAGGACTTGTACACGGGAACTCTGTGCCCTGGCAGAGTGTGAAAAGAACTTCACTCCCTTTCTGTGGTACTAGTGAGGCCAGGTAAAAACAATGTAATTTTTTACAGTTACATTTTTTCTCTTTCATTTCTCAATGTGGAACATAGAGAATCATATAATAGTTAATATATGAGTATCATAATAATAGTTAATGCAAAGGATCTAAGAGTAAAAATGGCTTCAGCTGAACTTCCCATATTCTGAAGTTTGGCAGCTGCATAGTTTAGGCAATTGGAGATTTTAGATCAGGGTGCATATCATGGAAGGAATGTGTACCAGCATTTTCCTTCAATTACAACTATAAGTACATAAGTTCAGGTCCTGAAGGAAGAGCCCAACCAAATCTTGATAATTGTACATTGAACCCAGAGATGTGGGCTAAAAGTAGAACTCAGACACTTTTTTTTTTTTTTTAATACAACTATAAACAGACTTTTATGTTAACTGCTGCAAGTTCTAGCTAACAAAGCTGAGTGGCCTTTCTAGCGTGCAAGCTTTTTCTCATGAGGCATTCTCTTACTTCTTAAAGGAATCCTTATTAGATATTAATGTTGATGCACATTTGTTTGTCTGTTTTCACTTATGGTACATCTATTATATGTTCTGTTTGTTAAAAATGTATGGCTAACCAACAGAGAAAAGAGCTGTCTATTTTGATTTCTTGGATCATACAGATTTCTCTGCAGGGAAGGGACAGTAATTTATATATGAGGCATCAAGCAAGGCATTTGGGAGAAGTTTCTGGAAAGCAGTGAATAGAGAAAGAGAAAGAAGGAGAGAGAAAAAAAATCTCCCAGGGCAATAGAAGAATAGAGCAAGAACAAGAAGCAGACACAAAGAAAGAGCTGTGAGGCTAACAGATGCACAAGACCAGGCTTTTAAAAACCCTCCGGGGGAAAGTACTTGAATGTTTATTTCTAATATTTCCAAGATGGATAGCAGTGTTCCATCAGTTATGGCATTAAAAAGAAAAAAACTTCTCTTCACCAGATGTTTCTGCCCTTGATAGTTGAAGAAAATAAAATCAATGTTTCACAATACTGCCAACTAATTAAGTGTAAAATTAGAACACAGTTAGGTTTAAAACTAAACTGAGAAGTAGCTAATCTAGAAGATAACTGAGGCATTTAATGATGTTCAGACTAAAAATTCCTCTTCAATAACTTGGAAAAGACACCATGTTTGAACTGTTGGCCTCTCAGTGTCACATCCAACAATTTTAATGGTAACATCACTGAAAAAACTGCAACAGCAGCGTTTCTCTCAGCCTTGTGAGAATTGGTGCTTTCATAGTTTCTGTAAATGGTCCCTTTAGAGACTAATTTATCTTATCAAGTTCTTCAGGAAGTAATGTATAACTTAAAGCATTTAGCATGAAACTTGAACCAGTTTTCCATTTCAAGGACTTGCATGCTTGTAATTCCTTTTTATTGAAAACAAAGAGAAACATCTTCTAAGAGCATCTGTCACGCTGGTCACTTAAAGTCTATTGAGAAAATAGAGCATGTTGCAGGATGATAGAAATCAAGCATAAACATTAAGACTGGATTTTATCAGTTGAGATTTATGTATTTGAAAATTTTTCTTTCGTACATAAATGTTCATTTATCATTAAAAAATCATTAATCAATGATTTATCAGAGAAAAATTTACCTTTGAAGGGCCAATTTACAAATATGTTACTTATTAATAGCTGGTAAGGTGGTTAGGACAAGGATCATGGTTTTTACTGCTGAGTAGAAAACTCAGTATGAAATAAAGTATCTCCATGATTTTGAAGATTTTTTTTAGCAAAAGATCTCAATAATGATTTGTCAAACTTAGTAATTTCCAACAAAACAAAAATAATATATTGGTTTAATGAATTCCTGTAGATCCACTCCATTGTCCCACATTGCCTCAGGTCTAAGATTGCATATCAGAGAAACAGTAGATATATTTTGTTTACAAGCTAAGTAATCCCACATAGTCACTGCTTGTGGGAGTAAACTTCTACACTAGATAGAAGCATACAAGTAGCAATACAGCATAAGAACTCTGTAAAATTCATGTAGCGAAACCCCCAAATCCATAGTGAGAAGTAAACCTCCGAGTCTGACAGGTAACAAAATAGTTTTTATGTAGGACTTGATACGATAGAAGTGGAGTGTGGGCAGAGCTTAAAATATATGTATAGTTATAGACATTCACAGTACATACAGTTTAGAGGACAAAAGGGCAAAACCTTTTTGAATAGAATATTCAAAATATTCAAGAATATTCTGGTTTGCTAGCCAGAGGAGATGTTGACCTTTCTGGAGCAGATCTCTATTTTTAAAAATTTCAGCTTATAAGCAAAGAAGATCTGGTTGGGGATGTGAAGGTTGAAAGTGCAACTGCAACGACCTTGAGTTAGTAGATTTCAGAATCCTGGTAAGAGAGGGGAGGACAAAAACCGAGATAGCAACACTAAAGAGATCTGATTCTGGCCTCTTTAAGGATGCATTGGAAAGTGTCCTGTGAGATAAAGCCCTGGAGGGAAAAAGGGTGCAAGGAAACTGGCTGGAATTCAAGGATCAACTAGAACTGGAACCTCCGGAACCTCAGGAACCTCAAAAACTGGCACCTCCAGAACCTGAACTAGAAATGGAACCTTTAGAACCTCAGGAACCTTAAGAACTGGAACCTCCAGAACTTGAACTGGAATCTCCAGAACTGGAACCTCTGGATCCTCTGGATCCTCTAGAACTGGAACATCTGGGACCCAAACTAGAACTGGAACCTCCAGAACCTCTGGAACCTAGATCAAGGTTCATGATCAGTCCACTCCAATGAGAAAAAGTAAAAAACTGCCCAGAAGGCCTGCATGAATAAGCAGGGAGCTGCCAGCAAAACTCCAACATAGCAAGGAATAATGCATAAGATAGAAGCAGTAAAAAGTATAGACTATAGAGCTACTGTTTGAGCATGGAGAGACAGAATTAGGAAAGACAACACTCACCTGGAGTTGAATCTGGTGAAAGATGGCAAAGGCAGCAAGAAAGAATTCTATACATAGACAAGTAATGAAAGGAAGACTAGGGAAAGCATGAGCAAGTTGCTAAATGGGGCAGGAATCCTGTTGACCCAAGACACAGGAGAAGCTGAGGTACCAAAATTTTTCCTCACTTCTGTTTTCATTAGCAGAACCAGCCTTCAGAAATCCAAAGACCTAGAGAAAATGAATGACTAACTTGTTAAACTTCTATAACTCTATTCCTGGCTTGGTAGATGAAGCATTTCCTACACAGAGAGGCTGATGGAGAATGGGCTGGATGAGCAGACAATGAGATTAAAAATCTGTCTGGACATAGTGTTGGGCAGCCTGCATTGGGTCACTCTGCTTGAGTAGGGTTTTTATCGAATTACTTCTATTTGTCCCTGCAAAACTTAATCATTCTTTATGTTGTGAGCTGCCTGAAGTGAAACCTGGAGACCTCACCCATGTCTTCTTCTGTGAGCAATACTATTGCTCTTTTTCTTTATCATAATCATTGTCATCACCGTCACCATCATCATCTTTTTTCAGATGAATAATAGTGATCAAGAATCTCAGATGGAAACCAGAAAAAACCCCAGGTCAATACCTCTCTGTTTGGACTCCTAGATAAAGAATCTGAGGTCTTTCAGCACAGTATATGCTCCCAAAAGCCGCCCTGTAAAAAAATCACTAATTTTTACCTTATTTTTTTGCCTTTTTCTTTTTTTTTAAATTATTACTTAGAATATTTTTTTAATTCCTGCTGTCAACGGCATTTTTTACTCACACATAAACGTGTGTTTTAACTAAAGCATGAAACTGTCTTTTGTCATACCGTGACTTCTTGATGGAACTATATTAAGAACTCATGCTGTGTGTGTTTGCAATTAAATATTTATTCTGGTTTAATAACTCTTGTAGCAGGAAAATTGCTATGATAGCAGAATGATCTGATGGAGATTGGGAGTTTAAAACAGAAATCTGCCATGTCAAATTAGTATCAAGAAACTAGCAAGAAGCAGTTAGGTCAGTTCAGGTCAGGAACTTTACAGTGTTGAATCCAGGTCACATGATTCTTATTCTGGGATAATTATAGCAGCTTCCAGAATAAAATAAAGACTTTATAATTAAATATATATGTAATATATACTATATATATACCTTGTCTGTGTATACATATCATATTTATATAGCATAGATAGATCTAGATCTAGATTTAGATATGGATACAGATATGTATAAAAGAGATGGGTCAATGTTGCTAAATAAGTTTTCCTACCGAGATATGTTTAAAATAGGAAAATTATTGTGTTTCCTTATGCTTCCATTTTCCCACATGTAGCAAAATCCTGTTGAATGATATCACCATCAGAAGTCTTTTAACAAAGGAGAAGCAGCAGAGTATTGTGAGCATGACACAAGGCTGTTACTCTTCAAAACAAAACAAAAAAAAAACCAAGAGAAGAATTTTTCCTTTGGAACTAAAAATGAAGACTTACTGAATTTCTCCTCTGATAGGAAACTCAGATTGTATCACATGTCTCTGAAGACACCCATCCAAATAAAGGCTTCTGTTTTGTGTGCAGTCTGGTGGATAGTTTCTTTGCAGAATATGCCAGTCTGTATCACTTCTCCCTGCAAGAGCAATTAATTTGGCCTGACACTGGGCAATTAAATGGGCCATTGTTTCTCCCCCATTTTCCTTATTAGAAGTTTCAGGAAGATTCTGTGTAGGCTGTTAGGAAACATACTGAATGGTTCAGAGTCCTACTGGGTCCAGAAGGTTATATGATCTCCACTGTGTTCTTTTATTTTCAACTTGGACTTCACAACAGGTAGGAAACCAGATTTTGGGTTTTTTCTGTTTTTCAAGGAGAAGAACTAGCAGGAAACAAAAGCTTTAAAGAAATAGCATTATCAGTATTTTAATTAAACATTCTTAATATTTCTTCAGAGCTTAACACATTTGGAATAGAATGCAAATAAGCATATATCTTTTAAAAGTCAGTACTAAGCCTTTGTAAAACACCATGTTGCTTACTAAAAAAAAAAAAAACCTACTTAATTTTTTATTAACTTGAGCAGTGATGACATTCAGTGTGTAAAAACTAGTTAAGTTATACTTCCCATGTTGCCCAGAGGACCATGGGAAGATGTGCTCTTACATGCTTAGCCATCTTTTAAAGGGAGATACAAGAAAAGGTATTTCTGTAGTGTTAAGTGAAACAAAAGCTCAAAGTGTGTAAAAAAAATTGTACATCTTAAATATCCAACTGCATCTTCATTTTACATTATTCATGAAGCTGGAAAAAACTCAGGTAATCCAGGAGTCTCCAATAATTTAGTAGGTTTAAATTGCTTTTACTTACAGGTATCACTAAAAGGATAGTTGTTTCACATTTTTATACATTTGTTATCTCTATTTTGTTAAACTTATTCATCTGTCCATAACAGAATGAAAACAGTCATAAAATCTGAGTTTACCTTGCCACAGTCACTGATAAATTGTTTCTGCACTAAGGAGACAGACATTATTAATCCTATATTCTTTCTTGTAATGGTCTCCCAGAAGCCCTTTCATTTGCCAGGAGAGTTTTTGCTTGTAGCAGAGAGCAGCCTCTCACTACTGTGTAGTTACGATCCTCTGTTTCCATGTGGCAGCATATTCAATTCATGGTCAAATGACCACTTACCTTGTAAATTAAATTTCCACAGTCCATGTGGTTCACATTATAGCTTATTAGTCAAGAAACAATTATGTCATCGTGTGCACCACTGAACTAGCACAAACAGAGACACTTATACCCATGGGCTCAGAGCCAGCTCATGAAAAGAAATTGTGTGAAGAACACAACTGTATTACAGATTCAGTGTTTTGTGGAGGGCTGGACACCTACCACTGGCACCAAAGTGATGGAACAACATGTGCTGCAAGAAAAGCTCACTTTTCAAAAGTATACTCTACTTCAATTGATTGAAAAATATGGGTAAGGGAGGGATGGATGAAAATAACCATATTTTTCCTTGTATGAAGGAAATATTCTTATCCTAAACTAATTTGTGTAGAGATTCTTAAAAGAAATTCTATTAAGATCTTTATGAATAAAGAATTCTGGATATACTTAGAAATGCTTTGAAACTGGGTAGTTTTGTCCTGCTTTTTTTTTTTTTTTTTTTTTTTTTTAGTGTCTACTCTTTCAGCAGCACAAGCTCAAGACATCTATACATATATGTGTATGTGTATAGAAACATGCATATATATATGTATATCCCCCCCCCCCCCCAATATAAATACATACACCCTACATTTTCACACCCTCCAGGCACAGCTGCCTTTGCTTTTTGTGTCTTCCCATCTTACTGACATTCAGGTCACTGTACTTATAAAATATATATATATATATATATATATATATATATATATATAAATAATGCATCTATACAGATGGGTATATATTGTTATGCATGTATTCACCCTGAATATATTTGAAAATGCATAGCTACACCATGATAGAGTGAGAATGTGTTGTTTCCTTTTTAAAAATAAGGTTTAAAACATTCAGAAAGATCAGTAAAATTATCCAGCAGTGACAAACAACTTCAACAAATCTTGAAAATTTACATGGGCATCCAAAAGCTTGACAGAGGAGACATACAGCCAAGTAAAATTTGTTTCTAAACCACTAAACCAGACGTACTCAAAGATCCTGAAAATGTAACTGCTCCTGGGCTTCCCATAGTAGAGAAATAATTTTAAAAACTACAAGATTATTAACACATCTCTCGGCCTGGTAGAAAAACTCCTAAATGTTCCCCTTGGTCAATAATCAGCCCCAGCTTCAATTGATTGAATTTTCAAGAACCGGTTTTGAAAAAAAATTCATTTTAATCTTTTCTGCCACACTGATGCTAGAACTTGCCATCTGTGTGCCAGAATATCCCTGACAGATTTGGCATATCTAGCCATGTCAGCAGCCATGAATGTGAGACCCAGGATTAAGAAATTTTGATATATCAGTGCTGGTATCCTGGGTTTATTCACCTATGTTTTACATATATGGTTTACCAGCATCAAAAGACTTCAGAAAATGCCAAAAATATCAAAAGTTTCTTTGGCAGAATCATACTTTCATAGTTACTTAAATAATTTCCCAGTGGAATAAAGCACAATAAGATTGCCAGATATCATTTCATTGCTAAGCTTAATTTGAAGACTTATTTTGAAACCTCTTTAATCTTTCAGATATTCTGTAGAATGATGTGTAGAAGGAAAGAAACCAAAAACCCAAACCAACCAAATGAAAGCAAACCCCAAGCAAAAAACAACTAAAACCGACTTCTTTTTGTGCAGCTTTAACAGTACTGATATGCCAGATTTTAAATCTGTATTGCATTACTTATAAATCAAACCCAGCTCTTCCAGGAAGTCTTTTGCTATTATAATTCAAAGGTTTCTAAGAAATTACACAAGGTTTGACCATTTATAAGGAAAAACTTCGAGCAGAAAAACATCACAAAATATTGTTTCAGAATCCTGAGTTTATTTTTTTCCTTCAACATTAAGTAACTCTACTGTAGGCTTTATCCCTCCTAGGAACTTGCTGAAGTCTGAGCACAGGAGCCCTATAATTATGCAAAGGAAGCCTCTGTAACTCAAGGAACAGAGAAGGTTTGAGATTTTGCATACTAAACAAATTAATTTCTCCTACTATCTTTTTCAATCACAAATTTGGTCAAGGCAGAAAGTATTTATCTATGTGTCAAAGACTTATGAATACCCAGAAGCACAACACATGCTTTCTTTAGTGAGATCATTATACTTTTTTTCCCAACAAATAGCAGTTCGCTCTGAAGAATTAAGTAGATCTGCATAGAACTTGTCATAGCAAGCGTGTTTTCTCTGCTTCATGTACTGAACTATCAAATTCTAAACTGCAAATATTCAAAAGGCTTTTTAAGTATTTTACAATCCCCACTGGTTTGGTGTGGGGTTTTGTTTTTTTTTTTTTTAATTACTTATACACATTCAGTATGAGATGGATTTGAGCACAGTGGCCTTCACACTTCAGATAACCTATCCATGGCAGATTCTGGAGTTGGTGTAATCCCAGGTACTTCAATGGAGCTTTAGGAAGAGACACCTCAGTGTTGGCTGAAATACTTCTGCCTTTCAACACAACTACTATTTGAAAGCTAGAGTAACATTTCTTCACTCACAATGCATGAGAGGACAAGCCTTAGCTTCTGGAAAATGCTGTCAAGGGACTCCCAGTCACCAGGTCTCAACTAGAATACTTAATTTTACTGCATTCAGCTGCCAGCAGCTGTGATTCTTATACAAAGAAGGTTTTCTACAATATTGCTCCATAGACTTAAAGGAAACAAAAATATATTTTGCCTTAAATTAGTGTTCTTGAAATGTGAAGGAGCAAAGAAAGTAATTTTAAAGCTAAATTTTCTAAAGTTTTAGTGCAACTGTTTAACTGTACTGTTATAGTTTAGAGCTATTGATTACTTTGTTATTTTGCAAGGAGATTTAAGGTTTTGAAGCATTATAAATGTGATTTTTCAAAGTTCAACTTATTTTTCTCTTTCAATAGAGAGCTAGGTCCTAGGGAGGCACAGACTTGACTTTCTCTTTTTGGTCTCTAAAATATTGCTGCTTTTGATTCCAAATAATTTGAATCAATAGGAAAAACAAATAGTAACGTATAATAAAAAGTTCAGTGAGCACTACATCCAGTTGTCCTTCCTGGGCAACTCTGATACTGTGTACTTAAACATCTCAACCAGAGAGGTGTCTGAATTTTAGAAGTGCCACTGCTTAAGATTTTTTTTTCCTTAATGTAATGTTAGATTACTTGATACACTTCTTGATTTCACAAAGTAGGTAAGAATGCTAGATATAGATGAGCAAGTCTTTAAGCCTGTAAGGTGTAGAATCAGAGCAAGCAAACAAGTGTCAAGGGCTTGCCTTCTTGTCAAGGGCAGGTAGGGAATAGAAGACAAAACAAAAAATGTAGTTACATTTAAGAAAATTATCATGCCACATGATACTGTCTGACTGAAGTGGTTTTTGCTTGTTTCTCCCAAGTTATTTTTCTTCCCCACATCTGTTCCTTTAACACTTTTAGATTTATTACTGATGATGCTTCCAGAAGACAGATTTCTTGGAGACCATTAGTATTGCAGCTTGTCTCAACACACATTTGTCAAGATTGTGACATGATGCCTCACAATAGCAGGGAACTAGACACACTAACTCTAACAACACATTTGGCTCAAGTAGATCTCAGGGTGAGGTAATTAAAAAAAAAACTATCTTAAAGCTCTTTCAGTTTGGATGGAAAAAAAACCAAAAACAGTGAAAATGATGCCTGCAGCAAATTCTGATAACATCTTGGCTGTAGCTACTCAAGGTACTAACATACATTGGCACTTCTTGTAATACCCTTCTAATGTCAAGTTAAAATCACACTCTTCAAATATTCTGCCATGGCAAAATGCTTTCATATTAGTAGATCTCTAAACCAGACTTAAGCATAAGCTGTGTACACTATAGTCACCTAGATTTATACAAAGCATATATCTATATATATATAAATACTTCCAGGTTGACATAAATGAATTTAAGCTTTTAAAAAAAGGCAAGCTATACATAGTGGATAGAAGAAACTTTTCCTCATAGGAAGAGATAATAAGCTAACTGTTAATTTAAATATTTAGATGATCACTACCAGGTATTCCTTATACTCTGAGAAGGTGGGGGTTATACCTGGGAATACTCAAAGGTTATAAACATTTTTAGCTGTAGTAGGAAGAGGAGATAACACTCAAGGAAGAAAGGAAAACCAACTAGTCAACCAAACCAAAACTCCCCATGCATTTAATATCCTACCTGAAGACTCCTGTTGCTAGATTTTAATTTTGAATGGAAATGCAGGTAATATGAAAAAAAACCTCCTGTGACCAGCTTTCTCAAGCTGTCTGGCATGTGTGAAATTTTGAGGTGTCTCAGTAGCTTTAACGCTTCAAAGCCCAGTTTAGTTTTCTCCAAACAAAAACCTAACCCAACCTAAACTAAACAAACACAGATGTATTTACCAAGCAGCTAAGCTGTGCTGTTCAGCTTATTTCTATAGTCTGATGGTAAGACTGACACCTTCCTTATCTCAGTTCTCTTGGCTCAATTCGTACAGTCTGCATAATTCAACATCTTAGTAAGTTTTTAGACACCTTTACAAGTTATCAAGGCTTTCCTTCCAATGAACTTCACCGAGTAGATTGAAAACAGCAATATAGCTGCATGAAGGTTAAATTTACTAGCAAGTGAAGGAAAAAAAAAAAGGACTGCTGAGATACTCTTTGTTTACAGAAAAAGAGTGTCAGGTTTTGCCTATAATGCTATGAACAGCATGTCAAAACTTTGCAATACAAAGATATATTTAGATATGTAGCAGCACAAAAAAAATCTCTGTTAACTGTAAGCCTCCAGAAAAGCTATTTTTAAAAAACAAAGTGAAATGTTTGCAAAGAACTTCAGCTATGATTTTCAGTTTGGGCTCACTGAAAACAATTCACCTATCTAAGCAAACAAAAAAGAGAATCCTTCCATTGGGAAAGATTATCCCTACCTTAAGTTAGACATTGTTTTTCCTTACAATAAGGTTTTGGAAAGCATCAAGGGATTGTAATCTAGTGTCTTAAATAGTTACTTATGTGACACTTGTCATCTTTCATGGAAATTTTAAATATAAAATCTCCATCATCTTTAACTTCTGCTCTGGCATTAACGTTATGCTCAGGGTTGGGTTTTTTTCCTCATTTGTATACTTTCATGTACAGAAAGATAAATTTAGATTCCAGATTACATGGTATTAAGCATGAGATGTTCAACTGCACTATATCCAGTTTCATGGCTAGAGATATCTGTGTATAGAACTCATCTAGGTACTATTTTCATCTTCATAGGTTCCTGGACAATACTACTTTTTGTATTAAGTATCTATTGGTAATGTAATGGTGAAAAACTATGATCAAGCATTTACACATCCTGTCTATCCTGAACAACTTGTGCATACTGATGTACTAATGAATCCTTTAAAATCCCAGGAATATTAGAAACAACCCTGAAAAACTAGGTACATCTAATGATTCTTAGTTGGCCCTACACAACTCTTGTGAATTAAACCATGTAGGAACAAGAAAAGAAGGGGGGAAAAGAAAACAGTAAGGTATTTGAAACATACTTTTTTGCTCAATATTTCCCAAGTATTTTTTATAAGGGATGAATATGTCAGCAAAATCCCTACAGAACAATTTCATCTTTGCATACAAATATGCACATATTTCTTTGGTGCCATTTGAATGGCCCATAGACTTGGAACCAATCATTTCTTTTTTCTTTCACAAGCAAGCTAAGCTATACCCTTGCTGTTGTTTGAAATTTTGTTTTACTTCGAGTTCCATTCTGAAAACCTGCCCAGCACAAACGTGTGTGTTTGCTAATGCACAGGTGCACAACACACACACACACACTCCCACACATACTGCTTTATCAAGAAGCTTTATCACTGCTGAGAAAATCAGACCATGAAAATCTCTGAGCACTAAGATTTTGATTAATGTAGACTGTATTAAGTTAGAGGGCACTGTCTGCAGCTAGACATCAAGTGAAATAATGATCTTGGAATGTACCATTGTTCTGGGCTTCAGTACATTTTTTAGTGTTGCAAAGAGTGTTCAATAGATTTCCTTCATAGATGCAATATGTGCCTGTAAAGTCTGGGGGAAAGAAACCTCTATGACCATTATAAGTAGTGGCTGTACAAATGTGGAACCATGTCTAAATTATAAAATTATTTTTTCTAAAATTTAATGACTTTAACAATTTAATAATTTAGCAAAATTTTGGTAAAATTGTTGAAGGTTGTGTACTACTGTAAACCTATAAATCATTAACCATACTTAGAGCTCCTGAAGCTTCAAGGAGTTTCAGAAAAATCTGAGTCTTTTTTCTTTAAAACAATGGTTAAAAAAAAATAGACAGCATATATTTGTAATTATGCCTTGTAGCAGAGTCATATATCTGATGGCCCTACACTCAAACGACACTGGAGCAAAAAAGCAAAACTCTGAAAAAGGTATTTTTTGTTGAGCAATTTTTTCTTCTCAATTTAAATTTTTATTAAGAAGTCAAATCCTCAGAGAATATAGAACATTTGATATTGACATTTCTAAAATCTTCATATTTGTAAATATTTTGAGGACTTTTACAGTTCAAAGGAACAAGGGAATCAATGTATAAATAGGGAGAAAAGAAAGGGCAGCATTTTAACTAGATGAAAAGACAAGGAAAACAGACAGTGTCCAAGTGCCATAAGTATTATTTTAAATGCAAAAAGCCTTTATTTATTTTAGAACTGGTAATGAGATGTTGTCGTGAAGGCAATCATAGTTTTCCTGTCAACCCTACAAACTCTAAGCGAGCTCATATAACTCACACTATGTAATTTTATACCCCATCCATAATATTGCTTCACAAAAACATTTTCCAGAAGTTGTTCATACCTCTTCCAAGAAGTTTAGATTTAAAATGAAATTCCCTGATTGGTAGACAGGCTACTATGAGGTTCTTCAAAGTAAAGAGTTTAAGGGTTCATATAACAAATGATAAATTTAATTTGCATGTAAAAAGAAAGTCTGTTTATTTTTTCATTTGTTTTCTTGTTTTGTTTTGTTTTGGTATTGAGCTCAAAGACTTGTAGGGATGAGAAATTAAAGATGATTAGTGTAATTATAAATACAGTATCTCACCTTAAACCTTGAGTCTTTTGAAGGCAAATGTTGTGTCAGAACTTTCTTGATCAAATACAGGGTGAGAGGGAACAGGGTAAGCTCTAAAAGAATCCACAATAGAGTGAGATTACTGTCAAGTTCTTTAAATATATTTAAATATTAACATATTATAATCAAGAAGTCCTGACATGCAATAAACAATCTGCATGGGAGGTTATTTGAGGAAAGTAACACATTTCCTGATGAAAAGAATGACACAAAATAAAAACAATTCACTGCTAATATTTCAAGTTCCAGCTATCCATGCAAATGCATCTTGCCCTTTCAGTTATTACACTAGGATTTTGCATTACCATTATGAAGATTTTTCCATAGTCAGGTGGGATTACTTGCACATAAACATTTCAGCAGTGATTTTTACTTATGAGGAAATCTTTAGCTTAAACATGATACACAATTGTCGTACTACTAAAACAAAGATTCAATCAGCAATATTTCAGATATTTTGTTTTGCTGATACCACCGTAATTACTATCAAAAGAACATTTCTTCGCTGGAGTTTCTCACACCTGGATACAAGCTTCCTAGGAGATATATAGCAAAAAAGGAGGCAGGAAGCTAATACAACTAGGAAGACATAAAGTCAGGCAGGATTATGAATAACTTACTATCAACCTCAAACAAAGGTTTTCAGTCCCTTTGTGGCTACAGATGGGATACAACCACTTTTGGCTCCAACATTCAGGATTATCAACAAACAGCAGAGTTCAGAGGAAGATCATGGATGGGTAAGTAATTTGAACATGTGACATACCAGGAGAAACAGAGGGAAATGGACATATTTAAGCTATAGAAGAGAAAGCTGGGGAAAGATCTGATTGCAATCCTCTTCTACCTAAGAGAAGCTAAAAGAAATGCAAAACTGGGCTCTTCTCCAGCATGTATCTTAATAACATACAGGCAACAATCAAAAGCTGCAACAGAGATTTCAAAGTGAATGTAAGCCAAAAATTCTACATGAAAGGAGCACATGACTGTTGGAAAACTTTGCCTTGGAAAACTGTCAAAATTCCATTGCTGCAGGGTTTCAAAATTCACCTGAAGAACATCCTGAGCAATGACATATGTTATTGAAGCTAGCCCTGGTTTGAGGAGACGGTGGGCCAGATGACCTATGGAGGACCCTCCATTTATTTTTTGACTAGTTTTGTTTAGATCTTACTTGAAGGCAAGAAAGACAGTGCATCTGATCAATGAGAGGACTGAAATAAAAACCATTTTCCTGACAGAAATTCACAGGAGTGAAGTAGTTGAGACATCAAACAAGTATATCATAGTGCCTCTCTACACAGTCCCACTATAAGACAAAATGTACATGAAAATTTCAAGTAGTTTGAACCACTCTTCTGGTTTAATTTTTCAATTCAACTGCATGCTACAATTACACTTGCAAAGCTATACTAGGTTCAGGCTGCCAGTGTGAATGCAAGTGTTTTGAGGGTCAAAGGGAATGGTATACAAGAAACATGAACTTGGTAAAAGGTGAAAGACTGAAAAGGTCTTACTGAAAAGGCTTCAACACATCAAGCACTATCTTTTCCTTTTGTCTCATGTTTTGATAATTCAAACATCTACTACTGTGAGAAATATAACTAGATTGGAGGTCTTTGATTTGTCAAGAAGTTGTTTGTTACAATGATTCCTTTGATTCAAAGACAGCATACAAATGAGTGTGATTATCATTCCCTGCATGACTTAAGCAGTTTAAAAATGGAGTAAAAATTAATTTAAATAAGTTCTAAGAGGTTAGAGAATGACACTTCACAGTGCTTTGAAACATGTTTTGTTGTTAGAAATACTGACCTTATGACAAGGTATTCCAAGAACAGGAAGAAGGGATCCATGGTTGGCAGTCACCTTCTAACGCCACACTAAAATGTAGGTAGTCTTAAGATAATGCCATACTCAAAAAAAGAAAGCATTTAAGATTGCCTTTGTTTTTCCATGAGTGATCCTGATGATGAACTTTCATTTTTCTCTACAGTGTGCTGAGTGATATTTGAAACTTTATGCTACAAAAGCTGTTTTATTCTTAGTGAATAAGAATTCACTAATATTCTTAGTGAATAAGTTTTTTGAATGCTTTTTTGATAGCACAGGATAATATTTTATTACAGAAATAGTAACAGGTAGCTTTTGCCAGATAGCATTAGTAGAAGACAGAAACTTGTCTCTAAAAAATTTTGACTGATTTGATTATGCTTGAATCTAAACATTGCTCATTAGCCAGTTTCAGCACATTTTAAATCTCTCAGAACAGTCACAGATTAATATTAATATTTTGGGAAGCTTTTAGAAAATGAGTTCTTTATAATTTCAGAGGGACTTTGGTAGTTTTGTATAAAAATCCCACATATCATTCATGATTTTTCAACTCCATGGTTAATGCAGCTATCCTAATTCACATCACTAATACCTGGAATGAGTTAAATGAAGGAGAGGTTTAAGAGAGGTGTCCGAGGGAAAATTTCTCACTTTAGACCTGATGATCTTCACTTTCATATTCCTTGTGAGTCTTTAGGAATTGATAACCATCTGATATCCCTTTTCACACTCAAAAATAGTTAAATATGTAAAAGCTTGTATGAGCCATGTTAAAGATGGAAAATGATTGATGTTTTCTGAAATAAAAGTTGTCTTGTTAACATCTTCCTTGTACTTAAATCAATATTTTCATAAACAATTACAAGTCTTGATCTAACAGATTAAATTATTGAAGAAAATAATTATTGATTTTTTCAAGTTTAGTCTAAAGCTGAATGCTGAGGGAAAAGCTCTTTAATTTAAGAAAAGGAAAAATGTAACACATCTAAGAAGCTTTCAGATAATTTAATCTCTGAAATATATTTGTATATTAGTAAGTTTATATCAACTAAGTATATTATAATATACAGAAAAATATTTCACAAGTACGGGAAACATCATTCCCCAAACTTTAAAAAAGAAAAAACACTTTTGTTTACAGTATTTTTTTTTTTTTGAATGGTAGCTATTTAAAAAGTATTAATACTTAGAATCAGAATGCCCAATGGAAAAGTACTGGAAAAGCCTGGCAAAAAATTATCATACTGGCATTTACTTCTCTACCTGTGTCACTTTCAGTCTATACATGTATCACAATGAGCCTAGCAGGAATAAAGTTAATTCTCTTCATAGCAGTCTGAATGATGTGTTTTGGATTGGCAACAAAAACAGTGCTGATAACAAAGCAGTATTTTGGCTATTTCTGAACAGAGTTTCTACAACATCAAGGCTTTCTCTACTACCCGCTCTGCCTCCCCAGGCAAACAGGATGGGAAAGCACAAAAAGTTGGGAGAGAATGGCTGATCAGAGTTGATCAAAGGAATATTCAATGCCATAAAATGTGCTCAGTAATACAAACTGAAATGGAATGGAAGAGATAGCAGGAATATTTTTATCTGCCTCCTGGTGGGAAGTAGTAAATAAATTGTTTATTTTGCTTTCTTGTCCATACAGCTTTTCTTCAATTATTAGACTGTTTCTGTCTCAACTCACAAGTTTTCTCACCTGTTCTCCTCTGACTCTCTTCCCCATTTCTCCTGCAGTGGGGAGAGACCAAGTGACTAGAGTGGTACTTATCAGGGTCAGGGTCAAGGAAAAAAAAAAAAATATATATATATATGTACAGTACATGCACACCTCTCTGTATATTTTCATGAGGAAAATCTGGATGTGGCACTTATTGCCAAAGTGTAGTTTACATGGCGGTGTTTGGTAACAGGTTGGACTCGATCTCAGAAGTCTTTTCCAACTTTAATGATTTTTTGATTCTCTGATAAATTTTGCCCTTCCATATTTATACTTTGCTTTCTGAGCCAGCAGAGGAAGGACATTTCACTTTCTAAACTTATTTTCCTAAAGCTCCATATTCTAGGAAATTTTAATGGTTTTGGTTGCATATTCCATATTTTGTTTTAATTGCCATTAAGCTTTTTTATGGTAATGGTTATCTGAGAAGGTGTAAGGATGGCACAGGAATCATAATTGGAGTTCCAGTGTAAAAACACTCCAGCAGAATTTCCATCTGATGACATAACTAGAAAAGAAGAAAAATGAAGTTATTCAGACCTCTTTAATGGCTGAATCATTTCCCTGTTGTAATTAATGGCAGCTTCAATTAACAATGCCTAAATACCTGAAGAGTTTCAATTTTATCAGTTGACAGTTTTGCAAGAAGATACCCACTTTTTCAACATGCAAAAAGTGTTTGTGAAGACAGCTGAGTTTTCACCACAATGTTTATAGTGCTTTTAACCACATTCTCATGGTCCTGCTCCTTTTTTAACTATTTCTGATTCTGATGTAGTGGTGAAAAGGAGCATGCACAGCTGATCCTACTAGAATTGTATGGGCAAGTATGTGAAATTTTGTCCTGACATCCCAATCAAATAAATGTAAAACAATATCTGGTTTTGAAATTCTCAGAAAAGCCACACAAGTGGTGCACACAAGTGCTTGAGAGAAACCTGTGGTAAGTTAGTTAGAGAACTGGAAGAAAATCTTTTATCTAGGTAAGACGTATTTGGCAGTGGATTATTATATTTTACTTCAAATTTACCATATAGTAATATTTCAGAGTTAAATATTTAAGAAGCTTACAATATATCACATATCTCTATATTGAATCTCAGTGTTATCACTGAAACTGAAAAAACCATATATATAAATATCTCTTTAAAAATTATTACTATAAAAGCCCCCTTTTTTAAAGTTAAGTTGGTAATGCTAATTACATCTATTATTCTGGTGCAAGATTTTGCTGTCATGTTTCTTTTATGTATTTTCAGCTTAACATCATCTTTTGGTTAGAAGCTTATATGTTCTGTGCAAATATTTTATATAACATTGCTATGTTTTTCCTTTATTATATTAAATTTTATTCAAAATTGTGTTGCTGCAGTACTGTTGTAATTCTTCAATGTATCTGATGAATATCTCATAAATTTTAGAAATCCTTCCTTTAAAACCATCCCTCAATTTCTGCCCTCTAAGATGGCGTGCCATAAATACTAAGCGTATACTGTGAACTGTGCTGCATGTCCTAAAATTACACTGATGTTTTCTGTACAACTATTTGTTATAATTAATTTTCTTTTTCAATCAGCACTCAGTGTACTTTAGAAGAATGGGATTATGTGGGCAACAAAAATTCAAGGTCTTGAATTCTTTCATATATTTTTATCCTCAGTGTATTTCACTGCACAGAGTACATCTGGAGTTAGTGATGTGCAATCCCAGTACCTTAGGATGGATGAAGCATTAAATATTCAGCAAGCCATTGTCTACTTTCCCAACCTGATGCACAAACACTTAAATGTTTAAATCCTGTCTAAGAGAGAGAAATCTTCATACTATACAGAAGAAAAGCTATTTTTAGGTTCTTACTGAGATGAAGAATGTCTGCCCTGTTTTATGTTGTTGCCTTCAGAAAAGCAAATGGAATAAATGGCAAGAGATTATAGACTAGGCAGCAGAGAAAGAAATAAAAGTAGCTCTAAAAGTGCTATTAACTTTCAGAAAAACGTAGATTGGCAACACTTATAAAAGTTGGGGATTTTACTTTCCCAGTTACTCCTGGGACTGCTTTTGCTTGCAGTCTGAGAAGAGTTTTGTTAAAATATCTTGTCCATCATGCAAGCTGAGCTCAGAACTACCCTCCCAACAGGAATCACAGGGCCTGCAGTACCACTGAGACTCTGCCAGGTTAAGCTATGGTGCTTACAGGAAGACTGGTGCTTTATCTTGGAACAAGTGTGAGACCCTTCATTCTGATACGTCACTGCTAGGTCTCTGAAAAACCCATGGATGTAGATCAGAAACCATGACTAGGTGGAACCAGGACCCTAAGGATAGTAGAATAGACTGACCTGGGCTCTCCTATACCCCTCTACTGTGACTCTCTGTCATAAGCCACATGCAAATATTTGGTGGGAAATTTTTCTCCTTTCCTCCCACCTAAACACATATAATTATCTTGTTCAATTGCTTTTATCATCTTTGTGATACAAAATCTTAGTGCAAATCCAGTTACTAAGGTAAATAAAAGGCACCTAAATTTCTTTCCAGTATACTGAGAGGGGAAATATCTATTTTTGTAAGAATTGTCTAAGATAACATAAACAAGCCTAGAAATATTTTTTCTACATAAAATTTAGTATTTCAATAAATAACAGACATTCAACTCTATTGGGGTATTGTTGTATTATACCACAGGCCTTTTAGACAGAGTTTGTAGAAAGTTGGACCTGTGATCCTAACAGCCTGTGGAATAGTTAATTTGTGTGCGCTGAGACAGCAAGACACACTAACATAAGCAGCAAATTCCAGGTCTGAGAGTTACATACTCCTGAACTGCAGTTACAAATCACACAGGTAAGCAGAAGATAACAGAGAAAACAAACTCTTGGCTTATGCACTGGTGGGGGAGCCCTTGTCTTCTGCGGTTGATCAACCACAATCCTAAGGCACAAAATGATTGCAATAAAACTATAGTGAGAATAAACAACAGGAAAGAGTAAAACATTTTCCTGATACACTTTTGGGATTACAGTAAATTGTCCCCCTAAATACTCTTCTCCCAGACTTAATATTCCACCTTTGAGATGATTCCTGTCCTGTTATTAAATTCCTTCCTGAATAGGTAAATAGTATCTTGAAAAGCTTCCACTCTTTCCTTTTATTATTTCATTTGGATGATGGTTTTGGTACTCAGCTTGCTCATAGCTTAAAAAATATTGTTCTTTTTTTCTGTTGAAAACCTGTTATCAATACATGTAACCTGTTATCAATACATGTTACCTGTTGTACGCTGCTTTACTCTGCTAAGTGTGATTTGGGCTCATATTGTGATTATATTTTATCAGTGTATCATTCTGTTCAATCAAAACCCTATGCAATATCAGATAATTTCAAATAAGTAAATTTGTTATTTGGTATTTTATATTTTTCATATGTGGAATATCTAAAAGAACATAGAAATTGAATACTGGACACCTAATAATTTCCTAATAATTTCCACTAGACCCTTCAAGTGCATCCTATCATTTGGTTAGGTATATGATTCCTGTGACCCATTCTTTTTATTACTCACCAACACACCTAAGGAGACTCAATATCTTTCTAAATCATTTTTCTGTTGAAGTAGATAAGGTGTTCAAGGACAGGTTGGATGGGCACCTGAGCAACCTGCTCTAGTGGAAGTTGTCCCTGTCCATGGCAGGAGGTTGCAACTGGATAATCTTTAAGATCTCTTCCATCCCAAATCACTGTATGATGCTGTGATTTTAGTTTGTTTTTAACAGGGGCTACTTCTCTGGTCACCCTAGCATCCAATTCTTGTTTCAAATTCTATTCTTGTTTCAAATTAACGTGGTTTTGAACATAGGTATTCAGAATCATACAGAATATACTAATTAACATCTTCTCTGTGCTTTTTGTAGTTATGTTATGCCTTCTTATACTGGAGGTGTTTTTTCTGACAGATCTTACTATTATTTTTTCGAAGTTGTTGCTTATAGTGATTCTATAACTAAAAATAAATTCAGATCTCTCTCACTTTCTATCAGCTTTAACTAATGACGTATTTCTTTATAGTAGAACTCCCCATTGTTATTTGATTAGTACATACTGAAATTTTGTACTAAGAATTTTATTTATTTTCCTTATAGGATGCAGAATCTAATTATTCTTGTAGTATTATCTCCTGCCTCACAGTACCACCAATATCTACATATTATAAGCGTATGGACCCTTCAGGATATTACTGAGCTCAACTGTAGATATTTCAGAAAATTTCATTTGGTATAAACTCATTAAGAAAATAAAACAAAAAAAAAAAGACAACTTGATTGGAAACTGAGACTTTCCACAATTCACTTTGATGTAGAAGAGACAGTGGCAAGAGACACTTTTGCAAGAGACAGTGGCTTTAGTTCCAAACTTTTAGATGGGTTTACATTAGCCAATAAATACACTCTGGCTTTTATTATGGTTTATGCTATTTTTATTACTATGATTATTGTGAACAATTACAGGACTGAATTGCCTTCCATGACAATTTGTATTGCCACCCACAGTTCACTGGTACAGAATTATTAGTTTGGAAGTTTGAAAAATTCTGGAAACTATTTTATGTGAATAGTATATGCATATGACCTGGTTGGCTGATAGTCTCATATTTCAGTAATTGCTAGATATAGGATTTTTAGATACTTACCTAAGTAATTATATTACAAGAGATGTTTCATAGTAATTCTGTGAGGGTTTTTTTTTTCATTTTTCAAAGCCATGTAATTTTTAATCATGTTTTGTCCATCAACAGTCAAGAGTTATCAATAGGAACAGAACTGCATTACTAAGAGAACTCTGGTTCTTAGAAAGCTGCAGTATTTCCTAATGCTCAGAAGTGACTAAAGATAGTGTCAGTTTGTGTCAGGCTTAAAGAGATGTTTTTCAGGAAAGGATCACCACGTTTACTTAGATACTATGCCCCTAGACGAGAACTCAGAGAGGAAATTCAAAACTCAGTACTTTCTGAATGTATTTGATTTCATATTTAAAAAAACGTCCTAAGCTTCAAGTCTGTCTACATGATTTATAATGAGAATATTAGTCTAGTGTCAAAGCAGTTCAAATTCTCACAATACTTCTATTATTTTTATTTCACAGTATGCTGCTTAATCCAAGCATTATTAAAAGCCATAGCTATTATCCTTTTTGTTTTTACTACAAAACCATTGTTTCAAACCCTTTGAAAAGCAGGTTTTAAATCTCATAACTTAGAAATCATAATGTAGAGAGAATTGAGATTTCTAATTTATCCTTACTCTGTAATACTGTGAGGTTTCTTTCTTTATTTCTCCTTTGAATTTATTTTAAATGGAACATTAGTTCAATCACTGAGAGTTAGGAATAGCTTGTTAGGAAATTTAATAAAATTTTCTTGTTCCTTTGTCTTCAAAATCTTATTCTTTAGTGCAGAGAGAATGAAAAAAAGTTTTAATAATGGACAACATCTTAGTTTGTAATTACTATGCCTTGTAAACAGCATGATGCAAGGTTAATAATTCATTAATTTACTGCTCTATAATGAAATAGATTCTGTCAAAGCACTGTTAATGGTGATAAATAACAACACAGGAACTAGGAACTCTGAAGAAGACAGAGTTCACAATTTGTAAATTGCCCTACAACTTAAGAGTGGCTTTTGACAAATTATAAACACTGGCAAAACCCACATGGCTGAAACTCTCAAACTGTAGCTTGGAAGATTCACTCCTGGTCAAGATTTAAATTGTTTGTATGCCAAATTGAATTAAGACTGAAAAATTTCTTTAAGCTGACACAGAACTATTTCAAACAAAACCACTTAAAGCATGAGAAGGCTATTTAAACAAAAGCATCTCTTGTAATTTTTTTAATCTTTGGGAATTTATGAGGTTTTGAAAAATTAGTCTGGCTATTATTATATTAGAGTAATGCAGCCTTTATTTTCACATGGATTCAGCATTTATTTATGAGCAAAATCACATTTAGGTTGCTTATAAATCAATAACTTTAAGAACAACCTCCCTTTTGTGAGGAAATATAGGGAGAAAATTGCCACTGGTTGACAGCTATGCCCACAGCAAACTCCCGTACTGAACTGACCCATTAAACTTTCTATATTAGTATGCTTCTACCATTCCTCCAAGTGACATTATTATGTGACCACAAAAGTGCTGGTTCTGCCACAAGGAATAAAGAAAATCTTATTCTGCACTTCTTATACCTTTCCTTTCTTATAGCAGTTTGAAAAATGGTACAGTTTAAAGTAATAATAGTGTTGTAGCACTATAAGGATATAAAAGTACACAATACAGTTTCCCCTCACAAACCTTGCTACAGTTTTTATTGAAATATTTTTTTTTCTTCAGATTGTTTTTCCTGGTAGATTTCTTGGTCCTTTCCTCACAACATAGAGTATGTTGGTTAGATTTTTTAGCGGAGACTACAGAATGGGTAGAAAATTCACTTGCTGCATAAGCACAGTAGTCAGATAATTCTACTTTGGTCAATATATTTCACTGTACTTAGAAATCCCACCTGTGAACCAGTCTGACTTGTTCTTGAAACAATGAACAGGAACGTTAGCAAAAAATGATATATCTGTGCGTTTTGGAGTGGTTCTGACACAAGTTTATTTAGATCAGCAAAACAGAAGATCAGTCATTGCTGGTTTAATAACCAGATATTTCCCTTTATACTTCACACAGTTTCACTATGTCCAGCTGCAGATTTGTAGTTCAATTTGAATGGCCATTCTAGGCTGAAATCTCAATAAAGTGTAGCAGTGATATGCATGAAATGGGAAAGTAGTACATGCAAGAAACATATAGGTATAAGCATAAATACATGAACATAACTGTATACAAGTATATACTCACAGAGGTGTATAATTAAATATAAGTATATAGATATAGACTTATGTGTGTCTAAGAAATATTGTCTAGTGAGATAAATAGTAGTTTCAGATTTTGATAGAGAACATGCTCCACATAAAGAAAATACATGTGAATTTCCACATGAAATATGAATTAATACAGCCATACTGATATATACAAGTATTTATGAATTTTCATTGAGGATGGGAAAGTTTGGAAAGGGGGCATTTTCAGATTAAATGGACACATAACAAAATATTTAGCGGGTAGATTTAACATATTCAAGTGTTGCTTGAAAGTAATGGCACAAAGAGAATAGGAAGAACTGCTGCTTGACACTAGAGACAGAGGAGAAGATTTACGGGTTTATCTTTCTAACAAGATTTTGAGAGCTTAGCACAGTCTTGCTTTTAGGTCTAATATAGAAGTGGGGTTTTGTACATAGGGATTTGGAAACAAACTTTATTTGATCTCTGTGAGGAGCTTAAAGAAGACTCAAAGACAAAGAAGTGGAGAACTGCCATTTATAGAATAAGAAATGCTTGAACTGTCACCCTAATCACTGGCCAGGAGCTCCCTCTAAATTTTAGTCTATTCAGTCACATTAACCCTCCTGGTTTTGTTTGATTTTCTCCTTGTAAGTCCAGTATTGCTTCAGAATGATAGAAAAACCATGCTGAGTCCAGTACTGAGACAGAAAGCATGGTCAGGCCCACAGTGCTTCCACAGCAGATGTGTGGTGGTGATGGAGTAGCCACAAACAGCATCAGGGAACCTGTGATTCCCTGGTACAGGTGGGTCCAACAGTCCATGGATCCATCATTCAGTGTTCCTAGGCTGAGGTTCTGGCCACGTTGTGTACCATTTTGCCACTGAAAATGGTAGTTGTATGTCCATGCTACCACAACCATGCTCTGTGATGCACGGTGGAAAAACCTTCCAGCTTTGCAAAGCTGAGCCCAGAAACTGGTTCCCATTTATTATATAGGATGAGAAAAATGAGGAAATTCCTGTTCTCCCCTATTTTCCTCTCTGAAAGCAAAATCGCAGTAAAGAAATAATTTGAACTCTCTCCATCTCTCAATATTACAAGTCTAATATTTGCATCCATTTTGAAACAAATCAGTTTTTTAAAAAGATAGTGTGAATTATTGTTACCAGTTCTTTATCTATCCAACACTGAATTATTGTAATGTTAAGTTTACCCTTTTATACAATATAAGAGATCCTATTTTTTATTTTCTCAAAGTTAAATGAGATTCAATACCCACTGACTTCTCTTTCTACTGGACGGATGCTGTTAAGAATAGTTTCTTGAAATGAAATTTCAGTTTAACAAAAAATTACATACTTTGCAGCACAGAAATGTGTATGATAGCACACAAATTCTAGTTCAATTATTTAGCTAGAATAGTTATCTTCTTAATTTTAACTAAAAATATATGGCTTTATATTCTATGTGTTTCTATGTAAGCAGGTTTATACAGTGACAGCAAGCTTCCAATTCCCTTTCTCTGTTTAGCAAACAGCTTTCTTAGCCCACAGTATTTTGTTTGAAAATAACACAGCTTTCAAAAGAAGAGCCTAACAGGACTGTTAGTCTGAGGCACTAACTCAGTTTGAATGTAATCTTAAATGCAATCAACATCTTTCCTCTTTCTCTGAACAAGATGCAAATGTCTAAAATGTAGGCTGGCTTGACAGAACTCAGACAGCTGTATCGACATATCAATTATATGTTGTGATTTTCCAGTTAGTCTGATACAATTCAATAATAGTCTTCATTTTTGTTTGTTAGTAGCTTCAGGATGAAATTGGAGACATGATTTAACTTATAATCATGTATTTTGTTTGATGAGTATATTTCTAAAATAATGGTTATAGGAAAAAGCATTTCCTATGCAATGAGAATCAGGCTGTTTTTTAAAAGACTTGCCATCTGAGCATGATTACAACAGTCAAGAAAAAAAACATTTAGAAATTAGTCTTATGGTGGCATGATTAAGTAATTTTGAAACACATGCTCAGGATTAAAATGGATATGAGTCTGTGGTCATATACAGGACTACAGCTTCACTGCTGAACTTGCATTTTGTCCTGCTCAGAATCTCTCATTTCTACTCTGATTTTCAAAAAGGTGTATACTGTTACTGGAGATAAAAGACAGTAGAAACCAGTGAAATAAGTAGGCTTCTAAAGAAAGAAAATTTCAAGCAGACATTTCTCAGAATGTTTCAAATATTTCTGCTCATATTCTTAGAAGTGCCCTTCTGAACTTGGGGCCCAGGATCTCCCACAGCAGTGACATCCCACCACAGTGGTGGCTCTGTGGCCTGGAGGTGACAACCTTTCTCACAAATCTTTTACAGGAACCAGACTTAGTTCATGCAGATCATTCCCATTAGGTCATGCAAGTATGAGACAATTTTTTCTGAGGCAGATTATGCAAGTGAATCCTTGAGAAAAGTCCACCTTTGGAAATATATACAAGTATAAATTCACTGAGTTTTGTTTGTGGTGTGTGCAGAGATGTGGGTTAAATGCACTGTCCAAACTCTGTAAACATGCTACAGATTATTCTCTTACATATATTCCTACTATCACTTAGGAATTTAGAATGATTTTATGGACTTTATTGCCCTTATGTTGCTCATTTTTAATCAGTTATAATTTGGGGGATTGTAGTTTCACATATGTGCTGTAACTGTTCTAAGTAAATCCTTCTGTCCATTGGACTTATATTTCCGCTGTCTTAATTACACTTTAATGCTTTCTTTTGTGAGTGTTTGGGGGTTTTTTTAACATTTCAAAAAACAGTTTCAGGGACAAGTTCTTTGCAGGGAATGATAGGCGTGAGGTACTGAACATGCAGTGGGGGATAACAAATCATTTGTGGACCTTATCAAGTTTCTGTAAACCAGCTAGTTCTCCCTTTTGCAAGTGATTTAAAACTGTTTAGTCTCGAAAGACGTCTCCATAAAAGAGGAGATAAAAAAGCCTTACATGGCACCTTGACTTTAAATACATCACTGCATTGCCTCTTCTCTATTGCCCATGTATATAAAAATGCTGAGTAACTGAAGATCTTCATGGTACTTATAGATTAGTAGACACCTGTGATCATAGATACATTATTTCTGCAGAAGTGAAAATTATTGTTGTTTATTATAGATTTGCTTTTGATGCATGCCTCAATAGCATGAAAATTAATTAAACTGTTGTACATTGCTCCCCTAGATACAGTGTATTCATGATTAAAATTTTCTAAAATTTTATAACAGAAAGCAAGATCTATCATGGTTTAAAGGAAAAAGAACAAATTTGTCTTTGGGCTAGATCAGTTGTGCTAAGACAAATTAAGAAAAGTTTGTTCTTTACATGCAACTATGACTTCTAAAATAAGAACAAAGTCAGTGTTTTGAAACATGCAAACCTAATGCACATTTTACTTCCTGAAACATCTTCAGAAAGGAATTCATAGAAATGTACCATTTCTACAAGACAAGGACATAGAGATGTTCTGTGATCACATCTCTAGAATTTTCTAGTTTTCCCATTAATATTTTAAGCAATTAAAAGGTGAAATTATTGTTCTGTGTATGGTGCTCAGAGTCCCTTGTTCCACAAGTGCAGATATGCCTGATAAAGTCATTCCCAGTGAAGTAACCCCCAGTGACTTCACAATGAATGATTTTGTCATGACGTCAGCATGTGAGACGAGGCCATCATATTTAGATATATTTTATCCATTTTAGACCAAGGGAAGTTGACATACACAATGATGTGCTCAAGGCTATGCACAAAACCAGGAATAAGCAAAACCTGGGTTTTCAAAGTTACTTCCAAAAGGTTTAAGCTTAGATGCATTTGGAAAATCTCACAAGGCATCCTATTTTCGAGCTTAGCTGTTTGAATGCATTTGCAATCTGTCCTTTATCACTGTGAAAAAAAAAGTTGATCTGGTAGCTCAACAATAGCTCATGCCACTCAAGATTTTCAAAATTGTGCTGCAAAGTAGGTGTCCCATTCCATATAATTTCAACTGCTTGCAGAAAATAATACTGGTGAGAAAGAAAATAATCTGAAAGCTAAGAACCTGAGGGCTCTCTGGGTAAATGGACAGGTATATTTAAAAATAGCAAGTACCATACATATTTGGGGCTTTATGTTTACAAAAAAATAGTAAAAATTCTGAATGCTTACTGTAAATAAAGAGTGGATTCAAATCTCACATGCTTTAAAGTGAATTTGCATGATGTGAAAATATAAGTGGAAAAGAGAGATAAGAAATATTCAATGTATGTTTTTTCTGTTGTGCATTTGTTGGTCTTTGATCTCAGATTCAAAATTTTCTCCTAAGAGAACAGAAGCAGTCTTATGCAATTTACAATTAAAAGTGCGTAATGAATAAAAAATAGAGAAAATTTGATGAAAACTGCTCAGACATGATCCACCACATGATTACTGTTGGTCCAAGCTCTTCAGTAAAATCATCTTAGTAATAGAGGTGTTCTCAAAAAACAGTGTGTCTTTTTTCTTTTGGTTAGTTAGTAACTGAATAAAGGCCAAATTTTTCTAACTTACAAACCCAAGGACTAGTATCAGACAGATCAATTTTAAGAATGTATTCCAGTAATATGTAGTCTTCTACCTTTCATTAAAGAAGCAAAATTTGATAAAATAAACAAAGTACACATTTTTTATATAACCCAAGACAAAAATGCAAGAAATACTGTCTAAATCAGCTATATATCTTTCATCTCTATATGCAATTGCAAGCATTGTAGATGTGTACACATTTGTACACATAGTTATGGAGCAATATATCTATGAAACAAAAAGAAACAGGCTGTATTTCATTAATGCCATTTTTAATGTTCACATCAGAGTTTTTGTTCTTGTGTTCTCTGCTCAGTTTATTGTACTGTGGCTGTCACACACTAAAAATATATAATTGGATTTTGCTTTCCATGTCTTTGCTATTTCTGTGAGATGAGAAGCATCAAAGGAAGCAGTTCCCAGTTTGTTTTTCCTTATCTTTGCTTTTTTTTACTGCTCAGGAACAATGAAATGTGAACCTCTTCAGAGCCTTTGGGCCAGAACAGAAGGTAATAGTTGGGTCTCCTACTGTTTTTGCTATTAGTTGTCTTCCTGCTGGAAGTCTTTTAAGATTTTGAAGGCTTGCTCTCAGAGCTCGTGAAACTGAGTCCTGAGTATTAATGCCAACACTGTCCCTGAAATGCTTTTGTTTTTCAAGTCAGCCTCACTGGGAAGAGTGTGCTGACAGAGCTGCTGTAAATATCTCTGGTAATCATACCTGTCAGCCATCTGGATTTAGGCCAGAACAATAAAACAAATATGCAGAACTGCTAGAAGCAAGTATGAAGTATGATTTTTGACTACAGGACTGTAAGAGAGAATTTTATTTTATTTTTTTTTTTTTTTAATGCAGACTACTGCCTAGGAAGCTTTTTAACCTCTTCTAGAGTACAGTAAATTTAGAGCTATGTAAAATGCATATTTCAAGTCTAGACAGTTATGAATCCTGAATACCAGAAAACATTCTGAACAGAACTGTTAACATTTTAAATAAATAGAATGCAAAAAATACCCAAATAAAAATGGATCTATTGCATAAAATGGATTTTGAGCTAACTCTAATTAATGATAATTTTAGTCTAATTTATTAAAATTGAGGTGATCCTGATAGGAAAATGTGAGGTAGCACACAGAATACACTCCCTGGATGGCAGTGGGGGCAATCAGGCTTCAGCTGGGGAAGGATGTGCACATGGTTAGATGTGAAAGGTTAGGCAGGTGTCTTAAAAACTTTGAACCTCACAGATACATCAGCTTTTAGAAGGTATATGAAGAGCTTAGCCAGGAGAAGCCATAGGTTCTTCTGACAAATGGTGTTAGGGGTCAGGACTGATCCAAACTGAGTGTGCTTTTTACATGCATTGTGTTTTGATGTCAGAAAAGAGAGAAAGATGCTATAAATTAGAGTTGATCACACAGAATTTTTAAGGGTATTTTGAATTTATCTAGAGGGCATTTTTATCCTTTTGCTTTTCTTTTAGAAGATGACTCTTTGATATAGGGGCATGGCGTTCACTCAATTGAATCACTTGATGTTCTGAAGTATTTTCAACTGAAAGATCCTTGTGGATCCCTTCAAACTCTGAGTATTCTGGGATTCTGTGGATGAAGAGTAAAATCTTTTAATAAAGGGGAAAAGAACCTTCTATTTTATTGTTTGACATATTCTAAAACTTTAGGTAGTTTCTTATGAAGAAATTCTCAATAAAAAGCACTGCAGTAAACAGAGGACTTTCTCAAGGACCTGCCTTTACAAAATTGGGTTTTGATTTCCTGTCCAATGTCAATTTATGTTTTAAAACTTTAAGAACTTCCATAGCAGGGTAGCACTGTGATGATTATTTTTTTCTTTTTAAAACAGTGGTGTTACGGAGGGGAGGAACATAACAGGATGACAACAGGTCAAGAAAGGTTATGATGAGGGCAACCCTGACACCTTTCTGAAAAAGACAGTGTGTCTAGTTATGTATAACAGGGAGATTTCTATGACATGTGATTAATGCTTCTGCTGTGACCACTGCCTGCTTCTTCAGCTTTCTCATTTACCTTGTATTTCTGGTAAACCACATCTGTCTCTGAGAAAAGTAAACTCCCTCATTAATAGAGGAGCAGCTAAAATTTAAACCTTTATTATTAATAAAATACTATTTCTAGCAATATCAGATGCTTTGGTCAGAGACTCAGCTGCAATAAACAGGATAATAAAACATATTAGTCTGAACACAAAATAGTGAACTATGTTCTTTAGACCTCAGAGACTGATTATGCATATTCAGACATGAATGAGCTAATAGGTAGATAGGATAATTTTTTTTTGTCTACGTTGTTTTCCATTCCAAAAAAACCAGCTAAAATTGCTGCAGAAGGTATGAAATAGTCACAAAAACTGAAGGGTATCTGATTTCTACTGTTGAAAGCAAGATCAATATTCAGTGGATTTTGAAGATACTTTATAATACTGGGGTCAAAATTGTGAAAGTCACAGCTGCAGAGTTTTATGAATAGCAATAATTTTACTCCTGTCTCAAGAGTTAAGATTTTTTAACTTTTAAAATGATATTTTAAGTCTGAAGATATAGGAAATAAAAGTCACTTTAACAGAATGGTGATTTTTAGTATATTCAGAAATCAACTACTGCGGCTCTGTATTTCTGGGCTTTGGGAATTCTGCTGCTAACCTGCTGATACCCATGAGAAACTGATCTACAAGTTCTCGTTCTCAAAACACATTCTCACTGTTATTGTAAATATCCCTGTCGGCTGACTTTTCTCAGGATTTTTCTCATAACACTGTTTCCCTCACCTGTTGTTTACCAAAGAGGAAGAGACTCAGTCCTTCTCCAACCAATCACTGCCCTTTCAGTGCATTGTGTTATAAAAGGGCAAAGATGAAAGGTAATAAACCCTTCTGATGATGACTGAACTGTCTGTGTGTACTTCATCGCTGTTTCCTCACTGTGACAAACTACTATGACCACAATTTTTTTAAAATTACTTTGGTCCATATGTGTTTTCAGTTCTTTAGGATTTTACTCATCTAACTTAAAACTATTCTGCAATTAATTTTTATGGCATTTATGTCTGAAAAATAGTAATTTTTTATTTCTTCCTAAAATTTTTGTCTTCCTAAGCATTTGTTTTAAAGCAATGTAGAAATGTTGAGAGGCTCAAACTTAAGATTTTATATGCATTTAATTTTTATTAACAACTTCGTAAGTCAGTGGTCATCCTGTTACAGTTTAGTTTAGGCCTAAACCAAGCTAATTACTTTGCTTATGATTAAACTGAACCTTCAATGTGGCTGCATGAAAGACAAAGTTTCTCAGAAAGGAAGTTTTTATTACTCTTTAAATTTACTTAAATTAATAGGTTTACAATAGAATATGGTGACAAGGAAATGCAGTGAACATTTGCTAAGAAGCTTACACAAGTATGAAGGTTAATGTCAGGTGAATACAAGACATGACAGACCTGAGGAAGGAATCCTTAATATTGTTAATTTGTTTTCTTCAGGAAAGAATTTTCTAAATTACTTGGTAAAACTGTCAGTCAGGAAATGTGTGTTATGGAAAGAGAAAAATCTTAGAAAAGTATTGCATGATATCTGGTAGGACTTGATATCTGATTTAGAGTGACTTCTAAATAAATCCTTGATACTGAAAAAGACAGAAGAAATTTGATTAATGGCCTTATAGAAGGATTTAGGTCTTATCCTGGGATAAAAAGAAATCAAATTTATTTACATAAAGCTGGAATATGTCAAACAACAGGAATTCTTAGGTTTTTTTCAGACATGAATTTCACTGAATTCACTATCACTTAAAAAATGTTATTGCTATTATTATAACTTGAGATTTTGAATATATAATATATTTTGTTTCTTTTAGTGCTCATGATGTATACAACTATTACTATATGACTATTTCAACTTTTTTCATTACTGGAGTTAACCTCTGATTAGTGTGTATAGGTGTTAAAATTGTGATGATTTTTTATTTGTTATTATATGTATCACTCAAAATTACTTCAGCAAGACCTGCAAATCAATGCAGTTTTGAAGACAACTAGTGTGTTTTGACAAAAAGTATAGATTTAAGTACACCTATTTCAACAGTTTCCCATCCAAACTGTTTTAAAAAACCCATTTTTTAAAATCTTGCTTTTCCATTAGTTAAATATGCTGTTGAAGATCTTCAAATTATATATACTGGATTCCACTCCATAGTTCTGTGTAATGTGTACCTCTCTACATGTATGTGTGTATGTGATAATATAATTTTTGCACACACAGCTTAGCCAAACAGAACAACAGCTAGCCAAAAAATGTTCTTTGGGAAAATTATTCTGGATGTAAACCATAATAAAAGGTTTTTTGAACAAGGAAGGTTAAAACCAGATACTCTTGCTAGCTTGTTACTGGTAGTTGTGTAAAAATATTTTAAAAACTTACTGTAAGGCTTTGCCAGTATATGAGTAAGAAGAATATTAGCTGTCTCCTGCAAGAGGGTAGTCTTCTAAGAGTAAGCATTGCAAAGGTCATAAAGGCTGTGCAGTTGAAATGCACATCTGTGTATCAGAGTTCCTTGGAATGTTTATCGTATCTTTGAAAGTGAAAAGAATGGTTTATATATCAAGTTTAGAAATAAAATCTAATAAACCTTATATGCAACATGACTTCCTCTTTTTACATGTTTTGCAATTCATACATTCTCATGATTATAACCTTTTCTTCATCTTAAAAGGTGAAGAGCCTAAAAGTAGGCCACTGACCAGAAACAGTTTCTGGCCTGTGGAGTATGAGGGTTGGGGGACAGGTGGGTTTTATACAAAGTTAGTCTTAGCAACCTATTAAGTCAAGATAGGAGTAGGTGAATTTTGTAGCAGCCTTATAGATAGCACAACTCAGGCTGCTGGAGCTAATTTGATCCTAACAGAGGAACAAAGCTGCCTTCAGGCCCTGGGTTGGCAAGATGTACTGTATGGCTCAGGATTTTCTCAAAATCCAAGACTACAAATGGAGCCAAAATTCAATTGTTGAGCTTAGCCAGAGCATCTAGGCTTCCATGATCTCACCTAATTGACACTTCCTGAAGTTACCCAGGAGACTAGAGTGCCATCAGGTCTGCTTTTCACTGTACAGCTACAAGCTGTCACAGCTAAAGATGTGCTGGAAACTGTGAACCTTAGTGTTTGTATGTATATGCAGTCTGATCAATGCAACCCTGTGCAAATATCTTGAATTATCTGTAAATGTAGAGCTTGATCATAGTATATGATATTCATAGTGCTTAATATACATATTCATAGTGCTTAATTACCTCACTTTTCTCAGAATTTACTAGTGTGACAATGATCATGGTGTTCAGTTTTATTTAATAGAATTTTTCTCTACTCAAATTCAAATAAACTTTTGAAAGAAAGCGAACATGGAAACTGTTGCACTGCATCAGGACCTCAAATAATGAAGCAAATAAATTGTGAAGTATTACTATTGCTGTGTCCTGGCATAACTTAGTTTACAAGGGGTGTTTTGAGGTGTACATTGAAGGGACTATTAAGATGGTACTTAGACTGGCCAGTTGCAAGATACAATCACGGTGTATTTTGGTGATAGGTACAATTTATTGCAAGTGACCCAAAATTTCTTCTTTCTCTTCTCTATTTTAACCCTCTTTCTGTGAATAAAAATGTTTAGGATTGCTTGCTTTCAAACTGAAATACCAATTTTCAACTCCTAAATACCTTATATGGTGGCATATTTTTTTTTATATAGTTGTGATAAGAATTGACCTTTTGTCATTTTAGAACTGCTTCCTTTTCATACAGATACTTTGTAAATATCTCCATGTCCTCAAAGAAAATGACCATGAGAAAGAAACTTCCAGTCATCAGGAAGCTTGTTTCTATTCAAACAATTTGTTTCTTTTGAGACAATCTTTTTCCTTTCAAAACAAACCACCTGAAATAAACACACTTAGTGTGACAGATGAAGATGTTCACGTATCTATTCCTTTGAGATAGGTTTTGCAGAATTAGTTTGGCAACAGTGTTGAAAAAGTGCAGCTCAGTTGCTAGAGATATAGAGTAATAGTGTTCTTGATCTCATTGGGAAGTGAGTATTTTCGATCTTTGGGTCCACTCAGCCTGGAACAAAGAAGTAATCTTGTGGGTATTGAGGAATGCAAAGCCAGACAGGATGCAAGTACTGAGCCACAGGCCAAAGTTCTTATCAAGTTTCAAGACTTGGTTGATGTCCTGGCAGTAAATAAATTATTTTTCTTTATTTATGGCACTTTTTGTTGTTTGATACTAATCTTTGTGAATTCAAAAGTTCTCCAGTGACGTGCTTCCCCCAGCTGACTGTTTTCATGGACATAGTGGAATTGTGCAGCTTGTGTGAAAATGAGGGAAGCAGAAACTCCTGAAAATATTCACAGGTTAATTTTGAAATGTTAAGGGTAGCTAGTAAGTAGTGTTTGAAGCAATCCCAAAATCCTCTTTCAAGCTTCTGAATTAACTAGTCAAATGTTTGACATATGTTGACAAAAATAAATCCCTCTTTACCTGTTGTCTACCTTGCTCTAAAGACTTCATAACTTCAATTTATGTCTTAGAGCATTATTTGAGAGATGACTGGTTTTGAAAGGGTAACTGCTAACAACAGCAGTAAATATCCAAAATACCTTGTTTTTCTTGAAGGTAGGGGGAAGAAGCCTGCCTTCAGGAATAAAAGTATTTTAGGTTGTCTTATGGAAGAGAGTGCTAATGATCTTATCTGTTCATAGCAAAAATAAGTTTTAAGAGCCCCATGAATTTCATCATGGAAAATGCAAAATGCAGTCTGGTGGGAAGAATTGCTTTTTGCAACAGTATAGGCTGAGACCTAAATGGCTGTGGAGAAATTCTATTGGAAAGGACCTTGGTGCCCTGGCAGAGAGAGGATGAAAATAAACCAGCAATGTGCCTTGGCAGCATCAGTGGTCAAAGGTATGCTGGGCTGCATTAAAAGGAACCAGCTACTACCTGGAGAACACAATTATTCCCCTCTACTTGGCACTCAATAGATTCCATCCAGAACAGTGTCCAGGTTACAACTATAAAAAACAAACATATAAAACAACTATATTATGAAAGAATAATTTTTAGTTGTAGTTTTCATTCAGTGTAAAACTTAAATCTTCTAAGTCCTAGTTGAGGCAGTCTGGGGTAGGAAGGGACATAATCAGGCATCAGTGTTATGAGGAGGACCATGACACTCCTGGTGATATTTTCATAGATATTTCATAGATAATTTCAAGGAAAAAAATTCCTTGGAAATTTCTATGGCTTAATTTACAAATTAAGGCAAGAGGTTTTTAAACTTAGTTTAAGAAAAAAGTAATAAATATTAAAGGAAAACTGTTTCCATTTATTTTAATGTCTGGATAGTTCTTAAATATTTTTTTTATCCCATTTGCTAATGATAAATTACAGGTAAGAGGTGGAGAGGGATATAACAGTGATATTTTTCTGTAAAACTAACCTACATCAATACCTCTGTCTCAAATGCCAATGGTGAAGTAATAGAACTTCAAAAGTTGTGAAATCCTCTTAGTATTTATGAGACAAGTAAGCTTGCTCGTCAGGCTTTTCAAATTCAACTATTTTTTCTAATTGAGTACATTCTTCTGAAGTTGATATACTTGGAACATGCCTCTTAGATGCCAAAAATCACGCTTCAGAAGTGTATCAGTAGGTATTTCAACATGCAGTGAGTTAAACAAAATCATTTTACATAATTTCAGTTAAGAGTTTAAGATGTCCTTCTCATCTGGCCATGTGAAAGCTCAGTAGTCTCTCACCTACAAGATCCTGTGTAAGGGATTAATGCCTTCTATAGATATACCTCAGTCATTTTTGAAAGAAACAATTTTCCTATTCTGTAAGCAAAACTAAAAGTAATTGTGTGCATTCACAGGTTAAACAATGTTTGAAATGTCTGTTTTAACAAAAAACAAACAAACAAAAACAAAAAAACACCCCCCCCCCCAAAAAAAAAAAAAACCACACAACCCCCCCCCACCAAACCTCTTCCTTGCTTGTTTTTCAGGGAATCAGTCATCCTAGCAAGTTCAAGCCAGTTAAAGAAGCTGATCTTTCCTCTGTGGTTACATCAAATAAAAATGGGAACTTATCTGTAGTATAACACTTGATCAGTGAATAACACTGCTTAAAATTAATTCATGGCCACCCGTTGGAGCTGCTTTGTGTGGGGAAAATCAGTGCTGGAAGGCACAGTAAATAGTCCTTTCAGTTCTTGGAAAGAAGAGCAAAGGACATTTTACTTCTAATCACTTATCCACTATCTTGTACTCCCGTCGTGAGAGTGAAGGACAGCATGACACGCTTGTCTCCAGACACAGGACAGTCTGCAGGAACTGACAGGTGGAACTTTTCCTTTCTTAAACTAGAGAAGTGCAAAGCACAAAATATATTAAGAAGCAAACTATTATACTACTAAATTTAGGTACAGATTATATATCTATATGTATAAGACTTAAAATCTTGCTGCTTCTGTAATTGTTTTGTTTTAATGACAAAACCTCATCCATGAAATCCTAGCTGCACATTAAATGGTTTTTGTTTGTAAATTTGCATTTGAGTACTCTTAGAAACCGTTTTCCTTAGGAAGGGGAAGAACATATATTCTGAATTATGCTCACTGGCTTATTTGTCCCATAATCTTCATTAGAATTTGACATACTCTTTGATGCTACAATAAGTAGGATATGTTCTAGGATGTGCCTAAGGATGTGCTTTAAAATTAATTCAAGTTAAGGACTGAAAATAAGAAAGAGCTGTAGCCATCACAAAGTGCTGTGTGGGCAGTGAAAAGAATATGCAATAACCCTGGTGGAACGCCCTGAGAACCATCAGTGCCACTTTAGTCTGCAGTAGAATGGTACTACACACTTGGTATTCAGTTGCTTAAGACATTAATAACAGTTTTTTCTTAAATAAGTACTTTGCTAAAAATGAAGTACCTGCCTCCTTAGATGAAAGGTAACAAACTGGAGAGAATTTAATCCACAGACTGTCTACTAATTTTGGGGTAAAACTGAATTTCTATAGTGTGGGAAAAGGCTGAAATATTTGGAAGTGTCTCACCAATCTTCTAATATTTTCTTCTAATATTTTAAATATGTAATATATCTTGAAAGCTACCACTGCTGTGTTCTCCTTTTTAGCCATTTATAGCTTGGATTTTGGAGAAAAGTGATGTAAAGTCCTAATTTCCTAATAAAAAAATAAATGCAGGGGAATCACAGACCCCAAACAATATTTCTTAGACTGAGTTTAAATATCTTCAGCTCATAATTTTTATTTCCTTATGAAAAATTTCAATACAATACAATTTTTATATTCCAGGATGTCTTTAATCTATTTGATTCAGCTGGATTCCTACAGTGTTTGAAATGCTGCTGTTTTAGACAGTTTCCTTTGCATCTTAAAGGAAAATCATGTATATATGGCAAGTCAATTGACTGTCAGAATGATTTCTAATTTTATATCCAAGAGTTTACTGCTTCCTAACTGTAAGAAGATCTCTGAATACCACTTTTATGCTTTTTGTCAAACATTTAATTCCGTTTTCTTTTCATAAAAGATTAAGTACAATTGCCAGGCTTTTAGGTTCAGGAAATTGGATTAAAAGATCACACAGTCATTTGTTGCTCCAGATGTTTACCTTCTTCCCTGTACAGATGTTTGATATGAACTTATGCTATGACTTATTTTTGGACTTTGACTCTTCAGTAGTTACATAAACTTGGTTTAGTTCAGTCTTTGTAATCTGACAAATAAGTATGAAAAACAATATTCATTAAATTTGTATGAACTTTTCCAGAAATTGCTGATTTCCCTGGAAATGTTTGGATACTTCTTTATTAAAGTACACCAATTTAGGCACCTATTTAGGAAAATAGAGCCATTTTTAACATTTGTACTGCTTTTCAGATGCTAAAATTGTACTTGTTACCTAAGTAATCTATTTTACAATTTAAGATCCCTATACAGATTTTAATAGTGCTACAGAACTTGTTTAGTGGTATATATGCAAAAAAATATTTTGAAACACTTTGAGGCTTTGCTTAGCTATTTTAACTGTTCATTCAAACAGCTGTAACTTGCTCCTGATTTTTCATTTTCTGTGTGTTTATTTTGGAATGTCCCCACATTGCTATCCTTATCTTACCAGTTGTTTCTTCAGCTTTGTGACTAAGTTTTATGACACATGTCCCATTATTGGATTTTGGTGACTATCCATTCCAGCAATGAAATATATATAACGCAAACACGAATCTCTTTCAAGAATAAATTATTTTCTCCCTTGAATCCATACCTGGATGAATAGGCAGTACTTCAATGGAACCAAGTCCTTTGAATACTTTCTACAATAAATGGATCCCATAACTTTGGCCAAAGTGAATTGGCACAACTATTAAATCAACTGTAATTCACTTTGCTGTGCTGTTGACTGCAAACATATACATACACCTAAAGATATATACACACATATTCCAGGAAAAGGCTAGGTTTCTTGCCTGAAGTCTTGTGCATATAATTAGCAGATTACAGAAGATTTTTGATACGTTGGTTTTAAATCTTAAAGCCAAAAAGGCATGAATACACTTGTAGAATCAGGACTGTGACAATGGTCAGAATCATTTCCCTGATTGTAAAGTCATTTACCAGAGAAAAGAAAATAATTTGTGACACATCTTTCTCTCATTTGGAAGAAATTATGTTTTGGGATGGTGCAGTTTAAGATTTAGGAAGAGTGCAGCAAGTAATTCTGACATGATAAAGCAGGATAAAGCTGCTCTGTTTTTAGTCTGTATTTTAGAAGTATTATGAATGTGCAAAAATTACATTTTTAAAAAAATTCAGAATTTAGAGCAAAAAACCCAATATTTTTACCAAGAAGTAGTAGTTCCAGTTCATTTGTCATAATTCTGAAAAATCTTATGGCTACTTAAGCATTATGTTTGCTGTATGAAGGAGAGAGGGAGAGAAAATAAGAATAATAATTTAAAAATCACTTGTCCAGATTCTTCTGTGAAAAAATGGAGTTTTCAAGGTTTTTGCCTTGCTTCCTATTCCTATGTGTGTGCTAGACATATAAAAGAAAAAAAAAAAAAAAAAGAGATCATCCTATGGAATAGAAGTACAATTAACCATTTGTTAGTAGTAAATGAATGACTTCCAAGATTTTGCTAGAAAAGCTCTTGAAAATTTTTCCCACAGCTTCCTACTGTACAGCATGTGCACACATACACACACACACATGCATGGAATTACATTTAATGTTTTCCTTTAGAACAAGCCAAGCATATAGCTGAGACACAAGAAAAACACAGTGGTCTGTGAAGTACTTGTCTGACAAAAGGCTATTCATTTCCATGGAGCAGGTGACAGTCCTTCATACATACATACCCTGTCATGGTATGTTTGCCACAGCAGAGGACCTAAACATAAACATAAACATAACAGGAGTAATAACGATGTTAGGCTTTATCTTGTTGACATGGAAAAGCATATATCTCTATTGGAACAATTCACCTAATTTTAAAATTTAATTTAATTGTAGTATTTTAACATTTTGGGTTACTCTGTGAACTAATTCAAGATGTTGAGTATATAAATTGAAACCCATAAGATTGTTATGGGTTCTCCTTAATAAATCTTAAAAAATGATTAAGAGAGTTATTCTTATCTTGCTCCTTTAAATTAGTGATGGCAGGTTTATCAGGGTTCCTTAATCAAGGACCCGTAGAGGAAGGAGATTCCTGAAAGAGAAAAAGCACAAAGGTCCACTAATAGGATGTTACTGTTACTTCATTCCTGGCTTCATTAGTATGAAATGTTCCTTTGTGTTTTTCATAATCCAAGGTAATGTGAGATTTTTAAATACTTTAGCCATTTAATACAAATAGTCCAGTGAAAATTGAATGCAACTGTATTCTGAACATGTTGCCAAGTGTAAATACAGATTATGGTTCCCACTTTAAGGTCCAAGCAAGACTATAGGGAATCTGCTGGGAGAAGTATACTTTTTCTTTAAAAGGTTTGATTTCTATTTGGTGTTGTGCTTTTTGGGTGGGGTGCTTTTTTTTTTTTTTTTTTTGGTGTGGTTTTTTTGTGGTTTTTTTTTGTTTGGCTGGTTTTTTTTGTTTGTGTTTTGTTGTTGTTGTTATTTTGGGGGGGGGGGGGTTCGTTTTATTTTCCTTTTTTTTTTTGGCTTTTTGCTGATTTTGAAAACTGCAGAACATTTCCACAAAGTACCAAAATGCTGGAGGTAGTTTCCTGATAATTTAGGGTTGTATCTAAAAAGGTTTTATGGCACAAAATTGTTTATAATTCTTGCATTATCACAGACTGGGTCAAGCTGGTTGGGACCACTATGGGTCATTTGTTCCAACCTCCCTACTTGAGCAGGGTCATCCTGGAGCACATGGTACACGATTGCATCCAGATGGTTCTTGAATATCTACCACGGAGGCAAGTTCCACAGCCCTTCTGGACAATCTGTTCCGGTGCTTGGTTACCTGCCCCGTGAAGAATTTCTTCCTCAGATTCGGGTGGAAATTCCTGTGCATCTGTTTCTGCCCATTGCCTCTTGCTCTTCGGATGGGCACCACTGCGAAGAGTCTCTTGTCCCCTTCCCTTCAGATACTTACAGATGTTGATGAGCTCCCCTCTCAGTCATTTTCCCTTCAGGCTGAACAGGCCCAGTTATCCCAGCTTCTCCTTGTAAGAGAAATGTTCCAGTCCCCTCATCATCTTTGTTGCCCTCCACTGGACCTGTTCCAGGGGCTCCATGTCTCTGGCTCACAGAAGAGCCCAGAACTGGACACAGCACTCCAGATGTGGCCTCACCAGAACTGAGCAGAGGGGCAGGATCCCCTCCCTTGAGCTGCTGCCAACACTCTTCCCAATGCCCCCCAGGATACCATTGGCCTTCTGGGCCACAAGGGTACTGTGCAGGCTCAAGGAAAGCTTGTGGTCCACCATGAACCCCAAGTCTTTGTCTGCAGTATGCTTTCCACCACGTCAAAGTTATATTTATGGTATTTTGTGTTTTAACTGGGTGACAGACAGAAATACATGTACAGGCATAAACCTTTTCTTTGTTAGTGATTTTTGTTTCAGTTTTAGTTTTAGGGTTTCTCTCAGTTTAGAGAAATTAATATTAACAGACTTGCATTTTTTAGGACACTGTTGAGATAAATATATAGTCTAAAAAAGGAAAGAATGTATACAGATACTGGTGATTTTTATTTTTAAAATATTAACTTCATACTCAACTCTAAAGTATTTTAGCTAGCAATTTCACGAGCATGAGCCTAAAACCATTTATCCTTCTTTTATCACATGCACAGCTCACTATATGATTGTGTGCTGCTCTGTTACATATAGCTTTGTTAATGTTTGCTTTGAATAAACTTACTCAAAGTAGCTCTGGTCACTTTGATATGCTACCATTTACTGCTCCTCTGGCAACTTATCCAGTGTAAAGCCTTGCAGTTTTGTGTACGTGTCATCTGTGACTCAGAGGAACACTAACACATTCCAGGGAGAAAGAAAGTTCTTTGTCATCCAGTTAAATTTTGGTGCTTCTCCATATTTTAAGATATTGCACAGATATTGAATTGGTGGTACTCATTTTCAGTTGTACTCTTAGCCTGCTCTCACTGAGAAAGAAAAGCTATGTAGATGGTGTCATTTACGGAGCTTGTCTACATCTCATAATATTTCTTCAACTATGGGAAAGCAAAAGAAGGCAGTTCTTTTACCTTTAGACACCTTCTTCTCATATATTTCAAGCTGTTTGTGGTGACCTACTTCAAGATTTTTTTTTCCTGGAGTCTGCTGTGAGCAGGTTTGTATTTGTAGATTCAAGACAGAGATTCTACGTATCTGCATTTATAAGAAATGTAGAGACATCCATATAAATTACAAATCTAAATGACACCTTTGTCAGCTTTCTTTGAGATACTTAAAAAAACCCCAAAGCAACAAACCCCAGCAAAACACACATAAAGAAAACTTGCTGAGTTTATCTTGTTTGTATGATTCTTCCCTACATTTTCTACAGCCCCTGATGAAGAAATTTCTGAAGGATGTTGCTGTAACCCTCAGTTCATGAAATCTCTTTGGCACCAACATGAGCAATGCTGCTGCAAATGAAGTAAATAGAAACTTTGTCAAGGAAATGTCTACTTTGATAACAGTAAATTATTATTCTGGAATTAGAAAGCATACTAGTCTCATTTTTGGCATCCAAAATGGAGTATATTTGCTTTTTCTGTCCCAATGACACAATTTAATGTTTGGTTGGATTTTTGTTGTTGCTGTTGTGTTTGTTTGGGTTTTTTTGTTTGTTTGGTGGGGGTTTTTTTGTTTGTTTTTGGGGGAAGTATTTAATGATTTACTGTATGGAAATACGGATAAGCCAAGCAATATATTAAATTGGAATTCCCAGATATTATACAAAGCTATATATCCTACAATAAACAGTGGAAAATTAAATACTGAAATGAAATGAGTGCTGACACTTCTAAGACTAGTTATGTGTTAGTACAGTGGAAAACAGAACATTGTAACAGATGGGGATTGGAAAGCATGCCAAGTTAACCTAATCTTAATTCTGATATTTCCTAAGTGATGAATAAATCTACAGAAAGCAATCTGAGCACGTATCTAATCAGAAAGATCTATAGTATTTTCTTGGACTGGTGCACCTTTTTCCCCATAATGTTATGCTCTACAACATTTTAGGTTAAATTAATTTCTGTATTTTTTATTTATCCATTGTAAGATAAAAGACCAGTATGCAGGACTTCATATGTTCATATTATTTCCCATATGGTAAATGTCTTTAGCTCCCCATATAAGGTACTTGTACACATATTGACATAAATTTCTGTGTTGTTTGAAAAACTCGTTATTGCTCTGAATACTTCTGGATGTTAATACAGATTTAAGATGCATATTTATTCTAATTTCCTTAAGAGTTTTTGCAATTTCATTCCAAAGAATTGCTTTTGTAAGTATAGCAGACTGTATTTTGTTATAAACTTGTTTATTATAGCTATATTATATTTACGAGATTAACATAAAATTATAATTAATTTTCCTCTTTGACCTGACAATGCTGTGCTTTGATAAATGCTAAACTCTCTTGATAGGTTAGTGGAGCTACAAAAAAAAGAAGGAATGGAATTGCTGACCAATTAAATACAGAACATAAAGAGCCAAAGTAGAATAATTCAGGACTTCTTAATAAATGAGTCATTTAAAGCTGCAATATCTCATTTTCTTGACAAATATTCTAACGTGAAGAGAAAATGGCTCAATATTAATCCTTTCTTGTGGCAGATAGTAAGAAATGGGGAAAGGATCTTAAATTAATCTTCTTATTATAGGTTTAATTCAAGTCTTTCCTTTCTTATTATGTTGTATTCTCAGCCCTCTAAATTTACAGAGACTTTGTTCATGTCCATTTAGCTTGTATGAAGAAGGGACTTAGTACTTTTAGTGTGTCCATACCTCTACTTTCCTCTTAGTAAAGCCCTTTACTGGGAGTTAAATTATTTTTATTTATTTATTTATTTATTATTTTAATTATTATTACTGTATAATACTGTAATGCCCAATGTTCACGAGTCTTTTTTCCCTTAAATTTAGAATATAATAGATTGTAGCAGAAACAGATTCTCAGCAAAATTTGCATCTGTCCTTCCAGATTATTTCCCAGAAAGGTGGAACCACTCCTCATGAACTGGTGGGTGTCACTATTCTCAAAGTAGAAACAACTTCTATCTGCTTCTACAGATTTTTGGCTTATTTAGTGGCACCAAATGTAGCCACAGATGTATGAGTTTTTTGGATCAAATTAATATATTATTGTTTGAACTATCCTGGTACTTCCAAGAATCTGACAGATTCTACAGAAAAAAAGTAATCTAGAGAAGGACAGTCACTGCTGCACAGGTGTCACATTTTCTGGTCATATCAGATAATAACCATAAATATTAAAATATATGGAATAGGTTATTATCAAGAGCTCTTTTCTGTAGTGAATTGTTAAATTATCTTCTGTACAACACTGAATAGCTTTACTTCTCTCCTGAGCTCTCAGCTCTCAGTTTCTCCATGTGTCTCTTTAACTGTCAAAACTCTTGAGCCATTTCTGCCAAATCACAAAGAAAAATAGCAGTCTCTAAATGTTGAACTTACATAAAAATTGAAGTTTCACTGACAGCTGCAGCCAGGGAGGTAGGAGAAATAATTTATTACAAGTAAAACAACTGCATGGTCAAATATGCATCCATAGAAAAAAGTCATTGGTAGTCCCAGAACTGACAGAATTACAGTTTCTGTATATCCAGGAAGAGGATGCTAAGGTAATATGATGACTTGATTAGACTATCTCCAATGAACACTGCCATAACTTCAAAGCAGCTGTTTTAAAGAATTCCTTTGATAAGGACTTCTGCTGTAATGGTGTTAGTTGGGAATACTCCCTCACATTTTCCTCTCAAAAGTGACACCTTTGAAGTTTCTGTATCTTGAAAATGATCTCCTATTCCGGAATCTTGTCACTCATAAAGCAGGCTTAACTGCTCTTAAGTTCTCTATCTGCTGATGTCCTTCAGAAAAAAAAAAAAAAAAATTCTCATATCACTAAGTCTGTTTTTAATATACTTATAAAAAAAGTTTCTCCTTTATATCAGGGGAGGATGACACAGTTGATGAAGCCAGATCCATGCATATTGTTTTGAAGGGCACTTGGGAACACTTGGGAACATTCTGGAGCTATGACAATGGCACTGCTAAAGTTTCCAAATTTGTCCTTCATTTAATGAGAAATATCTGCATTTCTCTACCCTTTGATGAGCAGTCATTTCTTGGAGTTCTCTGCTGTGTGTAAGGATGGCTGCCTTGGGAACTATCAAGCATTAAGCCTAACCTGTTTATTTCTAGAAACTGTGTAATATGCTCCATCAATCTATCTATGCTTGTTTCCCCTACAAGTAGTTCATAACTGGTTCAAATAGGACCAGAACCAGAAATGACCTGTCTCAATGGATTCTTCAAGAGCTTGAAATTACACCTGCACTCCTTTTAGTATTTCCAGATCCACCTGATTAGAAGTAAGACAATGTTTTTCATTTAGATTAACTAAATGAAGTAAGGAATAGTGGTGGGATCTGTTCCATATTGTCTCACTCAACCACATAGGGATTTATTTACCTGCCTCATATTTCTTACCTAGTCTTTTAGTAGGGTCAGTTGCAGTGGATATATAAATGTGCATGCAACTTATATAAAAAAAATTCTACATGGAAACCCTCAGTAAGCAACTTGGAATTGCTGTCCAAATAATTTTTAGCTCCCATGCTCTTTTTTCATCATACTGTTGGGTTTTTGTGGAGTTGTGTGGGTTTTTTTTTGTTTTTGTTGTTTGTTGGTTGTGGGTTTGGGTTTTTTGGGGGGGGAGTTTTTTATTGGGTTTTTTTGTTTGTTTGTTTGTTTGTTTTATTTTTTGTTGATGGTGATGTGTTTTATTGAAGAGCAATAAATCTAATCTAAAAGTGAATTCTTCTCTGCATGATGGAGAAATACCTTGTAGGTATATTTGCTTTCATTTTTATAAAGTTGACATCTCAAAAAATATTTGCTTAAAAAAATAAAAGAACCAATTAAAGTTTACCAGTTTTACTTAGAGAGCAGTAAGTTTCCTGGGGGGGTGTGGGAGGGGTTGCTTTTAAAATAAAAGAGTCTGGGAGGTAATTATAGTTAAGTTCTTTATGCATGTGTACTTATTGCAATAATATAAATACTATAATATTCCAGTCCCTTCTGCTTTATTGTGTAATGGTGGCATGCCAAATTATAAATCTTAAAAAGATTAGTTTTCTTCTAGAAATTGGATTATCCTTAATTCTTAGGTATAGGAATACACAAGCTGAAGTACAAGTTTCAATTAATGACTCAACTTTTCTTTTCCTGGGACCTGGTATTCAAGATCAGCTCTACTTACCTGACTGCTGCCAGCAGGCCTACCCAGAAATACAAGGCAATACTGAAAAAAGAAGTAAAATAGTCCATGTATTCTTAATTTTAAATAATTTACTTATCAAATTAGTATTTTTTTCTTGCAAATGTTTGTTTTCTTTGCAATGATGTAGATTATTTGGTCATGCAGGTGATCACATTGAGTGCATATGTTTGAAACCAAATAATTTTTTTATTTTCTGAATTAATTGACAATAATAATTCATAGAAAACACATCTTGACATTCTAAAGGTCAATATTAGCTTTTAGCTGGAATAAGATATTTCAAATTTACAGCACTGGAAACCTGTCTGGAAACACAAATGGATTGGACAGACAAGACTGGGGCCATTGAGGCCATGGCTAAATAATTCTCTGTATAGCAAAGCTATAGAAGAAATCTGAACACCAGTGGAAAGATGCACAGACTTAAACTAAGGCAGACAAAGAAAAATGAGAAAATGTTATGGTTAAAAAAATTTCTACTTAAAAAAAAAAGCCTAATTGATACTACTGACACTTGTGTGATTCAATGTTCCTTAAAAGAAAATAAAGTGGAAGTGCCATTGGATGTCAAATGCTGAGGTGACTCAGAAATAAAATGTTTTTTTTCTAAGGGGTTCAAACTTTAACAGAATCAGATATACTATACTGAAGTAAATTTTGAGCAATAAAATCTGTCATACACATTAGAGTGATGTCTCTGGTGATGTCACCTCTGTGGTTCTGCTACTTAATTTAAACAGTGTTAGCTGGACATTCCTAATGCTGTATGCTAGTTATACAAAAGCAATTCTATTATGGAAAGGTTTTAGCATTGGAGAGACTTATGTGATCTGCTCATGATTAGTGTTAGGTTTTGCTAGAGTTGAATTGATCCACCTCTTCTGAGAAAATCAAAAAGCTCTACCTGAAAAGAATGAGGGTGAAAAACTACTATGAAGAATAGCTAACAAAACAAAATGAAAGAACCAAACAAAATAAAAACCCAATTGAACAACAAAAAACCCCACCACCAAGGGATTAAGTGGTTAAAAGTCTAAGGAAGGATGCCAGTGGCAAACACAGAGTGAAACACTCTTGGTAACATGTGTTGCTGTCTATAAGTAGCCAAGGAAGGATGAAATGCAAGAAATGATTTTTCCAAAGATATGACAAGCCAAGTGACTGTAAATAATCCTTACTCCCACCCGCACACCATATTTTTCCCACAGTGCTCCAGACAGTTGGACTGGACACAATCAGGATGAATCTGGCAAGGGAATTCTGTGACCTTGGTAGCACACAGAGAGAGGAGTAAAATGAGGGTAAGTGTACACACATGCACACAGTACAGAATGTGTGGGGTTTTTCCCTGTCACAGAAGTTCCCTTCACCACAAAAATGAATATCAGATTCCAAGAATTGGACCCAGGCAGTGACAATGTCCAGACTGAGTCTGTCCTGCAGTGTAGTTGTGCACACTGCTAATGCCAGCTGTGTGAGTGGGCTCTAAGTGGAGGGCTTTCCACAGACCTTGGGTGGCATTATTCCACTCAGCTGACTTTGTCTCATCTTGGACTTCATCTGCCAGCCTTTCTGTGAGGGAGCAGCAATGGGCTAAGGCCAGCCTGTAGTGATAGTGTGGAGAAAATCTTGTGAAGGAAGGAAGTTCTGGGCCTGCACATTACATCTGCCACTTAAAAAAAGGTCTGATTCGTATTGTACATGCTATTGCCAGAGTTCAAATTTGGAAGTGACATAAATCACTCATCAGGGATACTGAGACCTCTGTTCCTTTTCATGGCAAAACAGCATCAAAAGAAAATGCACTGACTATTCCCAATTAAATAATCACCTGTTAAAGCAATAGTTTGTATAAAACTAAAAGAATAAATACAATTCTAAAAAATATCTCCAGACCCATTTTTTTGACATGGGACAACATGATTGTAGCTTCATGGAGTCTCTCTAGCAAAGCACTGAGTAGGAGAGAGTGAAGTCTTTGCACTCCTTTGCAGAAGCGATGATGGGCAAGAGTAACTGAGAGAAGATGAGGTGGAGTGTGGATGGCCAGAGTTTGTTGCTGATCTGTGCTCCTTGGTGTCTCACAGAGACACAAGGTGAGCAAAACCATCCCTTACTAAGATCCCCTTCTGCCCTGATGCTAGACAGCAACCTTGACTCACTGGCCATGGCTTGGAACTGTTTCATTTTTTTTACCATCTGCCCATTTTACATTATCCCTTCCCTACCACAACATTGTGGATGCTGAAAGAGCACAGAAGGATTTTAGAGGATACCTCTTTTCCTCTTCTCTTTAGTATCTGATCCTAGAACCATTGTTTACAAATTCTTTTTGAAGTTGCTGGTAACATCTGCCTCCGCAGCTTCCTGCAGCAACACTTTCCAGAATTTCACTAATTACTCTGAAAAGAAACACTTTCTTATGTCTTTTAGATTCATTGCTTCATTGCTTTCTAAAAATATACTGGCTTTTAAAAAACAAATATTTTGTAATGAGTTTTAAATTCATATAACTTTTGGAAAACTTGAAGAAGAGAAAGATTAAGTGGCTTATTGTGTTATAAACCAAATCATTATTTACAGTTGTTATAGCTTTCATGAATATTATTTGGTTTATAAATCAGCATTCTGATTTTCTGTGAGGATCCTACAAAAACAACCTACCATTTCCACTAGGTTCCTCTTTGAAGGAAATGTAATACAATATAACAAAGTAATTTTTGAGGGATAAGTTAATAAATCCTGGCATATATGTTAGAATGCTGTTCATGGCTACTTTACACTGGAACAGCAATGCCATAGCCTCTTTCATAGTTTTAGTAATATGTTTTATATGTGAGGTAATTTATTCAATATTACTGTAATGCCAGCAGGAAATACATAAAATGTTCATGCTACAAATTGTGCTTCAACATATAGGTAGAATTCCAAGTGTCTAGGGTGCAAAAATACAGTACAAGGACTTGGAATTTTTAAATATCTGAAAGATGAACTTTGTTTTTACCTTTTAAGCCAGGGCAAGCATGCAGCCAATATTAACAAATAAGGGCCAGATAAATTATTTCCAACGCATGAATCAGTTTAATGTAATATGGTGCTTTATATTCAAAAAAGCATCTTGACAAATATCACTCGTGTTTGACTGCTCACACACACTACTGACTTAATAACCAAGACAAAACATCCTTATCAGTACAATGGATGAAATATTAATTACATTATTGTATTTTAGGATGTTCTAGTTCATTTGGTCCTGTAATTGTATGTTGGAGGAGTTATACTGACTCATAGAAGATTGGTATTAGTCGAAACAGGGAAGTTCTGTTGTCTCACAGTAGAAATCACCGGGTTTTTTTCCCTCCTCTGTGACCAGAGTGCCTCAGTTTCAAAGAAATAACAAGATATCTTTTTGAAATGTTTTTCTGCAAACTTCAGCAGTATGAGGTTGTGTAGTTTGCAAAGTTAGGCTCTCAAGAAATTTCGGTTGTTGGGGTTTTTTGGAGGTTTTTTTAAATTTGGTTTTGGGGGAGGGGGCTTGTTCCCAAAAACACTGACATGGCTGAATATATGTGTGGGGAAACCATTAAGAGGATGTTCATTACTTTTGGTGGAGCAAAGAGGTCAGTTCAACTCTTAATCAAGTGTTTTGATACATTTGATTACATTTGATACATTACAAGAAGCAGTGAAAAAAAATAAACAATTCCCATTACAGAAACCATGGTTACCAATTTTTAAATTCAATAGAGGTTATACTAACCTCTTACTGTGAATAACAAATGCCTCTTAAAGAACCATGAAAGTTAACTAACCACAGACAAGCAGAAGCAGACCATTAAAGAACTCCACAGAGCAAATAATGGAAGGGAAATTCTGAATCACTGCTGGTGTACTATTGATATTCCTGTAATGAGGTGAAAACATTGATGGACAGAATTTCTAAGACTCAATCCAAGTTACACTTTCCAGAATTTAGGAGCTTTTTAACATAGAATAACTAATCTGTTGCCTGACCGATTTGGTCATGTCATGCACGCAAATGAAATAAAACTAATTACTTCCTACACGGTTTCAAAATTTTCTGTAAAAGTACCCATGAGCAAATAATGTCAGAGACCATTTAACCACCTTAGAAATGAAACATTTACCCTCATGCTGACTCATGATGCTGGAATGCGTGAACAAAAATCAGCTTCTTGCAGCAAGCATTAAGTGCAAATAGTTCCTTAGGTATCACACATCCTTAGAGTCACCTGCTAAGGCAAGCACAAGGCATTAAATTTTTGCAGTCTTTTAGAACTGATGACTTTTTTTATCTTTATCCTTTAAAGTGTTGGAATTGAGAGAGTATATCAAGTTAAAATACATCTGAAGAAAAAGAAACATATAGAGAGAAAAGGGAGAAAAGAGAGAAAAAAGAAAAGATGCAAATGTTAAAATGTTGATACTGCTCTGTATTGACATTTTAAGAAATCATTCTTTCTGTTCTGTAGCAGTTCCATGAAATATGACATGAAAATTAATAGTTATAAGAACTAGCTCTACTGTTATGTGAACAATGCCCTTTTTAAAATCATAGGTGAGTATGATTTCCTGACCTGCTGAATTCAGATCTAGTAGGGTTTTGAGTCAGTGAAAGGATGCTAACAAGGAATTGTGATGTCCAAATGTCTTTTTAAAAGGATTTTGTCAAGACTATACGCTATGCCTGTTCTGCTGTTCACGTGAATTCAGCCAAGCTTTGGTTAAAAAGATTGGGAGCTTGCTATGCCTTTAGGGGTTCCCAAACAAAACCAAAATAAAGCAAAATAGGGCTACTAGATTGTGATAATCTCAAAGTTCCCACAGTTATACCTTAATTCCTACTAAAGTTCTTTAGCTGAAAATGTGTTTAAGAGGGAAAGAAGACATAAACTACCTAACGAGGAGGGTGTGGAAAACTGATTGAAGATATCCTGCTCATCTGCCATTTTGTAGCCCATGAGATCCGTTATCATTCCCTCAGGAAATCCATTCTTGATCAGCTACCAGTTTGACTTTGAGCCATTAACCACCACCCCCTGAGCTTGACAATTTAGTTAGATACCCACCCATCTCTGGTACATCTGTCCAGATCTTACCAGCTTATTTGTGAGAAGGCTGTCATGGAAGACTGTGTCAAAAGCCATACTAAAATAAAGGAAAATGACAACCTCTATTCCTAGAAAATAATTTCTTCATAGACAGCAACCAGGTTGGTCAAATGGGACTTACCCTTGACAAATTGATGTTGGCTTTTTCCACTGACCTTCTTGTCTTTCATATCCTTCCACAAGTACCTGTTCTCGTTCTTTGTTTTATTGTTCAGGGTGTAATATTTTTTTTCCCAGATGTTGATGTTCCCTCTAAGGGCTTTGATTATCATGGTATTTTTGGTCATATATAAAAGGGATTAATAAGACTATTGCTGAATTCTCTAACATCATCACAAAATCAATTTATGGTTAAAAATTAATAGAATATGTTAATAATTTTAACTATTATAAAATACAATAACTGTTTTATTAGAAATTTATTTACTAAATTAATATTTTACATCCTTATGGATCAATTTGTAGATAAGCTTTGGCCATTTTTCTTTTTAAAACATGAAAAATATTAAAAAAAATCTTATAAAGAGAATCCCTTTACTATAACATACTTCCAGATACTTACAGCAAGTCAAGTTTCAAAGAAATATTGAGAGAGCTGTTTGCAAGAATTATGCATTTCTAGTTCTTAATCAGTATTTAAATTTTTCCTTTATCCTTTGTTGATTTCTTGAGATGTGGCTTTAAGTAGTTTGAGTATAGGATGTATTTTGATGATCCCTTAAAGTTTTTGTACTTGCTTGGGAGCAGGGAAAGCTGAATGTCACTGCTCTGTCAAATGTAGGTGAGTGATGTCGCATTACGGTCAGTGGCTGTTTTGAGCCAGTGGGAGCAATAGACTGGTGAGATATGTATATATTTCCAAGGCAGAGAAACAGGAAAATAAAATAAAGAATGAAATTGCTATTAAAATTATGGAAGCATCATTCCCCTCCACTGCAAGTCAAAATGCTGACATTAACAATTTATTTCATCTCCATCTGCCCCAGGGCCCTTTACTATCCTTTTTTTATGTCTCTAGAAACTGTTGCAAACTTTTACACAACCACGTATTGAAATTTGTGCTTGTGAGTTTCGAATCTTAAACGTGTGGCTTGACAGGAGAGAGCTTATAAAGTTCTACATTTGGGCTTTTTTGTTGCTGTTGTTATACCAGTAAAACACTGATTTCGGGCACTTTCTATGTGCATAATTTTGCAAAAAAAAGGTATGGTGAGGGGGAAGGAAATGATTCCTTTCAGGCATTCCTTTTCATTCCTTATCACTTGTAGAGAGTGATAAGGTCACCCCTGAGTCTCCTTTGCTCCAGGCTAAGCTCCCTCAGCTGCTCCTCCTAAGACTTGTACTCCAGACCCTTTATCAGGTTTATTGCTCTTCTAATGAGTAGCACTATATTTAAGTTTTCAATATTTAGTTAAAATTATGAAAGAATTTCTCTCAATATCATTCCTTTCATTTAAAATTCTCTAACACTGTCATGTGAAAAGGTATTTTTTAATAGGCCAAATTAATTGAAACAAAACTGAATTAATATCTTTCATTTTGAAAGATGAAATTGATATTAGCTGATTAAATAATTGAAGTATTAAATTCAGTGAATTTTCCCCATTAGTATTTTCTAAACTGACCTAAAATTGAAAAAAAATGCTACAATAATATTATTTTCTGAAGTGCCAGATGTAAAAAATTCAAAGCTGATCAGGAAATGCTTGAGTTTAGAGGTATCTGATTTTAGAGGCAAGAAGTCCTTAGTGATTGATAACAAAATTCTAAATACATTTTTGTTCAAGACTCCGATGGTCCTTTCAAAGGCCATTCTGAATATTTGCATCCTGGTGCTCAGCTGTGGTTTAATGCAGGCGTTGCTTTGTTGTGAATGATGGAAACAGCAGGCACGATTCTGTCAGGAGATGACAAGGCTTTTCATAAACGTTAATTCTTGTAGGTACTCTTCTCTGTGTGGGAAGTCTCATGTTGATTTCTGTTAATCTATAGCTTGTAAAAGCTTAAAAAAGTTGAAAGGTGTTTTCAAAGTCTTTTCATGTGTAAGGTGCTTTCTCTAATAGCTTCTTGAGTACCCTCTGAGTGAAAAATCGATCAACCCTTCAGCACACACTTTAGCTTCCTGTTTGAGACTGTCTATTTGACGGATATATGATTTTGTAGCATGTTTCTGTCATGAGAATAAGCACATACTTGCCTGGCTAAATAAAACCAACACAGGAAAAGGAGTTTATTTTCCGTGAGTGACTGTTATCTTGGACGTGGCATGAAACAGCTGTGTTCTGGGAAATAAAGCAACGCACATGGAAGAGCTAAAGGACAAAAAGATTATCTGTTAGAGTGACCCAAGGGCTACAAGCAAGGAAACTGCCAGCTAAACAGAAGTCCATGAATATACATCACAGCCGTGCTGAGCTGAGCCATGTCCCCAGTCCTTCTGCCCACATACTCAAACAAGACAAGCAGGAAGGCAGGAACCAGCAGAGAAATTTTTACTTTGCTGTGCCTCTGAATGCCTCTGAATGCTGTATCAGACAGAATCTCCTCTTTACTCTTTAAGTGATCTAAAATAATTTGAGACATTATGCCTTCTTCCTTGGATGGAACATTAAAAGACAACAGAAAAGGAACACCTGCTGTGAGTGACTAGAGAGTCCTAGTCCAAAGTTTGTCTCTACATTAACGACATTTTTGCTCCACCTACTGGTAGGAAGGCTTGGAGCCTTCTGAATTGCCAGTAGGCACTTGCACCTTCTTCTGCAATTAGTCCTCTTGTTGAGGCTAGAAGATTAAATTTCAGTGTGCAGAAAAAAGAAATAAGAAAATGTTGATACCGCTTTCTAAAAACTTGGGAGTGGGAAAGAAATTTTAATCTTAAGGGAGAAATAAACATCATGGCTCAAAATGTACAGAGAAGCATTCCCTGTGGTGAAGATGGCTGGTGCTCATAATTTTGCAGGGTAAAACAACAAACAAAGCAACTCCCCAAAATTAAAAAAAAAAAAATCTCTCTCCAAAACATTCTAAAAATTTATACCTTAATATTGTAGGTATTTATTGGTTTATTGTCTAAAATCCGTCTTACTATGACAAAGCACAAAACTGTCCTTATATCATCTTTCTTTCTTGCCTTATTGGCACAAGGGAGCTGACGGTCATTCTGAAATGCTGGTTTGATAGCAGTGAGCATGTCTCAGTTCTGATTGCACATTCTGCCACATTTCTTGATTACTCTGTGATATCAAGGAAAATAGGACTTCTGAGTTTATTTGCACAGCTGTTGTGATTAGTTATGTTTGGTTTTATGCCAGGAAGTTCTCAAAGGTTTACTCTGTTGTTTCTGAAGTTGTCAGCTTACTGCCTCTGTCTTTATAGAATGATATCCAAACATATTTGTTGGATGTATTGTTTCATTCTTATTCACTGGACTGAAGTCAATGAGTAAGCTTCTTTGAGAATTGATGTAGATTTCTCTTCTAATTGCAAGCTGAGGTCTTCATGAGGACACTGTGCTGTAATATAATGGCAATTCTTTAACAAGGCTTATGTGGTGAAGTTGATAAAACTATACAAATCAGATTGTAGTTTTTCAAATGGGAAAAAATCCCTCAAGCCCACTAGTAGCCAAGATTTCACTGACATTTGATAGATACTTCTAGTTGCAGTAGGTACAATGCCTGCTCTGTTTGGACCAGTGTATCTGAATTCAAATTAAATCACACACAAAATCACAGAACAGGTAAAGTTGGTAGGGATGCTTGGAGATTATGTAGACCAATACCCTTACTGAAGTAGGATTAGCTAGATCAGATTGCTCAAGGATGTGCAGCTGGGTTTTGAATATCACCAAAGATGGAGACTTCACAGCCTCTCTGAGAAATTTGCAATGTTTCATCCCTCTCACCATAAAGAAGCTTTTTAGACAAATCTAAGATCACAAAATTATGTTAGTACTTCATCACATGGATATCATAGTGAGGTATGTAGTGAAGTACTTGAGTATCCTCTGCAGGACTGGGTCATTGTGACTAAAACCATGAGAAGAACTGGGCTGCCTGGCACAGGACTGGAGATGGAAGTCATATCCATGAGTCTGCAAATGGAATCAGAAAAAACCATCATGCTCTTGTCCCACTCTTATTCAGAAACTCTCCCTGCACTCACACCCCTAGCTGTAGCTGCCTGTCTCTTTGATTCTGTAGGGTCCCTCAGCTGTGTTTCTGATCTGTCCATGGTTCCACAAGTGAAACAGCAGAGTTTCTGAGCTATTCAGAGGCTTAACAAAGAATCAGCCAGACTATTATCCTCTAGATATAATGCAGAAGAAAAGGATACATACTTTTCAGCAATTTTAACAGGAATAGATAGATACCTGCTCTTACAGTCATTAAAGGATTTCCTGCAACCTGAAAATGTGTAAATTCCAGAAAACATATGAAATTCTGATACTGCTGAAAAAAAAATCCTATCAGGTATTTATAGTTACTAAACTTTTAGGTATTAAATTCCTATCAACTACTTGTAGAGATTGGAGAATACATTGAGAGTAGCCCGGGGGGAAAACTTGGATGCGTTTGCAGATGAAAAGCTTAACATGACTTGGTAATATGCACTCACAGCCCAGAAATCCAACTATGTCCTGGGCTGCATCCAAAGCAGCGTGGGCAGCAGGGCCAGGGATGGGATTCTGCCCCTCTGCTCTGCTCTGCTCTGCTCTGGTGAGACCCCATCTGCAGGGCTGCATCCAGCTCTGGGGACTCCAGCACAAGAAAGACAGGGAGCTGTTGGAATAAGTCCAGAGGAGAGACGCAAAGTTGATCAGAGGTCTGGAACACCTGTCCTATGAAGACAGGCTGAGAGAGTTGGAGGGCTTGTTTAGTTTGGAGAAGGCTCCAGGCAGACCTTAGAGCACCTTCCAGTAGGCAAACAGGGATTACAAGAAGGGTGGAGAGGGTGATGTGGCCTTGAGAGGGCAAGGGAGAATGACCTTGAACTGGAGCAGGGTAGCTTTAGATTAGACGTAAGGGAGAATACTGTGAGGGGGATGAAGCACTGGGACCAGAGAGGTTGTGGACTCCCCATTGCTGGACATGTTCCTGGCCAGACTCAATGGGGCCCTGAGCAGCCTGGTCTAGTGCAAGGTGCTCCTGCCATTGGCAGGGCGTTTGGAGATGGATCATCTTTAAGGTCCTTTCCAATCCACACCATCCTATGACTCAATAATTCTATGAATCTGTAACTATATGATTCTATGAGTTTATGATTCTATAAATTGGCTACAATCTGACTAGTACTGCCTGTTTTTGACTTCCTATTTACAGTCTCCTTTAAGATATTAGCTGCACATATCTGAAAACAGATGCTGAGTTCTTTCAGTAAAGATGGACTCAAATGAATAATTGTATGCCAAATCTAAGGCAGCTGGTGACTTTTAGGGGTATTCATCAGAGCAAATGCCCTTTTAAGTGTAAACTGACCATTCCAACAAATAGCTATATTGCATCTGAATTTACTCAGACTTGGTGCTGCTGTATTAGACACTTTGTGGGGCTGTGATAGAGCAGGAAATACACATGTACAGATACGTACACACATGATCCTTTGTATCTTCTCAGTGGTAGGCTCTAATTCCTCTAAGCTGATGGAGATCTCAAAGGGTAAGGACTAATTAATTATATCTGTTTCTGTTGTACACTTTCTGTTCTGGTGATTGGTTTAATGCCAGCATTTCTGCCATACATACCTAGCACAAGAAAGAAAAAAAGAAAAATATTTCAACAAGCAGTAAAAAGACTTGCTGGGGATGGGCATAATTTTCCTTGTGTACCTAATTATATATTTTGTATTTTCACTCTATAAGGATTTTTATGCATGCCAGATTCATGGGTTTTATTCTTTTCCTGTTGCTGAAAAACTGATCATCCCAGCTCTAAAGATTACATTCAACAAAATGTAATGCTGACCTTTTTTGTTGTTGATTTTTATAGCTTTGGGGATCTGTGTTATCACCCATATTCTCAAACCCTTTCTATCTTGTGTTTGTTTCTCCAAGGCCACAGTTACCTAAAAAGGGTGACTATTCTGTGTGATTATTCTGTCAGCCACTAGTTAGAGAAAGAAGGGCTTGTGAGAAACAGGCTGATGCCTTATTTTTTTTCTGAAAAGGCATCTGTTACAATGTAAGGCTTTTATACACACATTGAAATAAAACTATCAGCCTTTTCAGAACATCAGAATCTCACCACTGCAATTAAGACAATTGAGATCTGACAAGAACATCACTAGCGATAGCAGAGCTCAGGAGATTCAACAAAACTAATTAGAATTGCAATAATAGATTTCTACTCTTTTGACTATTATGATATCACTGGAATGAATTGGAACATGCATCTTAATGCTATTATATCTATTCTGTTATGGTGAAGAAGTTTTCTTAGCAGAGAAATTCAATATGGTATGGAAAAAATACCTCAGTGAAAGCTTGGCTAGTCTTAAGGCTATATGTTTTTTGCCCTTTTGTGCAGAAAAATGGATGTTTTGGATGCCTAAAAATAGTATGTATTTGAAAATTAAGCATAAGCATATAAAATAGTTAAAGGCTTATTTAATTTTGATTAATTAGGGATATTTGAAATCATGTGAAAGATTTCAGGAATATAGGTTTTTTCTTTTGCCAAGAATTTTAACAAGATAACATCAAAAATATCAACTCTGAATATCTTGAGCTGGCATTAGATAGAAGAGCAGCACTGATGCAGTAATTTACACAGTTAGCATTTTGGTTGTCTGAGGGCTTATCAGGGTAAGAAGATATTTTTAAAATCCAAGAGCTGCAGTAGTTAAAGAACGTGAAAGAATAAGGATCTGGAATGTAAAAGAAGAGTGAAAAGAGCAAAACAGTGACCCAGACAAAACCTTAGAAAAGAGATTAAAAGTGTCAATACAGGAGTAAAAAAGAATTTATATATGAGAATGCAGAATTTTTAAACTTTTTTACTGTGGCTAGAGGTATGGATACAGAAGGCAGTAGATTTAGAGAGTGTGTGTATGAATTTGGATCCAGAAATGGAATGAAGGATACCAGTTCTCCTACAAGGTACTTGATGCTCAGATTCATAGTCTCAATATGAAATTCTTTAACCCTATTTTCCATGTTTCAATGGAGTGCAATTCAGCAGCAGAAAGCGTGGTTTTTAAAACCTATATTTACTAACACAAATTTTCACATGAATTATGTCAAAAATTTACAAGCTTATAAGAATTGCAAATTTTGTGGTTAAGTGTACATTAATTGCCTAGAATTCCTTCTATCAGTTCCCAAGGTCTGTAACAGTTTTGAAAAAATTATTGAAAAACCCCTGTTCATAACTGCTGTTCCTTATTCTTAAAGAATAAGTGTACTGGTCACCCTGTGTTTTATTCCTCCCTGAAAAAAACCCCAACCCTTACTCTTGTTTTTTTCTTCATTTTTGCAGAAAATAGAAATACAGTTTTCACATAGTTTTTTATATTCTCTTTCAATTTATAATAAATTAATTTTCCATTTCCACATTTTCTTGCTGAACCGAGGTATTTTTCTAGATGTTTACCAAAGTAGGGAATCTTTATCTAATAAATTGCTATAGAGTAGTCTTAACTGCCTCACCCTCATGTAAAATTCTACTGAAGTTAAAGGAACTGTTCTGGCAGAAAGAAGTAAAGCATCTTATTCACACTGTGTACTCTTGGCCAAGAATTTTATCTCTTCCAGCAACTCTCAAGGAGGAGGAAGGCAGGTTCAAACGTTGTGAAGTGGCATGTGTTAATCTTCTCCAGTTAAAAACTGTATTACATTTTGATTGGCATGTACCTCAGAGCTTACAACTTCTTTTTTCTGCAGATGCTCTATTAAAAACCAATTAACTTTCAGTGTAATCAGGTATTTAACTTATCAGTTATGCAGTGAAAAATGTTGGGGGTGATAGCAATGACAAACAGGCTTACCAACTAATCAGCTGTCTAATTAATTTGAAAGTCTTTCATGTTTGATAAAAATTATGCATAATATGAACTGTTTAAGTCCTGGGGATAAATATACCTGTGTGAAGGTTTGTCTTGAGATTTATTCAGAAGGTAGCTGAAAGATGCAAAGATGTTGTGGTACAAAACATTTTGGTTTCTTCTTTCTTATGTTACCTTCCTCAGATGTTAATAGAAAAATTTGGAAAGAGAAAATGATTCAGCTAAGGTTAATTAATAAACAACCTTCTCAGTGATGTCAAAACTGATGTTCCAGGGCAGACCTGCATATATAATCAGGGAATATTTAATTTCCTGAAAATTTCAGGGCAGATTATTACTTCTCTTCAGTTATTTATAAACACGATGGCCTTTACATCCCAAACAGCCATTTAATGACAGGGTTTGGGCATTGAGCACTGCAGAATGCCATGTGTGGGAAGAGGTCAGGAACTACCCCGTGACAGTCAAGCCAGATCCAGCTGACTTGGCAACAGATAGAAACAATCCACAGCACACCAGAATTTCAAGATGAGGAGCACGTGGCAGCACTGCTCAAACATCATTAAGAAATAATGGAAACTGTGGGGAGGAAGAGAAATTAAATGAAAGTTGAGGCAGGAGGAGGAGGCACAGGAGACAAAAATGGACATACACAAGGAGATGTGAAGAGCACATTTTGCAGAAATCAGAGAAGAAAATGGAGGAGACATAGGGAAAAAGATATTGCTGAGAATACTGCTAGAAAAATGCTCTTGAAAGGGGATGATCCATGTTAGAGGAGGTCTGAGGACTGCAAGAGCCCTAAAGGAGTGTATAACATGGAGACTTCTGAGGGATTGTGGGCTATGGTGGAGCCAGCTGCTGAAAACTGTGGGAATGGTGCCTAAAAAAGGGCAAAGAGAGGTGTTGAACTGAAGTTGAGCCTATGAGGCCAGGAGCAAAGCTGTTACTCTATGTGTCTGTATAATTGCATGAGTTTTGTTCCTCAGGACCTGAACCAATAATCAAAAATTGTGCTAATCATCAATAATTCAAATGAAGTTTAAAATCCTGCGGTCAAGATTGTTTTGCCTATGAAAGAAAGTAGTGGAAATAGAAATGTAACCTAACTTCCAATATTTTTCTAATTAAGTTTTTTTTTCTGTCTGTATACTAGCTAAAATAAATTCAGTTAGCATAATTTCTTCAGACACATTCATTTATGGTGGCAGTATTGTCTAAGCAGTTTGAACTCATTATGGCTTCTGACAGTTTATTTTTTAATTATTTTTTTCCTGTTTTGATGGTGCAAGAGTTTGGGGTAGATGCTTGTATATTAATAGTTATATCTATCTATAGGAAGATTCAAACATACATTGCTCCACTTGAATGTTTTTTGCATGTCCTGGAGACCAGAACTATAGTCTAGGTGACCTGACTGTCTAAAAAGTGCATTAAGAATGTGATACTTTGAGAGGACAAATGAAAATCAGACAACAGATGCAGGCAACATTATCCTGATCTATCAATCCAACCTTTCTTTAGGTTGCCTCTTTCAGAGGTTTACTAGATAACTAAACTGAATAATATTCAGTACTTTCAATTTTGCTTTACTCCCATGGGTATTAAAAGGATCTGTAGGAGATTTTTAGGATACCTTAGCAGAGATGGGGAATAGTGGTAATTTAGCTACAGGCTCAGTTTACCAGCAAGTGTGGATACGGCTCATAAGTTGCTACTGTAATGACAGCAGGTTCATGGAGAAGGAAGGGTGGTTTAAATATTAGCTAGGAGTACAGCAGCTTTCCTCATGTCTTAAATTTACCTGTGAGTCATTCCTCATTTCAGAAAAGGATCTGAACCCAACACCAGACTACAGAGAAAGGTGCCTACAGCGAGCCACTGGGAAACGTAATTATGGATCACTGAAAATTTTCCAGCTGCTCTAGTTATAAAAAATGGTTTCAGATAGCTACAGTAAAATAAAAGTGCTGCTGTCAGACTATTGAGATAAATTAAATGACATGGGTATCTCTGTTCTGAAGGACTTTAACATACAGCTTTTGTTTTTCGTGGGACTCTTTCTCAGTTCGTACTTTAAAAAAAATTCAAAGCTCACTAATAAGGACTGGAGCATAACTTTGTGAGATACTCAGAATGGAAAGAGGTTTCACTTTTTTTTTTTTTGTTCCTATGAATTTATACACTTCTGTATAACATTAGGCAAATTAAAGAAGAAAGGTTTCTCTCTGAATATCCCTCCAGCCTGGAGAGGTATATTAGAATTAAAAAAAACCCCAAACCAACCCTGAAAAGATTGCTTACATTACAAATACAACCATTCTTTGGACCAAGATATACATGATTTTATGCCTCACATATTTACCCACAAGCACATACATCTCCTCTCCAGGGACAGTTTTCTTTTGTACTGCTGGTGGTGATTTGATTCAGCAGGCTCCTCATGGAGCTGTGCTCTCTGCTCCCTCGGGAGGTCTGGCAATCCTGACACACTCACTGCAGCTTTTGATCATCTCTTCTGGGATCCACTGCTTTGTTTTATTCCTGGGCCTTTCCAAGAACAAATATGAACCATTTGGATTACAGGCATGTTTCTAGGTGGACACTTCCATGCAATTTTTGGGCTGTTTCTTGGTCATGTCTCCCTATCTTAGTTTAAAAAGTCTATTCTGTATCATTCAATCTCACTGCTCTGTTTAACACCTCCTTTCCATGTGAGAGCATGAGAACTTCCCCACTTCTATCATCAGGAAGGTATACAGTAAAGAGCAAGCATCCGAGTGTTTCCAGGTTTACGCACCAGTTGGCAAGGGATTTTCAGGAAACACTTTTAAATCTGAGGACCTCAGTTAATTCTAAGTCTTGCACTGGCCATCCATCTGTAGGTCATCTAGTTCTTAATGTTTTCTATAAACTGGTGACTTGTGAAATTCTTATCAGGCCCCATTTGCTGTAACTTAGAGATACATAATAAAATAGTTCAGAGTATTTTAGTTTGAATAAACATGACAGATTAAGTGTAGCAACTTGTTAGAAACCTCTAATGAATTGCTAAAGGTATAGAATTATATCTTCTAATGTACTCCCATGCTGCTGGAAGAAGTTGCTTTTGTTCATTTCAGTGAATAAAAAAATCTTTTATTTTAATATTCATAACAGTCTACTTAATATTCATTGGAGATTTTAGGGAGCTAGCAAAAATGTGATGTAATACTATTTTTGCTATACATAGTGAGTTTATTTGGATGGATGTGGAGAAAAAGTTTTTATACCTGCATTTGACTGGAAATTATGCTGTCCAGCCAAAATCTCACTTGATGGAGGAATATATACCTAGCAGATTTTGAAAAGGCACAGAACTAACAGGAAGAGTTTTTGTTTCATCCTAGGGAAAGCAGGTCATATATACAAGAAAAAGTTGTGTAAGAGTTCTGATAGAACCTCTATTTACATTGTATGAGAACATTTTAAAAGCTTCCAGAGAAGATAAACAAGGAACACCAAATTAGTTGTCTTGTTTAAAAAGCATTGAATGTAACAAGAGAAAAGCACAATAATAATTTAATGCTTCTTAAACTGTTTCAGTTTTAGGTCATGTGCAACACCAAAGCCTCTCCAAGCCTGATAATGCAAAGTTGAAATAAGCATATTTTACTGCAAGTAATTTTGAAATGCTTTGAGCAATTCTACACTAGTCTTTAGTTCAAATGCTTCCAGAAAATCTTATTAACAATATAATCTTTATTTTTATTCAAGAGAAAAATTTAAATTTGTATTTGGTTACAGTAACAGGAATAAATTCAGTGAATTAATTGTCTTTTTCTACTAATATTTATCTTTATAGCTATATGAGGGAGGAGAAACAAAATTCATTTACATTGTAGTTTTCAGATGTATTTATTTTCTTTACTTTTCTTCTTTAAGTTTTTGTCACAAACAAAAAAGCATTTGTTGAGTACAAGGTTTAAGTCTTTTGTCTTACAGACAAAATAGGCTGGCATGAACCTTGCAGCTATGCCAAAAAAGATGCTGTTCTACTCGTCTGCCCCAACTGATCCCTCTTCTGAGAAGTTTCTTCCAGTTCACCAGACTTCCATTATACAGGTCAAAATTTCACTTCTTAATGACATAAGCAATGTGTCTGAGTGTAAACGCAGCAAACCTGCGGATTACACCAAGTTGAATACACAACTGGTGTGCTGGAGTGGTGGGTGCCATCCAGAGGGACCCTGAGAGACTTGAGGAGTGAGTGCTTGGGAACCTCATGCAGTTCCGCAACATGGTCAGGGCAATCATCTGTATGAACAGAGTCTGGGAAAGGAAGGGTTGAGAGCAGCCCTGCAGGGGACTTGGGGATGAAAAATTGAAAGAGCCAGCAATGAGTCCTGGCAGCCTAGAAAGCCAGTTGTAACCTGAGCTGCATAAAATGAAGTGTCAACAGCCATTTTTGGAGGTGGTTCTCCTGCCTCTACTCTGTCCTCCTGACACTTCATCTGCAGTATTGCATTCACTTCTGCAGTCCATTTCTGGGTGCAAGAAAGACATGGACCTGTCAGAGCTGGTCCAGAGGAGGGTCATGAAAATGGATACTGGAACACCTCTCCTATAAAGACAGGCTGAGATGCTCCATGGAAGGCTCTGGGAAGAGTTTATTGTGGCCCCTTATATATAGAACGGGGCTTATAAGAAAGATGGAATGACATTTTACCAAGGCCTGTACAGACAGGATAAGGTACACTTGTTTTAAACTCAGAGGGCAGATTTAGATTTGATATAAGCAACAAATTCTTTACTGTGAGGATGTGAGGCACTGGAATAGACTGTCCTGAGAAGCTGTGGATAGCCCATCCCTGGAAGTGTTCAAGGCAAGCCTGGATGTGGTTTTGAGCAACCCCAGGCTGTAGAGGGCTAGTGGAAGGTGTTTCTGCCCATGGCAGCAAGGTTGGGATTAGATTATGTGTAAAGTTCTTTCCAACTCAAAACATTCTATGATTCCATGATTTTATAATTCATTCTAGGATTTTCAGTTCATCTTCTAAAAATCTAAGTAGTTGCACATTTAAATTCTTAATTTTAAATAGATCAAGAGAGCAGTTGTTATAGTAACTAAAGGGAAGTTGCTGCTGCAGATTATAAACATATAACAACATATAAATATGTTCAATCCCATTGAATGAAAGACAAACTACATTTCTACACTACAAGCTGAGAGCCTTAACACAATATACTTGCTTGGATCCAAAGATTCAAGGATGGTTCTATCACTGTAGCTGGGATCAAGAAATAAAATATTTTAAAATTTTCTTTTACTTTGTCAATATGCTTAGGCTGTGCTTTTCTGAAGAAAAGTTCTGTATTTAGGCTTTGTATATATTTTAGGAAAATTTGCACTGAATAATAGCATACTATAGCATCAGAATGAAATTTCTTCTCCTAAGATAGTAAGAAAGATGCAGTCAGAGCAAATGCTACTCAGTGTATGTTTTCAAAACGCCTGTCACCACTAATTGGCAATTCCGCTGCTTGCTCAGGAAAAACTGTATGAGCATCTCAACCTGTTGATTAAGAAATCTTCTGGGTGTCTTGATTTGGATGGGTAGAAGAATTGATGTGGAGAGGTAGGGAATGAATGGTCTGCCACATAGTCTGCCAAATTAAGCTGAGTTCTGATTATCACCAAGAATAAAAATGCACATATTTTATCTAATACTTATTTGAAATACATCCTCTTATTTCAGTGTAGATCTTGCTGCCTAGCACCTCTTTTCACTTCTAAGTACCAGATATAATAAAATTATCCTAAAATGACCATTTAAAAAAACCCCAAATATCTGGAAAATTTAGAATATTTAACTTAAATTTATCAATCAGAACAGGTTTAAAAGTCGTTCCAACTGGTGTTCCTGGAAATTAAGTTTGGTTAATTTTCGTAGCTTCATCTCTGTGTATTTTCCAGTTATCAGTATCTTCAGGTTCTACAGAAGTGGCACAGGATTAATGCAAACTATTATTGCTGCGTGTGATGGCAAAAAGACTTTTGCTATGTTGCAGCATCTTTAAACAGTATGTGGAAAAGAAAGTAATGGAATTGTTCACTTTAAAATAATGCTTCCTTCACAATTCAGTGGAAGATGCATTTCTCCCATTAAGTGGTGGTAGCTCTTGTCATACCTCCAGCACGTGAACAAGAACTAGGATGAAGCAATTGCAGACTTTGTACATTTGGGCTTCTAGAAAACTCATTTTTCTGAGATGTGGTAGGTCCTCAGATCAACAATGACACTGGCTTCAAAGACTGTAATTTATCAGCTTCAGGAAGGTCCAGAGAGGGTGAGGAGTAAAGAAAAGTTACTTATATTGCTTTATAAAACAGCAACCTCTGCAATCAAGTTCTTTCAGACTTTCATTTCAGGCTGCCTCATTTCTGAGCCTAATTATAAGACATGGTTCAATTTATTACGAAAAGTAACTTGAAAGAAAGCAGACAAATTCATGTCAAAGTGTTTCTTAAAAAATGTTTATGGATCAGAAAGTTCCTTGAAGCATAGTATCATTCTTTTTTCTGTGAGAGTTAGCAGCAGCCTGAAGAAAATCAAAGATTGGGATAATTTCAGGTACTGGAAGAGGAAAGAAAAAGCACTGGAGGAAGAAGTGAAGAAACAGTAGAATTACAGAATGACTGGGATTGGGAAGGACCTCTTGAGGTCATCTGGACCAGTTTCCCTGTTCAAGTAGGGGCAACTTGAGCAGATTGCTCAATTCTGTGTTCAGTTGGGTTTTGAATATTTTCCAATATCCCTACCATTTCTCTGGGAAGCTTATGCCTGCTTCTCACCACACTCTATAAAGCATAACTGTTGTCTTACGTTTAGATGTAATTTCCAGTATTTCAGTTTGCGCCCATTGGTTCTTGTCCTGCTACTGCATGCCAGCAAGAAGAGGCTGTCTGTCTCATCTTCATTCCCTCAAAAGCAGGTATTTGTATACATTGATAAGAACCCTCCTCTTTTCCAGGCCAAAGCATGACAGCTCTCTTAGCCCTTCCACATATACCAAATGCTACAATCTCTCACCTTTGTGTCTTTTTCAGGTTCCCTCCAGAAAGTTCTTATCTTTCGTGTATGAGAAAACTAAATATCTCCAAAGATAAATCAGTAAATGACTGAGGGAGAAAGATATTTTATATTGACTGCAGGTTATATTGGTAAAATTTTGTACATAAAAACCTTTAGAATATTATATTACATGAACATATAATGCAATTTTCCAAGATTTAATATAAATTTTACATAGAATTTATAGATGTTTTTGAAAGTGGGAATTTCAAGGTCACAACTGTTTTTTGTTCTGTAAAATAAGGGAAAAAAAAAAAGGAAAGTTATCTAGTATTAAAGACTTAACTCCTGATGATTCCAAGAGCTTTTGCATATTATGTGAAAGTGTATAATACCTTTAGGCTTTTTCTCACAAAAGATAATGAATGATGTGTTTCTCTCCTGAACAGATAAGCTTAAATGAAAATCTAGCACAGCCTTAAACCATGTGTATGTTCTGGTTTATGTATGGAGATTCTACTAGCAGAAGGGGTTTTTGCTGTTATGTTTTTTGTGGATTTTTTTTTTTGTGTGTGTGTTTGTAGTCTAGGGAAAGAAACAACTTTCATCAGCAAAGGTTGGGATCAAAACCATAAAGTGAGAAAGTTCTATAAAATTGTTTTATTAGCTGCACAGCATGCTTCAGAAAAGTTGTCTGGTTTTGGAGTAATAGCCTTAAGAAATAGTGAGATAGCATAGATGGAGGGGTTTTTTTAAGGTCAGGACATTTCTCTATTTTTACCATCTACATAAGTATGTAAGTGACCTTTGTTCTGTGACCTTTGTTACCTACTGATCACACTACACTCCTGATTTCTGATTATTAGTGTATTCTGAGGAGGACTGGAATATCATCTGGAAGTTCCAATGTATTAGAAGATCAAACAAAGTTATTTAAACTGATTAACTTCTTAATGATAACTAATAAAACTTCTTGGGTGACTAGATTAATAAGTAACTGGTGATGTGATTTCATTGAACCTTCAGCATGAATCCCACATGGACAGAAACAAAGATGAAAAGATAAACTTTTCACTACTGAGTTACCTTTTTGAATATTCAGATCATAGCTATTCTAACATTAACTATGCAGAAGGAAGACTTTCATGTCTGCACTGGACCTGGCTTGGATGGAGTCAATCCATATAGTGATGGGTTTTGTATCTGTGACTAAAACAATGTTGATAACACACCAATGTTTTATATAATAGCATACTAGTAGGAGAGAGAATTACTTGGCTAGAGTAAGAGTCATTAAAAAATATTATTCATAAGAACATTTATGAGGGAATGAAGAAGCTGTAGTGTAGACACCAAGCTTCAGATCTCTTAAGGTCTGCTGATGTGTTTATTCTCTCAAACACATCTTCAGTGGGACCTAAACCTGTCCTGTGTTTCCATCTAAACCTGTCCTGTGTTTCCAAGAACTACTTGGTATATAAGTATATAATAATAGATGTGTATAACTATAAATATGTCTATGGGATAAAAATAAATGAGATGCATAATAAATATGTAACTTCAGACAGTATAACTGTTAGTTTAAACAAACTTTCTCTTCTCATTTTGCAGAGCAAATGAATAGAAGATATGCCCTCTTTGACCAGTAATGTTTTCTAATATTATTCAAAAATGTTTCTCAAAGTGACATTTTTCAATAAAGACCTTTTTTTTTCCCCTGTGTCTGTAAGCTCCATGAAAAAAAGAAAAAAAAATTGTAATCCTATACCATTTATTTTTATCTATTCCTAATCAGTGAATAGTGTGATGAGAATAAGTCACCATTTGGAATACACTCTCCTCAGCCACTTATTTTTTTCCTGAGTTTTCTTTTTGTCTGTTTCATAACACTGTGATTTCAATATGGGAAGAGCTATGAAAAGTAATATTTTGAGCATTAGAAGCAGAGGAAAAAAATTGAACTCAGTTCCAGCACAGCTGCCAGTAAATGTGGACTACGGTATTGTCTAAATCTTAAAACTTACAGTTATCCAAAATTCAGAGCAAAACTTACTTATCTTATATGCTGAACCCTATTTTCTAGGTCTACTCTTAGCCCATATATTTCAACCAACTTCAAATTTGGACACTTTTTTGCCTCCAGATTTTTTTTTGGCATTTGAGTTACACAAAGATTGGTCTTTTTTTCCTTACTAAAATTGCTGAAAAAATAGCTGTTTCAGACACACTAAGTAAGGATTACTACAGACATACAGATTATAGACAGCCTTAAATTTTTAATGGCAAAATATAAATTCTTATAGTTTGAAGACTAAAATTACATTCAGAATATTCTGTATTGTTTGAAGTCTGTCAGAAAATGCTGAGTATTAGTTGTTTTCAGCAACTTCCTTAGAAGGTTGTTTGTTTCCCTTTGGAAATAAAAACTTGGGTCACTGATTGAAAATCTAAAGGGAAAAAAAACTATTTCAGGACTATTTCATGTCAGTGGCTGATAATGGTAATAGCCTCAGGAGTATTTTCCAGCCTGCTCCATTTAATGTGGTCTGAAAATGCCATCTTAGAAATCCTCCAACTTTTCAAAACTTAATAATACATTTTCAGAGCACTTTTTCCATTCCATACCTCATTTTAATGACAAGTTCAATATAGTGAAATATCATGATATAAAACAAAAAAGAAGTGGATTCCAAATGGAAATACTCCATAAAGTCATGGAATTTAGAAAAGACACATTTTTTCCAATGAAACAATGTGAGTTTTAGGGTTGCCAGATGTAGGCAAAAGTTCTGCTTTTCTTTTCTTTTTCTGTTTTATTATAGTTAGATTCCAAATACCATTATATTTGGTATTGAAATACCAAGGTTCATATTGAAAAATATATGGTTACATTTAGTCTCTCTTGGGTACTCTAACTTCAGGTAAAATTATGTGATCTTAAGATGGCTTCAGATTCAGTTTAGAATAAGTTAACTTCCACTTTGTAAAGTTCAGTTTAACAGAAGTTTGCTTTTCCTTGCACAGTCAGTGCTCCTATCTTTTCAGGCTATTAGGTAAAAGTGTGTTGGCCTCCTAGTAAAAAGTGAAAAATTGACTACAGCTGATTTCTATGATGCCTAGAAAAAAAGCAGATGCCTTTCTTATGTCTTCAGTTCTCAGTTTTCAAAGCTGAATGATTACAGACAGTCTTAAAGCAGAAGCCATTTTGTCAGTCTTAAAGCAGAAGCCATTTCCTATACTTGATATTTCTTACAGGTTTTTTTCTGATTTCTGCTAGTTCTACTGCACTCTTTCTGCGGTGTCAACCTGAACTTGGAACAAATATTAGCATTGCATGGGCTGATGCAATAAGAGAATGAAGTTCCCTTTTGTCCTTACATGTTTCCTCTTAATTACTATTAATTTTTCTGGATGTGTTGGGACCTTTGGACAAAAATGGACAACATACCACAAAACTTCAAGTCTGTTTGAGTAGCTATGGTCAGCTCATCATTCCTCTGTGGCACATATAATAATTTTATTGCTGTTTTGCTGCCTAGTTACTGAATAAAATTGGCATACCCCAACAGCAGAGCAAGTACTCATTTATCTTTATCAGTATTTGCAAAAAGCCTCTAGAATTTAGGTTTCAATTTTCATGACCTATGTGACAGACTCTTCCAGCAGAACTGACTTAGCTCTTTCTTACCTTATTGGAAGAGTATAATATTACTATAAGTCATTCTAGATTTGTAAGTCTACTTATTATCTATTATATATTTAGTGCACCCAATGTAATGTCTTCTTGCTCCATTTGTTATCATTTCGTTGAGTTGAGGAAATAGCTATGCAGAAAATTTTTGGTAGATCCTTATTTAAATGCTCATATGAAACATATTTAGAATAGCTAAATTACAAATAAAGGCTGCAAAGGAAAATTCATCAGTCAGAAAAGTAAAAATGATACTAAGTTTTGAATGCCAAAAAAACTGCAAAACAAAAGCTTCTGAGAGATAGAAAGGTTCCTGGATGAAAAGCAATGCTTTTTTTGGTTCAATGAACATTTTCTTCTTCTACTCAAAATGGAACATTTCCTTTTTGGACATCTGTAATGCAGTCTGAGGAAAAGAAGAGCTTAAGCTAAAAAATTGTTAATAAAGATGCTGAAATCCCAACTTGATAAGATACACTTACAGCAGAATAGGACTTCACAGTTCAAATCCCCCATCTGATTATTTAGAGAAAAGGAGCTTCAGTCACACTACAGGTACTGAGCACCTTTTCTTAAAGAAATCTTCAGACTGGCATGAACTTTTTCTAGAATGGATTATTTGTGTTGGACCAAAACCTTACTTTTAGACAATGACAGTTTATGACTGAGAACCTTAAGCTATTTGAGAACATATTATTTTTTTTATTTAAAATATTGATGTTTTATTCAAAGAACTAATCTAGATATAGAGAGATATAATAGAAGGTCATTAGACCTTCTATAATAGAAGGTCATCATATTCCAGCAAATGGTACTCTTTGTGAAATATTCCATGCTCTTGTAAAAACTTTGTATTTGTTTAGGTCTGCAATTCTGGCCTTTTTTTGTTGAAATTCTCAATACTTCCAGGTTTCAAACATTACAGTGTACACTTTCATTGTCCTTGAAATTCAGTCTGGAATCCAATTTACTAAGATTGTTTTATTTCCCACCCAGAAAAAATACAGAGTGTACTTTCCTATTAGGGTTTTTTTGAGTAGTATATCCAATGTTTTTGAAAACATTCTCATTGCAGGCACAATTTTCCTCAACACAGAACACCAGAATAACACAGAAAAGTCCTCTGTTGATACCCAAAGCTAGAAAAATAAGTCTGAGCAAGATTATTCAGTATTTGTTTCATTAATATTTTATCCCTTTGCCGTTGTTATAATTTCCACAATTATACCCCAAGCATCAAAGAGATACATTTACCTGCTTTAATCTAGAAAAGGAAAATGAAGTGATGATTTCAGCATCATTGTTGCAGCCACTGCTAATTACTCACAACCTAGCAAGTAAGCACGTTATACTAAGGACATATAAATACTTACATAGTGTACCTAATGAAAATTTGTATTCTAAGACTACATTTTCAATGCAAAGAGAGTTTCCATAGAGAACAATCTCAATTATTATTCTAAAACAGCCCCAAAAGGTAACAACTTACAGTAAGAATCTCAAATCTTCCTCCTACTTTTAAGTATGTAATTTTAATGAAGCAAAATATTTCTGAGAATAATTTGCTTTATGAGTACTGTAAGATGAAATGATACACAGAAGGAAAGAGGAATATGCAAAGGAAGGGAGCAAGGTACTTTGGATAGTGAAACATTTAGGAAAATAGAGGGATAAGGAGATAAAAAGGGGTAGTCATGTAAAAATTATAAATTTTAGAATAGTAACCCTACCCCACATAAGTATTTTTTATAGACTAAAAGACTGCATTTATTAACTGTGTTTGCAGAGCAAAAAAAGAAGGCAAAATCATTTAAAATATTGAGCAATAAAACCTCAATTATCTGCCTCATTTTTATAAGTGCTAAGACAGCAATATTTCTTTATTGAAAGAGCATTTTACTCTTTTAAGGTCTATCTTTTCTTGCCAATTTTTGGATCTTCAGTCCCATTGTAAACAATTTTTGACCTGAAAAATGATAGATGCCACAGAAGGAGTTTTCAAAAGTTTTATAGATATCTATTTGAAAACTCTCTTTTCCCATTTTTATTTTGCATTTCACTATGTAAAAGGAAAGTGTATTCTTAGCACACGATATGTTTCATTGTTTTATTTTTTTTAATTAAAATGTTATTTAATCCCAATAAGATTTGTTTCACTTGTATGAAAAAACATTCTTTGGAGGGTTATCTCTTAAAAGTCTGATGAGCACTTTTAAAAACAAAACAATGTTTTTCTTTCTGTGAATAAAGGGCTTGGAGATATACTTTCCCAGTTTCCCAGATAACTTTCACAGGCTTTTTATTATTTAGTAAATATTATTTAATGATTACTAATGGAAATTATGAATGGCACTCTCACCAGTCCCCTTCTATATGCCATTATGTTTTCCAGACCACAGGTCTCTTTTCTCAGCTTTTTCCAAGAACTTAAAAATATAAACAAAATAGCTAATTTTTCAAGAAATGTCTGAAGTCTGATTATCAGGTTTCTCAGACTATCTTATCCAGACAGAAATTTTATTTTTCAAATGTACCTGTGCCTCCCTTAACTATTGCAAACTGTTGCAGCTAAATGTTCTTAATTCCAAATATCCACTAAATATCCACAGTATTCTTGTGATTTTACCTTATGTATGTTTTTAAGGTATTATAAGATTCATGTCTTGCATCACTACTATACATAATTTTTCTGTGGTACCAACACTTCTGAATTGCAGATTTTCTCCAAATAAATTGTCAGGTTTTCATTTCAAAATACATCAAAGGTATTTTTAAATTAAAAACTAAAGCAAAAAGTGTCAGTTCCTGTAGGTAGCTCCATGAATAGACAAATTAGTTTTCAAGCTTGCAATTTTAAATAAAAATTCTCATTAAATACTCTGTCATTGACTTGACAGCTTATTGGAAAACAGACTAACAAAGAAGCACAAATGTAAACTGCTAGAAAATAAAATAGTTGCATTTCTAAGTGTCTCTTTGAAACAACAAAAGTGTCCTTAATGCAATCAAATACTGCATCTTGCTTTGTATTTCCCAAATGAATATGCTTATTTGGCCTTTGACTTAAATCTATCAGGGTAACACTCTTCAGAGAGACATGAAGTGCAACTTTTTGTTGGCTTTTCATTTAGCAGAGTATCAGAGAGCCATGGGAGATGACAATAATATGTCTGTTATTTTTTACTTTAAAATTGTGATTTTTTTGTCCAACACCATCATTTGTACATTATTATAATTTAGTAAAGCAGATATGAGTTAATCAAATGCTAGTAGTATTTTATTCTTGCTCAGTCAACTAAAGAATCTTGTAGCTAATACTTTGTCTCAAACCAGAGGAAATAGGAATATATTTTATTTACTTCCTCCTCTCTTCCAGAGCAAATTTCAGTTTCTATCCAATGCTTCAAACCTGATTATTTCCTCTACTACTATCTCACAACAAATTTTGAGTCTTTACACTACTCAGATAATTGGGACTGCCTTAAACTGTACTGCAGTCCGTAGAGTCTGCCAGTGTAACCATAATGCAGTGACAAGTCATGGCATCTCTTGCCATGTCTCAACAAGTAGTCAGTGTTACTGAAAATCTGGATGGGATGCTCAGTGCTCTTGATAATTTTTTTAAAGTGTTTTCGTCCATCTTTATTCTAAAACACTTGGAAAAATAGTGAGAAGGCTTTGTTGACTATCTTTCAGCTTCCAGTTCAGGAATATTGACCAAACCTGTTCTATTTTACAATATTCTAAACAGGAATGGAGCTTGACATAAAGAAACATCTCAGTGCTTCTAAATGAATGATGGTGTAGGGATGGGGCTGGTTCGGGTTTGTTGGGGTTTTTTTTGCAGAAGGTTTATGTAAATATGTTCATAACCATGAGAGGGAATGGGAATGAAAAGTGTGGTATCTAACCTTGATAGTAACAGTAGAATCAGAGTTAATATCCTCTTCCAAAATCACTGTATATCTAGTTCAAAAAGAGGAGACCTCTAGATTTTTCATCTAGCATTGTTTTTCCATAACATTATAAATACAGATATATCAGTCTGATATGTATTTTCAACCAAAATTCCTTGCAACAAGAAACTGATACTTCAGAAGATTTAAAATTCATCCAGTAAGCTAAAATCCATTTTACACACTTAAAAAAAATATATTAGACAATTAAAACATCATAAGAAGTTAAAAAATTCCAAATCACATATTCTTACTGAATCAGTTTTGTTTTAAGAGGCATAAACTACCTGGAAGGACATATACGTTGATTTGGTTTGGCCTCTTTTTTTCTGTTCATGTAATGAATTGACTTCATTCATATAATCAATACTATAAAACTCTGTCGTATATTAATATAAGCTATGTAGTACCACACTGTATTTTGAAGGGGAATTAGAAATAGAATTAGGAATCATCTATAGGTGATGAACTTCTTTTAAACATTTGTGTATTTAAAATAGTAAGAAATGCTAAGATTCTGTATTGGTTCTGTCTTTCGTAAAATTTCAGCTCTGACCTACTAACTTGTGGACAGCCTTGACTTCACATGCACACTCTGGTTTAGAGTGGTAGTCTTGCAGAGAGTCATCATATATTCTATTTTATGAATCAAAAAAAAACCCTCTTCTGATAATTATCAGTTAAATTATACAGAATTTCTCCATAAATAAATACATTGCTTTTTTAAACCAAGTTTAGCTCCAGGGCCAAGCAAAATATTCATTTTCCTATATTGATAGAAATAGACTTCTTTTTGTGTAATTTAAACTGGAATGTGAACTTAAGCCCTGAATCTGGTAAAGTAAACAAATCTGAAAAGAAATCTACTTTTGCAGCATTTCTAAATACTGTGCTAAGCCACTTAGCACAGACCAAGCCAATGCAGATCACAATGAGTTGCACATTGTAATGAATGGCTTTTCTATGCTTGGCACTTTCCTTATTGAGTGGTTTTACTCATGAGGCAAATCCATTAGGTACTGAAATAAAAATATTTTCTCCTGATACTATCATGGTGTCTCTATGGAGACAGCAAGAAGTAGTTTTGTCTTCTTCATATATTTTGAAAGACCAAGAGAGAAAATAAAATGCAATTACACAACATGCATAAACATGGATTTTTATGCCTTTTAATCATATCATATTCTATCATAAAACAAAACATCTTCTGCTTTTAAATCAAATACTAAAAAATGTAGCATAGTTAATTAACTGAAGAGAGCAGTCACATCAGAAAAATATCTCTGCTACGTCGTTTTAGGCTTTCACCTGGAAGGACTGAGAGATAATAATAAATAGGAAAATTCAGATTTTTACTTGTATGATAGAGATGATTGGAAAAAAATTTAAGCACAGTGTTAATTTAATGACACTCTGAACACTGTTTCTAATAGTAATGTGATTACTACATTTGTAAACATTTGGAGAAAAAAAAAAAAATTGAAGGGCCATAAATATTTTTCTTGAAGGGCAGGAGGCTTTGTTCAAGTAAATAAATAAATGTGGAAATGTAAATCTTGATGGTTGATGTCAAATATTTTTATTGCAAATTTATTCCTATCACTACCATATGTTCTTATGTTAAGCACAAAGTAATGTCATGAGCTAAGTGCTCATATTCTCTTTTAAGTGCAACTTCCATTCATAGCTTTTGTTTATAGGAGATAAAAAACATGAAAGAAGTTCTTTGTGTAATTCAGTCTGTCATTTTATTGAAAATATTTACCAGCAATTTTTACATTTTCAATACTTAAACTTCCCATAGATGGATTAATTTCTACAATTTCTTCTAGTAAAGAAATTGTCTCAGCTTTTTCTCCTTAATTTCTTAACCTTTTACTCCTTAAGCATTAGACTGTTGGATTTTAGAAGACGAACAATCTCTTTTTATTGCATCAAATGAATTTTTTTCCAAAAATCTTTGAGCAATTTTTGTTTCCTCTAAGACTGATATGGGAAAAATATTGTGAGAGAAAATATTTCTGTATACTGTTGAGTACTCAAAGCAAAAAAACCCCAACAGACTGTTCAATAAAACAGTGCCGTACTTGATTGGACACCATAAGTTCAAACTGAACACAGTAAGTCCAGTCCAGGTATTTGCTGACTGTCAGAGAGGAGGATCAACCTGGAAAAACAACCAGCTAAATGAAAAGTAACAAACACAAGTACGAATTCACCTAATTGATATCTTGAAACCTATCCTTTAATTCACATTAAATATCCGACTTTTGTGTTACACAGCCTTTCAGGTGGGGAAACCAAAACTGTCTTCACACTTTAGGAAAAAAACCCCATAAAACCTGAAAATATTATGAGGAGATCAGAGCTCTTTAACAAAGGTTCTCGGAAGTTGATCAAATAAATTTAGGAGCACAGAGGTTACCTTGCCATTCCACTTTCAAATCTATTAATGTCATTGACAATTGCCAAGCTGTAACACTTGTCTTTTTACCCTTTTTGTCAGGTTAGAGTGGTAACAGACCTCTTGGTTAAGTGCTTTTTGAGCTTACAGATTCACAATAGAAAAATGACTGAAACTAAACCCTCTAGTATAAAACACGTGATGTGCATGAACTTTGTAGAGTGAGATACAGAGAACAGAACAGGAAATTGCCTAAATTTAGTGGGGAAAAAAAAAAGTTCTATTTTCTTTTTAATAAAGCACAATGGAGTGTTACCTAAGACTGTGTCATGAAACTAAGACTCCATGTGTGTTCATGTATAGACATATGCATGAATATATATTGCATGTTCAGCCTAAAAGGCATGCCAAAATTTGGTTCTTTGAAAATGTATTCTCACTGCTAAAGATCATTTATTTATAAAAAAGAAATATGCAGCAGAATAGGAGCATGGGGAAACAATGTATATTGTTTCAGCTGCGTATAAGAAAGGATAGACTGAGTGCATTGTCTGGGATCCATTAAGATCTGACTGCATACCTATCTTTTTATTTCAGATTTTGTTCCCATTATACAGTAATGCCCCTTGATATGACAGTGACTTCTGTTGATGCAGAGGTTACATTTTCCATCCACAAGGTAGGAAAAGATAGTTGTGGAAGGAAAAAAAGACTTTTTGATGCTCCTGGTCCTGTGCAGATCTTTTTGGTTCTCAAGACCAATTGGGTGCACCCTGTCACACATTCAATGAGGCAATTCGTTATTTATAGAACAAATTCTGTCTGCCATCTTGCTATGAAAACACTATCTTAAGTACATTTCCTTGATAAAAATTTACTTGACAGAGAACACACTTCCAGAAAATGTAGACAGGTACTATAACAATCCACTGTTATAGTACGAGGTGTTTCAGTCAGGCTTTTGCCAGCTCCTTCATATCTTAGACTCTTTCATGGCTACTTTAAATACTGTTATGTAGGGGGAAATTTTCTGACTGTTTCCTGTCAAGATAATGTAAAAAAATCTTACAGAAGGGCCAGAAAAATGCAGAATCTGGTTCAAGATCAGGAGAAAGGTGAAGAAATGTGAGGAAGATTTCCTCGCTATGACAACTCTGAGTTATTAGTCCACCTCTACTTCCTATAAAAAAACCAATCCTCGTCATGCTGCAGTATTAGCAATCTGAGCTGTGTATAATGTCCCACTCATTCTAGCATGCTAGAAAGCTTCTATAGTTGAAGTAACACTTATCTTAGTGATGAAAGTCCCAAAGGTGCTACAGAAAAATAGCTTAGTACCGATGAGAAAGATCATAGGTGAGAATGGATTGCCCTTCAAACCTTTGCCAACTAATGCAGATAATGAAGCACAACAGAAGTCAATGTATTAATACCCATTAATGAAAAAGGATGAGGTTAACAAAAGAGAAGTGAATTTGTTTATAAGGAGAATACTGTCAGCTTAAACACTAGCTATTTCAGGGAATGGATGCAATTATGACTCTGGAAAGAGGCAGTTCTGAACACGGAATTAGGCAGAATGACTGAGTAGAAAGAAGGTGAAACAACATCTGCCAAAAAACAAACCCAGAATATATTGCCGACAGTTTTAGCTAATATAAACTGAGTTTCATTCTACTGAGAAGAGAGACCTGCATAAATAACAGGTGAACCAAAAAGGAATAAAACATATAGCAGCCCCATTTTCTGCATCTTTTAAAAGAAAAAGAAGGAAAGCCACAATAAAACTGATTTTTATTCTTATGGTGTCTCAGTTGGTCATAGCTAAATGTAGAAAACTATAAAAGGGATCAGTGAAAGCCACTGGGAAAACTGCACAAGACCAAGTTATTCCTTTGCTTTACACAGTATCTGGTACCTGAGTAAATATCTAGCCTGGTATGACTGAGAGCCTTTCATGTGAACAGGGACTAAAGAAATCATTGCATGAGTCAAACACTTCACACATGCACAGAGGAAAGTCTTGTAAGTTTGAACCTGCTACACAGAGCAGATGGCTAGTTTGCTACCATAACTGTGAAACTTTTTTGCTGTAGAAATAGCTGTCACACCAGAATATTTAGTCCTGTGTTTACATGAGAGCTGTACTGGTCCTTCATCCTAATTTTTTTTTCTAGATTTTTTAGTATTTTTCTAATATATTTGTTTCAGGTAAATTTTAGACTCATAGAATATATCAATTTGTAAGATATCTATAAGAATCATTGACTCCACCTTCATGCTCCTTGTAAAATGACCTAAAACTTAAACAAAACTAAACCATGGGAATAAAATCATCTAGATATTCTGGAACTCTGTCAGGCTTGGTGACCCCTTCTCTGGAGACCCTTGTTCCAGGCACTGATCACCCTCTCAGTGAAGAACTGTTTTCTAATATTATGCCTCAACTTCTCATGATGCAGCTTCATTTCATCTCCTTGTGACCTATCACTAGCCATCAGAGGTGGGAGATCAGCATCTTCCCCTCTGCTGCTTCCCTTGATGAGGTTGTAGACTGTGACGTGGTTGCTCTCAGCCTTCTCCAAGCTGAACGAACCAAGTGATCCCAGCCTCTCCTTGTAAGTTTAGTCTTTGAGACCTTTCACCACCTTTGTAGTCTTCTTTTAGATGCTTTCTAAAAGCTTCATACCCTTCACTTATTGTAGTGCCCAAAACTGCACACAAGACTTGAGGTGAGGCCACAGAGAAGACAAGTTGGACAATCACCACCTTCAATAAATCATTAAACATCTCTGCTTTGTCTTTGTCCCTGTTTTTAGGTGGACTAACCTCATCAAGTACTAAATCAGTGTTACCTCTAATCTTCCTTTTGCTGTTAAAACATGTCAAAAGCCCTCTTTTTTTGGCCTTCACAGTACTATCCAGGTTAAATTCTACTCAAGCTATGGTCTTGTGAACCTTCTTCTTACAGTGGCAAACAGCATCTCTGTAGTCCTTCTGTGTCACCTGTCCTGCTTACAATGTCCATAGACTTTCCTTTTTGACCTGAGTTTTAGCCTGGTTTAAGAAAGTTTACTGCAGCCTGTACCTCTTTAAAGCAAACAGGAGGTAGTGTGCTTTTGAAAGATGGGAGTGGGTATCTAAGTTTGCAAGGGGAAGAAATGCAAGCAGAGGAAAATCTTTAAGTATTGGATTAAAGTATCACCATGAAGTCATATTCTGCCATGTTCCCTCATAATGTTTTTTCTTTGTTTCATGAGTGGTCTCATTAGAATAATTTAATCTTCATGCATAGCAACTCATTGACTGCTAGGGATAAACATAATGAAGTCTAATCCTCGGGGAATGAGTGGCATAAACTGCACTGTCTGTGGAATGCTAAAACCATCTAGGTTAACAGAAAATGAACCATGTCAGAGTAGTATTCACTTAAGACAGACATTAATTATTTTAATAAGACAATAAAATTAGTTAAACTAGACTTGTTCTCCAAATTTAACTGTAAGCATATTGTCTTATTTAACAATTCGCCCCTCTCTTTGGACTATGTTTTCTTCCTCTCCTCTTTATCCAGGTCAAAACCAGGAAACATCTCAGATAGTTTTCCAAGCCTGTGTGGGGCTTTCCAAGCCATCTAAAAGAAGTCAAACGAGGAGAAAATGCTTATAATATATGCAGTGATATTCTCTTTTGTCTAAGTTTTCCTTGTGGTTTAAAATAGTAAGGATGATAGTCTAACCTCATAATATATAAGAAAAAGTAATAGTACCCAGGGAAGTTCCAAATGACAATATTCCATTTTCCCAGGCCAGAAAAAATTAGAATAGAATTTTTCAATTGTCCCTTTAAAACTAAGAGAAGCAAGATGCCTGATCTTATTCCATTGTGATTATATGTTCTTTTCAAGGACAATATCCATGGTGTATGTGGTGTCTTTCATGAATTTCAGATGGGTCTGGGAGAAGCTTTGTCTAGAAACAGTTGCCATAGAAAAGAAATACACTCATTAAGCACATCTTTTTTTCTTTTCTCAGATATGATCATTTATTTACCACTTCTACTCCCCCCACCCTTCACCCAACTGTGGCACACTTTCTGTGACCTTCAGGATTCATGCATGCAGCCCAGAGCACATACCGGAATGTGAGGGAAACTCATCCGCTTCTGGTAAATTCTCTGGGCTACACAGCTCGAACAAGGGCCCATTGTGTTTCTCTTTTGACATAGTAGGTAATGTGTTAGGTATCCAAAACACATGGTGTATTTTAGTGTTTCCATAGCTCAATTGGCTACGTCATGGACTTTGTCGTTAACAGTAAGTAGCCTCATGTTTCCTTGAGAAAGGATGAAGTGAAATGCAGTTAAATATTTGTTTATAACATCCTAAGTAGTCTTTGCACCTACTGGTATTTACAACAGACACTGCTAAAGGCAAAAAAAAAAAGAATTGCTTTACTTTTTAAAAGATGCTTATGTATCTTTTCTAGAGTTCTAGAGTACGGATCATTCCTGTATATGAACAGCTGGTAGACATCTGGTCTCACTGAAGCTACAACTCCCTTATTTGTAACTCAATAGGATGTTACAGTTCAAAATACGGTCTTACATTCTGCAACCAATGTATCACAAATATACAGAATCTCCTAAAGAAGACAAATAAATACACTAACCTTTTTTCTGGTATTTGACTGTCACCAGACACAATACTCATAAGTTGATTTCAGATACTGATTCACAACTTTCTTCTCATTTACTCCCCAGGACAAATAAACTTCCTCTCTACCCAAGATACTTGATTTGTTTAATAATGTGCTGCTAGTTTTATTATTAACTTAGTTCAGTATTTTACTTCAAATGTATAAATAGGAAATGATGTAACAACTTCTAGTGAAAACAAATTCTTAATTATACCTGTAATTTAAGAACTGGACTAAAGGTCCAATCCAGCTTAAAATATTCCATGTCTCTATGATTCCGGTTGAAAATATAAACCCCTAGTGGTTAGAGTTAAATTATTCAATAACTTTTGAGAATATGCAACTTTTTTGGCTGTGGCTTATATGGACCCCAGTTCCCAGAGAGAAAATTTGTCCATATTTCACAGCACATTTTTAGCATGCCTTTTGATGAGCAATTTCCAGTCGTGCTGTTGCTGTTCGACTTATTTCATTTTCTGTGGTGTCTCCCAGTATGACAACTTACTGTAACTCTCAGTAAGACTGATTCTAAGAAAGAGAGAGATGGTTCACTTCCAGTCACCGAAGTTATTTTCTTCTTCTACCTTTCCCAGCCAACTCTTCTGTTAGCAGAATTTTCTCTCAGCAGGCAGCTGCCAGTGCTGTTGCTTAAGTGTTTTTGCTGGTGTGTGCTCTCATTGAGGCATTGCCAAAAAAATTTCTTGATGCTCCCTGTTTGGATATTTTGGTCTTTTCAATGCCACTGCACAGCAAAATAGCTAAAACCTGACCTTTCTTTTTTACAGAGGTTGTAGTATTTTTTTACAGAGATACCGCAGTATCCCAGACTTGTGTACAGAAATTGCAGAAACTCTACATGAATTTCCTGTTGTTCATTCTTTTTTTACTCCAAATAGTTTGTCATCTTTGTTGATTCTGGATTTAATGTAGCACTTTTGTCTGCCACTCCATCACCAAGCACACAGACTTGTATATTTCTCATGTCTCTTTTAAAGAAACAGCCCTTCCTTCTTCTGAAGTTTTAAATTTGGAAATTAACATGGAAGAAGTAGTAAAGTTTTCAGTAGAAAGAAAATTAGAATAAGTGTCATGACTGTGGGCTGATATATATATATAGTGTGAAGAAGAGCTTTTAAATGGTGTTCTAGTCCTGCTGAGCCCCCATTATTTCTCCAATTTACACAAAGTAAAATCTCAGTCCTTTCTCAAGTTCCTGGTATACTGGCTTTCTCAGCTGCATTTAATTTTACCTGATAAAGACTGTTTTGTGATTTTTTTTCCTACACAATGTAAAGAATTTTCAATGCATATCTGCTGGCATATTTTCTATAAATATGGGTTGCCATTTTCTAGTAGTTATAATCATAAAACCTGCTCTTTAACTGGAAGGGAAAAAACCCCCAAAAACTAACTGAATGAAAAAATCCAATAAAAATTTAGATAACTTTTTTCATTTTTTCAGTTGAGAAGCTTACACTATCTAAATTTTGAAAAGTAGAAATTCACAGTTTTGGTCCTGTTCAAGGATACAACATCTATTGAGATTTGAAAAGTCAAGACCTTTGGAAAAATCTGAGATGAAACTAGATTCTTTGTCTCACAAAGTCAAAAGTGATTTTTTTTTTCTCCTGAAAGTTGTATTTTATAGAATCTACTGTAAACCAAGTAATGTAGTGATATTATTAATACAGCTGGTTATTCATTGTACTTTTTGTGTTTCATATTTAGAAATATGAAAGGGTTGCTATTTTTTCAGAAGATTTGTCTACTTCTCTTTTAATGAGAATATTGATTCAGTGATTCAAGTTGTCTCATGCAGATGTAAATGTGTTTCATTCACAGGTCTGACTAGAGTCACTCACATGTTGATGAAATGTTGGTGGAAATCATTCTGAAGTATTTTTTGGATGTTATTTGGACTGGTTTTTTTGTAGGATACCAGTATATTTGCATCATTTAAAATAATTTCTGGTCAGTTTTTTATCTAGACATTCCCTAAATCATCTCTTTCTCCTGATCACCAAGGCTTTGGATTCAATGTTACTCATTTCTTAGCCTGGGCTCCAGGTTTTTCACTATATTTAATGTTTAGCAAATCAAAGTCCCTCTTTTAGGAACTCTGACTGAATATTCTGTAGCAACTTCACAGTCTTTCTGGAACATAATTACAGTGAATTAAAAGACCTTCAAGGATTGTTCTAAAATCTTGCGTCTTTCTTAGCTAAATTCCCCACTCCAATGTTTGCCTGCACAAACCTAACCTTTTCAGATATTCCAGAGAAGCATTTTGGCAATTATTTTGTTGAATAATTCTGAAAAATTATCTTTGCCAGGGTAAGAATGAGGGTCACCTGTTATCCTCTGAGAATTCTTGCATTCCTAAGCATATGGCACTGTCAAACTCACTTCTGCTAGCTCCAGAGGATGCCAAAACCAATAATATGGTGTCACTGTCAGTGCCATTTCCTTAGGTACTTGCTACTGTGCAGCTCATCACAGGTTTTTCTGCAATCTTCTAATGAAACCCACTAAAGACATGCAAAGGAATAGAGTTTAACCAGAGAGACCATGCTTTAATTAACAGCTTGTTATAAAACATTTTGAAAATTTCATGTATTCATTTAAATGTGGGGGTTTTGTGTATCTTCTTTGTATCAAGATACATTTAGATAATGTCCAGCATCATACTGTAGACAGGGTCCCTGACAGCAACAAGTTTTTGTTATTCAGTGTTAGAACTTCAGCCTGAGCATTCTGACATTTGATATGGAGATGAGATGTAAAGTTCTGATGGGCAATTGTGATTGATCAGAGTTCCATAGCAGTGGTACAGAAACTTAGAGGTTTTTCCAACTATAATTCAGTGACAGGTGTTGCAATTTATTTTCCCCCTGTGCCACTATCAATGGAATATGCCAAATCGTTTGTGATGGAATACATATGAAATGGTGTAAGATACATGTGTAATAGACCTTACAGAGAGACAAATGTGAATTTGTTTTAAAAGAGGAGGGACTGGGAAAAGTTTCATTCTTAATTTTACAAATAATACACTAATTGTATATATTTTTCCTACCTTCTCTTCTCTTTTTCTGATGGAAGAAGAATTGTTTTTGACCAGCAACAGTGCAGATTACTGTTGTGGTGTCACAAGAAGGATATATCTCAGAAAACAAGCTTAATATGGCTAAAATATTTTTCCCCAGTATTTACTGAATAAATATCTAGCTTAAGATAACTAGCTTAAGACTAACTTTTAGATATTTAAGAATTTACAGGACAATATCATAAATCTCAATTTTATTGGACCTTCTCTGGATACATAATTTTTAAAAGACATGGTAAATTTTTTCATTGAAGAATGTTAGAAAAGTTGACATTCTTTTTCCTAACAAGACAGCATTATACTTCAAGTAATATCCTTGCAAGAAGCTGTCATGTCAATCTGTGCTGTATGTGAGAGGTGAAGATAGGACTCAAAAGGGAAAATTTAGTAATCAATGACAAGTCAAATACAGAACAAAAATAATCTAATTCCTCATGACATATATTTATTTCCTGCCAACTCGCATCCGGATTCATCCTAGATCAGCTTCATTCACCTCTAACAGAGCTATCACAATTCAGGAAAAAAAATTGCATAAATGATGTGTCTATTGAAATATGGAGGCTACAGGATTAGTCATTTAATGACAGCTTTAAAATATATTTTCTGTTGAACACCATATGTTTTTAATACTTTTAGTTGAACTACATTTATGAAGTTTTTCTGGTGAAATCACTTAATATGTGCAAAATATTTATTGAATAAAAACCTGGGATTAACATTAATATTCAGGTACTCATTGTGAGAAGGACTAACTGTAGGAAATTAGACATTTTCCATACACTCATATAATAGTCACTATAAATGGGACAGTTATATGACAAGGCTACTTTTGTAGTTACCAGGACAACAAAGCTGAAGTTACAGATTCAGACAATGAAGTTAGTTTAATTCACAATGGTAAGATTTTTATTCTTTATAATTGAGGTCACAAGGGCAAGAATTGTGACACACTACGCTGAAGGGTGTGGGATCTCTCGGTTCCCGGGCTGATAACCCTCCGAGAACGTTGTCAAAGTCCTCCTCCCGAGCCCCGGGGCCAGAAGAGAGAGTCAGGATGAGTCTGTTTCTTTCTCAGAAGTTGTTTATTGTCTCTTATCTAAGTACTTCCTTCTCACCTGGCGTGGGTGCTAGCTACAGCGCTGATTGTGGCTAACTGACCAACTCGAAGGCAGTCTTAATCTTTTATACTAAATGTTACATGGAATATGTTTATAATAATATACCAATACCTATCACCTATGTTAGACAGTGCGACTCTACACTAAACCAATCCAAAAGTGCCACCACCACACCAGAAGATGGAGGACAAGAAGAAGGAGAAGGACAGGGACACACCCAAATCCCTCCATCTTGCCTCCTTGAACCTCCTTTATGAACCCCAAAATTCTACATTATCACCCAGTGATAAGCTAATTATTACTCTAATCACACACCTGTGACTGGTAATTCTTCATATAAGGTTGGTAATTGCTCCCATGGGCTAAAATCGAGGCCACTGGTATTTTTGACTTTGTGCCTGGGTCCCAGGACCCCCTGCCGGGGTCCCAGACCACCCAGGGCAGCTAGAGAGATGTCCTGGGTTCCAACAGGGATCCATGATCAGTTCTTGCTCACCTACTGTTGTATTTTTCTGAGGCTGTTCAAATACCAAAACTTATACAAATTGACATAAATAAAGACGGCTTTTATTGGTTATAAAATGTCCATAACATGAAATATGATTTATAAAAATCCCTATTTTGAAATTAGATTGACATTCTCATGCCTATGTGTGCTAGGAAATGTTGGTTTAATGTTTAAATTCTGTTACAAACCATGTGCTTTAATTTGAATCTACGTTGCATTCAGTTTAGTCTATCATCTTCCATAAACTTCATCCTGAAGCTGAAGATATTTGTTCGTGAATGTTCAGTTTCCAAACATTTATTTTACAAGCTTCCCGTATTTAATCCAAAGAAACAGTAATGTAAATTTAACCCTAACTAAGTCATTAAAAAATAAGTCAGTTTTAAATCAGTTTGATAAGAGACTATCCAAAGTACTGGGTCTCAGTGATATGTTTGGTATTGACAATATATGCATATAGTTATCTAAACCTCTATCAGCAAAGAATATACCTATTTTTACAAGAAATTTTTTTTGAACTTGTTTTGTGATCTTACTGATGGAAATACTGGTGTGAGAAGTGCCTGTACATATTTTTTTCACTTTGACAATTAAGAGAAGGTATTGTTCCATGTAAAACAGTGTAAATATTATTTCCATGTGGATAAAAGAATATGAGTGTCTATATGTCCCAAGAAAATAAAGTCCATGCTTCTTCCAATTAATTTTTAAACTTCACTTGGATTCAAGGCCTTTTAAAATATTATTTCAAAGACTTCTCACAATTTTACTATGAAGACATTCAAGTAGATAACCCGGGGGGTTGGGGGGGATTTTTTAGATCTGTACACATTTCCTCCTTTTAGTTTTTTCAGAGTAACTAACATTGAACTATGATTCACAAAATCTGATACTGGTACTGGTTTTTCTGACAAATTTTGCCAAACCCTGACATTTTCTTCTTTCCTCCACTATTTTTCAGTTCTTTCCCATTTTCCATGATCCATATAAAATAAGCTAGCATCAAAGAAAATCAAGAAATGAAAAGCTCTTTTGACTGCCAGTGGTAGCTGCTGAGACAAATTTTTTTTTCTACATATTTTTTCATGTCTAAGACTCTAGGAACTGCAGGAGATATTGTCTATGGTCACCCCACTCCATATTCAGCTCTCTACTCTCTGTCTGCAGATAGAACTGGTACCATAACATTGCCTAGAAATATATTTTAAGGAATTTTTGTGTCCCTGCTCTCCGTAGTTTTCCTCCTGTTTCTTCCAACAGTATGAAGCTTCAGATTGTTCAGACTGAAGAGTGCTTTTCACATATAAAGTGCTCATATAGTACCCAAATATGAAAATTAACGTGTGTGGTTGTGGCTTTCCACTGTTGCAGTGTAACTCACATCCAATACTAAAAACTATTTGATCCAATACCAGAAACTATTTTTTCGTCTTTTTTTTTCCCCCCTCTTTTCTTCAAAAAAAGAGAACATGGTTATGAAGTGACTTATAATGATTGCTTATGAAGATGTGGTGTCTATGATTCTTGCTCTCTTTATAGTCATTGACTAGACAAAAATTTTGAAACTCTTATGCAAAAACAAAAGTATCCTTTCTTGCAAATTCTCCACTTCTGTATTTACCTTTCTTCTTAATTTTCCAGTTTCATGCTTAGATTTTTATTTTTCTTAATGTATTTTGGAATAGAATGAGATGGACCAAGAATGTGATATTAGATGGAAAAAACACTTTCTTATTTTTCTTAAGTCAGCAAACCTGAGTGTGACAGTGGTCAAGCTTAACAAGAATAAAACTGGATAAAATTGAGCTCTTTAAAAGTAATCTTTCTCTTTTTTTTTCCTATGTGATAAGCTCCAACTCAGACTCCTAAGTAGAAGGCAGTGAGCAAATAGGAAGTGGACAGATAAAGATGCCCTTCTATCTCAGCAGAAACTTGCTGATGAGGCATGCCTTGTATCTTCTAGCTACTGAATTTTTATGTATATTTATACTTGTGCATCATCTTATTTCTACAGCATGCTGTCAACTTTGTCACATGAAATGAAAAGGAGGTTAACGTACACATTTTTTAGTCCCATACAAAATAGTCTGTCATAGTTACCCTCATGCTGAAGAATTCTGAGAAACAGCAGAAAATATATTTTGATTGTTAAATTGTTGAAGACAGAAACTATCTTTCAGGGTATATAGATACTATATCTTGGAGGCCTCAGAGTAGACATACAACAAGTAGGAAAAAAACCCTAAAACAACCCACACTACAAACATGTGGACCTTTATGCTAAATATATATATATATATATATATATATATATATTGCTTGTGGCAATGTGTCTTGCTTCAAGACTAAGATCTTCAGAGTTTGGATTATATTTCATATGGCTTGTATACTATAACATCTATAGTCCTGGTGAATAATGAAAAGTGATGTAACTAGTAGAAAGTTTTTTGGCACTCTGGTTAGATAGTTTTTCAACAGTTCATTAGGAAATATCATGTACTCTACTCTAGGAATGTTTGCAATTATGCAGATCTGTTAAAAATAGCTTTAATTTAAAGTGTTTATCCGGTTTTCTCTTAAAATAACCAAGCAATTCTTTTCAAACTGTACCTGTTTTTTAAATCAAACTCTCTAGCACTGAAAATTTTATGAGGATGTGTTTGAAGACACCACACCTTTGACTCTTCACTGCTTGAAAATCAAAGGTACCATTGTCCTGGGCTTAGCTAGGAAAGTTGATTTTATTCCTAGCAGCTGGTACAATTCTGTGTTTTGGATTTAGGATGATAATAATATTGATAACACACTGATGTTTTAGTTGTTGCTGAGCAACACTTGCCCTAAGTCAGGGACTTTTCAGTTTCCCTTGCTCTGACAGTGAACAAGTGCAAAAAAATCTGGAAGAGAGCATGGCCAGGAAAGCTGACCCAAACTGGCCCAAAGGATATTCCACACCACAGAACATTATGTCCAATATATAAACTGAAGGAAGTTGGCTAGAAGAGGCCATTTGCCTCTCAGGGACAGGCTGGGCATCAGTCAGCAGGTGGTGAACAATGGTATTGTGCATCACTCCTCCCTTTTTTGTTATCTCCCTTTCCATCATAATTGTATTGTTATTATTTCTATGGTTATTATTTTTTTTTCTTTTTTTCAACTGTTCAACTGATTTTATCTCAACCCACAGGTTTTATCTTTTTTCTGATTCTCATCCCTATCCCACTAGGAGAGGGGAGAGGAGGGGAGGAGTGCAGGAGTGAGCAAACAGCTGTGTGGTGATTAGTTGGTAGCTACGGTTATACCAAAACACCCAGAAGGCCAAGACTGAAAAGTATCTTGCAACTGACAAATCTTGCCCTTTTTGATTAAATAAGCAGTGACACTCTTCAGTCATCTTTGGGCCATTGTATCGTGACGAACACTCAGCTCTTTCTGAGGAGTGGTGTAAAAATTAGAGTTGACAAAGACTGTACTTTGATATGAACATCTGTAGATACCTCTCCTGGTAATGGCTGTAAATTTGTTGTAAAACTTTCCTTAAAACAGCACAAGAAAGCCTTTGATAGACATTTTTCCCTAAAAATTTTGCTTTCCAGATTCAATTTCAAAAATAAAACATTTGTATTCCTACAAAGGTTCTAATATAAGAGGCACTTATTTTCAAAGCTTAACAACCCTGAGTTTGATTACTTTGTGTTCTCCATACAAGATAAAAAGCTGGATTTAGATTATTTTCTGTTTCTTCACCTTTAATGTAAAAGGTATTCCTTTGCTTCAGCATTGGACAAAAATTTCTGAGTGGGTCATCTGAAGTTTTTTAATGAAATCTTTGTTTCCTTATCTGCTCTTACTTAAAGTGAAGTCTCCTGCCTAAATTTACAAATAGATTCTAAATTTAACCTTTATGTCAGAGAACGATCTGCAAGAGTCTAAGACATTTTCATCTATTTTTTTTCTAACTGAATTTTTGATTTTTATAGATTTTTTGCTGTTTCTATTGCTTATGGTAATTCTGCTGCTTTTTGGAATAAAGCAAATATCCCCTGTTTATTTTAAGAATGATTCACTTCAAACATATTGCTGATTTCACCAAAAAGGTATTAAGAGTTTGTTTTATAGCACTTTCCAAGGGCATGGTACACCCTAGCTCTTTTTAATTCTGCAGCATTTGATATGTATTGCAGAAAAATGACACTCATTCTTTTATGAAAATATAGTTGGCCAGCAGTACTTGCCATCAGCTTTTGGAGGTTTCCGAATATGCTGTGCACGTCTTGTGAACTTTTGTGTCACATTTGTCAAGTTAGCCAAAGGTGTCTTACTCTTCTGACCTTTGAAACGGAGGTAAAATGGAAACTGTGCCATTTGTTTCCTCATGTTGTCAGAGATGGCCTCAAATACAAACATTAAACTTCCAAAATATTCTGTGGGTTGTTTGTTGTTGTTGGGTTTTTTTTTCTAATTAGAGTTTTCCAATTGTAATGTGGTGGTTTATGCATAAAAGGACACTTTTGAGAAACTAAAGTCCATTTGTATCGTAGTGTAATCTAAGAAGTTTCTTTCTAGCATTCAACTTGAATGTTGAGAAGTGTGCTTTTCTTCACATCTTGGTTTTCCTTGGTTGATCCTGGTTTGCATCCAGATGCAAACAGAGGAAACAGATATATGAAAAAATCTAGAAATCTCCAGGTTTTCTGTTCTGAAAACCCTTCTGTTTAATTTTTCAACATAAAAATGTTCTATTATAGTTTTCATTATTTTGGACACATTTCACTCTTTTACAAGAAGATGGATATGCTAATTTATTTCCTTTTATAACTGGGTAGGTGATGTCAGTCTGATGATTTTGCTAGAAAATGCCAGTGGGAACTGAGGCACATTTTATTGTTAAAGAAACTGTGACGGCTGCTTCCCACGCTACTACTTTTATGTGGTTGCTGACTTTACTTTCCTGTGTGCTTCCTATCAAGTGATAATGCCCTGGTAGCTAAATTTCTTCTGGCGTTCTTTAAAATGAATAAAGGCATTAGGTTATTCACCTCCCAGTCCTCTGTTATCAAGGTGCTACTGGAGCAGTTTTATGTTGAAACTCTTGGACTGACAGTTCTAGAGAAAAGCCCAGCCTTTCTACCCTTTTCCTACATCTGGATGAAACCAGTTTCAAAGAGGTGGTGCCATGACTATACTGACTGAAACAGAGCAGGGTAATATTTCACCTTGGTGCCAAAGGATAATTGTGAGGAAGCTGACTGGAAGGTACAAAGAGCAAGAAAACCTGAGCACTAATGGGATGAGTGAAAGAACTGGTCAGTGACATCTCCTCAATGATCCTGACCACGGCTCACAGGTTGTTTGAGATGTAGAAGCTCTTCAAATAAAAATGGTTTATTTGTTATTCTGCATCACATTCAGGCAGATTATGGAAATAAATAGGGAGCAAGAAAACTGAGAGTTCTTCAGCAGTCATATCAATTCAGGTTTTCCTTGCTGCATTTCAACGTTTTCTTTCCCACGATACTGTTTTTGCTCATCAGGGCTCTGTGTTTTTTAGATATCTTTTTTTTTCTTCATCTTATATTGATCCTTTAGGAAATGATGTTGTTTTCTTACAAATATTTTATCTACTATGACTTCAGTTTAATATTTAACTGGTTTTAAAGAAAACATTTCTTTTATTGCTTGGAGCCTACCATGGACATCTTAGAGCTGGATATTTTAGTGAATATTGCTGTTCTGCAGCAATTCAATGTTTGTATTCAAAAGTCTTTGTCTTAGCACCTTTTAGAAAGCTGTTTCAAAATATACCTGCTGGGAAAAAACTTTATCTAAAGATGTTTTGAATTGTTGAAGGAGAACTCAGAGATTCTTTGTGAAAGGTACTACAGGATTGTACTGTAGGGATGCTGTAACTGTGTTGGACGTCTGAATGTCCTTTGCAAGTCCCATTTCAGAATGAAATTATGATTTTTCTCCTTTTCTTTTACTAATACTTAGACATTTCAGCTTGTATTTGAGTAGGGACTTCAAGCTGCTGTGTGTATTTAGGTAACAAAAGCAGGTAAATTGCGCATTTTTAGGACTAAAGAACTATATCTGTAGAAGTGCAAAACCAAGTTTATTTTAACAGAGACAGAAGACACTAACTACCATGCATCAAGATGTAAATTTCAATTATCTTTTTATTATTCCAAATTCTCGAAATCGAGCATTTGTTTATTTTCTTCAAGCTGTTATCAGGTAAAAATTTTTCCATCATCTATTTCAGAATTAGTTTTTTCTGCTTATTGTGTCCATCTTTTGCCTAAAACATCATTTTTAAAAATATTTACGTGGAATTTAGATGTGTGCTTATTCACTTCTTGAACATAATGATTTACAGACAAACACACTTGAATGATTCGCCTTTCAATCTTCATTTTAGGAGGTAAATTTACTTCCTGCATCTTCTCAGTTGACAAGTGATTTTTTTATCTTGCACAAATAATACTGAAATTAAATCATAAAGGACCATCACTGTTTAGGTATATATATACAGATTTAAAAATATATGTATTAATTAACACATTTTGGAAAATAAGGGAAATCTATAATGTTGTTTTATTTTGAAGGACTTATTAGTGATCTGAGAAAAAAACCTGGGACACTGTAGGCATTGATATGAAGATTTTTGTATCCTAATAAAGATTACAGAGAGGAGCTAGATTTAAGAGCGCTGGAACAAAGCATTGCCATATTTGTTTCAAGGTATTGAGTAAGATCTCTTTCAGCTGAGCAAATATTTTTTTCATCTTGAGCTCCACTGTAAATATTTACATTATTCCTACAACATAATTGTTATCCACATTTTGAAAAATAATTGTGTTGCTTTCTGAGAAATGAGTTTGTGAGTTTCAAGATATGTAGGTGGGAAATACCGTTTAGGACTCATCTATATAACAACTCTTCTCACAGTATGTTATCACTGACATATGCTGGTATTTCATACCAAAATAATTTGAATTTAACAGCTAAAAGCTGAGGCTAATTAAATACCAGGTCTCTATCCATTGCATACAGGTGTTACTGTCAGCAGAATGCTAGATAGCTGTAGCATCGCTTTATCTTTTGATCTACTATTAAGGCTACTAATTAATTAAATCATCATATTTAAATTATAAAAATTACGTCCAAAATAGTATCAAGAGATTAATCTAAATTCCCATTAACAGAGGAAAGAACATTTTCTCAGTGGTATGAAGTCTTGCAAAATGGAAAATTGCTGTTTCCAATATATGATCTGTGAAATTCAACCATAAGAGAATTGATACATGAATTTTTACAAATAGGGTGGCTTCATAAATAAATCTCTATTTATTAATCTCGTGGTGTATGGAATTCTTGCCTGAATGAGTGCACAAAGACTGAGTGGAAAATTTTGAAGTCTCTTTCACTATCCAATATCAAGCATTTCTATTTTGAGCACTTGAATTTCTATTCTAGCAGAAAATGCTCTTGCAAATTCTCATATTAAACATGTACTTTCACTATTTATACTACCCTGTGTTTAGCCTTTAACTTAAACAATCCTTTTCAAATATCCATCACCCAGGGTTGCCTTCCCTTCTGCCTTTCCTGATCTCTTTCAAATGTCCTTTTATCCACTAGGTTCAGCAGCCAGCTTTGTTGTCCTCACCTGCTGCTTTCACTGCAGAGACTCAACTGCAGTGCTTTGTGGAAGCTCCTTCTCCCACCTGCAACCATCAGCAGGAAATGTTACTGAAAAGGATTCTAAAGTCTCACTTATTTTGCATATATAACCTGAAGAGAAATTCTTAACTGCTAAGGAAAAAAGTATTTGTTGTTTTTATTTCAACAATATTATCTTCTCTGAGGTCTTCTGGATAATCTGAAATATTGCTCTGTATATGAGGCTAAAACGAATGGATGGTGGGATGGTGGTGGTGTTTAGTTGTGAGTTTGGGTCTTGTGTGGGATTGCTTTGAAAAAGAAAGTAATTTTGCTTTCCGGTTTCAGTTTGTGTAAGTATATCCAAATTAAAGTACGACTGTAATCACTCAAGAACTTCTAGATCTCAGTTTTCATATGTGACTACATGTGCTTGGGGTTGTCTATTTGGGTCTTCGTTTACTGTACAAAATCACAGAATTGTAAAATTCTTCAGGTTGGAAAAGGTCCTCATGATCATCGAGTCAAACTGTTCACCCAGCACAACCAGGTCCAGCACTAAACCATATTCCAAGTGCCACATCTACATCTTTTAAATTTTTCCAGGGATGGTGAGTCCACCACTTTCCTGGACAGTCTGTTCCAATGCTTGACAGCCCATTTGGTGAAGAAATTTTTTGTAATATCTAAACTAAACTTTCCTGTGTGCAACTTGAGGCCATTCTCTCTTGCTTGTTAATGAGAAGAGACACTTCACTACAATCTTGTTTCACATAGTTGTAGAGAGTGATAAGGTCCTCTTGATTCTCCTTTTCTCCCAGCTAAACAACCTCAGAACTCTTAGCCACTCCTCCTAAGTCTTGTTCTCCAGACCCTTCCTCGACTTCGTTGCCCTTCTCTGGACACACTCCAATACCTCAATATCTCTTTTGTAGTGAGAGGCCCAGAACTGTACACAGGTTTCAAGGTGTGGCCTGGAAAAGGGGACAATCACTGTCCTGGTCCTGCTGGCCACATTATTGCTGATACAGGCCAGGATGCTCTTGGCCTTCTTGGCCACCTGGGCACATGTGGATCATGTTGAGCTGCTGTCACCAGCACCCCCAGGTACTTTTCCACTGGGCCACTTTCCAGCCACTCTGCCCCCAGCCTGTAGTGCTGCCTGGGGTTGTGACCCAGCTGCAGGACCCATCACTTGCCCTTTCGAACCTCATACAATTGGCTTTGACCCATTGATCCAGCCTGTCCAGATCCCTCTGCAGAGCCTTCCTAGATAGAAAGTACACTCCACCTGCTCATCCAGGTCATTGATAAAGATATTAATCTTGATTGGCCCCAACACTGAGCTCTAGGAATACCACTTGTGACAGGCCACAAACTGGATTTAACTCCATTTACCACCATTCTCTAAGCCTGGTAATCCAGCCATTTTTTTTCCTTACAAACAGTACACTTGTTCAAGCCATGAGCAGCCACTTTTCCCAGGAAAACCCAATTCGATATAGTGTTGAAGATTTTTACTAGAGTCCTGCTAGACTACATCCTTAGCCTTTCCCTCATCCACTAATGAGTTCACCTTGCTATAGAAGGGGATCAGGTTGGTCAAGCAAGACCTGCCTTTCATAAGCTCATCTTGCCTTAGTCTGATCCTCTGGTTGTCCTGTCTGTGCTGTGTGATGACACTCAAAATGATCAGCTCTATGACCTTCCCTAACACCAAAGGTCAGGCTGACAGGACTGTGGTTCCCTGGATCCTCTGTCCAGTGCTTCTTGTAGATAGGTGTTACATTTGTGAACTTCCAGTCACCTGAGAAGTTAGACAGGACTGCTGACAAATTATGAAAAATGTCTTGGTGAGCACTTCCCTCAGTACCCCTGCGTAATCCTATCTGGTCCCATAGACCAAGTGGTGTTAGCAGGCCACTGAGTATTTCCTGTGGATTATGGGGGCTTCATTCTGTTCCTGTCTTTTGGCTCAGGGAGCTGTTACCCAGACAATAACTTGTCTTGCTGTTAAAGACTGAGGCAAAGAAGGAATTAAGCACCTCAGCCTTTTCTTCATTATTTGCCACTATGTGTCCCCCCGCATCCAAACAAGGATGGAGATTTTCCTTAGTCCTCCTTTTGTCACTCATGTTTATATAAACATTTTTTTTGTTTTTTTACAGCAATAGACAGATTAATTTCTGGTTGGGGTTTTGGCTTTCTAATTTTTTCCCCTGAATTACCTAATGAAATCCTAGTTGCCATCCAATTCTTCCAAAGGTTAAAAACTCTCATTTTCTTTCTGAGTTCCAGCCACAGCTCTCTGTTCAGCCAGGGTACTTTTCCTCACCATTGGCTCATCCTTCAGTACGTGGGGATGCCCTGCTTCTGTGCTTTTCATATTACTTTCACGAAGAATGCCCAGCCTTACTGTACGACTATGCCTCTTAGGAGTGCCTCCGAAGGGACTCCTCCAACCAGTCAGCCAAAGTCTACCCTTCTGAAGGCCAAGGTGGTAGGTCTGCGCACCCTTCTCCTAACTTCTCTGAGAATCAAAAACTATCAACTCATTATCACAGAGCCCAAGATGGCCTTCAGCCATCACATCACCCACCACGCTCTCTGTTCAACGATAGTCAAGTGGGCATCTGCCCTAGATGCCTCACTTACCAGCTGTGTCAGAAAGTTATCTTCCAAGCACTACAGGAAGCTCTTAAACTGTTTCTTCTCTGCTGTACTTTATTTCCAGCAGATATCTCATAAGTTGAAGTTCCCCATGGTGATGCTTCTCCCAGCTGCTTGTAGAATATTTCATCTGTTTCTTCATTATGGTTGAGTGGGCTATAAGAGCCTCCCACCAGGATATCCATGGCATTGTCCTTCCCCTGATTCTTACCCATAAATTCTCAATTCTATGCACAAGGTATCCTACCCTATTTCTGTGATGGCAGCTATGTCATAGTCTTCCTGCTGCACAATGGTTTCCAGCTCCTCCTGTCTGTTGCCCATACACAAGTATCAGAGTAGATGCATTTCAGCTAGGCTATTAATCCTGCCACCTTCTTTGTGGGGGAACCCCCTAATTCCTAGATAGAATTTCCTAATGATGGATAACACTTTTGCTACAGAATAATTGTTTGCTCCTAAGGTTTAATTTAAATGGCACAGTGCACAGATTTTATCTCCAGCTATGTGTCTCTACTTCAAAGGAAAATAGTTCACAGGAGTTGAAACCTGACAATCTAAAAACATATTGAGAGAATTCTGTCGATGAGTAATCTAGCAGGCAGCAGCTGGGCTTATTCAATCAGCACTGTCATCTCTGATCTCATACCTCACAAACCACTTTCATCAGACAAAATTTCAGTTCTTTTCCTGTTGTGATTTCCTGTGAACACTGTTATTGTGAAATAGTTGTACAGTGCTTAAACATCTTGATCTTAGTGCAAGAAGGCCTTGTTCCTTGTACTTGATCACCTGAAGCTTTGAGTTTTAGTTCCTTGTAATCAGTTGTAGGCACTTTGAATTTGTGTGTTCTGTTTTGTACCTGAATGGCCTCTTTTCTCTCTGAGTAATGTGCATGACTGTTATGCTGCAAATATGGAAGTAATTCTTTGCTCTACTGTTAATTGATGTAGAGTAACATAAACCTTCAGAGTACATCATTTGGAAAATTTATTTGCTTTAGAATCTTAATTTTTTTCTTCAAAACACCATTTCTCTTGTACCTAGAGATATGTATTGTAGTTCTCTTTGCTTCCTTTTGAAATCAGTATCAGCAGGAGTGTCAGAATGAGGACCGTCATTATCTAGATTTCTCTTCATAGCCTGCTGTCTGATTATAGATAACAGAAGTAAACATCCACTTAATTACCAAGTATATTGCAGTTAAAACTGTCTGGTAACTATAGTTATAAATAGATTCTACCATATATTTTCATTCATATTCATCACCCCTTTTGTTTGCTTATTGATAAACACTTGGTTGTATAAATTTATTTGCAAGCATGTTTGTGATAAGTACAAATGTTGCACATGGGAACCTAAATAAATATTTATAAGATATGAGACTTTGGAAAAGAGCTTTCATGACCACTTAAGATTCACCTCTTTCTCCACAATCAACTTTTATTTTTTTTAATGCTGTAAAATACTGCTGCTGAGGTAGCTTCATTGTTATTATGCATGTCTTTCAAGTCAAAAATGTAGTTTAAAACTGTCACCACTCTCCCCCTCCTACTATAATTCTTCTTTTTCTATCTCCCTTACCTAGTTCAAACAACCTTAAGAAATTTTACTATAAATCAGAAAACAAAACAAAACAAAAGATCTGATTTGAACAAAGCACGTGATTGCCTTTTATTTTTTTAATCCACAATCTGAAAATTAAAGGTCATGCAGCATAAAAAGTGTCTTTGAGAGAATGACGTGTTGTGGATTAATGAACTAAATAGTATAACCAAACTAAAAAAACTTACAGTGTGGTTACAGTCATCATCACAGGTGTGATTTCTCAAGAATTCAAGGTCACAAGAATATTGCAACTCTTACACATTTCTCGTTCAATAAGAATTCTTTAGAGTTTGTCTGCATGGAAAATTTACTGCCATAGTTTTTGTCTGCTATAGTTACATTGATCTAATTCTTCCTGCAAATGCTCGTTTTAGAATAAGTACCATGAGAAGGAACTATAAATACAGTGGTATGGTTACAATAGTACTGTTTCCCATAGATCTTTCTGGGTTAATTTTTGATGCAGAACATAATTTCTACAACCATTTCACAAAGACACAGAGGTTGTGGCTTACCAGAATAAATCTAGCACAGCTGGGAAACAGAACCAAAGTGCTAGTTTAATCATCACTGTCTCTATATACCTAAGGACTACAGCTATATTATTAAATTACATTGGCTGAGAAAATTCCCCATAAGTAAAATAAGTTTGTCTATGGAAATAGGTTGTTAGAGATGCTACTTGCATCAGCTTGGCCCATGCTAGCTACCAATCTTCCCAAATAATTCCTAGCTATATTTCAGCAGTTAAAATATCTCTTGGGACCTATTTGTGTCCTTCAACAAGATCCAAGCAGGCACTGTGACTCCACAAAACTATAACTTCATGCACTCCTTGCTGTTGTGTTGTTCTACAGTTGCACTGGAGGGGCACTTAGAGCATCATTCCACCCTTAGGAGAGCAGGTTTTTGTTCTCACAAGCAGGAGGAGTTGCACGGGAAGGGATCCTCAGATTCAAGGAAAGCACACTGCAATTGCAGTCTATGAGATTTGCCGTCAGCAGACTGGCTGCAGGCTGGGCAGTTCACACTTGAGTCTTTTCCAGCTTTCATCCTTGCTCCTGTCTCTTCCCTAGGTCCATGATTTGGGTGTTGTGATTTGGAATGTAGTGATTGGATATGTTGGGCAGCAGACAAATGCAATAGAGGTCAATGTGGTAAACCGGGGAGAGATAGAATTTTCCTAAAACCATTTGTCATGGTTTAACACTGGCCAAATGCCAGGCACCCATGAAAGTCACTCACTTTCCCTCCCCTGCTACAGCTGGGCAGACGAGAAAAAAATTTAATGAAGGCTCCATGAATTGAGATGAGGACCGGGAGGAAACACTCCAAGTGCAAAACAGGCTCAACTTAAAGGTAAAAAGTGAATTTATTACTAACAAAGTCAGAGGAGGATAAGGAGAAGCAAAATAACCCCTTAAAACCACCTTTTTTTTTCCCCCAGCCCCTCCCTCCTTCCCACCAATAGTGCAGGGAGACAGGGGGTCGGTGTTTTGGTCATTGTGTCATCCAAGGTTTTCTTCCACTGCTCCGGGAAAGAGTCCTTCCCCTGAGACCATGGGGTCCCTCCCACAGGAGACAGTTCTCCATGAACTTCTCCAGTGTGGTTCCAATCTCATGAGAAGCAGTCCAACCAAAACTGCTGTGGCAAGAGTTGATCTTCCACAGGGTGCAGTCTTTCCAGGACAGGCTGCTCCAGCCTGGAAGCAGGGCCCCCTGTCTCCACTGGGTCGCCCACTGGAACACAGCCTCCTACAGGCATCCACCAGCTCTGGTATGGGCACCACCCCCATGGGTTATGGGTGGATCTCTGCATTCCCTGTGGATTTCCATGGGCTTCAGGGGGACAACCTGATTAATCATGGTCTTCACCACAGCTATGGGCTATGGGTGGATCTCTGCATTCCCTGTGGATTTCCATGGGTTTCAGGGGGACAACCTGATTAATCATGGTCTTCACCACAGCCTGTGATGCCTTAGCTTTTATATTTTCAGATTCTGTGCTACCTAGGGATGTAGCCTCATATGAGGTGCCATATTAAGCTCCCTCTACGGAGCAGGTAGACAAAACAAATCTTTCTGCTGGAAGACCAAGAACAACTTTCAGCCCAAGAACACAAACAACAATGGACTGAGAGGTGGAACAAGAAGGATGGGACCTCAGGGCCTGGGGCTGTAATTGGACAATTGGACCCCAATATGCAAATAGACCTAAACTTCTAAAATGGTAAAATCTCATGACTGGTCAGCCATTTTTGTAACCACTCTCAGCCCATCCTGGGTGCAGCCTTGCTTAGGCTTCTGTAATGCCCAGGGTGGATCCTGGAGACCTCTTCATAAATACTGACTTTATTCTCTAGCTTTGTCTAGCCTCTGCTTCAGGTTAGCCTTCCCAAGGCAACACCTGTAGAGGAATCTCGACTCCTGGAGTACCTCCTGCTCCTCCTTCTCCACTGACCTGGGTGTCTCCATGAGGTTTCCCTCACATATTCTTAACTCCTCCTCTTCTCTGGTTAGAAAAAAATCTGTGCCACACTTTGTTTTGATTTTCTTCTAAAATATGTTATCACAGAGGCATTATCATCATCTCTAATTGGCCCAGCCTTGGCCAGCAGCATGTCCAAATTCAGAGCCATTAGGGATTGGCTCTACAGGACATGGTGGAAGCTTCCATCAGCTTCTCATAGAAGCCACCTCTGTGGCCCCCTGCCACCAAAAAAACAGGTTGTGCAAAACCAACACACCATTGTATCACAGTGATAGGAAAGCAAACATTGCATAAGAATGCCCATCTATCTATGTATAGACAGAGGAGAACAGCACTTAAGATTCCTAACACAGAGATGCAAACAAAGTCTAACTCAACACCTACAAGCTGAAGTGTATAGTATAGACAGGTTGAAACGGTGGAATCTAGGAACTGTTTAGGTGAGAGTGGGTGGTGGGTGCCCAAGGCTCATCCAGAAGGACTGTGTGAGAATACAGTGAAGGTAGGTGGAGAACATGCTAGAACAGCTGAGAAGGGGCTGTGGTTTAGCAGAGAGAATCTCGCACCTCATCAGATGATCTGCGTTCCTAGCAGATGGTGTGGTAGTGGAGAGTGGGGTGGTTAGAATTAAATGGTCAATGTTATATGATTAGATCTAGAGGGAGTACCTATTATAGACTTTTGGGTTGGTTAGTTTGTCTGGTTTTTTCTGGCATTCGATTTTGTTGTGGGGTTTTTTTTTCTTTTTTTTTAAGTCAAAAGAACTGATGTATAGCAAGAAAATATGTTAGTGCCATATAGAGCGTGGGAGAAAACCCAGATCTATTTTTAAAACCTGCTTTGTGGTATGTGGCTGATGGAATACTGCTACAATCCTCATGAATATTTTGATGGAAAAGCCCTTAACTAGATGAGGGCAGTGAAGCCAGGCAAAATTTACATGAGCTACAGGACCCAATCCTGCAGTGAATCCTCCTTTTGAAATTGTTTGCCTGCATTCTCAGTCAGATGACAAGGATGCTCCAGGTAGATGTCTTCTGCAACACTGACCATGCTGAAGTCCAGCCTGTCCCTCATAGTTTTCTGTTTCAAAATCAGCAGGTCAAACACTGAAGTGAGATTTACAGGACCACAGGTCCTAATCCAACTCAGGTCTTGTAGTTGTTGTTGTTGTGGGAATGCCTGCAAGTTTTGGGCAGAACCAACCAGAGTACGTGTGATTCTTCACTGATAGTCTAACAACAGCCTTCAGGATTTGTGACTGGAAGACCTTTCAGTTGCTGTAGGAATTCTGCAGCAGCCTATGGCAGCCAAGAAGAACAAAAAGGGCAGGTCTTTTCAGTGGGGTAACAGCGTGCTCACTTGATCCTTGTGCAGGTGGGGTTGTGCAATGCCCTCCCACTGGGTTTGCTTGGCCTTGCTGATACTGCGGACATGTTCCAGTCATGGGTAGATGATCTGTATGATGGTCTCTGTTGACAGGGACAAGCAACAGGAGTTTATTTCATTTTTGTGACAGAGATGCAGAATACTTGAAAAGACAAGTTCACACATACTAACAAAGCATGGTTTCCACAATGGTGGTCCTTTCCCTTTTCAGTCTTGGCATTCACAATTTGTTTAATGAATTCAAATGGCAAGATGTTGAAGAACAGAAGAAAGGGGATAACTTTTGAGGTAATATAAGAGTAAGAAGAGTTAGTTTAAAGTATTAGGTAATTAACAAGGTCATATACTATAGGAACACTGCCCTCAAAATTAATGGACAGTCCAAACGCTGATGAAATATTTCTACACAAGGTCAGGATGAAGAAGGAACCACAGCACATGAGTCAATGTTTTGGTCTACTTTGTGGGCAGGCTTCAAGAGTACCTGGTTTGTCACTAATAGAAGCTGGAACTCTATGCATATCCTTTGAAAACCCCGTCTGGCCACCTTCTGAGCAAATAATTTTTTTATTTCTATCAAAGTACAGCCTGATGTCAAAGCTGTGGGCCTTTCCTGATCACCAATGACTCTATAGATTTGGATTAGCATTTTTAATAAAAATGTTCTTCTGCCCAAACCTGAATAATGTTTTATGTTCAATATCTGCATGTACCATATATCAGGTGACAATTTAAAATATTAAATGAGATTACAAGGGAAACACTGTAAATCAAAACTAGAAAGTATTAGTTTTTTTAAAAAAATAAGTTATTTTGATATCTGGTCTTGTGAAGGATTAAAAAATGTTTTTTCTAATGCAGATTATTCCTGGAAATCAATTGCAGATATCAGATATATGTGCACTTTGTTAATGTGACTCCTTTTTTTTTGGAGAAAAAGGAATGATTGATGATTGCTTCTGAAAAAGAAATTAACTTAGCTTGTTGCCTGGTAGCTCCCTCTGTTCTATCTGAGATGTCGTCATTGAAATGTTATTATTCAGAACTGAGAAATATTATGGAGACCTACTGCCTAAGGCAGTGAGGAAGTAGAATGGAGGCTGTTTAATTGAACCTGCTAACAATAACATTGACTATTCATGTGAAACAGAGGTGCATAATCAGAGGAACTGGGACAGAGGGAATATATTAATTCTCAGTCCTGGTATGAAGAAGAAGTTTCAGATACAGTCACTGGGTTTTTTTTGTGTGGTTTTGGGTTTTATTTAATGGCACATTATTTTCCACTGTATGGAGAAATTAGGCTACTAGACATGCATAGTGGAGCAAATTTCTGCTTGAGATTTCTGCAAGAAAAAAAAAATCTGGTTTTTTTTCCTTTGGAAAGTATAAAGTAACAGTTCTCAGTGATGTACAGTCTTCCATCCATCCATCCATCCATCCATCCATCCATCCATCCATCCATCCATTCATCCATCCACCCATCCATCCATCCATCCTCCATCCAGTGTGGCTGCTCAATACACTGCTCAATATCACCTGTAGGTGATACTGTGCAGGAAATCCTGCAAGTATAGATAGGATCCAAGCATTCAGCCATATCTAAAGGTAGTCCTTCTAGAGTCTGTGGGAGTGCTCACATCCATGAGTGTAGTGTGAGTAAATTTAGCCCAACAACGCACAGTCTCAGACATGTATTTGCAAAGCAAGAAAGCTGAAGTAGCATCTCAGCTCCTCCAAACTAAAGAACATTAAGGTAGACTGAGACTGGGCAGGGAGGTATAACAACCTTTGAATTCTGACTGATACTTCTCTTTGGTGGCACACAGGAGTTTCACATGCAGGTGCTTTGCCTTCCATTCCAAAAGCTAATAGCTCATCATGGCTGGTTCTCAGATTTTTCACCCCTACTCATTTAATGGAATTGAAGGAAGTGGTATCAGAGGACAGTGCCCCAGTGTGATGTGATATACACCGTACAGTACATGACTAACTTCTGTGTTTCTTGAGTTTTACCAGATTAGATTTGCCCCTTATAAGATCTTGGAGACATTGTCTTGCAAAGAGAAGGGTAGTCAGTAGTCAGCCATCTTGACGCACATGCTGGACATTACTATTGTGGTTGTCATGGCAACAACACAGCACTTAAAACAAAAATGTGTCTGCAGAATGTGCAAAGACAATATATTTCAAAATTAAAAAAGAATTAATAGAATTCTCAGTAAGAAAAAGTTAACTTATTTAACTCTAGTTTGGTATTATGCAGAAATTATGTAAGTCTAAAATGGCGTATGATAAACAACACATGAACTACACCAATTTTAGATACCACTGAAAATTAAATAGTTCTGCTTTATGACATGTAATGAAATGGGGTAGCAGTTTGTAAGTGCACCACAGCTTCCCTCTGAAGTAGTGCAGTGGTATTGAAAAGTAGACGATTTGTACATGGTTAAATATTTGAAGCTGATATTCACTGACATGGTAGGTATATAAACACAATTCACTCAATCAGAATTAATGTCTCAACTGCAGTTGAAAAATAACAGGAAATTACAGCTTAGTGTTATTTTCAAGAAGTTGAAATTTTCAATTAAGGAAAGAATGTCTAAGAGATGAATTCTTCGTTCTTTACTAGAAACCTTGGGAATTTCCAACCAAATCCCTTTGGAAGTGATTACTCTTTTCTAATCCATATTATTAAATATTAGAGATTTTTTTCCCCTGGTGAAATCTGACCTCTCCAAATTAAAGCAATGAGATGTAGCACATCCCACATAACTATTTAAATACTCCAGTGTTTATTTTACTGTGCTACACACCAGGACCCAGCTGGCTGACTCTTTTATTTTTTCATCTGCATAAAACTGGAAATGCATTTGTTTCCTAATAAAATATTGCACACCAGGAAAGTAACTCTTCGAGTAATATCAATACATTACTGAGGCTTCACCTTTTTACATTATGAATCTTAAAACAGGAGAGGAAAACACATAACCGGAAGGCTTTGGGGTTTATGAGAGCTACAGAACAACAGAAAAAAAATAAAGAAAATATTCACAGACTAATAGAACAAACTTCAGGGATATAATAAATCATATATTATTCAAGTGGCAGTTCTTAGCAGTCCTTTTAATGAGTGGGGATAGTGCAGGCTCTGAATAGGATTGATTTACTGGGATTAAAAATGTAAAGGAAAAAAACCTAGCCAACCTCAAAGCCAAACTGAAATAATACCAGCTGGATACTTATATGTATTTTACTGCCAAGCATGGCAAAATGAATACCATACTGATCTAATTCAGAAGAAAGATAAATTACTATTTTTAAAAAGTATTTGTCTCAAAAATATTTGTTCAAACTGTGACTGTACATATATTTTGACTCAGTTCTACTTAACTGTTGAATCTTTTGAAGTCCTGTAGGATAACTGTATGTTCAATCAAGTAAGCTGCACATAGTACATGGTATACAGACTTTAAATCTTATTAGGTCACAAAAATGTATTGAAAACCAGTTGAAGCTATTGCAAATATATATATATATATTCTCTTTAATCATGAAAGAAATGTGTGCATACAAATGCAAAGGACCGACCTGTTGGGAAAGATGAAAGTTTGACAGGAAAAGTTTCACAGATATGTAGGTTTAACAGAAGGCTCTCTGAATGTGGAACCTTAAAGCAGAGAGATGGAAGCAAGTTTTGATATAGAAGAATGAAAGATGTTTAAGTTAGGAATTGCTGAGCCAGTAGTTACTGGACAACTAAGAAAGCAAAGGTTAAGTCGAGTTGGAAGGAGGTTTTATGGCCAGAGCAAAGGATATGTTGACCACAAACAAAAAAAAGATGTTTTTACCAAGTAAGAAGAATTTTCCACAGCAAGAAAACAGAAAAACAACTTTAAGCTTAAACTGTAACATAATATGGTAAAGGTATTGTGTGATGCTCATTGGTTGTTATGTATTAAGATGCTCAGCAAAGAATACTATATAATGCATTGTAACAAGAACTAAAAAGGCTTCAGGCATGCCTTTAAGCTGCAGCTGGCAGCTTTTAGGCTTGGCTCCGTATACTCATGACCCATGACTGCTGTAACATCCTCCATGCAATAAACAGCATTGTAAGAGCTTCCTGGAGTCCAACGTTCTTCATTGACACCATCCTCTACACTGACCTAAGATATAAAATATCACCGAGTGAACTCTTCCCAAGAGGATATCTGATAAAATGGGACTTTGACTCACTCCCCAGATCTGTATCATCAGGTGATGCTCATGTGTGCTGGGAAAACAAGGGAAACACAGATAATTGTTAAGGGCAGTTGTGTCACGTTCTTCTGGATAGCATCTACCCTTCTGTCATGGTTTAAGCCCAGCCAGTAACAAAGCCCCACACTGCCACTTGCCCACTCCCTCACCAGTGGGTAGGGGAAAGAATCAAAACAGCAAAAAGTAAAAAAAAAAATGTGGGTTGAGAGAAAGACAGTTTAAAAAAAAAAGGAAAACCCACCACACAAGCAAAGCAAAACAAAAATTAATTCACTGCTTCCCATGGTTGGACAGGTGCTCAGCCATCTCCAGGACAGCAGGGCCCCATCAGGCATTACAGTGACTTGGGTAGACAAATGTTAGCACTCCAAATGTTCTCCCTCTTCCTTCTTCTTTCTCCTACTTCATATACTGAGCATGATGTCACATTGTCTGTGATATCCCTTTGGTCAGTTGGGATCACCTGTCCCAGCTATCTCTCCTCCTTCCAACCTCGGAAGCACTCCCAGTTTCCTTGCCAGAGTTGCTGTGCGAAAACAGAAAAGGTCCTGGCTCTGTGCAAACATTGCTCAGCAACAACAAAAACATCTCTACATTATCAACCCTGCATTCAGCACAATTCCAAAACATATCCCCATAACCACTTGAAGAAAACCAACTCTCATGCAACCAAAATCACCATGTTCTTGATATTTTAATATGAGTGGGAAAGAAACAAGACATCACTGTTTTACATCCCTGTAAAAGAAGCAACCCAGTAAGCTGTGCTAAGTGGCTCTAAATACAGTGAAATTCAGAGATTAGCCTGGATAATTTAACCAGCAAGTCCATCAATTACTTCTGGGACCATCTAAGTCAGAAAAAAATAAATAGTAAACCAACTAACCTCTCAGTAGAGGATATGTTATTCAAGTACACAGTAAAGCCATAGTACATCAGAGAATCACTGTCCTGCTTAATACAATTTGAGTTTCCCCATATTCAAGTAAAATAAACAAGAATTTTATATAGAATTGTATATAATTTTGGCAGAAATTGATGAGGAAAAGTTTGTATTTTTGCAAAGTTACTCAGAATTTTTAGTCCTTGAGTCTTAGGGTTTTATTTCATGTATTTACATTTTCAACAACCCTCTATTTTTTTTTTCAGCTGATACTAAACAAATTTGATTGAGGAAAAGAATTGCAAAATGTATTTTGCTGATGTGATCTGAAGCCCCATATGCCAGGATGAATCTCCTTTTTCTATAGGTATCTGTTATATTATATACCAATATTCTATCTGTTGACTAAAAACATTTTCAAGGAAGACACTGAAAGAAGAGAGAACATTTGTTTTACAATGTTTTAATTAAGTGTTAGTCTCATGAGTTTTATTGGATTGTCTAAAATCATAAACCCTTCATTACTCCTACTATCAGTGTCACTGATAACATTATGAACCTAAACCTTCTTCTCCTACTTTCTGTTTGCTGAAATGTTCCATAATTACTGTTGATTCTGTTAATAATAGCATAGCCTTACTATTAAGAAAAAATAAATTGACAATGGCAGTGTATTTAATCTATATGAAACGAGATACAAGAGAAAAGTAGACAAATTCTCTCACCTATGTAACATTTTCAGAGAGAAAAAGAACTCAAGTTAAAACTATATGAGGGCAAGCAACAGAGCAATAAGCATTAAATATCACTCACTGGGATCTCTCAATATCTATGAGAATTAATAGCATAATCAGAGCTCAAATTCTGGCCCATTCTACAGCTCAGCTTTCTCCTGCCACAAATTTTGAACCAGAAGGAATAGGTAAGGGAGATCTTTCTAGATAATGAAAAATCCCAAACAAACAAACAAAAATCTGAAAAGTGCTCTCTACTGGAACTTTCATATTCTGGTGGGATGTTTTTATCTATGAACAATACTTCCTGCTTGAAGATTTCCCTTTCAAAAACAAATGGATAATTGGGTTTGGGGTGTGTTTTTCTTGAGCTGTTTACTGTTTCCCGTATTTTAATTCCCTGTTTGTATACCTCATTCTATCTGCATTATTCTTACAGTATTAAGGATATGTTAAGGATTAAACTATTTGTAAATTTGCTGGACTCTTTATTTGCTAATAATCTGGGAAATAAACTGAGATGTGTGGGGTGTTTGTTAATTTTTTTTTTATTTCTCCTTGGAAGCACTGCACTGTATTAAAATGGATTTAACTAGATATTCAGAAAGGCTTTGAAAAAATATCTAGTATCATATTAGCAATAAAAACTACATGAAATGTTACAAACAAAATGCATGTCTAGAGAAGCCCTGGGATGTCAATAAAATAGAGAACTAGGAACTCAGGTAATGAAATTATTATTTTTGTACATATAAATTTGTGTGAATCCAAAGAGGTACATGACGTATACATAAAGAAATAATAAAATGTTGTGAGGAACATTTTGCTCTTAAAGCATTCACAATGAGACTTAGTTCCTGTATAATACTATCAGTTGCAATTCTGAGTTTCATTGTTGTAACATGGTCATGTAGAATTAAAAGGGTTATGACTAAAGATGACTAAAAATATCAACTTGAAGTGATATAGAAAATGTTACACTGAAAGATATTACATTAGTAATCAGTAGCATCCTGGGACTGGGATCTGCAGGGCCAACAGTGCTGGAAATAGAATAAGGGAAGAGGATCGCTTGAAGCAATTTTTAACATTTTTAACACAGGCTTAACAGTTTTGTTTATTGTTTTATCTCAGGAGGTGCTGGTTCCCAGCACCTTTTTGGATCCCAGCGAGAAAGCCACATATTGATAGTTCAGAAAAGATAATAATATGTTGGAAGATACTACATGCCTGATGATGAAAATGTGGAGCGACCACACAGGCTAGGGAATGGTTGGGGGATGGCATTCTGCACGAAATTCCTGTTTATGGTGAGGTTTGCTGCTATTGTTGTCTTCAGAGATTTTTTAGCATTTTCTTGAAGAGGCTGTACTTATGAAAACATGTTGGAAACTGAAGTTATCCTTCATCAAAGTATGTGTGTAGCACAGCACAGTCCTTGAGGCTAAGTAATATGTGTATGTACAACCCAGCATAACTCAGCACCCACTCAGAACAGTTGTTGGTGGAGCATTAACTCCTCAATATACAATTGTCTCCCAACCAAGGCCACAATATTTATTAGAAGAACTTGAGCAATATTTAATGGCTATTTTACCTTTGTCTCACCTGAGCTGCACCAGCAGCTAGCAATCTGGTAGCCCCAAAAGCACCACTGAAATGAAGCCAAACCTTAGCCTGCATTCTGTGAAAGGTATTCTAGAGACAGGACTCGAGTTCAGCTCTTTTGCCTGAGATACTCCAGTAGGGTATAGAAAGAGCCTAATAGTCACAAGTAACCAATAGGGATATTACTGGTGAGTTTTGAAAGCTGTATTACGTTATTAATTACTAAAAATAATACTCTGCTGCCTGCTACATGGTGTGATAACATGGCATGAACATAACTGAAACTTGGTGTAGTGGATTGACCCTAGCTGGAATCCAGATGTCCACTAGAGTGATAGTTGCTCTATCACTCTCCTCCTCAGCTGCACAAGAGAGAAAATACAGCAAAAAGCTTTTGGGTTGAGATACAGGCAGGAAGAGAGCACTCACCAATGACCTTTACTGGCAAAACAGACTCAACTTGGGGAAATTATTTCAATTTATTACTGAACAAATCAGAGTAATAAGAAATAATTTCTCAGGGTAATGACAAATCAAATTGAATCTTAAAACACCTTCCACCCCTCCCTTCTTCCTGGATTCAACTTCATTCCCCATTTTCTCTAGCCTCTGGCCCCCCAGCAATGCAGGGGTACAGGAAATTTGGGCTGTGGTCAGTTTGCCACATCTCTGCTGTTCTTAGGACTCCTCACACTCTTCCCCCTCTCACACATGGAGTCCCTCCCATGGGAGACACCTCCAGCAGGAGTCCTTTGCATAGGCTGCAGTTCTTCACAAACTGCTCCAGGGCAGGTCCCTTCCAGAGGGCACACTCCTTCAGAACCAAGTTGCTCCAGGTAGGGTTCTCTATAGGGTCACAGTAGCCTGTTCCAGCACAGACCTCACAGAGAGTCACAGGCTCCTTTGGACAAGCACCTACTCCAGCCTTGGCTGCAGATGGATCTATGCTCCACCTTGGGCTGCAGGAGGACAGCTTGCCTCATCAGGTTCTTCCTCACAGGGTGCAGGGGATTCTCTGTTCCAACATCTGGAGCACCACACCTCCCCTCCTTCTCCACTGCCTGCAGATTTCTTTCTCCCACATATTGCCACTCTTTTCTCCAGCTTCAAGTGATCCTGAGCAGGTTTTTTTTTCCCCTTCTTAAATATGTTATGCCAGTTTATGCTACCACCACTGCTGATGGGCTCAATCTTGGCCAGCAACAGATCCATCTTGGACCCAGCTGGCATTGCCTCTGTTGGACAGGAGGGGACCTTCTGCCAGATTCTCATAGAAGCCACTACTGCACCCCTTTGCTACCAAAAGTCTTGTCATGCAAAGTCAGTGCAATTGGCAAGGAACATTTTGAAATATTTTTTTCACAAAAAAAAAATTAGGCTTTTTAGAGAAAATGTGTGTCAGAATAATGCAAGAATTCATTGCAAAGTGGTAAGGCAATCACTAGGTTTGGCCTTTTTTTGAAGTTTAATTTTTAAGATTGGCAGTCTCCTAAATATTTTTGATTTTGGTGATTGTGATTTGGAGAAAAATGAGTGTCTTTTTTTATGATCTCTAAGCCTTCATTTCATCTATGCACAAATTTTCATCTTTGAAAGTTCAACTTGGCCCTTAAAATCATTCTTAAAATTAGTAACCTGGTTTTTAAGTATTGTTACTTACAGAAAAGTACAAAAAAGCCTTCTCTGGGTGGTAGTGAATAGGGATAGGCTGAACTAAGAACTCAGTTGTGTAACCCCCATTGGATGCTGCTACCCAGGGTTATTCCTGTCCATAGGCAAGACTTGGCATTTCCCTGCATTGAACTTCATGAGCTTCTTCCCTGCCTGATTCTACAACTTGTCAAGGTCCCTCTGAATGACAGCAACTTTCTGCTGCATCTGTCACTCCTTTCAGTTAGGTAAAACTTCCAAACTTGCTGAGTATACACTCTGCCCCATACTTTAGATCATTAACAAGGATTTTAAAAGGTCAGCCCCTGGAACACATCACTAGTGACTGGCCTCCAGCTGGAGTCCAGCAGTTCAGCCAGTTTTCAGTCCATTCTTGTTCATTCATCTGTCTCAGATGATGCACTAGGAGACAATGTTGAAAGCCTTACTCTAATTTATAACAACAACTACCACCCTCTCCTCAACAACCATGTCACTCACATCAGGTAGATTAAGAAAATTTCTTTATGGTAAATCCATGTTGTTGATTCATGATGACATTCTTGTCCTTAATATATTTGGAAAGGATCTCCAGAAAGATTTGATCTATCACATTCCCAAAGATAACATGAGGGCTGACAAGGCTATAGTTCACCACATCCTCCCTCTACACATCCTGATGACAAGATTGATGTTTCCTTCCTTCAAAATTTTGGAACTTCTCCCTGCAACGTGGAACCCCTCCACTCCACTGCAAGTTATAAGTGATACATGCAACCTTAATTGTTTTTAATCTTCAGTCTAATTTTGTAGTTCCAGGTTCTGCTTTTCGTCTCAGTTTTCCTATTGGGTGCAAGGGTAGTTCAGTAACACTGATTAAATTTCTCTCATATTGATTACTGACTTTGGCTTCCTTTTGATTACACCTACTCCTTTCCTTTCTGTGCACCAGCATCTCATGTTTACAAAGCAAGTACCCTGTGATTTCTATTTTCTAGTCACTATCTGCTAGACAGTATTTGTGTATCTAGGTAGCCATCCCATAATCAAGTACATGTAGCATAAAGGGTTTCAAAGTGGTAAAGAGGTTCCAGCTCTACACTCCAGGCATCAAAAGGGCCCTCCTACAGAGAAAATACTTCCCGGTAGCAGCATGACTTCTTCATTGTGATGCAACTCAGTCTGCTTTATATTTACCTCACACAAGCCTGAGCAAGTGACTTGATAGACAGTTTCATGCTTCTACTTTCAACAAAACAGACAACTTCTCCCTGAGAAGTCTGTGCCCTGATATTCAGTATATATCTGTACATATGCCTTTAACCTTAATATATTTGTTTTAATATTAATTATATGGAACTCTGATTTTGATATGCTGGAATGTAAGGGAAAGTACTAGGAGTTTTAAATTCACTGTCAGTTTTGTATATGTGGATACACAGACATTGCAAATATTTAGATATAAGACCGGATTATATGCTTTTCAGGCCTTTGAAAAAAAGCCCTTACTACAGAGGTCTCAAGCAATATCCCAGGCAATATTCCCAGAGAGAGAGCCAGTACATCAAGAGAAGAGATTAAACCTGTCTGCCTGGAGTTTGGGATACCACATCTAGGACTGTGGCTTTGCTTCCCCCACCTCCAGCCTTGCATTGCAGGAAGGACAGAGAGGAGAGATCACTGTTGTTGCAGCACATGACCTTTGAGGAGAGGCTGAGGAGCCAGATCTGGAAAAGAATTCAGGGAAACTTAATGGCAGCCTGCAAAACCTACAAATGATAATCTGGTGGAAATATAAGTGATAAGAAATCTGAGTTGAAACAGGAGAAGGTTTTCACACTGGATGGAAGGAAAACCTTTTTCATTCTGAGAATAGTCAAGCAAAGGAGAAGGATGTAAATTATTCCCAGAGCAGAAATTGCATTGCTTTAAGTTTGAAAAAAGTTTGCAACTGAAGTTCTGCAGCTTCACCAAAAATGTATCCTGTTGTCTGGTTATATTTTAATTTTATTTTTAAACTGTTACAGAATGGTCACTATTTACCTTTTCCTCAGTGGGTAATTTGGGGATAATTTACTCATCTTTTTAATATCTATTTTAAAGAGATTTTTTCAAAATTGAAAGTATTTTTCCAGGTGAGATTTTATTAGGCTCAAAGCAGGGGAATGATTTTGCTCCTCTTTTATTATTTCAAGATTTTTTTCATCCTGAATAGCTCTAGAGCTTACGATTTTGGACTAAGTGCAGAATCTTACATTTGTTCCTATGTAGTTTCAGCTGCTTTTTGAAACAGTTCTCTGCCTCTTTCTATCCTGCCTTTTTGAACTCAGCTTCTGTCCTTGGTGAAGGTGATGATATATTAAGCTGTAGAAGCATGGCTCTTTTTTAGGCAGGAAAAGAGTTTCTGGGTAATAGATTTAATGGAACAGATCTATTATAAATCTAGCCTCTTTCATGATTTGTAGCCTGAAAGTCTAAACATTCGATAATTTAAGCACCAGTAAATGAGTCAATAGTTATGAAATCATTTACAGGGTAGTCCTAGTTTAATTCCAGTGTTTTTATTTCTGAATATTTTCTAGGTAATGCAAACCTTTTTCCACAAAAGGTCACCATGATAGAACTGGTTTTGTATTTTGGAAATTTTCAGATTTCTAGAAATCAGATTCAGATTTTTTCAGCACCTAAAAGGTAACATATATTTCTTGCCAATCTATATTAAGGTAACAGAAAAATATTCTCAGGAATATGAGGGCATTCTGATCAGTAATGGGTCTTAGTCTGAGTCTTAGGCTCATCACTTTTCTGTATAGCAAGAAGTGTGTGTGTGAGAAACTGCTCACACACAAAACTGACTTGTAGGCTTTACTGGCTTTACTTTATGTGGCGGTATACTCCATAAATGCTTAATATTTTATTGTTTGATGGACTGTTACGTTCTTTTTTATATAACTTAAGTATATTAAGTTATTAAAAGCATTCATTCTCTGTAGCATGAAATATTTCTCAGCTATTCATTAAAGAAACATAAAGGAAATGGAACTGTTGACCTCTTTCACTTTGCCTAGGGATGTTTTTGAAGTGTTGATGTCTAAATACTACTGTTTACCTTTCTTGAAGAGCTATGATGAATATTGGGCCTGTAAACCCCTGAGAAATTCCTAAAGCAGCAGTATTTCTATTATCATTGAACTTCTGTCACATCCTACTGAGAAGGTTAACTTTGATTACTACTTTTCAGTGAAATCACACAAGTGAGAATTGACTTCATTCATTGTGCTGTTTTCTTGCTAATATTTGTGGATTTGAGTGTTGAAGTGGGTACAGCTGCACCAAAGCTAGAGTGAAGTAATTGGATTTACAGAAGTTATAGTTCCACAGAGTTAAGTGGTGATTTTTTACCTAAAGAAAATGGACCAAATGTGAAATATTTACTTGGTAACTTTAAAAGTTCCATATGATCAAAGGATATTCACAATAAACAGAAATGATTTAATGTTTGAAACTAAGGCAAGAAAAATACTGGGAACCTTTGTATTATTTATTTTATGTAAGGTGATTTTTTACCTAGCCTTGCAATAGCATCTTCTTTCATTTATTGTGAGAATAAACATGAGAAACACGGTATAATCACTTGGAGCAATAGTGTCTTTAAATATATGACCTGGTTAGTTTGATAATATAGCTCTACTCTGCAATAGCATGGTGGAGAAATTAGTGAAGTAAAATTCAGTGCAGGATATTTATTTACAAATTCCTCAAGCAAGGGATTTTATGCATTCACACTCTCTCACTCACATACTTGTATGCAATATTGTATGCAATATGAAAAGCATTAGTTCTTGACTGAAGATGAAAAAAAGCTTTCTGGACAATTCTCTTACACCCCTTAGGAGTCACCAGATGTCACACCCCAGAATCTTCTGATTAATGCTTTCATAAATCTTTGAATATGTCGATGCCTATCATATGCTTTTATTCACTTGTGGGTACATAATCTGTTTTTTGAGCAAGGAGAAAAACAGGAGGTATGTACTACATACAGCAACTTAGCTTCCTTCTTTCTTGTGTGAGGGTAGTGGTCATCAGCTAGGAAGTCATCTGTGCTGTGACCTTTTCAGAATGCAGGCCTCTTTATCTTGTCATAAGCAACATTTTCCTCAGTACTTCCCAAGAGAAGAGTGCCTGGGGAAGGGTGCTCTTTCCTTCCCAGTGCAGGCTACCTTTTACAACCTTTTTGTGCTGATGCTTGAACACAGGTATTTCATTCATTCTGCATCCATACAAGCTTTGATCTTTCTGTTATAAATTTGTGGAAATTAAGTGTGCAAATATTTACCTTATCTCAAGAGTTTCTGCCTTAAACTGTCAAAAGAAATTAGAATTCTGCCTGTGCTTTCAGTTATTGGTATTTGATGGTTCCTATAAGTCTATCCTAAGGACTCATAAAATTCTATGTTTGAATAATGGTATGCAGAAGAACATCATGAAGAGTGGGAATATTTGTGAAGAACAGATGTCTTCAGTTTGAGACTTCAGCTGCAACTTCCTTGAGGCTTCTCAGTGCTTAGGAGTGTTCTGTGCCAATGAAGTAGATTAGCAATGCTCAGAAGATTAACAAATGCTCAGACAGCAACTTATTTGGGGACTTAAATAACCAAGGTTCAATATGATATGGCATAAGGGAAGTGTAAAAAAGAAAATGAAACCTGGTTGTTTTAACAGTTTTTTGAAGTGCTGTAATCAGAATTATTCTCTGTATTCTTTATTTAGCAGAGTGTAATAGAATGTATGTCAAAACAACATCCATTGTTAATCAAGTTTCCCATGTTGTCTGACCTGACTCATAGACAACCAACACTACAAACTTCAAATTTTACATCAAATGAGACATAGAGGAACTCTTTTTCGACTGTAAATTTTGATCAAAACAATACTTTATTCAACAAACAACGGTTATGCCAGCCTTGAGAATCCTTTCAAAACTCTGTGTTTACAGGATCAAACAGAGTGATGTGACTCTTTGCAGCTGCATTCCATTAATGAAAATTTACCATGTGTTGATATTGGGCTCCTTTGACTATTAATGGTAGAGCAAGAAAATGGTGTGTTCTTGGCTTCCAGAAAGACTCAGTTCTGGCCATATTTTCAGTTTCCATGTAAAAGCATTCTGTTATTCAGGGCTGTTAAAAATTGGCCATGTTTGGTTGAGTTGTAAGAAATGAGACCTTGGATTGCAGCATTGTAATATGGAGGCAGGCACTGCTCTTGCAGCAAGGAATTGAGCATGAAGATAGGATGGTTTTAGTTAGACTTAGGGCTGCTGTAAAGACTTTGGGCAGTCAGTGGATATTTTTCATCAGGAAGTGATTAGAGTTAGGAATTACAGTGCTGAATGTCAAACCCCGTACTGCAGGACCAGTTTTTCAGGAATGAAGCTTCAAGGGGAATTTGAAAAATATTACAGTGAGCTTCTGAAAAGCAGATAGCTTGACAATAAAATTATTAAGCTACTGATCCAGGAAAGAATCGGTACTAAATTGGGAGCTCAATAAATAGACTATCACATCAGATATAGAAAAGAATTGCTAGGAATTTTTTTTGCTGTGTAAGACCAGGGGGTTACAGCTAGGTGCTCTGCATGCAGGAACTGGTTGAGTGAAGAAGAGATTAGTATACTTTTGCATATACATGAGATGCCACTTTAGGTCACTCCTTATTGGCAGCAATACTTTTTTGTATTCACATGCAGTCCTGTGCTGATTTTGTCTTCTCCCCTAAAACTTTTCAGTCTTGCTCTTTTGTAAAAAAAACAGGCATGGTTTTTCAAAGAATGGGTGAACAAACTAGTATCATTCCATCCCTCTGCATCCATAGCTGGAAGAGTAGTTCAAATTTGACCTTTTTCTAATAATCTACATACAATTCTAGTAAAACTAAATCCAGAAATACTTTTTTTCCTCACCACTGGTTTTGGAGTTTTTTTTGGGAGGCTCTTTTGTTTGGGGGATTTTTGTTTATTTTTTAATGTTTATGATATAAGCAGCTGTAAGAGGATTTTAATCTATCATTTTGGTAAGCTAAATGGCAGCATTATCAAATTTGAATTGTGATTAAATTTTGAAATCTCTTTTAAAAATAGCTACCAGGTTGTTATGGATGTTTGCTGACTTACAAATAAATACACATAAATCTACCCTGAGCTGATTAATATTGTTTTCTATAATACAGCTACTACAGAAGTCTGTTAAGATTTAGAATCTGCAGCTTTTCATTAACTATTTTTCAGAAGCTTCTTTTTTCTCCATGGGCATAATTAATTAGGATAATCTGACGAAAACATACATATAAGCTTTGTCTGCCAAGCCAGATGAATGTGACTTGAAATCTGCCTTATCTGAAATATTTGTGTTAGAAGAAAATAGTGCAAATAAAACAAATCTATTAAAAGTTTTCAAATAACTTATACCCAAGAGTTACCAATTAATTTTACCACTGAAGAGCTCCTAAATTAACTACCTTTAAAAACAAATTAAATAAGACTTGTTTATTTACAAAACCTAAAACCATGAAGCCTTTTATTTCCTATCTTCTTCATCATTTACAGTAGTTTTGAAGCTTTCTCTAAATTGATGAGCAGCACTTTAAAAATACAGCTTTTAACATTTTAATAGATTTAGTCACTCATAACCATTAAATAAGCTAAGTATCCACCCAGATTTTATCTGGAACTAACCTTGTGATTCTCTTATTTTCTACATTATAGATTGTGATCGTGCAGTCATCAGCATGATCTTTCAGAATTGATTTACTAGACTGGAATGAATTAAAGATATTATGTTAGTTTTTCCTGTTAAATAAGTTCCTGATAACTAAGCATTCTATGCATATTTTAAGTCTGCCCTCGCTGATGTAAAATGCAAATTACTTTGGCAGACATGGGTACTTACCTAGAGTACAACATCACAGCTAACATCCATAATTTTGTTAATCCCTTTTGACCGAGATATGCCTAAGTGAATAGCTGAAATTTCTGACTGCTCAAAAAGAGACATAATTAGCTTAGATATTGAAGTGTAATGCAGAAGTGTAATGCAAATTATTTCCCAATTCAGACCAATTTCAAAATATACTTACTTTGGTGCTAAATGAAAATTTTTTAAAAATGAATGTAATTTTTCAACATTATTAAATTAAGCATTTGCAAGAGTTTATTTTCAAAATGGTTAGAATATTATTGATCTGTATTAGAGTAGTAAAAGCAAGAAAGGTGAAAGCTAGGATTTCAAGAGGGTAAGTTTAAGAATAGAGGGGATTTTTTAGAAACATTTTTTCATCCTTTTTTTTTTTTTTTTTTTTTTTTTTTTTTTTTTTTTTTTTTTACTTTTTATAGTTGCTATTTCTTATTCTGTATTTTACAATCTTTTATAACACTGAGGTAGGTCTTCTCTGTTTTTCACTATGTTCCTCCAGACTAATAGTCTGGGCTGAGCAAGTGGAGGCGTGAGAGGAGGCACAGCCAGGACAGCTGATGACAACTGAGCAAAGGAGTATCCAGCACCATGTGACATCATGCTCAGCAACAGAAATTTGGGACAGAAAGATAAAGCAGAAGGACAAGTGTTGATATTTGTCTTCTGGTGTTTTTATTCCATCACCATAACAAATCATGGGGCTCTGTTCTCCTGGGGATGGCTGAACACTGCCTGCCCGTAGAAAGTGGGCAATGAATTCCTTGTTTTGCTTTGATCACATGAGCAGATTTAACTTTGCCTACTAAACTTTCTTTATTGCAGCCCATGAGTTTTTTCACTCTTGCCCTTACAGTGAGCAAGTGGCTGCGTGGCGCTGGTTGGCTTCCAGAGCTAAACCACAACGTTGGTCCAATTCAGCTACAGAGAAAAAGAAAAAAGTAGTACTTCAGGTTTTTATAAATGTGTTTTGCAAAGTAATTTACACTGCAGTTCTAGCTATTCCTGATTGCTGCAGAGCTGGCTATTTCTCACTTTTTTTTTTTCTAATGTTCGCATACTTAGGTGGTATTTTATGTGGTTTAATATTTATGGGTTATTATTAAGAAATATAAAATTAGCAGCATCCAAAAGAAAATTAAAGACATTTTAGAGACACGTGAACTATAAGAATAAAATACTGCTCTAAACATGTACAAATGTGTTTGTGTCTGAAGCTCTGGGCACAAAGTCCAGTAGCTTGGGATGTGGTTAAAAATTGCTTGTTCCATTTACCACTACTTAAATCTTTCAGAAGAAAATCCGAATAGCTTTCTGGAAATTCTTTAATTCTTCCTGTATCAGCTATTTAAAAGAAAAAAGCAATAATAGTTTCTCAAAGCATTTAAAAAGACTGCTACAGATATGGATATTTCAAATTAAAAAAAAAAAAATTAAAAAATATAGCATGACCTCATTAACTATACCATGGCCATCTACAAATCTAGAACCTGGGGGAAAAACTGAAGTGATTTAAAATGTGTGTATGATTGCTCTACCAACTCAAGCTTAAACCAGCTTCCATATTCTCATGAGCTGGTCTTCTTTGGGATTTATTCTAATTGCTTTTTATCAATACATTTTTCTTTCATTTCATTATTCCTTTTATAATTCACAAAGGATATCCTGCTCGTTAATGAGAATAAGTAAGTTATTATTAAGATCAAATGCCCTTTTTCTTTTTTGCCCTTTTGCTCAAGGGCAACTACTACAGATCTTTCTGATATCCTGGGTAGGAGTTAAAGTAATTTAGTTCACACCATGTTATTCTTCAGTGCCAGAATTCCAATGTCATGTGGGGCACTCAGTAACAATCCTGCTCACAATATTACCAAGAGCATTTAACAGCATTCATTTACTGAAGGATTTCTCTCCTGAAGGTTGAAATGTTTCATTGCTGGAAGCAGTGTTGCAGCTGGTCTAAAAGATGAGAGAGATAACCCTGCTCTCTGTCCTAAAGTCAATTAAATACAGCCCCGAAGGGCACAGCTAACTAAAAGTGTGTTTTTATTTTGGATGTACAATTTCTGTCAAAACCAACAGGTGCTAATTCTATATTATGAATGACAGTACTTGGAATGTAGCTTAGTGTCTTAAATCTACTACTGCTTTCAAGGAACAAAGAAGATTTAACAGGGTTTTTTATGACCCTTGCTAGACTCTACTTTCATTTGCTCACACTACAAAAAGTGTATTCAGGACTAAAAATAGTTCGTCAATACAGATCTTGCTTTAGACATAAATTAAAATTGAAAAAAATATTTGGATTCACAAATCCAATCATTCTTTCTAGATATTGATTTGATTGATACTAAAAAGTGATAAGATACTGCTCAATCTAATAAGTTTTGTCTTAACAGCTTCCCAAGAAGTTTAACCATGGAGCTTCCCTGTTTTGGGGTTTGTTTGTTGGGGAGTTTATACTTTTAATCCATCCAGCCATTTCCCAGCACTTGTCTGGGACCACCCTACAGTACCCTTCTAAGGGGCTGAACTCACCTGGCTTTCTGCAATCTGCATACAAGTCCAGTAGGTTTGTTCCACTGCAGCTTAAAACCTCTTTCAAGGTTAGGATACTCACTTTTTCTGCACATCGACCATCTAAACAACACATTAATTAAGAGCAAAACATATTCTGAAGATGTCTGTTATGTGCTTTAATTTTCCTCTAATCAAATGTAAGGAAGGTATCACACATTTATTTTTCCGTCTGACAGCACCTCACTCAGATCAGCTATTTCTGAATTTTTCTTTTCTGTGGTTCATTGAGTTCCATCTGCCATTAAGTTGTCATCACCCCACATGTTGGTATTTCAATTAAAAAGGGCTTGCTAATACGACTTAATTTCTTAAATGCACAGTTAATTTTCATTAATTATAGACTGGCCTTACTGGTGAGGATCTAGGTATGCGGAACTAAAGTGGCCAATGAGTCAGTCAAAAACTAGAACACGGAAATTTGTGTTCGGACTTTTTACATGCCCACACAACTGGATTCTTAAAAAGACCTTCTTATCTGAAAGCTGGAAATACTTGGAAAGAGTGAAATTGTGAGTTTCAATCAAATGACAGAGGAGTCAAAGGAAATGATATGGCAAAATCATCTGTAGGCTGTAACAGAGTTTGTTGGTTTCTCTAAATACATCTCATCTCCCACTGCATCACACTTAGTTAAAACAGCAAAAAAGATACCAGAGAGGTAATACAGATGAAATACTCCTCCCTCAGAGGTTCAGGATTTTCCAGTCTAGGAGATCTAAAAAACAGCAAAGAGGAGCAGTAAACAGTATTGTCACTGTAAATTATAAGAGCGAATACAGATATTTCTGTCATGCGAGACTACAAGTATTGTATTATGTGGTGCAATGTCCAGTGTAGAAGTCAACTTTGAAATTTTGAAGCCAAATGCTTCTTTGACCAATCTACCTGTATCTTCTGATGAAAAAAAAAAAAAAAAGAGAAAAAAATATTCCTCCATATCCTTAGGAGAAAGTATTTCACTGTACACAGAACTTTAGAAATCATGCTTCTTATGATACAGGGATTTTTAAGCATCTACAAAAAGTAAAGCAATTGCATAGTAAGATAATCCAGTATGTCTTCTGATCCAATAAATAGAGAGCGCCAAAGTAGAATAGCAGGCAAGCGGTTTGAAACAAGCTAGAGGTGGCTTTACCTAAAATGGGACACTTAAGGAGCAGAATTGTGTCAACTGGATATTTGAGATAGTGAAATCAGCTGGACAGATGATCCAATGAAAAGGAATATATCAAGCACTAATTATAAAAAAATCAGCCTTGACTGATCAATCCTTACTGTTGTTAAATTCTTATTCCCCTTTCAAATAATTACTCCCATTAATATATATTCATGGTTTGGAGACTACTGTTTCTGTCTCGGCTGTTTAATTGTCAGAAGGGATGATTTCAAATATATGCCTTCAGAGGGTGCTGTGGAAACTTTATATTACTTTCCATCTCTCATTCAGTGTGCCTGTCAACAATAAAATAAAATGCATTAATAGGGACTTTGGAATTGTACTAAAGCTGTGAGTCAAACCTTCGAGATATTCTTAACCTGATTAAAAATTACTCTGCAATAGCCTAGAGTAACATATGCTTATACTACCTCAATCATGAATCAGACTCAGCTACATCGTCATTACAACATACCTGGATTATTAAGTTCGTCTCTAATAAAGCCAATTCAGGCTTCCTTTAGTAGAACCATAGATAAAGAAGACACACAGAAAGGTCTTCTGTCTTTCTCAGCTGGGAAAAAATGAGAAATCTGCATAATTATCACTATTTCCAATAAGAAAATGTAGTTTCAGTTCTCAAGTTATGTTGGTGAACATCTGTCAGGGTTTGAGAATACCACTTGTCACAGAGCAATGAGTCATATGGTTCATAAGACAGTGTGTTGATGTGCTGTGAAGAGCACCCTCTTGGGCACAGGAATTAATGTGTCCCATCCTCACTTAGTGCTGCTGTTAATTGCAGTCATGGATGGGAAGCAAGGGCACTGGCAGATTCCTCTGTTTAGATGTTTATGTGACTCTCACTGTAGTTCCTTGGGACAATACAGAAATTGCCAAAAATGGAATAGTCCTGTGATAAAATCATGCATAGTACATTGGATTCATTTTGGTGTTAAAACTATAGCAATTTCATTTGATAAACATTTCCTGATAATGTGAAACAAGCTGATGGCCTTTAGATATCAGTATGAAAGGCATGAGAAAACAGACTGTGAAAAATGACACAAGAAAAAGAAATTTGCAAAAACAATTGAACTCTGGGTTATGCAGTCACTTTGTTTCCATATCAAAGGTTACCTGGTAATATGAGTGTCTATCATCCTTCTGAATGTGTAGGAAGCTTACATATGCTAAATCTCTGACCAAGTATATAATTGTTTTTATAGCTATAGACATCCTTTACTCTGGGTGTTGTTAAACTTTGTGCATCAGTACTTTCTGCTGTGCTGACACTGAAACACAAGGTTAATTGCAACAGAACCCCGCTGTCAGGCCCACACAACCTGGCATCTTTCCAGCCCAGTCACCAAAGCCATCAAATGAGATAAGGCATTCAGTAACAGAAAAGTTTTGGGTTTACACCATAAGATTTCTCTAGGTGTGTCACACATATTTATCTGTAAAATATACAAAAGTTAATGAATATAGAAAATGGCAACCATTTTTTTGCTTATCTAGTCTGTAGCAATTCTTCCACATAAAGTCTTCAACTGCCTATTGTTATTTGTGCTGCTCTGATCTCTGCATAACACTTTAGCATAGCTGGATTCCAAATATCTGACTAAATTGTATTGGCAGAGGAAGGATTTAGGATTTTAACTGTAGACATTCCTTTTCTGATGAAGTTCTGCATGGTATCTGCAGGAAAGGAAGAGCATGCCTACCAGAGGTCTCTCAAACTCCTTCAACAGATGCTTGCTCTAGGGAGCCAATTCCCCCCTTTTTTCACTTGTGTTATTGACTTCCAACTTCCTGATGGTCAGTTTCCAGAGTATGTCCACAAATTGCCTGCTTTCTAGACATGGACTAATTAATTTTTTTTTTTCTTTTTTTTTTCTCCCCAGCTTAACAGATAATCCGGTTTTCCTTTCTTTATCTGGTGCTGAAATCTCTTCTGTGGTTCTGGTCACTGTCTGATATAACGGGTTCTGCCAAAGTTCTCTAGTTGTCTAACTGAGTCATTGATTGAATATAAGTAAGAAATTAATCAAATTATTCTTCTTGCATGTGTAGACTTTATTAAACTTGTTCTTTATAATAGCGTTATATTTCTGTTGAGGTGTTATAATCTTTAATCTTACTAGATAAAATTTCATAACTCTTTCATCTTAACAAATGTATCAGCATTTTTAGTTTCATATAACTTTCTGAATGTTATTATATATTGAAATTCTCAAAGAGTGTTTTTGCTTCTGTATAGGTGTCAGAACCTTTCTTGAAAAATTTCAAGACACTGCAACTAGGTCTGTTGTTCCAGCTTCTCGGGAATTCCATTTCCTCCCCCTGCCCCTCAGGGGGAGTAAGATAAAAATAATTTCTTTTCTGTAGTCATGCATTCTTGTAATATTAGTGAGTGGTATTGAGTTCTCATAGAATCAGCTCAACTAAATACAAATGTTGAATTTCCTACAAAAGCTAAAATTTCATTGCAGACAGAGTGCTTGTAGGTGCTAAATGGATTCATCTTCACAATTTGATGTGCAGTGTAAGGGAATATATGTAATCTCCCCATCATTTTACTGTTATGCTATTTGTGGCCATCAGTGTATTCTTTAGTCTTGACCTCCACTGTCAGTGGGAAGTTGGCTGGAAAGTAGTTGTCCAGTTGCTGTATGCATAAATACCAAACTGAAAAGTGATGTTTGCTGCACTGAGGCAAGGCTTTTATTTCTTGTAGGTAAATAAGATTCTGCAGCACACCAAAGTCTTCCAGTACACTGAATACTGCTGGACTTTGGTAGTTTTACTGACTGACTGTGGCAGCACATAGTCTACATAGCTGAAAGTCAAGATTAAGACCACATTTCATTTTTCCCATGGTAAAGAGATTAACACAACATAGTGCATAAACATGACACTGAAGAAGATATTAATAATCTAAGTATTACAAGTAATAGAAAACAATGCAATTTGCATTTTGTACATTTTATTTAGCAGCAGCATCATTAAATAGCTCTTTTGTTTCCCACAGAGAAGTTTGTGCTTTTGCTTTTTAAGTTTGAAGCTTAGCAGTCTTTGGAAACAAGTACGAATCCTTTCAGTATATTATCTGTCTGTCTATATCTGTAATTTTTGTCTCAAGTGAATATAGACTGCCTTCACACAGAGTCTTACAGCTCCTGGACAGAATGGATTTACTTTATGAGCACCATTAAAAATATTTAGCTGTCCCTTTTCACTGCTTGGTTGTTTTCCAGAGCTGCTTATGCAGAGTTGCTGTTTCTGTCAGATGAAATATTCAGGCATGTTACCTTGTCTGACAGAAACAGTAAGCATCAAGGATTTCCTGGGAAGAAACATCAATATGCAGCATGTTAAGTTTAATATTTCACAGCACTACTAATTACATTATCACCTCAACATCAGCTTCTAATAATAGCTATAACTAAAATGTGTACAGCTGTTTATCTTCTTTAAAGAGAATCCATCTGACAGACTGCACATCTCTTTTATCTCACCCATTGCCTTAAAGTGACTCAGTACCTATTCCAGATGAATCAATGGCACTAATCCAGTTTAGTTCAACAGAGATGGACTAGAACTACAGGAAAAATGTCTTCCTCAGACATATAGTGTGATGTGATGAGATATTTGTATTTTTAAATTGTGCTCTTGGTTGGTTTTTTGTCAGGTTGGTGGGGTGGGTGGTTGGTTTGGGGGGGGAGGTTTGCTTCTTTGTTGGTTTCTTTGTTGGTTTGTTGTTTGTTTGTTGAATGTTTGCTTGTTTGTTTTCTTTTTTTTTTTTTCTTTTTTTCTTTTCTTTTCAGTTTTAAACTAGGTATAACATGCAACCTGACTACAAAGATAAGTAGGGCAGCTGTCAGGAAAAGTGAAATTTATTGCACTGAAAAGATTTCATGTTAAACCTAATCTTACCTATCTATTCTGGTAATTTTTTTTAAAATTGCAGCTGATATATATCTTTTTTGTTTCCTAGAAGGGAAAGTAGTACCTAATCAGAGGACAGAAATATATTATAAACAAAAAAGAGAAACCATTTTGGGGATAAATATGAAAGAGAGAAAACTTGTTCTGCTTACAATGATGTATATATATGACTGTTCTGTGCACTTATGTTCTTCAAAAAATAATTAATTCAGGAAATCACTAAAGGAACAAATGCAACCATGTGCGGCACAGTGCTTCTAGCATACTTGGAAGATGACAAAAAGTTCATAAAGTAGATATACACAGTGGTTCATAACAAGAGGTATGAGTGTTCAACAAACAACCTGAATGAAGTAATCAGTGCTGATAAGGTACAAAAACATTGTCAGTAGGAATAAATACAAAATGATGGATGCTGAGCTCACTGAGGAAGAACAACTAATACTAACTTGCCTACATGTGTAGTTTGAAAAGTTCCTTTTCACAGTTGGACAAGCAGACAGCTAAATTTATAGCAAATACAAAGATTTTTTTAATAAAACCTACAGTTAAACATACAAGAGAAGCCAGAATACAACTGAAAATTTAGTAGGGAAAAAACTGGATATACTAAGGTTGAGGGTTACACTGGAAACTGACCTTAGTCATTGAAGGCATGGCAGCACAGAAACCTCTGCACAAGTGGGGCAAGGAGAAGTAAACATAAATAAAATTTGGGGTCTTGCTGGAAGGATATGACAAGAACTACTGAAGTAAGGCTGAGGTAACAGGAAAATCACTGGAGCACAAAACCCTGAAAGCCCAAGGAAGTAATAGATAAGCCATAAATAATTTACAATGTGTGAAAACACTTCAGTGATCAAAGGGGAAGAGAGCAGAGAGAACATCTTTGAGTATAGCCAGCTGCAGTTTATTAGCAAACTTTTAAAAAAGTACTTCACAAGAATTTGAGAGGGTGAAAACAACAGACTGCTTATTTTCTCTGCCATTATTGAGAATTAAAATGAAGAATATGAATTTAGAGCTTGGATGTCAGCTGTCAAGTATATACAAACCAGAACTGTAATAATGCAGTTAGCAGTCAATCATGTTTGGAAAGCCCTTAAAACCTTGAAATTCTGCACTAGATGCAGAATAAAAGAAAGTAATTTCTCATGCAATTGTTCACCTTCGGCTCCTTTCCTTAAGTACTAACAGAATTGATACCAAACTCTCAATGCCTCTCAATGATCACTTAATACCACAGCTCTTCCTACTTCACCCTATAGAAATCTTGTTAAATAACCAGTTGTGACCCAGTAACTTCTTTGTGTTAAGCATTCGTTATTTATTAAGTTCTAATGCTTCACAGTGTGTAGTTTGCAAACTCTGTAAGGCTGTAAACACAAGTTAAAATAAAGGCAAATGTATGCAGCAGTCATGTTTCCTGCCTCTTCCTGAATGAGTATTTACCATGTTGAACAGGTAAATATCTTTCAGCATGACAATAATTTTAAAGCTCTGCTGCCCCCAGTTTCTTCCATGTTTGCTGTAGTTGCCAAAAAACAGGGATTACACATCCTGTAATGCATAACAAGTATTTTCTTAACAAAATTCATATAGAATATGTTCAAATAGGCTGACAACTATCAGTGTAACACAAAAAACCATGGGAAGGATTAGAAACGTAGCAATATTTCAGATTAAGGAGAGAAGCTGAAATTACCATACTGTCATGGAGAAGTCTACTACCATACTGATTTTTGTAGCTTCCTTATAAAAAAGGCAGAGTTGGAGTTTATCAAATATGACAGACTTAGAAGCATCTCAAGCTTGTCCACATTTGTAGTACTGCTCTTCATAACAATTATATAGTAAATGCTACAATGCTTAGACCGAACTAGGATTTCAGAGAGGTAATTAAAAAATTATTACTACTGTTGGAAGATAACAAACTGAAACAATATCTTGAAATTATTGAATCATCTGTTTTAGCTTTCTTTTCACAGCTAGCTTGTTGGTGCTGTGGTTAACTGCCCTTTCATAATAATTAAGGGTAGCATAAATTTACTAATATAGTATATATATATGTGAGTGTGCATGTGTATATATACTTTGTTGTTTATCTATTGTTCAAAAAATTATCTAACTAAATGTAGCTGGAAGAATTGATATTAATTCTGTTCTCAAAACAGTCAAAAATGCCCATGATATTTAAGGTTATCAACACATTTGGAAAAGAAGCAGGAGCTTCCTTAGTGGCAGTTTTTTAGGTTTTGGAATATGTTCTCTTTTTTGTGTGTCTCTTTTTTAGATTCTGTTGCTTTTTATTTTTCTCCCCTGAAACTGTATGTTTCTGATCTAGAGAGAAATGAAAAAGATTTGACTGATCAGAAGCCCTAATAGTAATTGCACAGAATTACTATTTTAGATGCATGAGCAGAACAGTGAAGGTAAGCCTCTTGAAATATTCCATAAGAACAAAATGGAAAAAAATAATCTTGGACCCATTACAATAAAAAATTTCATTGAGGAGAATTGACTTAAGATGACTTGCATTTTCAGGGGAATGCAAAGCAAGATTTATATCTTTTGGTTTGGCAGAACACCAAGCTGCTTAAAGTATCAAAGGAAATAAATGGAGTATATTAATTTTTTTATATTACCCTTAAGACTTATTTCTATATTGTCTGTTATAATCCAATGATTTTAATGAAGATTAAGTTAAGGCTTTCAGTTTTGGTCACTAAAAAATTGGTGTTGTGCCAGGTAGCATAATGGAGGGTAAAAATAGATTCTAGAGATCATATCTTCAGTTTTATGCTCTATTACCAGCTAACACTTTTCTTTTTTATTTTTTTTTCCTCCACATATCATAGACGAGGGCTGTTTGTTCTAGGGAGAGAGGAAGTGGGAAAGATCAAACTAGGAGGACCACACAAGGACTCCTGTTTTAGGAAAGCCAAGATCTATTTGATAAAAATTTACCCAAATGCAGACTCACAGACTCACCTTCTGCCTTACTTGGCTATTAGAAAGTTTGGGATGTGAGGAGAAGAAGCAATCTCCTAAAGGACAAACCAAGGATATGTCTAAAAGCCTTTCATTGCTATAGATTACTGGAATTTGGATGAGATTTTGTTCAAAGGTCTGGTCAGCTTCAACCTGTGTCCTGTCTCAGTCTTAAATGCTTGAAATAGCCCTTAGGTTTCCAAAGCCAAATCTATTGAGCAAAATCAACCTGGTTGAATGGCTTGTATTCATAACCTGCAACTGAATGATAATAATGAAGTTCTTGTCTAGCTGTGGTCAGTACAACCTTTGCTAAACTACTTAATGTTAGTTGCAATCACTGTATGGAATATATTCTGCTCACAGACTGTACAGCAGTGCAGCCAGCTTCTCTTGGTTAATGGGTCACCTAAATGAAATGACAGGGAAGATTACATCTGAACTCCCATTTGGCAAATGTCTTCATCACAAAACATAATAAAAATTGTCACTTCCTCCTCTGCTGCCATTACTTGGAGAATGGTGGCCTTGTCACATCAAGGTTAAATTACGTAGGTAAGCAGAGAAGAAATTAGTTGTGACTTACAGACACCCACCATAATTATCATTGTCACTTGTGGTCTCACAGTTTCTGATTATGGCAGTGCAGTATTTTTTCATAGCATTAAAATTCAGTCTAGACTGGACTTTGAATAAACTTATGTCAAATGCATCAGTAGAGTCTGAACCCAGGGAAAAATTTTAAGGTATTCCCACAGACAGAGAAAATATTAATGTCTCATTTCTTAAGTTACTGTGGAGAAGTTAAAAAGTTGAAATGCAAAACAAAGAGGGAAAAGAAGAAACTAAAATATTCAGCATCAAATTCAATAAAAGAAAGGTTTTTCCAAGATATTTTTAAATTATGGTAAAATTTAACATTTTTAAGAAATCCGGAATTTCAGTTATATAAATTAATGGGATTTGAATTTTCGTCGTTGATAAAACTAAATTGCTGGAATTTGCACATATATTTATATAAATATACTGAAAAACACTGAAGTCCTGTCAGTTTCTAAAACGATACACAAAAAGTAAAAAGTCTTGATGTGAAAATTTTCTAATGCCACTCTTTCCATTTTTCACATATAACCATCAAGGTTTGCTTATGACAGACCTTGCTGAAGTTAACTTCCTACTCCATGGCATGATACAAACTGTGAAAATGGCATGTGAAATTAATTTTTCTCTAGTGGTCATATATTACAGCTATTTATGATAGATGCAGCACCTCTGGAGACTGGCAGCTTCACCTAGTGCCTAACACTGTTGTAGTGTCATGACAGAAACAAATACACATTGAACACCTTGGATGCATGAGATCAGTGCAACTTTTTGGTTATAGAAATAAAGAAAAATGTGGCATCTTTAGAGATTAAAAGAAATGTACTTTTTAGCAGCTGACTATCGTGCACTTTGTCTTGTCAAGGACATAATTAAGATGAAAGACTAAGTGTTATTCTGTTTTTGATAAAAGCATTAAATAACCCTCAGCAAAGCCCAAGAACCAGCACAGTTCCATCTAGCATGAACTATATAGTCAATGTGCATTGCATTCTAAGGACTAATCAGAGATGTTGTTTATCCCTTCAATAGATAACAACCAGATAACTTCTCATAATTTGGTTTTTTTGTAAATGGGCTCACAGTTTGAAACATATTGAGTTTTTAAGTCTGCAAATACTCCTGCAACCAACTTTTGTTTGGAAAAGCAAGGCTTTATTTACAGATGGTCTTTAAAAGAAATCAGATTTTCATGTTAAATAAGATAAAGATATGATTTTTTTCCTCCTCTCACATCCTTAATGCCTGCAGGCTGTGTTTTCTCCATCTTACTTAAGAAGGCTTTCCTATTTTTTCCATGTTTTTGAGCACAAAGCTATGAATTGCATCACCTCACAATTCCAGTAGATTTGCAGTCACTTTTCAGAAATCAGAAGATCAACTGGGGCAAACCAGAAGAAATGAGAATGAAATAAACTCAATTATATGAGGTCTAAGTCTGCACAAAAAGAAGGAAATTGCAGAATATTAGTAGTGACAATAACAATACTTTTATTTTGATATAAAATTGGAATCATAAATTAAAAACTATGATGGTCTCAGCTGGTGCCTTATTCTTTCCTTCTAATTTTTGCTGTTCCAGTCACAAAGCAATGTAAAAGGGGAGACTGATGATGAGAGTAGAAAAGTGCTACTAAAATTAAGAGTTTTAATATATACTCTTTGTGTTTGCTTTTTTGTGGGTCTTTGTTGTTGTTTTTATTGCTTGTTTGTTTTGATTGTGTTTTTATTGGGGTATTTTTTGTAACATTTCCATCATTTGGGTTTCCAAACATAGAAAAGTTTTGACTCCTAATGAGTCAAACTTTCACATAAGGAAAATTGCTCATACAAAGTGCCAAAATATTATATTTGATAAGCAACAATTTTGAGAGTGATGATCAATGAAATAATAATTACTTGCCTCTTCCTTTTTAATCCTCATTTAAATGTCATTGCAGATATCCTGTGTGAAGAAACAAAAGTCATCTCAGGAAAGAAAGGAAAAGCTTCTGAAAATATTTCTTTTACTTTTCTGAAGTTTTTTTTCTCTGTAGGGGCTTCTCAGTCATTCTTCATGGAAATTATGTATTTCCTAATTACATGAGCCTCTATAAAGAAAATAAGTTAGCCAAAGATGGAGAACTACACGGCTTTGGGCACTGTGTAGAATAATGAAGGCTTTGTAAAAATATCTGAGTTTTGAACAATGCAGCTCAGAAGTTGGGGATTTTTCCTAATTACTGTGGGGAGAGGAAAATTGTTAGTAAGTCTATTTACTGACATTTACTGCTGCAAGTTTATTTATTCTGTATGATTCAAAGTGGCTCTTGCAGTTAATTCCACTATGCAGCTGAAGGCTGCATGACAAAGCAACAGGAGAACATGCAAACCTGTTTTGTTTTTTTTTCTTTAGTTCTAAGTAATTAGAGAAACTATTGCAAACAAAATATTCCATACAGATGACAGGAAATAAATAATTCTGTGAAAACTGTGATTCTGTAATCATCCTTCCAGAATGGTCTCAGAAACTTCTAAGCACCAGAAAAGATTGATTTCCTTGATGCTATTTTGTAAGTTTAAGTTATGTACATTCAAGAAACAGATAAAATTATTCTTGGGGGATAATCCTGATTTCAAGTATTGATTCTCTTACCCATGAATATTGATGGACATTGCTGGGTATTTAAGTAAAACATTGCCCTGAAAAGTCTCTTAAACAGCATTTTTTTTTCTCCCTGCTTGAAGTCAGGGATGTTTATTGTTTGTTTTTTTACTTAAATTGTCTCTTGATTTTTAATACTAAGTGTAATATGATAAGAAAGGGCAGAGGATACTAGTTTACTAAATCAGAGACCTTATACCCTTTAATCTGGGAATACCAAAAAAAAAAAAAACCCCAAACAAGCTTATGAAATCCCATCTGAAAATTTCATGTAAGAATAATTAGAAGTTATTTGGTCATCTTCTCTTGTCACAGACTTTTAAAAATTATAAAGCAAAGTATTCCTTTGTACACACAGAATTTGTACTCTGGAAGGACAAGTTAAGGAACCTGACCAACCTTGGCATTTTCTGATCCTCCAGAATGATAGACTAAGAATCCTCCTGTGGTCCATGAAAGATCACAGTAAATCCCTGGAAAGCAAGGCAAAGCCCAAAGATATTTTTGTCTGAAGACTGAACAGTAAATAGAGGGATAAAGGAAGAAATGTTGTAGCCTTCTGTTTTCCAGCCCTGAAGACACTCTTGTCATGAATCTCCAGCCATGTGGTTCTTTTCCTACCACCTGTCAGCCTGACCTTTGATTTCACAAAGGCTGCATTTGTGATGGCACCAGTGGGGATGTACTGCTTTAACTACTAAAAATTCTGAGTTGATTTATTTTTTTCTCACACTTCTTTCTCACAAAATATAGGGTACGGATTAGGAAAAAGCTTAATAATCTTGTAGAAAGATTGGAGATTATTACAATAGGTCCTGACTGAAATACTTCTGATTTCATTAAGTTTTACTGTAAATTTATTGCTTGCAGGACTTGTGTTTATGTTGACTTTGTAACTCTGTTCTTAGTCAAAAAGACTAGAGTAGGTTTTCTCTGTGTATTTGATGCCCTAGATGAACCATGTATGTACTCCTGGTTTCTCATGGTGCTTCTGTTGCAGATCTGATATGAGGTCTACATATTGTAATTTTTAACATATCCATAGTTCTTTGCCCCAGACTTTTTATAGGATCCTGTGGCAGAAGTGGGGTTTTTTTCTGAAGTTCTCCTTCACTGCGTTGGTGAGAGATACCAGAGGGAACTGAAATGAAAATGCTGAGAAAGAGATTAAAAAATCACAGTTGTTACAGCAATTTTTTTCCAAGGTAATTTCCACTTTTTTGTAGATTTTACTTAAAAATACAAGTAGTGCTTCCGATTAAATGGAAATTTTAATAAGATAGGCTTGTTTTGCCTCATAATAAGGAAGATAGAATGGCTATTGCAGAAATTCTATTAATATGTAACAAGATGTTACGTTGGTTAATAGTTTGTGACCATACTTAACTAATGCAAGATTTGGTTTACTTGTGTGTATTATAAAAATCCCAAATTAATATAGAAGTTCAGTTACAATTTCTTCATGAAACTTTTACTTGTTAAAAATTGTTCTATGCCTCACTGAAAGGCACAAGGAACAACACAAGGAAGCAAAGACTTTTGCTTTATATGTATCACTTGTTAGACTTTAAAGTTTTAGTGGAATTCAGTGCTCTAAAAGACTTTTGCTCTTTTCAGTGATTATATTTGACTTTCTTGCACCAGAATTTTTGAAAGGAAAATGAAGACATTTCTATTTGTGGCTAATTCAAGTGATAACTCTGTAAACAAATATTTCTCATAATACTTTGAATTTGCTTTGCAGATTCCCATGCTCTATTTAATACCCTAACATAATATTAGCACATGTATGTTTATCGTATTACTGTCTATAGCAATATAACTTTTCACATGTTTGTGACATTTCCAATTTCTTTTAATTTATTCTGTATCTTGTTAAATACTTCCAAGAAACAAAATGCTGGTGCGTAGTGATTTTATTCTGCTAACAGAATCACAGAACAGTCCAGCTTGAAAGAACTTTAAAGATATCTGGGACAGTAAAGATTTTTTTTTCTGCTTTTCTCTCAAACTATTTTAGAGCTAGTGATTGTCTTAGAATAGGATCCTCAAACCTATTCATTTCTTCATTTCTTCAGAGGTTCTGTTATGCTTTTTCAATTACGCAACAATGCAGTAGTGAGGAAAGTCATCCTTGTAAGGTCTTGATTTGCTTTATTATACATCTTAACAGGAGTCAATCCAGTACAGTGCCAAAACATTTGAAGTTAATTTTCTGTAGTCAACAGCTGTTCTTGTTTTGCAGAGGGTGTGATTCAGTCCAACAGATGGACCTTTACAGTAGCTTACACCCTTCAGGGTCCTGATTTATCAGAGTAACTCAATGAAACTACTTAAACAGGCATAACTTTGTGGTGACATAATGATTAATTAGGTTTTCACTGTAGTTGTGCAGAGCAGTCCAGAAAACTACAGAAATAATAAACTATCTTGTTCTCAGAATTTGGGAATCAATTTGAAGTCTTGTTCTGCAAGCTGCAACATCATCAGCTTGGTTGGGCAGTTATACGGAAGTTTTTTTGATGTCCAAAAATCATTCATTCTCAGCAGTTTAAACAAAACCTTCCTACCTTTCCATCTCTTTCTTTTTTAGTTGCTTTTAGTTATTAAGTACACGTTTCTATAGGACCCTACCACAATTGTGCACTTGCATAAAAGCCAGAACACCTGGGGAAGTCACCCAGATAAAAGAGGCTGGAGAGAAAGAATGAGGTATGTCTCCATTTCTTACTTGTGGTCAGTTTCTAACTCCACCAAAAATGAAAGAATACAAACTTCCTAAGAACACTGAGGTGCAGAGTTGTCAATCTTACACAAAATATTTAACATCAGGTTGAATCTAACACATTTGGCATTTTTGGCAAAGGACAAACAGCACAAACTGCTTTAGTATTCCAGACAGAATGTCTTGTCATCTGATAAATCTATATAGATTAGAGCAGTGATAAATTGTAACATGTCAGTAATATTAAGAATAATAGTAAAAGTTTAAATATTTTGATGGACCTATGATAGATTTATAAATATGTGTCTCAGTTTGTGAAGAATAAGTGAACATGGAAGCTTACCTTATAAATTTACAGATATGAAATGAACATTTTTGTAACATAAGCTTAAGAACAAGGTAAATATAACCTTACTCTATACCTATGTGTAATACAAATGCAAAGAAAACAATGGTGTTGTAGTAGAACTTGGCATGCCTGTTCTGGTATAATCTAGGTAGCACAGATAAAGCAGGAGTGTTGTTTTACTGAGAAGACTCAGATGTTATTATATACCACAATCTAGGCCTCCTACTTTGCTCCATCATGTGATCTGATGCCACAGGAGAATTTAAACCATATGCTGACATTCCCATCAAAACTGCACTCATCTTTTAATTATAAGATTATTTTTTGAGTTTTTTTGATGCCAAGATGATTTTTTGCCTTTTATATACCTTTTACATACCTTTTATGTATCCTCAGTACTCCTAGCATGCATACTTGTAATTCCTTAAGTCTGATAACTTTCCATAGTCCTAATATTCTATTAAGCCAAGAGACTAAACATCCTGGAGGCCATGCAGTTTGAGGCTGAAAAAACATTTGCTATCTTGAGAAACCGAGGCCCTCCCTAGAGCAAAACCTGTAAACTAGGGTTTGGCCCATACAGGTTTTTGTTTAAGGTTGTGAGGATTCAACGCTCAAGAAAACGAGTTAATTATCCTTCTCAAAAAGACATTTACAGTGAGTGGATGAGATTTGAAAGACATTATGTGACTTGTCTTGAGTTCCAATTTCTCACCTAAAATAAATTTACAAAAAGTGACTCAGTATGTGAGAGGCCCTCCTTAGGAGTTCATTGTAATGCAGGACTAAGGAAGATGTTTCTAGTAGACTAAAGCTGGAATAAAAGGCTGTTCTCAGCCCTCAACGACTGCAATCATCTTTCTATTTCTTTTATGCACCAGGTTAGTAGCTATTTTTGGACAGCTAATATCTGCATGAGCTTCTCTTCTACTGCTTCTTAATTCGCTAAATTTCAGGGGACTTGTATCCCCTAGGATGTGGAATAAGAGAGATTTTTTCCAAATTACTTACATGGTTCTTTTCAAAACAAAAACCTCACAAAAATGCTATTCTCTGTTTCAATTTCTGTTATTTTTTGAAGTCTTATCCTCTTACCTGCTTTGCTGTCGTTCCTGATTTTATTTTGAATTTTGCATAGTTTTGTTTAAAGCAAAGGCTTATGCAATGATGTGGTGGCTGTCTGTCTGCATGTGCTGTAATAAAGGACTGATGAGTCATGTCCAGTGGTTTTCTCTTCTTAGAGCACAAATAATTAGCCTACAAACATCCATATCTGTGTGTGCAATTTCCATGGCTCTGCCAGTATAAAGTAAAATAGCACTCTCCTATAAAATAAAAGTGTTTTTCAGGAAAATGCCATGTGTTGTCCCACAGTTGCTAATATAAATAGAAGTGATTAATATTTTTAAAACCTTAAACAGCAAAGGAAAAAGCTTTATTTTCTTCACCAGAGAAACACTGTTACTGTACCATTCTTTTAACTGTGCTTTTAGCAGCAAGAATTACAGGTCTCATTATTGAGTAGGTGTGCAAATACATCAATGTAACAAGGGGGAAAAGCCGAGCTCAGACTATCACAACTTTCCTGCTCTTTGCAGGGTGCTAGAGACATTTTTCTTCCTTTATTAAAATAAAAGATTTTGCAAATAGGAATTTGTACTTTGATTCTGAATGATTTTCAACTCTAACTGCTCCCCACCATCTGCTATTACCTATATCCCAGAAGAGAACTCTACTTTCTCTGTTATGTCATCCATTGTTCTTACATTTACCGATCCTGTGAATTTATTTATATTGAAATACTGTATCCCTGAGCAGAAAAGATGAAATTTTTGTGAAACATCTGTTCTGAAATCTCTTTTTGGTTACTCTGAGAATTATATGGTGTTAGCTTTCTGTAGAGCATTTGGTTTCTGTTAAACTTGCAGAAAGACCTGCTCATACAGGGCATTTTTCTAGTAATTTTTTGTGTTACAATTTTTGTAGATCTCAACATTGAATTGCATACCATGACACCTTTTTCCTAATTTTAATTTTTTTCAGAAGCAGTTGGAGCTAAAGAAAAAGAAAGAAGAAAAAGATTAGCTGAAAAGTAATGGTTAGAAAGAACAATCGAACACATGAATGTGGAAATACACAAGGAAAAGAGGAGACTTTTTCCCCCAGCAAGGTGATATTGCCTGGCAAGGCAGGCCAGCAAGGATTGACTTTGTTTTTTATTTTCTAAAGACAAGAATCAGATCTATGAGAAAAACAGCAATAGTCTTAGCAAAATATTTACTTTATTGACCAAAAATTACTGTAAAAAGTGTTTTGCAGTAACTATGTTGAGAAATCAGAGAAAGTAAGTTAAATATCAAGACAAAGCAAGAAAGAATACAATACATTCATACATAGTTCAGTGAAATATAAAAATGTCAATATGTTTTACTGAAATCTATTAGGTTTTTAGCATCTCAGTTTATAAATGCTTATAAGTTAATTTTTGTTTTCAAGACTGTTAGTGAGGAAAAATGAAATGATTACTTGCAAATTCATGACATTTTTGCTGGTTTTAGACATTTTTAGGAAGTCTTATTATCTACACAGTTTATTAAAATTATGAGTATGAGAAATCTTCTAAAGAATTTCTTATTTCTTTCTTTTCCTTAAATTAATGTAATCAATGAAATAGCACATCATTACTAGTGATTTAAAATAGAAAATAGCAAATATTTTAGAGTGAAAATTTTCATAGTGAAAAATGAATCAGTATTTAAAACTCGCTAAAAAATTCCATTAAAATTGCAAAGGGAAAGAATGTCTATCTGCAAATAATTTATAAGCAGAGGAAAAGATTTAGCTTTGAAAATGTTCACATCTATGTATATTTGAATAGTTATGCTCATGTATGGTTTATGAATACCTCTGCTCTGTAAGAATTCCAAATCTACTACAATAGTGTGAATGCCTCATTGGGACTTCCAGTGAAACTAACCAGCACCCCCTGGGAAAAACTCTTCTTGGCAATTTTTTTCTTTTCATTCCATGAAATGCATTTGTATGTGTATGGGTAATAAAGCTGATGAAGGATTTAAAGAACAAGTCCTATGAGGTGCAGCTGAGGGAGCTGTGGTTGTTTAACCTTGAGAAAAGGAGGCTCAAGGGTGTCCTTATTTCTTTTCACATCTGCCCAACGGGAGGTTGTATCCAGGTGGGGATTGGTCTCTTCTCCTGGGTAACAATAGGTAGGACAAGATGAAATGGCCTCAAGTAGTGCCAGGGGAGTTTTAGGTTGGATATTCGAAAAACGGTTTTCACCAAAAGGGTCGTTAAGCACTGGAACCGGCTGCTCAGGGAAGTGGTGGACTCACCATCCCTGGAGCTATTTAAAAGGCTTGTAGGTGTGTGCTTAGAGATGCAGTTTATTGGTGGACATGGCCAATGGTGGATAATGGTTGGACCTCATGATCTTTAAGGTTTTTTCCAACATAAAATGATTCTTTCTTTTCCAACTTTTAAGATTCATTGATTCTTGATTCAACCTTCAAGATTCAAGAATCTGTGATTCTATGATGATCCTAATGATTTTTTCCAACATAAAGAGTTCTACAATTATATGTATAATGCCACAAATAAACCTGAGCTTTTTAAGAGTGATGGTATAACACATACCAATGATGTCCCGGTTTTCTTTTGAAATTAATATAAAACTTCATTATCTAGAAATTCATAAAGGTAAAACAGCCTTCAGATATTTTGTTTAATGTTTTAAAGCAATGTATTGCAAGAATATACAAATATGAAATTTTTTTTTTATGGATTTTTACGCAAAAGATGTTTCTTGTTCTGTAAGAAACAGTCTTACAAAATAAACCTCTTAATCCTGATGTGCAGTATCTATATCTACATATAAAGTGAAAATGCCACAAACACACTGAAAGCACAAGATAAAAGCTGAAACTTTCAGAAGAAATGGGAATTACACACGCTATTGAGCACAGTAAATCAACCATATGAAGATTGTCCAGTATAAAAATAAACTCTTTTCCAAAAGCCCTTAACGCAAGAAAGGTATAAAACCTATAACAGTGAGATAATTGGATTTCATGGCAATACAATTTAAAAAAAAAAAGTCTTTTAAATTCTTAAGAGTGATGTTATCCTTTCACTATAAGTCTTGGAAATGAGGACACACCTGGGTTTCCAAATATCAGCTGAAAAGAAAGAACAGCATTATGAATGACATAGTGTAAAAGAAAGCTGCCTTCTATTTTCTTTTTTCACTATTCTTCTTGAGGGCAGTCAGGAGACTGTCATAGCCAGTAGAGAAGGGAGAAAGTAAGGGTGTAAGGACACACATACTACATGAAAGTAAGAATTTTGCCTAGCCCACTATTTTGTGGACAGATATAGAATGAAGATGACAAAAGAGTGTACACATGAAGTAGTGCATCTTCAGGATTTACCAAGCTGAAAAGAGAAAATATTTGGAGATTCCATGTGTAAGAAATTATATCTTTGGTGTTACTTGTATAGCAAGTTGTACAGTTGTACAGTATACTCTTGTTTCATCAATTTATTAATTGAGTAGTAAACTCATGGCATCTTGCAGAAAAAAAATCCTCAGCTTAATTACAATGTGCCAGAGAAAGTTCCTCCATCTGACTTTTGAACCCCTCACTTTCTAGCTTTAATTGGTCTTGTCATTACCTGTACCAGAGGATAACAAAACATATTTCCTAATTGTTTTTCCCTATGCTGCTCATGATTCTGCAAGTCTCCATCCTCTTCCTGTTTCCATTCTTATTTTTCTCCCCTTTAAGATTTAGAAGCAAACAAGCAAATGAACACACAACTTATATAGAGAAATGGTGTTCAAATGGAACATATTCTAGACTTTTGATCAACCTTGGCACCCTTCTCTGAACCATTTCCAGTATTATTTGCATCCTGAGGAGAAAAGACAAGAATGATCTTCAAGACAGAAAAAGACATGGGTATACAAAATGGCAAAGTAATGAAATTTTCTTTCCTAATAAAAAGCTTGACTCCATATAACAACAAGGATTCACCATAAACTATTCTGCAGCTCACTGTGTCTTCCAAGGAATTTCTTGTGTCTGGTTTTAAATAAGCCTATCACATTGAGGTGTTAATTATAAATTTTTGATAGGAGTAGAAACTTGCTCAATTTGTCTCTCTATATAGTGACATATCATGTTTCTCTGATTGAAAACTTGAGTCACATTCACTTCAAATGTAAAGTGTCTTGCCTAAATTGTAGCTCTGCAAGTTTCCCAATATAGAAGTTTATTCTCAGATCAATTTATAGCCATAATTTCAAATGATGATGATGACAATATTTCATAGTCTCAAAGTACAGTTGGTGACATCAAGGCTAGTTGCACTTGGAACTAGTTGGTACAGAATGGTTTCAAAAGAGACATGGTGAACAACAAGTGAAGGGTCATGATATCAGAAATAGCTGAATACACTAACGTGATTTCTTTGGTAATAACCCATGATCTCCCATTAAAATGTCAGTGCCTTTCCTATGGGTGTTCAAATAAGACAAGTTTAGTGTTAACATCTGTACTTTGTCAAAACCAGCAAGAGCTTTGAAATTGGGCTACTTTTTTTCCAAGAGCTTTGGAACTGGGCTACTTTTGGCACAGTTGCACTAGAACAACAATATGTAATCTTACTCCAAGGGATGGTGCACAGCCATCTCCCAGTTGTGCAGCAAATACTGCAAATGTGAGCAAAATAGTATCTGCATACATATTGAATGAGTGAAGAGTTAGTTCTGTTCGAATGACACATTATACTGTATGAGACAAAAATGAACAGGACATCTCATCTGAGTATGTAAAACAGGCACAAGGATCAGAGAACTTAAGGCAAACTTCTCTGCCTGAGAACCAAAATTCCCAAGTTCTTAGCTGTGCCAGGTTTGATTTGGCTTAAAACAACTCAGTAATGACCTTTCTTATGCACACACAAATAAACCAATACTGATATTTTCAGTTACTAGACACACTCAGGCTCAGAATCACAGAATCCTTAGAATCATCAAGGTTGAAAGAGACCCTCAAGATCCTTTCGTCCAACCATTCACCCCGCACTACCACTGCAACCCCTAAGCCACTAAACCACATCACTCAGCGCCAGATCCAGACACCTCTTGAACATCTGCAGGGATGATGACTCCACCACCTCTCTGGTGGGAAATGAGAAACCTGTTCCATATTAGGGTGCCTGATCATCCTGACAATAAAAGAATGTTTTTTGTATCTAATCTGTATCTCCCCTGTCTCAGCTTACAGTCATTTCCTCTGGACCTCTCACTGCAGGTGCAGCAGAAGAGCTTGGCCCTCATCTCACTATAACATCCTTTCAGTTGTAGAGGGCAATGAGGTCCCACCTGAGCCTCCTCTTCTCGAGACCAAATAAACCCAGCTCCCTCAGCCATTCCCATAAGACATGTTTTCTAAATTCTTCATAAACCTTGTTGAGCCTGTCTGGACAGGCTCCAGCACCACAATATCCTTTTTGAAGCAAATGGCCCAAAACTGAATGCAGAACTCAAAGTGGGCCCCCACCAGTGATGAGTACAGGGGGAAAATCATTATCCTGGTCCTGCTGGCCACATAGAGACCAGGATGTTACTGGCCATGTTGGCCACCTGGGCATACACTGGCTCATGTTCAGCCAGCTGCCAACCAGCACCCCCAGGCCAGTGCTGTGCAGTTTTCTAGCCACTGCTCTCCAAGCCTGACTACACCAGATTGCTGCAACCCACCTGGATGTGTTCCTGTGTCACCTGCTCTAGGTGATCCTGCCTTGGCAGGATGGTTGGACGAAATGATATCCAGAGGTCACTTCAAGTAAGAATTCTGTGATTCTTTGACTCAAACAGGAGTCAGGGGCCTTGCCTTACTGAACTTCATGCAGTTGTCCTTACTCTGATGATCAAGTCTGTCCAGGTCTCTCTGTAGACCTGTTCTACCCCTGAGCAGATCAACTCTCCCACCCAACTTGATATCATCTGCAAATTTACTGAGAGTGCACTTCATCACCACATCCAGATCATCAATAAAGATGTGACGGAACCAGCCCAAAAAATGAGCCCTGGGGAACGCCACTAGTGACTGGCTTCCAACAGGATTTAACTCCTTTCACCACAGCTCCCTGGGGCTGGCCATCCAGCCAGTTTTCTACACACCACAGTTGATAGCATAGGGTTAAAATCTTAGCCGCTTGGAAAATGTACTTAGAGTTAGAACCCAGATTTCGGGGAAGGGTGGAAAACCACTTGCGGGGGGGAATGGATGGAAAAACCAGTAAAACAAGCTGGCAGAACTAGCAGTCCTGAGGAGATGGGTTAGTTGGCTAGCTTTTGCTTTGTCCTTGTTAATCTGAGTGCGACCACGCCTAGGTATAGTTATTAGGTATAATTAAAGCTAATTAAGGAATAACGTAGGAATATAGAAAACAATTGTAACCATGGCAAGGAGATGTTTTTCCGAAACTCAAAGTTTATGCTTCAGTAGAATCAATACGAAGAATGGAATAATACTAAAGTTAATCATTGATATTTTATGTAACCAAAAGGTATAAAATTGTAAGTTTGAATGTATTTCTTCAGAACCATGATTTGGGTATTGATCGGACCCCTGGTTCTCTGGGCCCATTAATAAAAGCACTGCATATAGCCATGTCACTGTGACTATATGTATTTTCTGATGCTAACACAGTCACCCATCCAAGCTATGAGCAGCCATTTTTTCTAGGAGCATGCTGCGGGTGATGGCGTCAAATGCTTTATTGAAGTCTAGACAGACAACATCCAGAGCTTTTCCCTCATCTACTAACCACGTCTTCTTGATCTTGAAGAAGATCAGGTTGGTTAAGAAGGACTTTCATAAATCTACGTGGGCAGGGCCTCATGTCTTGCATGTACCATATAATGTCACTTAGGTTGATCTCTTCCATAACCTTGCCCTGAACTGAGGCAAGCCTTTTTTTTCCTTAGAAACAAAGAATTGCTACACCTATTCTATATTTTAAAAAGTTTGTGGTGGTTGTTTTTCCTAGTGACAGAAAATAAAATGACTTTTCACTTAGCACTTATCAAATTATATATTCTTTTATTTTGTACTAGACTTTTTTCTCATTTTTTAGTTTACCAGGTTTATTTGTATTTATTCAATTTGTATTTAAATCATTTAAGCCTTCTGCATCAAATAGGATTAATCTTGCTCTGTCTCATAAAACCACATTCAAACATTAACTGTTAGGAGAATCTGACAGAGTGGTTTCATGGACAATTATTTACTACATCCATTATCCATATCAAGTCATTGTAGGTATCTAAAGGTGGCCTAAGCCACCAGCTTCACAGTTTTTCAGTTTGTGCATGTTGTCCAAAATGAAGTATTTCAATCTCTTACTGTTCGTGACATTCTATGGTATGGACCAGTCTTGTCCTCGTTCACATCTCAATAGACTTGGTTTCTGATTATACTTAAAGTTGTAAAAATTATTCTTTTTTTCCTACACAGAGAACCTTTCTGTAGATCTCCTAACCTGACCTGAAGGCGGCCATATCTTCTGTACCAATACATTGTTCATAATCTAATTATGTTGTTGTTTATACATAGTAATAGAGGGTGTGGCCTCTCTCATCTAAAATTTAACATACATTTAGGTTTGTCTTCAATAGAGTTTTATTACTTTACTGCTGCAAGACAAGAGGACATTTTTAAATTTTTTGTTTTAGAGCAGAAAAAGAACCTTTTTTAACATGAAACACTTTTCTAGCATTGATCATCATGCCTCCTCCAGTTCCCCTCCGTCCTTCCTTTTCTGTCCTTCATTGCCACAGATAAGGAACCTTTTCCCAAAGCTCACTTTCACAGTCCCAGACATGTCCAATTCCATTCACAAGATCAGGTGTTTCAGAAGAAGGCAGAAAAGCCCAAATCTTTGCTAGTGTTGATTCCCCAACACCTAACCCAGCTTAAGGAAATCCATCTTTCAGAAAGGTTTATCATTTTGGAGCCACACCTAAACTAATTAATATGAGCCATTAAATGAACTACCTTGCAAGAGACTCAGAATGTAACTTGAGCAGAAGGAGCACTCTAAAGAACAAGTTCTAGAGTAGAGTGGCTGTTCACATTGTTAGGTGATACTAGATGAGAGAATTCAACACTAATAGGAAATACTGACTTAGGAAAAAAAAATTGAAAAATTTAACAATGCTTTATGGGAAAATTAGAAACTAGTTTTGTTGCTGGTGTTTTTTTAATGGCCTAGAATATAATGGATTTTTCTTCTTTTTATTTTTTATTCATGATCCTTCTAATGACTACTACTTCAGGTCATAATAAATCAACATATTCCTTTAGACAGAGATCAAGATGTTTTAAGTCATAATATTAAGAAGTTTAAGAACAAAACCTTGTAACAGCCAATGATGCCTCAAAGTGAAACCAGAAAAAGATATAAGTTGAATGCATGTTTTACATATTAATATATCATATTTGATAAATTAATTTGAAAAATTGTTTCACAAAGGGATTATTAAAATTTGGGAAATGTTTCTTTTTGGAGTTTTCTGTCAGTCAAAGCTGATTCTGCTTCCAATCTTAACAAGTAACATATGTCAAAAATTTTTACCACCTTGAGTTTCCAACTTTTAGCAGGTTTACACTTTGCTTAAAATTAGCTGTGGTGAAAGGAGGAAGAACAGGACAAGATATAAGAAAAGATTGTAATTTTCTTCATCCCACAGTTTAATGCTTTGCCCTGCGAGATCTTTGCTCTTCATACAGTCTAGACTGCACAAGAGTGATACTAGTCTTTCTAAAGAGAGTCTTGTTTGAAGTTATTTGTCCTTTGCTTTCTTTTTCCATCTGTTTAAGTGTGAAGTGTGAAGGCATCAATCTACAAGACTATGAATGCTGTTTTTGTATTTGAATACAAGTTTAAGTGTATCAGTAGTTTAAATTGAAAATGTATGTAGAAATTAATTTATTTTCCCAAAAATGTTCCTGATAGCAACTTCTACCCAAAAGCAGATGACAATAATGCTCTTTGTCCTAACTTGTTATTCTGTTTTTCATGTAAGTCTTTAATTACCAGTGTGCTTCTCCTAAACTTGATTTTTACTCACAAAGAAACCAGGGTTCACAAAAGTAATAAAACATGTTTTTTCCTTCTTGGTATGCTTGAGATTAAGGTTTAACCCTTTTAAAATTTGAAAGGCAGTCAGATTAAAACTTTAAAGATGCCAAACATAATATTTCTATTTTACTACTCCTTCAGCCTTCCAATACATAATTTTCCCACCCATGCAAGTCAGATAAGGTAAAAAAAAAAATTAAATCTTTCATTTCTATAAGCTCTTATGCACCAAAAAATATAGGTTTTGTTATGTCAGTTCTATACTTCAATGACTACTATGTGAGTTGGCTTTTCTTGCAAATTCAGTGTTTAGACACTTGTAGCATTGCACCTTTGGTGGCTTATTGACTGCTGTTAATGGAAAATTATCTGCTACAGAAATGCTGGAGGATGTTTCATCTCTGCTACACTGCAATACCTTCAATTTCTACAGAGTGCTAGTACTTGATGCTTACTATAATTTATTATCTCTGGACTCTTGGGGTAACCTAAATGTTTTCAGTGTTCTCCTGAAACAATGTTTTCCTATTTCAGTGTTTACATTGTCTTGAAGATTTAAAAAACCCATGAGTACTGTGGTGTCTAAAAATTGTAAGTCTTAAATGCACTAAGCGTTTAAATAGCATCTAACTTTTGAAAGTTAATTGATTTTTGCATCTTTTCCTCTTAAAAGTATTCCACTGTATTTTAAGTGCTGCTTCAATGTTCTTCATGTCTTTCGAATTAGGATATTTTAATCTGATAAATCAAAGGTGATACAGAATTCATAGTGAACTAGGTGAAAAAAAAGAACCAGTGATTTTTCTAGGGCAGTAATAGGCTAAAATAGCAATTAGTATGCAAAATAAAGCCAGCCAAATAATCCTGGTACATAAACAGTCAATGGGAAGGATTTAACTAAATATTTACAAAGACAGAGCAGATTGACTTAAAGACTCTCAAATGGAAGGTTTCCAGCTATAAATATTTACTTATAGAATCTGTCATTCCTGACTTCCTAACATGTTATCCTTTTTGCATAATTTATTTTATTTGTGGCCTTATTAAGACATAATTATCTATTACATTCATTACATCATTGTTAAAATTGACTTAATATTTCTGTTTCTTTCTCTTCAGTGTTAAAAAGATGATCCAGGAATATGTTTGTACAGATAATGAATGACAAACAGTCTTGAATTTTTCTCTGTTGTCACAGGTAAGCAGATCTCCACTCTAAAATGAAAAGAATTCTAATCTAATAGCTAAGCTATAGAAGGTCGAAATAGGTATTGGCAATCAGCTTTAATTTTCAGCACATTCCTGGTGTTATCTGAACAGTGAATGCCTCAATAAAGCTGACATATTTACTGAGCATATCAGTAAAAATGAAAATAAACTGCAGAGCTAGTGGATATATACAGCATACCAGACAAGTTAAAAGACAGGGAACTAGCTGATAATAAATTGTTCAACTTCATGTAGAAACCAGTCACAGTGAAGTCATGTTGGAGGATTGATACAGATATCCTTAAGATTATGACAGGCAGTGGAATATGAATACAGAAAAACTGTTCACCTTCTGTTCCAAGAAAAAAAATTATTTTACTAACAGAGATAAACTGTTACCACAGCTCAGTAGGGTTACCAGAAGTGCACATGGCACGTGAAACTCCAGTGTGGGTGTCTGTTTGTGTAGAAGTGATTTAATGAAAAGGAGTCAAGAGAGAGAAAGAGGTTCTAAGGGTTATGAGATAGCACACTTTACAACCTTTCTTGTACCTCCACAGGGTCTTTTGGGCTAGTAACAAGAGAAACAAAAATCTTTTAATTACTTCATTATTGAAAGTTTTGCCACTGTTTACAGTGCTCACGATCAAATTAATGTAATTTGAGTGAAACAATTGGGTTTGATAGTGTTAGTACCTAAATGACTCCCGGTACATAGTTTTTCAGCTTCTCTAGATTATAAGTGTTGCATTTATACATTTCTAAGTCTGTAAGCTCTTGTAGCATTGCACCTTTGGTGGCTTATTGACTGCTGTTAATGGAAAATTATCTGCTACAGAAATGCTGGAGGATGTTTCATCTCTGCTACACTGCAATACCTTCAATTTCTACAGAGTGCTAGTACTTGATGCTTACTATAATTTATTTTCTCTAGACTCTTGGGGTAACCTAAGCATTTTCTCTAGTTTTCTCTTTCATGCAGATATAACAGAATTTGCTTGTTTAAGAACTGGAAAGATTTCCTCTTTGTTTGATTGTTATTCTGCTACATACAGTGTATCAGATCAAATAACTGTATCAGACAAGTCACTGATACAGCTGCTGAGTAATTTCTCTGCTCCAAATGCAAATCTATAGAAAAGTACTTATATGTATAATGATTGATCATTGTATATAAGCACTTAATTTAGGTTAAGTTATGCTTTTAAATTTATAACATCCACAACACAAATTCTTGCAGTCCTAGGATATTAATGATTCAGAAGATAAAGCTTTGAAAAACAGCTGTATTGTTGCTGACTTTGATGTGTTCAGTCATTATGTAAATTGTTTCCCTTAGCAAATAAAAGTTTAGGAAATGACATAATTGTGATATTTCTGCAGTTATGGGTCAGTAACTGTACATCACCTTGTCAGTGTGATGGGATGAAACCAATGTGCTTAAGTATAACCTGGAACAAATTTGTTTCTATTCAACTCATCACCATCCTTTTCAATATTATACTCAAAATTACTGATAAAAATTTTTGAGGATGAGAAGAAGGAATAAACAGACAAGTATTTCCACTGTTGATCCAGGACATATCTTGGCTGTACTGTTTGATGTAACTAACCTTTTTGATAGGCTTTGGACAGTCAGTTGACCTTTTTCTCCTAATACCTCTCAGCATTCATCTACTTCAGAAATGATGGCTTTTTGCTTGCTTTAGCCATACTTTTCTTATGAACACAGTGTTCATTATCCTTCTCACTATAATGTCAGATTGAAAGGCAAACATTTGCTGTGCTATTGCCTTTTTCTTTCAATATATCAATGGCTTAAGCTATGAACTCTGTATATACTTAATGCTTCTAAGCACATCAAGGGAAAATGAATATCACTGTCCTTTGTCAAGCTAATACTAGCCAGAAGTGGCCAACAGGTTACTTCAGGTAAGATCAGTATCAGTTGATCTCTCTTTATTGCTTTGGGGTTACTCAATGAGGCCACTAAGTGAAAGAAATGGAGCTGACCAGTGACTGTTATAACTTGTGAAACATGAAAATTGTTGTGGATCATGAGTAAAGCAGTAACAGTTCTGCCTAGAAATGGAAATTCGATTCTCAACTTACAGTTAATGAGACCATTACCATGTTTTTCATAGTTCTAAACACTTAGAGGCTGTTGTTATGAAATCTAACAGATTTGTATCATTATGTTCTGTAAATGATGGAAATTAGCATAAATCGCCTGAAATGTGCCATTTGAAATGCACTGCAGAGTGATGCTGAGGATATTGTCTTCCCACTTTGTAAAGAATTAGTTTATAATGACTTTGTATCCCTTGTGCTAATATTCCATGTATGTAAATGTTAAATGCTGCCAACAACAATTATAAAGTAGAAAAGTTTGTTTGCTTTATTCCATATTCATGCTGATAATGAGGGATGAATTGTGCTGGGCACCCAGAAACGCTGCTGGTAAAACAGGCAAAAACTTGATGAATACAAAGTACAATTCATGTAGTTCCATATCCTTTTGTGTAGGGAATTTAACAGTAGAATATTTTTCTAAGAAGTGATGCTTGTGATGATGAGGAATTTATTGTCAACATTTTCCTCTCAGGCTTTGGGATTAAGGTGAGGGACCATAAGTTTACACACTGTTCTTTATGTCTAACTGCTTGTTGCAAATGTTTTCCTTGGAAATACCTTGAAAAACACCTTCAGAAAAAAAAAGGCATTACTTCTTTGGTACACGTTCAGCTGTTGTTGTGTCTTTTCAACAGAATCGGGGAAGTATTTTGAATATCAAGTATAGGCCTAAACAATTTCCCTCAAATATTTTTAATCTTTTGTTAGGTGGTATTAAGTGTCAGGTATTGCTATTTAAATGTTTTGTCCAGTTGAAGTGGAAGGGACCTTCAAAAGAGACAAAACTACTTATCAGCCTTAGGAAGTGATCTAGTGTACTACTTATCAGCCTTAGGAAGTGATCACACTGCTCAAGAATGACTGGGAAGTTACACAAGGTGGGAGAAGTGTTCTGCCAATCATGGCATTTAACAAGGTGAAGGAGGAGACAGATATTTTTAGATACGTAACAAAAAATCCACACAAAAATTAAGCAAAAAGTCAAGAATGCAATTGTAAGAGCAGGGAAATTAGCTAATAGTACCTGTGGCTCCATACTTATTGGAAAAATGTTGTTAATTGGGAGTAAAGATGGGTGTCCTTGCTGACAGCTTCCTACTGTGTTCATAGAAGTAGAACTTGTTACATCCTTAATCCATAAACAGGATTGTCTTGAATTCACTTTCCATTTAGTGTTTCCTAATGCTTGACTGCCTCTGAATTTGTAATTGACTCATAGGTTAATAACTTAACTTGTTGATTAATAACCCAATACAAGTGTTCTGTGAAATAAACTTTATCAGACTCTTCTTTTTGACTTTCTTTTTAGTGTTCAGGTGGAGAGGTTTTTGGTTCTATTTTTAGCAGTGATTTTGAGCATCATTACTAAAAGAAGGAACTTCTTTTCCTTATGGTTCTTATTAAGCCATGCCTTTAAACCTTTAGGAATGGTCGTTGAATGGGAGTGGGGAGCTGTAAGAAGTCAATTCTACAGATTCTTGTAGTATTTTATAGGATCACATTGTATTTATGGTTTGTACAATGTATGTTTACATTGAGAGCTTGACATTCTACGAGACAAAGATACATATCACGCACAGCCAAGCTCAAAATTAAGGATTTTTTTTCAAATTCTTCTCATCATACTATCCACTAACATTCACTAATGATCAGGACAGTCTGGTTGTCTCTAAAGGTACTCAGTTCTTTGCAGATCAGTACTGTGTTTTAATACCAGAGTTCTAAAGTTATTGCATGTTTGGATCTACTGCACACCTTCCCAGGGGACATTAATCTAAAATTATCCCTTTCTCCTCTGTATTTTCCAAACCATTGACAAATGCTCCAGTTTTCAAAGGAAGACTAAAAAGCTAGAGAGCAGGTATGTTTTGCTATTTCAGTGGAAATATTTTTGCACTGATTTGCTTTTATTTAGTTTGAATTTTCTTCTCATAGTCACTGCTTATCTTAAGAAGTATCTGCTAGGCTGGTTGAGCTTTGCTCCCAGTATGCAGGTATGACATAAAAAATGGACTATTTATTCCAGAGACCAAACAGTGAATGAACCAAGTGAGCCCCATTTTCTTCAAAAAATATTCAGAGAGACATCCTTATTTAAAAAAAACCAAAAAACACTAAAGACAGATGGTTTTGCTTGTTATCTTAGAAGAATAAGAGTAAGCTTAAAAAATACCTCGTTAATACCTTCAAAATTATGCCTTTGAAAGTTCAGTTGCCCCATTAAGCACTCGGCTTTATTAATTTTACTGTCGTACAACAATTTCTCCACCTAAAAAACCCAACACCCAAACAACAAAAAGAAAAGTCAACAACAAACCCTAAACCCAATACTTACAGATACCTACAGAGAGTTGAATGTGAGCCTTAATTGTTCTTTGAATTTCTTTTTTTTTTTTTTAATATATATAGGGCATTATAAAATACATAGAATAAAATGGGGTTGATTTGATTGCTTGTTTGGTTTTTTGTTTGTCCAGTTTTCTACAACACATATATACCCCAAAAAGTATGAATGATTTCAGACTTATATCTTGAAGGACTACTCCAGGTCATCTGTGATAAAAGTGTCTGAGGACTGTGGGATAAAATGCCAGCATTTCCACTGCCCTAGTGCATGTCTGTTTTTATATACATATGGGAACATTTGTAGCAGCTGAGGGAAAAGCCAAGTGTACTTGAAAAGGAGAGATACACCAAAGAAATATCTTCTCAAAGATCTGAAAATATTGATAGAAGACCAAGAATTTTTCCACACAGTCAGGAAACTACCCTGGAAAAACCTGACACGCACTGTCTCTGTTAACAATGAAAGGTGAAACATTGACACTTTGGGAACTATAACATAAAAAAGACATTAAGCTATTAGAGAGCATCCAAAGGAGAGCCAAGAGGATGGTGAAGGGTTTGGAGGGGAAGCCATATGAGGACTAGCTGAGGGCACTTGGCCTGTTCACCCTGGAGGAGACTGAGGGGAGACCTCAGAGTGTGCTTCAACAACTTTACGAGGAGAGATGAGGGGCAGGCATTAATCTCTTCACTTTCATGACCAGTGACAGGACTTGAGGAAACAACATGAAGTTCAGTTAGGGGAAATTTAGACTGGATATCAGGAAAAGGTTCTTCTCCCACAGTGTGGCTGGTCACTGGAACAGGCTCCCCAGGCAAGTGGTCACAGCACCAAGCCTGATAGAGTTCAAGAAGTGTTTGGACAACACTCTCAGGTCCATGGTGTGACTCTTGGAGTGTCCTGCACAGGTTCAGGTGTGGGGCTCGACGATCCTTGTGGGTCCCTTCCAACTCAGCATATTTTATGATTCTATTATATATTGAGTCTGAAGTTTACTCTGGGGGGGGAGTGAGGCCTTATCCACCTCAGCAGCATATCCAATGAGAGGTACAAAATGTCTGCCCAATGACTGTATTACAAGATGGCCAATGTCACCTTTCCTAGCTGCTTGTCTCATTTACAGAAAGCCTTGACCTCACTTACTTGCACAGAAGAGAACACTGAAAGCTGTGAAAAAGAAGCACAGATGTTTTTAAGAACTAAAATGATGACAAAAACAAACAAAAAAAAGCAGGTAGTTGTAGGGCAAACGTATTAGGCAGTTCAATTTCAGGTTTCAAACCCAAAGTCAGACTGGGTCTGGTGACACTTCTCCAGCTGAGAATCATCATGAGGATAGGACACTCCTTTCCACACAGTGTGTGAGTCCACTTCCCTTCTCTCCACTCAGTGCAAGGGATTTGTCACAAGAAGAAAGTGTTTCAGAGGGAGAATGGTTAAGCTTCAGCAAGTGCCTCAACATGTTTGGGAAGCAGCTATTCCTTCATTGTGGCTACACTGCTCCACAACTGGAGAGCCCTATGCAGTCTCTCAATACACAGCCACAAAGTTGACTTTTTGTAACCTGAGTGATTCAGAAACAGGATTAATAAATCCCTGTTTTATTTTGTAGATGCATAGAATAATTTAGGTGACAAGGGAACTTAAAGATGATCTAGTTCCAACACTCCTGCCATGGACAAGGATACCGTCTTCTAGACCAGATTGCGCAAAGCCCCATCCAATATGGCTTTGATCACCTATTTTAGAAAAAGAAATGTTCATTTAAAATGTTATTTTATAAGAAATAAACATAAATTTTAAAGTGAGATTAAATAAATACATTTGTACAATCAAGTCTCTATGATTAAATATTTTTATTATAATTTAATATTTATTGTTTCTATCAGTCTGTGTCCACACTCAGATACAAAATGAGATTAGTTTGAGCATTTCCCAGAAATTGTATTCAATAATACAATTTTTCTGTAGTTTCTTACTTCTTACTTAGTTGTCTTTTTTACTATTGTTTTGAAAGTGAAATCAAAATAACAAGAACAATGCATAGAGAAAAATTCCATTGAACCATAGATCAAGTTGTTGTCAAGAATACTTATTAATTTATAACCTGTAAACAAAAGGGGGTTTTTATGTTGAGTATGAAATAGATTATATTCTTGTCCATTTGCATGCTTCGTTTTATGCTTCTATTGCTTTCATTTCAGAACCATGATAAACAAAGACTGTTGCTTAGCAACTTCAAATATTTCCTTTTAAATTCAATGTTCATGTTTTGCATTGTAATGTAAGTTCAGTTTATACTGTATGATGAGCTATTGGAAAATAATTAACTTCTTTCTTGAACTAATTTCTCAAAAATTTATTTTTATCTATTATTTGTCTAGGGAGAAGGAATTTTTCTAAATCATATTCATCTATAGATATTTTGTTAAAAAGGCAATTTATTATCCTACATACTGAAGAAATAATTTTTCAATAATTACCATTTAAGGAGAATTGCTTTTCCTTGATGTATATAAAACAATCTTAAATCAGTAGACTTCTATAGTTTAAATGTACCCCAAGTAGAGTGATTCTAGCTTTTATCTCTCTAATGAGTACCCAGTGATGAAACCTCTTCATGCTGTATAGCTACACTTGGAAATACTTGCATTTTGTGAGTGAAACAATAGGCTGGTCTTTTATTTATTTATCAGTTCAGTGATATAGAAGAAGCCATTCATTTTCTAGAAGAAAACCATTGTTGTAGGTGTCCCAATAGTGTTTGACTTCTAATAAAATCAACCTGTTATTAGTGACTAGTAAGATATATATGGCCATTAATACAAGTAGGGTTATATGGTTATTACTTTGACCATCTATCATATTTGAAAGCTTGTATTTTCCTCTTCAGTATATTGTGAAATTGCTTCTTGTAAAAGACTATATGCATTTTTTTTTTCCCCAGGAATTAGAAGCCATGGATTCATTTAATTAATATTCTTTATATTGATTAAAACTTGAAATTGACTGTATCTATTATTCATTTTCTAATTGTTCCTGGAAATAGATTTAGGTAGTAAGATTCTAAAATTTCCCTCCTCACTAGTGAGTCACATTTAAAGTTTGGGTTTCTTTGAGTTTTGTTGGTTAGGGGTTTTAAGTGTTTTTTATTCTGTGTTTAGGGACAACAAGGTCTCTGCATTTTGGTGGATTAGTTATTGTGGATAGAATTGAGGCTTTCAGCAGAAGATGAAATTTATAGGAGATTGCTGCATTGTAACAAAAAGGGTTTTCAATATACCAAAGTGAGAACGGATGAAAGAAACATGGAAATGCTTATTTAGGGCTCATGGTAAACTTGGGTGCTGTCATAACATGGGATCTATACTGAAGGAAGGGAAGGGACAGGAGTTCCTTATTACATAATAGTATACATCTGCTGTTTAAATGTTAATTACCGTATTTGTGGCATTTAAAACAAACACAGTATTTCCCAATAGCAAGAACCTGGCAGAAATTTAATAGGCAAAGATTAATATATTTTCTTACAATTTATTAAGTAACTTAGGTAATTTAGGTAGGCTGAGTTGCTGAGTTGTTTTTTTCCCTGAACTTTTCTTTGAAGAAAAGTAGATTTTGAATTAACTCTCTGGTAGACAGGCAGCATTTGTTAATTATACTTGCTCAACACCGGCCTTTTTAATCCATGTATCATGGCACAGATCAGTCTGGAATTTCATATTCGCCAAGATAGAATCAGTGAATGTGTTTTCCTAAATAGCATTTTTTTATATAAGCAAAAATGTTCTTAGTATTTTCTTTAATCAGAAATTGCAGCCATCAATTACTTTTTCTTTTAGTCGTAAACTGCTACTTGAAGTGTTGTGCCTGTTTTACAATTTTGTGTAGTCATCCACTTCTTACTGAAGGTAGAATCTGTTAAGGAGAATAAACTCATGGAAGCTGGCATTCTTGATTTAGCTAATGAACTATCAAATTGTAGAAAGATGAGTTGCAATATTCTCCATGCCATGTTAGGTTGTCAAACATAAAAAATGTTAAACAGAAGTGCATTTAAGGAAAAAACCCCACCAAAGACCCAAAAAGTTATTTATTTTACTTTCAACTATACAGTTGCCACAAGCATGTACATGAAAAGATTTCAAATCACAATGATTTCTGAGTTGATCAACAGCTACATTTGATGAAATATGAAAAACACAGCAAAATACTGTTATCAGTGGTAGTAGCTGTGATCAAAATTTCCAGAGTTTAAAACAAACTCTAGAAACATTTTGTAGCTCAGGATATTCTTACTTGGCAAGTCCTTTAATAACTTTTTTAAACCATTTTTTCTGGTTTTTCATCCCTTTTCCTTTTTTTTGAGGGGTGGGGGGCAGGGGGTGTTGATTTGGTTGGTTGGTTTTGGTTTTGTTTGTCTGGTTTTGTTGTTTGTTTTTGGTTTTGTTTGGGTTTATTTTGGTTTCTTCTTTGTTTTCTTTTCTATTTCTGAAAAACTAGTATAAAATGAATAGATTATCTGCTGTGTTTGTTTCATACCAAACTCTACAGTTTAAGATCTGATTGGAATATAAATTTTTATGACTTGTTATTAGCTCTGTAAGTATTTTGCATATTTCAGGAAAAGGCACCTTTCTAAGAAACAAAGGTAACTTGTGATTCCGGAGAAGATCTGAACAACTGCCTAAAGCTATAATAAGACTTAATCTTGCAGTTTCTCAAGTCATATATATAATAAACATCATAATTAACCATTTACCTCAGATTTCTCAGCAGCAGCCCTTGAAATTCCTGTGGTTCTACTTCCCACTTTTCAAGAGTTTGAACTGGTTGCTGATTGCATACTTGCATGCACCTTTCTCCATCTAGATGCACTTTGTTCATGTCAGGTGTTCTCCATAGAGAACTTTTACACCACTCCTAGAACATATGTATTCTTATTCTTTGGCTTAGCTACTTTTTTTTTTTTTTTTTTGTCTTCTTCTTGAAAGAGAAAGAAATAAACCAGGGAATGAAAAAATACTTTTCTGTATAGGTTGTTATTCTCACAATGAGGGAACATAAAATACTATGTTAATATTGTTTCTTGAGTAATGCAGAATGGGATACAAATTTGGTATTACAAATATATGTGGAAAAGAAAGAAAGGGCAGCTTGTACAGCTTTTGCCAATGGAGAAGACATGAAAGATGACTCTACATATTCATACCAAAACTTACTGATTTAGGAACTTCTATGAATAAACACTTCTAAAATCTTAAGTTTGTAATATGATTATCTGAACTTTGGCAATCTTACTCGTGTGTTTAATGTTGTAGAGAAGGTGAATTCTGGTTTTGGAAATTCTCAGTTTATATCCCACTTCAGTATCTCTACTTTGCTCCTGCAAGCTTCTACCTGAGTAGAGTCCATGTTTTTGGGTTTTTTTCCTCTCTCCTCTCTCGCTCCCTTCATAATGTTGTTAATATTTCTCCTATGGAGCACTTTACATTCCTTTGAATTCTGAAAAGATAAACATGTAACAATTCTGCTTCCACTTAAGATTTGATTTTTTTTCAGTTGGTACTCTAATCTGTGGAATGTTATGTGTCAAAACAGATAAGCTGGGTTGAAAATTGAATTTTTTCTTATCCATATATTCATCTTTTAACATTTCCTTTTTCATTGGACCTGCAGAAACATACATTTAATTCTTCCCTTTCATACATCAGCATTAGTTCATCGTTCAGATGAATCAAAGACTGCTTCTAGAAAGAAAATGTGCATGTTCTCTATTTTATGAAAAAGTAAGCTCTATGAGTTTTGATCATTTTTATTGCAATTGAAGAGAAAGATGTTTGTTCTGAATAAAAAGGAAAAATAATGACTAAGTCTTTAAGAGAAAATGAAACACCTACTGGGAATTAAATATAAGTCAGTCAAAAGGCTTCTTCTGTGAAGCTGTTGTATCTCTTCCCAAGAGGCTGAAATCATCTTATTTGGCTTCCAGGAGGTACCACACAGGATTATTTCTGCCCTAAGAGAAAAATTCCCATTAATTCAAAATGATTTAATGTTGAATTTTTCATACCCTCAATGATAAAAGCTATAATGATTTTCCCTGCAGGCTAGAAAAATATGCAAGTATCATTTCTAGGTGATTTAAAAATGCATGCTTCTGTGTGTGTTTGTGTGTGTATTTCTCTCCGTGTTTATATGGTATATACATAGAAAAAAAATAAAATAAACTGCAGATTCATATTTTTAAATGCTTTTGCCTGTCATCATCTATAGATTTTAATTATTGGAAAACCTGAACAGGTATTTTAAGATAACATCACCCACACTAACTAGAAAAATCAGGAAAATTTCTACTTAAGATAATTATGAAAAATATTTGTTGCTGGATGACATGTTTTTAAGGCAATATAGTGAAAAACAACTGAGGGCCGTGGTTGCTCTACTTATATGTCATCTAGCAATTATGTGGCTTTCACCTTCTCTAAGACATGAGAAGGCCACTTTGCTTTCAAGCATAAAGTCATACGGAGTGATTTGATATCCTACAGACTCTTCCTCTGAATGTCTTTTTGATGATACTTGGAACAGGATGGATGATGACTCTAGACATCTACATGTCTTTTTGAGCCAACATTCCAGTTTGGACAGATAATGGCTGGGTAATATTTATGAGTTAAGAAAAAAAAAAAAGACAAAAGATGTATTGTAAGTAATCCATATGCATGACAGTAATAGGACAGAATTGAACTTTTCAGATTAAATTACTCCCTATAAGTAGAACTACTACTAGAAATAGTGTATTTTGTATGTCTGACTTAACAAGCTTACAAGATGTTTGCCTAGTTAGTGTTGTCCGATTTGTCACCAGTGATGTTTGTACTCTTCAATGTCAGTGAAATTTGCTGCAATTGTCATTTTTCAGCAGTTGCCAGTTCGGTTTCATTAAACTGACAACTATACACAACTGCTAATAATCAAAGAACATGTTAATGGTATTTGCTGCAGACTGCAGCTTGTCCCTTCTATGGTTCAAAATCTAAAAATTCAAGAAGATTAAATGCACTCATTTTTCTCTTGTCACATGAAGAGGGGATATTTCCTCGACTCTTAGTGTTTGACATGTCTGTCAGTGATCCAGAAGAGCTGAGACCCTTGTGCTCAACCAGACTGTCAGCATCCTATTGTGGGGACTCTTCACTGAGCAGTTCACTGGAATGGAGAGGGATTGGCTGACCTGTTCAGGGGCACACACCAACAGCATAAAGGAGACCTCTCAGCAGGTCTTCCCACTTTATGACTCCTAAATGGGTCTTACCCTTTAATTGAGTGTTTTCCCTGATCTTTCCACATTCCCTCTCAGATTTAGTTGCTACCTCAGATAATTCAGTGTATTCAAGGATACAATGTATTGTCATTTACAGGTCTAAACACCACTCCAAAGTAATTAACTGGATTTGTACTCAGAATTATTTGATTCTTACTATTGTTGCCTTTTCCCCAACCTGGAAATGAAATTCAAGATAATTCTAGTAAGGAGGTAGTGTAAAAGGGGATCTTTATTTGAAAGCCTTCAGAGGCAGTTATGGAAAGATGCCCACCCCTCCCAGGGGTGAGTACATTTTTATAGGTTTTAGGAAATTAGCATAATTGATAGAAAGCACTAATTAGGAGGACAAGTGGTGATGCAATTCCCCCCCAGGTCAAGCCCCTTCTCTGGAGCCCCCTTCAACACTAGCTGTACTTTGTCCATGAAAATGTATCTCAAAGAGTTGTTCTTGGCCTTGGTTCCCAGGAAAAACCAAATAGGATGGGGACCTTGTACCTTGGAGCTCTGGAATTTTTGTCTTTCTGCTGAGGGAAAGGCCATGGAAAAGTACTGGGAAGGCTAGCTACCAATACAATAGGTGACATAGTTACAAATATATGTGCGAAGAATACAGAGAACATATAAAAGAAAAAAGGCAAAACTAAATGGTATCACTCTGGCAACATAAATCATATGGATTTTTTCCATATGCCTCCCTGATTGAGTAAAAGCAACTTAGATTCCAACTGTGAAAATGTGTTTACATACAAAATTATTTTTTCTTCCTTCTTTTTAAACTTGCAGATTTAGGAACATTTTTCTTAGTAAGCTCACTTGCAAGGATAATTCCAGAAAATTAAAAAAAAAAAATGGAAACAACAAAACTATGGGAAATTTATATTTGAAGTAACATGAAAGAAAGATACTTTATACAAAATTTCCCAAGAGTAAAATGTACACTTTAAACGTACACTGTTTATCAAATATTAAGGAAATTATGAAAACAGTTTATTCTTCAAAAATCGGCATGTGTATGTATGTGAACATTTGTGTGTTTGTCCACACATATATTTACAAAATAGTTGAAAAATATTTGAAGGATAGACAGAGAATGCATAGTATTTCTTCTTTGTGTGTCACTGTAAACCTGTGTGTGATTAATTAAATGTGTTTTTTCTGTTTTTCTTGGAGAACCAATCTGTCCTTAACATGAGATTTAGGAATGATTTCTTACATGTGAATGCTTAAGTACTAGGCATTTTATTTGGAATTACAATCAGATTTCTGATCTATTCTACACGCACAAAAGTGTAGAATGTTCTACAAAGCACATTAAAGTGCTTTGCTTATCACAAAATAAATTCCCTGTTGATAAGGATTTGAGAGATTTTTACTTCTTAGAATCACACAGTAATTTGTGTTGTAAAGGACCTCCAGTGATCATCTACTCCATCTTCCAGGATGGTCATCTATGTCCATCCTGTTTTATTTTACTTTGTATGGAAATAGTCTTCAGTGGTAACGGAATAATATTCCAGAAATTTTAATATTGAGATGTTTGTAAAATATACAAATGAATGAAAAAGTATATAGTCATAAATTTGTATTTAAAATAGTTACATTTTAAGCAGAATTAATGCAGTGTAAGGGGTTGAAAATGAGGTTGAATTTACTTATCTAAGTATCCTTAAGGGACTCTCTCCATGAATCAATACTGTATTCTGATGCATACTCTATAACCATACACAGCAAAATCATCCCTGTCCCCATGAGATTTTAAGCTGTGTAGTCTACATACAAAAGAGACAAAGGTACACAGTAATACATAGGACTTTATTAATCAACATAACTGCTCTATTCCTCAAGGGAATGGTTTTTCCTCAGACACCCCCCGAAGCCTGTGACCATGTAGTTTGACCCTTCCATCCTATCTTGACCCTATTGGCTCAGGTTCAGCTATCTTTCCTGAGCCAAAGACTAGATAAAGTCCTGTTTCTTCCTTGTTCTCCCTCCCTGCCCTGGAACCCTTTGAGAATAAAGCCTTGGATTGATCCTAGGGGGTGAAAGCCTTTTTTGGAATCTTTTACCCTGTCCACTGAGATATTCCTCCAAAGCCTCTAAGGGAACTGAGCTAGCCCAGGAGCCTGGGGGGCAGGCGGGGCAATATCTCACATAACCAGTCATTTCACACATCATCAAACTAATGATTATCACGGTTTTTATTAAAATCCACAGCAAAGTGGTGTATGAAAAAACAATTTTTAAGACAGAAGGTGGAGAAGTTTGTAAATATTTACATGGAACTTCTGTGATGGATTGACCTTTTCCAGCTGCCACATCCCACCCATCTGCCCCTCCTTAACAGGACAGGGGAGAATATAAGATGCAAAAGTTCCTGGTTTGAGGTAAGGCAGGGAGATCACTGACTGCTTGAGGACAACATAAGTACCATCAGTAGAACAGACAGAACTTGAGGAAAAATCAAATAATTTAACCAGTATTGGACCAGAAGAAACAAAGAAAAAAATCTTAAACCATCTTCCTTCAACCAAGCTCCCTTTCTTCACAGACTCAGCTTTTCTCCATCATTCCTAACTCCTCTACTTCCTCTCCTCCAGCAGCACAGGGGGATGGAAAATGGGGCTGCAATCACTCCCTAACAGCTACTCTCTCCCCCTTCTTTCTCCTCATGTTTTTCCCTGCACCAATGTGGGGTCTTCCCATAAGCTGCATCTTCCTTCAGGCCATTTCCACCTGATGTGATGTGGGACTCCAGAGTGGATATCTAGAACACCTTCTCCACAGGATTTCTCCATCCAGGGGCTGCAGAGGCATCCCTGCCAGGAACTTCCCTCCTCTCTCTCTCCCTTGGGACTGCAGGGTGGTTTCTCACATAGTTCCCTTCAGGTCTGGCTGTCTGGCAGCTTTTTCCCTTCCCTTACTCATCCGTGCCCTGTAGTGAGACTGTTGGATGTGGTTGGAACCAACAGTGTCTGCCTCCACACAGAGACCACTCCTGCTCTCCTCCCATTCTCACTAGCAAAACCTTGCAGCTTAAACCAAATACAATTGTTCAAAGATGCAAGAATATAACTGCAAAGGCATGAGGACTTAAAAGGGAAAAAAACACAAAACAACAAAACAAAACCCCAAACAAACTAACTAACAAAACAAATCCCAAACAAACTAACAAACTAACAAAACAAAAATCAAGCAAACAAACAACCGCCAACAAAATCCAAAATTTAACCTAACTATAGGTTGAAAATTGGCTTCCTGGAGTAGTTAGAATTCAAAGTAAGGTTTTTCATACAAAAATAGAGATGATACACATAAGATAGCCAAAGTAAAAATCATTAGTTTATTTGAGTGCCATGGAGAACAGCAAGACAATGGAAGAAGAAAGAAAGATGAAAAAAAGCTGAGTGGGAAAATATATTTGTTGCAATGTAGTAAATATACTAGGAGAGAAATATTGAAATTGTCAAGGAAATAGAACACCAAATGAGATTTTGAACAAGCTCTACTTGTGTATTTGAAGAGAAAAGGCCATGGTTTATATATTACGCAGAAAAAACTTGCCAAACAATAACCACAGTTCATCTCTAAGAGCCCAGAGTGAGTCTAAGAAGGTGCTCTGAGTTGATTGGATAACTGAAAAGCAGTCTGGTAAAAATGCCATTGGTGACTGGAGGCAGAAGGACAGCTGTGTAACCTGTTAGGCGGGCAGCAGACAAGGTACTCGTAAGGACACGTGAAGGCAGAGGAAATCAGGGCTGGGGTAACTAGGCTAACATCCGAGCTGACCTTATGAGGCAGGTAGGTAACAGAAGGAAGGAAATACACTTTCTAAAATGAACCAAGAAGTATCCTAAGAAAATATTGGGACATCCCTTTGGACAGAAAGCCCTATATTCCCACAGCTGCAGATAGATAATAGAATAAGATTACTACATTTGTTTAGAACAACCATGGTCTGATCTCTGTCTTCCCCCATCTGCCTCAGAAACTATGATTTTTGTCTCTACTGTCGTCCCAAAGGTACTGAACTGAAGTATTTTAACAAGGATTCTGTCAAGTCAGTCTAGACTGCTAGATGAACTGAATCATTTGTCTTGGGGAGTCTTCTGCTTTGACACAAGGTGAAAACTAAGTAAATATTCTTATTAGAGGAGGTGATGCCAGGAGAATTCCTCATTTTTAATACTCTAGATGCCTAATATGTGTCATATATCTGTGTTCTGCCCAGTCAGCCACAAGCAGCTAAAGACCATTCACTTGAATATTTAAATATACAAGAAAAAGTTATTAAAGTCTCTAACCAAAGCAAATCTTCAACACCAATTAAATCCTGCTTCTAACTTCACAAACTTGACACACGTAGATAACCAATTCAACGCACGCATTACTCCTGCCTCGTGACAGCAAGATCACATGGTTGTACTCCTGAGAATGTATTTTCTTCTTCCTTACCCATGATTTTCTGTGTTACTGTCTTCCTTACAATTTTAATAATTTTATTTTTAGTACTGTAAAAAGCCTGTTGGATAACATGGTACTGAAGTATTTTTACAACTTTTTACTCAAGGAGAAATGTGTGGACATTTGATGCTCTTGAGACCCACCAAAAAGGACAGAACTGATATTTCTGTGGCACTTGGACAATAGAAAATTACTAGGACTTTTATTTCTCTCAAAATCACATAGAATCATAGAATCATTGAATCATTGAATAGTTTGGGTTGGAAGGTACCCTAAACATCATCTAGTTCCAACCCCCACTTTGTTGGCAGGGACATTTTACACTAGATCAGGTTGCTTAAAGCCCCGTCCAACCTGGTCTTGACCCCTTCCAGGGATGTGATATCCATAGCTTCTCTCAGCAGTCTGATTTTACTTGATTTTTACAGAACCAGGATTGGCGAATTTGGAATGGACCAATGAGCTTGTGAAACCTTCACCATTCAACTACTAAACACTAAATAAGTCAAGGCTCTGAAAAAAACTGATCAGCTTATTCATTATATAGTTTTAGAAACTTTGCGTCATGTTTACTTTTATTGGACAAATTAAGTGCAATGTTGATAATGACATAGAAATTTTATATTCCTTTGGATGCTACTGTTTTCATGGTATTTTACTTTTATAAAAATTTTTTTTGCAAAATAAACCACATTTATTGTTGCAAGTGAGAATCCAGATTGATTATAGAAAAACTGCTACAAACCCAGTTTACTTTTATATTTTCATTGGCAGAAATTTTTTGTCCACCGAAATTTTTAACCTTTTTTATGTTAGGGTTAAGAAAATACATAGTTTTAGTAATTTAGTGTTTGAAGAATTTCAGCTTTCAAGATAACTTCTAGAAGAAGAGAAAGCTAAAATCTTCAATGATAGACACAGTCTCCAAATAAAGGAAGAGTCTGTTTCCTAGTCAAGGCCTGCAGACTAACTCACTAATCAAATTAAGGCAATATATTTTCCCTATTTGCATAAGAAAATTTCCAGAGAACCTAAAATACCCTATTGAACTGTAGAAGTGCATGACCTCAGATATTTTTTAGTTCTATCTCTAAATCTTCCCTTTCTCTATGGACTGTTTGTATTCATACTGTGAATACATTATGATTGGAAGTGTATTCATCCCACGTTTGTCTCAGTTGTTCACATTCCAGATTCAGATGTTATGATGATGCTTAATATCTACATTTTATTAATATAAATGTTTTTAAATACAGTTCCCTCATACTTTCATTTCAGCAGTTTTATGGCTAAAGTTTTTATTCATCATGTTCAACGACATTTTATTTTCATATAGAGCTGTTTGTGAAATTGAGCTTTATTTTAAAGTATAAATTTATTAAAATTTACATGGTCACACATAACTTGCTTTATAGGTTTAGTACCTATAATAATACAAGATACCAAGTCTAATGTCAAATACCACTACTTCACCACAATCATAGAATAGATTGGGTTGGAAGGGACCTTTAAAAATCATATCATTCCAAACACCTTCCTTAGCCAGGAATACCTTTCACTAGACCTGTTTGCTTAGAGTTTCATCCAACCTGGCTGGCCTTGAATATTTCCAGGAATGAGACAGACTTACCACCCTCTCAGTAAAAATCATAAAGAAAGTATGTTTAGATTAGACATTAGGAAAAAAAAAATTACACGTTTCCTCCTTGTCCTATCACTATTTTCCCTTGCAAAAAGTCCTTCCCCATGGTTCATGCAGTTTCCCTTCAGGTACTGGGAGGCCACAGTACATCACCCCCAAAGGTGGTTTATTTTCCAGGCTGAACAATCTCAGTTCTCTGATTTTTCTCATAGGAGAGGTGCTCCATCTCTTTGATAACTTGTTGGCCCTCTCTGGACTCGCTCCAATAGGTCAGGTCCTTTCTGTGCTGGGACCCAGAGCTGGATGCAGCACTGCAGGTGGGGTCTCACCAGAGCAGAGCAGAGGGGCAGAATCCCCTCCCTCACCTGCTGCCCACGCTGCTTTGGATGCAGCCCAGGACTCGGTTGGTTTCTGGGCTGTGAATGCACATGGCTGGGTCATGTCCAGCCTCTCATCCACCAGCACCCCCAAGCCCTTCTGGACAGGGCTGCTCTGGATCTGTTCATCCCCAGCCTGTGCTGATAACAGGAGTAACCCCAACCTGGTGCAGCTTGGTCTTGTTAAACCTAATGAGATTCCCATGGGCCACTTCTAGAGCTTGTCCAGCTCCCTGTAGGTGTCATCCAATCCTTCAGGTATATCAACCACACTACTCAGCTTAGTGTCATCTGCCAATTTGCTGAGGGTACAGTCACCAGTGTCTTACCCACTGTCTAGATATCGCCAACTCAGCCTTTTTTTTTTTCTTAATTGCCGATTCTTTCTGAACAGTATTACACCAATATTGTGGTTAAGGTTGCCCTGTGGACAACTGATATGTGGACTATTAGGTATGTGGCGTACCAGGTATGGTTTTTTCATGAATTAGGAAATTTCATAATGAAGGGAAAGGAACAGAGAAGCTGGGGAATGGAAATAGCTGTCCTTCTGAGTTTAGTGCAAGAATATCGTCACTAAAAGGAAGTACCATCAGCCCTAGAGCTAAACCTCCTCAATAACCAAAGGTTCAAGTGTGATTGTCTTTCTAGCTAAAACTCTGAAAAGAGGAACACCAATTCTGAGCTAAAAAAATTAAAAGTCTGTTCATTTGAGTAGTGAAGTGACAGTTTTGACATGGAGATCAATCCTTGATCATGTAATATAAAATGAATCTTAAAACTATAGGTAGTACAGACAGCAGGATCAAGGAAGTTTGGGACAACATGTAACAGATAACATTCCTGAGTTATGAAACGGAGGAAATCTAACAGCACTGGAACCTTCTTTCTTGGTCTCTGCTAGATATACATGCAGTAAGGTCTTTCAATATTTAAAGCATTTATTCATAAACACCTAATCTGGAGAAAAACACTAGCAGAAGTGCACCTTGTACTTGTAGGTATGAAGAATTGGCCTTTAGAAGGTCACAAATTCTTGTGAAATACTCATGCCTTGTCATACTAAAACAAGGAATGCTTTTGACAGTAATAGACTATGGTAATAGAGATTTCTAGAATAGCGCAAGTCAACTGCTAAACAAGTATTTTTTTAGGTATGTTTAGAGAAATCTTCATAGTTCAGCATTGCTGAAGAAACTTCATAGAACTTACTTCTATCTTCAAAATTAGGAAAGGAATTTATGTTTCTGTCTTTCAGGATAGATCATAAGAGAATCACTGAAATATGCCAGAAAAGGAATAGGAAAAGTTTTGCCATCTGCAGCCATACATGAAAGCACTAAGGTAGAACAGAAAGAGCTCTGAGATGGGAAGATGACCTTGTTAAAAATGAAAGAAATTAGAGTTTAAGGAGGAAGTACTGGCAGAAGAAAATATTGTGAGGAATAATTAAAGTTTAAAGAGCTCTTCAGTTTAGCCAGCAGGAAATCTCTTTTCACCAAAAGAGTAATTCAGTACCAAGAGAGGCTATCCAGAGAGGCAGCAGATTCTCTTTTAAGACTCAGTTAAATAAAGCCATGTCTGACTTGATGCAGAGTTGGCGTAGTGCTTGTTTGACTTGGAGAATAGACTTAATGAACTCCAAAATTTGCTTTAAGCTACTGCTTCTGTAACTTTAGGAAAAAATAAGTAGGCAGATTACTTGAAAAGAGCGCAGGTATTAGAAGCTGGAGGATTGTGAATGAAAATATTATGTTGAGGGGTGTGTGGAGCTGAAAGAGCAGTAGGGTACACCAGAGATTTAATATTTGCCTTCTCATTTCCTTAGTGTTCACTGGATGCCATGTATGGCTAAAATCCTTTCATTCTTTTTGAATGCAGATGACAGCAGCTTGTAAAATCCATTTAACAAATGGACTAAGAACAATGAAAACATTCAGGGAAAAAAATTCTGATGACCATAAAATATTCTTGAATGAGAGTAGAAAATGGTAGTAATATGCTCCAATTTCTGCATATTCCTGTATATGCACACACACTAAGACACTACAGAAAGCTTGGGGAAAGAAAAATATCACAATGAGTTGTCTCTGGAGGGTTTTTCAGAACAGATCAGATGAATATCTGTAAAGTGCATCCCAGCCTATCATATAATTTTGATTTGGATAACTTGTAAGATTGAATAAAAGTAAGGTTTTTTATGAACCAAACACAAATTATTTCTAAGCATTATCCCTATTATTCAGATATTTAGATTTGTAGTAATTTTTTTTTTGGGGGGGGGGGTGTTTCTTTTAATACAATTTGTCTGTGTCTTCAATATACTGAAGACTCAAGGGCCAGTAGTTTAAAGAAATTTGCACCCAGGCTTTTGAAAAAAACTTCCTAAAACAGCAATTAAAAATATAATGATGGAAGATAACTGACCTCTAGTTGCTCAACACTCTCTTGAAAGCTGAGGAGAGGAGAGTGCACGTGTGTGTGTGTGTGTGTGTGTGTGTGCGACTGAGATTTCATCGCTGCATGCTTACACTTTCTAACTGAGAAAATTGCAACCAAAACAATCAGCAAACTTCATGCTTGGCCTTTTTTTTGTGCTACAGGCTTTTTCTTAGCTGTTCTGAAAATGGCACTTGTCAGTGTGATTGTTCACATTTTTCTTCTCATTTTATGCATCTAAAGAATGCCAGTCATTAAGCTGAGTTCTCAAGTAGCATACTTGAAATTGTGACTTCCACAAATTGGATGGGGATGTTGGATGTGAAATGAATAGAGTAAAAGTATGAGAGCTATTAATTTTAATGAAGAATTTTAAAGGCCCATGGATGACTTATCTTATTAACATCCTACCTAGACTTAAACATTCTCTAAAATATGTTTTTTATATTGATGCTTGCAGTAGACAGCATTTAAATGAATAGAAAACACTTTCTCCTCACTGTACCATTCATTTTACAAGTACCTAAGTTATGCTTTATTAATCACTTCTCCACTTGTTAAATGGCACTTCAAATTACAAATCAGTGTAAAACAATACTATTCTCACTGTGATGTTTGGCTCTTCTGTCATTGAATCCCCACAGGAGAATTACGTTTCTGTATGCATATGATGAATTCTTATACTATTAAAGAGAACTAAGACTAAGAGTTGAACATGAAAAGATATTTACACATTCAATCATGAATGAAGTATGCACAAACACATCTCTTAAAAAATATGTATATTCAGTCTAGTTATGGTTAAATTGCAAATTCCCTTTTCTTAATAGCAGAATTCAGTTTGAGACTGAATTTTGAGAGTGAGTTTTGTTAAGTGGCATTGGAATCTGACAAGAAGAATCCAAATTTCAAATACTTGTAAACTCTATAAAACATGTATATATCACACTTACAACTAGCATTTTCATTTTTCTTCCATTTATGGAACCTCACTTAGGAAATGAAGAGTAGATTTTCCAACTGAGACATCAGTTTTGATCAAGAATAGGGCTGCTTCAAAATACTTACAGTAGAAAACAAAGAAATCAAATCATTCTTTTTACATTCTTGTGGAATGATGTTTGAATTTCAAATTGAAAGGACACATTACATGACAGTAATACCTGGCCTAAATAAACAAACAAACAAAAAAAAAGCAGCTGCAGAGTTTGCTCTAGTTTATTTGTAGCACGTAAAGCAGAAGCAGCTGCCTTTTACAGAAAAACAGTCCTAGGATAGACTCCAACATTCTGCATTTGGTGCTAAATCTAGAAAACAAAATGTTGCAACTTTTTTAATATTAAGGCATCAACTTATTAAGGAGATTTATAATTTTTAATATCAGGAATTTACTTGAAATTGAATCATACTTCTAAGTGAATATATAATTCAAAGTGAATTTTATGATAAATCAAGTGTCTAAATTAGATACTCAGTCTTCTGAAGATTTTTTTTCTTTTAATATGTTTTTTATTTAGGAACAACTTATCCAGCCTGTTTTGGGAAAAATATTTTTATTAGCAGAAAAAATCTTTGTCAAACCTTATGAAGTTCGGCATTGTGTCAGATTAGTGCAACTTTGCAAAAAACTTCCGTAATTTTCAACCATGCTTTTCTTCAGCTGTAGAAACCGAACAAGACACAAAGTGGTCTTGTCAAGGAAATGGTCAGCCATGCTGTTCACACAGAGTTATAAAAACACAAGTAATCAAAACATGTATTTTTCACAACCTCAAAACTGTAGAATGTAGACATAGAAGCTACTTCTTGTAGCAGGCACATATAAACCTCATGTAAAAAAATGAAAGGAGTAAAAAAGCATCTTATAAAAGCATACTTTTAAGAGACTTTTGTAAAATTTAGCCCATCATAATCTTAACAGTCAGTGCATGGTTTGCTCATTTTCTAAAAAAAAAGGAAAGTGCTTAGATGTTTTGGGATATGTATTGTGAGATATGAAAAGGAATAAATATTGTGTTAAAAAAAAGGTAAAAAATTTACATCAGACTATAATTACTCTTCTGAATACGTATATCTACACTGAGCATATATTCTCATTGGTTAATCGCTGGACTCCAGTCTGCCAACACATCTGTAATTTTTCAGTTCATTTCTTTCTGTTGCTGATGTACATAGTTTTCATATGGAATCAAGGGACAATCAGACTTTTGTGGAACAGAATTTTAAATTGATATAAAGTTAGTGGCATTTCTCAAAAATATTTGAATTAATTTTCTTACCCAATGGAGCATTTTAAATGATTAAAGATATGTTTGTCTACAGGTAGCTTAGGCATCCATTCTGATACATTGTGTGAAGTAGTACTTGGTGACTATATAGCTAATTAAAATAAGGTGTAAGTTACTTTCCTGATTTTGAACTAATATCCAAAAATTATGTCACCATTTGCTAGGATTCCTATGATCAAAGATATTTCCATGATTGTAAATTACAATTTTATTTCCACAAATGTGAGTTTCCAAAAGCAGATTCAGTTACCTAAACAGACAAAGTGTACAAGATATATTACTATAAAATTATGCTCACAATTTAACAAGAGAAATACCTCGACTAGTTGGCAAGTACTGTCTGTAAATAGAGCAAGACAATAGCAATATACTAAGGAGCAGAATGACTGGTCAGAGGTGTGTGCAGCCCTGTAGGTTTGAGAGAAACCTGACAGTGATGCTACATCATCTGCAGAAAAACAGTATTTGTCCAAGGATTATGGAGTGAACTGCTATTAGTGGTTCAATCTGAAAACTAGTTGTACCCCTGGAGTACCATGCTTTCATCCCCAGTTTCCTTGTGAAGCTGCCAGCCAGTTGCCAGTCATTGACAGTGTATAAAATTATGGTCTCTGCATTGGAGCCTTATATGACATTTTTCTAGTTTAAATGGAGTCAAGGTTACCATGCCTGTTGTATTTCCTGCCTCTAATTTCTAAAAGCAGATCACAGCCAGTGTCACCATCATGTGGTATCAGAAAAATACATTAAAAAAATATACTCTTCCTATCTGAAACCTGAAATTTCAATCTATTTGGATTCTGTTACCTTCTAAGGCAAGTAATTTTTCATATCTATTTCAGCATTAGTCCTGTACATTTTGTAACTCAATTACAGTCTCCCACTGATTAGATACATATTCAACATTCTATCTTATGAGCTTATTTAGTGCTAGACTAAGATCATCCACATGACTTCTTAAGCTTCCAACTTTGATGTAGAAGAATAAATACTGCTGCTTTTGTTCTTGTCTTTACATCTGTCCTGGTTCTGGCCAGCACAGGGTTAATATTTGCAGTAACCAGGAGGGGTATGGACCTGAGGACCCTGAAGTTATTCTATACCACATCACATCATGTGGGGAAAAAGGGTCAGGGGTCAGGGAAAAAGGGTCCCTGTGGTTGGGTAGCATGGCAGAGCAGTAAGGCATTCATGATTTCCACGTGCTGAGCATTCGCATGTGAATAATTTATTTTGTGTACACATTCTTATTGATGTTGTAGCTGTTACTGTTCATTTCTAATTTCATGGTTGTTTCTAGTAAATTGTTCCTATCTCAAACCATGATCTTCACCCTTTGTTCCTCCAATTCTCCTCTCCAGCCTGCTGCAAGAAGGGGTCAGGGGAAATGATTGAGTGGCAAGAGATCTGGAGTGTTTCACTAAATTGTGGACTACCATTCCTAAACCATGATAGCGTTCTCTATGAAGAGCACCCAACCATTCCTAATTCCTCTTCTTGAGTGTGAATGTCTTCTTTCATAACTTAACTGTTGCTATTTATTACATTCATGAGAAACCTTGTTCTATCGTTGAGTTAAAATCCATTCCTTCCTAATAGATGCGCTTGAATCTACTGGGGTTGGATGAATCCAACCTTGTTTCTGATGAATCCAAGTTCTTTTTCCTTGCACTTTCTGAGCCAGGCACTAAGATTCTTTAACTTCTTAAGAACCTTTCCCTGACATAGCTGTGTTTACTGTCAGTTTTCTTCCGAATTATCTGAATTTGCTTTCAGATTCTTTCTCTTGTTCTTCTCTGTCAGCAGTACCCATACAAATGTGGTTGCTGGATTTTCTCTCTAGGGTGGATCTGGAGTCCCTAAGAGACCAGGCTCTTCTATAATCAACTGAAAAATCACTATAAAGTATTCTCTGGGAGGATACCGATTGCATTAAAATAGCATCTTCTGCCACTGAAGTACTGCTTTAGAGTTTGGGTTTCTGATTCCAAAGGGATTTCCTCAGTGCCAGAGATTAAATGGCCATCTTTTAATCAGGAAAGAAACACTGACATCCCCCCTTTCTTTCAGTTTGGTGTCCTCCCAGAAAACAAGACTGATGTCTACACTTTCGTTCCATTGTGTGGTGTTCCTAAAGATCTCTACAAAGCTCTGTTGCCTTTCTCAGCACAGAGGATTGTTTGCTTTTTGGCAATAATCTACTCAAGGGTGTTCTTAAATTTAGTGAGTGAACCTCTTCAGTACAGCTACTCTGCTCTCAAGAGATAAAATATTCTCTGATGTTATAAGTGGTCTGTATTATGCATACTATCTTTTCAGAAAGGTGCTAGCTATAAAATTCATCCCCACTTTATTTTGCTGGAGTTCTTTCTCCATTTCTTCTTTCAGAGTAGAGAAATCAGAGGGGTTTCGAAGTTGATTTTGTGTCTAGATGATTTTGCATACTGCAATACAATGAATCAAGATCTACAAACGAGATATCATTTAGTTTTAACACCAAATGTACACTAATATACTATATTATATATACACACTAATTATTTTCTAATTGAAATTAGAAATTTAATTACATAGATGGTTTGTGCACTTTCATTTGTAGTATATTCATTTTTACTGAATAATATATATATAAGATGTATTGGTCAAATGATTTATTGTTTATGTACATCAGATATGGCTTGCAAATAATATTCACAATTAAAGTGGGGTTTTTTTACTCTCTAGAATTCCAGTTAGTTTTGTTTGAATTCCAAATATTGCTTTTCAATTTTTCATAATTGACACCATTATTGACTTTCTTTAGCATTAATTTGCTTTAATGCCAATAAATTAGAACTATGGACTGAAAAAAATGCATCTCCTCATTTTTAACTATGACATCTGTTATTATTTTAACTCATAGTTTGGTAAATCTGCATGCATGTATTGCCATAAGACATAAAGGATTTCTTAGATTTTCTCATGGGCCAAATGAAGTTCCCAGAAAGACAAGAGATTTTTTCCCTATTTCATCTCTCCCTGCTTTGTTTTCCAATTGTTGAAGGTCCTAAATGTTATCTATCATTATCCAATGGATATATTTAGTTCTAGCTTGTTCACAGCAGCCAGCAGAACACTCATAATATTGTAGCATCTCACTCACCCTGGAGAGGAATGATGGGTTGCCTGGCAGCAATTCTCATTCAAGATGATATCAGGCCCATCCAAGCCTCCTTGTCAAGGTCAGTTCTCAATAAATAGCAAAGGGTGGAATCAGTCTGCAGAAAAATACTTTCCTGCACAGGATGCAAATCAATGTTAAAGTAGTTTTGTGTTAATCGTACAAATGTTAACATTAAAATGTAATTAAAATATATTGAAATGATTTTACAGAAGGCAAACAAATGAAAAACTATACCTATTATGATGAGTTGAATTTTAACATGACTTATTAGCTCTGAAGGAAGACTGTCTTGCAACTAGAGAAAACAATTTCTGTCTATGGTAGAAAACCTTCAACAAGATGAACACTTTAAAACACTAATCTGGCTATTGCTTCCCAACAAAATCTATTTGGAGTAAAATAAAGGTATATGTAGATTCTAGACTCCCTTAGAATGTTTTATAAAGCCTTATAGTGTGAAGCAATAAAAGGACAGGTAAATCTGGTATCCTGCTCTACTCTGAAATCTCTGATGAAAGAAGAAATAAAAGAAACTTAGAAAAGGTATACTGTTCTTTTCACATGAAAAGACTCTTAGGAAATAATCTCTGAATATTTCCTTTTACTAGCAAAGTAGTCTCCATTAAAATTTTACAGTATATATGAATGCAACCATATGCCTGGCTAAAGCTTTATATTCCAAATTTGGAAATAATTTCACTGGATGTTGCTGTTCCTAAATTTCCATCACTCTGCTCACATTCATCTTGCCATCACTGAACCCTAGTTTCACAGTCAACCAAACTGCTGGTTTTCCTGGTGGTATCTCTACTATATATTCCAATCAAGTCTGGAGTGTCCCCCAGAAGCCAAGCTGAAATTTTCTCCTAAATGCCATATAGATTTCTGCATTATAACACTCATGAATCAAACCAAAATATCAGCTATCAATCTCAATTTACTGGCTGAGAGGTGATGAGGAACAAATGAAATTCCTCTTGACTGTAAGTGATCCTATCAGGCTACCGCTTCCCTTCCAGTGCAAAATCAAACAGAATATTGACAAAATACAGTATAGTTGAACTTATTTGAGTTTGTGATGGAAAGAGTAGGACTACACACACCACTAGCTAGAGATGACAGAGACTGATGCAAAGTGTAACCACTCCATTTCAATGCAAAGTTCAATAGGCTGTCATTTTTCTTTCCTTGGTAATATTAATAGAAAAAGCTCTGCTTTCCTGCAGGACATGAATATTTTAGATGCTTAAGAAATTTTTTTGTTTTGAGCTACACCTGAAGTTGTACAAGCTTAAACCAGGAAGGTACAGCTAGTTACTAAAAAGTAAATACAGATTAGGATGGGTTTGGGTCCCTAGGTTTAGTTTATACTTAAAGATATTCCTCACATAGATAAAGCAATTGGATAAACACCAGCCACGAGAAATGAAGGGATAACCTCCAAAAAATAATTTTCATTAGATTTCATTTGTCTTTTGTGCAATTTCAGTTTCACGCGTGCGAATACATGGCTGACTTGTAGATAATGTACAAGCTTACTTCTAAAGAAAGATGAAATTAATTGATTATTTATTTTTATGCCCTTTCAGAAGGAGAAAGACAGCTTGTCATGAAAAAAAAGAGTTGCCATTCTTGCTTTGACAGTGGAGAGAAGCATACAATCTTTATTTTACTTTATTTTATTTTATTTTAATCAAGATAGCAGTTGCTCAGTGTTGAAGTGAAATGAGAGGAAACTTACATTAAAAATAAACCATTGGTCACGCCTGGTAGGATAAGTTCCTAGCGTTTTCACTTTTTGTAGCATAGCTGCAATTGTATAATTTTTAAACTCTTCGCTATTTTACCCATTAAAGCTCAACTGAGTTAATCTGAGGGTGGTGGTTTATTCTGAGTTTTTTGTTGGTTTGTTTATTTGAGGGGTTTCTGGGTTTATTTTGTCATTTTCGTATTTCTATCAATAGCCCTTACCCAGACCTACTCAGACCTTATCAGTTTCTGATAGAGGTAATCAGTGCACAACCACAAAGCAGTCAGTCAACACTATTTTTATTAATATCACAAGCAATTTCCAGGTTTATTTTAATTAAAGACACATTTTCTTGCAAAGAGAAATTCAAGGACCATTCTAGATAGGTTTTTGTTTGTTGGGTTTTTTTTTCTTTTTCCAAATGGTTGGAGACAGCAGCTGATTGTTCACCTGATAGCACTACACATTTCTGGTACATTGTCCTATCTATGGCTAGTTCTTCAAATTTTTCTAAAGAAACTCAACCATCCTGATTTTGCTTGAATATGTCACATTTATGTAAGCACCTGTAAAGAAATGTGACTTCCTTTATACTCTTTGTAACCTGAGACTCTCTTGGCTTGATTCATTTCTCAGCGGCTCAGGTTTGGTCATTTAACCTGAGGGAGTATATCAAACAGATGATTCCATAGCTCAGTTGCTAACGATTATATCCCATGATTTATCATCTTAGGCTACTTTCTGTTTGTCCTAGTTTAGGGTAAATTTGTGAGAGAACCCCTGAATGGGGTCCCTCTGGGAAGCAAACCTAAAGGGCCTCTCCCACAACCAGTCTGGGAAGGAAGACCTTCCTCAGAGGAAAGTGGAAACAACTATTTATTTAACAAATAAAGTGCCCACAAACATAAAGAGTGAATAACATTCTTGAAAACAATAAGACCTCTTGTTGCTCTGGACTGAGATGGTAAATTCAGAAAGTCCTTGCTGTGGGTGGCTCAGCTCACTCAGTCTCTCATCAGTTCCTCTGGAGCTGGAAAATGCCGTCCTGGGCCCCAGGGCGCAGGCGTGAGACCCAGGTGTCTCTCTGGGTTTGCAGTACAGGGCTCAGACCAGCACAGTCCAGGAGCAGGAATGCAGAGGAGGGAATGCTGCTCTCAGAACAAACTCTGTGCATCTTCTTTCTCCCCTTTCACTCTGAAAACCAGTATCACAGCAGCGATTCTCTCCAGGATCCTGCTTCATGAGTCTCTGCTCATGCTCCTCAAGGTTGCTCCTCCATGACCATTCTCCCCTTACCAGCTATCCCTCTTTTATCTCACTCATCCTTATTGGATATAGCTGTGACTCATCAGGGACAAGGCTGTGCTGGTTAATTAATACAGCTGTTACTTATCAGGGGTTACTTAGTCCTAAAGGTACAGAACTTAACATACAGCATAAACAGAAGAGACAATTGGGGATACAAATATCAAAAAGCCACCCCAAGACACTGTTCTTTGACATTGATATTATCTGGCTATTACTAGACACTTTTTTACTGATACACAAAAATTATACAACATCAGTATTCATCTTCTATCAGTAACTTATCTGCAACTGACAAACTGAAGGTCACCTTTTAAACTAGGTTAAGAATTTGATACCACTCAGGAAAGGAACCTAAAATGCCTTGACAAAACCTTTTTTAACAAAATATGTGTTTAGAGATATCACTCTGCAGATTAGAAAACACTTTCTAGAACTAGTAAGGCTTCTAGGTTCTAAGAACCTCCAGGATCATGTGTAAGTTTTCACCCAGATGCATATATAAACAACAGAGGTTTCATGTTCTCTTCTGTGAGCAAATAGAATGCAGCGCAATAAAAATAGTGAAATTTAAGTTCTCTGAATTTGCGATTATGAGAACACAGAATCAAATGTCACACATTATGAAATGTACATAAAGATATTTCCTTGGATTATGGAAAACAATCAAGTTCCATTAATTTGAATTAGAATGCCAGATTACAGAAGAAGACAGCTAACTAGAAAGGAGGGATATCTGTCCTACCTCCCAGAGGAGGCTGGATTTTTTTTAATGTTTCATTTAAACAAAAGAAAAAGAAGGCTGAAAGCTTACCTTTATCTTTAGCAGCAGCAAGGGGTTTTGGAATAAGGACAAAAATGTTGGGAATTATGGAAATTATAATAACATACATATACTTCTAAAGAAAAATAATTTCTCATCCTCTTAACAAAGCCAGAAGTATCTGTTCACAATACACTCACATTCACATACCCCTTGTTCTTACACCTTGAATCAATCTTTCAGGCAGTTGTTCACAAATGTGCAAGTGACTACAGCCTATGTTCATACAGATATTTCAGAAACTGAAGGTTTAGTGGTTTTGTTCTAAATGCATTGCAGTTCTTGAACAATTTGGTGTGGGAAATTTCCTGTCTGAGTTTGCTGCTGTTGTAGTTCAATTTGTTTTTTGAAAATTAGCTTTGCTATCCTGTATAACAAAACCCCTGGTTTTTTTTTTTTTTTTTTCCCTCTGGAAATACTTCTTCTTAAAGATAAATAAGAACTATTCCTCTGTTGAGGAAGAGTTCTTAAGGTTATCAAGAGTCTATTAATTATTGTTCTTTTTCCAATTTAATCTTCTCTGAAAGTTTTTTGAAGAGATAACACTTTCTTATTTACAGCCATTAATTTTACATAAGACATGTCGTAATTTTTTCTTTGGAGATGATACTTATTGGAAGAAGGGTATTTTTCCTGGATAATTTTTCAGTGAAAGTTGAAATACTGTGACTATATTATGCATAATTACTTCATGGATTAGATGAGTTTACTGTCAACCCTTCTAATACTGTGCTAATATCATAAGAATGTGCTTTTTTTTGCCTGAAACTTCTGGTGGATGTGGAGAACACAGTTTTTCTTTAATTATTTTTGGGTTGAATCCTTCTATTATATATATATATATATATATATATATATATGCACATTTATTTTTTTATTTATATTTACATAGGTACATAGATTAAGTATCTGAAAATAGCCATGCCTCAATTTCTTCTCAATTTTCTCATTGTGATAGTTGAAGTTATAAATCTGTAGGTCAGGACTTATTTTAAAGCATAATAACATGGTGACCACCTAAAACTCTCCTCAATGTTGTGGCCTAACCCTGTAGGCAGCTAAGCCCTAAAACACAGCTGCTAAAAATCCAAAACACAGCATCATACAAGATATTATGAGGAAAATTAACAACATCACATTCAGACATAGTAAAAGCTGGTTTTGCTGTTCTTATAACATGGGACCAAAGCTGTCAGAGAAGTTAGCTAGAGCACCAGCTCCAGAGGTACACATTGCTGTGAAAAGGATGCTGGGACAGGCTCAAATGCACAAAAAATTAATGCAGCAGTCTGCAGCTGTTTAGAGGAGAGAGAGAGAGAGGGGAAAGGGAAAGTTCTTCCTAGTGGACAGTTCTTAAAGAAAGCACAGGAATTCCTAGACAAACACCCTCCCTGTATGTTTTCTCTGATGCAGCAGCTGGTTTTCCCCGTAATACTTTACATTTAGCAACTACACAGTTTCCATCAGGAATTGCTCAACCCCCCAGGTGATTGTTCCTGCTTGTGATGCCTCAGTTGCTGATGACATCAGGGCAGGTACTGCACACTGCCTGGCTGCTGCCCTTTCTGGATGCATATTATTGTCCCCACTAGCACAACCAGAGCTTATCTTGGGCAGCAGGTAGAACAATGGCAAAGAAAGGTCTTTCTTACACTAATGGCAACTACTTCCCAAAAGTAATTAAAGTAGCAACACCACTGAGCTTGTGGGAACCCGGCCATGGGAATAATAGCAGCAAAACAACATCATGAGAAAAAATTGGGGAAAACACTGTCACAGTAGATCGTGTGAAGAGGTACAGAGCTTGCAGGCTGTAGAGTGGGAAAATTGAAGGTCCGTAGCAATATAAAAAGGTTAAAACACCTAAGAAACTGTGATAAAGCAGGCTGGTACCAACTGAAGAATGAAACTCTCTCTCTTAGATGTAAGGGAAGGTGAGAAAGGAACGAGAGGTGAGATCTCATGTTGATCTACAGTGTAAATGATGGACCTTCATTTTGAGATTTTTTTCCCCTATCTAGGGGATTGTTTAGAAACACTGTGTATTTTAAACACAAAATAATAGAATTATAAATGTCTACCTAGTTTGTACAAAAGCCAAGGATCCTTCTGTGGAACAAAATATGAAATACTTATTTTGAAATGTGGAGATATTTTTATAGAGATTTTGACATCAAATCGCATCTGCTTAGAGTGCTGCAGGCAATTATGATTCATTCAGCTAATATTATCTTTCTTTGAGGAGAGTATTTTCCATAATCTTCAAAGCAGAAAGTAAAACAATGTATTATAATAATCTATGTAATTAAAAAGAAAAAATAAGATAGAAACTATATGAACTGATGACAACGGGAATATATGCAGTTTATATTTACTGTATTGTATTTTTGATACACAATAAATAATTTTTCTTATTATAACATGAGTAATACATTTTCTGTTGAAAAATCACAGCAGAAATTTTTTTCAATCCCACTTATAGATAAGATTAATCTATAAAATTTTATGAATCTAACATTTTTGCTTAGAAAACATATTCTAGGCTTTACAGAGAGTGTTACTCAGACCTCAGGAGATTTTCTGGAATGAGGAATTCTTAGTTCATTTTGGTTTCTTGATTAATTAAAATATTACAGTCTCTAGTTCGTACCAATGAGCTATATTTACTGAGAAGTCATGTTATTTGCTTTTACTCAGATTGTCAGACTGCAAAATCTTTAACCTGATTGGCAGCTCTTCTGAAGATTTGTGCATAACATACTGAGGTCACTGACTCCCAGTCATCAAAAATGGAAATTTTATGACTAATTAAACAAAGATGCTTACCTCACAAAACCGTTGCTCTTTGAAATACATTGTCTGTATATGTGACATAGGGGAATCTTTGATTTTACACGGTAAGCCAAAAACATAATCCAGACACAATCCTGTGGTTTTTTGAGTGGCAGCTGGGAGAGCACTCCAAAGGTTGTCACAATGTGAGCTGGAACAAATATATAAAAAAAGTTCACTTAAAATATGAAGAGTCAAAGTTCAAATAAAAGGTTACACTGAGTATGGGTTTTTGAGGCACGTACCTTCATATGGAAAGTGTAAGAAGAGTAGGACTCTAGTGCATTTCAGCAGTCAGTGCCTACCTGAGGACACTCTTGTTATACTCTTTCTGGCTTAACTAGGATTTAACTCCTAGTTCTAGCAGCTGATGCTCTCTTCCACGTCCCTTATAATGATGAAAAAAATACTTGCTACTTTATCTTCTGTGATCCCACACGAAGCAGAAGCAGACTGGATATGAGAAGGACAGGGACATTTACAACTCCTTTAGGCAGTAAATAAGACAAACAATTGTCAGCTGCCATGGATAGCAAAGCACATCATGGTAGAGACTGTAGACACATTCCAAGACCTGTACAATCACAGAGTGGCCCAAGTTGGAAGGGATCTCAGGAGGTCATCCTGTCTTAGCTCTTGCTCAAAACAGGGTCAGTTATAAGGCCAAGCCTAGTTGCTCAGAGATTTATCCAGTCATGTCTTTAAACCTCCTGGAGACTGTACCACTGCTCTGTGCATTCAAGTTTGAGTGTTTACCTGTCATCATGGCAATGACAAATCTCTCACCATTTCAGATATAAAAAATAAATTGAAAGCATTGCCAGGAGTTTATGTCAAAAATACTAACTTAGTCTACATTTTGTTCTGAGGCATAACAAAATACATTGTATTTTACTAGACTACTTTTAAGTTCTTGCTTTCTTAAAACAAAAAAAGAAAATAAAACACCCCCAAACACCCCCAAAGAAACACTCTGTACAGAAATCCTGTATAAATTAATTCACCATATTTGCTGAAAGATGTGTTCACTCTTTTTATTTTTCAGTTTGAAAAGTTAGCAGTTTTTTCTTCCTAATTTTCAAAAAATTTACAATTACTGAGAACTACAACCAACCCATTTGCAAATCATGTCATGTGTTATGCCTTTCAAGCTATATTCTTAACAGCACTCACAAATATTCAACTGATAATCATTTTTGGCTACTAGAATAATGCAGCTAGGAAAAAAAATCAGTGCTCTATTTTAAAGATGTGTATTTTACATCATTTTCAATATGATATAGGTAGTACTGGCTTGCAGCTCTGTCTTGTAGGTTTCATAAACTTCTCATGGCTAAACCACAAGAAATAGTTCATTTGACTTCTGTAATTTAGGGAAATTACAAAAGTGAATTTTTAATCAAAAAATGTTATCTGTCTCTACTTCCTTTTTCTCAAGAAACCCTGCAACATTTGTTACCTCCAGTGATGCATTTAATGTGTAATCACATGAATAAATTTGCACTGCAGATTTAGAAAGTATGTATAGGCCAAACTACACAATACAACTGGTTATCACCTTTAGATGGATACAAAGAATCAGTGATATAGCATAGATTTAATATCCTATTACTATTAATTAGGTTTGCTTCACTTGCTTCATTTTCTTTTGAATCCTTGTCCTATAACTTGTCTTGTCCTTGATAGATACAGGTGTCTAGAGACAAAATATGGTCATTGCCAGATATGCTGCTTTCATCAAGTGAAAGTTCTTTAAATGTTTTACAGCTCATTCTTCCCCTCCCCTGCTGTACTACAGGCTGCTGTATTCAATGATACAGTAAGGGCAATACCTGTTTAGGTATACCATGTAATCAGCTTAGTAACTCCTTTGCCATCAAATAATATGGTCCTTATCTAGGACCACAGAGATAGACATTTTATTTTCATCTGCAAGTCTATGACCTCTCCACCAATTATCCCAGGCTCAAGATCAGCCAGGCAGGAAGAGGAACAGCATGAGACAATGGCTCAGCATTAAAGAGGAGCCTAAACATTTCCCAAAAAACAAGCTTCATCTTTACCAGGCAGGGGGTCAGTATCATCAGCAAAGGATGAGTGGTTACTTACTGCAGGATAACCAGGGTTTCAGAAGCATCCAAATCTTTTCTGTTGCTCCAAAAGCTTACCACTGTTTAACAGCTGTCACAAGAAGGCTAATGACCGCAGGGAATGTGTCACAGATCCCATCTCTGAGACAGTAATGTACATATCGCATCTCACATTCTATATATAGATTGAAAGAGATGCAAATTCACTTGTGGTTTTTTGCACTGCTATTATTCACTGATGTTAGTATTAAAAATAGGAGAAAAGGGGACACAGTTTCAATGAGTGCAGTTCGAGAGACAAGATGCACAAGGTTAATCAACTAGACATTCAAAACCTAAATAAAATTTTACATGTAAAATAGATTGAATATTCCTTGAAGAGGACAAAGTACAAATAGGGTTCACTTAAGTCACTGAAAATCACAGTGTAAATACAATTATACTATAGTAGTGTAAATTATAAAATAAATTTGTTATAATTTTTGGTACTGATGCCCATAAAACTTGTGCAGGTCTAGTGATGGCAAACACAAATGGTAAGTCAAGTGACAATGAGGTTCAAACTGAAAATATTTCAGATCAACTTTCTTACACTTCCACTACATAGATATAAAAACCAGGAAAAGTCAACCTTCTGAAATTTATTTTTCAATCTGCTCTTGTACTATGTAAATAAAGTTGTAGACTACCCTTTTTATAAATAACTTAGAAAAAAGCTACTAGCTTACTGGTGAACAGGAACCTTTTTTTCTCTGAGATGGGGTGGGGGTTATTTCAGGGTGCTTCTTAGCATTGTTTTTGGGTTTCTAAAGTTTGTTTGGATCAAGGGCCACTTCTGCAGCATCTATATTTATGTAAATAAGGCTGTGCTTTCTGGGTTTCCTTTTGCCTGTAGCTGTTCATAACTTTCTGTCATGGTTTTGGCTGCAGTAGAGTTATTTTTCTTCATAGAATCACAGAAAGCCTTTGGTTGAAAGGGACTTTAAAGATCACCTAGTTTCAATCCTTTTTCCACAGGCAGGGACATTTTTCACTACACCAGGTTGCTCAAAGCCCCAGCCAACTTCCCCTTGAACATTGCTGGGGATGGGATATCCACGGTTTCTCTGGGAAATCTGGTCCAGTACCTCACATTCTTCAAAAAAATTTTAATAATCTTTGCCATTAAATTCTTCCCCTGTTTTATGAAGAGTTCCAAAATTTTCACGTTATGAACTCTTCTATTTTAACTGTTTTACTATTTTTACTTCCCCTTTGGATCTATTATTATGTCTTCATGGTACTGTTTGTCTGAATTCAAACTTAGTATTTTAAAACTTTTCTCACATTCTATTGTCTTTCCATGATAAAATGGGTAGTTAACACATGATAGATGAGAAAAAGAAAGGCAAAGGTGAATAACTTGTTAGCTTCTTTAGCATACTCTTTTCTTGTCTTTAGGAAAATATCTTGCTACTGTTATGGTTAAATGAGGGCATATTTGAACAAGGAAATGGGTTTTTTGCTTGCAGGCTGAGGGGATAAGAAAGACATTGCATCTTTAGCAGGGGTCAGTAAAATCTGACCCTAAATGATTATTTTTCACTGATTTGGCTGTTTCTTGACCACCATGGAGTAGGTAGTGGCCATTGCAGGAAGCGATGAGATTTAAAATAGGTCCTTGCTTTCTCATGGCAAAAATGAAGTTATCTGTGTACAGATGGGGCACATTAAGGTTTGTGATGATTTGTTCCCTTTAGCAGAGATCTCAGTGATTCAAGTTTAAAGTTTGTGGATAGTCATAACTGAGTTTGTTACTGAGAAAAAAAAAAAAAGATTCCCACATCCCAAGGACTTGATCCAAGGTCTTGATGTGCATTTGATGTCTTCTAATTTCCTCAAATCAGCTTTTGATTGCACTCAAAGTGCTTTGGTTGGAGTTTTCAAGCCAGTAAAAGAAAAGAATTGGTAATCCAGGTAATTCTGTGTTTTTAAGGAGACAGGAGATGAATTTAGTTAGCTTCCCTTCCCATCTTGTGCATAGACTAAGTATTGGAATATTGGAATTTTCAAATACTTGGCCCATAAACTATGGAGAACATGCCACAATTGAGAATGGAAGGTGGAAGTAAATGGAGGAATGGAAGGAGAAATCCTGCATGCCAGTAGTCATGTTTGTATGATGAACAATGATTAGTCACATGAAAAGCAGTTAATAGAACTACTCTTAAATCATTAAGAGTCATATAAATCTTTTTTAGGGGAAAGGAGGTGCTGAAATTTAGACTGCAGCTGCATTATTTAAAAAAAAAGGGCAAAAAGCTCATTTTGCTGCATAACTGGGGCTACTAAACCACTGCAGATGAGACTATGTGTATCCATTAATATAAAAAAACCTATGCCCTACAAAAATCAGAAAGACCTGATCCTTGGGTGTAGGTCAAGCAAATGGGTTATATTAAAGATGTTTAATCTGGTGATTTTGAGTTTGAACAGAATATTATTAATTTTTTAATTCACCTTCATGTTTAAAGTGAAAACAACTGCAAGGAATGAAATATTGTTTAAAATATTCAGGGCAGCAACATATGCCTCAAGAGATAAGAGTTTCACTGTTAGTTTAATTAAGAGAAAAAAAAAGCACAAGCTTCAAGTGTTATTTACAGGTTCTTGACATATTCACTAATGAATCATAGGATGCTGTAAAGGTTATTCTGCCTATTACAAAAGAAGAGCACAATAATTGTTTCTTAACCAACTTATTTTCTTCTCACTTTTAGTCTGTTCATAGTAGATCAATGTGCTTGAAATTGGAAACAAAGATTCTTTGTTTTCACTGTCAGCAAGCTGGCAAGATACCTTCATATGTGAGATAGAGTACAGTGAGACATTTTTATGTACATTGTTGTACATTAAGGAGTCGAGCATACTACAAGCAGAATTTTTCCAACTCCATATTTTCCAGGACACTTAATTTGGTTTTAGGAATAGAAGAAATGTTTGGTGGCATTGTCAGCATATGTATACTTATCAACTGGATTGGTAATTTTTGTTTCTATTTCTTTTTTAATTCTTTCTAATGCAGACACAGACACTATTTCTTGAGAAATTACCTGTTACATTAGACAATCGCTCAGCTAAAACAAATCAAGAAACAACACTTCTGTTCCAAATAAGCCACTTTATGATAGTTGTTGGAGATGATAGTGCATCCTACCTCAGATATAAGGAGTGCTAGACAATGTGTAGCAGCATCCATATTAGCATTATGCCAGATTTTTAAGGAGCAGCTCTAAGTACAACGTCTTACATACTAATTTGTTGCTCATCTTTTTCTGTCTTCTAAAGAACAGGCATCAGCCTACTTCAGCTGTGGCTAACTACAGAAAGACAGATTATGAAAGAAAGTATTTATAGTTCTTGGGTTTGGGTTCTATATAGATTAGAGAGCCAATATTGGAGAGTTATTTATTTATGCCTGTGAGAAAAGAACCTATGTTCACCAGAAAATCAAAGAATCTATATTTTTATTGTTTGAAACATCTATGTTATTTCTTCCTTATAAAATAGAAGAGCTAATTTTATATTAAAACATTGTTACAATAATGTTTTTATTATTCATGTAAAATTTTTTAAATGTGAAATCTTGCCTCTCTTCACCAGTATTTGAAGGTTAAGATTTGTCTGAAAACACCCTTTTTTTCCTTGGCACTGAAGGAAGAAATGGCAATCTATTATAACTATAATAGCTAGTCTGAACTATACACACTCAGAGGAAAGGGAGAAAACCTAACATCCCAAATCTTCTTCAAGGGTGACGGTGAGCAGCAGATTAGATACAGCTAGTGGTAAAGCATGGCTGGAAGAAGGCCATGACTTGCCCTGCTGAGGAGTTAGATACGTTTCCATGTCTGCTTTAGTTTCCCTGCGTTTTGGGCACAGATCCAGATTTATCAGCCTCCAGCAGTCAGCAAGGATATAGAAAAAAACTGGAAGAAATTACATTTCCCCCAACAGCAGGTGGTTTCCCTCTAAAGAGATTTGTTGAGGACCTTAAATGGGCCCATTTAATTTCTGGTTATGTTCTAAAAGCCATCTTGGAGGAGACTGTCTTTAACTCAGACACTGATTCCTATGGATTTGTTTAAGGTTATGCCCAGAAAGATTCAGTTACAAAATGGGTGGGTTTTGTCCTCTCCACCTGTCACACAGCCTCTTCCACCAGCTGTAAACTTGTCCACCTTAGGAACTTTACCACATCTAAAAGTTCCTTTCTTCCTTTCAGTGGAGACAGGGCACTGAGGAACTTCTAAAAACCAGAAAGAGAAACAAGAGGAGGAAAAAAACTAACCAAAACAAAACCCCATTTTATTTAACATTTTATTTCTCTGTTATTCAGATCCCACTGTCAGTTGTTTATAAATAATTGTGATCACAGCTGAGATACATGACTTCATTACTAAATTTTGCTCCTAACTGAAATAAAGTATGAAAATCAACTTTTTTAAGATTTAAAAGCAAAACCTATTACTATCTAAATTAAAAATGGGGGTGGGGAGTGAGGGGGGTGTTTGAAACAAACAAACCCAAGGTTTTTCTCATACATCCTACTCTTTCACACAGACCTGTTTTGGACATCTTTGCATGGTATTGTTGATAGTTTTCACACCTTTCTCTCTCTTCTTTTGACAGAGAATAGAAGCAAACACACTCTTGAGTCCCACAGTAGGTGGACGGAAAAGCAAAATAAGCCAAATGAAGGATGTATAACTTTTTTCCCATATAACATTTTAATATCTTTTTAGTGTTTTTCTTGACCGTGGAAAAGGTAGATGTGAAACAGTAGTTTGAATACTGCATAGGACTTTGTCAATAGAAAGCTTTCTGAATAGAAAACAAGCAATCATTAAAGAAACAATCCTCCACCAGGATTTAAAATGAAAAATGAAGTGGAGCAATATTGTCTTCTTAGCCCCAAAAGAGCAAATAAGCTTACTTTGTGAACTAATATACAGTCTGAAATTCAAATACCTTGTCAGATGGGTGAAAAATGCTTTGAATTTTTCCAAAGTGTCCTTATTAGAGGTATTTAAATTGAAGCCTAGGGAAAAAAAAAACCCTAAATGTCAATAGCCAAGTTCTCAGGATGGTAAGGGAGTATAGTATACTAAAAGTTTACTTATTATGTTGGTAGTTAAAACAGGCCTTGGAGATGTAGATCTAATCAGATCTAAGAATCTATTTGAAGAAAGGATAATTTTTATTTATCTGCTCTTTTGTGCTTCTAATATTAGCAGATATTTCTCTTAATTGAAAACTAAGAAAGAAATCTTCTATCAAGAGAGAATAATAGAAAAATTTTAAGAATTCTGATAGCATTATTATAAAAATCGATCAGGAAAGCCTTTTCTTTTTAAATCAAAATTTTTAGCAACTAATTTCAAGGAGTGACATTGCTGGTTCTTCTGGAAGAAGTCTTCTCCATATTTCAGAGTCCAAATAAAGACAAAGAAACAATTCAGAGAAAAAGCAATAAAGAAGATAGCTGAAACAATGTAATTACTCAGTATTGTTATAGAGGTTCACATATAAATGAGCATTCTCTTTACTCCAAATGCCAAAAATCCCCCAACACAGTACTACTTAACAATGTACTGTACAAACCCCAGGAAAATATAACAGCACCTAGCTGTGATTTTTTTTTAAAATTGATTAGTGAAATCTACATATCTCACCTGCATGGAAGGGATATCAGATGATCCAGGAGAAAGAGAAACAAAAGTTCAAAGTCTCATGGTTTCCTGTCAAATGACACTATTCTCTGTTGCTCTATGCCTCAGGGTTAATATAACCTATTATTTTGTAAAAGTTGATATTATTTTGTAAAAGTAGTACCTGGAGGGACCCTACATGAAGAAAATATGCCCACGTTGCCAAAGGCTGACAGATCTTGTTTTCACCTTAGGGTACAAACAGGCACAGATATCCAGTAGGATGAGAGCTGTGGAGTTCATATTAATAATAAAAAAAAAAAATTCAATTTTTTGTGGCATGGATACTTTTTTCACATTAACTATTCACTGTAGCATGGACTGTCAAAATAATACCCTTTAAAAAGAAATGATATTGCAATATGAGATACAACCTTAGACGGTTGGTACTGGATAATTTCAACAGTTTTAGAGAAACAAAGGGGAATGTTTTTAAACTGAAATTCTGCTACAGAGAAAACTGTTTTTTCCAGAAAACTTTTATATTTTATTGGAATTTCCTTCAGTGACAACCACAGTGCCATGTCCTCATAAGATTCAATTGTATTTGGTGAGAATATACAATCTTGTTTTTCTTCTGGAATCTTCAAAATTATATGAAACTTTTTCAACATTGTTGTCTTTTCTGCACTTCTATTCCCCATCAGGGAAATCCATACTCTCCAACACCATACACACCCAAAAGGTTAGCATGCTGATGGTGGGCAAGAAATTAAGAGGGAATGTAGCCAGGACATTTGACCCAAACTGACCAAAGGGTTAACCCGTACCTTATGAGATCATGTTCAGCAATAAAAGCTAAGGGAAAGGAGGAAGAGGTGGGAAATTCCTTATTAAGATGTTTGTCTTCCAAAACAAATACTAGTCATAGTGATACTCTACTTTCTAGAAAGTGGCTGGGCATCATGTGCTGATGGGAAGGAGAGAATTAATCATATCTCCTGATCTGTTGTAGGAGGTGGAGTAGGATAGCTAAGTTGTGAATGCAGTTTACAGCAGAAGGGCCTTGCATTCTGAAGGCTTCCAAGATCCTTTTGGAAATCGTTCAGCATATCATGAGGCAAAGGCACATGCCAGCTCCATCAATAGAAACCATTCAGACATATCAGCCTGAGACCATCTAGGTTCTCATAATTTTGAAGACAGCACAGTACATTAAAAAGCATGGTGGCATTTATTCTGGACTCCCACTAGGCCATGAAGAAAAAAATTATAAAACAATTAATTTGTGACTTTAATCTGTCCAGGTGCATGTAAAATTTGTACATGCCATACCTAATGATCTGTCTTAGACTGCAGTTTTGCAAAGGCCTGAAGTCTGAGAGCACATTTTACAAAAGCGTGTGATACATCCCTTTCCTGTTTCAAATAATGTTGTTTGTCTTCATGACACAAGAAAGATCCATTGCTTGGACTTAGGAAATGGAACTTACATTTAGAACTAATGTTCCTATTACACTTGACTCAAATTCTGCCACTCAGTGGCAGAACTTGTAGCTCGTATGTTTGCCTACCTTCTTTCAGAGGCATGATTCAGTTTCTCTTAGACTGGAAATAAGAATAAATTAAACAAAATTACATACATTCTGGTCCTAAATTACTGTTTCTATTTAAAGGTTTGTCATTGTTTAACTCATCTAGAAGTTAAATCAAGTAATTTTTTTCAGTGTCTTTACCTAGCTAAAGCTTAAGTAATTGTTTTTGGCAAGCATGTCATCACAGAATAAAACTCATGTTGTGATTAGGGTAGATATAAGCATTTATCTTCCGCTGACAGCTTCAGACAAAAGGAAGATAAGTGACGCTATTGTAATTGTAAAGTGACCTTTCTATTATAAGGATATTGACAGCCATCCTCTCACTTCTGTACAGTATGTTTTCCATCATGAAAACTAGGTTTTTGCTAGTCTATTGTTGGCTTTATACTTACAGTGCTCTCTCTCAAAATGTTTGCAGATTTTTTTCTGGTTTCCTCAAGATAGCATTTACTATGTACCTGACAAAATGTCAGCAAATAGCAGTACATGTTTTCTTAAAAGGACTCTTGCTTTTTTCATGTTGATATCAAACCGTAATTTTGCTGAACAAAAAAAATAAAAAGTTCCTTCTTTTTCGATTTTAAGAAACGTTTTTTTCATGTATATCCCTATGGGATCCACCTGGTTAGAATGCAGAAGAGTAGACCATCTGCAAAGATTTGTGTGTCAAATAAGAAGGCATAAAATTCACTTTTGAATACAAGAAAATGAAGCTGGATTTGCAACTCATTTTTCACAAAATGCTTAAAACTTCAGGCAGCTGTAGGGTGGAAACGTATATTTAGTGATTTTAAAAATAATGTTAGTACAAGTAAGATAACAGGTTGTTGTGGCCAAGCTCTGACCTTTTCAGCTTTCTCCTCCAGCCTGGCCTTGGGAAAAACCCGATACCATGAGCCACTGCAGCCAGCTGAGGGAGAGAGGGAACCTGGGCAAGATTTAACCCTTTTCTTAGCAAAATGACGCTTTCGGAGCTCCAATAGTTTCCCCCGCGAGAGAGGAAAGGACAGATTGATTTGAAACATAGAGCAACAGCATGATAAGAAATCAGTGGAAGAACTGATAAGATTATTGGATGAGGGGATAGAAGAAGTGGACATTTCCGGACTTCTCTAAATGTAAACCATGGAGACTGAACTAAATATTCCTTTAAACCATAGAAAGATATGCATTTTGAGGAGGTGATTGTTTAGATTTATGTGTGGATTCTTTGAGCAAGGTGTTGTGATGACTAAGGGAAATTGATTTTATGAGATGCTTGGACAGAGTTTGAGATAAGTGGTCCTCCGTCAGTGAAGAAACAAGAAGATATTTTTGTTCCCTGAGACAAAGAATCCTTTGCCTTTGAAGTGGTTCACCTTTAAAAACGAACACCCCAGCTTGCAGTGTTTGAGTATATGACCCATTGAGCAGCTTGGGAAGCTGCTAAATAGGAGGAATCACAGAAGCAGGGTTTTCCTACCGGGCCGCTGTGTGTGTGACAGCTAAGACCCACATGAGAACCTTTCTAAGTAGTTTGTAGGATCCATGGAGCATTTTGAGGGACTCTTCTCCCAGAGTGAGGAAAGATTATATTTAGATGGTAAAACTGACTGAAAATCATAGTTTTGTCTCTCTGTGTTGGTTGGGGGAAATGAATAGTTTGTGAGGGAAAAGAGTTTTGAAGTTTCAATTTTCAATTTTTGGTTTTTTTTCTTTTCACTCTTTAATGTGTAAAAATAAACTGTGTGTGTAACTTTCAAGTTTAGGCCTGTTGTGCTTTTTATTTTCTCCTGGTCAAGTCCCACAAAAAAGCAAACATTCAAACCACTGCACTAAATTTGGCAAACAAGATTTAGTGAACGTGAAACCACTACATGGAATTGGTGTTTCCTCCCGGTTGTGAACCAAACCAGAACACAGGGAACTGTCGTTCATTTTCACAGTGACAAAGTGACCAAAAGGGCTAAAGCGTAAGGAGTAGACTTGAATTTGATTTGGCAACCAGTCAGGTAACTGCAAAAGCCCTATTACATTTTAATTGTTCAAGTACACATGGATAAATTTGGATTTCTGCCTTCTACTCACACTTAAGATTGGATCTCTGGCACTGGGCATAGTTGTGGCTTAACTTTCCATCTTCTTGGTCAACACCACTGATTAAATGCAAAGATTATCCTGATTTATAGAAGTTGTACACTATCTGAAATTTACCGTCATTCTTCTCCCAGGGAAAGGAGGGATTTTGACTTAACAGTTTGACTTAAGTCATAAACGAGATGTGAAGGAACTCCTCTTTGACAATGCCACCTTGTGGTAGTCAAGTGGATTCACTGGTCCCCAGAAACAGCTCAGCAAATAATTCACAGGGCTTTTCCCTCGGCTTTCACAATAAATGTGACTAGTCTACTGTTTCCCAGCATATTGTTTGTGTTTGAATCTATCTTTTAAGTCTCTGTTATTTAGATTGTTCGTGTAGATTTTTGTGATCATGACTTGTGAATAGATATTCCATGCATGAGAGGAAATGCTATAGTCAATGGGGTGGTGATTTGCCCATAAATTTTCCCTTAGTTGTATTATTAGAGCACCATTACTTGAACACTATCATTCTAATTTATTAATGTATATTTATCATTTCACATTAGGCCATTTCAATCCTTTATATTCCTTCCTATTCTCTTGTGAGTTAATATAATAGCAAAGGTTTTCAAAGGCACAGGTACCTCACTAAAAATACATTGAACTTCAGATAAGGAACTTAGAGTCAAGGCAAGCTCTTCTACATTTGTACTTTGACTCTTATCTTAAGATACTGTGCATTTGACAGGATTCATGTTAGCATCCAATTCAAAAATATAGTTTTAAGGATGACTCCAAGATGCATCCTCAGAAAAATATTTCTGAAGTTACTCCAACAGTTTCTGACCTTCCAAGTAAGCTACAGATGTGGAAAAACAATTGCCTCTTTGGAATAATATATCATATAAAATGGCTTACATTCTGCAGTTTATGATGAAGAAAACACCCTATGTGCAAAAATGGCACTGACAGTAAAATTTAATGAAAAACTTTCTTTCCTTATTTCTTCATAAAATATCCTTATTTAGGTCTGATATGCCATAGAAAAACTGTTGTTTACAACAATCTCCCTTTTATAAATCACAGCATTGGGACTTATAAATTATTATCTTAATAATTGGTAATGATTAATCAATCCTTTGCATTCAAAAGTGTAGTCTTTATTTTTTGTACATGTAGGATTCAAAATTTTTTATTTCCTGAATAATTTTATTATTCTTTATATACTTTCAGTGTTTTTGATGTGTTCTGTTCTTAAAAGACCATCAATAATATTTGATAGCAGGCTACTGAAGAGGTAAAGAGGGGAAGGTTACTGTTTTTATTAATGCAGTAATATTGTGTGCCAACAATGATGGGCCTAAGGCTTGATAAGGAACCTCTGCCAATACACCCTCTACCCAAAAGCATCATTCTCATTCTGTAGAAGAAATCTCTCAGAACCACTGCAAGACCCCAGATTGTGTGAATCATATATTGCCAGCTGCTGTTACTTAATTTGCCTTAAGAAGGAGCTGTCTTCTGTCAATGAGGGTGCTTGCCAAGGAGAGAAAGGAGCAGATATAAAGAAAAATTAATTCCTTTACTTTCAGATCCATAAAGTGATCTCTGTAATTGGAATTCTGACTGAAAATCTCTACCTGTGGAGAGCCACACAGGTGCTTACAGATCATTTTTATGGTGATATTTAGGTTTTGATCCCTGTTACTCATTTTATATTATTTGAATCATCTACACTGACTTGTTTGCTATTATTGGAGGCAGGCAGACAAAAAATATAGCTAGATATAAAAATTTTATGGACAGCACAGATCATATAGAGAAAACTTTATTAAATAATATATTCCTTACCTGGAAATATTGATCAGTCCAGGTTTTTTTCTTTGAAACGTAGGAAAGGAAAACCAAATGGATTAATTTGACCTTGCACTGTCAATATACACCTCTAACAACTGTAGTTAAAAGTGAAGCAGTTTATGTATAATATTATAAAAGATTATGGCACATGTTGTGATGTTTACATTTGTTACATGCATTTGTTTTAAGAGTTTGCCATTACTCAGGGTAATTTCTCTATTTTTATGGTGTGAGGAGTAAGGAATGAAAAGAGAAGTATATAAGTTGCATTAAAGTCTTATCCAACTTCTTTTTGATCTATATTTTTGAGCTGTCAGTGCCAAAAGCTATGATATAATGTATAACAGGAATGCTAAATTATCCATGCAGAAAACATAAAAGAATTGAGTCTAAAGGTGAACTTCAGAGTAGTTATTCTAGAGAGCAGTCTCTATAAAATGCCTTTTTTCCCCTGATGCCAGTAATTTTAACAACAAAAGTGAAAGCATAACAAACTTGTCTTTAAAGGTGACAATGAAGTGATTGAAATGAGTGATGTTCCTACACATATAAAGCAGCTAGAGCCTTTCCTCTGTTTTTAGTGGTACATAAATCAATCAGTCTTGCAGAGCTAGATACAGAATTCTTTTTTCATGATTAGACATTTTATACATAAACAGAATGCTGTAAAAATAAAAGATTTTTGACTGACTAATAATTTAGCACAGCCAAAACAGCTGTCTCTGTTCTATTTAGATGATGAAATCAAAATTGGTCATTCCTTGTTATTAAAAAAATACTCCTTCAAGAATGTAAAAATGAAAAAAAAAAAACCCAACTTTTTAATTACTCTCTGGATACTCCACAATTTTGGGAGGAGTTCAACAAAACACTTCTAAGGATTTTTTTTTCTTGTAGAAGAATCAGATTTGATGATATCCATGCATTCTACAAGATCTCTATGGATTTTTCTGATGCAGTGAAATAGCTGCTAATAGCATTCTACATTAATAAATTGAATCTATCAGGAAATACTCTGGATTTTTCCCTCTCAGCAGTCATCTTTGCAAAATGATATTGTTAAAATGGAAACTGTGCTTTATTGATGAAATTTCTTCTGGTGTATTTTTTAAAAATAACATTAAATGAAAAATTCAGATTTTTTAGTCTCAGAGCAGAATTAGATTTTATGGTCCACTCACCACAAGAACTGTTTCCCTGCAGGTTTTAATTCCAGGAACATTTATTTAGTTTTGATGGGCAAGTTGATAAGAAAAAGAGGGAAAGAATTTCACTGATCTATCAGTATAGGTCATTTAAAAAATAACAACCTGTCATTTAAAAAATAAATTTTAGAAATGTAACCAGGTAACTATGTCTCACCGAGGACACATAAGCCATAGCCACTGAAGCTTATTAGAGAAATATCTGCTGGAACTAAAAACATCTATATTCAGAATTATAAAGACATTTTAGAAGAAAAATGAGGAAATTTCAGGGATGGAATCTGAAAAGTAAATCCTTTTGGGGCAGGAAAAAGAAGGGTTAGCTCAAACCAGTTTTCAGTAGGAAGCAGTTCTTGAATTTTTCACATATCTTGCTTTGGAGTTTCATTCTCTTTTTCAGATGCAAATGACAAGGTAACAACCATTTAGACTTTTATACTTGTGAACCATGATACAGAAACAGATTCTTCTGCTTATCTTGCATGAGTTTTGTTACATTTTGATTGCACTTATGTTGCAAAGCATTGCTCAGAATCCTGATGCAAGTATTAAACAATTGTCTACAGTTTTCTCCTTATTTTCTACTTTGTTTTGGCTTATCAGTCCATTTAATGTTCTTTACTTTCCAGTGATACTGTCCAGAGGCTTTCCAGAAGTCTCAGTGGGTTAAAGATGTGGGAGTTAATGCTGACTTATAGTTTGGCTCTCCACACTTAATATATATTCCCATAGTCCCTAGTGCAAGACTGATTTTTTTCTTCAAGTGCATACAACTTCTTAAGTACTAGATCTAGTCATCTCCTTTACTGTTATTCTAGCTGATAAAATGTACCATGACTAAAATAATAGTCATGTTTCTGCTTCAGCTAATCTTCTCTTTTTCAGTGATTTGTTCACTTAGAGATTTTACATCTTTTCAATGGGGATTAGCTGTAACTCTGAGTATTTACTTATATGGTGCTGTAAGAAAACAAAAGGTCAAAGAGAAGAAAGAGATAAAATTCACAAGAAAGAAAGGCAGAAAAACTAGCTACAAGGGCTGTGGAGACCCTGTCCATGTAAAGATGTGTTCCCCTTATATTGGACAGGGCAATTTCTTTCCTGAATGCTTGTTTCGTTTCACTTTTGTGTCTTTATCCTGAGCCAGACATTCATCTCTATTTTCCAAAAAGTCCATTACTTAATCTTCTCATTTCTCCATTAATCTTTTGGCTACAGCAACATCCAGTACTGCCAGGAATTTAAACCTTTTCTTGCATTGGCTATGATTCTTGGCTCTGTTCACAGGTCTAAAATATAACCTCCTGCAGTCTATATAAAGATGAAAAGTGTAATGATGTTTGAAAAGCAATGTGATCTGGAGACTGAGCTTTGTGAATTCAGATTTTAACACAACTCTTCTCTTTTTCCCATGTAAAGGCAAATGAGCAGAGCAGTGGTTATGCAAGGCTGGGCATCTTCAGCTCAAGAATATATCTGATATATCTGCTCTTACAACTAAAAGACATGCATAATCTTGTGAGGGTGTGAGAGCATAATCTCAATTTGACTTTAAGCTAAAGGCTAGATTGCCTCTTAAAAACATGAAGGAGAAACACAGTAGCAAGATTCCTTAAAGAAAACTGGTAGGCTTGTTTCTAAGAATTTTTAAAAAAGGGCCAAGTCTTGTGAGGCTGCAATTCTCCCTTTGTTTCCTTGTGCCTGTCCAGTTATTCCAAAAGAGATAAAAGATTGTACAATCTAAGCACTATCTAAGCAAACTGGTTTAAATATCCAGGAAGATTTAGGAGCTCAGATTGTTCCCCATATTTGACATCTGTAGCTGGTCTGTGCTCACTACAGAAAAAAAAAAAAAAGAAAAAGAAAAAGAAAAAAAAAAAAAAAAAAAAAAAAAAAAAAAAAAAAAAAAAAAAAAACCCCTAAAAACAAAGAAACCCAACTCACCACTGAGTTATGTGCTCTAAAGTGTATATAGAATCTAGGTCCAGAAAATCTGCTACATTCATTTGAAATGTAGATGTTAGTATTAGGGCTTAATGTCAGGTGCATGTAGCAAGTAGCTTTCTACTTCGGTACTGGAGAGTTCAAGAACACACAGAAATGGTTTTGACCTGGGCTAACTACTGCCTTATTAATGAAATCCCAAGAACATTTTGACAATTATAATGTTATCACAGGATAAAATCACAGAATCATTCATGTTGGAAGGTGTCACAGAGACAGACTATTCATTTTACGTAGTTTAAACCAAGAGCAGGTTGATTGGTTTAAATGGTTTATTAGTTACTAATAACACGTAATTAACCAGCAGTCAATGAGCTGTACATGTAGGTTCAGTATTGCTAATACCGCAGCTGAAACTAAAATAAATCCATTCAAAATTGTAAATATGTCTGTATAAGTAACCCCAAGTAGTTCTAATCACAAACATACACACAGTGGTACAAACACACCCCGCCCTCTAACAGCACTTGTGCATTACAAGTACCTCCTGCCCTGTCTGGGGCTACAGACTTCTCTACTTGTACCCACATCTTTCAAGAGCTGTGGGTGCTCTCACCTTGTGGGACCCCTTGATGATCCCTGCATCTCATGAAGTGGCAGCCACGATCTCACATGCATCGTGCGAGGTGTGGGGCACTGCTTGCAGTAATCCATGCTGGTACCCCTGATCAGAGAAAACCAGGTTATGGCGTCTGACCAGACTGCTCTGTCTGGCCATGGAAGAAGTGTAATGCCAGTGCAATGACTTTTAACAGTTTCAAAACAGGTTTTTGCTATGTCTACTCCAAGGTCCTTGTGTAATTCCTTGATTATTCATTTCCGGATTATTTATGTCTTTCCCTTTTACATGATCATTTGGGAATTAATAGTTGTCTTTCAATTTAGTACCATGTGTTGTGGGCAAATGTTTTCCAGTTCGGCATACTCAGCCCAACACATGCATTAAATAGTTTCATGTTCTAACCCACAGCAGATGCTCTTATCCAGGCCATTTGCTAAAGGTAGACTGTGAAAATACCCCACAAAAAGGGTCTTATGAAATCATTTAGTCCAACCTCCTTCTCAAAACAGATTCAACATACAACTCTGATCAGAGTGCTTAGGTTTTTTTGTCCAGTTGGGTTTTGGAAGCCTCCAGAGCTGGAGATTATATGATCTCTTGGGGCAACTGGCTCCAGTTCTTAATTATACTGAGCATACTTTTTCCTTATAACTTTCCTTTGTTTGGAAGAGGGAGGGTGGGGGCAGGCTGTTTCTTAAAAAGAAGAAGGTTTGATAACAGCAGATAATGGCAAAAAATGGCAGGCATGTTGTACTAGACAATCATGGTTCCAAACATTCTCTAAAGCCTGTGGAATATGTTCTGTGTCAGGATCTGTGTCAGCTAGTTTTCAGTCTGATCAAGGCTGATTTGTTTTATGATACAGGAAGGTATAATCTCATAGAAAGGACTGCTCCATGCTGGTGACATCAGTGACAGAGGCTGTTCCTGAATAGGCTTAATTTACTATTTCAAATATAATCCACATGCCTTCTCTCTCTTACTTCTCCTTGCTTGCAACCACATTGTGCAGTTGCTCAAGACACTTCCTCAAACATTCTCTTAAATTCTTTGTCAATGGAGACAGACTAAATTCTGACCTACATGTATGGCAAACCTTTGGGATTCAGTGGAAAATTACATGGAAATATAAAATTATAAACTTTTTTTTTAAATAAGTACAATATAAGCCAACTATATCCTGGGCTTCATCACAAGAAGTCTGGCCAGCAGGTTGAGGGACGTGGTTCTCCACTTCTACTCCACTTTTTTGAGACCCCCACCTGGAGTGCTGCATCCATCTTTGGACCACCCAACATAAGATAGAAATGGACCTGCTGGAGCAAGTCTGAAGTAGAGCCACCAAGATGATCAGAGCTCTGAAGCACCTCTCCTGTGCTTCAGAGACAGGCTGAGAGAATTGGGATTGTTTAGCCTAGAGAAAACTCCAGGGAGGCCTACAAGAGAGCTCAAGAGGTAGGTCTTAGAAGGATACATAGTGACAGAATGAGGGAAAAGTTTCAAACTGAAAGAGAGTAGGCTGAGATTAGATATTAGGAAGAAATTATTTACCGTGCAAGTGGCTGAGGCACTGGAAGAGATTGCCCAGAGCAGCTGTGGATGCCTCATCCCAGGAAGTATTCAAAGTCAGGTTGGATGGGGCTTTGAGCAGCCCGATCTAGTGGAAGGTCTCCCTGCTCATGACAGGGGACTGGAACTAGATGAACTTTAAGATCCTTTCCAACCCAAATCACTCTATAATTCTGTGTTAATTCTCTCCACAGTGTAGATAATATAGCAGTGAGATTGCTTATTTCCTAAAAATACTTTGTTTATGCATTAGTAACTGAATTCAGCGAAAATACAGCTTTCTTTTAAAGAATGATAGTTCTATAAAGTCTGGTGATCAAAAAATTCCAGAGGGGAAAGAGTTTTATTCCCTTTGTGTGGAAAAATGAGAAAAAGTGTAAGACATACATCACCCACTCACACCTCCTCTAGGGATATTTGGAGAGGCATTGTAGCAATCAGAGCTGACAAGCAGTGGATTTTTCACTTCACAGAAGCAGCCAAAGTTTTACATTTCATTATGTTGTGATACGAAAACTAGAAGTGCAGACATATTTTCCATTTGAAAATTTCTAGGCAGCTCTAATAACTGCATATGAACTTAGATACCAACATGGTAATGGATGCCCAGAAAGGTTCAGTGATGGAAAAATCTCTTACTCAAGAGCTTATGGTTGGCAGATGGGCTTCTATTTAAAAAGACTAGATGCTCATTACTGCTCTCCCATGAGTCAGGTGTTGTGGCACACTGCACATATGATAGTAAACAGTGCTGACTCAGACCACTTTTCTAGGAGACATGACACAGAGGACACAACATAAGATTATGAAAAAAACCCCAAAGAACTGAAAAACTTATCAATTTACTGTGAATTTAACAGAGCTGGCCTTATAACAAAAATGAGGAGTTTCAATGCGGGACCAGAACCAGAGGTAAGCAATCTCTGGTTAGCCTTTCTATTTCCCTCAATGCATCTTTGAAATGTATTTTATGGTCATTCCTTGTGGCAGAACCAGAGAATCTGGAAGGCTCCCATTCAGGCTGAATCTCACTAGGTGCCTGTAAGGCTCTTAATCAGCACTGGAGTCTTCCTTGCTTAATAATCCTTATTTTGTACAGTATCTCCTCTGCTAACTGGAATGACTGATTTTGCAAAGAGCTGGGTAAAATAAGGAACTGTGATTTCTAGTAACCATGTCTACTACTCAGAAAAGATTTTGCTACTGCTCAGAAGGCTTGACTATATTAAGATGAAATATGCTAGTACATGTGCCTTTGTGTAGAGGGAATAGTCTAGATGCATGTAATGTCTTGTTATTTTATGTTAGTGGAAACTTTGTAAGAATGGTACATTAATAAGACACAGACATAGCTGACACTTTATAAGATAGCACCAAGAAATTTTTGTTATTGTAGTAATTTCCAGAGAAGACCTGCTCATGCCTGCAGCCTTCTCTCCAGAACTTTGCCATGTATTAAAATCCCTTACCTATTTCAGCTGGAGCCTCTGACCTTTTCTGTTAAGGTCTTTGTTATATAAATATAAGGCCACCCTTTTGCAGACAGTTTGGTAAATTAGACAATGCAATGTATGGACTGTTTCCAGGGGGTAAATGTACTTTCCTTCCTTTGGGGACTGATAGAAGGAACGAGTGCCTGAAGCAGGAAAAAAAGGGGTGCTGAAAAAAGCAGTGAATTTTATGCCTTCCTCCACATTATGTTTATGAGTGTCATTTTGCACATGTTAATCCAGAGGAGGTGATGCCTCTCTCAAACCAGTGAGCCTCATCATCGAAGGTCAAATAGAAACTTGAAGCCGGGAAGGGTCAAGCTAGTGAATGAGAAGGAAAAGCTTACTGAGACCATAATCCCTTCACTCATGTCAAAACAGATTTGAGCTATTGTTCAGCCTGTGGAACCTCTATTACCTTTAGAAGTCATTCTCTTTGAAAGCATTCAGGAGCCTGTGGATAGGAAACTTGAAATGAGCACAGTTTAAAGGAATTCACCTTTGTCACTTCAAGGAGAGAACAGCCTGTGCCCTACAGATAGGGGCATAAAACACAGGCACAGTGAAAGTCCACTGGTTTATGAGTTTTGGTGTTAGAATTATTACAATCATATAGTTTTGAATGATTTTTCTAATTGTTATAATTTAAGATATAAACAAAGGTAATTACATTAATCTTGGTCTGAAGGGTAAAGTCCCTTTAGATTTTGATGGAAGGAGTACTTGTAAAAGATATAAACTATCAAGCATAGCTATAATGTACAGCTGAAAAGCTCTGCTAAGACAAAAACTCAGAAGAAAATCTGAGTCCTTGGCAGGGTGATTAAAGACTATATAATGTATTTTTAGAGAGACGAAATGTTGCAAAACATCATTATATTCTGAATAGAGCTCAAAATTTATGTGGAAGTAAGAAGGTATGGAACTGAGGAAACAGATACTAAGGCAGATCATGCATGAGCTCATGACTTCTGGGAAGCTAAATATTAACTTTGTAAATAGAGATAAAGAAGAAGAGTATTGGGTGTGGAAGTTTGGAGACCAATCCATCGTCTTTAAACTGAAGGCCGGTAAGACCTAAGCATGCTTTTCATATTCTCTGAAATCTGTTGATAAAATTATCAGCATGTAGTCAATATAAATTACTAACAAGACCATGAACATCAAGCAACATATTGAAAGTACAAACTAATGATGTGATTTGATAGAAATCACTTAATAACTAGGTGTATTGGTGATACAATAAAGGGGTATATGTGATCTTTCAAGGAATCGAAAGTAATGGTTTGTTTGAGTTCACAAGAAAATTAGGCACATACGCTGGGTCTCAGACTACAGCCATAGTTCTCAGCTACCTGATTTAAACAATCTTCTCTGCAGATGAAGAGTGCATAAGTGGTTTTATTCTTTGGTGGGAAGGATCCTAGGAGACTTGATCAGATAGAAGTTGATAGAGAAACAAAAAGAACAGGGCAGATTATTGCATTTGTTCTTAAGTGTGATGAATTGTCACTTTTTCAGCTTGTTAGTGGAAGAAAAAGAAATAAAGGGAAAAAAAGGAAATTTATCAAGAGATTTTGACTGTAACACTGTTTGGCTGGAAATTATTTTACACACTCTCTCTTTATCTCCTCCTTCTCAAGAGACCCTATAACACCTTACAGAAAGAACAAGGCTAAAATCTAATTCCAATGCCAAAATGATCTTAAAAGAAGTTTATTAGATCTGGACAAACACAGAAATTCCTAAACTCTGAAAGACCTTCAAGTGGTATTATCAGGTTGCAAAAAAAGATTGTAGAAAATAATACAAAAGCAACCAGAAAAACCAAAAATAAAAGAAGAATACACCAGGGAAAAAAGCAAAATTTACATTTTTAGTATACCAGCAGTAAACCAAGGTTCATCTTCCTCATCATTTCACTGGCATTACCACATCATTCCATGCATGCATTACCATAATTTTGGCCAATCAGGCCACGTGGCAACATGTATGGATCAATTTTGATAGATTTGGACTTAATTGTATAAGCCACTTACAAGCCACTGAAGTCTGCAGAGGGTCTTGTTCAACATACCAACTCCTTATGCGTTAGCTTTTTAAAGAGATAATTTAGAACTTCTGTTGTCAGAGGTAATCTTCAGAGCAGGGAAAATTGACATGTACCTCAACACAAATGCCTGCATTCCTTCTTCTACCATGATTCTGCAAGGCTGATGTTCGGGTTGTATTGTGTAAGTCAAAACACTGTCACTCGTGTTTCCCACAATGCTATCTTTGGAGTCTAATATTGAAAAAAGTGGCTTCTTTTGTCTAGGAAACATTTCCTATGAAAAAAAGATGTATGTTTAAATCTGACCTTCATTGAATCAGTACAGATGTAATGGAGGGGTTAATAGAATTGGATACACATGACATAAACCCACCTGTCTGATGGTAACATATTCCTGGTGCAGAGTTACACTTTGATAGCTGATCTAACTTATGCAATTAAAGGATGAAGAAGAATTAGAGAAAAACCTCAAATGCTGCATGGAAGAATCAAATAAAATGCCTTAGTTTTTATCATGGAGACTTCCAAAGACTACATTGATTACAGAAGTTGTGAAGGAAAGACAGAGGCAGAAGGAGAGAGAAATTGAAACCTGAAATAAAACCTGAAATAAAAATTGCAACCTGAAATAAAACCATTTCAATTGTTCCACTTGGTGTGGACATACTGGTAATATCTCTCAGTGTGTTGCAAAATCTAAAGACAAGAAGGATCAAAGCTACCTTTTGAAACTTCAAATTTCAAAGGGCACCTTAGCCTTATGGCTGAGTTCAGATTAAACTAGATAGATGCTTACCAGATCTGAAAGAAGTTAACTTCTACCAGTAGCAGTCATAAGTTTCATAAAATGATTTAAGACTCAGCTTGAGAAAACTGACAGTCTTAAATCCTTTCAAATAAATGCCCACAGTAAACCAATAAAAACACCTGATATTTGCTGACACATATATATTCCAAGAAACAGATAAAGGGTTCATTTTCAAATTAGATGCATGCAACTGAGCATTGTATGGGATGAAATAAAACTTCTGAATATTTAACCAGTCTATCACTGTTAGGGAGGTGTAAGTTCAGGCAGGTATTAAAAAAAATTAGTCCTTGTTATGACATGGATTGAGAACTGCTAGGAATTCTAACAGCTGACAAAGAAGCTAAATGGATCCACTGAAGACACTTTTTAATTCTAATGGAAAAAGTGAAATTGCTGTAATCAGATAACTTGGTTTGGTGAAGAAAGGCAACCAGCAATATCAACAACTTGATTTTGTAAAAGGATCAGCTTTTTAAAGTAAGCAAAGGGGAAATTCAGTGTTTCATTATGAGAACAGGTATTATCAAGGAAACAAAACCATAGTAAGGGACTAAATTTGAAGAGAGAACCTATGTAATGGTGAAAATATTAAGAAAAAAAAGATCATGCCTTCTTCCATCATGCAGAAACAGCCTTTGTTACAGCAGATATTTGGCTCTCCCCAAACTGGTGCATACGTCCACTTGAGAAATACAATGCAGTTGGAGAACTACACCCCTTCGTGTCAAAAAGTCTCTAGAAACACATGAAAATGTTTCTTATTTTTGTCTGTTTTTTGTAACAGAAACCTTCCTTTCCATCCTGTGTTTCAAGACATAAAATTTGTATGATTTCCTACCCATAACAGTGTTTGGGGGGACATGACATTTGTTTATTCAAAGCCCCACAAGTTCACAACACCAAATTAATAAGCTAAAATTGTTTTTTTCTATTTCTTGGTCAAGTTTTCTTGGAAGAATAAATCCTTCTTGACTAAAGAATTTTTCATTTTTAAGTACTGATTTGTTTTAACGAAAGACAAAATATTCTCTAGAATACACAAAGGTTTGATTTTCCTGCTGAAATAATCTCAGTCCTGCACTAGGTTGTAAAACCCTTATGGGCTTGTTCTGTAAACTGGTTGCAGCACAGTCTATAGTAAAATGGTTGCATTACTGGTTAGCATTTAGAACTCATCCAAATTATTTTTTCCTTGAAATGGTAAAGATTTACATAAAGGAGTAGTGATGGTTTGCACCAGACCCAAAAAAGTAGAACATTTTCTTGCAGCTTATTTCTTTCACAATATGTAATGACTTTAGGTATATGCTTGGAATGTTCAAGATGCAAACACTCTGTTAACACCGTAAGTAATCATATTGCAAAATTTAGTGGCTATACTTCTCTAGATGCTGAGCTGAAAAACACTCCGGGATTTCCTTGGTTTTACCCATTAAAAGCTTTGTTTCTATCTAGCAGTGCTGCATTAGTGCAGAATAGGGGCTAAAGCTGTGGTAGAATCAAACTTCATTCATCTTGAAAAAGAAGAAGATTGGATGGTACTTTAATACTACATAATGCAGTGTATAGTGAGCCAAAAATTCATAAATACTTACAGAGCGGTGCTGTTTATGAAATAAATCTATAATCCTGTTTTCTTACTTCTTTGTCAAAGACATTTACATTTAATGTCTATTATTTCTATTTTCATTAAGGGCACTGAGTTAACACATGGTTATATCACCCTAAGACAGCATTTCTTGTCATTTTATCTTATTGTTGTTAACTCTAAAACACATCTGCCTCAATAAGAAAGATCCTAAGAGAATATTTGACAAATCAACACTGTCCAGACACCAGCTATTTTAGTATATATATTTTCCTCTGTACCTCATGGTGATAGACTATCATCCATTAGATGAAGTATAGAGAAAAACAAGATACTTATTTTTTCTTTATCTGACAAAGATACACTGCTCTGATAGCATAACTTTTATTCTAGAAGCATATTATCTCAGCCTGGAAGACTGACAGCATACTTCTGGTTTCATTCATGAGGCTGAAGATTTTTCATGGCCTTGTCTCTATCTTCTTGTGAAAGACAACTGTATAACTAATAGGAAAACAGAAGTGCAACTTAATTGTTTCAAGAAACTCCCACAAGAGTAAGAAAGACTTAACATCAATTTTTAGGAACATTCTTTTTGTGTGTGGAGGGATGGAGAGGAAGTCTCTGAAACTTGATTGTAATAACTGTACATCTCTTTTTAACTCATAGTAACAAAAATCACACAAGATAGAGGGACCTTGAGTATGTGCTACCCTGAGTTCTGTAACAAGAGTGGAGACCAGAAAAATCTGTTATAAAAAACTAAAAATGGTCTACAGAGAGAAAAGACTCACGTTACCTTCTGTGATGGCTGAGATTAGCTGATGGCTGCAGTCTTTTTTTCATCGAGCATGTGTGGTTAAGAAAGCACAGAAAAATGCCTGAAATTCACATTCACTCATTTCTACTCCCCTGCCATGTTGGTAGCCATGTTTTTAACCTGTATGATAGAAAGATGTTGACATCAGGATATAACTTCAGTGAGAAAAACTGCAAACACTGAACTACAACTTGCAGGCTCTTCAGGTAATTAAAGCAAACTTAGTCCACTGGAAGTCCACACAAGCTGACTGCAACATCACCACAGTATTACAAAAGGAAGTAAACAAAAGCAACAATCCAAAAGCATTTCTGCACCTGTTTCTTTAGGAAAACTGAACAACATCATGGTGCTCTCAAAGCCTGGAGCCAATCTTATAAAAATTCAAGTGATGTGTTTTGGAGATTCATTGCTGCTACCATTCAAAGGACATTTTTAACTTAGTGCTGAAGCTGAAAAATTAGCTTTTCAAGCATGCTGAAGTTACAGAGGTATTCAAGCTGTTACATACAAACATGAGTCTCTTTTCAATTTTCAGTGGCATCTTGGCATCTTCTTCATCATTAAGAAAAATAAAGGAAATCAAAGTGCCTCTTATGCTGTTTGCACAATGTGTGTGACACCATACTTGAGATTTTGCTCTTGATGCTTTTTGGAAATAAGCTTACAAAAGTCTTTATTTTTATCCGGAGTTCATTTTTATAGTCAAGTTTGTATTCTTAGCTTACTTTTTACCATTCACAAACCACCTAAACCACAAAACAGTGGGCTAATATTTAACCTTAAGGCTATACCAAGATTATGTGTAAGGCAGGAGGAATCTTTTCATCCCACTTTATGGTAAAGGTTGGAAGCAAGTACAGGAATATTTTATTGTATATTGCTCCAGTTGTGTTATATCAGATGATAAAGAGACAGCTTGATGATAACAGGGAAGATCCTTGGTTTCCACCTGCCTGTTCACTTCCACCTATCTGAAATCTCATGTAATAATAAAAATGTTAGAAATGGCTGCAATAGATGCAATAGAAAGTGCTTTACTAAGCTACTAGAAGTGTGTGGACTCTCAACAGCACTTGCAGCAGATTTTTAATTGCTTCACCAGCATTCTACTTTTTCTGTCTGATTCACTGACAAGTCAGTAGCCATATATTTTGTTCTGTCCTGGAGCTGCAGCTGAAATATGTTCGCTTGATTCAAACAAGATTCATGCTGTTACAAGATTGCCTGATCTGGAAGTCAGGAAAATGAACGGAGAGGAGGCAGGGCAGAGAAACAAGGTAGGAAAGAAAACATAGTTAATCTGAAAACTTTTTAAGTATTTCAAAGTAAAGACATAGCAAATTTGTGATATTTCTGAGAGAAGATAAGAGCCAATTCCGAATTTCAACATGACTGAAATTGTTTCAACAAGGAACATTGTGAGTCAGTCACTGCCTGCTCTGCTGTGCCCAGCTGGTCACTTAGGTAAGCTAAAACAAATTTCAGACAGAATTCAGTTCTTGACTTCTTTTGTGTAACTTTTCACTCACTTCTGTCTACACAGGGTGCTATTCAAACAGCTGCATGATCTATATACAGACTATTCCCAACTAGCAGGGAAATGTGAGGGTCTCTGTAACAGTTCTTAGCAACACTAAGTATTAGCATAAAGTAAAGACTTAGAATTGGATTCTGCTTAACCACCATGCATATTGTCCTATGGAGGCAGTAGGGAAGACATATATAAGACATATACACTAAAAAATAAATGAGATCAGAGAACCCAGCTTTGTGCCGGGCTTGTTTTCATCTAAAGACCTTCCTGTTAGACAGGTAGCAGTATGTAAGAAAGAATACAGCAGTGCCAGAGCACAAGCATTCAGAAATTATTCTGGCTGCCCAACACACCAAGTTATAGCATCAGGAAAAATAAGTTAAAAAAACCCCAAAAAACAGTGTAATAATGTTGGTTCCAAAATCTTTCTTCAATTTATACCTTTAGAATTCATACACTTTCATAACTCTGTTTTGACTCTGAAACTTGCCTGGGTTTTAGTTTAGAACAATTCATCATTAAAAAGTAAAATCATGTCATTGGTCATAATGTCTAAGTTCACAGTGTAAATGTTGTTTTATAGATCACAAGAGAATTTGAGGGTGATGATCCAAAGAGAGAATATAATGTCAGCTTATTCTCAGTCTCCTTTGTGAATTAGTTGTCACTCAGTATTACTCTTTTATGTTTTTCCAAATTTGTTCAGGTTAAAGAGCAAAAAGAGTATAACAGGATTCATCCTATACTTGAATCCAGATTGTAATAAAATGTTCCAAATGTTGATTGCCACATAGGATGCATCTTCTTTTGTCAGATTTTCTCTGAAGACCTGAGGAGAAATTGCTCTTGTTCTGCTTTTTACTCTGATGCCTTCACAGGGCCTAGGGTTAAGATTGTAATCATAGGGTAAGAGCAAGGTAGAGAGAAACAAACTTCTTCCTTCATATGCATACAGAAAATCCCTGGGGAAGACAAAGCATTGTTGTTATGTCAAGTGTGGACCACCTGAACTACACAACATTCTCCTTTCCTTGACTGCTTGACAACATGTTCTTTTCTTCACTGTGTACCTCCAAAATTCAATGAATGAGTGTCTTGTTCCTCCAGAGACAACATGAGACCAGGAGACACAATATACAAAGTCAATTGTTATCACGATATTCTGAAACTTCTTTGCATGTAAAAGTTAGTAAGCAAAGGAAATTCTAGTGTTTATTTTTTATTTAGCCACTGAGGTGTAAATACATTAAATTTCACAGAACTATGTATCATCTCTCTAAATTTAGACTAATTATTACCAAAACGTATACAGAATATACCTATCTTCAAAGGAAAATTCATATGACGGTTTCTGTCAGGACTTTATACCTGGCTATAAGAACTGTGAGACTAGTGTCATAAATCAGTGTTCCTGAGTATAATACCTTTCTCATAGTAAATATACAGTCCAAAGAATACTTTCATGAGCTATGTGAGAAAACTCGTTCATACTCCTAACAGCAGTGAATCCCATGGAAACTGTTCAAATCCTGTTATGGGGAGATATTTTTCATGTTAGTGATACTGTATGTGCAAAATATAAAGAAAAGCTGTACAGCTGCAAACCAAGTGGTTTTGTTGGTTTGTTAGTGGGGTTTTTTCCTGCATCTCTGTGCTTTCCCATGTTTCAAAACTCCACGCTTGGTCTTATTCTCTTAGAGGACATGTTCCCATTTCTTTAGTCTTGGAAATTAATTTTTTCTTTTCAATTCTTATGTAATTTTGCTGCTTTTTTATTTCCTCCTGCCTCAGCCTTCTTATTCTTCTGTTCTTGATTTCTTTTTCTTCAGTGTCTCCTGACACTATAAAAAAATTACAATTAATTTTATTTATAATTATTTTATTGATATCTATAATCAATTATTTATGTAACTCTAAGTTTCATTTTTTAAAAGAATTATTTTATTGTGGTATGATTTTTCTTGTCTCCGATGATCTCTACCCTGAACAATGATAATGCAAACTCCTTTGGCAACTTTCTATTTGTATCCAGAGGTCAGAGAACACAACTGAAAATTTTCTCTGAAAACTTATTTATTAATATAATCTTTCTTTTCTAAACTTTCATTGTGATGCAGCAACATGCTGTTATCCTGGTTTTGTTTTTCTTAAAAATGTACCTTCACATTTTAGAACAAGCAAGGGCAAGTAAGAAGTCAGGCAAGAAAGGGGTCTTAATAGAAAAGTTACACGGAAGCAAAGAATGGGGTATGAATTTTATATTTGTTTTGAGGAAAAAATGTTAATTTTTAAAACAAAAAAATGCTTCCACGATCCTTTATCATTGCCAAAAAATATTTTAATTGTTTCAGAATAATTTGCTGAGGTGGAACTTTGGAAAAAATAATCAGTAGTGTCAAGTAATTCACAGTTCCATGATTAAGGTTGCCTCCTCTTGCCCTTTCTGTTTGCTTTTGGATTTGTTTTTCCTTTGTGAGTGAGCACAAAGGAAGAGTTCCTTCTCAGTTTAAAGTTTTCCCTTTTTTCTACATTTCTCATTCAGCCTTCTTTCTTCCAAAGGGGAGTTAGAAAGAAAAGAATTTTAAAAGTAAAAGAGGGAAGGAAAAGCACAAAAACCAAAACTTTTTTTCAGCTTTTTCATCTAATATAAATGCAGCATGTTTGACTATGGAACAAAATTTTGAAAATATTAAACAATGACTTTTTGAACCAAGAAGGATATTTTCCTAAATAATTGGCTTCTTCATTGAGATAGAGAATTCACCTTTATCATGGAAATTTTCTGGATTAAAACAATAGTGATTTTAAAACTGTTCATATAAAGTTTTATTTATAACAAAAGCCAATATAAGAAAATAATGCTGGAAGTGGTATTATTTTCTATATTAATTCAGCTGTTTCACAGGCCCAGGAAACAAAAATATATTAATGGAAACATAAAGTTTTGACTGTTTATTGTCATTGCTGACCTTGCACACTACTTACTGACAGAAATTTGTAGTATCTGCTCTGAGAAGAGCTAAATATACATTGACCATATTCTAAATTCTCCTATGCTATAAATGTCACATGCTGATTACATAATCTAAAAATATTCAAATGGTTCCTCAAAGTAATAATAGATTTCAAGCACCTTAGAGATACTTTTATTTTAAAGGTAGTTATGGAAGTTTTAAAGCATTAGGTTTCTTTTTATTTCAGCTCTGTTTGGCTGAGATACTTGGCACTATGCACTGCAAACAGTTACTAGCACCACAAGGATCCAATCAGGCTGTAAGGTGGTTGCACTTAACATTGATTGACCAAAAATATATTAAGTTTCATCTTAAGCAGGCTATTTGGAGGTAATGGGCCAAATAGTACATTGTTGCTCTACATAAGATTATGGCATGATGTGAAAAATTAATTTTTTGAAGCCCTTAATAAATCAGTGGAAGATTAGACTAAAACCTACCATTTCCTGGTAGTTCATCCCACACCTATCCCATTAAACTGACTGCAATTATACAGAGAATATTTTTCTTAAGGATATTAAAGAAGCTCTAAACATGAAAAAACTTACACTGCAATCTTATAAAATTGTGTAATTTTACTACCTTTTATGATTCTATTAACATTTGAATGATGCTACTGAATAATTTTTCCAGCATTTCTGTTGGAGCATCGTACTGATGACTATTAAGATAACCTCCTGAATTCAAAAAAACAGAGTACAGATAAACGTTCAAGAGTCAATAGACAAGACACACTTTTTTGCAGCAATTCAAGTAATCTTATAGTGACTACATAAAGAAAAACAAGTGTCCACTAATAAAATCAATAATGAAAGTTTTCAGGCAGTGGTAATGTCATCAGCTATGTGCCATTTTGAGCTAGCATGGTAGTTTTAAAAGTACCTTTGGATAACAATCTGATGTTGAAATGACAGGCTTTACAGAAAGAAAAGTTTTAAAGCACTTTTCAACATCTCTGTTTTCATCTGACCTATGCTTACCCTCTTTTCCACCTCTCTTCTATTGCTTTCACTTTTAACTTTTTAGTCTCAACCAAGAAAGTGAATTATATGCTCAGTTGGCTCAAATCACTATAGTCATTACAGAAACATTCAACACCAGGGAACAAATAGTATTTCATTACAATTAGGATTTGTCAATACTGCAAACATGAACTGTATAGAATTTGATTAAAGTGCTGCTGTGTCCTGACCTGGTTGTGAGGTGATTCTAATTTGCAGTGTAGACAGTTAGTCATCTTTTTTCGTTTTCCCTTTATATGCTTCTCCACTCCCTTAATGATAATAGGAACTGACTCTTTCCATTTTATTTTGGTGAGAAGGTTGGAGGTGAGCACCATGGAGAGCTGCTGAATATCTGTCACATGACCAAAAAAGTCAGCAAGTACAGCAAATTTCATTTTCAACATTCAGTTTTTATCCATAATATTACACTATATGGCCAGATAAATAGTTTGTTTAATATTAGCTTTATTCTCTTCTTATAAAGGTTTCTTACCCTGTTTGATCTGTGTGCTAGGAAATTCAGTTGCTTCAGTTGTTTCTTAGTGATTTGTATGAGGTCCCCTACAGATTTGCTTATCTCTATTCTCCCACTTCCATCATCTTATGGTACTCCATTTCTAAATAACATTTTGCCTTATTTTTTAATAGGAAAAAATAAATGGAAAAACAGAGCTGAACAAAATATGGAAGTGTTTTATGTCCCCAAACACACACACAAAAATACCATCTATAAATAAATAAAACCCCACAAAAACAAAACCAGAAAAACCCAAAACAAATACCCAACCAACCATAAAACAGTAACAACAAACTCTTAAAAGCAGGGTCAGTTCCTGGCCTGATGGGATGATGGGTACCATAAAGGTAGGGAGTAAAGTACAGTAAAGTAAAAGTAAAGTAAAAGTAAATCACTGTCTCTGGTTATCTCAGTAATTATGGGTACTCAGTTCACAAACCTTGAGCACATCTGCTGTGGCATCAGTTTACGTAACAGCATATGAAGTCAAGACCACCCAGAAAATGTGAGAATCATATGGAAAATCTTTCTAACACCTTACTTGGAGCTTTCTCTGTTCAGAATGAAAGTCCCTTTTGCGTGGTGCCCCTCAAGGGTGGGTAGAGGGATCAGTCATCAGTTACGCAGCCCGTAGGATGGAGTACAACCTCAGCAACTTTGCACGTGATGCCAAGCTGAGCACTAAACCTGATAAGCCTGAAAGAAGGATCCATGAAAACCTCATGAAATTCAACAAGTCCGAGTGAAAGGCCCTGAACCTGGGACAGAATAATCCCCAAGACTGGTATAGTCTGAGGGATGAAGGGGTTCTGAACAGCCCTTTGGAAAATGGCTTGAGGGTGCTGGTGGATGAAGAACCGGACATGAGCCAACAGTGTGCGCTCACAGCCCAGAGAGACAATTTTATTCCTCACTGCATAAACAGAAACATGTCCTGCAGGTCAAGGGAGCTAGTTCTGTGCCTCTCCTTCAGAGTTGTGAGACCCCCACCTGGAGTGGTACATCCAGCTCTGAAGCCCCTCAACCAAAAAAGACATAGACCTCTTAGAACAGATCCAGAGGAGGGCTGCAAAAATGACCAGAAGGATGGAACATTTTTCCTGCTTAGGAATACTGAGAGAGTTGGGGGTTTTTGACATGGAGAAGAGAAAGCTCTGGAGAGACCTTATAGCACCTGTCCATATCTAAAGGAAGCTTATAAGAAAGGTGGAGAAAACTTTTGACCAAAGTTGATGGGACAATGTTTTCAAACAAACAAACAGAAAGGAAACAGATTTATATCAGATTTTAATCTGAAAAAGAGTACTTTTATATTAGAGAGAGGGAAGAAAGGTGAGGGTAGTGAGTCACTGGAAGAAGTTGCCCAGAGAAGTTGTGCAGACTGGAAGTATTCAAAGTAAGGTTGGAGGAGCTTTAAGCAATCTGGTCTAGTGGAAGCTGTCCCTGCCAATATAAATGATTCTGCTATTCTATGAAAGAACTGAAAATGCACAAGACGCAAAATTCTAGAGCAATTCTGGGAATAAATGACTCAACAGTAAATAAAAACCAACAGTAAAGCTGTTGACAATAAAGATAGAAAAACATTATCAAAAAATCTTAAGCTTTTGGAAAAAATGTGCTGGGTCTTACCTGAATTAAAACTAAAGACACAACTAGAGTCATCTTAAACAGAAGTTAATTTAGATGTAGTCCCATGAAATTGAGGTTTTGTAGGATTAAATGAAAATTCTTGATCATACTGCAACTTTTTTTTTTACTGACATAAAGACAATTCTCAGTCCTATTAAAAATCCCCAGTATTTGACATGTATGTGGATTCATGCACATGTGGATGTATATATATATCTGAATATAATGCAAGACAGAAAGGCAAAAGGCAAATGAAATCCAAAATTTGTTTTTGCAAATCTAAAATTCTACATCTTACCTTTTTTTACTTGTAACCAAAGCTGTCCGTAATCTATTCCTTCTGGAGATTTCAAACCTGCTTTCATATATCTGTAATCAAACAAATCCATATTTCAAAACAGAGAGATAAAAGAAAGTGACATTGGGAGAATTTATAAAATTGAACAAATATGGATTTAACAAAAGGCAGTTTGGTAATTACTTGAATGTTATAAAATGGTATTAACATATAGCATGGCTTTCCTATTTCCATAACAAATTTGGAATATGGCAAAGCATAGGAACATGTGAGACTTACTATTTTAATCCAGACTGCAGAAATTGTGAAATCTTTGGGTTTATGCTGTTATGGTTAAACCTCAGCCAGCAACTAAGTCCCACAGAGCTGTTTGCTCACTGTCTCCTTGTGGGATGAGGGAGAGAATCAGAAAAGAAAAAACTCATGAACTGAGATAAGAACAGTTTAATAGGGACAGTAAAAGCTGTGCACTCAACAAAACAGAGCAAAGAATTCATTCACCACTTCCCATAGGCAAGCAGATGCTCAGCCATCCCCAGGAAAGCAGGGCTCCGTCACTTGTAACAGTGACTTAGGGAGACAAATGCCATCACCATGAATGTCATTCTCCTCCTCCTTCTTCTCCCCCAGCTTTATATACTGAGCATGACACCACATGGAAGCTCCTTTTGGTCAGATGAAGTCAGCTGTCCCAGCTTTGTTCCCTTGCAACTCTTTCTGCACCCCCAGTATCATCACTGGTGTGGTGGGGTAAGGAGCAGGAAAGGCTTGGCTCTGTTTAAGTGCCACTCAGCAATAAGAAAAAAAAATCTCTGAGTTATCAATTCTGTTTTCAGGACAAATCCAAAGCATGTCCCTTGCCAGCTATTGTGAAGAAATTTAACTTTACCCCAGTCAAAACCAGAACAAAGGGTCAGTCTGTACATGCTACATTCTTTGTCTAATCAAGTGCAAGAAGGTGAAAAACATATTGTGTTATAACGGATGTACTTTAGAAGCAAGAACCAATTTCAAATTAAATTGGAAGCCTCAGGTAAATAGATTGTTATTTTTATCCTTGTTTTTACTACAAATGTAAACTGAATTCTTAATACAAGCAAAAAAATAAAGGCAATGTAAGCCTATTATTCCATACATAAAAGAGGGACTTTAAGACCCTTCTGTGATCTTTGGAAACTCATTTGAATTCTATGGATGAAATCCTGGCCTCATTCATTGAGGTCAAATTACTGTTGAGTTTAGGATTTCTTTTTCAGAGACTAACTTCATCTGCATGCTGGAGATAAAATTAATTCTACACATTATTAATTTATTCAATTTATGAAAGCTGGTAGTAACTGTTAACACCAGGTATAGCATGCAGTTGCAAAAATTAACGTTGCTAATTATGAGTCAGAGTCCTGAGTTTTCTCCTGCTTTCCCTCTGGGGTTTGACTGTTCTCAAGGCCAGTTCTGATCTGGTGAAGCTGTGGAAATGAGGGTTTCAGTGCAGGGAAAACAGCTTGGATGGAAAAGGCCTTGAGAAGCTTTTTTAGCATCCCTCTCCTCTTTTCACAAGAAATGTTCTCAGGCTAAGATTCTTAGCCTTGTCTTTGCCAGAACTACATTACAGATTTGCCTGTGCCGCTAGTCACCTGTATATCTCGCTGTTTCTGACCTGTGGACTTGACTTTCCAGCTTGGTCTTGGATCATCCTTCTGGCTATAAGTTAGCCTGGTGATCTGAACTGTCCATTAAACCAAATCACTGGAGCTGCTCTTTTCTCTTGAGTGCCATGGGACTATACTATCTCCTTTATCTTTGGGGGTGCTGCCCCTCCTGCTCTGCTGTCTCTCAAAACTTGGCTTTCCCTCTCCCCTGGACTATCTGGTTCCTGCTGCCCTTCCACTCTAGGTGCAAAAGGCTGTAGCACATACCATGGACTGGTCATCCCCACCTCTGAAAATAAGCAAATATTCGTCATATGTGGTCATAAATGTAAGTCTGCTGAGGGGGAATCCAGTGACAATACACTAGGTTACTTTTTCAAAAATAATACCTACCAGGTTGTTATAAAATCTGAAGAAAGGAGGAAACAACCTATTGAATGGATGGTAAAACCCTAATACTGATATCTTAATGTGTTTTGTTTTGAATGCTCTGAAAGATAAAAGCTTAAACCAACCCTTAAACTCAATGAGACATGAACTTAGTGAATGCATGTGTCTCCATCTTGCTTGTTTTTAGAAAGTGTTATTATATTCATAGCTACAATGGACAAGACATACATCCACTTAACTTCAATAGGCTAAACTGTCATTTTTTTTAAGATACTTTGCTTATCCACAATGCACCAAATAATTTTGTGATTGTAAGGAACCTTATTTGTGTAATTTTTTTAGTCAATACAATGGAGAGAAAGACTACAAGAGCTAAAGAGAATTTAGCACCTTGAAATATTAGCAAATTATCAAGATGTTGTTTTCTTTGCACAAAGATGGAAACATAAGGAATTGCCCAGATAGATCAGAACAGAAAAGACAAAGAGAAACAGCTTTGTTAACACTTTATATGAATATTCAGAAACTTCTTCACACAGATTGCATTCACTTGAAATTCTACAACTTTGTGATTCAAACAAGAGTTGCAGTGTCAGTGCGATATAAGATATATTCATGATATTAAGAAGATCAGATCTTGTAACATCCATGCAAGGTTTTCTATTATATTGTTTTCTTTGGGAACCATACAGCCGGAAGCCTGTTTTCCAGAAACACCCAGTAGAGATACCATTTTGTAGTGACTGATCTAGGAAGAGGTGGCCATTAAGAAGTAACGAAATGCAGGAGTGATATAGCAGACAGGTGGAACCCAAACTGTTACCAGAAGAGAGTAAGGCAATTGAAAAAAATTTATACATTCATCATGTAATCCACACAACCAGATGATACTTTACTTCCTCATAATGACAAAGTGCTTTGTATACAAACTGGAACTCAGATATCTTCCAGTGAAACTCACAAGGACAAAAGAAGAGCAAGATATCAAAATTCTTCATTAAAGAAGATCACCAATTTATATTTCTACTTTATTTTAAGTGTCCAAATGTACTGCAGCCCAAAGAAGGAATGTTTTGAAGATCCTTCTATTAGCAATACCAGCAATTTGGCACTAAAGTGTATTAAGTAACTTATTCTTTTCTCCAGTGATAGGAACCTTATCAGATAAAACCAGATTTAAAAAATTCTGCATATCTCTTGAAGTAGTGACTGCAACAGGAAATAGAGTCAACATTCATGCTAGCTAACTCTTACGTGAACGTGCTAGTTGTGGCATAACTTGATCTCAATTACAATCCATTATTCATATTTCATATTTCCTAGAAAGTTTACAACAGAGTGGAGTTCAACCACTAAAACATTACAGATACTAGGATTTTCATTTATTTATTTATTTATTTTTTAATCACAACCCTTACCAGTTAAACTGCATGAAGGATTATGTTGTGCATCTCTTAAGGTAGAATCTTTGTATTGTCCCTCACTCCATCACTGCCCTGAAGATGCAGCAGGAGCTGCCAATCACTAGCTTCCTGCAGAATATGCCAAAGAATCTATTTAATAAATCCATTATCTCACTGCAAAGGCACAAAATTTTAATGGCATACTTAAAGGGTTCCATATGTATTCAAATTACCTTAACTTTGTTTCTCACTTAAATAAAAAGCACCTTTAGTTTCTTGTGCTTTGACCATTTATTAACAGAAAAAATATGTGGTAGTGTAGTGGTAATATAAGCAGAAAACCTGAGTGAAATGCCTTTTTTTGTTTGCTTGGTTTTAATTATCAAATTGTTTTAGAGGTTTTGACTGAAATGATTGCAGGTGAAAATTGCCAGAATGTAAGCATATACTAGATTTCAGCTGAGTTATTTATGCTCTAATGTCACACATACAACTGATTTAGGGTATTTTGCATTTAACTACCATGGTTTTTTCTTCTTCCAAACATAATCATTCTAGATACTGAGCCCCTTCTGAAGATCCAAGATTTCCTTGGTCATTTTGGCTTTAAATCTCAGATTTTCTGGGAGAACATGACATTTTAAAAGGATCAGTTTTGTGTGGATTTTTTATAGTTGCATGCACTAACCAACCTTTGTCTCTTGCCTGAAATACAGAAGCATGAAACATTTCTTTCTTGCTTTGCAGCCAAAATTCTCAATTGCCTGTTAGTTTTTTACTTTGTAACCTGGAAATTATTTTTGTCTCTGTATACCTTAGGCGAACCACTTTCCCAAGTATTACAACAAACCATATAAAATGGGAGTGTTTACAGACAGAGACACTTACTAGCAGCCAGAGGAGGTGCAATGACTGAGCTTCTTACAGGAAGCAAGATTTCAGAGTTGTGGTTTTGAGCTACGTGCAGTAGGTTGGACTGGAAATGATGAGATGATGAACAGTGATTTTTTTGTTATTTTTTGTTCTTCAATTCCAGTTATTCAAGTCATGTTACAACATCAATCCTACAACAGCTGGCTGTGCCACTTTCAAGGGTTTTCTTTCTGCTGAACTGTCAGTCAAACATATAAACCTTTTTCAGGGAAGCTGTCATCTCCTGGCTTTAACACAAGAGATGCCAGTCCTATTACAAATGAGAATGAGCTTTTTCTTTTAATTTCTGTGAAAAGAGTAGGACTTTTTAAAATTTTAGTGCTTTCTACACTTTACAGAACTCTAACTTCCATGCCTCATATTCAGCTTAGCTGATGATTTCTCTATTGACAATTCATAAAGACATGTTTGGTGGATGATGAGGGATTTTTCTGAGCTGAACAAGCAGCGAGGAAATATTCTGGCAAAAAGTCAAGTGCTTCATAAGCCATTAAAGAAGATAGAAAAATGTTTCTGTCAGTTTCACATGCTGTGCAATATATATCATACAGGTTTCAACATTATTATTTCTCATTTAGAAATTTAAAAATCGAGGTACAGAGCACACACTTTCCATTGGCCAATTATTCAAAATTTAGTTCTGTAAAATTATTTAAATGGCACATCCTGTTGTGGAGAAAAAATTGTTCCAATTAAGTAATTGTCAGTGTCATGGAGTTTTATCTACAGACATTGTTCTTATTGAATGAATTTCCAGAATGATGCTATAAGTATCATCCAAACTATTTGAATGTTAAAAGAATATTCTTATGTAAAAATGACTATATGGAAACTTTAATATAAATAAGCAAATTGTAAGCCATGCAGAGGAATGCATACACCATGAGAAAAGATGAATTCTTGTTATTAGTTTCACCAATCCATGTAAGAATGAGGTCAAATTTTGTCAATCACCTCATTCCATATGTATAGCAGTAAGCTTCATTCTAATAGGAAATATATAAAGGCTTAACAAACTAGGTGTGTCATGCTAATAAAAAGGACCAATACTTGTATAAAAGAACTGTGGTGTTACTCATATTACGTTAAAACAATGACCCACTATAAGCAAAACATCCATACCACGAATACTCTCACAGGAGGGAGTAACTTCACAAACTGCAAATATTACCAGGGCTGAAGTCATAGCTGACTCCTATTGCAGCTTTTAAATCTTAGCAAGCAGATGAGGGGTTTGTGCAGTAGTGGACAGATCTTCGCCCCCTCTGTCAGATTTTGTCGTTTCTAACCTGAAGAGAGGAAGTAGATTTCCAGCAGGGACCACAACTAAATATACTTGTAAAAGATAAGCTTGCATAATAAATTTAATATAAAAAACATGTAGACCTTATTTTAATGGCTGAGCCAAAATTATTTTTCTTGGAAAGTATAATCATTAAAAGCTACCAATAAAGATTAAACCCTATTATGAATCCCATACGTGTATGTGTAAAACTGTCAACCAAGCATGAAAAGAGCCATCTGCCCTTTTTCAAATTTCACTTTTCATTTGTGACACAACCTTGTGTCATACATGCTATGCCATTTAAAAAAAATGTCCTTTTTACAAGAGTGTATACTCTGATGTTTGCCCAATACCTTTGTTAACATACCCTGTACATTATTGAAAGGATGTGTAGAGCACTCTTTGTACTTCAGAAAGTTGTTTTGCTGGAAATCAAATACTTGACTTTAAGAGTTCTACAAATACTGTAAAATTTCATACAGTTTAAATCTGTCACAACAAATTTCTATAAAAGGTTGGAGTTTTTGATGTGCACTGAAATTTTTATTATAAATTGAATGATGGGTACATGAAAAGGAATATAACATTCTACAGTTCTTTCTAATACCTGACAAAAAATTAAAGTAAAATGAAATGCACAGATAGCATAATGGTTAATGGAGAAAATAAATCTTTCAAGGTCTGCAGCGATATAGTTGTTTTGTAATTTTGCCAGTTTTTGTTTGATTTTTTATAAACTAACGCCTGTGCAATGAAGAGATGGTCCATGGAGAATAAGAATACTTTAATTCAAGGTCTCAAAACTTAGTCCAGAAATAGTATTTCATAAATGGGTTTTCCATTAACCTTTGCAAACACATACCATGACTTTTAAGATCTGGGACTTCATGCAAACTGACTTCATGCTGCCCATGAACACATGGTTCAGTGGAGATGCATTTCATCAGTGGCTATTATTTTCTGCCTTGGTAACAGCTTGAAATTTGAATATTTCTCAACAAGAGCAAGAATTCTGTCAAGAATCTTCCTCTCTTCCTGCCTTCCTCACTACAAGGAAAGTAGGTGTTACATCTGGTATTTGGTATTTCCCAAAATATCAGTATTTACAAACAGGTGAATACATTGCTAGCAGGGAAAATAATACTAGATGAATCTAAAGGTGGTATATTTTTTATTTTTTCTGTGGATTTTTTTGTTTGTACCCTTTTTTCTAGAACATCTTGTTAACCTCCAGTTGAGGCATTTGTCAGCTACAGGAACAACAAGATGATTTTGTGTGATTTTCTTAGTTTAGACACAGAGAAAAGCCAAGATTTAATTAATTTGGTGTGATAAAGAGGAGGTGTTATTCAGATATGAGTCCAAGCCCCATGTCAAACTAGTACTTAATCTCTGCTGCTAGTCAGGTGAGGTGGAGTATCCAGGAAAACAAGGTGGGTTCGTGTGGCCTGCGTGCTTGCTACAGAGAGAGAATAATATACATAAATATCTTAGGGCAGATAATGATTGCAGGAAAAAGAGAAAGAATGCATGGTGGGAGTGCTAAGGCTAGACTACATCCAGATTGTCCAGTCACAGATCTCCTAATACATATCATGGACCTCACTTCTGCTCACTTACTGCTTCTTACCAAAAAAACAAATTGTGAGAGCCACAGACGTACCAGAATTAAAAGAGCAAAATGTATTGAAGGGGACAAGGAAGGAAGAGAAGTCAATGTCCAGATAACAGAAATCACAGCACCTCAGCTACAGTTTGTAGAGTAGAATTTTGAAGTAACCAACGCACTGGAAAGTGAAAATCTGGAGTGCTTTAAAGTACATGGTTGTAAATGTTTCTTCAGGGAGAATTGAATGGAATAGCAAGGCTACTGGAACTGTCCATAGAATCTTTCTAACTGAATTAGTTTAGTCAAATTTAGGTAAAATGCCTTTGTTTTGGTGTTTAGGATTGATTTGCTCGGTAGTACTTCAATGGTGTTGGCCTCTTTGCCTCAGATTCTCTCAAGCTGTAGTTACTTAATTTGAAAACAGTGAGAAAGCCCCATTCTCCTGTCACTTGTTAAATTATCAAGAATTGAGCTATATATGTACATTTTCCCCTATACTTGGCTCTGGTGAGGCCACGCTTTGAGTGCTGTGTCCAGTTCTGGGCCTCTCAGTTTAGAAAGGACAAATCCAGAGGAGGGCAACAAGGCTGGTGAAGAACTTGGAACACAAGACCTATAAAGAATGGCTGAGGGAGCTGGGGTTGTTTAGGCTGGAAAAAAGGAGGCTCAGGGAAGACCTTATCACTGTCTACAACTGCCTGGAAGGTGGCTGTAGCCAGGTGAGGGTCAGTCTTTTCTCTCAGGCAACCACTGAAAGAAAAAGAGGACACAGTCTTAAACTGCTCCAGATTTAGTTTGGGCTGGAAATTACCAAAAAATTCTTCACTGAAAGAGTGATTGGGCACTGGAATGGGCTTCGCAGGGAGGTGGTGGAGTCACTGTCCCTGGAGGTGTTTAAAAAAACCTGGATGTGCCACTCAGTGCCATGGTTTATTCAGTAAGGTGGTGCTAGGTGCTAGGTTGACTTGATGACCACAAAGATATTTTTCAACCCAGTTAATTCTGTGATATTGTGATCATTTTATTGCTACAATGTTCTGTCATTTTGAAGATCAGTGGAAGAGTCTGAAAAGGAAGAGGAATTACTTGATGTGGGAAGATGAGTGGAAGGAGCAATAAGGGATCAGACAGGCTGATAGAAGAAACTGGTTGAGGGAGAGGTATTTCAAGACTGAAATACCTTTTCAGTCTTGAAGATTTGGGAAGGAGAAAGAGCTGTTGGAATCATTGTGAGGGAGGAGGAGGAATGAAACTGTATGCAAAGGCTCAAAGTTGAAGAAATACATTGTGGGAAAGGAAGACATAGAAGCAGTTCTAAGAATCCAGATTGAAGAAGGCTATAGAAGAGAAAAAATATAATAAATACTGTCAGAAAAAGAAACATGTCTTAGAAGAAGAAGCAAAGAAACATGGATAACATCACTCGTGGTATTTTGTGCTTTTTTTCTCAGCTGGGAGTTTCTGTAATACTGGCTCAGACAGGTACAGAGGCACTCCTTGGAACTAAGTTTGTCATTTGGGAATAAAATGCTTAGGTCCTTCAGCAGGGAAAGAAGAGAAGGAGATCCTCCTCAGAGGAAGATCAGCTACCTTCAGAGATGACTGGAGGGCCAATCTGGAACATGCTGAGTTTGTCACAGTTTGGAAAGTTGCCTAAACCACACCTAGAAGCAAAGGCTTATAGGTCAGGATTAGCTGTAAGCTCTTTATTTATGTTCAGTCTGATCTAATATGAACTTTTCCTAGTTAGAAAGTTAATTACTTTTCCATAATAGATGGTGATTTTTCTGAGTTTACCCTTTCTAGTCTTCATTGGGGGCTCACTACAGGGTATCTACATCAAAGTTTTGGGGGCTCAGGTTACACTATCTTTTTAAAAGACCCTGAATTTACAGGAATGGAAGACAGATGTCTGTGGAAAGATAGGCGATAGGTTGGAATAGAAAAGAAAAAATAGAGAATATGTTTTTGCTGAGCTATGATCTCACTTGGATACTCTGCTTCGAATTGTACGTTGAATTAAAATAGCATGGATCCTTATGCACAATGACTTTGATTAAGACCTCCATTGGATTATTCTGAATTTAAAATATTTTAACTTATTCTCACCTGTTACTAATTGATGGAAACACACTTTTATTTTAGTGGGATCTATTAAATCTCATTGTTTAAGAAAACGCTGTTCACTGTACATAGGGGTTTGATCTCCTGGGTCCCCGGTCAGCAGTGTGCATTACTGACACAGCAGTAGATAGTTATATATCACAGTGCCATCTCAGCTTTTTACCTCTCCTTATTCTCAGGGTTATTGTTGTAACACTTCAGATAATTCTTTATGTGGTGGTTTGCTTTTAAAAAATTATGGCTATTAGAACAGAGGAAACATTTATCCTAACATGTTTCCTTTGTTCACATATTTTTTTCTATCCAATGTAGCACAGGGTAAAATAATGTTTTTCTAACTATGGATTTATGAGCAAAATCTTTACAATATTTATTGAAAGCATGAACACAAATTTCCTTGTGAACTGATGGCATTAGATTTCCCAGGATGTATGTGCATTGCATGTCTTTGATGCTTGGCTGTGCTAGAATCCTCCCAGCCATTTCTTCAAACCTCTTAAACGAAAGCCATTAAGGTACCATTACATGCACAGACATTCCTGAAAAACTTTCACATAGTTACTGTTGCTAGGTAAATCACTCCCTTGACATCCATGTATTTAGATATATTTCTTACTTTCTTTGTCTTAGATCTGACACAGTGGCATGCATTTGGTTGTGGGGTAAGGAGAAATGTATGCAGCCAAAGTAACAGCTGAACTGTGGGAATAAAAGAAATAAAGTTAATATCTTTTAAGTATTTAAAATGTGTTTTAATTATATCTGGACAGAACTCATACATTGGATGGATATTTATTAACCCAAGGGTAAAGAATAGCAGAAAGATATTCAAGAATAAGTCAGCTTTTACAATACCCGACTGTTGGTAAATTAAACTCCCCAGACAGAACCTGATCTTAGGATTTTCGCTTCTATTGTATTTCTATCAGTACCTACATGTGTTTCATGCCCCTATGTTCCTGCACATCTGTATTTAGATCAGTTTTGGATGACGCAAACAATTCAACAAATTACTTGTCCATGTTTTGAACAGGAAAGCTTCAGTTTCAAAACTGAGATGACCGTTGATTGCTGGCTTTTAGGATTTGTCAGATGAATGCATAAGCTAGGCTAAAAAAAACCCCCAAATCTATGGATGATGAGCAAGAGAAAGGAAAGGTCTTCTTCATAAAAGGAATACTAGACTGAGTTGGGCTTTAATATTCAGCAACAGTGTTCTAGACATTATCCTCAAGGTCTTGGAATTGAACAGGCTTGCAGTAGCACAGTGGTTCAAATACTCCTAATATCCGTCTGCAGAAGTACAAAGTCTATCAGTTGAAAATGTTCAATAGACTGTCAATGGTACTGATCATGTTTCTAATGGATGTTACCATTCACTAGATGCAAGATGTGTCTCACATCTTTTATAGAAGTTACTTAACCAACTGTTTTCAAAAAGGACATAAAAACCTTAGGATTTGGCTCTTGGTAACACAATTGTTATGTCAAAAGTAGTGAAAAAATTATTTTCTAGAACTAACAGATAAAATAAAGTTCTAGACCAGCTTATAATTTAGATAGAATTTCATGAATGCACGACATCATCATACGATGTAGATCTTCTTTCCTGAAAGTCTTTCCAGCTTTAATCATTTGATCAACTTCTTCATATTGTGTAAGCCAAAAATATTTAATTTAGAAGACAGAATACGTGTTGAGGTAATTAGGATGTTTGATTTGCAGAGCCGTAAATATTACTAGTAAATAACATCTTTGAGTCACTGAGTCACTGACCAATAATACCTTACAATGGAAGAAGTCTTAGAGGAGACTGATAAGAGGGCCCAGGAAGTTCAGGGAATACTGCAGGGTGTGACTGACGACAGCTGTTGCACAGAAGCTGTCTGTATCTCGACACAGTGGGGACCAATGGAAGTTTTAGATAAATAGCTGATAACAGGTCAGTGCATCAAGCTGTGGTATCAATGTTTCTCCTGCAAGTTCCTTAAATGACCATGAATGTCTCCCTGTGTTAGCCAGACCAGGATGAGGAAAATGAATATGTGGCCCAGCTCAACTTAGAGGGTGAAAGCTAAACAATTAACAAAGATATTTCAAAGATAGCAATGAGCATGAGCTGTTTTTAACCCATCCTAGGAACTGTGGACACCCAGAATTGTGATAGTGAGTGTGTTGTAGAACCTGATAATTGGGACCTCATTGGTGTTATGATTGAACCCTGTACTGCAATTGGGTTTTTTTTTTGTAAATGTAACTCTCATTTGTGTTATTTTCCCACGATATTTTATATCACTCCGCTAAATGAGAAATTCCATTTGACATCAACTATCTCCACACAAGTAAATGTGATGCTAAATATTGCATTTTCCACTCAGAGACTGTCAAAAAGAACCTGGCCAGAAAGGATGAGACTCTGGCACGCTGATTTCCTTATTAAACATTTGATTCCTCTCTGTTAATGTTCCATTTACAAAAAATTTGAATTAGTTATATCAGTAAATTATAATTAGTACTATAACTATTTTTATACACACACACATATATGTGATATATAGCTAAAGCTGTGAAGTAGAAATGTTAATTTAAAAACTTCTCTACCTTAGTATTTTTCTTCATGATTTCTCAAGATGACTTATTTAGGGAATGAAAACATTACTGTCAGAATTTTCTTTCTGCTTTCTCAGTGTCTACATTTGTCTTTGCAAGCTTCCCATTTACAACAAAAAAATTAAGTAAGTTTTCAATATTCAATGTCACCTCAATCATTATTTTTCCTTCTTCAGGTTTAATTTTTCTGATAGAGTAATATCTCAGTTTGGGGGATATCAATTTTTCTTCAAGCCTGATTAAAGACATTATACCCTGTCTAATCTGAATATTTTAATTCAGAGGATTTATTTCTTGACAAAAAAAAATTAAACTCAAGGAAAAGCAACTGAATAACTTAAATGCCCATTAATTTAAAAGTGGTTTGAATAGTGTTACAGACTAAGTTACATGGGACATAAAATATTTATTGATATTTCAAAATAACTAGAAAGGAAGAAGATTATTTATATTAACCCTTCAGCATTTTCTGTAATGCATAGTTTATTACAAATAAAACATTCTTCTGGATAAATATAGAAAAGCAGAAAAAGAAATTTATTCTTATGGTACCATCTAAAGCTTGTAGCTAGTCTCTATTAAGTTGCTCTAAATTGATTCTAACCCAATTTTCTTATGTATGTTTCATCTATGTAAAAAGTGATAGAGTAAACATTAACATTGAACTCTGCTAAAGTCTCAGAAGTTCTTAATAAAACATGCTTTTTTCCTATACGTTTGAAGGCAATTTTTAAAGTGGACCAAACCATTCCTTCATGGTGGTGATTTAAAGCATTTTAACAACAATATGATATTTCTCTTGGGTGTGGCAATCATGTAAACCAATGAATGTTACAACTTATTCCAAGGAGGAATAAGAAGTTTCCCTGGCAAAGAAGGATCTTCAAGAGAGTGTTCTCCAGCATTTGAAAAACCTGTATTATTATTTATACAGGAAGTTGATAATCTTTACAGCAGAACTTAGTTTAGAAGACAGGATCCCAGAGTATTTAATTCCTTTGCTGAGCACTTTCAAATTTTAATGTACAGGCTAGACAAAGAAATACAGTGGTTTTATACAAATTATCCACTTAGTATTTGTGACTACTTAACTGACTTCATTAGGAGCAAAAAGAATTTTTTAATATTTTAGCAAGCACTGCTCAATTTGCACAACAAGAACTAGAAAAGGAAATAGAATGGAATAGAAAATAAAATCATGTTTGCAGAGAGGGAGAACTCTCTATCATTCAAGACCTTTAAGACAAGGTTTTACAGTGGTATCTGTAGGTACAGCTGACCCAGCTGTAGAGTCAGGAAATGAAATACAAGACCTCATTTACACATTTACACTTACACAACAAACAGCTCTCACAAACTGTAATATAGATTTTCCAACAGACCAGAAGCAAAATGAAAACCTAAAAGATGGGTTAATTTAAATGACATATGCCAAGTGTCAAGAAGTAAGAGCATTTGGGTTTTAAAAAGTAGCCTGGTATTAGACACAATGCTTCATAATGCTTTTCAATTTATGTGGCATCTCTCATCCGAGAATGAGCAATCACAAGACACCAGCTGTGTACCTCTGTGGAGAATTCTACAGCAAAACTGAGTTTTCAGAAGAGTTTTCGCTGGGGTTTCCAAATTGGTTGCCCATTCATTTATGAGTTTAGAAAGAGCTTGCCACAAACCCAGGAAGAGAATATTAGCAAAAGCAAGGTTACTTCTGAGAAAGAAAATTGTTAAATTGACACTAAAGTTTCTGCAGTGCTGAAGTGGAGGGAAGAATCAACATCCCGATAATGTGCAAGAAATACTGGGTAGATTATGCTGTGAGAAGAAAAGCTGTTAAGTTTGACACATTTGACAATACCAGTCCTTATGATTTCCATTTGAACAGGATAATTTTTATTGCACATAAAATGGAATTTCTTGAGAACAGAAAAAGATGGCAGCCCATAAATCATTAAAATATTCTCCACAAAATCATTTTGGGAATAAAGAATCAAGTCTGAATTCTAAATTCATTTTAATGGAAGGAACATATCCCATCAGATGTCTCATTCTTAGGGTGCACAGTTTCACTTCAGCATTTTCACTTACCTTGGACTTTAAGTTCACTTCAGAAAGTTTTATTTTGGGATGTTGGTTTTTCCTGTGAGATATTATGCACATGATTATTTCTGTAGTCTGCTCTTGTGTAGGATCTATCTTATTAATTTTCTTCTTCTTCTTCTCTCAGTTTATGCCTCCCAGAAAATTTCTTAATATTTTTTCTGCCTGTGGGATCTCAGTCTTGATTGTGTTCTGAGTAATGTGAAACTTGACTACAGAAAGGAATAACAAATCATACTCTGTAAAACAGCTCTGTCACAAACTATGCATAAAAATAAAAGGATAATATTTGCGGAATGCTTTATTTTCTTAACATACCCAAATTCCTCAAACTCTTCCTTTCCCTTCAGGTCCACATTTTCTTAGAAGATGCCGAATGTGTATCTGACTGCCTAGTGAAAAGGCTTTATGGTTTTTTTGTGGGTTTGGAGTTTTTCAGGGGAAAGGTGTAATTCCAAGAGCAATGGACTAAAATCATCCATTTCTTTCACCGTTTGTTTGCCTGTTTTTACATCTTCAAAGAACTGTAGAGCTCAATGGATAGGTCTCCTCATTTTTGATGGAAAAACTATTATCTGTTACTCCAGCCTTACAGAATCAAAAAGAAATGGTGACTAATCAGACTTAATCTGCTGAAGATTTATGACTTTCCATGCCTAATTACAGGAACTGTGACTTTGATTATGTTCTAGAGACCCATTTTAGTTAAAATAAGCCTAACCTAGGATGAATGAAGGAACTCTTGTTTACCTCAGTTGATTTTTTCATCTGGCTGAGCTAATTAAATAAAATCTACCATATTTCCATATTGGTGCCCTTAACCCTCTGACTAAAATGGCAGCACAAGTAAAAGATAATTTACATGTATCTGGAAATAAAGACCATAGTCATTTACGCTATCTGGGAAAGATTGATTTTGAATTGGGAATATGGGTGTATAATCCTATTTTATTAAAAAGGAATGAAAATAACAAATTTTTTTTGCAGCAGTTTCTGAGGATATTTCTTCAGTTTTCTCCAGCCTTGTATTTGATATGTTTGTGATGATGTTTCAGGCTAATTTGTTTTTCTTAGATGTCTCAGGCTGTGGGTTTGTTTTGGTTTTTTGGGTTTTTTAAATTTTTTTTCCCACCAAGACTTTAGCTATCCCTTAGTCTGCACCTATACTTATCTTTTAATTAGTCCTATTTAAAGAATTATATAAGTCAAAATTTTCCCCACTTGAGCCACAGGTAAATTTCCACAGAATATGTTTGTTTTTTCTTATAAAGTCAGCTAAGTTCCTTGGAAGATTTTTTTTGTGCACATTTCATTAGTCACTAGGGGTTTTTTACTATTATTTTGTGGTATTTTTCTGTCTAAAACCATTTCAAGGTCACTTAGGAAGCACTTAGAAACCCTGCTAAACTTATCCTCAGTGTCTGTGATGCTCTGAGTTAAAAATTATCAATAAGCCCTCATCCTTCGAATATTTAATAATAATAATCGTGAGAAATGTTACCTTTCCACTAACTGTTTGGGTTTGTATCTCGTTGCCTTACAATGTATGAAATGCATATTCCAGAAGCCTCTTGGGAAAGCTGAGAAATTCCTAAGGCAGACTATTAAGATAGTACTGGACATATCACGTGACCTTCCCTACCCTAAGAAATAAAAAATAGACCATAGTGAAGCCCTTAAAATTTATCAGATGTTTCTTTTTCCCATGCTAAGTTCAAGTGAGCTAGGTATTCTTCAAGTAAATAGTTTGAACTGTGAACAGATTTCACTACCTTAACACCCCATGTTCTAGTCACTACTTTGATTAAACCTATGGGAGTTTTGAGTGAACAAGGGCTGTAGGGTCAAGCCTGCAGTACTAATAAAACATTGAAGAGAAAAAAGGAAACTACTTGATGGCACAAACACTTCTTGAAAGCTCTGCCATCATTGGACTCTTCAGCAGAAAAATATTCCCAACCAGCTCTCGGGTTTTTCATAAGTGTGCATGAACTGGGAAAGGCCAAAGACTGCCCTTAATTTGTGTACTTCCAGGTGGAGTCTGGCCAAAGTCAGGCCAAAGTCTCTCCTTTAGCAATGTGCTAGACTTAGAACCATTTAGGTTGGGAAAGAGCTTTAAGATTATCCATCACCAACCATTAACTCAATACTGCCAAATCTTCCATGAAACTGTGTCTCCAGGTGCCATGTCTACATTTATTTTAAATCCCTCCAGGGATAGTGACTTCACCAGTTCCTTGGGTAGTTTACCCCAATGTTTGATGATCTTTAAGTCAGAAGTTTTTCCTGATATCTAAACTAAACCTCCCCTGGCACAACTGGAAGCCATTTCCTCTTGATGTGTCACTTGTTACCTCGGAGAATAGGGTGATCCCCACCTGGCTGTAGCCTCGTTTCAGGCATTTATAGAGTGGTAAGATCCCTCTTCAGCCTCCTTTTCTCCAGATTAAACAACCCCATTTCCCTCAGCTGCTCCTCATCAGACTTGTGCTCCAGATCCTCTCCCAGTTTCCTTGCTCTTCTCTGGACTCACTTCAGCACCTCATTGTTCTTGTAATGAGGGGCCAAAAACTGAACACAAGATTGCAGGTATGGCCTCACCACTGCCAAGTACAGATGGACAATCACTGCCCTGGTCCTGCTGGACACACTGTTGCTGATGGAAGCCAAGATGCTGTTGGCTTTCTTGCACTCCTGGGCGCACTGCTGATTAATCAGCTCTCTGTCCAACCTAGGATGGAGAAGCTGAGCCATTAATTACCTCATGCTTATCTTTCAAAATTGTCAGTTAATCAAAGAGGAAAGCTTATGCATGTTTTCTGAAGTCCACAATTTAAGTCAAATCTGGCTGATCTTGAATTAAATCCATGCAAAATTCCTAAAATGATTTTGCCTTCCTGGCTATTGGTAACTAAATTGAGTATGAAGATTGCAGTCCTAACCTGAGCAGTTCACAGATACAAGGTTTTTTTGAGAAGGAAAAAAGTACAGTCTGAAGGCTGAGATAAAAAAGGTGCTGCTACTGTATACATCCTTGTCATAACTGGGAAAACTCAGCTTCCAGAAAACAGATAGTTTTGTCAGGTTTAATAATGCTCATGCTACTGAAGCTATGCCCTCTGAAATGTTTTACTGTGCTGTGGATCAGTTGTATTGAACACAGTAGTTTCTGTCTATCTAAATTAATCCGCCTCCCTTAGCATTTAAAGCAGAATAGTTTAGGCATGCTCATAAAGGTACAGGTTTGCTATTGAAGCAGTTATTGCTGTCTCATAAATTTTCTCTTAACTGGCTGTACTTTCTGAAATGTATTCTCTGCAATGATCTTGTTACTGTCACAATATAATTTTGGTTTTAAGTTGATGCATATTTTAAAAATTGCACTATTATGTCGCATGATATTGAAAAAACTTCTTATTCCCCAGCATTCTGCCATGTCTGCCTTAATGCAAAGCCAGGAGTGGAAACAGATCACTCTGCTCAGTTTTGTTCATTCAATGAAAGACCATTAAGTACGTCCTCTGTGATGAGCAGGTTCCCCACGTCAAGCACAAAGGCTAAATTTCTTATCAGGATTTCTAGGGACACTGAACATCTTTCCCAGCTATATCCTGATCTACATATCCAAAGCAGATATGTGAGCTATTTGTAGGTTAGACAGTTTTCTAATTATATATTTCATTTGATCGAAGTCAAAGTCTCAGTGGTTTGGTATTTTTATGAACCTTTGTGCTTCAAGAGCTTCATATCGTATTCCATTAACTTGTTGAATTGTTTTGGTTTCTGTGTTTCTGTGATTTTCAAGATCTGCTTATTCAATATTTTAGCAATGGGGAAGAAAACCACCAAAGCCAAAGTACTAAATGTAAATAAACTTTAAAAAAAGGAAAGTGCACTTCTTGTATTGGAAGAAATTCTATTTAAAATTTTAAGATTTCATAAGGATGAAGTACTCTTCTTAGCACTGAAAAAAAAAATCCTGAATTTAGCATTCCAGGATTTTGTGTTCTCTCATTTTTTTGTGATACTAGAAACTTTACAAATTAGTGACACTGTTTCAAATATTCATAGGGTAAAATGTTCTGCAGTTGATTTATTATATAAGTTTTCAAGTTACATCAGAGGAACTTGTATTGATGCTTTTAATATTAGGACTGAATTACTGCCTGATGAGAAACCCTTCCTTTAATGGAAACCTCAGTGAAGCTTTAATAGACAGCTTTTCTTTACTTCATATGGAACTGGCTGTGACAAAGGTCTTTCCATAAAGGGTGATGTAATTTGACTCCAGTACTTTGTCCTTCAATCATAACCCTTTGATAATTATTTGGATCTTTCCACATTTTTTCTGCAGAGCTGTATTCCTTAAAAAATAGAGACTCAGTACTATAAATTTTTAGAAACATTTTCCTATTCTCTCCTCAAAATTTTAATATTTTGGCAAGCATGACTTTGACAGTTGTGACAGTTTTGAGAATGGCATCTGTTGAAGAGGTGTACTACTGATTACAAAACAATTACTCCAATAACACCAACAATATGTGAAATCCATAGATTTAAGTAGATAACTGTTTATATTGACTCCTTCTGGCCTAATCAGTGCATGCACTTGGAATATTTGATAGTCTGTCACTCAAATGTTGTTGAAGACTACGATAATCTCTTAGTACATAGCAAGGTCTATATCAAGGTTAAAAATTGCTAATATGATTATTGTTATTTTCTGTCATTGTACAGTTAGAGATTTCTTGGTTTCCGTACTGTTAGAAGTGCTAAATGTGTGTTAAACTTTCTGTCACAAAGACTACTACAGCCTACCTTAGCCAGCCATACTCCCTAGCTACCAATTATATATATATTAAAAAAAAAGTCAGAGAATTTTAAATTTAAAAAAAAAAATCCCCCCCCAAAAAAACAACCAAAAAACCCCACCCAACCACAGCAGCAATAAAACCCCAAACTCACTTGAAAGGGATTTATTCACTGTTGGGTTCTTTTGATCAGCAAAATATCTGAAGCATCATGAAAGGTCAGGAAGATTTTAATTTTACAAATATCCTCATCTTTTTTAAAAGTTGAACAATAAAACTTTGCTAGTCACAGTAATAAATGAAAATTTTACAAAATAAAAATACTCTAATGAAATTTAGAAAGCAAACAAATTCAGAGCTGTAATATTATATCTGTTGATAGGTTAGTTCTACTTGTTTTAAATTATTTAGAAATGCTGAGTCTTTACATAGGAAGATGATATTGAAAATTATTCTTGCTACACTTGTTGCTAAGTGCAATAAACCTTCTCTGGTGGGCTAATTAATGAAACTCAGTTTCTGAATCATTTGATAGATACTAAAAGAATTGTTAGTATTATTTTACATAACATATGAACCATTCTCTACTTAATCCTAATCTTTTTACATTTTATATGTTTAAAAAAATATGAAGGTATTCAATCAATATGGATTTATTTTCAGCTTAGTAAGTGTCCTTCTAGACAACAGGGTTAAAATATTTCTTTCTTTTAGGAGCTTATTATCTTACACCAATATCTTATAAAAATATATATGTATCTTTACCTTGAAGAAAAGACTTTTATAGAAAGACCTTGGAAATAATCCTATTGAGATAAAAAATGGTAGGGAGCCTAAAAGGTAAAGAACTGCTCAGATATACATACACTTTAAACCTATCATATTAAACTGTGTGTTTGCCATTTCTTACTGTTCTCAGTAAGAAACATATAGGCATATTTTTTTAGCTCTTTACCTCTTGTGAATCAAAATGTAAATCTGTGCATAGCAATTTCTTACCACATACACTGGACATGAACTTCAGAGTTATGTACAGTGTTTTGTTCAGAGATTTTAAACATATTTATTTCTATGTATTTATCATATAATACAGTTCTTCTCACAAATGTGAACTCTTATGACATCAAACTAGCCCCTTCTTTTAAAGAAGCAAACTGATTTTCTGGGAAAGCTACTATTGCCCTAATTTTGTTAGAATCCTGTAAACAGGGATTCACACTAAGGCATCATTCTAAAATTCATCAGGCAGTCATTTGGGTTTGTGCAATAATGATTGTTTGAACATGACTTATTCTGTAATAGTTGAAAAGAGTGGAAAATGGTCCAGATAGGTGGAAGTGAGAGAGGCAGTCTGAGGAGGAATAGTATTCCTGGGCCTTATTGTGTTTGTTGCTGGCTGCTAAAAGAGTGTGTTGCAGGAGAGAAAGCATATTTATTTTTAATGATGGTGAAAGTACAGTGAAAACAAGCATAAAAATCTGAATTTACATTTTCTATCAACTGAAAGAAATGGCAGAAGTGTAAAGAGTACACAAAATCTTGATTGATTTTAAAATTTGTGAGCATTTTGAGACAAAATATTTCATGTCAGGCAAAAATCTGTTCATTAGACTAGACCATAAATAGAGATAAACAGCAAATTGAAAATATAACTACTCAAAATATCTTCTTCCCTGCCTCTAAATTCCCTAGAAATTGCTTGTATTGTACAGCATGATCTAGATCAAAGATCCTGAGGCAAACACCAAAAGGTTATCTCTGGGGTTGGGAGCAGTACAGCTTCATAAGCTTGGACCGAACTGATTTAGCTATTTTACTTATGGACCTGAACTCCTTTCTATATGGAACCCTGCACTGTGTAAGTAAATAGGATCTGTTTTATGATACTGGACTGCACTGCAGAATCATGAAGCATCATCAGAAAAGTTCCTTTAGAGGTGCTGTGTATTTGTATAACTGGACACACTCATAATCCGCCTTGATAACACCAAGACTTTACCTCTGCCAGGTACTTCAGCTGCTGAGCCACGCTGCCTCTTTTGTCCAGCCCCATGGTATTTCACTTGGGTTCTCCCTGTGAAGTTATGCAACAGTAACACAGTCATCACTTCTGGTCTAAGCAGCTTAAGCATCTCTGAGGTCTGTCTTAAACATACAGTGGTTTGTGCACTAGAAAAGGATGATAGACTATCTGCCCAGTTTTCTGTCCCTCACTCAAGTCTGAATGTGTTCATCTCCAACATGGATAGATGCCAAGGCAGTTTTGTTTATATTTCTATTTCTCTATAACCAACTGTTACACTGAAATCTTCATTGCAACTCAACTCAGAATTTCACATTGGTGTCGTGTCATTTCAGATTATTTTCTTGACAGCATAAGTGAAATTTCCTTTTAGTAAGTCTATGACTTTGTCTTGTTTGACCAAATCTAGACATAGAAGTACATGAAGTTGCTTTTATTTGAATTATCTCATTTTTTGAATTATCTCCAATTATCTGTTTGGACCAGTTCCAGTTATCTCAATTTACCACTTCAGCCTGTATCTTTTTTCTCTCCTTCTCCATCCTTCTCCTGCTGTAGGCCTGGAAGTGCAGCCCATCTGTTATTTGCTATTATAACACTGCAATTTGCAATTGTACCTAAACCTGGTTGATTTGTTGGTTGGTTTGTTTCTCCCTGATGCCAGCATTTAAAATTTAACACTTGGGGCCATGAAAGAGATGGAATTAAATCATTGCAATGTTTAATGTATGAATATTTCAACTGATCTAACAGGAAAAGTATCCATTCTAATTTGTGTGCTTTATTACAGTATAAATAGAATTTTAATTGCCATAACCAGAAACATCATTCTTATCTTAAGATGACGAGGTAACATCAATTAAAATCCCATGTAATGCTGGACATATTGCCCCACCGTAGTCTTAAAAAAGCCCTAACAGCATTGACTATTGGACATTTTTCAGGCTAGGAATATAATTAATTCCCTAGGCATCCATTAACATTTAAGGGTTGCATCATTTCCCTGTGCAGCTTAATCACTGCATACACACATCATTTCCTTTGATTTACAGAGATTTGACTCTGTCCAGTTCAATTTTATGTTCTCTGGGAAATTTAGGGAAGGGTAGTTATCACCTCTAACCCCAACCTAAATAAGATCTCAGTCGGTTCAATCAGCAGGCAAAGATATTAAGATGATTTTGCTTAAATCAGATTTTATTACTTCTAGTCTTCTATTCTCAAATTAAATAATAGTATAAAAACTATTTCTTGACTCAGAAAAGAACCTTGATCATGAAAGCAGGTGGCTAGAGCTCAGCCTGAGATGTCCCCTGCTACCACATACCTTTTCTTCCTTGAAGGACAATTCATGTACTTTTATGGTGTCTATTAAGTAAGTTGCAAATCTCTTGGTACAGTATTTCAGGATTTATTTTGTTGCAAATAACTGATAACATGACTTAACAGAGGAGTAAGAAGTTAAATTATTTTCTCACATCCTAAATAATATTACATTTGCCCCAAACAAAAACATTTTGTAAAATTTACTCTTTCCCTTATGCATCATGAATTGCTGTGGTTTTTTCATTGTGATAAGAATCAGTGCATTAATTTAATTGATTAGAGACAACAGTCAATCATTTAGTACTGTTTGAGAAAAAAATACATGTTTTCTGTTCAATCATATAATTATCTTACATATTCCAACCTTAACCACATTAAAGATGTTCCTTTGAGTGTCAGCTTTAGTAATATTTTTATTAAAAGCTGTAAGACAGAGCTACTAATGTAACAGAAGCATACACAGTAATATTTTCCTATTTATTTTCTCATATTATGATAAAAGAAAAACTTAATTTATAACTGTATAAGACACTCAAAGTCCAGATGCCTTGTTCTTCAGTTTGCTACCCACCTGTTCCTTGTCAATGTATGAGCTTTATATGGGGCATATTTATGTAATCTGGATTGGATTGCGCTGGAAAAATTTATCCATGAATATGCAAGTATCTTTAGTCTACGTTTTGTCATTTTTTGATTACTTCAGGGTCTTACTTTAGGTCATTTTTCCTCAAGCTTTTCAACCACAGTTGTTTAAAAGTAGTTAGGTTCTTAATTGCTGGTGAAGATCTTTTATATACTCATGTAAAATATATTAAATACAGTCTTTCTGAGTCTGGGATTTTTCAACCTTGACTTCTGTACACAAAGGTGAGCCCTCTGGGTCACATTAGTAGATATATTTAAACAGAAGACTTCAAGGAAAGATGCTGTGTTTCCTAAAGACAGAAATTCTGTACCCCTCTCTTGTATCATACTCAGGATCAGAGGGAAACTTATGAGATTATCTTTTCTTCCTTTTTAGAAAAGCAGCTGTAAAAGTTTGATTTTCTTTTGCTATTTAATGGCCATGCAAGACTTGTGATCATACAAGCACTGTACATTTTCAGAAAAGAAAAGAACATTTTGGTTTTATAGTATGTCTTTTACACTTGGAAATGGTGAGTTGTCCCTCACTGACACCTGCCTTTGATTATCACTCAACCCAATGCAGACAACCTGTTGGAACTGTGCATTAATAGTACGGCATGTAAAAAGAAACGTCACCAGGGTTTTCATGGATAATAAGCTTTTTTAAAATATGCCTGATTTCTAATATAAAACTGAAAAGATACTAATGACCTTGCTGCTAACCTAGAATAAAGTGAGACATTCATTTGCTGCAAATTGGTATAACTTCTTTGACTGTTTGGCACCAATCTGATTTACACATAAAAAGAGTCTAGCCCAGTGATGGTAAATGTATTTCCTGCATCTTTTTAGCTGTTTCTTCTTGTTTCATCCTTAATCCTTAGTTTGGATGACATGAATAAGAAATTCAGAAATATGTGTACACATGACATGGAGAAGATTTGTTTACCTCAGCTTGCAGATTCCCTTCTCTCCCATGGGGGAATTATAGCTCCCTCTGAATCTTAACTCCCACTAAAGTCTTTGAAAAGAAGGGCAGGATATCTTTCAAAATTTAGCTTGCAAGTTAATGGCAGGGTTGGTTGCTGGCAAAGGAATAATAACATAGCTAATTCTCAAGACATGCATTTTGTATTAGTTCAAATACTGCTCTGTCTACCCACATACCAAGAAATTTTCAATAGCTTCTTGCTCACCAATATATGCAGGCATAAATTTGAAGCCTGTGTATTTTTGTGTAATGGGCAAATACAAAGTATCTTGCTCCATGTGAGGAGGATCTATCATAGATATATATATGTGTGTGTGTGTGTGTGTGTGTGTGTGTGTGTACTATAAAGAAAGTTTAATTTATTATAGTAACAATGTTACCACAAAAAGAGGTGATTTATGTTCCTTTAAACATTTTCCTTTATTTACAAGGCTTTCTACAATGCAGCTGACTGACACAACAGTGAGCACTTGTAAAGGCAGCGGCCTGGCCAGCAATTGGTGTTGCTGTAAGAATGGTCCATAGTCTCATCTCAGTGCTTGGGAAAGACATAGAGAAAATTATTTTGGGAGGCATTGAAAATCACCTGAAAGGCAACACAGTAATTGGTTTCCTCTCATGCCAGCACTGCTGCATGAGAGGAAATTCCTGCTTATAAAAACTGATTTCCTTTTATGACAAGGTAACTCAGTTGATCAAGGAAAGGAAGTTGATGTAATCTTTTGGGATTTCAGTAAATCTTCCAATACCGTCCCTCTGGACAGATCCTTCTGGACAAAATTCCCAACATTCAGTTGAAAAAACACTTCATGTGATGGGTGAGCAACTGGCTCACGAGTCGGGCACGAAGGGTTACAGTGAATGGGGTGACATCAGACTGGCCCCCTGTCTCTGGTGGGGTTCTTCAGGGCTCCATCCTTGGCCTTGTGCTCTTCAACATCTTTATAGATGACTTGGATGGAGGACTGGGAGGGATATTAAGCAAGTTCATAGATGATACAAAACTGGGAGGAGCTGTTGACTCCCTTGAGGGCAGAGAGGCCCTGCAGAGTGGCCTCTACAGATTAGAGGTCTGGGCAGTCAGCAACCATATGAAGTTCACCACTGGAAGGTGTGATTCTTGGAGTGTTCTGTGCAGGCTCAAGAGTTGGACTTGATTATCCTTGTGGGTCCTTTCCAACTCAGCATATTCTTTAATTCTGTGATGACCTCCATGATGGTTGTGGTCTCCAGACTGAAGACTTTTCTGCTTGGTGAAATGCACTTAATTCTAAATTTTAAAGTGTAATAGAGAAAGAGATCAAATAGGGGTTAACTGACTCAGCAATGTAGTAGTGGTTTCACTGCTTTCAGTCAATGTTACCAAAATATTTGTTGGAACTAAATAGGGTGCAGGAGGAGATTAAATTAATTTGGATCATTTTGAGTCTTAAAGGTTGTCAATGAAATTGAAAATTAGTAGTACATATTGTCATGCTAGCAATTAGAAAGATGAGAAAGTTTTGTTACATCTCCAGAATGTCTGGCAAATTGCATTTATAGGTCATAGGATATAATTTGTCATGCTTACTGGATGCCAAAACAGATTTCAGCGAGAATACTGATTTTCTGTTTTGACATTTGTTTTGGAAGAGGGAAAGGGAAGAGGTCACTTGTTTGATGTTATTTATTTGCAGCCACCCAAACAGACTGATCAAACTCGGCTCTGTTGCAGAGTAACTTTCACTGCTGTCTATGTGTGACAAGACCAAGAGTTGACCTGAGTTTTAGATGGGTATGGGTAGACTTTTATATTTAGACCAAAACCTGTAAAATCAATTCGTATTTCAACATGAGATAAACCCCCTGAAGTTTTGCAAATAGACTAACCAGAATGAATTGGAACATGAGTAAGACCACTTCTTGCCTTTCAAACTTGCTCTTAGTCAAGAACACCTGCTTTTTTTTTTTTTTTTTTTTTTGGGGGGCGGGAATTGCAAAAAACTCTTTATAGCCTTCTTTAAATCTTCAGATAAAATTTCTTCTTTTTTTTTTTCCCATCACCTCTGTAATTTGGATTTGTTTCTGCTGTCTGTTTCTCTCAGCCACCCCTGTTGCCCTCCAGATGCAGTGTTTGATGAGCACTCAAACCTGGGCTCCCCTAACCTGCACCCAGGGAAGATTATTAGAATATTTTATCTTTTGTGTGAACATGCTCGTTTGCAGTAGTAGGTACAGCCTCCCAGGATGATCTGCACATTTCCCACACTTTTAGCTAACACTTTACTCCTGCCTCTGGTTAAATATCCCTTGACTTCTACTGTAATTTAGGAACCTGCATTCTCTCTATAATAAATTATTTTTATAGAAAACAAATCCCACTGATCAAAAATCAGATTCCTAAAACAAACTTTGGCTTTCAAAATAAGACTTAGCATGGTTTAAGGGTTATTTTCTTGTAAATGTCAGTAAATAGTAATTTTTAGTTTCCTATGTAAATTGTGTGTCCTGATATTGGTTCATATAATTATATAATTATTGGATGAAAATTTCAATTTCAAGATATAAATAAAAAGCATCTTTCTCAATCTACAAAGAAATAACAGGATAGTTTTTGGACAAGTAAATTTTTAGTACTTAGATAACTCACATTCTATCTTTCATTATGCATTTGTGAACAATTTTTTTCCCAAATTCACACATTCAAGATTAAGGGAAAACAAAACAAAACAAAAACAAAACAGAAAAACCCCAACCAAACAAAAAACCCTAAAAACCAATCAACCAACCAAAAAAAAAAAAAAGCAGCTGGAACTGTGAAATATTATTTTGTTATTATAATCGTTGGAAAACCTGGTGCTTTGGAAAAATATGACTGTACTCTGTACCCAAAGCACAAGACTATTTCATCCATGAAGTGGAACACAGTCTAAGTTAAGCAAATAGATTTAGACATAAACACACTGTTGTGGTTTAGGAATGATATTCCCCAATTTAGTGCTCCCACCAAAATACACCATATCACGACTCCCTTGCTCACTACCCCTGTACCTTCATCCCACTTCCCTGCAGCAGGATGGAGAGGAGAATTGGAGGCACAAGAGGTAAAGGATACTGGTTGACATAAGACCATGCTACTGGAAACAGCAATGAAATATGATAAGGAAGAGAAGCAGCAACAATATTAATCACAGAGTGCACATGGGAGGTGAACAATTCACACACGAGAGCTCACCAAGTGTAAATCCCCAACCACACCAGACTGCACCACCACACCATGCCACCTGGAAGGGACCACTTCCTCTGTATGCACAAATAAGGTGAGGTGGTAGAGAATAATCTCTGGGCCCTGGCCATGCCTCTTCTTGCTACTGCAAAAATTAACCCTGTCCTGGCTGGAACCAGGATACATACCAGGATAACGTAGCCCATAGTGGTACATTATCACAAAAGCCTAAACACTGACCTCTGGAAGGATTTGCTTGTCTTTTTGCCTATGGCAAAAACTACATGATAGATGAGTTTATTATAAGGTCTGGGCCTAGATTCATATTTCCTGTGTTCCTTAGTTTCATTTCCCTGATGTGGTATTCCATGGTTTCCAGACAGAAATAGAGGGGGAGAAAAAGCATATAATTTCATAAAATAACATGTAAAGCAGTGTCATGTTGTTGGATGGTTTTATTACATTTAAATTGCTAATCTGTGTTTGTATGTGCTAACTATAACTTTGTGAAGCATGTTGCTATCTTTGCCTAGTTGTGCTTAATTAGCACTTCAGTGAAACACTCCTTCAGAAGTAGGTTATTGTCACCAAACATAAAACAACTCACACTATTGGACAAAGGAAGGTATTTTTATGACTGCTTTGTATTGGATTCTACGGAGCATATGGCTCTTAAATAAGGAAGGAAAAGTCACAGAAGGTGGATTAACAGCTTGTACATCTACTTGTTTTTACAAAGAAATCAATGTACATTTCAATTAATTTATGTTTAGGGAGGCAGATGAGGAAATATTAAGTTAAAAATCAGTAGGGAAGCCATTAATACACAATGGTAAAAATTGATTCAGTTTTCTATGTAATAACTCATCAAACAGGATTTTGGAGTTAACAGCTGAACACTTGGTACTGATTTTGATCCAGCAAGTTTGAGAACAGTTATTCCTTTCTTATTCTAAATCAGTTTTTGAAAGATTTCATAAGCCTGAAAAGCCATTCTTTGTCTAGTGAAACACATCAATCTTCTACATACTGTTAAGTTTTCTTATAGTCTTACCCTGCAATAAAAATGAAGGCAGCTTGCACCTGCAGATGTGAATGTGGACACTTCATTAGATGAACTAATGGCCCCATTTACCAAGCACATTTCATCACAATTAAAATACACTTCCAACAGACTGGGGTTAAATTAGTCATGAGCTGGTATGAGATACAGGGTAGCTTAAAACACAATTCATTTTATATAGGAAGATAATTTCTCGCTCTCCAGTGCAAACCTTCAGCCATAATGACATAGCTCCTATCTGTTTGCTGCTACACAGAAACTTAGCTCTTTCAGTCTGTCAGATGCACCTAATCCTGTAGACAGTGCTTAACCCTGACCTGTGAGTGAACATCCAGGGGGTGTCATTGTCATGGTGATTCACCCAGGCAAGAAACATTCTTGCTGATACTGTGGTCCTCCTACTTCTACCAATTTCTTCTGTGGAAAGGGAGGAAGGAGGAAAGTCTCACCATCATATGGACCTACCCAGGAATCCAAGCGCTCTGGAGTACATAAAAACAGTGGTATCCTCTCTGAAGTTGGCTTATGAAACTAAAATTATCCCTCAGAGTGTCCTGTGCAGCTCTGTCCTCACAAGAATATCTCTTTCTGTGGCACAATATTATATGTACAGAACTGCAAAACTTTGTATTCCCATTCCAAAAGCTTTGATGTGGCTAAGTAAGTCTCTTACCTGACACTTCCAATAAGGAAATTAGCATTTAGGACTGGTTTTAGTACATCAATCAAATAAACCTGTGCTTTCAGATTAGTGGGCATTCTTACTTATAACTTGCACAGGGATTTTATCCACAGGTAGCTGTCATCAGAATCTCATTTTCTTGGCCATTGTACAGACCTACCATAGGAGACAACCCCTCCCAGAATGAGTGAGTACAAAATGTGAAAACACAGCATGGGTTGGCAAGAATGAAGCAGCAGCAAAAGGAAGCAAATTGCTGTGCCATTACTGAAGGCTGCACTTACTCTGCTTAGATGTTGTCAGTCTGCAGCACACTGGGTCCTTGCTGTGTGCAACTACACAGAGAAATTTGTAAGTACAAATAACACTCCTATTCTTAATGGGCAAAAGATTTTGAAACCCTTTTGAAGAGGACTAAACCTTCAGTTTTAGCATAAGTGTAACAGGAAAAGAGATTCCCCTCTGTGGGGCAGGCAGAGTACTTTTTGTTTGTTTCTATTAGGAGCTTTCCGTGATTTGAAATAGGAAGAATTCTACAATAGATTCAGATATGGCCCTTTATAGTCTTTAAAGAGACCTAAATTTATCTAAGAAATAAATCACTAGAGAAATTCTGTCAGAGGCACCAGAGGCACTATACGTATACATATTCTACAAAAACAATCAGCACACTTCTAAAAGTCACAGATTTCCCTAAGGAATCTAAGAAATCTAAGATCTCCCTATGACCAAAAGACTGCATTTTTTTTCCCCTGGGAAGTTTTTCCTCTTTCAAGTACAGTTTCAAGTTTATAGATATTAAGTTTTCATTATATTGATAATAAGCAGAGGTCTTTTCACCAAACGTTGCTTGACAAAGGTCAGGCCTGATCACTTAGTCTCTTGTGTGCATTGTGACCATGACTGAAAATGTTTGTGATCTCAGGCCAGTTACCAATGAAATATATCCTTTTCACATGAAGAGAGCCAAACAATACTATAATCAACCCTCCACGTAAGTGCCTTAGAGAAGTTCTGAATGAAATTGTCAGGTAGAACTTTGTCCTTCTGAGTGTTTTGATACCTTAGATCTGTCTTGTACCCATAAAGCATTTTTTACACACAGCCTTATTAAAGCATTTCTGTTGAAAACCTAATTAAGTGCCAGCTCCCAATATTTACCATCTATAAAACTGTTTCTTAAATAAGAATGCTATTACTACCGATTTAAACAGATGAAATATTTTTCTCTATGTCTTGTAATATAGATAAAACATTGACATATATGCTTGAGCCCTGGCAAGAACTGAAACACAAGAAGATATGCAATGTCATGCCACAAACCTCTGACTGAATTCAAACTGTTGTAGACAGTTTTAAGTTTTCACCTTAAATCATTAAAAAGGCACAGTTGTAATACAATTAGCACATAATCTCGTCTTTGTACGAATATTAAAAGGTAGTCCACTGGGTAATCTCTATTCTTTAGGATAATTTGTCTAATTCCTAAAGCTAGCTATGCCAGGATAATGATCAAACTATGTTTTCCATTCTGAGAAGTCAGAAAATACATATTTTCTGCTTCTTTTCTGTTCATACTGAGTTTATTTCTATAAATAGAATGACAATTCCATCTCTACCTTTTTCGAAGTCTTTTTATAAAACCTGAAGAGAACATTTGAAGATACGTCTTCTAGGAGTCTTCTCTGGTTACTTACCACTCTAATCTTATGATTAAACATCTGTTTTCAAAATTCCTGCTAGGATTTGGTATACCATGGGTTTAATGATGCTTAAATTTGTTTCAGGTCTTCTGACTTAGGAGAATCATTGCTTTGACTTAAAATTTAAGATTAATTCAGCTCAAATATGATTAATATAATTAATATGAAATAAATGAAAGCAAATAAACAAAAAAGTAGGTTTTTTTTTTTCCTTGATAATATCTCCCAAATTTTTAAGAGCATTCTCATTACTTGTTTGACCCAAATATCCTAACCCTCACATATTTTCGTATTAAATAATTGGATTAGCTGGTTTATCTCAGTTTGGACCACAAAAGACAATTTTATAAACCCTCAGGACATATGGGACATTTGACAAACAGCTTTAAAAGCTGAACAGCAGGAAACCAATAGTGAGGATCAAAACATTAAACGACAGAGATACCTAGTTGCCTTTTGCATTCTAATTGATAATTAAATGTCTCCAAGGTGAAGGAATGAAACTTGTCAGCTTAAGAGTGGTTGGAATTTTGTTATGTACTCAGGATTTGACTTTATAGACACTGTTGTTCCTCCTGAAACATTGTTGTGTGAAAAATCTCAAAGGAAAAAAATATGGCATTTAAGTCGCACTGGTTAAAATTTAGTACTTTTCTATTTTTCTGTTCTATTAAAAGGACAAAATTTTTAAGAGCTCTGAGTAGTAAATCAAAATATTTTTTAAATCAATAGATTAAAAAAAGATAAAAAAATAAGATTGACAACTAGGCCCCACAGAGCCGCTTGCTCACTCCCTCATCAGCATAATGGGGGAGAGAATTGGAAGAGTAAAAGTAAGAAAATTTGTGGGATGAGATAAAGACAGTTCAATATGGAAAGCATAAGTCATGCACACAAGCAAAGTAAAACAAGGATTTCATTCACCACTTCCCATGGGACCGCAGGTGTTCAGAATGGATTCTTTTTACAGGTAGTTTCTTGGTAGAGTTTTTTTTAAAGAAAAGGATTTTTAGCTGCTTACTTTAATAATTGCAGCTTTGTTCTTTATGGAAACACGAAATTTTGGAAAAGGAAACAAACAAAATGAAATTTCATTATACTTGAATGGACTTATTTCAATTTATTTTTCTTTTTCTTTAGAAGTCAGAGCACAAAAAAACGACAGCAAAATGATAGCGCACAACTGTAACCTGATAAGCAATTTTGTTTGCATTCATTTCAGTGATGTTCAACCCTGTGTAGGAAGGGCTGCGAGCACTGTGGAGGTATGGACTGAATGTTCAGGAGCTGCCCTTATTAGGTTTTCCTAGAGCTGGGATGAATTCTTTCTGACTAAGTGCTAACCATGTGAGCTGTGACATTATTCACTAGGGCTATTTGTGGCAAGACTGTATGTGCACAGCACATTGAGAGAGCTTCTGTGCTGTTCTAGGGTCTACCAATACAGCAGTAAAAGAGTAGCCTCCTCTCTCCTGTAGTATTAATAGTTTCTTCTCAATAGGAAGCTCGCTACTGCTGACACACTAATTAAAGTCCATTGTTATGGGTTTTGCTAATGTCTACTTGGTACTTATGTGTTTGTATATAACTAATCATTCGAGGTTTCCTTTTTAAGGTTTCTTAGAAATGTTGCCCATAGCTTACTAACATGTGCATAGAGAGAGAATCTGCAACAAAATCCTTGCTGCTGGCATACTGTAATGGAATAATCAGAACAAAACCCAAGGAAATAAATTATTTTACTCTGGAGCAGACTTGAAATTGGATTTTTCTCCCTTAAAATAAAGAAAATAATGTTCTATGAGCATCTGTTGTGATGATGGTATTTGAGATGCTTTTGGAATAAAATTTGTAACATATTTTTGTACTCTCATCTTTATTGTATCTTCAATCTGTAAAGAACTTGTCTCTGAAATTAAAGAGAGGACACATGGAGAAGGGCTTGCACATGTCAATTAAATTAAAAATGTTTTGCCAGCTCCATTAAAAATGTCTAATACATGAACTAAACTGTATTTAATTCATTAATTTTGAGAGTGCCCTGAAGTGAAAGCACAATATCAGTCATAAATTAAAGTACTGTTAAAAGAGATAAAATTGCTGTTATATTGTTTGTGACTATTTATAATACATAAATAGTTTCAAGCTTGATTCATAGTCATAAGAAAATTTACATCCTAACTATTTTAAGCATAATGAACTTCTCTTTTAGTTTGTAAGAGGAGACCAAGTTACTCCATCTCTAATGCCACAGCTTAATTTCTTCTAAAATGATGAAACTTCAGTTTTCTATGTAAAGAAGAATATCATCATATTAGCATGCCATTACATTCTTATGTTGTCAGCCTGATACAAACCCACTCCCTCAGTAATGCTAACCCTACTTTTCTATAGAAGCCTAATTTTAAAGGTTGACCATCAGTTCTGCATTTTTACAACTTGGAATAATATATTCTCTGATTTTTCTGCATGATTAATACTCTTTTTGTACCAGTGATTTTAAAAAAGTAAATTTAGATCATATATATTAAGTAGGTGTCAAAAAAAAAAAAGGTTATGAACCTGAGTAACTATTGAAAAAGTTTCTTGACTCAGTGACATATTTTGAAAATTTTGTATACCCACAACTAATGAATAAATTTTGTTATTAACATAAGTGTCCAAGCACTTCTTTTAAACTTCTTGTTCACCTACTTTCTTTTATCTTTCTTTTTCTTTGATTAATTTTTCGTCATGGCTTAATTGCACTCCTATATTGTGCACTCTGCACTATGGAAGATGTAGAAGCAATCCTGACATGGAAAATAATATATGGCTAAATTCAAGTAAATTTCTATGAGGCAGTATTCACCTTTATGAACTAACAGTACTTCATCCTCCAGAGAATTCTTGCTACTGAAGGTAATGTTTTCTTACTTTATTGTTTCATGGACTTATTCTTTTCCTTTTGATTCTTCTTTTTATTGATAGTTGATCAGTCCTTTCATACAATTTGTGCAAGACCATGCAAAAATATAACATCAAACAGTAGTGTAAAATTCTATCAGTAAATAAAAGAAGCTATCAAAAAGTAATCTGCAACAAAATATACAGTTTGGGAAAAAAACTTGAAAATAAGAATCTACTTAAATTATTATATAGCTTACACAATTTAGCCCTACAGAACAGCAGAAAATTACCAGTAACTTGGGAAATCTGAGGTTTGGATCAGTTCATAAGGAGGGGTTTTTTGCATATCTTGAAGGTCAAAGTACTCAATTTTTAGGAAGGTACAAAACAATTAGAAATCAGTGAAAATACTTAGACTTCAATGATGCTAAGTTCCATAAGAACTTCATTCTTTGGATTGCAGCAAGCTGTCATTCCAGCTGACACTCACAGTCTCATTAGCAGTGTTTTGGTTCCAATTCCCCACAACATTTCTTTTCTTGTTCTTTATACACCAAAGATGTGTCTCTCCTTGTAAGAGTGTTACTCATACCTTGTTTTTTTCTCATCCTTAATGTAAAACAAATATAAAAGAGTTTGCTCTTTTCTTAACTTCCCTGGAGAGATTGTTTTACAGATTGTCCCATATAACATTACTGAAAAATATCAGAGAAGACCGAACATGTTCAACATAAATGCAATTTCCGTGGTAAAATTGTAAGGTTACAATGGAGCCTGTTTGTTCACTGGAAATTTCTGCGTGCATCTTGCACTCCTTTTTCCTGCTTCCTTTACCCTTTGGTTTGTGTCACATTGTAGGTAGCTCAATGCGTTTACTCAATTTTTTTCCTTCCAGAAATTGTTTGGTGTCTGTCTGCCCTTGTTGCTTATCCCCCCTTGATTTCGGTGATGTCATGAAGCACCATCTGTTGCCATGGCAACAATCAGCGGTGTGTGGCGTGATCTGCCATGATTACAGGTCTGCACTGTTCCACTGTTTTTTCCAGTCAGTTCACAGAAACAGCTTTTGTTTTGCAGTATATTTCAAGTTGTGTTATTAACACGCTTAACCAGTTTCATGCCTATATAAGTGCCTGAAACTGTAGAAAATGCGTCTCCCGAGGGGCTCCCCAGGCACCCCTTTGTGTGCGTGCTGCCCCACTTCCTCAGCGGGCGTTTATGCCTTTGAGTGGCACTACCTTACTTGTGTGGAGAAGAGCATATGGAAGGGCTGATTTCTGGCGTGCAACAGCACTTAATTCTTCTTCCTAGACCTAGAGGCAAACAGGCCCAGAATGGGGCAAGTAGTGAGTAGTTATTAAATGAGGAGGAGATTGCTGTGCAGGGGGCTTTCCTTTAACAATACTGTCACAGAAATCCTCCTCTTTTTTATTCCATTTCTTTTTAAGAACAAAGACTGAGATGTGATTTACAACCCAGATCTATGTTCTGAAAAGGGAGAATTTCCTGATGACATGTCTGCCTATGGAAGAACTTTGATTCAGCTGTTAGACACAGCCGCAGCTCAGCCACTCTCATATGGCATGCAGCAAACATTTATTTTTTAAGTTCATTTAGTTACAGTTTGCAGCTGAAGGAAAGGTGGACAAAAAATCTCATTCTGCTTAATTTTGGGGCCATCAGTGTCTCATACCAAGATGTAGCTGTGAGCTTTTCAGGCACAATTTATTAATATGAATAAGCTCAGGTAGCATCTTTCTGCACTTTCGCATTGGGCTACAGAATTCTGATGTCAAATTGTTCCCAAATCCTCCCAAGCACATTAAAAAACCCACAAATGTTCTGCTTGAGAATTATGTACCTAAATCTCCCTTTTCAAACTTTATGATTATTTTACTGTATGTAGTATCTTTAGGGAAGTTAGAGGGAAAAATATTATAAATATTCTATCAATTCCTTATCATCTTTTAAGTCCATAACTGAATTTTCCTTTCCATCCTCAAACCACAAAAAAATCTTCATGAAAGCTGTTGAACAAAACCTGCGGTGGTGAGAAACAAGACCAGTGAGAAGAAGAGTTCTTCTTCACAGTGCAGATGAGCCACAATCCTGTGACTTGGAAACACTGTCATGGCAAGGACTGTTCAGGACTTTTTATGATTTTCAGAATCATGGGACTCTCAAATTATGTTTAGTTTAATAAATCATGTGGTGCAAAAAAATAGTTGCTTACAGCAAAAGAGTTGGTGTGCTCCTGGAGCATGTTGCTATTTTTGTTGCAAGACAAATATTGCAAAAAGTGAGGGTTTGCTTGCTTGAAACCAAAGCAGAGCAAACAGGGACAATGAGATTTATTTCAGAAGTATTTTTCACATCTGAACTGGAACTTGACCCTGTATTGAAAGCTGCCCAGGGATGTTACAGCACTTGTTGCAGGTACCCTTCTTTAAAGGAAAGCCAATGTCTTTGTTGTTTTTAATAAAAAAAAAAAGGTGTTATATGCTCATGTTCTTTGGATAACACTCTAACAGCCCTGAACAGTGTTCCATCCTATGTTTTTCTTCCATATTTAGATAACAGGCTACCTAGGAAACTTCAAATATTTCAAGGATTTTCTTTGTTTCCAAAAACATTTTAAATATATTTGAAAAAATGTATTTAAATAATATATTTAATGCTCTATAAACATTTTTAGCATAGAATCTTGAAATACTAACTGAAGAAAATACTTTGCATTTTTTTCTTCGATCTCAAAATGAAAACATTAGGGAAAGAAATCTTCCTTTTTTAAAAAGCAACTCAGCCAAACAATTCCTCTATGTTCTTTCCCCTTCAAAGAAACAAAGAGGACATAAATATGTGATGAAATCTGTAATTTAATTTGGACAAGTTTGCATTCCTGTTTTAAAAATCAGTGGCAAAAACAAGGAATTTTTCTCTCCTTTGCTGGAATCAAAAATAGTCTTTGGTAAGCAGGAACATTTTTTTAATACCGTTATATTTTTGAGAAAACAGTTTACTTGGAAATCACCGTACATTTTAGATTCTGTAATGGAAGGGCATTTATATATGTATACGTATCTATATCTATATATAAATGTAATTTCTAAATTAACCATTAGCTTTCATTTTCTTCTCCTGTCTTTTGTTCCTTGACCATAAAGAGATGAATCACTACAAAAATTAGAAATTTGAAAATAATTTTTTACTATAGAAAGTGCAATAATTTTTCAAGCACAGTTTTTTTTTTTTTCTTCAACAGGGAAGGTGGACCAGATTGCTTATTTCCACTAATCCCTTATACTTCAGGGCATGGACAAATGTTTCCTGGACTGCAGGCAAAGAATTTCAGATATTCCCTTCCATCTTCTCTGTTTGTTGCTTCTCTAAGGATAGAAATTAGGAAGCAAGACTGAAGAACAACCTTACATTTCTATGGTGAACAGTCCTCTTTCTTCTAAACTTCTGTTTCTCTTGAGTCTTGACAGTATATCAATGTGAACCATGCTTGCATATAGAAAAAACAACAGCTTTTGTGGATGAGTGGTAGTTATGAATTCATTTGGGATTTTGACATAAAATTATAACTAGTCATGTATCTAAGAATGATGATGCCCTGATACGACAATTAATTATACAATAGAATGAAATCATAGAACCATCGCTGATTATTTTCCTGTCTGGCATTTAATCAAAGAAATGAGACTATACCAAAACCCAGATATGGATGTAAATTAGCCTGGTTCCTTTCACTGAAGACACATTTTTGCATTGTGCTTCTTGTAATTTCCAGCTCATGTCCTGTGGATGCAAAGCAGTTGGTGTTAAACAATCAGTTATCAGTTAGCTAGTTTGTTAGTTAGACTTTTGCAGGTCTCACTGGCCAAAAAACATTTGCAGCCAATGGTCTGTCAGTCAACACAATCTATCAAAGGAGTGAATTACTTGTAAAAGAATGCTCTGTATGGAGCCTCAATATTTGGAAGACTTTGATGTTGTCTGTTGTTATTAACCATATCCTGTGTATCTGACCCATTTTTGAATGGGAACGTGTTGTGCAACCTAAAGGTGCACAAGTTCTGTCACTGTTCCATGCAGGCAGAGCTCATCTGGATCTGCTGTCCCGGGCTCTCTCCCTCAGCTGAAGGAGTAAACTGCTTTTTTGATCTGACTGCATGTCAGATTCTGCTTATTTCTGCAACAGACCCTTACACTTAGGAATCAGGAGTACCTTTCAAAATACTAATTGTCTGAGCATAGGCTGATAGTAAGTCAAGTGTAGCTTCCAAGGATGAGGTAATGTCTCTTTACTCAGGCCACTGAAATGGGGAGAGGGTAAGTGCGCAAAGGGTACAGAAATTTGGAAGAAAATAAAGCCCCTTGCTTTCCAGATGGCCCTCAGGGATTAAAGGGGCTGAGTGTGTTTGGATTAATTTCTGATTAGAACCAATTCAACACTGTAAGTCTGGTCACTCATGTTCAATAATAATTTTCATGAGTACAGGTTCCCAAATAGCACAGTTTACCAATCCAATACTATGAGACTTGGCTGAGTTCTGTAAGAACTTTCACAATTCAAATTCACTAATAATGCACTTTATTGAAACACCAGGGCAACAACAGGTTCAGAATTGCCAGTGATAAATTCACTAATTACTGACTGTTAATATGTCCCACTACAGAAGGTATAGTAACACAGATGTATTAGGATTATATACACATATATACACGGTCAACTAATCCCAAGCAAACAGAGGTACTTCCCCTTTTTCTCTTCTGTTTTTTGTTCTGGAGCTCACTTTCTTTTATACTACAACTTTTAGCTCTTCCCAAAGCAGTGGAACAACTACGAGTCTCATAGGTGAGGCTTTGGTAACTGTGGTCATACATGTAAGGCCTGTTCTTCTCCTCTTCATTTCCATTCTTAAAGGTAAGAAAGTTAATAGAGAAATAGGGATCATGAGGGTCTTGGTTACTTTCAGTCAGACTTTACAATTGATTCAAAAGATAAAATAAAGATTTAGTTCCACCTTCCACCTGTTTTGGTGGCAGTAAAGACTGTCTGATCCCAGAGCATCTTTGAGCTTATCCTTATCTCCTTAATGGACCAGATTTACAGCAAGGCTTGGTATGCACAGGAAAGGGGGACTGAGACTTATGGCTTTTGTCTCTTGCTGAAACAACATCAGGCCATGAGTCCTCTGCTTCATTGCAAACATTATTCAGTCATTAGCTCCTGCTTGAGCCAGGTGCAGGATGGCTCAAGTGAGGCACCCAGTTCATGTTTTTCTCAACCAGCCTCATCAATTCTTTTCTGACTTAAACCTCAGATTTGAGGCTCTGACTGTAGCAAGTCTGAAAATTTGCCACAGATAAATACCTGATGATGATCATGCACCTGTACTGATGCAAGTGAGCACAAGAGAGCAGAGAAGGAATGTGCCTGTGCCTGTGCTCTTTTTCTTCATTCTGTTTATGTCCTTTAAAGAAATTGATGTTGCACTGGGAAAGGAGCATCTAGGAAATTTTCCATGTGTGATGTGGAGGTGATTAGCTGGACTTCTTAGTGAGGATCAAGTTTCTGTACCCTGTTAACATAAGCAATGAACAAACAATAATAAATATTTTGCAGTTTAACAGAAATCTTCTCAAATAGGATAAACGAACAAATACATAGTTATTTTTAAAACTGAGGCAGTCTCAGTAATAGTTGTGACAAGGCAGTTTTGCTCTTTGTACTCTGGTTAAGGGAGAGTACTTCTCTCTCTTGGCATGAAGCGTTTTATTATGTAAACATCGCAGTGCTCCTAGTCCCTATTAAATTTAAATACAGACTTGCTGATGGCCTGCTGGCCTATATTATAGCATCATTAAAGTTTCTAAGCATTATTAACATACCAACTACTTGCTTTTGGGAGGGGAAGATATTATGCTGAAGATTTAAAAGTTTTTTCTTTCTATGTTAGAGCTAGCTGAATCCACAGGAGAGAAACACTTGAAATGTATCATCTCTTCCTTTTATAGTGGTGCTTTATCTCTTTCAAAGGAGAAAGATGTTTAATGCAAATGGCTGTCTTCATGGAACATCCTATTATATGGCACACTTGGGATTTCCTTAGACACCTGTATAACTATAACTGGGTGCCTCAGGTGATATTAATTTTTTGACTAAAGGACTGAAATTTTCTCCTGAAGAACAAGGAGTACTATTTCAGCATATTTTTATATTTCACGGCGGGGATGGGGGGGGCAGGGGGGAGCAGGTGGGACACTTATTTAATTAGTCAAATATATCCTTGTATCCAAAAATTTTTGAATTGATTTTTTGGCCTGTATTTTGCATTTTGTTCATTCTAGATTTTTTGTTCTGTCTAAAACACCTGCCTGTCTTTCCTATAATTCAAATAACTGATGGCTGTGAATAAACATTCCTCTTAAAAAGAAGTAGTGAAATAATCGTTAATCTTGGCTGAAATGACAGAGGTAAAATAAACAAAAATATTATTTCTTTCTACTTTCAGATATTTTATCTTTTTTTTCTCTAGGATTTCTTTAACGTACTCCAGAGATATAGATATAGTATATCCTGAAGGCACACACCAAACATATCTCATGCAAAATGACAATTATGATGCATCATAAATATATTTGATTGTAGTAACAGGATCTTCTATCTGTACTTGGACTTCATGGCCTCTTTCAACTTTCTATTTCTCACATTTGTCAAAGTAATTCCAGGTGACTATCAAAAAATAGACCTATACTGCAAGTTACACCAATATCCAGAAAGCTAATACATCTAGCTCTCTCTTCTTGTTTGGAAATCTGTTAAGTAGTTTCCTCTCTGGTGTAAAGGTGTCAAGAAAAAGGAGTTTTTCTCTTAATTATTATCTCATTCAGGAAGGAATTGTATGTTTTTTATCTGTAGAATGCATATACTTGTGTTAATATTTTATGTGGTTACTCCAACATCATTTAGATCCTAGTGCAAACATACATTTCAGATGCATGTTAGACTGTTTTCCTGTGGCTACGAGAAGAGACAAACCAGCTTTATGAGGGTAAGGCAGAAATGTGAAGCTAATTAATTGTCCTAATGTGACCAGAATATATTCACTAAAAATATAATCAAAAAGTAATCAAAATCCATACTGACTGAAAATTTTGTTCTGGAATGATTTTACAAGGATAATTAAAATTTGGTAATAGAGAGTCTTTTTTTTTTTAATTAAAATATTTTTTGAAGTCAAAATACCTTGTTAAATAGTATGTTTTGAGTGAAAAATGCATGAAATAAAACCTTTTATTGAGTGATCAAGTTAATTCATGAAAATTGTTATCACTTAAGTGACTTCTATGCTTGGTTCCTCATGCCTTGCTAGGAATATATGATTTCGGTATGAGGGACAGTTAAGAACACTGGGTTCTTGAAATGTGAAAATTTTCACTAACTTCTTTTTCCAGATGGGCTATAAAATTAAAAATACTTATAAATAAATTAAAGCGTGAGTTTAGAAGCCTACTACAATAATTTAGGATAGGGAGAGGAATAATAGAGAATTCCACAATTAGGCAAACAAATAAAAATCTGGGCTGTAAAGATTCCCAGGTACTTATATTCTAACATTCTGTAAACTTGGAATAATAAAATGACATTATTTGTTTTTAAAATCTTTTAGAAAAATTTGAAAATTTAAGGGTCAGGGGAAAACAATCCAAAAATACAATATACACACGCATGCAAAATGAACCCCCAAACCTCCCTAAACTTGATCTAAACTTTTAATGTGTTTAGATTTACTACAGCTATTTTTCTTTTTAAACCACAAGCTAAACATACATTGTTGTATTTGTTTCCCTCAATATGGCCACAAAAATGATCAAGAGTGCTGGAGCAACTCTCCTTTGAAAACAGACTGAGAGAGTTCCAGATTCTTCAATCTGGAGAAGGCTAACAGGAGACCTTATTGGGACTTTCAATATATTTTCAAAAAGCAGGCCTATAAGAAAGGTGTAGAGAAACTTCAGCACAGGAGATAGCAACAGGATAAAGGCAGGGATTTTAAACTCAAAGATGGTAGATTTAGATTAGGGTCCTGAAAGAACTTCTTTTACAATGGGAGTGATGAAACAGTGGAACAGGTTGTAGGTATCACCTCTGGAAGTGTTCAAGGTCAGATTGGACAGGGATTTGAGCAACCTGATCTTAGAGAGGATGGCCCTAACCATGACAGGGAAGTTGGACTAGTTGATCTTTAAAGGTCCTTGTCAACTCAAACCATTCTACAATTCTGTGATTTTATGACATTAATTTTTTTTTTCAAGTGAAGCTTGAGAACAAGAGACAGAGAAATTCCAATAAATGCAAACTTTCTTACCTTCCTTGTAAACATTCCAGCTGTTATAGATAAAAAATTTATTCCCTAAAATGCACAATGAATGATTAATGGAAGACACAGGATTTGTTGTTTTCAAATTTTTGTTTACTTAGTTGAAGTTTTTTAAAGGAACCTCCATTTACCCTCCTGTACCTTCCATTTTGGCATGTACAGGCTTCTACAGAATTGTATTATTCTACAGCATAAGTAAATACAAGTTTTCTGGGTTTCTGAGAAAGAAAAGCAAATTAAGAGTGAGTGGGTAGTGTCTGCAGTAGCTGCATGTCACTCAGTCTAAAATAAATACAGTAGAACTAGTTTTTGTATTGGGTTTATATTGAAAAGTTTCAGTTTGGGATAGGGGTGTGCAGGTTTTTATCAGAAGAGACTGGGAGCTGACCCCTTGTCAGAAACAACCAATTTCAGCTGATTCCAAACCAGACCCACCACTGGCCAAAATCTGAGCTCATAAGCAGCTCCAGTGTAGCCTCTCTGATAACATATTTAGGAAAGGGTAAAAAATGCTAGAAAGCTGCTGTGACAGAGAGAGGAATAAGGGAAATGAAGCAGCCCTGCAGATATCAGGATGAGAGAAAGAAGGAGAGGAAGTGCTCCAGAAACCTGAGCAGAGATTTCCGTACAATTCCTGAACTTGTGGAGGAGAAGGTGTTTCCCAGAAATTCACAGAGAGACCATATTGAAGAAAATACCACACTGCGTCCAGTGGAGACACCGTGCTGGAGCAGGTGGATATGCCCTGAAGGAAGCTGCAGCCCATGGAGATCTCATGCAGGAGCAAAATTCTGGCAGGAACTGCAGTCAATGGAGCAGAGCCCACACACAGCTTTTCTGACATGATCTGAGGCCTGTGGGGGACCAGTGCTTCAGCAGGTCATTCTTGGAGGACTGTACCAAGTGGAAAGGATTTCATTTTTAATTGGAAAAAAAATTAATCTTCCCCAGGTCCAACATGTTTTGCCCATGAGAGTAATTGCTGAATGATTTCTCGGTCCTTATCTTAAAATATGATCTTCCTCATTTATTTTCTCTGTTTTCTGCTGAGGAAGGAGGTGAGGCAACAACTTGATGGGCATCTGGCAGACAGCCAAGTTTAACTGATCAAACGATTATATGGGAGAAGAAAAGGGAACAACTATTTCATACTTAAAATATATGTTGGGATTTGTATTTTGCATTTCCTGTGTTCATGTTAGCACTTCTTTCTGAAGATCTAGTTGTGCTGTAAATGGATAATGTTGCATCTTTACAGTCTTTTACATGACTCTTTTCATGTTTATCTTAGTATTGCTTTGCTCCATTCACAAATCCTTACTCAGTCCATTAAAACTTCATAAATTATTTTCATTAATCACATGTTTGTAAGCTTCAATGATGCAGTATGTAAGACAGAAGAAGCCCCTTCATAAGAGATTAAATATTAATCAATCTCTTGATCACTAGATTGGAATATTGCAAATTCTTTGGCAGATTATGTTCTGGGCTTCAGTCTTCCTCATTTTTCTTTCAGTACTCTCCATTCTCACACAGATAATGTGTTTCATAATCATTATTACTTCCATCTTGCCTAAGGAGTTGAAACATCAGTTCTACAACAGCTGACTCCCACAACAATCTCTGATGAAGAATTGCTTCTGTTGCCTCATACCTACCTCCTGGGTTTCATTCCACATCTGCTCCACAATCCTGGCTTGATATGTTCTGCCTCTCCTGGCTTTTTTTCCTCTTATAATATTCTCCACACACTTCTGGAGAGACCAGAAGGACTCTCCCCAAGACTGTGCACTGCAGGGAGACCAGGGAAACCATCTCCTCAGAGTGAAAGTGAATTAATAGATCAGGAGAGCTGTTGGACTCATCGAAGTCCCCTTTGTTCAGTTTATAAGAGCTGCCTTAGGCTGCTAAGCTGAAGTTTATTCTGCTTGCCAAAAAGCCTAATCAGATGCCTCCACCTCGAGAGGCAGTAAACTGGGACGGAAAGGTAACCTGAGAAGTTGCCTTTCTCCTTCCCAGCAGCTATTAAAGATTTATTCACAGTTTCCACAGAAATACAGATTCTCTTTTCAAAATTTGTTCACATTAACAGAAGGTAACTTATATTAGACATAATCTAAAACTGCACTGTTTTTCAAGGTGATAAATCATTTTGGGGAATGTTTTATCCTGAGAGTGGTGCTTAAAGTAAATAGCATTTGCTTATTAAGATACAAAATCACAGCAAGTAAATACAACTTTGGCTTTAATATTTGGTGCTGGCTGCACCACTCATAAATCTGTTTAAGTATTCAGTCACATTACACGAGAAGTGATCCCTAATTTAGACAAGGAAATGTTGTCTGCTAAAGTACTGGACTGTCAGCTGTTTTTCTCCATGTTTTTCACTCTTGACTAGTGCCCAGCACAATTGAAAAGATTGTAGAAGAATAGGGGTATAGGTCAGTTCTGTTACAGTCATTTCTAATCCTGCTTACCTCCTGCCTTTTGCTATCAAAAGCTCGAAGTTGCAAATGCATTATCTTAAGGTCAGATCTTGGGGAAATATATTTGAAATTTAATAGCAGTCATGATGCTGATATACTGAAAAGGGACATTGGGATGCTTGGAAGCAATAGTAAAGGGCAAGTAAATTCTGAAAGCTAACTATTAAAATGGGTTCATGAAGAAAAGAAATTTAATTGGAGGAGCCATTTTTAATAAAAATACTGCTTGCAGGAAAGAGAATTGTATGAATTAATGGAAGCTCAGTATGAACTTAACCCTTAAACTGAAAGGATGAAAAATGTAAAACCAGGTAGCTTGTCATATTAGAAGAGACAGTAACGTGGCCGTTTTGGAGGCATATCCACATCATGCTAATCACTGGCTGTTTGTCAGAAGAAAGACTAACACTTGCTTCTCATAAAAAGGTGTTACTCTAAGGATTTCAAAGTTATTGTGAGAAAACCCAAACTCCCAGAACTTAAAGTATTAAAACTAGCAAAGCTGATTGAGGATTTATAGAAAAAAAGCACACAAGTCATAAAATTAATTTGAAAATTAATAAATATTCCAACCACAGGCATTGACTTGTCTTTTGAGATTAGATATGGATTATTTCTCTCTCTTGATGCTTTTGTTGATTTTTGCATTTTTATCTCATGATTTGAAGTGCTAGAAATGTGGTACAAATTGGACAGTTAGACAATGGCCTAGGACCTTGGATGAATGTCTCTCAAGTACTTTTTAATGTCTTTTACTAAAATTGTTGGGGTCCCATCAACTCAGCATGTTACCTTCCTACATGGAAGGCTGATGGTTACCACAAGATACATCTGATTTCCATGATATCAAATTATCCTGGACCATAATTTTTCTTCATTTTTATGGAAATTCATGCTGGGATTAGACCATTTCTAAGGCTGTTCAAATACCCCATGTTTACTTAATATATCCATTTGTGACAAATGGCTGGATATTAATCAGAAAACCCTCTTTTAGTCAGATGAAACAAGGTAAAATGTAAGTGTAGGTATTAACTTACCATCTCCAAAATATTAATCAAATTTAGAAATCTACATTAAGAAAAAAGAGAGGTAATAAAAAAAACCAAACAACCAAGAAACACCTTGCTATTCGCTTTAAGACAAAATTATGCTTAGGATGTCTGTTCTTTGATTCACAAAGGGTTTCGCAAATGCCTGACACTTCAGGCTGTGCACCTCAGATAATAGCATTCATTGCTGAAGCATGTTGATTTTACAAACTGTTTTTGGTTTCTTTTCAAGGTCTACCAGAGGGTCTACTCAAATTTAGTGTTCCACCATCAAAGCATATTCCGACCACCAGCAAAACCCTTCATTGGCTTCTTCTGCTGACAGAGACTACAGATGCATATTATCTTTTAGCAGCAGGCTGTCCAATTCCTATAATCCAGCTCCTCGTGGAAGCATCTCTGATTTTTCCTTCATCTTGGTGGTTGAGGCTTTATGTGAACTAAACTTCTACACCATTGTTGCTTGCAAAAGTTGAGAGTGGATTAAGCAATCCAGGAGTTTTGTTCCATTTCCAAAATTAAATGGCTGTAACTGAGGTTTGTAAGTGATAGTCTTCCTAAGACAGATGGACAGCAGCTGTCATTCACACTAGGAGTTTGTTTACGTCTGCAGCATAAGGTATCGTTCCTGTTGTTCGGTAATATTTACCAGGGCATTATAGACTGAAGATACATTTTGTGTACAATACTCAACTTGACAGGACTCATTTGGAAACAGTGTTTGTGAAGTCTAAAGTATAAAGTGAATATAAATAAAAGAGAAGAGGAAAATATACAGATTGGTTTATATTGGACTGTGTATTTTTTTTCGAAAAATGGGAGAGGGATGTGCAAAAAATTGTTTTATTCTGCATATCATATCTTGAAGTTATTGAGGGTCATATATTCACAGTTATTACATGAATTCAAAGAGATTATATGAAAGTCTCTGAAGAAGAGCGTTAAAAATGGAAGAAAACTGCAGTATGACCTATCACTATAATATTGCAATATAATATTGCAGTGATAAATATTAACTCATTGTCACAGAATTATGAAGTGTTCTGATTTATTTCAGCTCAAGAGGTTTGCAAATATTTAAACATTTACATCCATGTACATTGGTTTGAACAGCAAATTACAACTATGGCATCTAAGTACTTCTTTATGTTGAATTTATAGTTGCACAACATCTGCAATAAAGCTGGGAGGAAAATGAGACAGAAAGAGGAACCATATGTGGAAGGGTGTGGTACAGGAAAAGGAGTGGGTGCTGATGCGGGGGATAAGGCTGGATAAGGAGAGAGGAAGGGAAAGCTTACATTTGCTGTATAGGGAGAGAAGATACAAGAATCTGGCCTAGGTTCTGTTTAGTAATGAGTCTACAAGTGAAAATGTAAGTGTATTTAAGAAACAACATGGAGTCTATGCAAAAAGTTGCAGCTAAGCTGAACAGACTATTCTGTTTCTTGATTTTTCAGTTCTACCCTTTGCTACCACAGACATACCCAAAAATCTGTAGAAAAGGAATGTGTGATACTTCTTTCTAGCCTGGTGGCACAGTGCCAATAACATGCTGAGAAAGTCAAAGAGTCAAATGGAAAGAGGAAGCACAGTATCAGTTCAGGATTTAACTTACCTAGCTACAAATTGGAGGAGCTTGAGGCCGAAGCATGATGATAAGGTTGAAGCTGTAGAATACACATCATGACTTCTTCATTAGGTTAGCATGAAAAGAAATACAGCATAGATGTACACAGCTTTTCAAAGGGGATCTACAAGAAAAAAAAGAAAGCTAGCAGGAGCAGACAAAAAATATATTCAGAGGCAGCATAGGAATCATACTGGAGCCACAGAGCAAAAGCATGACACGTACCAGTAAAGACTTCAGAAGTGAAAAAGGTAAACAGAAATGTAGAGGAAGATAAGAAATTAGGAAGGTATTTTAAAAGAATATTTTTTTGTACACAACAGAGAGAGGAAACTTTCCAGAGAATTTTAAGAGGTAACAGAATAACTAAAGTATAAAAAGACTGTCCTAAATAGACAATAGTTATAACATTGATTTTTTGTTTCCATCTGTGTTAAATATGGAGGAGTTTGAAGTGTAGAAACAGGGACCCTTCTTTACAGAATGTGTGTCAGAGGTTTTGTTTAAAATTGAAGTATTGGCAGAAAAGGTGAATGGATCAAGGAGACGATGTGAGCAGTAAGAAATCACCAGGAGCAGGTGGCTTCTGCCCCAGAGCTCTAAAGGAATTCGAGTGTGAAATAGCCAAACAAAACGTGGTGTGTAAAAAAATGACTCCTTTTTAAAGGACAGGAAAGTGGCTCAAACAATGCCAATTTTTGAAAAAGGACTCAAATGGAACTGCAGATGGATAAAAACTGGAATTAAGGAACATATGGATGCATATAAGATGTCACAAAACTAGTGGAGCTCTTTAAAAATATTAACAGCCATTTAGATAAAGGAGGTCTGACTACCATTCCGTTGAATTTGCTGGGTGCTTTCATTTATGTACCTCACCAACAGTTTTCCAGAAAATTAAACAAAAGTACTTTTAAGGGTGAAGGCTAATAAAAACTTAGGAAACATAGGGCAGGATTAAATGAACAGCCACGTTTGCAGTGAAAGACAATGAACTGCAGAAAGTCCATAGATGTCTATGCGGTGTTCCTTGGAGCCCATCATAATCACACACATTCTGGGAAAGGGAAATGACAGAAGTTGCCGATTCTGTTAAGCTATTCAGGATTGTAAAGATGATTTCCAGCTGTGAAAAACTGCAAAAAATAAACATTACTGGGAGCTGAAGAGAAGCTGAAAGCCAGTGCAGACAACTGCAAGTCAAAATCCCTGCCTGAACTACCTTTCTTGAAATATCTAAATCCTATCCTGCAGCAGGAATAATGCAGTATGGGTTAGAAAATCACCTCCCTCATAATCCACCTTCCATATTCTCAAATTCTGAACCCCATACCTGTGTTGTAGCTGGCTTGAAATAGCTGTAAAATGAATTTACTCAAGGATCAGAATGCTGGAACACTTTGACTGTGAAGAAAGGCTGTGTTGGGGCTCTTCAGCCTGGAGAAAAGAAAGCTCTTAAGAGACCTAAAAGACCTTTCAATGCCTAAAGGAGACCTAAAGAAAGAACTGTTTACAAGGTCATACAGTGATGGGGCAAATGGGAAAGGCTTTAAACTGAGAGATAGTAGGTTTAGATTAAATATTAGGAAGAAATTCTTTACTGGGAGCATGGAGAGACACTGGAACAGATTGCCAAGAGAAACTTGGGATGCCCTATTTCTGGAAGTATTCAAGGCCAGTCGGAATGAAGCTTTTGATGCGTCCCTGTCCATGGCATTGGGAGTGAAACTAAGGTGCCTTCAAGCCCAAACCCAATCTATGATTCTCTGACCTGGTCCCTATTCATGTGGTAGAAAACGCATAAACCTTAAAGGAGGAACAAGCACTTAAATCAAAGACTGCTGATGAAAGCATGAGGATGATTTGATCTTTTCCTCCCATCCTTCACTCATGTCAGTTGCAAATGTGACTCACTTAATTGTGGCTGTGTATCTAACCATTATTAGAATAATTTTTTGATGGCAAAACTACAAATCCCTGGAAGATTTTTCCTGTATTTTTGTTCAATAAAGTAGAGAGAAGGCACAGGCAAATTACTTCTGTTTATTGATTGGAATCCAAATTCTGTGAAAAGACTGCAGAATCAAAATGCCATGGGAGAAATAGACATGGGAATGACCATCACATATAATATTAAAGTGGAAAAGTTATACATTGACCATACTATTTTTGAGATAAATTATTTTCCAGACAATTTTCTCTATTTTTAAAGCAACATGGAAACTGATGTAAGATATTGATACCAAATGTACTGCTCAGGTGAAATAAACCAGCCTGAGAATTTTATTGTAGTTGTGATGCATTTTTTAACAAACATGAGAATATGAAATATTCACTTGTGTTCTGACATGTGCTTGGTTCTGACTTCTGCATGATTAAGTTTAAAATGAGAAAGTTCCTTAGATATAAGTGTATAGGTAGAGGGAGTTAAAAATAAAGTCCTTGCTCAGAATCTCTTTCACTGGTGTTTTCATTCTGTGCTATTCTTAAGCTCCATGAGCTCCACATTTAAGTGTCTGTTCTAAAATTGGAAGAGTTTTTGTTGGCTGTTGGCAGAAGACAACATGAATAAGAATATCAGTCAAAGCAGACTATGATGTGTGTGTGCATGAAGATATGTGGGTGTGACTAAAGAAAGTATTTAATATATGCCAAGCATATCCTAATTTCCACCTCTGACTGCATTTCATGTGAATTAATAGACCATTTAGTATAAGAAAGTTCAGTGGCTGATATAAAACAGTTTTCAAGAGAGTGGACTAAGTATGCATAAACCTCATTTCTTAAACACCAATTTCAGCCAAATTCTCTGGTAGATTGCTTGGTTCAACATTAAAATAATTTTAGTTATTAAAAGAGTTAAAGACCTTTAGTCTTTAGCTTAGTTATTAAGCAGTTAAAGACCTTTTGTTGGGCTGTGGAGTGCGTGGTGAAAATGCCAGTCATGTTAGGTTGCCCAATTTTCGTTACTCTTTTAGAAGCAGTTTGATGGAAAAGAAAAGTACATATAAATCTCCAAACATTCTTACTTCTTATGGTGTTAGATCAAGCTTAAAATCAGTTGGATTATGAGGATCTATTAATTGTGGAGAAAATATTCTGAATATTCAGACCTTTTCTATTTCTCTAACTTATTTATATAGCCCATTTGTTGTAGGACTCAAAAGACCTGCTACTTCAACAGGTACATTTGCATTGCTGCAGTGTGTGAAGGCTAATAATAGTCCATGCAAATTATGACTGTAATCAAGCCAGGAGATCAATTGCCATATACAGTAAGCACACATGCACAGAGTGATTCAGTCCTACATCGTGGCTTAGTCCTGTGGTAACAGGAACTTAGGCTGGAAATTAAATTAAGCTGGAAATTTTAATTTCATTTTAGGGATGAAATTAAAATCTGTCCTTTAGTTCTAACTGTAGCATAGCTGTGTCAGTGTTGTGCATGTCTTCACCTATAGTGCACTAAAGTCATTAATTTCTTCAGCTAGTAACTTCCCAGTTATTCATCTACATAAATGAGGCAACGGAGTAATTTGCACAGTGGACCAACATCAGACCAAGTGATTGAACCTCTAGCCACCTCCATAATTATGTACTTGAGCAGCTGCTACAACCTCTCTCACTGCCCTGGAGATCCACCTCATTCAGCTCCTTCTCTACCTAAACCAATGCGCACACTTCAGTGCATAAATTAACATCCTAGGTGGAGAATCTGGCCATCCCAGGGACACACATCCCACCCAGAGATTCACAGTTTCTCATGCAGCTATTGGCACCATACATAGGTCAGAGAATTGTAAAGAGCTGGAAAAAATTGCTCTATAAGTGCAAATAAATGGTCTCTGTGCAGCTAAGTAAGGAGATGTTTTGTATATTATTTAAGTAAATTATTAGCAATAAATAATGCATGTAGAGAAGTCTTATAGAATTGTAGGCTAGAGTGGATAGGAATTAAGCAGTTCAAAGAATCTCACCTGATTCAGCTAAAGCATTGTGAATTTTCTCACACTGTAGTTCCAATAATATGTTCATGACCTGATTCTTTTCTATACAGAAAACGTTGTAAAAAACCTATGTCCATTGTCTTTCCTTTCTTAAACAAAATCTTTTTTACTTCTTTAATGGTAATTATTTATATTCTGTATTATGAAGTACATTTTAAACAGTAGCACTACAGCTTCCAGAATAACCAAATCTAGGTATCGTAAATTTAAAAAGGAACTTTTGTAATAAATTTTAATAAAAATATCATTGCAATTATACTTCAATAGTTTCCACATTTAAAGTACCAGTTATATATTTCAACAGAGAAGAAACACATGCTTTCTTTTGCTGTTCAAGATAATGGCATCTTTTTCAAAGACATTAACCTGAGAGTGTATAATAGATGAGCATTGTACAAGTAAACGTGCAAGACAAAAAAAGCAGTGCACCAACCCATGTCACTCCTGCTGATAATTGGTCTAGAAATAATGCTGAACAGAACAAATATAGCTTTACCTTGATTGATTTTTGGTATTGCTGATTAACTCTAAATTGACTTTTCTTTTCTTTTATGCCAGTCTAGCACCATGAAACAGAGGTGTAACCAGGCAATGTGACATATTACTCAGAATTGAAATGCTGTTCATTGAAAAGGAAGAATCAAGTTCAGGAGATAAGGCAAGATGTTATGATTATTAAACTAGTGCAAAGTAAAAATTATCTTGTGGGGAAAGAAGGCTGTGATAAAGATTTCACTTTTAAAGAGGAGCTGAAAGTAATGGCATAAGGGTGCTTTCTGCTGTTACTTATCCTTTCAAATCCAATTAATAAAGCTGTTAGGAGTCAAGTCAAAACAAGGAAGGATGTGAGTCTTCATGCAGCATTTAGCAACCTTTCCAAAGGTTGTTGTGAAAATAAGAAGATTACATTAGTTCTAAAGAGTCATTGACAGGAAGAAAAATCCTATCAGGGCACGAAATTGAGGACCCTTGAAAGGCTGGAAGGTATTAAGAGGAAACATCTTGTATTCTTGCCCAGTTTTTATCTTTTTGAATCATTAGCACATAGCTATTCTGCTTATTAGTTTTCTTTTGCATGTTTAAAGAACCTAAATCTCTAATATGTACTTAGAGCCAGCCCTCCCTGAGAATGAGGTTAATAAAAGATATTGGGGAGAGGGGAAAGGGGGGGGAAGGGTTCGAGACAAATTTGGTGGGAGGGGGCAACAGGAGGCACAAAATGAACTGAAAGTCAAAGAAGAAGTGGAGAAATGAGGAACCCAAACTATAACCTGGAAAACAGGGACACCTCCAGCAGCACCTCTGCTGCTTGGAAACAATCAGATGAGCTGGCTGATGGACATGGCTGGAAGAACAATTCTGAAGTGGAGGAATCCTTGATCTGACCCATTCCTCCATAGCTTGCTGAAGCGTCTTATGAGTTTATATTGTTGAGCACTGTCTGTTTTCTGAGTACAACTCAGAACAGCTCCCAGTGGGAGAGCACTTACATTGACAAAAGTGTGTGTGTTGACAGATTCAACAGTGGGCCTGCAGGCTGAATGGGCTGTGATGAGAAAGGTGATTTTAGTTGTCTGCACCAAAACAGGATCTTCTGTCTTAGAAAAGAGAATAAGGTGTAAAACTCTGAAGCTAAGCAAGGTAGATGTGTAAATGTTTTCCCTAGTTATGCAGGTACCTGTTACAAGTGGTTGATATGCCTAGCCACATATCTTCAGGCCTTTTTTGATTGATTTGGTTTTTTACAGACCAGTAAGTAAAAGTTGTTCAATGACTCAGAGAGGTCAGTTGATGTTAATGTACTTCTGTGGAAAATGTGTGAAATAGCCAAGATAATAAAAAAGATATACCTAGGTATTCCACTGGTGTTAATAAACCTCACTTTAATTTACAACACTGATATTCTTGATCCTAGAATATCATTAAGTCACTAAAAACTGCCCTTTTTTAAAGATGACACTTTTTTATTTGATAACATTCAGACACTAAAAATACTCATGCATTTTCTTACTTCCTGAACAGACATGCAATAAGGAAGTTTGTCATGAATGAGATGAATTCTATTTAGCATTGCTTTTCCTGATGTCCCATTTTCCCTTTTTTTTTCTTCCTTGATTTATACCAGAAAGCTTAATAATTTCAATAGATTGTAATAATAACACACTTAAGATGGAAAGCATTGAAAGCTGAATTGCTTTACTAGTATGGTAGGTAGGTTTTGTAGTACAAGAGCTTCAAACTTAATTTATTTTCAGTAGTCATTTTGTTCATTTTCTTAATTTCTTTTTATTGTGTTGTCAGCCACAAAACCCATAAACCTACACACAGTAACACAGGAACATGCTGTTGCTTACATGGAGGTGTGAATGCTAGGATATCGTATCTAGTTCAGGAGCAGGGTCCAAATACCATCCCTCTGTGATCCAAGTGATATAGGACATCCAATTAGTTAAAAGCAAGTAATTAAGCCTGTCATTGTCATTGTTGTTGTTGATATTGATCTTCATGTTCTTTTGACTTTGGGATCAAATGAACATGGGATTGTAGAATTGAAAGGTTTTCTAAAGAACTACACTGAAACATATTCATTTAATAATAAGGTGTGCAGAATAAAACCTCAACTAACAAAAAATTTTCTTCAAAAAATCAGAGACATATAATAATAGCCATAATATAATAAATATAATAGCCATATCAATTTTTTTTCTGGAGATTTACAACAAAATTGATGGAAAAATTGTATTTAAACAATCTTGTAAAACTCTGTTAGAGGCCCAGTTTTATGCTGATCTAGCAAAGATGATTTGCTTTGGTGGGGTTGGTTTTTTTTGTTGGATTTTTTGGCAGATTTAGCACTTACTTATAGAATGTTGGAAATTTTCTGAAAAGTCTTCATGAAAACAGCATAGAAAACAGTTTGTCAATGACTCTCTGCAACCTGGCTTTCATTCTGCAATACCTTTAGCTTGTCCTTTTTTCCCATTGTAGGATTACGGTGTACAATATTTTCCAATGTATCAGCCTTGTTTGAGTATCTCAAAGTAATGAGCTTTCCATCATCCTGTGGTCTAAAAAAAAACTGTGATAATGATTTTTTTAGTCTCAAAATATAATTAATAGTAGTCAGCATTTGGACAAGACAATTCAGGAATTACATAATTCACAATATTTTTTTAAGTAAAAACAATGCTTTAATATGTGGTACTTCATTCTATTTTACTTTTATAAGTCTCCCTCTTGGAGAGAACTGCAGATAAGGTAAAATCGACCCACTTGAACAAATCCATAAGCAAGGTTGAGAGTAGCAATTACAGATGAGAGACCTGGGCACTTGATTCTGTGCTGTCAGAACCACTGAGCATTCGGCTTTGGACCAAGCTCCAGGTTTACATTTGCTGTCAAGGAGCTCAATGCAGACAGAGTTGCTGGAAGAATTTAAAATAGAATTCAAAAGTAGAATTAAATCATGCTTAATGTACTAAATCTAAAACTCAGAATACATAATCAAACTTTGCAACGCAATAAGTATGGATTTCTACTTATTATTACTATAGGAAGAATGAGTACACCTCTGTTGCAGATTTTAATCCAGCTTTTATGGTGTTAGAAATTTTGCATCAGTTACTGTGGATTTAAGTGTCACAGAATAAACACACATAAACACAAATTTGGATATTACCTGTTGATTTCTGTTTTCTCTTTTTTTCCATTTCCTGCATCCCTCCTGTTATTCAGAGTAAATTGCTAGATAGATTTCAGTTTAAACATATGTTGTACTACACTTCCTGGTTGTTGCTTCTCTGTTGGTGTTTTTTCTGGTGTTACTATCCCCCATAAAAAGCATGTACCCTTTCCTTTTCTTTCTCCTTGTGACTAGTTCTCTTGTTCTTCTTATTAATTTTAACCATGATGCAAAATTTCTGGTTCGTATTATATAATAAAATTCGTATTATATATAATAAAATATACTTTTATTTATTGTATAAATCAAGTATGAAAAACTAATCTGTTCAGTCTCTGTTAGAAGTTCATGTTTTTCAGTCCACCATATAATATGATTACACCTAATATTGAACTTTTAACAAGATTTCTGTATCTTCATAATGTAAGGATACATTGATGCAATGGCACAAATGTCAATCAAAATGGTGAAGTGATATTCCCTAATTCTTCAATAAAATTTGAGTAGTCTGATATATTTCATTTATTCAGTACTGTTTTCTGTAGTGTGTTGAAGGAGAAATTACTTGCCCACAAATTAATTTATAAAACTGTACATTTACCTACTTTGAGTTGGATTTCTTCCCTCTGTCCTGATTCTTTCAAATTAAAGATACTTAAATTTATTACTATGATCATTTTCATAAGGAGTCTTTTAATCATAATATCATAATAAAATTATCAGAAATCTGCATATTTCAGAATGAGACACTAACCATTTAAAGTAGTCTTTCTTTTGTTAAAGACTGATGTGTCAGTTGCTTTCCTTTCTCAATTTGTCTCCAGTCCTTGTGTTCTTCGTTTCGACTGTCACCAATATTGTTATACAGCCCAATATATTTGTTTGGCATTTTAATAAAACCATAATCTTTGTCCTATTTTAATGGTATTGATTTCTAAGAATTTCTTCTGCAATTTACATGTAGTTATGTTTGTCTTTCATCATGTAATTTGAATTCGTGTCTTTTCTGTCCATTTTATTAAGTAATTTCAATACTGTTTTTCTTTCCATTAGTGAAATTTCACTGGATTTTAATTAATATGTATGTATTTTAAAATGTTAATATAGTTCATTAAGTATTTTAATATTTTTAATAGATTTTCAAAATTTATATAGGGTATTTATTTATGTACTTGCAAAGGAGATTCTTTCTATTCTATAGTTTCTTATAATAAAATTGACCAACTGAAACCTTTTTTGGTTTTTCAATATAGTCTTATCAACTTAAAGTAATTTGCAGTATATTTCTGAAAACTGTACTTTCCACAGAGGTGACATATCCTACGTAATGTTTTGGATCAGACTGAATTGGCTCCATAAAAATTCATTCTATGCTTTCTAAACATTTTTGTTTAAAACACATTTGAATTTCACATATGGAGGATCATCATGTTAGATCTATTGGGGAAAGTAAAACTCTTAAACTGGAAAGTCTAATTTTATGACAAAAAGATGGAATCTGACTTATAGTGAGGGAAAGATGTCCTTAAGAAATGTATTTTGTTTACTGAGTCGATATAGCGACAGGGTGAGAATGAGCTTATTTCAATGTCATTTTATTTTAATTGTTCTTTCCAGTGGAATCAAATTCCTGAAATAATGTGATGCATCTGTGAAGAAGGCAAATCCAATTCTAAGATGCTTCAGGGCAAACATTTCCAGGAGAGGTAAGGAAGTTTTTGTGCTGTTGTACAAGGTCCCAAAACAAACTCATCTGGAAAACTGTTCTAGTCATCCACATTCAAGAAAAGAAATTGAAACGAGAAGAGCTACACATACGAGCAGCAAGGAACATAGGAGAATGGGAGTTCGTATTTGGAGAGGATTCTGGTAGAAGAGCACAGCTTGTTTATATGAGCAAAATGAAGATTGAAAAGGGCTATGATTACTGTCTTGGAATACATTATAAGGGAAGCTCTTAGAAAAGAGAGAAGCTGTTAAAGCTGAATATCAGTGTTGGCAAAAACACAAATGGAAATGAATGGGCTATAGTCAAACTGAGCACAGATATTGGAAAATGCCTGGTTATCAAAATAAAAAAGTTCTGAAAAAACTCTCAGATCAGAAAAACATGGCCAAAAATCTTGGTCAAAAATTTTTGCCAAATACGCTTCCAGATTCATTTTGCTATCACACAAAAAGCTAAAATGCCAGAATAATGCTCAGTTTCATTGTTATGTTTTGAGTGATTCTTTTTGAGCTGCTCTGATTTTTAATGGCTCTTTTTTATTTATGACTCATGCATTTTGTGCTGCTTTGATTCTGAAGAACTTTAAGAATACCTTTAACTTGCTTTCAATGGTAAACTTTTTTTAATTCTCATTCCACTTGTACTTTATAATATATACTAGTTTATACCACTTTTTCCTGGAGGTTTTTGGTTTGTTTTTCCCACATGTTGAACCAAGGGAAAGAACACAAAATTTCAGAAAAGCTGTGGAACTTCCTGTGGGCACATAGATCACCATTTTTGAAAAACAATGCTATGATCAATTTTAATCTCAAATTCATTACATAGGGAAATGCAGAAGACGTATTACCAAATAGCAACCAAAGGGCAAGAAAAATTAATAAATTTCTGATAGCAACAAGTAACCATTATTTTACACTGAAATCATTACATTTTGTAGTGAGTGGCTGATGGTTAAATTCTACATGTAAAAGGACAAACCATGTGCAGCTTGGTATGCACTTGCACAGTTTCCTCTACTGCCAATAATTTTTGATTGCATAGTCAAATGTCAGCAAAGTGGCAAGTAAATAAGTAAAAAGGATCCACATGTTTAGCAAATAATGTTAAGATTTTGAGGTTTTATTGATTTCCAGTGCTCTTTGTTCCTCAACTAATCAAAACCCCTTTTGGAAAAGAAACACAGGTAAATTCACTCAGGTTTGAAGTGAATATGATAATCCACACTGTGATTATCTTCCAAATTATCTAGAGACTTGGATTAGCAAACACTGAATGTATGTTGTTTAAATCAAGTATCTTAGATCTTTCACATACACGCCACCAGAACAGGAGGTCAGCCTCCCGGTGTGTCATTCTTGCTGTTCAGTATGCTGAAAAATACCAAGGAAACAGAGATTCGAGAGGCCAAACCTCCTGTTGATGTACATATCAGACATTAAGATGAAATCTGTTCGATATATTTTCAGCTCTTCTACAGAGCTCGGTGCCTGACCTCAGTCAAATGTCATAGGAATGTTTCATCTCTCAAGATTTTCCTTCTGTAAAATAGTTGAGGCAAGTTCTGAAGTTTCAACAAAGGGAATACAGAAAACTGACTGAAATACAATACCATAAACATCTTCTGAGAAGTGCAAAGGCACAGGACAGGTAAGATCCCTCTGAAAGTTCCCCAACCAAAAGTGTGAAATATAAATACTTGCAAGAAACTGCCTTTTTTATGGTACCAGCTCAGAGGGGACAGAAGACACAGAGAACATATGCTGCACTACAGGAATCTGCTGCTCTGAACTACTCCAGCTGCCATTAGATCTTCCAGCACTGCTTAATTTTTTTAAATTTTATTTTCATTCAAAAGAATATCTCTAATGCGTTGCTACCTCTGAGCTACTCTGAATTTCTGAACCAAGAGTAGTGCCGTGGCAAGTGCCACTTGACAGTATTGGCTGACTCATTGCAGCCTGGACCCTTAGGCTTCTGTCAGGTAGTTTATTTTTCACAACAGAATGATTTCTGTCTGTCCTATTTAAATGCTTCCATTTTATGTCTGTAAAGCACCATGCCTTGAAACTAGTTCATTAACTTTATGTGCAGCAGTCACACAGATGTTATAACAGCACCTGTGACGAATGCCCAAAACATGGTTGAGAAAATGATATTAATTTTCAGTTTAAGTGTTATTCCTGTTAACAAGACAAATCAGATTATCAAATAATTAGTGCCTGTCTCTTATATATCACAGCTGAGATTTAAGTTTGCAATCAAAACTTAAACCTTTGTAACAATTATCAAGCACACTAACTGAAAACACAACATGCAGACATGTATATATGTATATATATATATATGCATATAAAATGTTAGTTTCAAACAGCAATTCTAAAAATGGTATTACTTAGGTTCCTTAGGAATTTAACAGTGCCACTGTCTTTTTGATTTTTTTTTAATTTTTTTTCTTTTTTTTGGCTTTTTTTTTTTTTTTTGGCTTTGCGGGGAGCTACTTATTGAAAGCAACTGCCAGGGATTCAGTATTTTTTTTTAAAACTTTCAAGACAAATATTAGCTCATAAGATTCTCTGGAGATACTAATTTCTGAAAATGCTGACCATGGCTGATAAAGCAGAGTAGTGCTCAAAGCAGTAATACACTGTAGCATAATGTAGGCTTTCATAAAAATGTGGATGGAGGCTCATGAACTATTTGAGAAGAAAACAAAAAAGCTTTAACAGTTACATAAAAACTTTACTTTGTCGACTATTGATACATAAACATGTTTGGAATATTTTGTCAAATGTGTTTGAATGTTTGTTCATAAAAATATGAGAATGAAATCAGTTTTCCATGGACAGAGTAGATTTGTAGAGTTCAGGAATAAATTACACCATGCCATAATCACTCCTCTTAGTCCTGTCTGTTTCAGGTGAAAGTTCTTACAGGTCCTTTTTCCTACCTAATTTTTAACTTGATATTTCTACTATCCACGTCTTGCCATTCAGTGCGGATACTTTAGCTTCTTTCACCTGCATCACCCTACCACAGATCATACTTCTATCTGTGACTCTCCATTTCTCTTTTACAGATTCCTATTATATCAAGCCAGTTGCTTTCCCAGCCTCTTCATCCTGCTAATAACCTTTCTTTTCCTCTCAAAGATACTATCTTTTTAATTCTTCTCTCTAGAATTCCTTCCTATGTCTCCTGAATTTATGCTTCTGGACAAAAAAGAAATTGATTAGTTAAGGTCAAAGTTTTTTAAATCAAAGAACTTTAATGTGTATCTAAATGCATATTTTAAAAACTATGTGCACTAGGCAGATTTAAGTGAGTTATAAATCTGTATGTGTTCCAGTGAAATCATTCTATTTTTTCAGTTAATTTCTCTTCAATATTCTCAGAAGCAGTAATGCTTCAAAAGAAAACTCCATATATATATCATAGCTTTATTGGAGGGGGAGGGGGAAATTTTACCTATTAAGTGGGGTGTAATTTTTAGATGAATCAAAATGCTTGTAAGGCTGATGCATCAGAACTGAATAGAGAGCACAATTACAGATGTGATGTAAAGCCACATCTAAAAAGATCATATAAGATCATACTTCAGAATATTGCACGAATTGAGCATAGTCTGAAGACAGTTGAAGTTAATTTATAAATTCTATTGCAGCTAAATCACTCCAATTTTAACTTTTTCAAAATCTTCCTTGCATCATCCCCACTCAAAAGATGTTTGCCACAGATCTTAGTGACTACTCACTTCTTGATGAATATGAAAAATGAATAGAGGGGATGGGCAATGTTGTGGGTTTGAATCCTGATCTTTTCCTAAGAAAGTTTGTCGTTCATTTACAGGTGTATGGGGTGAGTCTAAACGTTACCAGGCAGTTGTCCAGTTCAGCACCTTGTCTCCATCGCTGCTTCAGAGGAACATGTAGAAACTTCACTGACAATTATTATGCAATAAACTTTCCTAGGAAAAAAAAAATTGTTAGTAGTCTACTGCTTTTTAATTCTGTTAAAGACATAAGGAAAATAATGATAGAAAATTTTGTGTGGCTTCCTGCAGTGAGTTGTGTTACACAGATTACTTCTCTACAAAATGGCTGTTCAGCAATACCAACTGATGCTGAACACTATTTTCTTTTTAATATAATCCTATGTCTCAGATGACAAATTATTCTTAATGTGTGAACTTTTTGAAAGCTGGACTTGTTGAAATAAGAATATTTTTCTCCTCTCAGCATGCTGGACATCTGCAATGTAAGGTGGAAATTAGATGTGGCTTTAAAAACAATTCTGTATCTACAAGATTCTCAAAAGAAGAAATATATAGCAAGTACCTTGATGACAGGTATTGTGAACAACAGGAGGTCTTTGAAAGAAAATATTATCTGAAAAAAGGTAAAACTTTTAAAAAGGCAGCCTAAATTTGAAATGCAGGTGAGATGCAATAGGTTGTTTTCCTAATAAATAAGAGGGGTCTTTTTTGAACAGTCTATTAGAGTGTTACAAACTTTTTCTCTCAATAGATTTTTAAATGAATAGATTCCTAAACAATCTTTGTGACTCACTCTGGGAAAAAATAACACATATGAAGGTCAATGGCAAAGTTCCTCACTTTAATAGGTTAAGAATTAAATTCATTCAGAGCTGACATTTCTCTGACAGTGTACTCTGTCTTGAAATATTTTTATGAAGTAAGGCTAAGGTATAATTACAAAGTTTTAGTATATGAAAAAGCACAAATCCTAATACACCTTCAAAATCTTGAACATCCTAATCATTAAATATAAGAATTTTTTTTCTAACACAATTTCATTACAATTGCTAAACCTTATAATTATCTGCATTGTCTACTAGCACCTTAAGAAATATCTTTTTCCACCTAAATTTCCAGATCTTCAACCTATCTTCAAGAAATTGCACTGTATACTGTAGTCTAAGAATAAGTTGCATCATAATCAATTAAAAATATGCCCCTGCTGCAATGGTACACCAAAACTTTATATGTGGTTATAGTACAATAAAAAGGTTCTATTTTAGCTATTACTGAATGCAAATATTTTTCTACAACTTTCCAGTGTTCATAATAATCATGCTATGTGAGAATAGCGGTACATCATGCTATTTTCTGAAAACCTTTGAAAGTCTTAGATGGTCAATCAGAGAAAAATATTATCAATCTTTCAGCATTTTTTTTTTATTAAAGCAAAAATCTCTGACTTAGAACATGCTAAGTAGCCATCCAGAATTTATAGGAAAAAAAATAATTTTCTTAAATGCTATTTTCTATGATTTTTTTTTTCCTAAGCATGTTTTCAGAGCTTGTTTTCTCTGGATATTCCCAAGAGAAGCAAACCCCTTTCTATCACTATGAAACTGATTCAGCTACAAATCCAGAAACTGATTCCTTTGATATTTTACCTTTTTTTTCCTAACCTTATAGAAAATGGAAATCCGCTACCCCATTTGGTACCTGGATATTCCTTTCTATGTAGTGATGAAGCCTTGTCATGATCAAGATGAGTAATGGTCCATACTTAAAAAATCACAACTGACCTCTCAACCATACTGTCAAAGACCATGCAAAGATGAAATTTCAAGTGGCATTCATCTGCTGTGTATTTGCACTCCAACTGATGCAGGTATCATGACAGATACATTTTTTCAGCTCTGACTTATATTTCAGTTCAGCTCTGAAGTACACAACTGCCCTAATTTAAAAAGCATACATAAATTTTTCCTCATAAGCTGAAAAATGTGGAAGGGTGGATAAGAGTATCAGCCTGACATCTATTTATACTGAAATTAAAGTATTGAAGTTCACCATTTTTGAAGTGAAACATTAATCCATCCATTTCCTCACCCAATATTTTTTAACCTATATAGGAAGAATTTAAAGAGTGAGCTGTTACTAAGATCATGAAATATGTTACTATGATCAAATAGCATGAGAGAATACTCTTTTTTGTGTAATTTTCTGACTGCAATCTCTTTTTAGCTCTTGTTGGGATGATAAGGTGCTGCTGCTTTTGCTGGTTCTGCAATTGAGAATTGCTATTACCATCTGAGTTGTGTTTCTGGGAACTACGTTTAATCCAAGTCAATTTTCCACTGGTTGGAAAACTTTACTCCACAGAGAGTGTCCATCCCTTCAAACAGACTGGAGTTATGTAACAGACATGCAGATGTGGCACTTGGGGACATGGTTTATTTTTGGGCTTGGAAGTGCTGGTGTAGTGGCCGGGCCCAGTGATCTTAGAGGCCTTTTTCAACCTAGATGACTCTATGTGATTCTGTAAGGATGAGTATGCAGAAGAAATAAATCTATGCTTCACTTTCTGTAGCTGAGGTTTGATACCATTCTTTTTCCACTCATTTGAAGGATGGGGCCAACAGGAGCTCAGTGTATACTGCAGTGTATACTGCAGTGTATACTGCTGGATACAACACACTCTGGTTGTTGGCACGTCTCCTGTCTTCAGCCCTAACATCTCGCAGAGTCCTGGCCGCACTAAGCCAGATGGCTGCAAGATGGAGAAGCCTGCAGGACTTGCCCCACGCCAGTATACTGAAAAAGAGTTGCATCCTTTAAGAACTTGTGCAAGGTGCTGCTTCAGTTTTCCCTTCAGGAATCGGTTCCCTGGCAGTGCTGAGCCCAGCCAGGCTCCACTCTCACATCCACCCACAGCTCACAGCACGCACCATGCCCAGCTCAGCACAGACATCTCAATCAGTGTAATAGCTGAGCTGTCTGGTAAAAAAACCCAAACCAATGGACAAAAAACCAAACCCCAAACAATAACAACAGAAAACCCAATCAATAAATAAATCTGCTTTACCTCCAACTTTTCTCTCCTTGCTTGGAAAGCATAATAGAGTACTACTTTGTCTCTTCTCTCCAGGCTTCTGACAGACCACATGCTTTTGTTTTCACACCTACTGTTTACCTTTTAAAACACTCGTCCCAGTGTCATGCTGTTTTCTGAATTTAGTCTTTTATCTCAGGGTATGTACTCTACAGAGGCCAGGAGCTTAGAAAAAGCCATGAATTCTTTTCCTAACTGGAAGTGTCAAAGCTGCTGTACATACATCTTTTCACATATAATTTTGTAGTCGGGATTCAGCCCTGACTGCTTTCTCAACTCAAAATATTAGCACTGGGACTGATGAACTGCACAAACATATGCTGAGTTTGATGGAATATTCACACTTTTTAGATTCTACTTGCCAAAATAAAAGGCTCAGGGACAAGAAAACAGCCTTTTCTTATAAAATTATTCAGATGATTAAAAAAACATTTATCAACAACAAAGGTACAGCCGCCAATTTCTAGACCCTGGCCACATTTCTGATCTTGGTCAAAGTGACTGTAGCAGTTTAGCACTGAGGTGAGATCCAGTACAGCCTAGTCAATGTGAAGAACCCCAGATAGTAACCTTTATCCACAGTAATGTAGGAGGAGGTTTTTGATGATTGTGGGCACATTACCACCACAAGTGTGGCAAATGCAGAAGGTTCTGCAAAAGGATCATGAGACAAACACCTTCCACAGAAGATGTCAGTCCCAAATTCCTTCTTGCTTCAAGAAGAGCTACACTAGAGAAATCCTACTCTTCCACTCAGTTCCTGCATAGGCTCCCCGCAATAGGCTTGGTCCCAGTAGATGAACTCCACTTTCTTGTAAAAGTTTCTGCTCCTTCCTGCTTCCAAGCACACAGGATATTACACAAGTTCAGAATCTTTTACTCTGAAAGTGGATGATGCTGACGGCTTTTCTTGGAGTATATTTGGGGTGAGGCACAAAAGGGATTTGTGCTTCCTGAGCAATAGCTGGAAGCAGAAAAGTGCATATAGAGTGCAGAAGACTACTCTCTTATCTGCCTTTAACTCAGCTCCTTGCATTGCAAGGCCAAAGCTCACAGTCTGTGTATGAAGAGGTTTGCATTGCACTCTTTATCTTGCTTTTTGGGTCCCAGTGAATAATAAAATTGTTTAGGCTGGAAAAAAAGTTGAGATCACTAAGTTCAACTAATAACCCAGCACTTCCAAGTACACCACTAAACATTTATTTTTAATGTATGTATAATGTGAGTGTCTGATAGCTTCTTGTTCAGAAAAAAATGATTGTGTGAGAGTCTGATGCTATGTCAAATACTATACTTAAGGCAAAAGAGTTGATGTTGTGTTACCATTACCTAGCAGAATCATTTATTGGGGGTACATCTACTTGCTGAAGAGCAGCTGCTTGCATTTTGCCAGTGCAGCACTGACAATGTTGTTTCCTTTCTAAAGACTTGTCTCTCGCCATTCTGAGTAGTTTGTATTTGTAATTGTGAAGATTTTCTGTATTTGCTAGGTTTTTCTCAGTCTCCAGCTCAGCAGATAATTCTGGTGTCTCTCCAGAGAGCCACAGAATAAAGTCCTGGGTGAGCTTGGGACACCTGGACATCACCTGGTCCCTCTCACTGCTCAGAGGACAGCGTAGATCATATGCCCAAGGGTACTGGATGGCTGGTTTGGCATTCTCCTGAAATGAAGAGTCCAACATTCAGACTCACTGATGGGTGAGAAAGTCTCATCACAAAGAATAGGTCAGAACTTTTCTCTTACAGTTTTCTCAAAATTTTGCAGAAATGTCCTGTGCAGGAAGTCTGAATAACTATTGGAGTTACATCCTTTTAGACAACTACTCACTTATTCTGCACATGAGGAGAGGAAATAATTCTAAATATATTTATATACATATATCAGACATTTTACCTGTACTCATGTATATATATTATACTTATTGACATGGAAAGTTGCTTTGAATTGCCCTTTGATTTACAGGGTTTTTTATTGCAATTCTCTTAAAGCACCTATCAGAAGTAGTCAGTTAGAATAAATAACAAGAAAACAAGCTACCAGAGAGCACAGCAGTGAGAACATAAATTGTAATATTAGCTTTCAATAATGTTTAAATTTGTTATAGCTTTTTCTGATTATCAAAATAAGTACCAGTTAAAAGCTCAAATTCTAGTGATAAATAATTGTACATGAACCAATACAGATGTCCTTTAGGAAAACAAAAAAATCAAGCATACAACAACTGTATGAGTAACTAGGGGAAAGAAACAAGATTGGAAAACACATAAACTATATACAAGTTGCTAAATATGTGTATTTTTCATTGTATAAAGAACTTGAAAATCTGATTTTTAAAATTAATAACAAAAGCTTTCTTACCAATAGTTCTTACTTTATGTATACTACATGTATTCTGTGTAATATATGTTCAAAATTATATGTGCATGTGATATTTATGTTCAAAGGAATAGTATACACCTTATATATATGCTACGGATATGATATAGCATATCTGTTTGTACAAGCACATATATTTTCTGTGCTCATGTTTAAGTATAAGAGTCCTATAAAGTACAAATTTTTACTTTAAAAAATTAAAAAATAGTCATATGATTAGCAAAATCGAAGAAATTGTCATTCATTTTTGTTGCTAAACCTTTGAGAGAAATTTATTTCTGTTAATTGGTATTACCTGTAAAATTGAAATGCAAGAGTCTTCCCAGTCTATCAGATAATTATTATTACAGAAATTTATAAAGTAATCTTATATCCACATAGGACTGGAGAGACAGATATTGTCCTGAATATAAAATACATTTATATTTTAAAATATTTTGAGACTAGGACACCTGCAACACAGACAAAAAAAACAATTAAAAAAAGAAGTTTAAATTCCAGTAGCTAATTCTCTTACCTTCATAAGAAGATTAAGGGAAAGATACCAGGTTTCCAAGAAATGAAGGCAAAGAATCATTTAACAGGAGGTACATATGGTAATAATATAGTCATAAAACATTAAACCAATTATTTAGGATTACAAGACAATGGCCAGGGAGAGAGAACATGCAATTGCACATATTGTGAAACGCAACAGTTTCACAATATGTGCAATTTTACTGAGCCATTAATAATATTTACCTCCTCTATTTTTTTGTCTTCAGCCACATTTTTCATGATTACTATCACTTCTTCACTTTACAGAGACAATACGGATGCAACAAGTGAGAATCAGTGGAACAGAAACGTTTTTAATATTAATTGGTCAAAAATTAAATATGTAAATCCCCATGACTTCTGTTCCTTCAAGGATAAGGCAGAACATAAGTTACCTGTTTTCCAATTTTATATGCCAGTAAGCTACTATTTTGCTTCAGTTAATTTATGATTTGTTCCTTGATTATGAACCTTTGAGAAAGGCTAGGAATTGATGTGAAACAAATGGATTAGCCTGGTAAGAAAGATGCATTCTGCTTTGAAGAAGAAAAAGCCAGAAGGTTAGAAACGAAAAAGCCAGAAAGTTAGAAACAAAAAAAGCTGTGTTGAGCAAGCTCTACAATAATTTGACATTCCAGGATAGGCATCTGGGTACCATGTGTAGAATAAACCTACTGCTCAAATATATCATACCCAACACTTCCCACTCTCCCTTGCCTGCTGTTTGGCTTTGACATAGGTGATAAAACCTACTACACTCGTGACTGTGCCACTGCTGCAGACTTAATTGTGGGATTTCCCCTCAGCCCCTGGTTTGTCACCATTTTCCACATTGCATTCTTAGACTTATCCAAAAGCTTGGAGTTAGGAAGCTAACTCGTGAGGTTTATTAGACACCTTTCTCCCTTCCTTCTCTCCTCCCTCTATCTCACCACCCTCTTCCCCACACACACTCCCACACCTGAGTAGGAATGATCCCTTTATAATGGGATGAACTTCTAGCTCCCATATGTAAAATCAGTGGCTTGGTATTTCCTTTGCTAGATGGTCGTAGATGTGCAACTCTCTTTCATTTTCTTCAGTTTCTTTACCCCTTTACTATCTTTTAGCTGACGCTTCTGAGCATCCTGTGGTATCCTTCTCCAGACATTTCTGTTGTCAAGAGCAGGACTGGCTCTCTGCTTACAAGCCAGTACTTTCCCAATGAGCCTGCAAGTGGCTGATGCCCATTGCAGTGCTGTTACCAGTGCACTGTGTAAGTGCCATTCATCTCTGGCATGTCTGGTCACCCTAAACTGGGAACTGCAAGGGTAGTTCTGCTAGGAAACTCTTAAATCCCTGCAAAACTTTCAAAGATTTTACTGGAAATGTTCAGTTTCTTGAGTCTGCTCACACAGCAACGGTGTGCTCAAAATAAAGCCATTAACTGAACTGCAAACAATTTAATTCAAAGAAGTTACCTTGAAGAAGACTTGCTCTTATTTTGTGGTACTTCAGGATTTAATCAACAATACTTTCTGACTAAGTAAAATCAGCAGAAATAAACCCATCAGGGTTAGCTGCTGTGAAAAAAACTATTAACCTATGCTTAAATGCACACTGATTTAGGTCTCAAAGTGGTACACAGGAGTTACAAGTGATTACTATGGATAATAAAGAGTGGAAGTTTAGCAGTCATTCTCTATATTTAGAACAAATATTTTCTGTTTTAAGTTAATTCAGCAGTTGTGGAAGCAGACACCGAGGTTTTAGTGGCATTAAAATGATTGAAACTATCTATGAAATCAACATTTCTTTTATTTTGTAGTCAGAAAGAAAATTCTAAGGAACTGAATTATGACATTCCAAAAACATATTTGATTTGCTTTTGGATGTGTCAGTTTTGGGTGCTGTAATTTTTTGCCAGTATTTGTGATTAAATTATTCCAAATCTTAGAGACATTAACAGCTAAGATATATTTCTCTGAACATGTTACACATGAGCAATCCACACAAAAATTGGTGCCATTAACTAACCTGTTCAGTGTTTCTCTTTTACTTTGTACTTGTTGGGGTTTTTTGGTTTTTTTTAATGAATCTGTGTCAACAGTTCTTGTCTCTTAAGCCCTTCATTGTTATTTTCAGTTTGTGCTTTCACAAGTACTAGGAAAAAGAGAATGTCAAGTCTTTCTTTATCTGCAGGTTTTACTATGCCAATTATTTAAGTTGCTAAATTAAGTGTTAAATAAACTTGCATCGTTAATTCTTGGGAGAAGCAAATTTGTCAAATGATAATGGTTATGTTTGGGTAGCTCATCTGGAAGGCCATTGAATGTCTTGGAAAGAGCATGCCTGTTGTCATTTCAGTGGAAAAAAATGCTAATAGGAAATAGTTACCCTATACAGACAAAGAGAGTTGATGAGATTTTACAAAAGTAATGCTTTGCTCACTAGTACAAACAGGAGAGCCTTTTGTTGACAAAGTTTGTCCTAGAGTACCCAAACCAGAGCTACAAATTGCTTAACAGGAAATCATAGACACTGAGAAATCCTTATCTGTGTAGTAATTTATTAAGCATTTACTTATGACCTTGGCTCAAGCAATACAGACTTCTTTGGACAAAAGTTTAAATTTACTGAAAGCAGATCATCAAACTAGAGTGATTATCCCAATTGAATGCTGTCATAGATGCTATTCCCCAAATTTAATGTTTATGACAGTGCCTAATGATGCAGGTTATATTTTATTACCAGCAGTTTTCAGTTATTACCTTCAGGACCCCATGTACAGATGTCATATACTGTCATTGTTACTTCCTTTGTTCCATTGAAATAGTGTTGTTCTTTCTTCCAGGCAGATTTTGATGAATTGTGAAGAACTTTTATCCAAAAGAGATTAAATAAAAGGACTGGTATTTCTAAGGTGATTGTGATACATCCAGGACTCAGAATCCTGTTTACAGGAGTGAAAAGAAAATTTCTTCCTGGATAAGAGTAGGTTTAAGAAACAAGATGATTAAATGTGTTGCCAGGCATTATTGCACTGAGGAGAAAATCAGAAAACACTCAGATTTCTTTGAAGCAATTAGCCTGTCAAACGATCAAACTTTTTTGAGGAAATTCCAATGTCTTCCAAGTCTAGGGGAGATAGAAATACCAGAAGATCTTCACACAATTTTTGTTTTCAGTTTATGTTAAAAATAAAAAAGAATTGCTCATTTTTTATGATTTCATAAAAAACCCACTCCATTTTAGTAGTCTGAGCTTTTCCCCCTTAGTCTCTTAGTATACAGATGAACATATCTATAAATATTTTCTCATTAGTGACAATTAGACCTGAGAGTCTCTTGCATGACAGACATATTTTCTTGTAGGCAAAAAGGGTGGTTTGACTAATTTAATCATCATGTCTTATGACAGTGCTACAGTACCTGAGTACTCATATGAGTAACTGTCTGTCCAGAATGCAGACAACCAAAAAGAATGGTTTAACCTCCCTCCTGAATTTTAGAGGGTGATTAACTCAGGTGATTTACAAGTGGAACAGTATTGCACCATCCCTCCAGATTTCAAAGAGAATATGTATTTCATTATGCAATTCAATTTTTTTAATATGTACATCAGTATTTTAAAATGGATGCCTTTAGAGGAACAATTCAGAAGTTTGTTTTTAACTTTCATGCTAATATGCTGTCCCAAGGGTAGGATATACACTGTAGGATTTTTAGCATGATACTAATATGAGAGGGTAACTCAAAAGTTTGGACTTCAGACTGTGATTCAATAAAGCTCTAAAAATATCTCAGAGCATATTTCACTAAATCATATTCATATTCAGTTATGCCTGTTAGTCCCAGTCCTCTGTTAGATATGAATGAATATCTTTTGATGGAAAAAAAAAATCTCTAAAGATAAAAAGATATTATAGGATTTCTTTTGGAAAATAAAATTAATTCTGACAGCTAGGTCCTAAACCAGGAATGAGAAAAAAAGAATTATATTTAAAACACTGAGCTCTTATATTTGGCATTGCTCCTCCGACACACAGGCCCTTGAGATGAATTGTCTACTGTAAAATACCACAGTGGGTATTTTTTTCTTTTGATCCTTAAATTACTGGATTACTGGATTGTAACTGACCAGGTATTTTGGATTTTTTATGTATTTAGATAGCTCCATATATTATTCTGCTGTTATTTTTTTGTATATAAATATAATACAGTATTTCTTCTATTACTATTCTGGGAGGGGGTTAAAAAATTTATTTATTCCAATTATAAATAGTCTCTTTAGAAATTCTTTTTTAAATACTTGTTCTTTAAAATTAATAAAATCTACTTGCTTTGATTAACAGCTCAAACCTATGGATTATCACCAGGAACCAAATTTTCATAACTTGAAACATGAGTCACCAAATCATGTCCCATTCATGTGGAGTCCAAATTATTCTGTCAAACATTCAAATTTGAAATAATTCCTAGGCATTCTCTCAGTCTTTTTAATTTTTTAGTTATTGAGTAATACTACATAAATTATTAATACAGTAATTTTTCTACAAAAATTCAGGAAAAGTGCATACCAGGGTAGATAAAAAGAGTAACTGGGTTTAGGATTGTCAATGACAATGGAAATCTTCTCCTTGCATAAAACACTGATTGAAATTATGTGCAACATAGTCAGGTAAATGTCATGATCCAGAATCACCCTGGATGTGAAAGATTCCTTAATCTTTGGAAAGCCTCATTTTCTTCAAAGTAATTCTGCCTTACTGTAGGACAAACATTTCATTTTGTCAAATTTATCTCTGGAATGAAGAAGAGTACGGAAAGAAAGAGTGGAATATATTTTGTGTCCTTCACTGAATGCAGCTCCATTGAACCTAGTGAAAGAGCACAACATTATTTGGAATGGCATGATATATTAATAAGCTTATTAGGAAGCTCAGATTATGCCATTATTAATAATTAGTTTTTTAAATTAATGTGGAGCTTTTCTGCTGTATAAAGAGATTCTGCTGTATAAACAGATTTGTCTTGCAACTCTTTGCTTCTACCTGGGAAAGGAGTGTAGCAATCTCCTGGGGTTTTCTTTGGATTTAAAGAAAGCCCTAAGGTTTCCTTTGAAGGGGGATTCCTGGAGCCTGGCTGGTATTAGTGAATTTCAGAGTGCAGGGTTTAAACTTACAGAGACAATCTTGTAAGAAGGGGAGCTGTTAAATCTCATCCTTTCCCTGCATAGATCATAGTCCAATAGATGAGTAATTGAACGTTTTTACTATAGATTTTTCATATATTGCAACTGTATTAAGTCTGGCAGGTTTAGTTTTCCAGTGCTATCTATAAAGCATTTCTTTCATTACCATGTGTTTAAGTTCTGTATTTTAATTCTATTAGCTTTTATTCTATTTTATTCTTATTGACTTAAGGATCCCTCTAAGACATGAGTTAAAAATACTGGTGTATTTCTCCAGATGGTTATCTGTACCTCCACTGAATCCAAGCAGTGAAATATTATCTATAGTTCTCTGAGAGTTAATAAAGGACAGATTCTGACAATGTTTAATTGTCTCATAAAAATATTATACCTTGCATATTTGGAATACTGATGTGTGCAGAACTTCCTACAGTCTTAAAGAAGTGTGGAACAACATCCATAGTCTTTTCACTGTCTGAAATATCTGTAGATATTTCTCTGTCTTATCAGAGTGCATCTGTAATTCACACTTTTCCAGAAATAACCCAATGTGCCTTCCATAGAGCAGTAAATATTTACTCTTATCTTTAGGCCCTGTGTTGCACTGGTTGAGCTGGAAAGGTTGACTCATGGAGGAACAAATATAGTGAGGGAACAGAAGGAAATTATGCGGTCAATATACTCACAAGAGCTTCAAAAAGAGAGTAGGTAACAAAGTTATGAAGTTTGAAGGGAAGAAAAATCAACCTTGAGACAGTCCAAACTAAAACTCTCTGGAGAACTGCATCAGGATCTTATAATGCTGAATAAATTTGCAAATAGAAATTCATACCCACATGAGAAAAATAAAACATGGGAACATAGACAACACCATACACAGACTATTATGGTTCAGAAGTAGCTGCCACTGCTTAAGAAAGAGATTGTAATCATTGCAGTTATCCTCTCACTCTTCACAGAATGCTCAAATAGTTACAGAGAAAATGACAGAAAGAATGGTATCCCACCAAGTAATTCCATTGCTAACACAACTTGTGTACTGCTTGCACTTCTTGATCTATTTTTCCCTTTGACCAGGGCTACAGAGAAGATAACAACAGGGGTAAGAAGTTCTTTCTGCAGAAGACAAGAAACCAACTGCAGTGCTTCTCTTTAAAAAGCTGAAAACAGATGGCTGTAATAAAATCATGAATATAGAGAAAGTGTGTAAGGAATGATTTTTCATTTTCTGCTTAAAGCTACTGCAGTCATACCAAAAGGATGACTGAGTTATACTCCTGCTTTCTTAAATGCTGGTAACAGCACCATGTGCTATTTAGACCTTTGATGTGAGAATCAAAATACTTTTCATTGTCTGCAATCTGTAAGGTTAAACCTGCTCCAGCATGGACTCCATGAGCCGTGTTCTTTCAGGGAATATCCACCCACACAGTGGGATTCTCCAGGCACTGCAGTGTGGATAACCAGTCCACCATGGGGCCCCTTCAGGAGCTGCAGGACACCACCTCCTCCACCAGAGACTGCAGGGACGTCTCTACTGAGGCACCCAGAGCACCTCCTCTCATTCTTACTGCTTTCCCCTCAGGTCTCAAAGAGCCATTTATCACGCTTTTTCTCCCACCCCTCACTGTCTCCCACCACTGATACTACTCCTGCAGCACTCCTCTGCTACCAAAACCTTGACACCTGCACTCAATACAATTATTTACTTTCCAAGTACCTGAGGTCAGAAGTGTTTAAAAACATACTTTACATCCTTTGCATTGGATTATGTGACTGAAAAGTTAATCTCTCACAAGTTTCAAATAATGTAAGTCAGTATAGAAATTTCCTAGCTTGCTTTTTGCAAGCCATAAATAATTCATGCCCCCTAAAAAATACTATGTATTGTTGTACAGTTCTCTCCTTCCTTTTGCTGTACCTGCCTTCTTTGGCTGTGTTTTTTGTTTTGGTTGTTTGGTTGGGGTTTTTTTGTAATTTTGTTAGCACAAAACTTCTAGCTTTCTGGCAACATGGAACACTCTTTTCAAACACTCCCATCAGTATGATAAAGTCAAATCTCATGTTTTATTGAGCAATTATGTAATGGAGTAATAATGGTGCTGAATTAAATAGCTAAAGATACTCAGATATCATTTTTCAAGCTTTCCCCTCAGTATTGATGACATTATATTTTTTTTACCTGACACTGTAAAATGCATTAAATCTTTCCAACTTTTTAAATTTTAAAAATACCAGAGTGCTGGCTTATGCTGAATTCATGATGCTTTTTCTACAGGCTTCTCTTAAGCCACAATTTTCTTTTATGAAAATGGCACTCAATTTTCTCTGAACTTAAAAAAATATAAAAAGGTATATTCATGCAGAAGATTTCATTGGCCCTTCTTCTCTTCATTTTTTTCTTCATTCTTTCAGAGCAGATATGCTTGAAGACTCTCTAAATACTCAACGACTAGTCACAAGTCAGAAGAAAATCTAAGCCCTTTCACTAATTATAAATGTCAGTGATATGAAGATCACAGCGGTCTGTAATTCATATAAAGTCTCTGATTATTTCAAAGTTGTAAGCCAATTAATACACTCAGATTATTAATGAATAATGCATTAGAAAAAAAGAGAAAACATTGCTGTCTTTGAAGAGCTTGCTTGCTGCAGTCAGAGATATTTTTTAAAGATCACTCAGTGTACATCAATAATCTTTTAGATCAAATACCACCATCAGTTACATGAAGCTCTCCAGTAACAACCATAGCTAGTAAATTACAATAGTGAACAGCCTGATCAAGATCTGTTTGATGGAAAGTCAACATATTCTTGATGTTGTGCAACACTGAATTAAAGAAAAACCCTAGCTGAAAATATAAATTTGGACTCCAATAATGATATAAATCAGAGGAGTTTTTAAATTGTGCCTTTTGCGTTTTCCTTCTCAGAGTCTTAGGTGGCTCTTGGAGGATCAGGAACAGCCCGGTGCAGAGTTTTTCTTGCATCTTGCTAGTAGTAAGTGAGCCTTTTATTTATCTAATCCCAGGAAAGAGCAACATAAAAAATACATGCTGTGATTTCTTGTTTTAGCATAGTGTGTAGCACGTCCCCTTTGTTTTTTCAAGTTTCCTTTATTGACAGTTTTAATTTCAGCACATTTCCTGCTCAAATTAAAGTAATATTTTATATTCACTATGTGCTAGAACTGAGACGATTTAGAGGCGCAAAAGAAACATCAGATAAATGAAAAGAAGATTAACTTAGAAACTTGTATTAACTCTACATGGCAAGAAAGTAACATGCACAGAAGCTATCTAGAAAGGACACAGATTTTCTGTCTGAAAAGAACGTACAATAACAGCTTTTATCCATCTCACAGATGCCAACACTTGTTACATAGGAAGGACTGGCTTTTTCCTATGCGACCAGGTTTGATTTCTCCAACTTCTCCTTCAAGAGATAACAATGAATAGTTGTTTCTTTTTCACTGCTCTGACTTTTGTGTCTCTTCAATAATTTCGGGAAGAAAAAGTTTTGAGACTCCTATACCTGTTTCATCTTCAAGTTCCTGAAAGTTCTACTGTTTTCTGTTACTTATAAAGAAGTTTAACAAAGATGCTGCTATAAACTGTGTAACTACAAGCACCAATCCTCTCTAACTTTTATTTTAACTCAGACAGAGTTTCTGTATCAGGAAAATTCCCAATGCTTGAGTTTTTTCTAAGACTTTTTTGTTGATTCAGTTATATCATAGGTATGTGTTTATTCATTTAGCATATGGAGTCTCCCACTGGAGCTGGAACATCCAAACTTTTCTGACTCAGCATCTTCTTCTCAAAGATGAAGTTTGAAAACACAGAGTAATGCAATCTGGAAGGGACTTTCAGGTCATATATGCTTCAACCTAATGCTCATTAAATCACAGAGTAAGACTGAAAACTAAATAGTTGTGGGGAAGCCATACAAAGAATGGCTGAGGTCACCTGACTTGTCCAGCCTGGAGAAGAGGAGACTGAAGGAAGATGCCATAGCAGGCTACGGCTTCCTCACAAGAAATGACGGAGCAAGTACTTCTCTTTCTAGTGACCAGTGACAGAATGTAAGTCTGAGGTTGTGCCAGGGAAGGATGAGGTTGGAAATTAGAGGGTGGTTGAGCACTGGACCAGGCTCCTGAGGGAAGTAGTCACAGCACAAAACCTGACAGAGTTCAAGAAGCATTTGGACAATACTCTCAGGCACACGGTGGGACTCTTGGGGTGTCTTGAACAGGGTGAGGAGTTGGAGAGTCCCTTCATCAGGATATTCTATAGTTAAACTTCTTGTATTCTGAGGACTGTCTGAGCTAAATCCTGTGGTTTGGGTTTCAGTGTCTTCAAATTTCTCTTCAAATTTTGCTGTACCCATTCCAGGAGAATTCAAAAGTTGAAGTTCTTTAATTTCTTTTCTTCAACATCATCTAAACTGCTACTGTGTTTAGTGGCAATCTTTTTAAGGGCAGTTGTTTACTGCTTGTTATAGAAAACCAAAGGATGTTCAAAAATTGCTGTATTTTGGGAAGTATCTCAGGTACCTAGATTTTTGTTTGATGAAACCTGATATTTAGTCATTAGATGGAAAATGAGAATGTTACTATACACCTTGGTTTATATGTCCACTATTCTCCAGTGAAATTTCTATTCTGTAATGAAAATTCTTCTAGGTGGTAAATTTTGAAGTTCCTTTGGATAAAGGAAGAACTTGGTTTGAACTAAAAAATTCTTTTTTATTCCTACAAATACTATGAACAATGCACTTAGCAAAAAAACCTTGAAATTGCATACATTAAAAATAAATGAGATTAAAGTAACACAGAAAATAATTTCTATCCCTACTGCACACATATCTGCACGAATACTTTCCTAAAGCAGAGTCAAACATTTCAGAGCCTAATGAAAATCAAAGTTAATTTAGATGCATATAATGCTGTGGAAATTAAATCAGTAATTTTAAAAATATTCATTTCATAATCTATCATACTAAACAGGTTCTCATTTACTAATATATTGTATAGTCGTCAAATGTGTGATGGAGAGCTGCTAAGTAATTTCCAGAGCTTCTAAGACTTTATTCACAGACTTGGCCCTTTCAGATAGACTATAAAATAAACCTGGCCCTGTTTTGAACTTTTTTCTCTCCCTTCCTTCTTCATTCATCTTTAAGTCCAGCAGGATCACTAGAAGCTTCTGGGGGAAAAAAAGAAAAGAAAAAAGCTAAATTTCATCATAGTGCCTGTACTACAAAAGAAGTTAAAAGACCTCCTCAAACTCTCATGAGAAAGGATATATTGTCAAGTTAAATACTGGAAAGCTTCCAGAGGGAGACAGTGGGAACAGAGCAAGAACTTACTTAAAGCAGGGATTGAAAGCACAGAAGATTGAAAGCATAGAAGAGAAGATAATTAAAAATCTCAGATCTAACCTATTTCCATAACTCTTCTATTGTGTTCTCTGTGGAGCATCTCTGTAAAGGCTGAGATAAGCACTTGATGGATCTGTGGGTTTGACAGCAGAATGACAGCAAGAAAAAAAAAAAAAGATTGATGAACTATGGGAAACATTTTTTTGTATTAAATTGCAGGATGGGTAAAGAGGGATTGTGGAAATGGTGCCTTGAGCTCTGAGAATACTGGCAACCAAACAGTGGACTTGCACATGCTTAGGCTCCCTATGAGTTTAGTCACACTGAAGCTCCCTGCAAAGAAGATTGTTTTGCAGCAAGGAGGATATCTGGCAGCAGAACTCTTCTCAGAGCTCATTGATGCACTGATATAGAGTAAAGTTCCAAACCAGTACAACTTTGCACTGCCGCTCTCCTCTTGGAAAGACAAAAGCATTTCCACTTCTAATTCAGTAGAGAGTGAGTATGTCTCACTATTCCACTAAACTTTAACATTTCTAGGTGTGTTGTAGAGAAGCAATGATTTAGACATCAACTTAAAGATCAACTGATTCTTCCATGATGGTTGTTTTTGACTACACCACACAACTTATAGTGTCATAAAATCAAGGTTATATTCTCCTATTAAATACTGTCCACTAAAATCTAGTAGTGCTCCAGTGGATGGCAAAGTCTAAGCTTTTTAAAGGTGTTTTGCTTTTTCAAGGATTTTCAGTGAACCAAAGGGAACAGCTGTGTGTCTCTAATCCCAATCCATCTGTAATGTTCTCACTGCCCAAGGACTCCTTGCTTCTCTTCCAGTGATATGTCTAGACCCATGGAAAGTCAGAGATGGAGAAAAGTTGACACAACAACAGCAGGTCCTGGGCAAGGCAAGGCCCAGAGATATTAAGCATGTGGTGTAGTGGTGATTAGCAGAAAAAATATTCCTATCACAATGCAATAAAGTAATTAGTAAGAGATAGTTTTGCTTGAAGGAAACACACAATTTCACCCCACTCCACCCTGAACTATTCTGAAGTACCTGCTAGGTTTCTAATGATACATATAATGGGAATATGCTCCTATAGAACCAAGAGAAAATCCCTTTTTGGAATTCCAAATGGGAATATATTTGAGAGATTAGGTGTATCCTGGGTGTTTTCTTTATTTATTCATTTATTTTTTGAAAAATTGTGAAAGAAGAATATATAGTGAAAATTGTGAGAAATGTGTTCTTATAGGGAGTATTTAATAAATGCATAAAACTGAAGAAATTAACAACTGAAATTCTAAACTAATTTTTTATGACCTTGCCTTGGCAACAAAGTTGCTTGTAAGACCTTTTGAAGTTGTTGAGTGTTGCTAGAAATTAGGATGAGAAATAGACTACGCTGGTCATACTTCATTTTTTCTTCATGTTTAAAGCAACTCAGTGGACTGACTTGGTGGATAGGGTATATGGCCATGCTTTAATAGCAAAGGGGCTACCCACGTAGCTTCTGTGAGAAGCTGCCAGAAGCTTCCCCCATGCCTAGAAGAGCAACTGCCAGCTGTTTCCAGGATAGACTCACCGCTGGCCAAGGCTGAGTCAATCAGGAGTGATTGTACTGCCTCTGTGATGAAAAGTTCAAAAAGGAAAACAGAAAATATTGTGCAAAGCTAATTTCAGCCAGAGAACAGAGGAGTGAGAATGTGTCAGAGAAACCACTCTGCAGACACCAAGGTCAGTGCAGAAGGAGGAGGAGGTGCTCCAGATGCTGGAGCTGAGATTTCCCTGCAGACTCTGGTGCAGACCATGGTGAGGAAGCTGTGGCTCTGCAGCCCACAGAAGTCCATTGGAATGCAGAGATTCACCTGCAGCAGGCTGGAGAAGGTAAATGCCTAAGTGGAGACTGTGACCCCATGGGAGGCCTGTGCTGGAGAGGAGTCCTGGCAGGGACCTGCAGACCCATGGAGAGAGGAGCCCACATTGGAGCAGATTTCCTGGTAGGATTTCTGACCCCGTGGGGGACCCATGCTGGAGTAGCCTGTCTTTGAAGTACTGACCCCATGGAACAGTGATGCACATTGCAGCAGTTCATGGAGAACTGTTGCCCATGGGATGGACTCAGATTGGAAAAGTTCATGGCGAGCTGTCTCCCATGGGAGGGACCCCACATTGGAGCAGGGGAAGGACTCGTCTCCCTGAGAAGTGTCAGGAACAACATTTGGTGAACTGACCACAACCCCCATTTCCCATCTCCCTGTGCCACTGCAGCAGAGGAGATAGAGCTCGGGAAGAGAGAGGGATTGGGGTAAGGTGTTTTTAAGATTTATTTTACTTCTCATTATCTTGCTCTGATTTTGTTAGGAATAAATTCAGCTAATATCCTCAGGCTAAGTCTGTTATGCCTGTGATGGTATCTGGTGAGTGATCTCCCCCAGTCTTTATCTCAACCCATGAATCTTTTGCTATTTTTTCTCTTCCTTGTCTAGCTGAGAAGTGGAGTGATAGAGGAGCTCTGGTGAGTGCCTGGTGTCTAGCCAGTGTCAACCCCCTACAACTGATTATTGCTAAATTGTGTACATTTCCAAACATGTTAATTATGTTGGCCATTGCAATCACATAATGGAAGTCTCTTTACACTGTTCTACAACTGCCAGCTTACATACCTTGTTATGTGTCATTACAGAATAATATATAAATAAAAGTGATAGTCTGGAGACTTAATCTTAGTCCTGATGCCATATCTTCTGAGATAATTTACTCTATTGCATCTTATCTCATTACTTTTGTTCTTGCTGTGTAAACTCTAAGGGTCTCCTCTGAGAGAGCACCAGACAAGCCTGGGAATGAACACCCCACTGCTATCATGGCTGTCAGTCAGATGTTTACTGGCTTATAGGATATTATCCATGTGGGTGGCTGGTATGCCCAACATAGTTTTAGATCCATGGTGTGGATTGTGGCTGAGACATATCACTGCATGTTGAAATGGAACTTCTACACCTGAGAGATTAGTTTTGACAATATCATTGCTCCCTCTAATGTGTGAGAGATGTGGGATCTGTCATTTTGGCATGTCATTCCCTCACTCTCTGTGGCAGCACCTTGCACTTTACATAGCCTTTTGTGGTTGTAGTACCGTAAGGTCTGTAAGATACCAGCAAGGGTAAGAGTGCTGTATGTGTGCATCCATGTACAGACTGGGCACATATTTCTTTTAAGGGCCACTTTTTCTCCAGAAGCAGTCAGGGAATATTTTTGCCAGGGTTCCTCTGAGCTGCTAAGGACAAGTTGTGATAGGTTGCTTTGACAAACACTGTCAAGAAGCTGGAGAAGGGAGATGCAAAAAAAAATAAAGCACTGTCACTGGAATGGAGTTCCCTGCCCACTTCATTGTATTCAGACCCAGATTTCGATGTTGACCCAGAATGCAGATAGTCTTCATTTGCCTCACAACACCCAGTGTATTTGTGAACATTGCTGTGCATTGATGTCTTTTCAGATGAAGTTTTGGGTAACAACATTACAATGTGAGTACATTAGACAATTATTTCCCGGCCAGTGGGTTTTGTCCTTCACCTTCATTCCACCTGCTTTCCTTTCCCTGAAACAGCACTAATCTATGTTTCTGTCAGAAGTTATTCAACCATGTTTCTCCAGGTGTTCCTACTGGGAAATTCTCCAGGCAGCAACTCTTCTTCCAGCATAATCAGACCAAAAATTCAATTTATTCCAGTCCCCAGGTTATCCTTCTGTGCTCCTAGGACTGGGATTACATCTTCTTTCTCTACCATAGCAGCTGTAAGAAGTAACAAAATGCTCTGTAGGAGACTGTTGTTTTCCCACATGAGACACCCATGTTTTCATAGCTCTTTTAAAGTCATGGGATGACTGGGTTATAGGGAGTTTTGGAAGAAAATATTGTAGGACTCAGGCAGGATAGGAAGACTGAAGTTTGCAGGCTGTTGGTCCATTATACTCTGTGGATAAACCAGGTTTTCCTCTCCTACATGATTTTTGGGGTTGTGACTAGAAATGTGGCTAGAAACTTTCTTCCCTAGAATATGACTCATGCAATACAGATAATAGGTAATAAGAGACTCTTAAGTAACCCAAGTGTCTTTGTTCAGTATACTTCCTAATGTCCCAGTTGAAGTTGCAAAATGTTAATCCATATAAATGAGATTGTAAAATCACACAAAGGACACAGAGAAATCGAATATATGAAAATAAATATATCAAAAATGAAACAAAATAAACTCTGAAGCAGATAATTTTAATAAATGAACATACATTTCTTGGATATGAAGACATTTCAAAGCAGGAGCCATTAGGATTTCTCAAAAATTTTTATTGTAATAAAACTTGAAACTTCACTGGTAGAGAATGAGCCATTTGGTCCTTCAATTTATGGTGAATTCAAGTTTTCTTGTACCATGACATACAGAAATAATATTGGGGGTTTTATAAAATAGTAAAATGAGGAAGCACAATTGGCTGAAAGGATTATCTAAACAAAATTGTATAGAGTGAAAGAAAGCATTCACTGAGATCTACACTTAAAAGATTTAGGCACAATCACTGATATTAAACTGTCTGTTTCGAAGAGTGACTCATGCAGTAGTCTGTGGAGACAGTATGGTGGGGCATAGCTTTTCTGCAACTTTTCAATGACACAGGTAATTAGACAACACAGTGGAGACACTGATGTGTGGCTGACAGTGAGTTTAAGTTTGCCTGGGTGATGTATGATGTTTCCCTGAAATCAAACTCTCAGCAAATGTCTAATGGTGTCACACAAAGCAATGCCCCTGGAAAGAGTTGCAAGCTGGGCATGTTCTTGGGGCTTATGCAACATACAGGAGTGATAGGGCTGAAATGGCTTAAAAAAAAAAAATCATCTCAGAGGTGTTCATTGTGCTATTTTTATTTAGCTGAACAGAGCCCTTGGTACCCACAGTTGTTACAAGGGGCCAGCTACTATAAAAACTCAAGAAGCTGTTTGAAGCTATCTCACCCTCTAAGCCGAGGTGCTTCAAAACTATTCAGAAAAAGAAAATATTGTAGCTGTTTTCAAACCTTGTTCTAAACAGGTCAGAGCACAGAGACTTACTGAAAAAGCTAGTGCTGGCAGGAGGCTCTGGCAGTGGCATCAAGCAGATTTGGCACTACCTGTTTTGACGATATTCAGCCTTCTGCAGGCGTATTGTCTGTACCAATGTGTGAAGAAGTTCCTCTTCAAAGAGTCACGACTCCCCTGAGTCTCCCACATTCCCTAAGTGCTCCCATCTGAACCACTTCATATACATAAGGCAAAGAAGCAGCTTTCTTTCAGATAAGAGAGCAAATGTATTTGAAATCCTGGAAAGGGGCTTGTATCAACCTGTTTCAGACACTATCCCAGCTGTCAAGCCAAAACAATGACTAAACAATGCAGAATTTCAGAGTTTTGATACTCATCCAGAAACCATGGCAGCTGGGTTATCAGTAAAGCACAGCGACAGAATTACCTATTATGGTACTCAGCTGTACTTGATGTAAGGCCCTGAATATTTGTTACGAGACAAACCCAGGACGTTGCCAGTAGCAAATATCTGCTTTGAAGTTTCTGGAAAAATAGAGACTTAGTCTGACAATGGTTGGCAAGTGGCTGTCTTATCTCACAATACCTGCAGTTAAGGCTAAGAGGATTGTAGTTTGGTGGCAGAGTAGATGTTTTTGTATCAGAAGGATGAGAGTAGACTTCAGAAAACTCTTCTAACATAAGTAGTAATCAAAATGCTGTAAAATCAAAAATACTTTAACATTTTAATGGAAATGTTTGGGGCAAATTCATGTAAAATCTATGCTTCCTTCACATCACAAAGCAGACACGTGTAGGACAAAAGCAAGAAGGTTTAGTACATAAACTTTAAAAAAGAAAAATAAAATGTCTTCTGTTGTTTATAGGCTTTTTTTTTCTTTTTTAAACTTTGAAGGTAGAAAGATTCATTAAGTGCCAGAAATTCTGATTTTTTTCACAGACCTTAATTGCTTTTACCCAAACTTACTACTTCTGAACTAATGAGTCTTTATTAGAAGAGCAACCATAAGATCTTCTATCAAATGAATAAGTTTTCCTAGTAAGTTTTATAGTTCTGAAACCCGATAAAGGAACCAACAAAGCTTCAGATCATTGTCTGGGCACCCCTCAAGTTTCTCCCTATAGTAGTTGACCTTGCAGTAGATGACTTTGTGTATTTCCACCATGGACACATTTTATAAGTATGGTTTGTTGCAAGAAGTAGGAGTCATTATAAGTGAATAACCAGTTATGCAGGGAAAATATACCATATACCACAGCCCAAACTGATTTATATGCAACATAGAAACTTCAATATTCAAAATCCATGATTTGAGAGTATTTTCCATTTTGGTGAAATTCTTCATCCTGTCTTCCTGTATAACTGAATCTTTGTATTTCAAATTTGTTTCAATGAATGGTTATAAGAAGTTTTTCTAGTGTGCAGAAATATTAATAACACTTGCAAAACATGAAAGTTGGAATGAAATTGTGCCATTAATGAAGATGATTTTAAATTCAGTGCACCTCTAAAACATTAATTGCATGGATTTCCATAATATTACACACCTTAGATCGTGGTTGTTTAGGAGCCTGATCACTTGAATTATGCAACTGTTCCTGCATAGAACAGTTATTTTTAAGTATAGTAATCAGAAGAGTGTCATAAATACATATACATTTGTTTTAAAATAAAAAATTAAATGCAAGTGTTTCTTCTTCTGCAGCTATGCATTTCCCTCGTTATAGTTGAACACAACAAAATTTGTGGAGAAAAGTTGTACCTTTTATTAGCTCAGCTGATGTCACTGGGAAAGACAGACATCTTATTATGTTATTAGACATTCCAGTCTGAGACACCAGACATGCCACTAGTTTTTAGAGGAGGGAGGAAGACATTAGGTAAATGACAGTAACCAAAAAAAAATCTAAAGACTGATTTCCTGGGGGAAAATCTTAAACTCTTTATCAGAGTCTATATTTAATTGATTTCACCTTTGAAGATGAAATTCATAAATGAACTATGGAGTAAAGAAGATGAGTACCATCTTGTCTCATGGTTGTGCACGGTCCTGTTCATTCTGGTACAAAAGAACTGGAAAAAGGCAGTAAAGTCAAAAGCATGGAAAACATTCTAAACTTTCAAGCTGAACAGTAAGCCAAGAATTAACTTTTACTTTGCATGGGGAATTCAGGAGGAGGTGAGTAATCCAACTGAACTGTGCCCAAAATAAGTACAAAAGATGGGTGAAGATGATACTTTGATAAAGGCCTCTCAGATACTGCTTAATCTATCCTACATTTTCTCTTCAGATTAAATTTCTTGTAATTGAATTTCAAAAGAAGAATGAGGAACAAGTTCCAGCAGTGATGAAATATAATTTAATATTATCATTAGGTTTTCAGCTATTTTGCACTTTCTAATGACATATATAATAAAATAATTTGTTTGGTTTTCTAATTGATTTTATTATTTCATGAAAAATTTGAATGTAAAATCCAACAACAAAATAAAAGAACATTGTCCGTATGCTTATTTTCACTAGATAATAAAGAAGTTATTTTCAGATTCTCATAGCATGGAATTTGTTTATCTGTGGGTGGATACTTTACAAGTATTATCTAGTTATTTCTGTTATAACAAATTATAAAACCAAAACACAGCAAGGAATAGCTAAGAAAAATATTATATGTTTTGCTGTGTAAAGTATTCCACAAGAATGAGGTTTGTAATTATTTTTGATCTTTCAGGCTTTAAAAGGAACAAATCTATATGCCCTGCTCCTTTCATAAAAAAGAGGCAAAAATACCACACGGAAAAACCCTCTTACAAAAGGCAAGATATCATTTTTAGCTAGCACATAAGAGGTAAATTAAAATTTTGCAGACAGAAGAGAAAATTTTTCTTTTAGTCAAAAAACTATCACTGAAAAATAAAGATTCAAACTTTATTCAAACAAGTAAGCCAAACTTGTCACATGTTCTTTTTGAATAGATTTGGCAGGAAAAACAATTTAAAAAAGTAAAAACCCTTCCAGAAATTATTTAAGATTTTAAAATTTCATCGTGAACTGTTTATTATGCCATCCTAATTAGCTAAGGTGTTTAGAACAGTTACAGGCCTTTCACTGCATGTTAGCATATAGTTTTGTAACAACTTATGTCTTTATTCAGAGTTATCATAGCTATTCAGAAGAGTTCAACAAAAATTGTGGAAAACTCCCAATCATTTTCAAAATCCTTTCTTAGCAGAAAAAGAAATAATTTTTAAGAAATCAGTTTACCCCAATAAAATATTTGTTCTCCTCCTTATTTTCCTTGATTTTTTTAATTTGCTTAATTGCACTGCTCTCTGTAACAAGCTGACATGTCTGGCAGTCGATTATTATCATTCACAAAAAGCATTCCAACAACAGGCTATATTTTTTAAAGCATCTAATTAAAATACTTTTATAGTCACTGAGAAATTAGAATTAATCTCAATACAGTAAGTATTTTATATACAGACAGAGAGAAATTTAATTTTAGAGAAAATATTCTGTGACAGAATTCCAAGATTAAATACAAACTTCAGTTTTGAAGAACCACAGAACCAGCAACAATATCTGTTTAGGATATATCTTATAATCTTATATATATATATCTTATAATCTTATATATCTTATATATGGATCATGTGTGGCCCTTTGCAATACTTATTAGAAAAACTGAATATTCTTAAAGCTGGCTTTTAACTTTACTTGTGTTTTAAGTCACAGCAAGCTCTATTAAAGTCCTCTGAATTGTATATTTTAGGGATGCTTTTCAACCAAAGGACTTCTTTTAAGCATACTATAATAGCCTTCCTGAAAGCTTAGCTTTGAACACTTACATCAGAGAATTGGAAAGACCTCTCTGTCAGGCTTTTGCTCAGGAAATCGTGCATACATTTATTTTAGACTGATTTTGCAGTCTAACAGAGGATGCTGTAGCAGCCCCTGGCCATATGAAACAGTTTTCTAGTTGTTTAGAAGTGCAAGCGTCTGCCCTGCCTGCCATCATTACTCCTTTTCCAGGGTTCCTGCATAGATCCTTTAAGAACAAATGGACAATTAAAAAAACCAAAAAACAACAAAACAACAAAAAACAACAAAACAACCACCACCACCAAAAAACGTAAACTAAGAAAAACAATTTCTTAGTCTCAGATATATTAGTTCTTAAGAAGACATAACACATCAGACTGCTTCTGTAAGAAGAGGCATAGTTGCTGCATCTCCACAGAGAAAATAAATTCAGTGGCCTATCTTAAAAACAATATTTTGTTTTGATAGATCTCATTCTTCTTTGATCCCTAATATGCCCGTTCCACAAAACAAAGGAATGTCCTTATTCTAAAGATCTACAGATTGTGTCCATCTAAAGGTGTTATGAAAACTAGAGCTGGGTGTGAAATATATCACTCTGACCATCCAGTATGTCTTGTTTCGCTATTCAGTGCAGCACAGTCTGCCTTCTCTGTTCTTGTGCAGCTTTAGAGGTTGCAGGTTTGCATCATATTTTCCATGTGATTAAAAAATATTGTGGCATACGCAGAGATTCTAAACTGTTATATAATACTAAGTATTTTCCAGATGAAAAATGCAGGCTCTAGGTAACTAAGAATGAGAAATCTGTTTAAAGAAATTGTTCCCTCATCACATAACTTATATTCTACAACTTGTAATATGCACATAAGTTATAAGCCTGTAAAAATATTTTTATATTTTTTGCGGATGAAAATGCCTTCTTTGCAGGTGATAGATATTAGATTAGATTTTAGCATCAGAGTAAGAGTGTTTATTCAAATATGATGAAATCTATTAATGTAAAGTATGTTACAATCCTAGTTTCACTGTGTTCTTTAAACAATCTGATATTAAAATGCTAAAATTGAGATTATCACGGGAACTTTTTTCTTTAAAGTTACTGACATATTTCTGTTAATGTTATATATAGTGTATGGAATTTTTTTGTGCAAGATTGCAGGTGATACAGAAACACTAAATATAAAGACTAGAGATCTTAGAGTCATTAATTGATGGCTTGTGCTCTACCTTTGATGGATCATAAATACCTTTATTTTCCTTACTGTCTGTAAGATTATTACAGATGTGCAATACAATTTGTTAATTTCAAATATTCTTTAAAAGTCCACAATCAAAAACTCCAGAATCAGAGTCCAGAAATAAAAAATGTTTTGTTTTGGTCTTGAATGAAAGCTTAAAAACTTCACTGGGGGAAAACATGTTCGTCTGGATGTCAGTGGGCATTATGTTTTATAAAGATCTAGTCTATAAGATCTATAAAGATCTATAATCTATAGATCACTCTGTATCAGCAGTGATCTTTGCTTTCACTTGGAGAAATTCTAGGTCAGCTGAAATTGTAATTTTTTATATTTACTTGGTGACAGTCTATATTCCAACTTGAAACATGACCTGAATGCAAATTCAACATATGCCACATGGACAATATGATATAGAGAAACTATGACAGAATTGAAGACACTTGCTAGTAGAAAAAGAATAAAATTTTGAGAAGCTCTCTTCATTTAAGATACTCTATTAGTCTCAAATGTATTATGCCAGATGATAAACTAATTGATTTCTAGGGGATTAAATCTATCCTCATTGTTCATCTTGAATTTGAAAGATACAGCAGTGAGTAAAGGGAGATACATTGCCAACAAGGTCAAATTTGTTATGTGTATTGTGTTTTACATTAAATAATAAATACTAGTGCATTGGAAGTTAAAAAGAAACATTAAAAATATGTTAAAGCTGGAAAACAAGCAAAAAAACCCCAGGTCACTTGTAAAAAAATAAAAGAAAAAACAACAAGGAATATGTGTTACTTGGAAAACTGTATTTTGACTAGGGTTGGAATGTCAAGACCTTAGCTGACCTGATGACAAAGACTCAAAGCCTATAAATCTATGCTGACATACTGCACAACACTTCTGTGCACTTGAAGTCAGCATATGTCAGTGTTGAGCTAACAGAAGTGAGTTCCCTGTCATCCCTCCTCACTTCCCTTTCATTTCATTTCAGCAGCATGCCTGGCCCTTCTCTTCTGCTGGTGGAGGCAGCGTCTGAGCTGCAACATGTGTCAGGGAGTCCCTCCATTCTTGCTAAAGCTCTGCTCTTTCACAGCAAAGAAGGTCAGACAGGGACACAAAGTTTGTGCTCATGAAATCTAAAACCCTACATTACTGTATTTACTTATTAAACTCCTCACTTGGAAAGAGAGCCTAGCCTTGCTTCCTTGTCCCAAGCACATTTGGTAATTGATCCAGTGAATGATTTAAATTAGTGCTTGCCATGGATCTTCCTGTGATATTACTTGGGCCTAAGAGATTTCTTCTCATAAACTGATTTGCTATAGAAGAATAGTAGTGGTCACTTGGTTTTATCATCACCTGAGCCATTGGAACTTTTGCTTCCAATATAAATACAAACTGTGAGGTACAGGACCTTTGCTGTGCAGTGAGCTAGACTAAGAACAATGTGAACTGTGCAGGGCTTGGACTCTGATCTGTAACATGATATTTCAAGGAAAACACCACAAACTACATTTACTTCTGTTATTTTGTTAATGCTTTATCCCAAATATACTATTTTTTATTTTAAAATAAATTTCTCTTTTACGTTACACAAATTTTATGTGTCTCTGTGTGTGAGAGATCAATGTATTTATTACCCTTTGTTATTGATTGAAGAAATAGAAAAGAAATGTAATTTTAAAATGTGCAAGAAGTACAAGTTCCCAATTTAGCTGCAGCGGAACCTGAGATAAATACATTTGTGTATTTGTAACTCAATATCTTTTTTGGTAAACAGAATGAATGTTTCTGAGCTGTCCATCTGCTTCAAGTAAGATTATTTGAATTGCATATGTTTAAATTAACCAGAGAAGAAGGTTAACTCTGGTAGTATTCCTGAGTGATTACTTCCTTTTTTTAATTGCAATTAGAGCATGGGGTATTCAATTTAGTAATTTATTCATTAGTAGAGTATAATAGATAAATGAAAGACATATTAATGTCTTCAGTGTTATGTAAATAATGAAAAGTCTCTTTCCCTATTGTAGTTATACTTTTGATGACTAGACCAAGGTAATTTTCATCACATGAATATTACATTGCACTGCTTGATGGAAAGAATTAATCGTATTTTTGTGGAAGAAGGCATTATGTTTATTTCAATGAGATTGCAAAAGGTGATACAAAGATGTAGTTTTGTTTCACCTCAGTAGTTCCTTTGCAGTGACAAATGTAGTGCAGAAAACAAAGCTCAGTATTCTGCTAGATTTGCAAGCACTGCACAAAAAATTTGTTGTCCTGTTCCATCAGTTTTCACTCTGAGCAAAATTATTTTTGCCACACACTATATGTTATAGTTGAGTAGGAAAAAAAAGCATGTTAAAGAGGAAAGTTTAAAGTCATTTTCTTGCTTTGTTGTAGAACTGCAGCAAGCCTGTGGAGCACAGCAGTCTCACTGAAATGAGAGAGTACACAATTAAGCAGATTAGCAGAGAAAGTTTACTGGGTCTGTATCATCATTTCCCTTTGGGATGTTCTGAAAGAGGATCACAACATGAGGAAAGGATAAAGCACTTTCTTTACAGAACTCTTCTCACATCTCAATCTTGTCTTTTACCTATTACAGTAGGATACAGCACAACCCATCTAAAAAGAAATTCTGATCTTCTGCTAAGCCTCACAGTTTTTAATTCTTTTTCTTATCCCTGATAAAACAGGGATACATCCCCTGAGCACTGTAGAAGAAAGTCCCCACAGTTCACATGGCTGCAGAGGTGAACCTGGGCTTCTTTTCAAACAGATATGACTACAATTTCTGGGCCCTGATATAATACAACCATCCTTTCATTCTACCCACTCCATGACTGCCTTCACACTCAAGCTCTATGGTGTGTAACTATGGAGCATCTGGTTATTGAGATTTTTATGGATGTTTCTCCTTGTTGATGTTGACTCTCTTTCCCCCGAAATAACTGAGGAATCTTCTGCTTTTTGGAAAAAAGTCAATGTCTGTTGTCCTTGTCCCATCTACTCTTGCCAACCCAGCATGAGATATGAGATTTGTAATGCAATAAGGTACCTGTCGACTTCAACCTGACCTCATTTATATGAAGCTCATTTATCTGAAATATTCATTTTAAGAAACCTTTTGCTGGAGACTAATAGAAATTATTTTGTCCAAATCTTGTTTTACAGATGAATGTTAAGGATATTTTTGATCCAAATTTTCATTTTTAAAGCATTATCCTACTAACTGCTCTGATTTTTCAGTACTTTGGTGTTAACCTTTGCAAGCTGCTGACCCCTGCTAAATGATATATGTTCTACACAAAATTACTAATGTATCCTTTCCATACCATTTCCATAATTTTCCCTGTACAGAGTGAGCTAAAAGCAGAAAAAAACCCTGAGGTAACTCTGTAATTCCTGACTAACCCTCAGATTTCAAATTATCAGTTTATATTATTTGCTTACAGTACAGTGAAAGCAGGAATAGCATTTACTTCATTCAAAATAATATTAATTTAGTTTAGATTTGCTATTAATTTCTTCTGGCTGTCCTTGCATATATACAGACAAAACAGGAAAAAGAGCAATACCAAAACGAAGTATGGGTTGATTGTAGCAAGGTACTTGGAAGGTTTTGTAGAAAACAGGTTCTCTATTTTAGTCAAAATACTGAAAGTAATGAGGAGCAGAGGGAGATGAGAGGAGAGGGTGAGTGAATAGTCACCTGCCATCTCACTCTGCAGGTACCAATGGGCAGATTTCCAAGCCAGTTTTTAACTATTTAGAATTTAAAAGTGTGCCTACAACAACCACAGTGAAGGTTATTTCTCCTTTCTGGGGCAGAAACAGTCACTTTCCCACTGTAACACAGACAGTGAGTCAGGGAACAACTTGATGGTGGATTGATCTCAGACTTACTCCTTTGTTGACATTCCCTTGGTTTGCTTTGTTAAAAATGTCACTAGGGACTGGTTTTGAAAAGACCTTCCTCATAGACATTCACTTTCTCCCAAGTCAAAATTTCTGTTGAGGTAAACTGGATAAAGTCCAAATAAATGCTTTTGGGTTATCATAAAATACACACACTTTATCAATGGCTCCACAACAGCTTGTTCATTGGGCAATCTGTGTGTCAGGATCAAGGGGTGGGGGGGTGCAGTGAGAAAGCTGCATGTGAACAAATGAGTAGTATTTACAGAAGGGATTTCTTTCCTTTTTCTTGCTGAGTAACCATTTTTAAAACGGAACCAAACTTTCATTTACTTTGCAGTTTTTACTGAATCCTTTCTTAGGATAGCCTTCATTATTCTCTTCAACAACTCAGAACAGGTCAGGAGGAAATAAGTCTGGACTGAAAAATTACTGACTGCATTTCTTTTTCTCTGGCAGGAAAACATGTCTAGCAAAGCACTGTTCCTGTGGAGTGACAGTTAGGAGAAACATAACTGAAGTAGATCCAGAGGACATTTGCCAAAGAAATTCACATCCTTCCTGGTTTGTAAATTTTGAGCACCTTAAGTACTTGGCAAAATGTTTTTAAGCTACAGCAGGCAAAATTCCAGCTGCAAAATCAGAACTTTAAAGAGGTTTGATTAATTTGCCATTCAGGCTTGTACTATTATAATTATGTTTTCTCTTGGCTGCTTGATTAAAGAAATAAGTAAACCACTTCAGCATTAGAGGCATTAATATTGAACGTGCTGATCCTGGTGGGAACTTAATACTTCCTTCTATACAGACAATGATACAATCACTTAGTAGATGGGAAATGGCAACTTTGTCTTCAGGTGTCACACTGTAAGTAATGACAGGAAAACCTAAGCTGTTCTGCCATGGCAAGCTCACTGTGTAAAAGAGGCTGAGTCATCTCTGCAGACAGTCAGAAAGTAGATGGTTTTTTCCATAAGAGCTCTCTTGTTCTGAAAGGTTTGTGTCAGATATTTTTCACAGTAGAATTAAAAAATAAATTGACAATAAATAAATAAATAAATAAATCAGGACAAATAAGATTTTAGCCAATGCAGAGACCTGTGACACCGATAAACTATAAACGGACTAATAGAAGATATAATCAACATTAACTACACTATAAAGTATGAAACTATTAAATTCTATAATTAACAGTATCATGTATTTATAACACTGTGACAGCATAGCCAGACAGAACTTTCCTTAAATATTTGAGTGATACAATCACCAAACAGTCAAAAAATGCTAGCTCTGGTTGCATATAAAAGGCATTCTGACAACTAAAGCTGCCTATCAAGAAGATAAGGCACATCCTTCCAAATATTTGTGGATGACTGGCAAGATAAAAGTTATGGGATAAAACTCCCTTTCCTCTTTTGATAGGAGAACACTAGCACAAGCACATGGAGCACAAGGGAGTAGAGTTGGATAATAGGAGAAAGTGAAAGAAGACAAGCTCATTTCAGCTCTGACTTTTCTTGTGGTATAATTTCCAAGCCTGATCAGTGGGATTTCTGCAACTAAAATCCGCAAAGGTCTCCACCCATTGATAGTAACTATATGGCATGTGCTCCATGGTATTATATACTGACAGTTAATTTAGAGTGGGACTCTTGAACTGATGCCTTGAGAAGACTGACCTGAAACAGAGACTAGATAGAACTAAGAGAATAAAGCAGATATTTATTAAAAGGCCTTAACATAAACACCTTGGGCAGTACAAGAGCCTGGCCAAGGCTACACCCAAGATGACCCAAAATGGTCACTAAATGGATGACCAGTCCCAATATCTCACACTTTTATAAGTTTTGGTCCATTTGCATATTGGGATTAATTGTCTAATTACAGCTTCAGGTTGTGAAGTCCCATTCTTCTTGTTTTATCTCTGCTGTCCACTGTTGTTTATGCTTTTGGGCCTGAATCTTGTACTCATTGTCCTTGGTCTCCAGCTGGAAAAGGATTGTTTTGTCACCTGCTCTGTGAAAAGAGCTTACTAACACTTAATATGAGGCTTGAACTACACCCCTAGGCAGCACAGAATCTGAAAAACATGAAAGCTGAAACTTAAGGGATCATTTAGACAAAGTTTTATGTATATATTGGTAATGATAAACATTAAAATCTGACTATTAACAAATCTGCTACTAATGAACAAACTCTAAAGCTGGTTTGATTTGCCACTCTTCTAAGTACTTACATCATTATGGTTCTCTAGCTGATATATATATATTTATGTGTGTGTGTATATATAATGTATGAATAATACTTACATACACATATGTTCAGTAGGAATAAGATATTGTGTCAATTCTCCATAATAAGACAATTTACACTTAATATACAGAACTGTGTGGTAGCATTTGGTATAAACATAGCATCATTGACAGAGAAGGACTTCCACATGCTTGCAAGATAGGAGTCACAATACCTTGTTCTTAAATCCTAGGGAAGAACTTAAACTACAGTCACGTTACAACTTCTAACCTGGAAAACATATCTGGTATTGGTGTTAACATTTTTTCTTCTTAAAGAGCATCAAAAAAAGACCTAATTACCTTGCCTATCCTTTGTACCATGTGTTGGACACAACATCTCTTCTCATCAAGATTTTAAAGCAGATGTAACTTAGGCGCACTCTCTAATTTAATTTCATTTTTATTCAGGAACTACTTAATGCAAATTGCAATAGCAAGTTGTTTCATTACTAGATTAGAGATGCAGGCTCTCACGGCCATTATTCTGTCTGATGCTGTGAATCTTGAAAACTCCCTGTTCCCAGTAGTGGCACAGCTGCTGCTATGAAGCGGCCTGAACATTCTGAGCTCTCCAGAACCAGAGGAATTTGTCTTCAGAAATGTGAGCTCAAACTTGTTCCAACTCAGGTGAGCATTAGCCCTTTGGCAAATGCTACAGTCATAATGTTTGGTTTGTGTCCTAGGTTACAATGTAAAATTGTGCCCAAGGTTTGTATTCTATCCCCATGAGCCGTTGGAGCCAGGGTGGAGCAGTGTTTTCCTTATCTTCTGTTAACGAGCCTAACAATGCCTTGCCCATGACTCATAGATAACTTCCTCCGGGAGTTATCTCTGTTTAATGGGCCATCAAGGACTCATAGAATGAGATCAGCCCATTGGGAGATGCTCTGCCCAGGGGGAGGAGCCAAGCATTCCCACCTGGATAAATCCAGGGTTTGGGACAGCACAAGCAGCTTTTATCCACTGGACTCCCAGAGGAGACAAGAGCTACCAGACCTTTCTACAGGATCACTGCTTCGACAAGATCATCTCATCTGGACTGCCGCTACCACCCTAACAGGGTGTCAGGTTGTATTCTGACTCTGTCAGTGGTTTTTTGTACTATTACTTTTATTTTACTTTCTTTTATTTCTTTTCCACTTATTAAATTGTGTTTCTGACTTGGAGTCTTTCACTGGTTTTGCTTTCAGACCAGCACAGTTTGCTACAGTTTTCTCCAGCAATTGAAAGAGTTGCTATATTGACATTTAGTGAGAAATCTGCTTGTAGGCTTGTGCAAAATCTGCTTTGGCTCGACTAGTGGTCCTTGGCTTTGGTGGCTCTCTACCTGCTTTCCTGTGCTGCTGAGAAAAGAAGAGGATGTAGGAAAACAATTTTAAGTAGGGAACTTGTAGAATGAAAGATACTAATAAAGCAAAATGTCAATGCTTGAAGCACACCTGTGAAGTGGTGGTTTTGGGTATAATATGCAAACTATGGATTATACCTGGATTTCTTAGCTCAATCTAAGATTATTTTTTAAATTGTTCAAGTTGTAGAAAAAAAGAAATGCATGTTTGTGTCACAGAGTTGGCTAGGATTTACATACAGTTTTATCAATTCTTGATCTTGCAGACTGTTACAAAGAATCTTAAGTTTCATTTTCACTGAAAGTGGCACCTGAAAAGAATCATCTTGAAGTTAATGAAATCATTTAAAAAGATAGATTCATCTTATAAGGTTGTTTTTTTCTCAAGTTTGTAAGCTAAAAAAGCAGAATGATATGAAAACAACTCATTAGTCAGAGAGCTATCATAAAACTGAACCTCTGCCTTAGACAGCTCTTAAATGAAACTGCATTCCTTAACTACTGTTTTCTAACATACACATTGATTTTATATGTATTTTAGTATAAATATTTTAAAAACTTGATGGATATCTCCATCTGTTTGAGGCATGCTAGGTTTTCTGTTTCTGTTCTGGCATTAAAGATTGCCACTGAAATGTTTTTAAGCTGCATTGCATTTAGGCCTAAAAAAATTTTATCACTTAATTCAGATTTAGGGCATAAAATAGGTTACAAAAATTTAAGAGGTCAATATAGATCTTAAAATTGCTCTGTACAGTACAGAGAATTCCAAATTAGGGTCCAGGTTTGCACGATGATGGCACAACTCCCTAATCTATAATAAACTTAAACAAGTGTAACACTAGCATCACAGTTGCAGGTTTAGGCATTTAAAACCAAAGCTTCCCCTGTCATAGTTGAAATCCTGGTGCCAAATCTTCAGAATTCAAGGAGTTATAAATCATACTTTGAATTTCCTTGGAGCTGTGACCACAGGTCTGTATCTCAAGTCTTCACTTCGAAGGCATCTTAAAGAACATCTAATTCTTAACCCTGCAATGGGCAGGGATACCTTGCACTGGACCAGATTGCTCAGGGACACATCCAGCCTGGCCTTGATCACTTTAAAGTGTGGAGCAACCACAGCTTCTCTGGGCAACTGCTCCCTTGCCTCACCACTCTCAGAGTAAAGAATTTTTTTTCCTAATATCTAATCTAAACCTATTTTCTTTCTGTTTGAATCCATTCCTCAGTCCCATTACTACATGCTTTTGGAAAAAGTCCTTCTCCATTTTTCTTGTATGTTCCCTTCAGCTACTGGAAGATCACAGTTAGGTCGCCCAAAGCCTTTTATTTTCCAGCTGGGACCAATCCCAATTATCTCAGTCTTTCCTCATAGGAGAAGTGATCAGTCCTCTAATCATTTCTGTGCCCCTTGTCTGGACTCACTCCAACAGTTCCATGTTCTCCTTGTGTTGGGGCCCCCAGAGCTGGATGCAGCCCTGCAGGTGGGGTGTCACCAGAGCAGAGCAGAGGGGCAGAATCTCCTCCCTCACCTGCTTCCCACTCTGCTTTGGATGTAGCCCTGGACATGGTTGGTTTTCTGGGCTGTGAGTGCACATGGCTGGGTCATGTCCAACCTCTCCAGCACCCCCAAGTCCTTCGTGGCAGGGCTGCTCCCTATCATTTCATCCCCCAGCCGATGTTGATACTGATCAGCAGCACCTTACACTCGTTCTTGTTACACCTCATTAAATTCATATGGGCCAATTCTAGAGCTTGTCCAGTTCCCTCTGGATGCCACCCTTCCTTCAGTTGTGTGAACTGCATCACTCAGTTTGGTGCCATCTGCAAATATGCTGAGTGCACTTGATCCCTCTATGTCATTAAGGAATATATTAAATATCACAGGTCCCAGTATGAATTCCTGAGGGACATCAGTTTTCTCTGATATCTATCAGGACTCTTAGCCATTGACCACTATCCTACTAAATAAAACTTTTAAACTCACATTTTATAAAAGTTAGAAGATGTGTTAAAACCTCTCACAGAAACCATTGCCTGTGAAATAAACAAAACAAAGGATTCAAGATCTGATATAGTAAAATGTTTAACACCCTCAGCACTCGTCATTTTGGTGAGAGGCTTAAGGGCAGTCACTACTTCATGATATTTCCATAGATTTGCCATAGGTGTGGATTTCATTTATATCTTAAAGGTGTGGCTTTGGTGTACAGGTACAGACATCAGACTGGGATCCATCATTATAAACAGCTATAGTCAATGAAAGCATCAAAACTACTTTCACTATAAAACATTTCATATGCAACATTTGTTTTGAAGCACACTCCTCCCTGGTGGCCTGACCTAGGAGTTGTCCGTATAACTATCAGCAGAAACCCAAAACAGCAGAGGAACTGTAGAGAAAAGATCTGAAATATTGCTTTATAACCAAAAAAACTTGGTTAATCAACATCACAGAGAGCTGGTAAAACAAATTAGTAGAATTGGAAGTCTAGTAAAACAGAAATAGTTTATTCAGGAAGCATTAACAGGAGAAAAGGAGACCAATATTACACTGTAGATCAAGAATGCTTTGAAGTCACCCTCTGAAGCTGAGAATAAGGTGAGAGGCAAATTTGTTGCATTTCTCTAGGTGAAGATAAAAGGAGAAAGAACAAAACAAAAGCTCTTATCTAAAAGAAGCTGCAGATGAAGTTTTTGATCAGGCAACAACAGCAACCAAAGGAAGGAAGCAATGTGGGACTAAGTACTTAATTATTTATTGGAAGAGAGTCTGTAGGGCACAGTCCTACAAAAGGTGTGGAAGGGAACTTTGCATAGGGTATGTTAGAGAGGTTCAAATGTTCAGAGAATGATAAAATTCTTTCTGGAGTATCTCATAAGCAATAGAGACCACATCACAGTCATTCTTGAAGAAATATTTAGGGTTGTGACATCAGGAAGTTTACCCTGCAAAAGAAAAAAGGAAAAAAACACAAAACTGATCGGCCAGTGGACGATGATGACCCAAGGGAAGGACCTTCACCAAAATCAATGGAAAAAAAGGTATAATTGATAAATTATAGATTTAGTCCTTCATCTTGCCTTCTCAATTCATTGAGTAATTGTCCTGGGGTGACTTTTTGATACTTGTATCCCCAGTTATCTCTTCTGTCTATGCTGTATGTTAAGTTCTGTACCTTTAGGACTAAGTAACCCCTGATAAGTAACAGCTGCATTAATTAACCAGCATAGCCTTGCCCCTGATAAGTAACAGCTATATCCAATAAGGATGAGTGAGATAAAAGATGGATAGCTGGTAAGGGGAGAATCATCATGGAGGACAAACCTTGAGGAGCATGGGCAGAGACTTATGAAGCAGGATCCTGGAGAGAGAGAATTCCTGCTTTGAGACCTGATCTAAGAATGAAAGGGGAGAAAGAAGATGGAGTTTGTTTCGAGAACAGCATTCCCTCCTCTGCATTCCTGCTCCTGGACTGTGCTCGTCTGAGACCTGCCCTGTGCTGAAAACCCAGAGAGACACCCGAATCTCACGCCTGCATCCCCGGGGCACAGGGCGGCATTTTCCAGCACCAGAGGAACTGATCAGAGACTGAGCAAGCTGAGCTACCCACAGCAAGGACTTTCTGAATTTACCATCTCAGTCCAGAGCAACGAGAGGTCGTATTGTTTCATATTACTCATTCTTTATGCTCCTGGGCACTTTATTTGTTAAATAAATAGTTTTTTCCACTTTCCTCTGGGGAAGCTCTTTTCTCCCCAGACCAATTGGGCAAGGGGTGGGGCCTTTTAGGTTTGCTTCCCTGAGGGACCTCAGTCAGGGGTTCTCTCACGAATTTGCCCTAAACCAGGACAGTAATCAATTTGTAAGGAACTGAATGAAAACAGCAAAAAACATGTACTGTTTCTGATGGTTGCTATTTCTTTTTGGCAATATAACTGGCCTAGAAGATAAGGATGATGTAATACTTGTTGTCCTAGGGTGATGTGTTTATCCCTCAATCGTCTGTTGGGTGTAAAGGGGCGGGGGGTGGGGCGGAGGCACAGTTTGTTTTTCCCCAGGAAAGCTCTGCTCCTCGGATGGACCTTGAGATGAAGCGGGGGAGGAATTCGCAAGACAAAAGAAGCTGTTTTCTCTGGGAGAGTAGTAGTTAGTAGTAACTTAGAGCTAGCATAGTTAGATCTATAGAATAGCTAGAAGGGGGTTTTTTTTCCCTCTTTTTTTCTCCCTCTCCTCAGAACTGTACCGATCTCTCCAGACTGGGGACCGGGGAAAGCGCCGGGGGGCTTCCACAGGGGACCCACCCCCATTAAGACCAGCCCTGCATAACAACTCCCTTTCCTCCCAGCACCAGCGGAGACAGGCAGCAGTAACATCTGCAGGAGGACACTTGCTCTTTTCCAAGTTTGTTATCCCTACGTAAGCAGCACGAGGCTTTTGTCATCGGGTATTGTGCTGGGGAGTGTTTTGCCTGTGTAATAAACAGGTCTTTTCCACTTCTCTCTCAGGAAGTCTTTCTTCCCGAACCAGTTGGGGGAGGGGAGGGGGACCCCGTGGGAGGGTTTCTCCCGAATCTGTTTGAAACCAGCACACACTTATGATATATTTTTACCTCAGTAATCTTTCAGGTATTAGTCACATGACATTTTGAAAATAATGCAGGTCAGGTTATATGCTATGAGCTAAGCCAAACTCCCAAGTCATTATGTGCTCTTGGAGAGGATAGTGATCGTTCATTGATGAGCTGAGGAGATTTTTCAGATGGATACCCGTAGGGATCTGGCTTGGGCCAAGTTCTAAATGATATTTTCATTAATGGCTTTAAAGAAAGAAGTAATAAAGATTATTTGTAAGACTTGCACAAAGTATCAGTCTAAGAGGAATTTCTAGTTCAAAGAAGAAAATGATAATTCAAAATCCAGCTGATATTCACAAGATCAAAATAAATTAAAAGCAACCAACACTTTGCTAAAAAGGAGGCATCAGACAATCTGAGACAAGAGTCTGATCTCCAGCAGGCACTAAGCTCTGTGGATATGAATGCAAAGAACAGGAACATTTTCCTTCCAACGAAGGGGACAACCCTTCAATGACACTGTTGCCAACCCCAAGTGCAGTGAGGGTGGCTTGCTTAGAACAGTCACAGAGAGGAAGTCTAAATGAAAATCTTCTCTGATTCTTGTTAATAAAGTATCAGAATCTAACCTTTCCACTACAGGACATTAAGTCCATTGTTTCCTATTATGTCTTTCTGAGTTGCAAAGCCCTTCTTTTCCAGGGCGGGATGTAGCAAGAAATCTCTCTTTAGAGTCTATAGAGTTTCTTCTCCTCTGAAAAGGATGAGAATTCTTATTGTTTGAAACTATGAAGAAGGCAGATTTCAAGGCAAAACATTGTTCAGCTGAGATGTCAAAAAATAATCTTACACTGTCGCAACAGAAGCATGTTTGGGCTTTGGCCTCTAACTCCAACACTGAATGGACACTAGAAACAAACACATGGAAATTATTTGCCAAGTTTTCAGCTTTTATATATTTTCCCTCGAAAGGAATTGCTTGTTTTCTTTGTACCATACAGGTTGCTCAGGGTTGCAAATTCCCTGCCTCTTGTCTGGAAAAAAACGTCCCAAGTTTTGCAAAATTACTCAAAGACTTCTCCAACCTTAGAATAGAGAGTTACAAAGCAAACCCACTCACATGGCCATCCTTCAGTATTTTTAGTGGAAATAAAATAATCCTCTTTCTTATTTAACAAAGAGGTTAAGAATCTAGCACATGAAGACTCCTGGAACAGCAGGAAGAGCAAGTAGAAAGTCTTACTCCTTTTGCAGGCACAATTTGTGTTTCTTTTTACTCCTGACCTTTACCACTTTCTTAATGGCATGGGTGAATGAAATATCCACAGGGCAGTAAGAGGTTGGAAAAAGGCCCCAGAAGGCAAAGTTTTCTGCATATGCAATCAAAGTTAGGTCCAAATTAGTGATTATAAATATTGTGATGAGATAATTACACACATGGTCCTATTTGATTTTAATATCTGCTCTCGCTGAAGAAAGAACACCATAAGGTAACTGCATGTTTTCTGTGTCCCTCTGAAAAGATGTCTGGGCTTTTTTCATTGTGAGGATCTTGGTTGCTAGAGAAAAGGGTCGATTTGGCTCAGAAGTAGAGTGCTGTAATCACAGATTTGATTCAGTGTCTCTCTTTGTTATTGATAACACACCACGACCATTTCCAGAGATTCTGCCTGTGGTACCATAAAGGAGGCCACAATACCAATTTAGATCTTCTAATTCCCAAGCACAATAGCTATCTCCTGGACCAGCTAAGAGGAAGATCATCACCACTAATTTTATTAATACCTGGTAGCTGATATAGCCTTCTGATTGACAGACATCTGCCTTCAAGAGCTAAAACTGAGTTCAAGGTAGAAGTAAAAATTCTGTGCCAGCCATTTCCTTTTCCTTTCTTTCCTCATTTTATTCCAATATTGGATTCTTAGGAACTTGTGAATCTAATTCTGCTAACCAGAAACCTTATTTCTGCACAGAATTAAACTTGATACTTTGTACAGTTACAAATTGCTCTTTACTCTTTCCGTCTGTGAGGACAGTTTTTCTTGTAGATATTTCTTCTGCTAGGAAGGAGGAGATCCGTGTGGTGGTAATCCCTCTTACATTATTTCTTTGATGAATGAGACCTCTGTCACAGCTTATCTGGGGTTCCACCTAAGGTGAAAATGACTTGGTAATAACCTGATTGAATCCACTTTGTTGGGGTTTTTTTCTGGTTTTATATTTATAAGCTCAAGGGGGGGGGGGGGGGGTTTCCTGCATAGACTCAGTTTTCTGTGTCATTACAACAAATTGCCAACCTTTTTCTCGAGTGACTGATGGTGAAAAGGGTTGTACCAAAACTGTACTTGTGAGAAGTAGAAATCAACAAGAGACATTGTTTTTCTTTCAAAACTGAAAGAAGACAGAGATTTTTCTTATGCTGTTTGGACTGAGTGAATAAAGTACACCTAATGTCCAATAGTATATTTCATTAGTTTAGCAGTAAAAGTCAATAGAGCAGATTGTATCTTGGTAAGGAGGATCAATATATTTACCTGCCAGGTAAAAAAAATTCTAATTAAGAATCACAACAAAAAGATTTGCCTGAAATGCAGCAAGAAGAGGCTATAACAAAAGGCTCCCATAAAGCTCAACTATCCAAAGATGGGTTAACTATCTGATGTAGGCATCAGCTGAGCGATGAGCTACAGCCTGTTGACTGCACAGTTTCTGTATTATTTTTTAAATAAAGCCTTTGCAAGTGTGTAGTCTACTCTTCCATTGTCAACAAAGAAATACCTGCCTGATTACAGCTATTAAAAGCAAGAATTATCTCCTATTGCAAAGGTGCTGACTGTTCTGAAACCTCAATGGATGTTTGGATCAATAGTTTGAGATCTCTGCACAAAGAGAATCTGGATCAGAGACTTTGTTAAAATATCTAAGACTCAAGTGGATCTGCCTTCATTGATCAAAGTATATTCTGACAGAGCCAATATTATTGCAGGTTCCCTGATGAGTGATATCTCTATTAGCATATTTTCCGTAGAATCCTAAGGAAAAAAAAAAAAGAAAAAGAAAAAACCCCACAGTGTGAATCCATACACAGACAAGCATTCAAAGCAGATAAGTAACTGGGAATTTTAGACCTATTTTATCCACACATACACACTTTACTTATTCTTGTCCATGTCTTCTTCAAGTCCTTAGACACTTGGGACTGTGCAGGCTGAAACTGGGGAATGTGCATACTGCACCGCCCTATATATCCAAGTGTTAGATTAATGAGAAGATTATACAAAAATAGACCTCGAAAAATACACCTGGACTTCCAAAATGTATTAGCAGAATCACTGTTAAAGCATGGAATGATTTGTTTCCTATACTTGTCAAAGCTGACATCTCGCCAAAATACCGTGTCTAGGTTGGTAAGAATATAGAGACTGACAGCAAAGAGAACAAAGTGAGCATAAAAAGCAATGTAAAATATTTACTACACTGTCTTGTAAAGACTGAGTCAAAAGATCAAGTTCTACTACATTAAAAAAGACGCTAAAGAAGGACTGATAATTTGCTGTAAAATTTTCTTCTAGGGAAAACTGTGTCTATTTTCTCTGTTGCTAATTGGTTGATTTGTTTGGAGAGAGGGCTGGTAATAGATATTGATCAAATATGATTGGTTATCATGAGAAATTTTAATAGAATCATAAAATTTTAAGGGCTGGAAGGGACCTTTAGGACCTTCTAGTTTCAACCCCCCTGCCATGGGCAGAGACATCTCCCACTAAACCAGGTTGCTCAAGGCCTTGTCTAACAGATCCTTGAACACTTCCAGGGATGGGGAATTCACAAGCTCCCTGGGAAATCTGCATATAACCTGCAACACTAATTATAAACAGGAACAAGTGTTTTCTTGGTGAGTTTATAAAATCCTTTTCACTGCAGATTTTTTTGAGAGGGAGGTAGCCAAACATCTTGTAAGATAGGGTTTCAAGTATTATTTTCCTTCATATAGGACAGACTGAGGGGACATTCTAAATGTCCCTTTGAGGCAAATGTGTTTGAAATTCTTTTTGATTTTTCTCTTTTTTTCCTCAGACTGTGTGAAAATTCCATGTTGTCATACACCCTGATCACCATGAAATAACTTGTTTTAAAGTTAATTCTTAGGACTCTCTTGTACTGCAGGAGCATTTAGCTTACAACATTTATAATCCAGATTCAGAGATATTTTAGTACTAGCTTCAAGGCCAAAAATATATCCTCAAACAAAACAGTTCTTAATAGTTTCTCAGAGTTGTTCCCTGATTTGATTACTCCCAAATCAACAGTGATATAGATTCTGTCTTTCCTTTAATATGAGGAAACTGGATTCTTTTCATTTTCCCCTTATTTAAGATTGGCTCTGTTCATTTCTAAGATACTCAGCATGTTATTTCCTTTGAATAGATTACAGTGTATCAGGCATTAATTTCAAACTAGTAACCCTTGAGGTCAATTTTTGCTACTGCTGTATCTTTCCAATCTTTCTATTTTAATGGAGAGTCAAAAGCAAAGACTGTAATTTCTTTCCTTTTTGTTATTTTAGGAGTCTCCTAAAACATCATATCTATCTAAACAATTTCTCTATACAGGATCAGAACTGATGATAATTTCTAGCAGCCACAAGCTATGTTTAAACCTCAAAAATAGTAAATAATTGTGCTGGTTTGAAAGCAAAACCAGTAAGAGACTCTAAGTCAGAAACACAATTTAATAAGAGGAAAAGAAAAATAAAGTAAAATAAAGTAAAATAAAATAAATGCAATTGTACAAAAAACCACTGACAGAGTCAGAATACAACCTGACACCCTGTTAGTTAGGGTGGTAGTAGCAGTCCAGATGAAGTAGTCTTATCAAAACAGTGAGCCTGTAGGAAGATCTGGTAGCTCTTGTCCTCTGGGAGTCCAGTGGGTAAGGCTGCCTGTGCTGTCCCAAATCCCAGATTATATCCAGGTGGGAAGGCTTGGCTCCTCCCCCTGGGCAGAGCATCTCACAATGGGCTGATCTCATTCTCTGAGTCATGCAGTGGGTCCTTGATGGCCCATTAAACAGAGATAACTCCCAGAGGGAGTTATCTATGAGTCATGTGGCAAGGCATTGTTAGGCTCGTTAACAGAAGGTAAGGAAAACACTATCCCACCTTGGCTCCAACGGCTCATGGGGATAGAATACAAACCTTGGGCACAATTTTACATTGTAACCTAGGACAATAATTTTAACCACTAATACATAGGCCATTCCTCGTCATTTTCTAGTGATTGTAAGCATTAAGTTTATATTTTCTGCTTGCAGACAATTTTTGTACAGTTTTGCTGCTGTTGCTGAACTGAAAACTTTAAACTAGATTTGTGTTTTCCTGAAAGGTCAGCATCTTCACCCAGAGGAAGTAACTGAAGTGGGCTAAAGATTTGGATATTTCAGTCTTAATATTGCTTACAGTAATGAAAACCTTTGCTGTTGATGACTTCCCCAACCCCCACACTGTTTCAAACTGATTTGAAAAAATTAGTTACAAAGTTTGCACTATTTAATGTATTGCATCATTAACTTCAGTATGAACTGTGTTGGACAGGATTTTAAAAATAGAATATGAAAAACCACTGGAAATTTGAAGAGATAGCCATATTTTCACTTGCTATTAACATCTTTTGCTCATAACCTGTAAAATATGCAACATGTAGAACATGCAATTTGGTTTGTTGTGTTTCAGTTATTATATAAAACTAGCTTCAGGAATTTGGAAACTATTTCAAAGGCCTCTTGATGTCAGTGTATTGAGATAACACTCTGGTAGGGGATGTGCTTCAAGATGCCATTGTGATCAGACAGATGAAGGCAGGCTCTCCAGAATTTTTGACAATACGTCTAGAGTTTGGTGAAAGAAAAGAACAGAAAACCCCTCAACTTCCAATTCTTTCTAGTGATCATTGCACAAATCTCTGAATGCTAACTTGTCTGGAGTTTATTTGCCTATTTTGCATCCCAAAAAAAGATAGTTGGAAGTAAATGGGTAATTTCCCTTTTCAGGTATTTATTACAAACCCTTCTGAAAGCTAGCTTCAAATTATCAGCAGATAAAGACAGTGTCAAGCTTCAAATAAGTTGAATATGGCATATATTTTTGTTATTGTTCTTGCTGTTGTTAAAAATTCCTAATGGAATTTAATCTCTGTCCATAAAACAATCAAATGGGAAACAATTTCTTTTTCCAGAAGTTTAATAGTAAGCAAACATCAGAAATTCAACAATCCTTCTGTGGATTGTGGCAATAGTTGCCATGGAGAAAACCACGGCATTTTAATTTAAACTTTGTTCTTCTCAAATGAAAGGCAAGTACCACCAAGACGTTGTACTTTAGCTTTAGGTAAATCTCCAATTATAATTTAATACACTATTTTATTATCTTATTTTGATTGGCTTGATCAACATTTATTGCTTCTCTCACTCAGTTCTCACTTGTGGAAGTGAGGGAAGAACTGGAGAGTACAATAATTGGGGAAAACAAAAGCCCCAGAGTCATTAGTTCTGTAGTTGTCTTCATGATATATTTTGCTGGCATTTTTAACCATGAGCAATGGAGAAACCTCCTCTAAGTGACAAACTTTCTGTAACCATTACCTCTAAAACATCATGAAAACATCTCAGTACACCCTTACATGATCAACTATTCCCTCTGCTCACCATCATTTGTGTTTTGGGGTATGGCACTCTACACTCAATGCCCTCCAAAATCCATATTTACTCTACCATGGAGTATGCCAATATCTACTCCAGCCAGCAGGAAATTAAGAATGTCTAAATAGAAACAGCATTGAATATATACAACCATAATTTTGAAACAGACCTAGTCTGGAAATAAATTTTCATTTCAGTGGTTACAGAAGGAATTCATGCTGAATTGTACAAAGCATGAAGTGTCCAGTAATGTCTTCTGAGTTACAATCAGGTATCTCATCTTCAGTGTGCTTATAACCACTTCCAGATACTTAAGAAAGTGAGTCTTTTTTTATTAATACACAGAGCGGCGGGGGGAATGTTCTATTCAGAGAACTCTTGGGTTTATTAATTGTTGGAGTTCACTATATGTTAAATGAAAGACAAGAACAAGACTTAACTTTTAGCCATCAGTTCCTAAAGGTTGGAGTCAGACTGCAGTTAGAGGCCTAATCATAATAATTATGGCGAGGCATAGCTTTCAACTCCTCAAGATTTACTGTGCCAAGTACAGTTTAATTTGGTAATGAACTTCAAACAAAATGAACTTGATGAAAATGAGAGATGGTGCTTGAGAGCACGAAGAGTTCTTTGGTCTTTTAAATGTAATTACATTTTTAAAAACCTTAATATTTTATATAGATGCATTTGAAGACAATTTTTTTTTTTTTGAGTAGAGTAAAATGAGTTTAATGGGCCATCAAGGACCCACTGCATGACTCATAGAATGAGATCAGCCCATTGTGAGATGCTCCACCCAGGGGGAGGAGCCAAGCATTCCCACTTGGATATAATCCGGGGTTTGGGACAGCACAGGGAGCCTTACCCACTGGACTCCCGGAGGACAAGAGCTACCAGATCTTCCTACAGGCTCACTGTTTTGACAAGACCACTTCATCTGGACTGCCACTACCACCCTAACTAACAGGGTGTCAGGTTGTATTCTGACTCTGTCAGTGGTTTTTCGTACTATTGCATTTATTTTATTTTATTTTACTTTTTTCCCTCTTATTAAATTGTATTTCTGACTTGGAGTCTCTCACTAGTTTTGCTTTCAAACCAATACACTTAACTACTACATATTTTACATAATATGTGCAAGTTAGGCCCTATTTAAAATTTATGCTTCTCTGTATTGATTATTTTCCTTGAAATCTATTTGATTTCATAGTAAAGAACAGTTTTCTCACTACTGAAGATGCAATACATCAAGATAATGACAGGTACAACCAGAAGCCATCAAATTCTCTCAGTACATAATACATCCATCAGAATGTCATTTTTATCACGTGATTTTGCCGTTCTTCATTTCTTCTCTAAAAGGCACAACACATAAACTACTTTCAGCAAGCACTGATGAAGAAGTCAAAGTGTGGGAGAAGGAAGTTTTGACATTAAATAGTCTTGCTGTTTTCTTTTTGCATTTAAATATATAAATCTGATTTCATTAAATCTGATTTCACATTTAAATAGTCAAACCTGATTTCTTGTTTTTTATTTTCAAATTGGCTGCAGCTTAACTGTAGGGATATTTAGTTTTTGCTGATTTTCTGTCTGCTTTTATTTACTCAGTGAGTTAATGGCTTCTCCATTCCTTGTAAAATTTTCTTTTTTTTCCTTCCTTGCTTTGTTTTCCACCCCTTTAAAGAATACATTTCATGTTCTCTTATTATTTTTTATTTGCCAGAGAATTTAGAAATATTCAGCTCCAGATAAAAATACTTCTACAAGCAGTCAACCTAATGCTGCAGTGAAATAGAGCAATTTCAACTGATTTCATTTGGAGTAAAATCAATCACTCTGATACCTTGAAAATCCTCAGTGTCTCACTTTTTTTCTTTCTTAAAGTAGAGAGGACATTCTTCAGTTTCCCCAGCTGCTGTAAATATATTATTGCTTTCCATCAAATTTCATTCTTACAAGAGTGCACATTTACATTTTGCCTGTATTCATATATTAGATTTTTATTGTCCCATACTAAAATCTACTCATCATAGATTTGGTATTTGTCTCTGCATTATCCTCTGTGAATTAATAGGTGATTATCCTGAGTTCTTTAGCTATCTGTGGTCAAAAACCCCAAAATTTTGCATTTTTTATGTCAGTGTATATGATGAATTTTTAAGGATCAAAATTGCTATTTGCTTATGCCATATTCATCTATTTCATCAGGATTCTACACATTCATGGGTACCAGAATCCCCTGTGCTTCCATGTTTTACATACATTTTTTCATAGCATAAAGCCATTTGACAACTTTATTATTCTTTGGGAGAAAATTTCAAAGGAAGAATGTCCTATGCCTTATAGCTTCAAGTCAGGCTTTAATTATATCTTATGAGGAAAATGGGCTTCAGATCCATACCTGAGCAAAAAAAAAGGAACAAAACAGCAGCTCCTCTCAGATATGAAAGACCTTTAAAATGCATGCATTTAATACATAAATATACATTAGAAACTCAGAAGTTAAATTCAATAAGGCCTGTCTGGTCTGCCAACAGTTAAAACTCCCCAGATAGCAGAGCTTCCTTGGCCGCTTAATCTGCGCAGCCACTAGCTCAAAACTTACACAGAACTGCAGGAACCCGTTCAGGCCCTGAAGTGTGAACTGTCTCCCTTGATCTTCCAGCACATTAATTTCATAAAGCCTCAGCCACAGGAAAGCTGCCACAGAGCAGTGTTTTGCTGTTTAAAATGAGGATAAGGCACATTTAGAGAGAAGAACCATTCTGAACGAGATTAGCACTGGTCTGTAATTCTGCCTGAGCCTTTGAAAACAGAAAGCCCTGATAAACTAGCGAGGCAAACTTTGTGCTTAAATTTCTGTGACTCAGGTTGATGTGCAGAGTGGAGGTAAATGTTTCCCCAGAAAAGGCAAAGTAGGTATATTGGAATTGGAATTGGAATTACGATTTGGGACAGCAGGTGTAACGATACAAGTCTCCGAGTCTCTGATCCGAGGGCATATAGCGAGGGTTTATGGAAAGACAGAATCTTTGATACAGTGTTTCGACACATGCGATGTGATTGCTTGTTAGAGCCCACACCTCTTTCTAAACTTCTTTGCCAGTAAGCAAGTTGGAAAACACCAGGCGTCAGAGAAAAAATATCTACAAGGATTGTTTGGGTTCCTCCTTATGATTTCCCAGGCCAGAGCTGAGAGAGTTATGTACTTAGTTTTCCCAAAGGCCTCAAGCTAGTGCCTGAAGCCTAAAAATCTATTCTTTTTACCACTGTCAATTCTCACATTGGAAAATCTTTTATTATTGTCATTATTACAGAATAATGGGCAGTGTACAAGCTGTAACTCCCTGTTATTGCAATGACTACATTTCCTACACCAATTAAGTGTTTTGCAAAGTGAAGTGAAAAGAAAATCAAGTGTGGAGTACAGCTTTCCCTCTTTTCCTGCTTGAAAATCTGCGAATTCTTTATAGCTGAGAGCTATCAATGGTTCTTAATAGCTGAATGTCACTGCTTACTAAAGCAAATCTGCAAGAATATTGAAACAAAAAATATTTTTTAACTGTGCTCTTCCAACATTTTTATACCAAGCAGTAAAAAAAGAGCATTAACCCTTTCAGTAATAAAGGAAGGAGCCTGTTAAGATTATTGTAGACAGAAGCTTTTTGTTGCCACAGGAGTGGAGCACTAATGAGCTAAAAAGGCAGTGAGTACCACTGACCTCCTGCCCTGCAAGGTCTCACCTGTGCTCTCCACCACGGGAAGCCGGGCCAGGTCCTACATGTGTGGACCAGTCAGGTCTGGTTTGTTGTAGACAGACTCTGGATTCAGTTGTTCAGTGCACCACAGCAGCATCCTGTGTGCTCTGCCTGCTCTTTGCCTCCCAACATCCCCCATAGCACAGCAGCACTGAGAAGCTCAGGGGATCCAAGGAAATGGGTCTGTTGGGAAATAGGCACCCATCACCCATCCGCATCCTGTTATTTGGTGGGGACCAGGGTAGGGTTCTACTGAGGGATCTGCCGTGTACCTTCAATTTTAATTCAGAAAAATCACTGGCACAAGTGTCCTTGTCAAAGCATTGTCCTTCATGGTGTCCATTAAAAGAAGATAGATTAGTCTAGATACAAGAAATAAAACACTTCATCATAATAAGTGACCCATAATTCAGTGACTGGGATGAGAAAGAGCATATTGTTAAACATTTAAAAATACCAGATGGGAATTTTAACTTACTCATTCCTGTCTCAGAGTCTATCTAACACTAACTCTTTTTGCCAAATGTACATATTAATATTTCTCCTTAAACCCTCTGAGATTGAGAAGATGTTACATAAAAAAATTAACAGAATTAGTAGAATGATTTTGATAGATGATTTGTGTGAAAGCTGGGTGCCATGAAAGCTGCTGGGAGTTTCAGTATTTATTCTACAAGCATAAAATATGTCCTTTCTGAGTGTGGTAGATTTAACCTAGCTGACAGTCAAACACCCACCCACCAAGTTGCTTGTTCACCTGCAGGGAGACAAGGAAAGAAAACAGGAAGAACAGACATGACAAAGATCACAGGTCAAGCTTAAGACTGTAAAATTGCTTACCAAATGCCAATATGGGCAAAACACATTCAACTGAGGGAAAATTAACTCGTCGCTAACGAAACTAAATATTATTAACATGACAGTGAGAAACAAAAAGACAAACAAACAACACCTTTCCTGCCCCATTTCAAAGTCTCAGCTTCACTCCTTCATTCTTGATTCCTCTACTTCCACCCTTGTTAGTGCCACACCTTCAGCCCCTTTGGCAAGGATATGGGCAGAGTAAAAGTGATGACAGGGAGTTGGGGTCAGCACATGGTGGTTTTTCTCCTTAAAGTGCTCAACTGTGACAGTTTCTGAGTCTTTATGCAATGGCCTTTGTAAATCAAGTCTGTGCGAGATTTGTCTATTCATATATATATATATATGTATATTAGCTTTTACATACATTTGAAAGTTTGATAATTTAAAATTATTAAAGACAACTACTTATTTTGTCTTCCAGAAGCTTAATTCTTCATACCCAGAATCTCAATGGTCAGTCCTCATAGCTGACTGCTGCTTACCAAGCCTGTAGTTGTGTGTTAGCTCTGCACAGATATGGGATGTAGGCCAGACAGTGTGAGCTGAACATTCATACCACTTGTAAGGTTCAAGTTTTGCATTCAGACCAGTTGTCAGCCTACCCAATTTTTCCTTGCTTGGAGACTGAGATTTCTCAATCCCTAAAAGAAAAGAATTATTTCTATGCTTACTACATAAAAATCAAGGTATTTTATAAAACACATACATTTCCTATGGACACAAGATCTGATCAAAATGCTTATTTTAGAAGGTTATAAGTGAAATAGTTAAATAAATACTTAAATTTATATATCCATCATACACATCAGCTCCTTGATTAAGGATCTGCTATCTCTTTAGACAAGTTAGATGCAGTTAACATCTTTCTCTCAGCTATCATGTTTAGGTCCTCTAAAAACTAAACAATGAAGTAAGAGGTGTATTTAATTGGCACAAAAAGAGCTTAGGGTAAACTGACACAAATTCTGTGCTTATGCCAAAGAAAAGGAGACTCAGGTTATGTGCAAATCCTGTTCTGCATCTTGCAGATGAAATTCAAACCTTTCCTTGGTCTTGATTTTTTATCTAGATGAGTGCTCTACATACTAAGATTTAGCAAAAGCTTTGGAAATTACACCCCTTGCACCTCACAAATTCAAATGTTTCAAAAGAGGCTTAACAGTTCCCAGCAATCAGCATCTCTTGCTGACTTCCTGGAAGCTGGTTAGAGGAGTATTTATAGTATTTTGTATCTTTTTCTTAATATATTTACTTGCAAATTTTTTTCTTCTTAGCAATCTCTTTTTGATCCTCTTTTTGTTTTCTTGCATCAGTGACCTTTTTCTATCTTGCTTTTTCTTCATGGCCTGGCAAGCAGAACTCTTCTTTTCACAACATCTGTATTTTTCTCCTCAAACCTCTACCACCATCAAATTTCTAATTTCTTTTAAATGTTAAAATCAGTTGCTAAACAGCATGTAGGAATCACTTCTGAATGTGTGTATGTGGCCTTTTAGGAGGCCCTTTAGGAGGCAAAATGTCACTAGCACAGCCATTTGGTTAGAATGAGGAAAATAACAATAAATTATTTATGTCTGATATTTTGTAAGAACAGCTTCATTTGATAGTGCTGTATTTCATTTGGACCTAACCTAGGTAAATTTACTTGTACGTACAACAAAAATTAATATAGCATATTATTATAGCAGGAGAGACAATTTTTTTGAAATATATATGTAGTACAAGTCCATAGTGCCCACAGGGTCTGCACACTTGAAATAAAAGCACTTTGAAGAAAAGTCTGAGTACTTTATGGTTATTGAAATATTGCAAAATATTGCCATTGCTATGACTAAACCACAAGTAATGCAAAGAAAATTTTACATTTTCTGGACAATTGTTTGGAGAAAAGTAAAAGGAATTGTTCAGAAAAGGCAATTCATTGACCTTTGGATGAAAAATCAGGATGTGGATTTAGGACATATTAGAGGTTAATGCTCCATTATTCAACCAGGTAGTGCTGAGATCTGACCTGCATTCCATCAAGCCTCAGGATAAAGGACAGGCATCATCAGTACTATAATATAGTCTATAACACAACAAAAAACAATAACAATACCAAAACATTCAGCATAACATAGCAATTAATGTTTCTTGGATGAGGTGTCTTTTAAGCTTAGACTCTCTGTGACTGTATTAGTTGAGCTTGTTTGGACACAGAGACCTTACCTAGCTGCAGGATCTTTTTCGTGATAGGAATATCCAATTGCTTTTGTAATTAGACAAATGCCTTCTTAGTTTTAAGCAGTAGTCAAAAGGCAAAAATCCTAAGCCTTCTCTCAGAAAAAAAGATCAAACAAACAAAAGCACTTGTTTCATTTCTTCAAATCAAGCTCCACGTATTAAAACACAGGTTTTGGGGTGCAGATGCATAGCAAGGATGCCCTGCATGGTACTATGGATTCTGACAGCCAGAAAGGCTAAGGACTGCATATGCTACCCTCATCAAAGGGCAGAAAGGTCCAGAGAATTACAAGGTAATATCATATATATAGGGAAAAGTAGGTTTGTAATGATCTTCGTGATTCTGAGATAGACTTGTATTTTGCAGTATAGCTAGGGTCAGCCTTCAGCAGAGAAAAAGAGGAATTGCATGATTTAATTTTCTCTTGCGATATCCTATAATAGTCTCAACAAATCTAAATTCAGATTAGTACTTGCACTTTTCCTTTGTGAGAACACTGATAAGTTCAATTAATGATCAGCGAGCTCGCCCCAAGAAAAGCACTGTTTACTCAGGACTGCAGCATTACAATGAAAATGAGATGCAAGTCCCTGTCTTGCTTAGGAGTAGTCTATTAATATCCCTAAAGAAATATAAATCTAAATCTCTTCCCTCTGACTGTTCCCTCAGCTCCTGCCCAGGTTTTGGCCTAGTGCATATCTCACCCTAAGACCTAACGTGTGCTGGGAGCAGCACCGTTAGGTCAGCAAGAGAGCCACATGTAGGCAGGACAAGATAGACAGGACAGCACAAAGGTCATCATGCAGCTGTTATCACCTGCTGCTTGCTGTCTCCTCCAGCCATTGTCTCCTCCATCCTTGCATATTAATTGCCTGAAGTTCCTTCTGTATCCATTAATTTATGGAAATGACATAGACCAAATTTCCAGGCCAGAGGTTATAAATACATCATCTAAGGAGATTTTGAAGCAGATCCTGTAGCAGCCAGACTGCTGAGGCTTTCATTCTTTCCTGTGTGGCACAGGTGACACCTGTGCTGTGAGGGAAGAGGAAGAATGAATACTCCCACCCTTTGTGAGGTAAGGGGTTTGGTCATTGGCACGTGAGTTAAAAGTTAAAGAACTTGTGAGTCACGAATTACTGAAGTGAATTCATGTTAGACTAGCCTCTACAAGTAAGATTGAGTGTTTGTTTTCCTTTCCTCAAAAAGTAGAGTTTAATTTACAGAATATATTGTCCTGTAAATTTAAGATGTTCAAATGGACCATGACACCACTCCTAGTGCTTGTTATACCTGCTACAGTCCCAAGTCATTAATTTGCAAACAGTATATATTTTTTCAGCCAGGACTGCCAATTTTCTAAGTTTAAATTCTGATTTCCTTTTCTGCCTCTCTGATAGGGCCAATTATTTCAAGTATTCCTTGGTGAGGGAAGAAAATTTGGACAGTGACATCTTTAAAGGTTTTTCTCTTGCATGGTTTCTCCATAAAATTTGGTCTTACAGGCTCCTAACATTTTCTAGACTCTTAGAATCATCGTTTAGTTCACTGTCTTCTTTTTGGTCTTACTGCCAACTGAATTCCTGGCTTCGTGTATATCATTTATAGTCCTAACCTGGTAGCCTTCTGCTGTTCTGTGGCATTACAGGATTTTTCACATGGGGTATTGATCACTCAGAACTAGGAATATTAAAAAACAAGAATTTATTGTTTTCTGTAAGCTGTAACTGTTCAATTATGCTGCATTTAAATAATTCATGAGTAAATAGGGCTTCTGTATTACAGAATGCCATCCACTCCATCTTACAAATTTCATTTTGATAGCTTTTTCCTAATGTCAGCTTTCTAAATTCCTCTATTTATAACTGACATCACCCCTTGCAATTCAACAGAAAAAACCAGCACTTCTTGTAACAGTAATTTCTGAACAAGCATTTACTTTCTGTTCTGTATATGGAGATTGGAGTTTTATTTAGGCAATGAATGTAAATCTCAGCTAAAACTAGAAAATGTTGCTGTCAAATGCTTATTCAATGCTATTTCAGTACTGGGATAACAAACTAAAAATTATAATATCACATATTGCATCTTACTGAGGATGCCTAAGAGATCTAAAAGTTACCATGGATTCAGCTGCAAGAATCCCAAAGGTATTGCACACTATAGCGGGACAGAAACCTACATGATACATGGCAAACTGAAATCAGATCCAAATAGAATAATTGTTTCGTAGCTAAGGAATAAGTTTTCTTTCGTTGTATAAAGTAGACTTTCACCTAATTTTCACCCAAACGTGCTTTCATAATTAAGGATTAAATTTTTTTTTCTGATACCACTGCTGCAAATAATGTTAAGACAAAAAGGATTGCATACTTATTTGGATCTTAACAAATGATCAGTCTATTAATTTCTTCTTTCAAACCATACAACTCTATAATTTCATGTCTATTTAACTAGGTAATATCTCTCTTTTTTTCAGTCTATTACCTTTAGAGGAATAATGGAAAGGCTTTTCAGATAGTGAGGTAGCAAAATCTTGTCAATCCCCCAGATTTTATTAGTTCCGTTTACAGAAACATTACAGGTTGTAGAACCTGAAGGAAGTATACTAGAAAGGTGTCTCAAATTATCCCTTGGTTTCTGTCCAGGAGATACAAGATACAATTTAATTTTGGGCATTGTTCTTAACAGGAAATAGTCCCAAATTTACATTTCTAAATTATGATAATGTTTGGTTTGTTTTAGGGGATTAGTTTTATCTGGGTTAAAGAAGAAAATATCATGGAGTAAGGAAGTTTGGACTAGGCCATGTGAGACATGAAAACTAGCAGTGGGAGTTGGCACGGTAAAAGATCTTCCTTTTGAGTTTATTACAAAAATATGCCTACTTCTTATCTTTAAGCAACATTTTATTATTATCATAGAGCATCTGAAATTTTACTTCAAGACTACCATTTAGCAGCCTGTTTCTGTCTACTCATCACTCCTATACCTGAGGTGAATGTTATATCATTCTTTACAAATGAAGTAGATGTTCCAATGTTCTTTATCAAGGATTTTGTTTTTTCTCCATTGAGAAATTAACATAAATGAACATTAAAAATATTCAATTTATCTGAGAAAAATAATCAGCTGATAGAAGTTTGTGACTGTTTTATAGCTCTGGAAAATGTGATGAACACAGTTAATCATCTCATTCAGAAAAGATAGCTACAATTGCTAAAAAACACCCATGGAAAGACTTAAGTCTTGGTAGACCTTGCCAAGGGAATACCCTTTTTTTTTTTTAACAAAAGGAAAGGTTTATCCTGTGTTTACAGAACTCAAAACAGATCAAAAGACTGAATCACTTATTCAGTTCCTTCTTCCTAAGGAGTTTCTTTTTAATAAATAATAACTTTCTTCAGTGAAGGCCAGGAAGTTTAAATAACACTTGTCATCAATATTAGTTAGAAAAGCATAGAGCCCCTTCCCACTGAAGATGGGTTGCAGAAAAAATTAACTGCTGACAACTAAGTTCATTTAAGTGTGAGGAAACTTAGTCTTGTAAGAGTCCTACAACTTGATGGGGAGGTCCTAACATTACAGAGAGGACCATATGACCTAAGACCAACATTCCATGGGGTAACAGAACAGCTGAGGATAAGATACTTTTCTTCTCAGAAATGACGGCTATAGAATGGCATATGCTCCTGCTTTCCTTAACTGCAGAAATCTCACCAATTAAATGAAAGCAAATACATGGAAATGAAAGGCAGATGGAAGCACAGGAAATAAAAAGTTAACTCAAAAACCTTGAATTCAGTCAGGTCATAGCCCACTGCTAATGGTTTCTTGTCAGGAAAAGACTTAGGTGGAGTTATAACCTACATTTACAGTAGTAACCTCTGATATTAGACATTTATTGAACTCTAGCTGAAAAAAGTCTAGCAGATAACCCTTGCAAGTGTATATTTCTTAGCCAGACAGTTTTGCACCTGTTGTTCATAGGTTTTTTTTTTTTTTAGATAATGTAGTGGGAGTGATTTTACTTTTTTTTTTTTTTTTTCCCTTCACACCTGGAATCTCAATGGACAGTCCTCACAGCTGGTCTTACCAAGCAAGCAGGCAATTTTTAGCTTTGTACAGCTATGGGTTGTAGGCCAGACAGTGTGAGCTGAACATTTGTACTGCTCATAAGGCTCAAATTTTGACTTCAGACCAGTTGTCAGCTTGTTAATTTTTAACTTGATTGGAGACTGAGATTTCTCAACCTGCTGAAAACCCCCAAAGTACTGATATAATTTATCCAAACAAAATTCAGCAGATGTAAGCCAACACAGTTGATAGATTGAACTAAATGAAGTATTTAACGACAGTCCAATGAAGTATTACTGAAACAATTATATCATATAGACATAAAGAAATGGAGAGAATTTTGTTTATTTAATAGGGATGAGAAAAGATGGAGGGATGAAATTGCAGTTGTCCATTGCACTGAGGTTGAGTTATGCAAAAGAGGGACACAAAATAATCTCTGAGCTGGACAATGAAAAGATAAGCCATATTCATAGGCTGAAGCAAAGAAATTCTAGATAGATACAAGGAAAATATCTTAACAAACAAATGCTATGGTCAAGGACTTGGACAGGTGTACTGCAGAAGTTATGAAATCTTTATCCTCAAATGTTTTTGAAATGAGATTGTCCTGAGCAAACTAATCTGTCTTTGAAACTATTCCTGCATTACAAACTTGAATGATCCTTTCCAAATTAATTTTTCCTATGATTTCTATGAAGTATACTTGAACAAAAATATGGCCAGTTCTGGGTTCCCCAGTACAAAAGAGATAAGGAGTCACTGGGGAGAGATCATGGAACGGCCAAAAAGATGATGAAGGGACTGCAGCCTCTCTCCTGCAAGGAAAGGCTGGGAGAACAGGAACTCTTCAGACTGGAGAAGAGAAGGCTTTGGGTGATCTCATCACTGTATATAAGAATCTGAAGGAGGATAGAAATAAGATAGAACCAAGTTCTTTCTAGTGGTATCCAGTGAGAGGATCAGAGGTAATGGACACAAATTGGAACACAAGATGTTCCCTCAAAATGTCAGGACACAGCTTTTCACTGGCTCAGATTGACCAGAGAGATTGTGACATCACCATTCTTGGACACACTAACATGATGTTATAGTGCTGGGCAATGAGCTCTAGGTAGCCCTCCTTAGGCAAGGGAGTTGGACTATGTGACTTTCAGAGGTCACTTCCAACTTCAATCCTTCCATGATTCTGCAATGCATGTTATCTTAAAAAACAAATTTGGGCTATGTTGGCAGTACAGATCAATCCTGTGAGTTTCTTTTTTCCCACAGTTACAGCTCTAAATGGCCTAAACCCGTGGCAAGGACTTTCTCAATTTTGCCATCTCTCTTCAGAATGGCAAGAGGTTTTATTGTTTAATATTATCCATTTTTTATGATTGTGAACATTTTGCTTGTTGATAGACATTTTTTTCCACTTTTCGCTAAGAAAATTTTTTCCTGAACTGGTTGGAGGAGGGGCTGTTTGAATTTGCTTTCTAGAGGGACCCCATCAGATCTTTCCTTCCAAAATTTGCCCTAAATCAGGACACAGTGGTATCCAATATTCAGTGATAGGTTTTGTCCAATTAATAAAACATGGAAATTTTATTATATAGATATTGCTAATTACTGAAAACGAATTGTCTAAACTCTAATGAAAATGGGATTTACAAGTATTCATAACCTTCATAGTCTTTAATAGGATTAATTTTAAAAATGACACTTGTTTTAGTCATAATAAGGCATTGTCCAAGATAATGGTTGAAATGTCTTGCTGGGTCCCTGAAAATACAATATAGCCAAACTCCCAAAGTAACCTGAAAAACTGCTCCTTCCCTCTCTCCATCACAGCTACCTTTTCTTCTGTACTCAGAAAGGCCAAGGAAAAAAAAAAATCTGAGCTTCATACTGAGATTCAAATGGAATGTACTTGGTAATCAAAATTTGTTCCTGGTCTGAACTCTAAAACACAGAGTTCTTTCGAGGTTAGGCAATAATTTAATGAAAGAAAAAATTATGATGTCTGCTGGTGCCTGCTCCTGTATCAGCAATTCAATTAAATAATTGAACTGTTCTACCTTATTCTGGAAGCAACATTTTCCCTGGAGTAACAAATGTTCAAATGGAAGCAAAACCAAATGCAAACCAAGCAAATCTATGTGACATTATTAAGACAGTCTTAGGTTTATTTCTCTAACAGTGTTGGCTGCATAAAGCAGAAGCTCAGGTGAACATCTAGGTCTCTTATCTAACAAGACTCTAAACTTCAGTATCTGCCTGGAATCTTTGCTGTCTAAAAAAATCGAAACTTTTTGTAAGTGCTCTCTTTGTTTCCTGGGTGTTTGTTTTCCTTCTTTTAAGAATTCTAGTGAGGTAAACCAGAAGAATAAACAGAGCTTTTTTGAGAAATCCATAGGTAATTTACCAAGGTACACAATCTAACAATTGAATTAAGCAAACAGGTTGGCTGATAAGGATGTTTTTTAAGCTCATTAGAAATTTTTTAATAGGCTTACTTTGGAATTTTAGAATCATGTTTATTTATGTCTAAATTATTTCTTAGAAGTGTTTTGCTGCAAATGGAATTGAAGAATAAAGTAATTTTCCATACATCATATTTATTACTATAGTGGCATGCCACAGCCCAGACCACTGTACAGACTTCTGTTTTGTCCACATTCTTGTCAAAAGAAGAAGGAACAAGAATGAACCTCTGTTTGGGTTTTCTTGTGACAAATCAAAAAATTCCCTGTTTTAATTATGAAATAGAAGGAATTAGAGAATGGCAGTTCAACAGGACTTGAGTAAGTACACAAAGAGCATCACTAGCTGAGAATATTAGCACAGAGTAAAACTCTCTATGGTTATTGGGATCAAAAACAATTTAGATATTCAAAGCATTCAAATGCAAGTCCAAAATCTGGAGTTTTTCAAGCCCCTCTTGGATTGGTGCAAACACCAGAATAACGAAATTTCTTCATGGATGTCCACCTGAATTCACAACTACCAGGTTTGTTTGAAAGTTCTGAAATCTCTTCTTGCAGTTAGGCTTTGTATTTTATGAACTTTATGTGTAGTGAAAGACCTCAGGAGGACACAGCTGGAAAAGTCAATATTAATTCATTTAAGAATGAATGAATAATGAAGTGCAAAAGGCTAAAAAGGTAAAAGATTCACTTCCTGAATCAGAAAAGAGTACCAATATTTCCCTTTTCTAAAACATTTGGTTTAACTTTTCATTTGTGATTCATCACTGGACAAATAGACCTTGGATTATCTACACAAAGGTCAAATCATCCATGAGATTGCTGGAAAATATCTCCAGGACCCAACAACCAGGATATGATTTACTTAGAGCATTCTTGTAGAAAATTTGATGTGTAGACTTGTATTATTTACTTGAGAAAAAGAACCAACTAATTGATCTGCAGTTGAATGAGTGGCATCAGGAGAGCTAGAGGGCATTAATAACCAGTAGTGTAACACAGACCTGCTTTGCTCTTTGAAATAATGGACATGTTGTGAGTCTACCTTGATAAGAAATCCTTGTCTCTGTTTTTCTAAGCTGGGACAATTACAGATCTTTCAAAATCCCACTCCTACTCCTCCATCTGTATTTATACCAGAAATTTCCAGGGATAAAATGAAAGAATGGCATGAAATAACCTTCATTGTTTAATTTTTAGCACATTCCTTGACACAGTTTTGGCCTGTGCCAGCTAACACTATGTCAATGTCCAGTTCAGGGCATGGTATGAAACAAGAACTCTTTCCAGTTCACATTTTGTGTAATGTTTCCCAGGAAATGCACAAGTGTGGACTTTTCTCTTGACTCCAGAGCCCAAGAACTGTCCCTGGCCTATTTTAAAGCCTTTGTCTTGGTTACAGACCTTAAAGTTTCTAACTAGCTGTGTTTCTTCCACTCATGAATTCTGTATCTCAATTCTTGATGCTGGGTATGCCCAGAATTATCATCTAGTGACAGAAGTGAGAGGAAAGGTTCCAGCTGTGTTATTCCCATATGGAACAAGGCATAATACCAGCTCATCAGAATATGCCTCCTATTTTAGAGTAAGCAGCAGCCTGAAACTGCTTGAAACTGATTTCCACAGTTTTGACACCCACTACTGCAGTTTTAGCTATTATTCAAATTAAACCTCTCTCTCAGTAAATTTGAACACTGAAATGCTGCAGGCAGGTAAAGTAAAAGCTGAGGTTTCAGGTTTCAAAAATTTGAAATATTTTCTATGACAGTCATAGGAAAGAGCCATCTCTGGATATGTACATGAAGATAATCAGGACATGACCCAAGAACATTTCTATTTACAATAAGAAAAACATGCTTAGGGAGTCAGGCAACTTCATGTCTTGTTGCTAGCTCACCAGTAAGAACGAAAGCAGATGTAGTCTTTCCCTAATTTTTTGTTATTTTATTCTTCTCAAGTAATTCCAACCCCAATTTCTTGGCTAGAGCTAGGATTTTTTAACTGCCTAGATAGGAAGCTGGTACATGATGTCCAGCATAACTGTGGGTGTGAGAGTGATAATTCTTGCTTATCTATACATTTCAATTGTTTAGGGAACTATTTGCCTTCCTGAGAAAAAGAGCTGAATTTAGTGCTCATTCTCTAGTTACTTCTATTCCTCTTTTATTCATTTGTGACTGGGGCATAAAAGCACTGAATGGATTCTTCATTTTATTTTTATATGAGAACATAAATACACACTACAATTGTGTCCCATAGATTCACAGTAGAGTGAAACACTAAAGTGCTATCTTTTTTATGTGACACTCAATTTTGAAAGCTAAGCAGCAGTGTAAAGTAGTCTGAAGATCCGCTTGATCTGAAAGATAATTGCAAATACTTATGAGACCTTTAACAATTGTGATTTATTACCAAGCAGTTTATATTCAAATGCATTAATAATATTCTGAAGTAATGCAAACTCTTGACTGTGACAAAGGATTCATAAAGACAGTTAGTGTTTCATGACATGATGAAATGACAGCTTTAACTTCAATGTATGTAAATTGCTAAAAATGTGGTGTGACACCTTTGCTTTGCTGTCAAAGGTTTTCCATCTGAATATATGCCTAGTCTTCCCTGCCACTTGATAAGACAAGTAGAATATTTTGGTTTCAGTGGAAAGCAATAAGGAACTACCATCTCAGTTTGCCACTTTAAACACCTTTCTTTTGTTCCACTGAAACAGTACATATGGAAAACAAGCCAGCAGTCAAGGTGGGGAACACAAAATGCCAAAGGGTTTGCAGAGGGTATCCAGAGTAGGCAACATAATAGTGGTTAGGCTGCTCTAGAAGTGATCAGGGAGGAACCTAAGTTAGGAAAGTCTTGAGATTAATTAGATACAAAATGACTAAGCAGATAAAGGGACTAATTGAGCTGAAAATGGCTGGGGAAATGTGGAGTCCATATGGTTCACAGTGCACTTTCCCTTTCTTTGTACAAGTGTTTAGAAAGAGACCGTTAAAAAGAGTGTGGGAGAAACCAAATGTCTTGGGAACACCATGGCCTCATTCCAAGTTTCAGGGAAGAATTCAGTGCTTTGTCTCTGATTGTGTTAAGCCAGTCTCCAGCAGTCTCTAGATCTCAGTCTAGTTTCCTCCACATTTCTAATCAATCATCCCAAGAAAGTAGAATAGCATCTGCAAGTGAATTTTTTATACAAAGATCTGAATTTTTTCCTGTATCTAGATACTAACAAGTTTATTGAGGAAGCCAATGTCTGACACTGTCATGAACATATACGTTTCATTGGGGGAAACACATTTCATGCCATGGGCACAAAAGAGGGAAATTCTTTCACACACACCAGATATTGGTATTAAGATCACATAAACTTTGTTTACTTTTACCTTTAACCTCTCTCCCTTTCAAATTGTGCAGTATTTTTCTCCAAACACAGGCCATGAAATTGTTCTACACCGAAACAGGAGCATGTCAAGAGTGTTTCATGGGCGTGGTGAGGGAAGGGTGGAGGCTACAACAGGTGTCTCTAGCTCCGTGTGCTGGGTCCCTCTCTGGGGACAAGTTGGGAGCATGTGGGAAGTTAAATGGGCCTGGAAATGCACTCCTCAGTGAGTTGATCAGGAAGGGAGCAGGCTTCAGCTGCATTATCTCTGAGCTGGCCATGAGCTCCAGCAGCTAACCCCATAGGAGGGAGGATGAATCCAGGGCCCTTACATTTACTTAATAGTTCCTCTTTGTTTGCTAGTCTTTACAGTAAATTTCTGACCTTCTGTCTATAAATTGTACATGGTAATGAATGTCTTTCATTTCTTTGGAATGTTTTCAAATATTATTTTTATAATCCTTAATGTTGAGCTTACTTCTGTTACACTAGTAAATCAGAAATAAAAAGAAAGTCTGGGATGGTTGATATATTTTTACAGTCCCTAGAATATTTAAATCATGAGTTTATATAAAAGAATGATATTGAGAGGCAGAACATGGAGAAAGATGGCTAGAATTCCAATTGTATTGTAAAAATCCTCTTTTATCTTTCAGGGGTATTTTTTCCTGTAACAGATTGGGGTTTTTACATAATATCTTTTCTCATAGCGAGGTGTATTTCTGTCCTCTGTCAAAGCAGCTACCAAATCATTAGAATATGAGGAATTAGGCTCTCCTGCCTCACAATTAGTATTATAGACTGAGTTGAAAGAATTCTAAAAATTATGAAGGTCAGTAAAAAGGACAGGGGTGTAATAAACTATAATTTGTGGTTATAGTAACAGTAATTTAGTTATAAAATTGAGCTGGACTAATTACTGTGACTTTGGCGGTTCTAGTGAACAGAGGTTTATTCTTCCTTAGGTTGGGATGTTTTCAGCATAGGCCAATGCAGCATTATAAATTGGATAATTCACTGGATTCAAATGAATTTAAGTTTTCATCATTCAATTAGGTTTTCACTTTTAAGTGTAATGGCACTCAGAAGATCTTGTAAACAGACACAAAATTTCAGACACAACAATGAAGGCGTCATCTTCTTTCATGTAAGAATTGGGGTTTTAGGATTTTCTACTTGGAAATCTGTTAAACAAAACTATAGAAAACTAGAAAACTATGAAAAAAAAAGAAAAAAGGATGGGAGAATCCTTGCAGTTAGTCTGGAACTGTAATTATTCTGTAATACTAATATTCTTCCTTATCTATGACCAAGGTGTTGAGGCAGCCACCAGTGCAAAATAATCTGTTTCATATAAGCAATTAACTACTGAATACTTAAGTATTTGTACATTATACTTCTATCTAAACATTTTCTTAAATTGTTCTTTGGCTTTGTCAAGAAAACTGAACTATAAAATTATTTCCTCTCTGTTTTATGTAAAAAGAAAAAAAGTGTACTTTTCCCAGAACCTATTACTCTCCTTTTGGCCTGATAAACTTTCTTTACAGAAAACACAGGCTTCTTTCCTGAAATTCCAGGCAAGATTTTAAACTTAGTTCCTTGCTCTCTTTTAGCTGCTTCTTCTATTGTTAAAAAAAAAATTGAAATGATTTAATCTTAGGTTTGCAGCACTGATTTAATTTCTTATTCACTTTTTTGGACACAGTGTTGCAACCCCCTTTGCAGAGAAGACAGTTACCTGCTAAAACCTCTCTCCAATCCTATGTATATGTTGCAAAGAGACTGACTTACTTACAAAGAAAGCCCCTGTCACAAGTGTCCTTGAAGACAGCTTAGCAAGAAGAAGAATAGAAGGTGTAAAAGGGGATACAAATGTGTAGCTGTAATATTAAGAAGTCATGTAGGAGATTACAAACTGATTGGAAAAGGTAAGGGATAACACAGAGAAATACAGTTTGGGTAAAAAATTGTCTAGCTGTTCCTCTCCTTATTTGTATTCAAGTAACAAAGACCCAGAGAAAATACTATGTCCCTGATGAGCTGTTAACACTAGCCTGCATTACCAATGAAGAGGGAATAACTTTCCTCTAACACCTGGGGAGAATTAAGTTTCAGTGTGTAACAACATGTATATGTATGCATGAGTATATATATACTCATACAGATTCATATATAAGGGTACATGTTAGTAAAGCATAACACAAGCTATACTACTAGCACAGTATTTCTGTATTGTTGTGTAAATAAACACACATACATACATGCACATCTGAAAAATACTAATATAATAATAAAATACTTATATTAACAGAAATATAAAATATTGCATGTGACATGTCTTTACATATATGTAAAGAAATAGACACTTTTTTGCCTTTGAAAGTATAGCTAGCAACAGTTAATTTGAATTTCCAGGTATCGGAGTGGCCGAGAACATCACCTGTCTAAAAATCTAATCTAATTAAAATTTTGTGCATGATCTACACCAGCAGCTTGTTGCTGAAACAGAAGTGACTAAATCTTAATATAGAGTGGGAAGAGAGAAAGGAGCATCCTTCAACAATTCGTTTGCTCCAAGAGGTAGACAGCCCTTGCAGTATCAATTTAGAGATCTCCACTTGCTTTAACTGATTTTTGCCTGAAGACTAACATTTTTACTGATTATTAATTGGAATTTAGGAATTATAGACCTATCCAGGAGACTATATAAACAAGATACCTGCTATTTAAAGTAGAAGTGAAATAATTCTTCCATATATTTTTCAAGACTGCTATTTACACTTACTCATCCTTCTGTAGCCAGCTAAATTTTTTAGAATAGATTTTAGTCAAATGTTTCCTGACAAACATTTAAAAATTAATTTGTCTTGAATAAGCAATGGACTTCAGATAAAGGAGGTTCTTCAAAGGAAAGTATTCTACAAGCTTCCCTGCTGTACCTCCTACGCGTGAATTCACATAGAAGTGTATATATAGGCATTTCTGAATTGAAAATTACCCCTCCCTGAAGAAAAGCTGAAAAGTAAAACTTTCACATTTCTCAAAGTCTCTCATTTCTGCTAGGAAAGTCCTTAACCTACTAAGCAGTTTTTCTCCAGCCTGCTAGCGACTACCCTGTCTCCTTGAACTCCTTGAATTGCTTCTCAGAAATCAGGAATAAAGGAAAGAAAACCCTGCAGAGGAATACAAAGGGATCTGTGCAGGACAAGCTATAGGACTTGAAAAAAGAAAAAGTGGAATTTCACACTGCTCCCTGCAGTCAGGCAGTGATACCACATGGAGTGGGTCACAAAAAATTAATGTGAGATTTGGGCATGGAATGGGCAGGGTGTTGGTTGAATTTTGAGGGGAATAAGACCTGAGTGAAATTTAAAGTGCTTAATAACTATGCACTTGTAGAGAAAGGGATAATGGACAGCCCTTCTTCTGGGGAGAAATTTTTTAGCAAACTCTGGTGGTTGTATCGGCTGGAGGGAGGACTTGAGAGAACCCATGAATTACTAAATGTTCCCCACTCCCAGCATGACAGGCTGAAAGACTCAAATACAGCCTTGACTGCAAAAATGCTGACAAAATAACAGAGTTGTCTTTGCCACTTAATACATTTATGGGTAAACAAACCCTATTTTCACATAAAGTTATTTCTTTCATTCAGTTTGGAGCTGTCCAAGTCTTTAGTTGGATACTGTGGCATTGCGTAAGTGTGTGGGCAATATTATACATGTATGTGCACCTGAAGGACACAGGAAAGTAATTTGGATAATTGTAGTGGTTTTATGTTCACCTCTGTTCACTTCTGTTGGTTAAATTTAGTATAGTGGTCTAAATGGTTTTCTGCTGAGATAGGATTAAGGAGAAAAAGGCAGAACAGGCCTAACTTAAGGTAAAGAGTTAGATTTTATTAACACACACATTCAAGAATAAAGAAAAAAAATAAAACTTCAAAACACTTCTCTTTCCCCTATAAACTGTTCATTTTCCCACAACCAAAAGAGAGACAAAACTATGATTTTCAGTCAGTTTCACCATATAAACATAATCTTCCATCACTTTGGGAGAGCAGTCTCTCTTAGTGTCCCGTGGATCCCACTGACAACTTAAAAAAAAAAGTTCTCTTGCAGGTTTTAACTGTCACAAAAACAGACACCCAGTAAACCTTGCTTCTGTGACCTCTCCTATTAGCAGTTTCCCAAGCTGCTCATGGGTCTAGACTTTTGCATATTAGGGTGTCACGTTTTAAAGATTAATAACTCCAAAGAACAAAGGATTCTTTATCTCAAGGAACAGATATCTTCTCACTTGTTCACTAGCACAGAGAACTTCTCATCTCTATTTTTTTTCTAGCATCTCATAAGATCAATATCACTTAGTCTATCACAAACACCTTTGTTCAAAATCTACGCACAAATTTGAACAACATCTCCCTAAATGCATACCTTTCCCGTGATTTGAAGGGATATTTCAATCTAGTCTCTATGGTTTACATCCAGAGAAGTCCAGTCAAAAATGTGTACTTCTTCAATCCTTTCTTCTAATAATCTTTATCAGTTCTTTCACTGACTCTGTATCATGCTGTCTCTCTACATTTTAAATCACTCTGTCTTCCATCGAGGAAGGAAGGAAATGGGCTGGAGTTCTGAAAGCTTCATCTTGCATTAAGAAAGAGTTAAACCTTGCCCAGGCCTGCGGTGGTCATGTGATTTCTGCCGGGCTGAAGGATCCCAAAGCAGCCAGGCTCGCTCTTTCTCTCAGCTTTGGCTCACAGTGTTTAATTTCAAAGCCACGCTGGTGATGGGGGTAGGGGGATCCCATATCCCCTGGGCCAGTGGCACAGGCAACCAGGGCCCTGGCCATGGCCCAGCCAGGGCCGGCCGCCGCAGCCCCGAGCTGCAGCCTCCCTGTTTTCTCCCCTGGGAGCCGACGGAGCCCGGCCAGGCCCGGGGCCGGCTCCCCTCTGCCCCCACAGGAGGTCAGGGGGGGAAACGGCAGGGCCTGGCTGGCTCAGGCCAATGTTACCAAGCCAATATTACCTGTTCAACTGCCCAGAAGGACAAGGGCCACTTGGACAAATTTAGGATTTATATGGGTATTCCCAAAAGTCACATTCAGCTTTCTCAATGGTCAAACCACATGCCATTAGAAAAAAACTGGCCTCTGATAGGTCCCTGGTCTTTTCTAAAACAATTCCAAGGTCCTGACAGAGCAATATTCCATATTCCTCTTTAACTAAAAACCAAACACAGTTTATTTCGTTTACATAGGCTGGCCAGGGCCGGCTGCCACAGCCCTGAGCTGCAGCCTCCCCTTTTTCCCCTCCAGAAGCCAAAAGAGCCCGTCCAGGCCTCGGGCTGGCTCCCCCTGCCCCCACAAGAGGGGAGGTGGGAATGGCAGGGCCTGGCCAGCTCAAGTTAATGTTACTAAGCCAATGTTATCTGTTCAACTGCCCTAAAGAAAAAAGCCATTTAGACAATCTTAAGATTTATTAAAGTATTACTGAAAGTCACATTCAGCTTTCTCAATAGTCAAACCACATGCCAATAGCTAAAAACCAGCCTCTGATAGGTCCCTAGTCTTTTCTGAAACAACTCCAAAGTCCTGACACAGCAATATTCTATATTCCTCTTTAACTAAAAACCAAACTGTGTTAACCCATAACAGTAATACATTTGAGGTTTTCAGATACATAAACATCTTCCCTGCTTCTACGCTACTGTGTAATGTATGGCAGAAGTAGGACACTCTTCCTTTTGAGTTTATAAACTATGTGAGTTTTGACTGTCTGTAAAACCAGAATTGCTGGTACAGAAGCTGTTAAGTTTTGGAGGAATTACACCCTTGGGCACCATTAGAAAGAAATCTGGAATGTCATAGAATAATCAAACATCATGATGGAGCACAATGCAGGTGCTCCTTTTCAGAAGAAAATGCTTTCAACTGGATTTCCATCACCACTTCTTTACACATCCTGCATGCTTTCTTTGGCCTCTGCTTCGATCCATATTCTCCAATACAGCTCAGTTTGGGAGGGCTTGAAGCTGGTGTGATTACAGCGAGGTCATTAAGTCAATTGGAGCCAAATGAACATTTACACAATTTGTTTAAATAAAACTTAATTTCATGAAAGAAGCAGATGCATGACCAGGATTTACAGGGAAAGTTGAGGAGGTAGAGAAGGAGGATGAATAAGAATAGATTTAGTTGTAACTGTCAAGTTTTGAAGACCTCATTTGCAAGTCATCTGCTGGTTTTGTACTTCAAATGCAAAGAAAGGATTTACAAATCTACTTATTTTAATTTAGGATTTTTTGGGATGATTTGTAAATTAATCATAAGAATTACATATAGCAAGTAGGATATATAAGCCTAGAGGAAGATTATAAAGTGTGATGTAGGATTAGTGAATCTATTGTATGTATATAAATGTATTTCCAGATATCTAAACCTATTACATACAATAGTTACATCATATTTTTAAATTAATGATGTGTAAATCAAAACTGAGTAAAATACCTTTTTTTTTAATATAGTGGCAACATAAAGCAAGTTGGTTCAAACTCTAAAAAAGGCATATAAACACATACAATTTGTAGAACAAAATCAGTACAGAGTACATATTAACATACATGCAAATGTATGTTAAGAAGAAGGGGATATACCGAAATAGTGACTTTTCCTAACTAGATTTAATTTGTAGAAACCTGTCCAGTTGGAACAAAGCAGCAGTCTAAAACAATCCTTTCAGTGATCATGTACACGACGGTGAGGGGAAGTCAAGGGAGTGGAACGGAATAGAACCAGGGAAGAGTGCTTGCCTCACACTGATTGAATTGATTAGAACAGACAAATCCAATGACAGTGCAGTGATCTGAAACAACAGGGAAGTTACACTAAAGTCTGAAAAAAAAACTTGCCCTCCACAAAAACTCTGGAATCTCTTCCCTTTTGATTCCTTCTCAAGTCCTAGGTTAAGGGAAGACTGGGTTGGTGAGCCACTGGCAGAGGCCATTTAAGCCTATAGGACTCATTCCATCTTTCAGATGGGCAAAAATCCCTGTAATGATAGCATGAGTAATTTTATATTTTCAGTAGTACAGCTTTCTAGAACAAAAACTTTACATAATGACAAAAAATTAAAGCCTTCTGATAACCTGTAATCATTCAGTAGAAGGCACCACAAAGTAGCAGACTTAAAACACAAGAGAAAAACCACTGGCAGTGTTATCAGAATAATCTGAGGAATTTGACTCACACTGTGAACATATTTGAAATTTTTCTTGGCTGGCACTCAGACTGCATTTGCCAACTTGTAGCAAGTTGTTCAGATTTACTCTGTGTTTGTAAACACCCTGCAGAATTCATTTTTATTCCATCAAGAAATCTATTTTTATTCTGTTTCTAGCTAACCACAATATATGAAAAAGGAGGAAAAGTCAAAGCAAAACTGAGATGAAGATCTTCAAAGGAAGAAGACAAATGAGAAAGAGACTTTCATTATGTAGAAAGCTTATTGGCAGAAAAGTAATAATTCTCTGTTACTAAAAGACAGAGAGTGTCTGCTTGGGTTCCTACATGCAAGTAAATTTCATCAAATTTTTAGCATTAAAAATTCTAGTCAGATGTTCAGCTTTATCCACGTTCCATTAATAATTCAACAAAAACATCTCAGGAATAAGGAATAAGTTTCCTCTTTATTAATGATGACTTTTACACCAGTTCTAATTTTTCTTAATTACTTAATCACTTCTTCTGTAAATGCATTCAATGGTCACAGAGTAAACGGAGTAAGAGCTTCTCCTTTAAATCACTGACAAAGTTTAATATTCAAAGAAAGTTAGGGATTGATTTTGAGGTTCCAAAATGAAATTTCAGAGTGGAAGTTAAGGAAAAGATATTATTCCTTACTAAGGAAAAAAGTTCTGACTCCAGATAATTGAAACAGAAGACAGACAATGTCAATTTATTCCTTCTTTAAAACACAAATGCATGAGAAAAAATATAAGTGAAGCAAAAAAGTGAAGCAGCAAAAATTGCTTGAAGCTGAAAGCCAAGTCAGGATGGCATTTAAGCATAAACATATATGAAAATTTAGAGTTCTGATTACTGACAGATATTTACCTTCCCTCATTTAACCTCAAAGCTGTTTCTGCAATGAAATTGCATTTAAGAAATACCATATTATCACCTCTCAGTCATCTGCAATGTTAAATCCTGCTTCATACTGCCTTTTGGACAAAAAAAACAGCCTGCGGCCTAAACATTTTTTTGTAGCACCAGAACCCTCAAATTATTTCTATCACATGCTTATGTAGGAACTGCCAAGTACAGGAGGACCACTAGTTAACATCTCACCACTGGTACCAACATACCTGCCTATTTCTCCTAAGTTGTTCCATTCTCATCTTTTTGTGCATGCTACTTCATCCTGTACAAAAGTCAATAGAAGAGCGTTTCTTGGTTGCATCTACTTTTAATAGGACTCCAGAACTGTGGAATCATGCTGCTGTCTAGATTGAAAGGGAGCCCCAGAGGGCATCTCATTCAACTCAGTGCTCAAAGTAAGTCTCATTAGATCATGTTGCTCAGGGTTGTGTCTAGTCAAGGCTTGAACAGTTCCAAGGATAGTTTCTGGACAACCGGTTCTTTCAGTTTACCTCACCTTATGGAAAACAAAAAATAATCCTTGTATTGATGGAAATCTGTCCAATCAGAATTTTCCATGTTCCAACTTGTTCCTTTTTCATCCCAACTTTTCACTCTCCTAGAAAAGCCTAGCTTAGTTTTCTCTGTATCCTCACAAGTAACTTTGGGCAGCAATAAGCTCTCCTCTTAGCCTTCTCTTCTCCAGACTGAACTAACAATATTTTCTCAGCCTGCCCTAGTGCACCATGTGCCCCAAGGCCATAACAATCTTGGTGGGCCCCACTTTATGATGTCAGTATCTTCCTTGTACTGGTGAGCCCAAAACTGGACACAGAACTCCAAATATAATTTGATAAGTGCTGAATAAGTTGGAAGGTTCACTTCCTTGAAACTTCTGGCTACACTCTTACTAATATAGTTCAGGTTGCAGCTGGTCTTTTTGCTTGCAAGGGCTCACTGCTTACTCATGCTTAACATGTTATCCAACACGGGTCCTTTTCTTCAGAGCTACTTGCTAGTCTGTTCCCACCTAGTACTGTTGCATAGGATTATCCCACTCTAGACGTAAGACTGCATTTTCTTTCACTGAACTTAATGGCATTTCGATCAGGCCATTCCTCCAGTCTGCCCAGGTGCCCATGTCCTCTAACATACTGATCACTTCCCACATTTGACATCATTTCCAAATTCACTGAGCTCACACTCTGTCCCATTCTTCAGGCTTTGACAGAGACATTAAATAATGCTGGTTCCAATATTGATCCCTGATGGCTACTAGTTACTGACCTTCAGATGGACTAGGAAATGATCACAATTTTTTGAGGCTTGCCGTCCAGATGATTTTCCACCCACCTAAAGAGCCAGTCCATGTTTTACTGATGTAGTGACAAGGAAACTATGGGAGACGGTGTCAGAAGCTTTGTTAAATAAAGTCAAAGTATAAAACATTCACTACCATCCTTTTGTGAGTTGCACTAGGCATCCTATCGTAAAAAACCATGAGATTGTTTAAGCATGGCTTGCCCTTTGTAAATTGTTGCTAGTCACTCTCTTGTCCCTCATATATTTGGGAATGGTTTCTAGAAGCACTTGCTCCAAAATCTTTTATGGGAAGATCAGCTTGCTAACTGAATCTCCCTTCTGGCCCATCTTTAAGATTTGCCTTTTTCCAGTCATTAAGAACTATTCCCAGCTGTCATGACCATTAGGAGGTGACAGAAAGCACCCCTGAAGTGCCATCAGCCATCTCAATCAGCACTGGAGGAGGCATTCCATCTGGTTCCAAGGGCTGTTAAATTTCTGACTGGCTTAAATGATTCCAGACTCTACTCTGAGTAGAGCTTCACTTTTATAGACTCTACCAGTGGACTTAGGGACCTGGGGTGCCTGAGTAAATATGATAAATATTTCACTAGTAAATATTACCAGTGAAAGCTGAGACAAAGAAAACATATTCCACATCCTTCATCACTAAGTCCTCTGCTCCACTGAACAGCAGACCCATTTCCTAACCTTTCTTTAAACTGTCAATATATTTACAAAATTCTTTCTTGTTTTCTGTCACCTCCATCACTGTATTCAACTCCAGCTGACCTTTGGCTTTCTTAGCTAAATTACTACACAAAGAGGCAAAATCTTTTTATTCCTTTTGCGCAGACTCCTTCCACCTTCTGTGTATTTCTTTTTTCGTATCAGACAGAATTTTCATGTTCACCCACATGGGCCTTCTGCTATGATTGCTTAACTTTCTGTCTATTGGAATGGACCATTCTTTCCCTTTAAGGAAGCTTTCACTGAAGCTTCCCCAGAGGAGTCTGTTGCAGCTTTCTTGGGCTCTTTGAACTCCAGGCAAGGTTCCTGGGGAATCTTGCCAAGCAGGTCCACAAAGAAGTGAACATCTGTTCTTTCAAGTCCAAGGCTGAAATTCAGATATATGTGTTGCTTACTTCTCTCAGGATTTTTAACTTCATAGTCTCACAGTCACTGCAGCCAAGGTTGTCCTTAAGCTTAATATTTTAAACCATTTTTTATTTCCTTGGGAGTAAATAACTAGTTTAAGAAAGCATTTGAATTGGTTCACTGATTACTTACATTTAAAAAGTCTTCTGTAACTTCTAGAAATCTCCTAGATCTCTTGTACGTCATTTTAATGCTCTTCCAGAAAATATATTAGCAATTAAAGTAACGCATGAGCATTGTGACCCATGATTCTGAGGCTTTCTCCACCTACTTTAAAAAGTCTTCTGAAGTTGCATATTTGCAAGTGAACCAGAAACCAGAACTCATAAACTTCTAGCTTTCTCCATCTTGAGAGTGAACCTCCACTGTTTGTTTGATCATGGCCTCAGACAGTTTCTCCTTTGCTGCTTTGTATGGCTCATGCTGTTGTCTCTGCCAATTTTCAGTGAAGACTCACTCAACCTCCTTTTCATTTTCCCTGGTGACACACAACCTGTACACTTCTTCCTTCAGCTCCTCCACTGAGTGACTCAGCGCCTCAAGCTAAGCACATGTGAGGTCTCCAGGATCAGGCTTCCCCCAGAGCTCTGCAGCTGAGCATGGATATAACTCCCATGGAGCTCTGTCAGGAAAAAGGTCTCCAAAGCATCAATGGCACTTGTACCAGTCGATACCAAAGAATGTGCCCTCAGCATGCTGAAACCATTATCGGACAGTTTTCAAGCAGCCCCATAGAGCTTTGAGTGGTTTCTCTGTGTCCTTCTGTCCCCCTGCTGTGCCACAATATCTGTTCTGGTGTGCTCAAAAATCTAGAAGAATAGCAATTGTTTCCTCCTCTCTGCTGCTCTGTATTCTGTTTTGCCTTTGCTTCTCATATAGCTGAACCTGGCAGCAAAGAGGAAACATATGCCAAGAACATGTGTTAGAAGAGGATTTTAACACAGAAGAGAAATTAGAAAGGTTATAAGTAATAATCCATTATTACACTCAGTAATTCCAGCTAAGATTTTTAACCTCGCACCTAAAAATATACCATATATACTGCACTAAGAGTTACAGATAATGTCATTATTTTAGCAGTTTCTGTTTTGATGTAAAATTCCTTATGAACTTTTGTAGAATTGACCAATTTACCTAGCCATGTCATTGCTATGCTCAACTTTACATCTGCCAGTACAGCACTGGAAAACAGACTAAGGAAACAAGGTTCCAGACCTTAATTACTCACAATTGTATTAGTATTGATTTATTGAACACCTTGTTCATGAGCTCTCATTGCAAGGATTACATTGTTTGTGATCTTTTTGCCTTTTCCTGCCACTTGCAAATCAAACATGCATTTGAAAGTCAAGAAAGCATGTTTACATTGCTGCTGTAATTGACAAAGCACACCTGTTATCCTCTCAATAGAAAAATTAAACCTATGATAGACCTTTTAAATAAAGCATGAAAGGGAAATGACAGTAACATAGAGCATGAAATGTAGAAATGAAAGCCTGAAAGCAAATGGCATGAAATACAGCATATGAACATGTGTCAAACTTATGCTGCTTTGTGCTTGCATAAGTTATTTTACTTTTTAAGTAGGTACTTCAAAGATAGTGGAAAGCTTTGTGTGTGTGTGTCTTGGTTTTTACCTCCTGACAATGACAGTTCTTTTATCTGAACTACAGGGAAAAACAGTCCTGTAGAGTATCAGTAGTAAAATCATGAACGATAACAAAAGAAGTGAAATTAAGAGGGTAGAGGAAGGAGCAAATGACTTAGGACAAACACAGTCATACCCATCTCTTCTTAACAGGTGCTTGTCAAGGTTTCTTAAAAATTTCCAGTGACAGTCATTCCACAATTATTTATGTATAGAGAAATCCCATTTTATCCTGCAATTAAATGTCCATACTGTTTTTTATATTTTCTTTATGATGAGACTGGGGAAGAGTTTATTTCCTTCTTCTCTATGGCAGGAAACATTTAAAAAACCATCACAGTATGCAGAACTGGAAAAGAAATAGACCAGAATTTCTTTCTTAGGTCACTTCCAAACTGCAACACATACCAGTTTATTCAATGGTACTTTTCTCACTCAATTTATTTTTTTAAATTCTTAGGGGAGAAACTTTTTAGTAAAAGTATCTTTTAAGAGTAGGCTGCTGCTTACTACTCATGGTTTTGTACTCCCTGTTTTTACTGACTTTACTGGGTCTGGTTGGGACAGAGTTGATTTCATTAATTCACAGCCTGTATTGTTCTTTGTTTTAGACTTGTAACTAAACCAGCGTTGAAAACACAACAGTGTTTTGCCTGTTGCTGAGCAATATTTACACAGCAACAAGGCTTTGTCTTTTTCCCATTCTATCCCCTTCATGAGTGGGATGGAGGTGTGCAAAAAACAGAGGAAACATGGCTGGGACAGCTGACCCAAACTTACCAGAGGGATACTCCAGACCTCATGATATCATAATCAGCCATAACATCTGGGAGAAAATGACTTCCAGTGGGAAGTAATAAAAAAGTTTCTTATTTTGCTTTGCTTCCAAGTGAGCTTTGTTTTACCTATTAAAGCATTTTTATCTTGATCCTCAAATTTTCTTGGTTTTGCTGTTTCAATTCTCTTTCCCATCCCACTGAGTAGGAAGTAAGCCAAAAACTAACTTGCTCAGCTGCTAGCCAGGGTCAACCCAACACACTGACTGTAAATATGAGAAGAGATACTGCCAATGTCAAGAATTTCTGTCTATGTTTTCATCCCATTGGAACTTTAGATTCTTAGTAACTTTCAATGGTCTTTTCTTATTTGCTTTTGTTCTTTATTCTTTTCTACCTACTTCAAGTGATAATTTTTAGCACTTCAGGAGCAAAATAAGTTACCTGATCTACTTCATCTGGTGTGTTGAGCACTTTCATACTAGCTTGAGAAACTGGGCAAATAATATGCACTTGACTGAAGTCATAGAATTACTGATAAAGACATGCATTGTGGAGACACTTCCCCCGAAGCAATCACCCCACTGACTCCTCAGCATGGCAATTCTGGCAGAGTCTATGAGTCCATTTCCTTGGAGGCAGACTCTCCAAGGTCATTCACCAGGGCTTTCAATGCTAAAACTTAAACTAACTAGCACAGTTCCCTGCAGAACTCCACTGCTGACCAGCCTCCATTCCAAGGTCTGAATACTTCCTCTCATTTCCTGGAGTTTACCTTACAAATAATCTTTGGACATGCTACTACTTTTACTCCTTCCTCTTATATTTTTTGAAAGGTTTATGAAAAGTGTTGTCAATACCTTTTTCTGAAAGTCCTTTGAATTAAGACTCAAGAATGATCTGAATTCTAAGCACCTAACGTGGAATGTCCTGCAGCTAGTACTGCAGAAAGGGAAGGCGGTCCAGGGTTTAAGAGCAGCACCAACAAGTAATTAAAAAATATCAATAACCAGGAGCATATATTTGGCAGCCTCCTGCTGTACAATCTCTTTTCCTTAAGTACCAAGATTCAGAGTCTGAAACTAGAGACCACAAAGACCACACTCGTCTCTCTCTTTGCTTAAGGAGATTGGTACCTTCTCAGCTCTCAGAATTTGATCCTTTTGAGAATTAAAAGTCACTGCCCCTATCCCAAATATTTTTTTTCCATTCCTTAGGTAGCAGCTGCACTATTGTTCAGAAACAGTATAACTGATACATATCTAATTAAATTCCCATAGGTTCCTCCAAATTTGTTTTCAGATTTTTTCCCTCTGTTCATTGATCTGCAGAAGGATTTGTTTGCCTGAAACCTTTTCTGGTTTGTTCTATCTATGGCAGTGGATGTAACAAAAGAAGTGTTACTACCACTTGTAAACTTTGTCTTGCCTGTATCCTTACCCTGTCATTGCAGCAGCAATACTACCATTAAAAAGAGGTTATTGGTGTAAATTCACTCAGTCAGAAGAAAATAGGGCCACCTTGCTTACAGAAAGGATTACACATTACAAAATTTTCTTCTTAACCTCATTAATTCAGGAAAGCACTTTGTGAAGAAATTTGCTGTTCTATCTTTAAGTTCTTTTTTTGTAGACAGATTTTTAGTCACGTAGTTATGCTTATGCTGCTGTTTTGCATAATAAAAGAATAATTAGTTAATAAATATTTTTTAAAAGTCACTGTTTGTATGCACCTTTAATTAAAAACTTATTTTCTGGCATATTTTAACAGTAAATATCAATATTTTACCATATATTTCCTTTAAACATCAGCAGAATAAAAATGTAATAAGATTAAAATTTGTATAAAGACTAATTCTTTTTGCAAACCTAAAATTCTCTGTGAAACCAGGATGAGGTTTGGATAGCCAAGAGCTATAACAATGATCAGAATTCAGTGTTACCAGAGATTCTAGGTTCTCTTAGTGTTTGGTGATACTAATAAGAGGGTCACTGATTTGCCTTGAGTAATGACCATTATTTTCAATATCCTAAGTTTTCACCTCATTTAAAGAAAAAAAAGAGTGATCTTCTAGCCTTATCTTACACTGTATTTCTCACATCTTCCACATATTTGAAAGTGAATAGCATTCTCTTTAACTCCTGTAAATAACATTAAGATAACAGGCGGACTCTGAATTAAAGATAAGTTCTTGTAAGGTTTTAAAATGTTTGATTTTCACATTTGTTTTGCATTTATTTGTATTTCACTTTTATTGTGCTGTAAGATATTTTCCTTAGAAAATTTTATTTCCTCTGTGGAAGTTACTAAACAGACTTAGATCCTCATTTGTATTTTAAAACATTCTTTAAAGAGGTCTAGATAATTTATTTTTTGCCAGAAAAAAATTACCTGCTACATACAATCCAATACTTTATCTAGTTTCCCATTAAGTGATGGTGTTCATCAGAAATCAGCAGGAGAAATCCATCTCCAGAAGATGCAGCAAAAGTATTGAATCTAATTACTACGTATAGCACACTGCATGTCAGCTTCTAGACAGCACGCTCAGCTAACTCTCAGAGTAAAAGAGGCATGGCATAAAAAAGGATAGCTCATTTCTTTGGTGCTGTACTCCTTATGTATGCAAGTGTTTTTTCATAGGAAGAAGTGGGTGCGAACAGCATATGCTTTTAAACACACATTTGTTGTATTTTTAATTCTGTGACAAAGTGCAGTGTGAATCAAGCAGTACTTTGTTTTCAGAGTGCTGAAGACTCACAGCTGAAGCAGACTTTCAAAAAGCGTAGCAAAGCTTTCAGACAATTAAATACCATCATTTTTTCTCATATTTGGTACCCACTAAGACCATCATGGCAGACTTTTCTAAATAACCTAGTACACGATGTACTAGTCTATTCCAAAATATTACCATTTATTTGGATATGTAAATAAAACCACAGCCATTGAAAAACTCTGCCCCTTCACATATGCAAGTCCTTTCCCTTTGGGTTCAGAACTAACCTAGGCCTGACTTAGAATTTTATTATAGCAGAACAGTCTAAGTTTGTTCTGAATTAAGAGAATTCAGTTCCAGTACTTGAGAGTTAACATCAGATTTTCTTTCTATTCACAGAGACAGGACTAATCTTTTCCAGTTTCCCTGTCCTCTGAGCCATCAAGAGACACTAATTTTAGCTGACATTGGATTCTTATTCATTTCTCTCATTCTAGGAGAGTGTTAAGGCATTAGTGACAATGAAGAATTACTTGTCTGCATAGCATGCTGTGTATTGCAGCAATCACAGCATACAAGAAACTTTGAGGAGTGACAATGATGGCTTGATGTGCACAAGACTCCAAAATTATTGATGTCACACAAAGAATATCAGGTTTTATATCAAGTTTTAATTGTCATTCTTCTTGTTACCAAATTTTTGTGTTCTTGAATAGAATTAAACCAGTGTATTTTTCATATTAACTCATACTTCTATTGATACTTCTGAAATTATTTCACAAACATAAAGCCATTCAAGCAAGGCTGATAATTTTAAAATGCCACCTATATATTGCTAATGCTTGCACTAAATCTGCAGTAACAGATTTTACATTTTTGTCTTCTGTACTTAAATGTAACACATAGATTCATAAAATCACAACTATGCCTCTATTTAAAATAGGATACAAAAAGGTATGATCAGAAAGCCACAAATGGAATTTAACATTTTCATTACCATGTGTTTTTCTTGCATTTCTACTTGTTTGAAGGTTTTGTAAGGTAAGAAGCCTTGAAATATTAATATAGTTATAATTACAAATTTTTAATAATCTAACAGGATGTAAGATAAAAGCCACTTGAAGCTCTTTATAGCCTGAGGGACTATGTTGATTCCTTTCTGCATTCTTTTCTTAAAGTATTAAAAATGCATTATTGGAAGTGCTCTGATAACTACTCAGATGTCTATTTATTCAACTCTGCAATTGTTTATGTTAGAATTATGGACTTGGTTTTCTATTCAGACAGTTATTTAGTTTGCTTGCTTGCTGGGTCTTGAAGCTATTTTAGTTCAAATTATATTAGAGCATCACATACAAAAGAATTCTTTGTTCACAACTTATCCAAAAAAACAGAGAGGGCTTCAGAGGCATCTATAGCTCCAGGGCCCAGTAAATTAGGTCTTGACTAGAAAAATAAAAGGAATAAAAATTGCCATATGTAAGAGGGTGGATTGGATGTGTTGTCTTCCACTAAGAAAAAGGAAACTGCATTCTCTTATAAATTGAAAGTATATTTATTTTACAAACTTTTTCAAAAAGTCACGTATTCTTAGATAACAGGATCAACTCTAAGATAAAGAAACACTGTGTTTTATATTCTTTCTGTGGCACAGATGACATTTTTCTATGATGAAAAAGAGAAGCAAGTCAGATAAGAAATCTCTATGGAATTTACATTATCTTGGCAACTACTCATTTTTTACTCCAGCCAGGAAAGCTGTGGAGGTGCATAGCCCCTGAGAATCTAAATTTTGCCACACCCTTATTGTTGTACACCATCACAGTCTGAAAGTGGGAAGTATTTGTAGAAACTGCTTCAAAATAGAATGTTTTTCTTCTCTTCTTTCTCTGCTACTGCCCTTTTTCAAAAGGTTGAAAATCAATTTACAATATATTCTTCTACTGAAGCAGCCACTGAAAGATATCTTGGGAAGGCTAAGACACGAAAACTCTGGTATCATCAAAACATTGCTTTTTTTCCCTTATTCTTTTAATGATGATATCCTGAAGCAGATATCATTTTAAATACTATTCACAGAGAAGAACCCATTTGCTTTGTTTCCTGTAGATGTCTTATTAGCTATGTCATTTTCCTTTACATTTTTATTTACATAGCTGAAGCATAGAATTTGGTGGAAAGTGATAAAATTAGCTTTATGTACAATTTTGATAGTTATTTTTTCATTGAACAATATTTTCCTGTATTAATACAAGCTGTAGAAGGATTATTTTTAATAGATTGATTAATCCTTAATATAATAGTGAGAAAGAATGTGGGTTTAGTCATATCTAAGTAAGACCATTTACAAAGCCTTCTACATTGTTTTACAAAAGTCTTATTCTGTATTGCATTTTCCATTTCTTCAGTATTAACTCACATGAAGATTGCACATATGCTATCCTTTAGTCCTAGTTAATAATATTTCAATTTCTACTTTCTTCCTTCACACTTCCCAGGAATGAGAATCCAATTTTAGTTTTATTTCTGAGCTCATTAAAAGGACATTTTATTTTGATCTTTTTGAAGTTCTTTAAAAGATCAGGTCCCTGCATAGCATTTGTATATTTTGGAAAAAAAATAGCAAAATGGAACAAAACAACATAACAAACACCAACAACAAAAAAAGCAGGAGGAATTATGTCTTACTGGAAACACTGAAAAATTAATAGTGTATTTTAAATATGCCAGGAACTATTTTTGATTCATTTGTATTATAACCATGCATCTTTAAAACAGTATATGTTGCTTAGTTAAAATTTGATATACCTGTTGAATTCATTAATGTAGTAAGCTAAAAGCTCATTCATTAGTGCTTCATGTGGTGCTACTTTGGACCAGGAGGGAATTGTTTCTAATTTAAGAACCTTTGTCAGAAGCTATCAATCAGAATTATAGATAGCTTTTCATTATAGCAATGAGATATTGATTTTTTTCCTATAATTACATGGGCCAATGCCTTTTTTTTTCTTAAGAAATGTAATGTCTTTTTTTTTTTGTTTCAGTGTTTAGCTAAAGAAGAATATTCACAACCCAACCTTTTAAACTATTAGTAGTGACAATGATATGAAATAGTGACAGAATAGGGAAAGAATAGATTGATAAGGTGATAGATAAATCTGTCACATTTCAGGGTTTGCTATAAAGTGTTTAAGAGTCAGCCAAAGAAATGTTTATGCTATGTACATTTGGGAGTTACAGGATGATGGTCCTGATCTTGGAGGTGTGGGGGCTGTAGCATAACACCTATATTTCAAGCAGGGGAAATAAAAATGAAAATATGAGGCTATCTAGCCTGTTTCAAACCTTGAAAAATTTTAGCAATAATTAAGTAATTGGGGTGTACATAAGTAAATACAAGAGTGTAACAAATTTCAGATATGAATTTGCTGGGACTCAATATCCTTCATCATCAGAACAGAGGCTTTCTGAATGGAAGAAATTTCAAATATGATGCAACTTAATTTCAGCAATATTTTGATGGCACCATACAGCTTGAAATTCATACAACCAACTAGAAAAATACATTTTAGAACACCTTTATGAACTATTAGTAACAAAAATTGCAAATCAATTATCAAACTTTCATAGCAGCACTGAAAACAGGCCAAAGCCAGATGTAGTAGGAGTTCTGAATACTCAAAAGATCCAAATTGGATGGGAGAGTGAAATCCAGAACGAATAATTAGGTCAGGGTCTGATCTACTGTGTAAGGTCAAGAAAAGCAAGTTCTTCATTGGATCCAATGAACGGTGTCCATCACCTTCCAAATGAAAGAATTAGCTTAATCTCTGCCACTTTTAGCTTGGCACAACATTTTTTGCAAGCTTATAAACCTCAGAGGAAAAAAAGAAAAAATTTAAGTAATTGCAAATCAAAAACTTGAACAGCTTTAGAACATTATCTGTGCCATTTAATCAAGTCTTTTGCAAACGAAAAATTGAAATTAATAGAGATTTAATATACTGCTTTTTAAGGTTAGAGAATTTTAGGAAGTGGAATAACTCAGCGTTTTTCTTTTCTAGCCATGGGCAACCTGCAATTCCTCTTCTGAGGTGAGCAAAAAAAATATATAAAGACATCCTAAAAGAACTGCTTTTATGAAGAAGTTTTGTTTGTATGTGAGAATAATGGCTTCTCAGGCCTGAGAAGGCAATTTCAAAGTGAGTGTAGACTATGAGGAAACGTAAAATGTCTTTTGCTCTTTTAGCCAAGGTACAACATGAGAGCATCACAGATTTTTTTTTGGCAATGTAACATGTTCTGATTCTGAGAGTCAGGCACTTTACAGTGGTGTATGATATGAGTAACAAGACCACAGACAAAGCCAAGAACTAGAGAGGGTCCAGCCTGATATATGAAAAAATTCGAGGACTGGAACAGTTTGCCTAGAGATTGTATGCGACCTCTGCTGCTGAATACCTTCAAAAGCATCTAAAAAATGGTGAGTATTCTGGTCTGATATCAAAGCCAATCCTGTTTTTGCAGGGATTTGGACCAGAAACTCAGATTCTTTCCAACCTGAGTTATCTTATAAACATACAACCAGCAGCTTTTCATATCATTAGCTAGGAGGGTTTTCCTCATGCCTCTCTCCGGTCTGTTTTCAGTGTACTTGTAGTAACCAAGCGTGGATTACAGCCTTACATTTGCAGTGAACTTCGAGTTTCCATTTTGTACAGATTGTGAGGGGGAAATTCAAAGCACACATACTATTTTGGACTTAAACCAGACTCACTATTTGAAACAGCACTCATCTCACTTTGTATTCTAAATGACACCTTTTTGTGTCCAATTTAGTGCCTGTTGACGCCTGAATTGTATATGTTGGTCTGCTTCTTTCTAGCTCTCAAGGCACTGTGTACCTGCATTAGAGTCTACCACAGAGAGAATACCCTTTATTAAAAAAACAGGGAATAAATATGATCTTTTCTGTTTGGCCTTTTTCACTCTTAGCCATGTTTACTTTACTACCCTCTCATTCTTTCCTTTTACTCACTGCTGCTAAGAAACAACTTTCTACATCAATGGAGAAAATCGACAGTCTTTTTATATGTCTTCTTACTTTCCCAAAGCTTCTTTTGACCTAAAAGGAATTTTTTGCAGGGGGAGTGTGGAAATGTATATATATATATGACAGGTTTCGTGTCTGGGCAGAGGCAGACATAGGTTTGATGGGAGGGCAAAATAATACATGTTTCTTCCTTTGCAGTAAGACAGATCTTGCTAATATGATGCTATAGACAATTATCAGGGTTAAATAAAGTAATATCAAACTTAATTGATATTAATACCTTAAAGATACTTTGTGGATTGTTATGAATGGGGTTCCATAGTTTCAGAGGTCTGTAGAGTCATCCTTAAAGCAGAGCATACAGTAATATGGGCTATATACAGTGACTGTAATGAGGTGATTTCTTATTTGTTTTTCTAAAGGACAACTCTCAGATCTCTTGCTTCTCCAGGTCTGCTTCTTCAAAATTACAGTGATTTGAATGAAAAGGATTTAGAAAGAGCAAGTTGCACTATTTTCACATTCTTTCTATTTGTGCTGAAAGTTAGATCAAGCCTGCCAAAAAAATTAATCTTGTCATGGAGATGTCTGGGTTGTTTATGTCCTAAACATAACCATTCAGAGCTGGCCAATTCTATTACTGAAATGAAACTGCCTCATCTGAACAGAGAGAACAGATGCTTTAGCAAGGTATAATTGCTCGGTTTTTCTTTTTACCATGATATCTTTTGCTTAAATTTTGTTAGTAAACTATTAATTAAAAGGAAATATTGGTAGTAAAAAAAAAAGGTACATGAAATTTCAAATCTATCTTTGCTTAGTCTTAATAATTCACAAAGATCAAATCTCACTTTTAGAAAAATACAAATATTTACTGACCAAATATTTTCTTGAATCTTTTGAGGTTTTTGGACTTCTTAGTTTTATTTTTTTCCTACGTAAATCTCATTTCTCAAAAGAAATAAGTCATGTTGTGCTGATTTGAAAGCAAAACCAGTGAAGGACTCTAAGTCAGAAACACAATTTAATAAGAGGAAAAGAAAATAAGGTAAAGTAAAATAAAAGTAATAGTACAAAAAAAACCACTGACAGAGTCAGAATACAACCTGACACCCTGTTAGTTAGGGTGGTAGCGGCAGTCCAGATGAGATGGTCTTGTCAAAGCAGTGATTCTTGTAGAAACGTCTGGCAGCTCTTGTCTCCTCTGGGAGTCCAGTGGATAAAAGCTGCCTGTGCTGTCCCAAGCCCTGGATTTATCCAGGTGGGAATGCTTGGCTCCTCCCCCTGGGCAGAGCATCTCCCAATGGGCTGATCTCATTCTATGAGCCATGCAGTGGGTCCTTGATGGCCCATTAAACAGAGATAACTCCCAGAGGGAGTTATCTATGAGTCATGTGGCAAGGCATTGTTAGGCTCATTAACAGAAGATAAGGAAAACACTGCCCCACCTTGGCTCCAACGGCTCATGGGGATAGAATACAAACCTTGGGCACAATTTTACATTGTAACCTAGGACAAATGTCTTATTATCTATATCAACTATATTTACATAAGCTTTCCCTATATGTAGGTGTAGATGTCCCTAATACATAAAAGAAATATTGTTCTTGAAAAGCATATCTCAAAAGATGGATAAAGCTAAATAGTCCTCTGGAAACTAAGTGTTAGTACTAGATCTGCTGGAAGTCAAAAGCTAACCTTTGATACAGTCATAATGTGCAGGAAATCTTCACGATCCAATTTCTGGCCCTTACGAAAATTTCTTACTGCTTTCAACAATTGCCAGTCAGCACTACCAATTTCCAGTGCGACTATGAATAACAACCTCTTCTATGCATTCTGGTGTCACTGTTCTCAGAGCATCATGCTTAAAGCATGACTCTTTATCCACAAGAAACTTTCTCATGCCTGCAAGATAAATATTATGATATAGAGAGCACAGACACTTCTGAGTGAAAGGTTTGGTGACTTTTACATACATTCATTATTAAATATTTGGAAGAAATTGATTGTACAAGAAGGGTTGTTTGGCATGTTTCTAAAGCTACATCAGAAGCAATGAGTGTGACCTTCAGATTCATAACTAAGACTTCTGTAGCATATTCTTCAGGTTTTTTTTCTCTGGAAATTTAACAATTGCAGCTGCAATTATTTCAACCCATCTTTTGGGCAGAGAGGAAACTTGTACAATGGAATGCTCCTTATTTCACTTCTGAAGATATTTTGGAAAAAACCCCCTGTGATTGGAGACCTGGATATATCTTAGGAACTCATAGAATCCAAGCATCTAATTTTTCCCTTCCTAATGCCAACTGATATATATCTAAATTAAAGTGATGACAACTAAGCAACCCTGCAAGTAATTCTGTAAAATATCGTATTTTCCATTATAGATGCTGTCATTCTTAAATGAGTTATTAAAAAAGTTTTCAAATTTAATGAATGAAGCATTGGAAGCTTATTATGAAACACAAAAAAATTGCAGTACATACTCAAATAACAGATACTCCTCAGCTGGTCCCATGCTTAAGCAAATATTTTTGAAATAAACATAAACAATGGTGACATCAACTGCAGATTATTTATATGACAAAACTGGGAGCTGAATAATTTTCCACACAAAATATATTTAACTGAAAACTCTTCAGAGTAATTGAAATGTGTAATTAAGATGAGATATAGCAAGATAGTATTTGAAATGCCCAGACAAAGAACCACTTGAACAAACCTTAAACAATTTACAGCAGAGAATATCATTATACATAAATATACCATGATCCCGTTCCTTATGGTTGAGATTAATTATCTATGTATTACGAAAAGATTAAGAAACTGCATCGCTTTAAGGTATTGAAAAGTTCCCGATCCTAACAATCCCTGTATAATGATTCATGTTTTTCTTGATAAGAAAAATATCTGCTATACAGAAATATTTGTAAAGAGTTCTCATTATTTAAAAAAACATTATGGAAACCAACAAGTTATATTTAATTTCTCATAGCAATTTATTTATTAACAATTAATTGACAAGTTTTTCATTTAAATTTTACAACCTGCAGCAACTGCTTTATAAACCTGAATTCACATGTGCATGAAAGCATCATTGAAATCAAATTCAAAGATAAAATATTTCTTATAAAATGCTTTTATCCTTCTTTTGCTCTTCATATGATGTTACCATTTACTGTTCTCCCCTACATGCTTGACATACCAAAACGAACATATGTGTAAGCAAAATCAAAACATAAGTTTCACTTACAGCAAGAATTGTCTTTAAGAAGAGGCTTGAAAAAATTAGGAAAAAGTAATATATACTATTTTTATAGTTCTGCTAGTGTTAATATTGTATATTAGCTGTGAAAGCACTGCAAAGAGCAAAGTGCTGAATTTCGTTTGAAAATACAAATATATTGTCAAAAAATGCCTGCAATATTTAAAGCTTCCCTACAAAAAATAGAATTTCTAAAATAATGTTTACCTTTATACATGTACCCTTACATAGGCCTTATCAGTCTAATATCTTTCAACAGGTCAAATTTCATAACTTTTAAGAAAAATTAAAATCCAAAAGAAACAGTAAAATAATCATGCAGTAAATTTAAAAGCAAAGAAATTGCAAGTTAAAAATCCTCACATCATTTTATTTCTGCTCTTTCAGGTACATACTATAATTTTCCATGCTATTATTGAACTACCTTTATGTATTCAACTACACAGATTCAAAATTGATGGAAAAACTCATCATTCTGATGAAGTGGTATTTTTTGCTGCTGTGTTACCCAAGTTATTTTTACCTTCCTCTATCACCATGTGTCATCTGTTTCGCAGGCTCATCAGAGCATATTCACCTAAAAAAAGTTCTCTGCCATTCTATCAACATGGGGGTTGCTGATAGACTTGATTGTTCCTGCCGTGCTTCTTTTTTTGTGATCTTTTACACTAAAGATCTTAATTTCTAAGGTACTGAAGTGCTTTGTGATTCAGGGTATGTCAGTATGGTCCCTTCTAGACTAGATATTTATTAAATGCAAGGGTGTAATTCACAGCTGGGTGTATTTGATGGGTCAGAAGGTCTTCTCGAGCGCTATAGTCCTAAAACTAAATGTGATTACATAAGGTGGGAAGTAGTAGAGAGATTTAATTACAAAATCACATAAGCTATTATTTGTGAAGGCAGTGATGCATCATGAACAAGGCAAATGGAGCATATTGCTTTTATCCTCTCCTTTCAGTAAGCAAGGACACCTGCATCATTCCTCGGTTGGCTGTTTATTCTGTCAGTGGGGATTGTTCTCGTGAGCATTGTACAAATTAGATTCTTCCTTCTAAACGGAGTCTAAACTGCATTGCCATATATAGATATAAGCAGATATAAGCATCCTTCTTAAGCAATTTTTCTGAAACTCATTTTGATATTCTCTGTGTGTTTATTGAAGAGATATCCTCTCCTGCTGATTATTTTTGTCATTCAGGCCATCCTCACTTTCCTGGGACTGCAAGGTGATGGTTGCCCGGGTATTGACCTTCCTACTTGAATGAACATGGTAAACTACTTGACAAGAGGAACTCCTGGATGTGGTGAGATGGATTTATGGGAATCTAGCAACAGTAACAGAAGTGCCATGAGGGGATGGTTGCATTTCACTGACGGCTCAGGAGTAGGTATGCAAGAAACAGGCAAACATTACAGGAGGTGAGAAGGGCCTTTGAGAAAGGGAATCTTGCAAGGCCCATGATAGTGAGAAAATCATAGCAGTAGCACATGGCTGAGAGCACCTCCATTAACAGTAGCAGAAACACCAGATTAGAGTACAGATAGATGTACCTGAACATGATGTGAAAAGTAATTAGGGACGTATTGTTTATTGGTAGGGAACAGTAATAAAAAGGAAAAAACCTGACAGAGAAAAAAGGAAAAAGAAAGCAGCAGCCAAGGGTGAGTTGGGGCTATATAGGTGGAGCAGCTAGTGGTCTTGGTGCTTGATTACCACCCCTGGGCAGCACAGCAAAGCAGAACTGTTATTCTGACCATAAATAATGTGGTGAATCTGCTTATACTATTAGGTGGACCAAGGATGTCCAGACGCCTTTGTTTGCTTAAGGGAGAATGTCCAGACACTCCTGCTACTGTCACCTTTTCAGTACCCCTTCTGAGTCTCATGACATCACAACCCTCCACAGGGCTACCCAGCACACTTCTAGTCTGACTATAGGAAACGTGATTAAAAACCTGGAAGAGATATGGACTTGGGGCTGTTTCAGATGAATTCACTGTTGTAGGTAAAATGGGATTAACACTGCCCCTAGAAGGCTGAGAACTGGCAAACAGGAAAATTTACGTTAAATTATACATAAAAAACAGTCTTCTGGTTTTGTTCTGGTACTTTGCAGTTTGAGAACAATGAACAATGAAAACTTTTCAGACTTCACAGAGTAACTTTGAAAACCTTCAGCTGCTTCACTGGGTTTCAGACTGTTTGGTCTACAGTGATACACTTGAGAGTCAGAGAGTCATAGAATAAACTGAGTTGGAAGGCACCCATAAGGACCATCAAGTCCAACTCCTGGCCCTGCACAGGACTCTCCCCAAAAGACACACCATGTGCCCAGCTGTACTGTCCAAACCCTTATCAAACTCTGTCAGGTTCTGCATTTTGACTGCTTCCCTGGGGAACCTGTTCCAGTGCCCAACCACCCTCTATTTGAAGAACCTTTTCCTAATATCCAACCTAAACTTCCCTTGACACAACTTCAGGCCATTCCCTTGGGTCCTCCCACTGGTCAACACAGAGAAGAGATCAGTGCCTGCCCCTCCTCTTCCCCTCATGAGAAAACTGTAGACTGCAACGAGGTCTTCCCTGTCTCCTCTCCTCCAGGCTGAACAGACCAAGTGACCTCAGCTGCTACTCATGCAGCTTCCCCTCCAGACCCTTCATCATCTTTGTTGCCCTCCTCTGGATGGTGTCTAACAGCTTGATATCTTTCTTCTATTGTGGCACCCAAACCTGCCCCCAGCACTCGAGGTGAGGCTGCCCCAGTGCAGAGCAGAGGACAATCCCCTCCCTTGCCCGGCTGTGATGCTGTGCCTGATGCTCCTAGGACAGGCTTGGCCCTCCTGGCTGCCAGGGCACTGCTGACTGATGTTCAGCTTGCCATCAACCAGGGCACCCAGCCAGTCTGTCCATATGTCCAGTGTTGCCCTGTCCCTGGTGTAGAATCCAAAGCTTTCTCTTAGTGAACTTCATCTGGTTGGGGATTGCCCAGCCCCTCATTTGCTGAGGTCTCTGCAGGGCCTCCCTTCCTTGGAGGAGTCAGTGGCTCCTCCCAGATTTGTATCATCTGCCAACTTACTTAGTATCCCTTCCAGTCCTGCATCCAAGGCGTTTATGTAGATGTTGAAAACTGCGGAGCGGAGGATGGAGCCCTGCGGAACCCCACCAGTGACAGATTGCCGATCTCATGTCACAGTCACCCCATTCACTGTAACCCTTTTTGCCGACCTGTGAGCCAGTGGATTACCCATCACATGATGTGTTTATCCAGCCGTGTGCTGGACATTTTGTTCTGCATCACTTTAAGATTGCTCTGGTTTTATATTCTTTACTAGACATTTTCTACAGACCTCTGCCCAAAAAAAGACTAATACATCAGGTTGCCCTTCAGTCTGGTCTGAATAGCTTGTAGTAAATGCAAGAGAAGCTCTCTCAGGACATTTGTGTTGATGCCTGACTTTCAGCGAGGCTCCTTGGAAGCACTGCTCAAATTACAGTCGTCTTCACATGTCCATGGATTTGATGATGAAGTCTTAATATTTCATATTCCATGCAGTCTCCTCCTCTTCTGTGTTAAGGAAGAATTAAGAAGAAACATTTTGAAGCATTTCTCCCTTGATAATCTACTAAATGTTCTCCCAAAGGTCAACCTGGTCTGCATGACTAGAGAAGATGTGTGATAGAACCAAAAAAAGGCATTTCAAACAGGAAAAAGGCATTAAAATAACCAGAAATTGGAAGGTGAAGTTAAAACAAATAAGAACTATTTTTATGGAAGTGTGATGAAAATACAAGCTTACAAATTCTAAAACGTGTAAAAGTTTCAATCCTCAAAAGTACAATCTTGGCAAACACTTGTAAAAAAAATTGCCCTACTTGCCCATTAATGAAAGAAAATATCAAGGTAAATTAGATTTTTGTGTGTGTTTTTCCAGCATAGTGGCCAAATGCAGTTTGGCTTCTTTTAATCTGACTACTTTGAAACCACTGTAAATGGAACAGTTAGACATAAGCAGGACTAATGTAGCAAATGCCTAGCCTGAGGTCAGTGGAGCATGGCTGTCCTTTTCCAGGGCCAGATGTCAAAAAAAAAAAACACTTTGTGAACAGGTGAAGGTAAAATGCAATAATCTGTTCTCAGGGTTGAAATTACCAAAGGCAGGGACATGACATAATTTCTGAAATGGGAAATACTTTCACTTAAAAATAATACCATGATATTCAGTGCTGACACTAAGTACCTTTTCCACAGAGTCCTTTACGATTGCCTGCATATGAAATGAATACATTCAATTTTCAACAGCATCATTCAGTCTCATGGAGATCTGGATAACACACTACCAATTAATTAAGTTCAGAAATAAGGTGTAATTATTTCTCTGAGCAATTATTTAATTTCAGTCCAAGCAAACTGATTCTAGCTAAAAATGTGGATATTTTTCTGTGGCTAGCTATGCTTCAAAGAAAGACTATTCAAATATACCCTGCATGCTTTTTTTTTCTCCCATCCCCTACGTACTAAAAGTTTAAATATAATTGGATTTATCATCACAGAACACATCCAGTAGAATGTGCATGAATAGAAAACATAAACAATGCACATAATATACAGACAATTCTGTCAAATATTGATTGATGCCTTTGCTGCATATGCTGGAGAAGGCTATTATAGAGATTCAGCTAATGCGTGGAAACATTTATTTGCACCTATTCTTTTACATTTACTTTTTCACCCCTACACATTTACTTAAGATTTATCATGAGAAGCTTAGAAGACAGTTGATGCTCCTATGCATCTGGTATATTTTAATAGAGTTTCACTGGAACTGCATCAAATAAAAAAGCAAAACTCAGTGAAACCAATTGTGCTACTCCTATCATATGCAAAAGCTAAAACATTTACAAAGCTTTTGTAACTCCATGATCAAGGGACGTGCATATATTTTCAGTGTTGTTGCCTGAACCAGAATGAAATTGTTCATAGTAGTGATCAATCTGCTTCAAACTTCCTCATGTTTCCAGGTTTTTATAGTAAGAACTCTGTTTATAATGAAATAAAATGTAAATCATATAGGAAAGTAATCTGTGAATTCTGTATCTTTCCTTTGTAAAAACTTTCTTTGCTCGAAATACAGTTGCAAAATACCCACATACCATGCCTTAGAGCTAGATAAAATCTTCAACTGTGCTCATCATGTTTTTGGTTGACTTTTTGACTTTTAATGGAGGAATGGATTGGCCTTTTTTTTTTTTTTTTTTTTTGGCTTACCCTTTTTTAAAGAAACATATTTATGTCATCTTTTCAAAGGAAGAAATTATGTCAGACACTCCTCCAGGACTGATGTGCCAATTCTTCTTCTTCTGCTGGAAAACTAAATATATATGTGTGTAAATCTGTTTTTTCAAGTATTCTTTGGCTGTCTCAAAGAACAAACTGCAAAATACAGTTTTGTTATCTTCCACATCAATTCCTGAACATTATCTCATTTACCAGTTAAAAAAAATTACAAGGAAAAATCATTCTATCAGCAGAATAAACAAGGACTATAAAAAACCCATTCTCCTGCACGGAAGTGTATAATGTAAACTGGCATGGTATAAGTTTATTAAGTGTCTTAATTTCTTTTCACTGAAGTGAACATAAGACAACATTCAACTGGCTTAATTTTCACTGGGGATTGCTTGCAGAAGAGATAGAATTTCAAGATATTTTGGTTTATTGCTGAATTTTTTTTTTGTACTCTCCTACAAGTAAATAGTGTCCATATGTTAATACTTCCTAATCAGGATGGTTTAGAATTGTCTAAATCAACTATGTGCCTTGCTGGAGTCAAGCCTTGATGCTGTTGCCAATTAGCATTGCTGTTCTTTTCCACTATTGTCAATAGATTTATCAAACTTAATGTTGTTAAGTTTTCAAAAGCATTAGACAACTAGAATAGAAATTTCTCCAAAATTTTCATAATTCATTTGTTCTAATCCCTTTAATTATTTTGTCATGTCTTTTCAATTCTCCATTTATTGATATCAAGTTTTGTGATGAACAATATCAATCTTTTACTTTCCACATTTTACTTTCTTCTCTTTGATAAATCATGTTAGCTCTGAGCATATATGTCTGTGAAACATGTCCATGCTGGTGGCACTTACTAGCATCTCAGAATTCCCAGGTTTTGTCCTAAGAATCCTGAAACATCCTTGGTTTTTACATCAGAAATAATGCTCACATGCAGCAATCCTGAAAAAAAAACCCAAAAAAACCAAACAAAACACACCTCTAAGAAAGGAAAGGACAGCCAAGGAAAAAAATAGTTTCTTTCAGAAATTAAGTGCTAAACACTTTTAGCAAAGCCTTTCTAATTACTTCAAAGTTGAGAAAAATTCAGACTTTTACTGGTTATAAATATCACTAATGTAGAAAATAAAGAGAAAGGTGTAAGTTAGTTGCATCTTTATTCACAAGTTTTCAACTTGAATATCCACAGGCGCTTTGAAGAAAGTTCTAGGTGCTCTTTAAAGATGTTTTTGTTTAAAACAAATAAAAGCCTCTAAAGAGCACAGTACAAGATTAAGAATAGAAAATCTATGAGTAAACATAGTATTTGTTGTTGATAAATGATCATAAATTCAGAAATATGTATAAAGGGTGCATGGAGAGAGAAGAGGGACATGGGAGGAATCTCAATTGACACAAAAAGATAAGGAATTGCATATAAAACTATAAATGTAATTTCTTTGGCTGTATTTATGCTAAAATAAACCGTAAATGTAGTTCTAACTGAGACGAAAGGACAACTAAGAAAAAGGCTTGCATCCTAAAATTAAATAAAGACACTGTGGCTTTGACAACATCCTCCAGTCTAAGCCACTAGCATGGAAAACTGAGATGGCAAGAGCTAATGAAAATCAAATGTAAATTTTAATATTTATATAAGCTATGCTAATATAATTATTAGCATTTGGGATGCTTATTCTCATATAGGATCCTACCGGGCTCCTGTGTTCCTTTGCCCTCAAATATGGCAATTACCCTCTTTTTTCCTTTGTAGTAATTTAACAGATGGGAAAAGTGAGTATTTGTTTGCATGTTATTAGCTGTGGATCATAGAACAGAAGCCAAATTTCAAGGAGGCGGATGTCTGGTAGCATTATCATTTAGAAGTCAAAGGATGCAGCAGTGTAAAAAAATGAGGATGTTTATCAATGAGATGAAGAATTTTTGAGGCTGGATGTTGCTTTACTTCATATATCAGATCTAAACTACTTTAGAGAGAAATGAATCATTCTTTGAAAGGTCCCATCTCTTCCTATGAGATGTCAAGGTAGTCTAAAGCTCCATGAATACTTGGTGCTAAAGTAAAAGTCAGCAAATGTATCCAATTCTAAATTAGTGAATGTAAGCCACTGATTCTATGCTCTTTACTTGGCTTCACCTCATTTTAAGTTTCTAAAACAAACCGTGTTTGTATACCACATTACAATGTTCTGATCATTATGGTTGCTATGGAAACATAGCTCAAGTTTTATCAATATAAACTCAAATAATTGAATTGTGATTAAGCACAGTAGGAGAAAGAAGAGCTCACACCATACCCTTGTACTTCAAAGCAAATTACAAGGTCATGAGTCCAGGCATGCAGGAACAGGATCTTCAGGGTAATTCCACTGCTCCCATCAAGGTGCATCTGAACAGGGGTAAAGGCTACAGAGACAAGAGCTATGACTCTTGGTACATGCCATGAGTAAAGTACTGGGGTAATTTCTTCTGCCTGCCACGCCTCATTGCAGGATAGAAACAAAACTTCTGGAGCCTTTGCAACGGCATTGAAAGCAAAAAACAAAATCAAACGCAAGGTCCTACACCTGGGTCATGGCAATCCCAGAAATACCTGCAGGCTGGAATGAGAAATGGTTGTGGCCAGCCCTACGGAGAAGGCCTTAGGGATGACAGCTGATGAAAAGCTCAACCTGAGCTGGCAGTGGACACTCACAGCCCAGAAAGCCAATGGCGGCATCCAAAGGGGCTTGGCCTGCAGGTCAAGGGAGGTGCTCCTGCCCCTCTACTCCACTCTGAGACCCCACATCTAGTACTGCATCCAGTTCAGGTGTCCTCAACATAAGAAGGATATGGAATTGTTGGAGCAAGTCCAGAGGAGGGCCATGAAGTCACTAAGTGGATTAGAGAACTTTCCCTTGAGAAAGTTGTGGCTGTTCAGCCTGGAGAAGAGGAGATTTTGTGGAGATCTCATAGCAGCTTTCTGCTATCAGAAAAGAGCCTCCAGGGAAGCTGGAGAGGGACTCTTCTTTGGGAACTTTAGTGATAGGATAAGGGAGAATGCGTACAAACTGAAAGGGGAAATTTGGGTTAGATATTAGGAAGAAATTCTTTAATGTGAGGGGGGTGAGACATTGGAACAGGTTGCCCAAGAAAGCTGTGAATGCCCCAACCCTGGCAGTGTTCAAAGCCAGGCTGGATAAGGCCTCAAACCATCAGGTCTATTGGGAGGTGTCCCATGTCAGGGGGGTTGGAAATTGATGACCTTTAAAGTCCATTCCAATTCTTTAACTTTGTTTCTATGAACGCCTGGAGAGCTGCAGAGTTGTTTCACCTCATAGCTATCAGCCTTGCCCTTAAATGTAAAGTTGATTTAATGTCATTTTCTGATAACTAATTTGCATAATTAGCACTAATTATCAAATAACTATGTGCACAAATTCCAGTGTGGAAATAAAAAGAAATGTTAAACATTTGTAGTACCTTCTCTCTGTGGAAAGGCACAAATTTTCAAGCCAGCACTAGGAGAACTCAGTGCAGTAATTAATGATGTAGAACAGAGTATAATCAGAAAAAAAAAAAGATCACATGATTAAAAAGCATTTGGGCCTGCAGTAGCAGAATGCATTCTAAAGGTTTTGAGGGCAGCTATGTAATCACAAGATATTGTAAACACAAGATACACAGTATTGTCCGTGCGAAAATAGGGTTAGAAAGCACAAAGCAATGCAAGGGTTAAGATGAACTGCTTGTGAACACTGTGGGGTACATACAATTGCTCAGGCACAGCTATTTAGGGAAAGGAACTGGGTACCATTTACACAGCTCAGCTCAACACAACACAGTGTTCAGTTTTGGTCGTCTTAATTAGAAAGGGAAACAGCACATACAGAGCAGGCTTAGTAAGAGTCTATCTGAATCAGCAGAAGCAGTGAAAAAGCCAAAAAGAAGTTTTTCTGAAATATCTAAGTTTATCTTGGAGAAGAATAAAAATGTCTTTTGGTATAAAAACCCCAATGAACTCCAGAGAGAAAAAAAATGGCAGAAAACAGTAAATCCCTTTGCCTTTTCTTTTAGGAAACAAAAAAGGGTAGATAATCTGGTACTACTGTGTGTCATTCACTGAAAGAACTCATTGCCACAAAACAGCACCAGGAGAAAGTTTGAAGTTGAAAGGGGAAGGCAAGCTGATGCTTACACGTGTGGTGAGTACTTTTGTAGTTAAATTCTGGTGAGAATTTTTAAGCAGCAATGTTTGTAATCTGACACTTCAGAAGAAAATGTCAAAGGTGCTTTTATCATGCCAGTTTTTCTAAATTCTTCTTTCTAGATTATTTCACACTGTCAAATATCAAACACAGAATTACCAGACTATGGTTAGCATTATAGTTCATTCATAATTGTCTCCCAACCATTTTTCTGATTTTGTAACTCCTCTATTTCCATGAGGATCTCAGACCACAACAGCCTCTATTGTACCGTAATTACATTTAAAATAATCTGCAGCAAATGAAAAGATAATTCCATGAGTTATTGTTGTTAATCAGGTTTCAGCGTGGGGAAAAAAAAGCTAAATTATTTCAAAATAAGGAAAATGCTGATATTAATGCTAGAACTGTTTGCTGACAGAAATTCTTTGCTAGAATCAAGAAAGACAAAAGCAGGGAAGCAAATTAGTTCCTTAAATTTATATATATAGTTTGCTTCATTTTGTTTTTTATTTTTTGTTGGTTTGGGGGGGTTTTGGGGAAGTTTAGGGGGGTTTTCTTTTGGTTGGTTTTTTTTTGGGTTTTTTGGGGGGTTTTTTTGGGTTTTTTTTGTTGTTGTTGTTGTTGCTTTTTTTTGTGGGTTTGTTTTTGTTTTTTTTTTAGAAAGGGGGAATTTTCACTGCTCAATATGGCTCTGTATTCTCTTTACCTCACTGAAATAAGTTGATGTGGCCAGCAAGTGCCATAATAGGCATTACAGAGGATTTGAATGAAGATGGTAATGGACAGGCCAGTTGTCAGACAGGCTTCTTGTACTGAGACTGTGATCTTTCACTCAAGGGACCACTAATATGAAACTTCCAGTTCCGTGCATTGTTTATTTTCATGAAGCTTGTAGTAACTTAAAAGCTTTGAGTCCTCAGCTGTGCTTTCAAATTTGGTTGAAATTGGATACCTTGTTTGAAAGTTGTTGGGTAGATTGACGGACTGACAGACAGATAAATGGGCATAGACAACATGATTGCATAAAACTTTTCTTTTTAGGAAACCAGGATAAAAATAAACTCCCTTTATTATAACACTCAGTAGACTTCTGGAATTGCTAAGAAAGCTTCCATAATTACAGTACTATTCTTCTAAGGTTGTTTGGAGGTATATAATGGTTATAACTGTTATTCTTGTCTGACTACCCGTAAAATTGCTGCATGCCACTCATTCCTAATAGTGTTTAACAATTTTTATTGTTGAATATGTGCTACCAACTGACTGTAGCTGGAAGAAACAAAAAGCAAGACAAAACAAGAATCTCAATATTCATTTAGAGTTGTCTCCACTGAGGTCTGTAAACAAAATCTATTAATTCAGCTGGAAGCATGATGAGTGATATACAAGCGGATAGTTCAATCAAGAGAACTGAACTCCTTTTAATAGTTTAGGATGGAAAAGACCTTTAAGATCATTGAGTACAACTGTGAACCCAGCACTGCCAAGGCCACAACTAAACCGTTTCCCCAAGCACCACATCTACACATATTTTAAATACTTCCAGGGACAGTGACTCCACCACCTCCATGGGCAGCCTGTTCCAATGCTTGACAGCTCTTTTGGTGGAGACCTTTTTTTCTAATATCCAGATTAAACCTTCTCTAACACAACCTAAGGCTGTTTTCTTTTGTATGGTCACATGTTAATTGGGAAAGAAGACTGACGCCCACCTTTCAAGTAGTTGTAGAGAGCAAAATGAGCGTTCTTTTCTCCAGGCTAAAGAACCCCTGTTCCCTCAGCCACTCTCATAGGACTTGTTCTCTAGACACTTCACCAGCCTTGTGGCTCTTCACTTACAAATCACTTGCAATTATTTTATGATGCCACTTTTTGAGAATCAAGTGAATACTTGATTCTGAAGTACATCAGAAAAAGCTGAGGTCCTTTTGGTCATTTAATGGAACACAAAAAGCCATTAAAGTAAACTGTGCTCCTCAAATGAATATTTATTCAGATCATTGAGTGGTTTACTTCAACCACTTCAAATTTTAAAATCCATCTTTGCTGCATTCTAATTGTTATTTTCAGTAAACAGATAGGCATTTATCTAAAGGTAGAAGAATATTTGCCTGTAAAAATAACCCATTCTGATGAAATTATCAAGGTTATAATGTATGCAGCATTCAATAAAAGCAAGTTACCTTTCTGGAAACATAGATATTTGGTCTAATTATTTACTGTTTTAAGAGAAAGGCCTGTGACAACTCAACCCAATATGGATGTACCTGGTGTTTGTTTTTGTCAGAAAGATGAAGACCCTGCTGGAAGTTTGAAGCAAAGCTGAGGTGATGACAAGTCCATTGCTGGCATTGAAATTACAATCTGGGTACAATTTGGGCCATCACCACCACATTTTATTAAACTAATATGTTTGATTAAATACTGAGTAATGATTTTTGAGTTCTGTATCTCATATTTTTCAGTAGCATAACCATCACCTAGAAGAGCGGTCCAATCTTGTTCTTCTTTACTCTTATGGTAAGACATCTATTCTTGTCAAGAGAAGTCATGCGTGCTTGAGTTTTTTGACCTGTTTTCTCTTCTCTTGCAATTGTCAAGCACAGAACAGCTGAGCTGGGAGAACAGTAGTGGTGAAAAAAAGAAATAGGTTTGTTAATCAAGCTCTTCATTTAGTTAAAATGGCATTGGCCATTCTTACGTATTATCCTTGTTAGTCTTACTTTTTTGTAAATTATTTTTCATCTCTTCATTACTGATGCATGTCCATTAGCTCAAAAGACTTTTTTTTAATGTTTGCTGATTAATAGCCTTGTATAATGGCATGGCAACAGTCCCCTAGAATAATGTGGGATTCAAACATTCTGCCCTTGTCACCTTGTGCTGGTCTAGTCTTTCTCATAAACAGAAAGTTGGAATACTGAACAAAGAGGATTTTAAATCACTGGAGAAGGCTTATTGTACCATAACGATCCTTTCTGAGCAAAATCTAAAAATAATGCTCTATAGGTAAGCTGACCTTATGTCTAGAGCCAATCCTTAATATTCATCATTACATTGGCTTTGTGGATTACAGAGTTATGATATGCATTCCTGCATCTGGTTCTGTTCATCTAAAGTTTTGGGATGATTTTGTTACTAAGTGCAAATAAGGGGCGAGATGCCAAACTTGAGGTAGAGACAGTTTTTGCTACTGAAAACTACAGTTTTCGCCATGTCTTTTTTTAAAATATCTGTTTCATCTCTTACTTGTCTGCATCCATTTGCTCCAATGGCACCTCTGTGTTTTGTTTCCCTTAAAAGACCTTGGATGTGAGATTTTCTTTTTGATGAAGGGCTATTCAGAGCTTAGTGTTTTCATATCTTAAACCATTCCATGCTGAAAATATATACCCTTTCCATCACATACCAGAAAGAAGACAATAAAACTGCCATAGTAGAATGGACTGCAAGGTAAGTAACTGTTTTCTAGTTCTTAAAGACAACTTGTAAAAAGAAAATGGGCAGTTTTTTATAACCGTATTTGAAAGAATTGATGTATTTATCTTGAGACCTGGAAGAATTTTTATATCATCAGTAAGTTCTGACCTATTGATCTGCCTTCCATCTGGTGACACCATTTATACTCATGCAGAGCACAATCAATAGTATAGAAAAACCATATTTTTCCTGTATTACAGTGATATTTTAAGTGACAGTATGGTCAAGGGAGAAGGCTTCAATAATAATAAAAAAAAATATTAAAATAAGAAATATAGTTTGGGGTTTAATAGCTTGCCCATATTGATTTTTACTAGGGTTATTTGCCATATTTTACCATCAGGAGGAGTTGTCATCTCTGCAAAAGCCATTTATTTTCCAATTAATTATTTCAGCTTGGGTAAGCAAATAAGAGTACCAAAGGATTATTATATTTTCCCAAAAAATAAGCCAAACTTTCTCGCCCCAAGGTTCTAGCAACTTTCTGCACCATTTCCTCTGGCTCTTTGGAATCCTTTAAGCTTAATATTTTTCAAAAATGTGAAAGGATCCCAATTCCTTCCCTGGTCTCAGCAGTGCAGACTATCATGCCACAAACAAAAGAGGTTTCTAGAGGTCCTCTTAGGAGGAGGGAAAGCAAGAGCACACCCTTGGCTTATGCTCTAGCAGAAATCATTTAGAGAAACATAGGCTTTCATTGACAGTCTGAGGCAACAGCCACTGCTCAATACCACAGATGAACATAAATAAAAGCCCGAAGTCTCAGTCAGTCTGACTGGAAAAAAAAGTTCCTCACTTCAAAGCCAGCAAGAATTGTTTCACAGAGTCTGCCTTATGGCATAAAGCTTACCTGAAAGCACTGCTCATGTAAATGAGATCTTGTTTATATCTTCACAGCCCTGACTGACTGTATCAATCCACTATAGACACTAGAAAATAAAAAAGGCCAGATAAACTTCAAATTGCTGACGCCAAATTCACACCCTTTTAACATTGGGGGGGGGGGGTGGGGCAAGAGACGTGAGTTTGATAGAAATCAAGACAGAAAATGTTAAAAGGCCTTCAGTATTAGGAAACTCAATGAAATTGGTTTAGGCCACATGATTAGCAGCTTCTCAAATCTATTTTAGAAAGCATTAAATGGTGAAGACAATTCTGGGGAGACAAAGGGAACTCTAACACAGACACTGTGAAGACTGAGTCCAAGGTGAAACCACTGTGCTAAGGGTCAGGCCACCTGCCACATGTTGAGAGATTAGACTGGTGTCATGCTGCCCCAGATCTCTGGTGCTTGTCAGACCTGCTCTGCAGGGCTTCAATTATGTGAGAAGTAGTTGAGTGCTGTGGAACAGAAATCTTAGAATAGAAGTTATTACTCACCTTTTTTACCTTATTACATAAATTTAACTGTGTGTCACTGAGTGGTGTGGCTCTGTTCTCATATCCATCTGATTCAGATTCCCTCCAGGACAGCATAAGAACAAGAATAGCACAGCTGACATTTTGGGTCATTGGTGTTACTGAATGCCATCTGAACGCCGATGCCGTCTTCTCTGGGCTTTCCTGCATTCACAGGTAGCCAATATCAATGTTTCATAAGAAAAGGCAAGAAAAAATGAAATATAATTCAAAGGGGAAAAAAGTCTTTCTTTCTTCTGCAGTTAATTTCTATTTTATAGCCCCTCCCATCAAAATCTTTGGTGTTTTTCCCCTACAAAAGCAGTTGGCCTTGTGAACAGATACCAAGAAATAAGAGTAAGCATTGTCTGAATGTAATGCCTATGGGGATGACATGAATTTATCATTCTTCTAATCATAGCCCAGAGTATACATATGTGGTTTTAACCATTTCTTAAAAGAGTTTAAATCTCTCTGGTGGGTCTCCCTGGCTTCATGCAACTCCGGAGAGACTGTGCCTACCAGTGCAGCAGCCTGTCTTAGTCATCATTTTCCTTAAGAGCGAAGAAATTGCCAAGGAGTTCATCTAGCACAAAGTAGCTTGACTCTCTCTGGGCCCTGAAGCAATCAGAAACAAGTAGTGAAATCCACACACACCAAAAAAACCAAAAAATCCAAACTAAAACTCCCAAACAAATGAACGAAAACCAACAAAAAGAAACAAAAAAACCCCACACAAACAAACAAACAAACAATCCCAAACCAACCCCCCCAAAAAACCCCCAAAACCAAAAAAAACAAAAAAAAAAACCAAAAAACAAACAAAACAAACAAAAACAAAACCAAAAAAAACACCAAAAAAAACCCCTACCTTAAAAGTTAGTGAGAAAAGAATTGTAATAGTATAGCTGATAATTGTTCTTTTAGCCGTCCTTTGGGAATTGTAAATTCCCTGGAATTTTCACAAGAACTTCAGCTGAAAGATTATTAATCTAAAACCAGGAAATGAAGAAAAGCACATCTGGAAGGGTAAAAAAGAGAAGTGTTTGCTCTGCAGCAGCAATTAATTTATTAACTCTTCATGAGAAAGATAAGAGATTCTCTCATATATATTTCTATGCTTGGGCACTCTATAGCAAAGGTAGGGGAAATGTGGCAGCTGCAAGTTTTGTAGGGATTAAATTAGTAAGCCTAAATAATTTTTATAAAATGGAAACCTAAGGTTTAAGCCATTGGGAACATTTCCTCTAAAACTCCCTCTTCATTCCAGGATTATTTGCTTCAGTTTTGTTCTACTAGGTTTTTGTAGACTTTTTGCTATTAAAGAGGAGATGAATCAACATGGATAACTGCAAAAAAACCCAACCAAACACCCCCGAACCAGCAACAACCACTGCCTCCCACCCCCCACCGCCCCCAAAAAAAAAAAAGCCAAACCAGTGTTGTCTCAGCAAAAGGAAACCTCAGGTTTAGGGGTAATTTTACATGAGAAATGGATGAAGGGGAAGATTTTGAGGGAATCTGTAGCACACAGAAATTAATCAAAGCAAGAAAAGAGCATGCAGAGGAAAGGAGGCCACAACAGAGAAAAAAAATTGCTTGTTTATATCCCTGCTTAACTTGGATAAGTTCAGGGAGATATCTGACCTGAACCATGTTTTTTAGCTATAGACTCATTAAAAGATACTCTCAACTGTCAGCAGAAGTTATTGAAGTAATAGAATTAAGAATAAAAAATCTGCAAGTCTGATTGATATTTCTCTTTAGGCTTTAGGGAAACTTAAAGATGAAACACAAAAATCTCAAACCTGTCTCAAATACAGTGTGGAGGCAGAGGATTGACACCTGTGACATCAATTATTTCAGAGAGCTGCAGGGGAACTGAGGACTGACCAGCAGCTCAATGCATCTAGCATGTTGATTAGTTGAAACTGCCTGAAAAATGAAATTAATGTGCATCTGAATAAATATGAACAATTATGGTTCATAAATATGAGTAATTAGGGAAGAGCAATATGGATTTTGCAAATGAGTATCGGTTTTCACAAATATGCAGTTCTTTGAAGTAACCAGCACATCTCCAGACTGGTGCAAGAAGGCTGATAAAGTGCACCTTGACCTTGAAAAGGTGTTGAACAAGGTCTTCCAACAAAGACTCTTAAGGAGATGATATGACTGTGGAGAAGATACTAAAATGAGTAAATTCCTTACTAAGAGGTAAAAAACAAGTGGCAAAAATAGTTAGATTTCACAGAGGAGGAGGATTATCAGAGGTATTCCTTAGTGATTTGCACTTGCCTCCATAATTCTTAATTTAGTCTTTAATGATCTTGAAAAAATGCTAAGCAGTGAGGTGGAAAAGTCTGTCAAAGTTAATAAGTTATTTGGAACAACATATATGACCAGTGGCTGTGAAAAATGCAAAAGCACTTCCTAGTAGTGACTGACTAGGATCAGTGGGTCAATGTAAAGGAGAAAGCAGAAGTCCACTTTATTACCTTTACTGTGCTTCAATTAATCTTTTTAAAAATGAAACTTAAAGAAGGTAAATATAAAATTAAAGTCATCGACCCATTTCAGAAACAATATAGTAGTCTTAGAAAACTCTCCAGAATACTGTTTCAGCTCAAAATTAGTGTTTACAAATTCCATCTTTGAGTCTGTGTATATTGTTCCCTTAATTTTCAGGATTCCAACAGAATGGAAGAGAATGAAATATCTGATTTATGTTCTATTAAATAAAATCCATCCATGAAAATTTCAGATATAGTATTATGATTTAATTTTATTTTACAAGCAGATAAACAATGTGATATCTGTTTCCAATGTAAAGACCCAGAAATAATGTGTCAATTACCATTAAGCTACTGCAACTTTTAATGATCTTTTAAAATAAATATATTACAACTTTTTCTAAAGCCAGGGCAAGAGTTAGAGAACCTAATACATATCATAATGTAATGAAAAAAACCTAAAACAAAAGTCTCACAAATATAAACCTGAGAAACTTTTCTACATATTCCTCTCTAGGGCATTTTGATCAATATGACTTAGTAAAAACTGTTTGTTCATGCATAATTTTCTGTCTATTGTTTTGTTTTCCTGGGACTGATAGAAGAAGAAGATCCTTTTTTTATACTGAGAAATTGTGCATTTTCTATTTTTTATATCCTTTCAAATTTGTCTGCATTATGCATGTAGTTGGTTGCAGGTGTTTTTAGCAAAGTAGTTGTAGTATAATGATTTTTTTTTTATGCTCTCTAGTTTCTTTTCTAAACTTACCTCTCTCTTTTCAGAGATGCAGGTAAAATTCAGGCAATTCTTAATTAAATCCCCATTCACTTTTTTTAAGTGTAAGAATACACTGTTTCCCCATCTGTAGCAGAGATACACAGTACTTTCACTTACTTCAAAATGATAATCACTAAAACCAGCAAGATTTGTAGAATCATAGAATCATTTAGGCCAGAAAAGACCTTTAGGATCATTGAGTCTAACGATATGTGAAGGAATCATTTCTGTAGCTCTTGAGGAAAAAAAATACTAAACAAATCAAAAAGCCCAAATCATTCATTTAAAAAAAACCTAAGTAATTTAAAATAATTTTAAGAAAAGTTAGCAGGGCCACTGAATTCAGTCTTGAGTTTTTGACAATCTCACTATAATTAATGATGCAATTAATTGCATCTCTTGAAGGTTTTTGGGACCCTAAGAGTGTCTGGCCATCATGTCAGTACTCCAGGTACCTTATCAGGCTTCTATCACAGAGTTCTAAGGCATTGCAACCTTAAAAAATGGCTGGTTGTCCTGCATTTAATATGATAAAATGTTAGTACTTCAACTTTTCATTGGTCTTATCAATTTGTATAATTTTATTGCAGCTTTTATAAAATTTGTGATTATTAAAGGTAACACTCGAGCAGTTGATTTAAGATAACAAAATAAATATATGCCATAAATAAAACGAAAAAATTAATTTTATCTGTTATCTCTTCATCTCTCTGTCTCTTCATCTCTCTGTCTTTTTCTTCACTGAAAAATACATCAGTTATTGTTTTGCAAAACTTGAATTAAACTATCAATATATAATATAGAGAAATTTCCTGAAACATAATGCAAAAAATAGTAGAGGCCATCATTCCAAAATAATCAGCTTACTTTTAAAATGTCTTTCAATTTGATAAGCCTGTCAATGTCATGAACAATAGTTCTTCAATTCAGACTATTTGTCAAATCCAGTAGACTCCACAAAAAAATAAGTGATCTAGGGAAAATACTGGAAATTTTAAAAGAGGAGTTTAAACTGTAGAACTGAAATATCATTCATTTTGAGGCATCTAATTTCACTTTCTCCAAATAAATTAGTAAATATTGGACATTTTGATCGGTCTCAGATATTAAAGGAAAATATTAAGCTGCTTGATGATTTTAAAAATAAAGGATGCACTATTACATTTGGTAATTTAAAATTTGAATGTCAAATATTAATTCTTCTAACATGTATATACTGTTAGTTTAGTTGACTGCTGTTATTGGCAAAATCATTTGAGTGTATGCTATTATTTAAGATGTTCAGAGCTTCTAGAAGCATATTTTCTCATAAGGTCTCATGATTGTTTTAGGTATTGTAACAAACATCTGAATATAGCTGAACTAATTAGAGAGGTCAGGAGTGGTGTCAGCAAATTTTTGGCTGTTTAAGGAGTCAGTGGATGTGGCCCCTGGGAAATTGCCCTCAGGGATAAAGGATTGAATAGAGCTTAGAAAATATTTTTTTCTCACATGACAAGCATTTTCAATTTCCTTTTTTAAGGAATCAGGCAGGAGGCAGGAGATAAGCATGGCTGAGCAAGGACCTCCTGATCAAACTAAGTATAAGAAGGAAATGCACAAGCAGTGGAACCAAGGACAGGCTTCCTGATTACAATATAGCAAGATGCTTAGATATGTACGGATAAGATTGGGAAAGATATGGTTCAGTTAGACCTGAATTCAGCAAGGAATACAAAGAATAATAAGGATATCTATATGTATATTGACATGAAAAAGAAGATTAAAGGAAAAGTATATGTCCTGATAAATAAGACATGAGAACTGATGGCAACAAATGTGAAGAAGACGTGAGGTACTTAAATCTTTTTCTGGGTCAATTTTCAGTTTTAATCTCTCTTCCCACATCTTTCAAATCCCTAAACCTCAAGACAGGGACTGAGGGAGCAGTCTCCCTGGCTCTAGAAGTCCAGTTTCAAGCATACCTGAGAAACCTGAATGTACATAAGTCCATATAACCTGATGAGATGCATTTCAGGGTCTTGAGGCAGTTAGCTGACTAAGATAGTGGCTTCTTATGATGGAGTGACTGCATCAGTAGACAAGGGAAGAACTACAGGTGTCATCACTCAGGACTTCTGCAAGGTCTTTGACAAATCCCCTCCACCAATATTCTTAATAAGATGGAGAGAGATGGGTTTGGTGAATGCAATTTTAGATGGATAAGGATTTTACTGGATGACTATGTCTGAAGTTCAGTCCCAGTTATCAGCTCCATAGACGAGTGGAAACTAGTAATGTGTGGTGTCCTTCAAGGGTCCACACTGGAATCAATACTACTTAATATCTTCATCAATTATATAGTCAGTGGGTTTGACTAAGTCTGCAGATGACACGGAGCTCAGTGTTGAGGAGCTTGGTGTTATCTGCTGATGTGCTTTAGGGAAGCCATGCCAACCAGAGGGACCTTGACGGGTTTGAGAAAAGAACCTTCATGAACTTGGTGAAGTCCTACAAACCCAAGTGCAAGATCCTACATCTGTTTCAGGGCAATCCTAAGCACAAATACAGGCTGGGAGGACAATGGATAGAGAGCAGCCCTGCAGTGAAGGACTTCAAAACACTGATTGTATATGAGCCAACAATGTGCACTCACAGCCCAGAAAGCCAGCTGTAACCAAGGCTGCATCCAAAGCAGCCAGGGCAGCAGGGTGAGGGATGGGATTCTGCCCCTCTGCTCGCATTAGACCCCATTTGGAGTGCTGAGCCAGGGTCTGGGGTTCAGCAAAGTCATGGACATGGTAGAGCTGATCCAGAGGAGAGCCACACAGATGACCAGGGGGCTGGAGCACCTCTCCTATGAAGAGGCTGAGAGAGCTGGAGCCAGAGTTGTTCAGCCTGGAGAAGTGAAGACTCATGGAAGATCCTATTGTAGCCTTTCTGTATGTAAAATGGGGCTTACAAGAAAGATGGAGGGACACTTTTTATGAAGATCTGTAGTAACTGGACAGGGGTAATGGTTTTAAGTTGAAAGACATTCTTTACAATGTGATCAAAGACTGGAAGAATTGTGTATGTTCCATTTCTGGAAGTGTTCAAGGTCAGGTTGCATGGAGCTTTGAGAAATCTCATCTGGCAGAAGATGTCCTGGCCCATGGCAGAGTATCAGGACTAGATGATCCATAGAGATCCTTTTCAAAAACATTCCATGGTTTTATTATTTCATGATCCATAAAGTGACAATTACAGTGAAGCAAGAACTCTGGTTCTTTAGGATGAAACACATGGTAGCTTTGTAAATAATGAGATTTCCCAATATGCTCACTTTTGTACAACCTCTTTCAGATTTACCTATTACTAACCTAGATTGAGCACTTTTATAAATCTGTTTGTCATATTTTATTGCAGCTAAAAATGAAGAATACTAAGATAGTTAAATGCAGAGTAAACAAGAAGAGGACAACCAGATCAAATGAAAAAAGTACTAGCTATAAAATTACACTTTGAAAAAATAAGACTGTTAAAAATACTTTTAAATAGTAAAGATGAATAACAGTATTTAACAAATGTAAATAGTATTGGCACATTCTAATCTTGAGCCTGTATAACATACAGGTTTCTTCTTCCCTAAGTTGATGTTCTCTCAGCAAAAATAATTTTGCTTATAAGTGCTTGAATAGTAGACCAATTTACAGAAACCAACTGCAGAATGTAATTGCCATCTAGTATTCCAGGCAGCTTTGCCCATAAATGGAGGGAAAGTAATAGATAAGGGAGAAACATAAAAGACAAACAATGAGAAAGAAGTGGAATTATAGACTGCTGAGAAGAGGAACTACTGCTATCAGTCCTGCCAGTTCATGAGAAACTGATCTGCAATTCATGAATGTGACAAAACACATTTTCCTTACAAAACAATAAAACAAAAAGGAGGGAGATAGACAGAATGTAATAAATAGACAGACAGTAATGAAAGGTGCCCTATCCCACTGCAGAATGGTGAATAGTATTCCCACTGATGTAGATCCTCACATTTTTACAGCTGAAAAAATTAGGTCCACAAAAATGAAGAGGTCAGTGAAAAATTTTGGACATGTATATGATCTTCTGGTAACTCAGGAATCCTCAAAGCCTTGCATTTGCAAAGCTATTAGGAAAAACTGAATACTTTTTTTATTCTAATTTAGGTTTCTTTTTAGCTAATAGAAGCTGAGATATTTTATGTGTTTTTATTGTTGCTTTACTCTTTTTCATAAGAGTAGAGCGCCTGCTATCCTTTGTCTATGATTTTTTTTGTCTGTTTACTCCAAAGTAACCACATGCCTTCTTTTTCTTTCCTGTATTCCCATGCCTTTAAATACACTGTATGGGAAATTGCTTTTTCTTCTCTCTGTTGGAAAAGCAGGAGTGTTGTTTTGCTTCTGGAAGCAAAGGATCAGACCCAGCAGATTTTTTTAAAAATCAAGTCAAATAATACATGCTATTGATTACTCATTCAAATGCAAATTTAGTACTCTTTAATACTACGTCTAACATTATCAGGTTTTGTCTTTAAGCCTTTTATTGGTTTTACATTCCTTTTTTTCCATGAGATTATTGATTCAATTGAGAATTCATTTGTAGGATTTCTAATCCTAGAAACATTGTGGACTTTCAGACTGACATAAGGACTATTCAGTCTCTGATGGGAGAGGTCTTAAATCAGATGGCCACCCCACAAGACATTGTAGAAAACCTTACTGTAATATATGTAGCTACGCAATAAAATTTTTGTCGAGCATGACAGCACCATTGTTCTAGGGCAAAGTGTCTGTGTGTTCTTGGGCATTAACACTTCCATCACAAGTCCTTTTCATCTTCATTTTTTCTCAGCTAAAAAATTCCTTCTCCTTCTTATATCTGTATGCAGAACAAATAAGGGAAATGTCTCAAAAGAATTACAGTAACAGATTAAAAGTAATGTGCAGGATCACAATTATGTTGTACATGTCCAAAATGAATAAAATAGAATTAATTTCAGATTAATAATCACAAAAAATGAGGCTAATGAACAGCACTAATTACATCCCTGTAACATGATAAGCATAAAATAATTAAGTATGGATAATGTATTATATGATTTTAACAGAGATCAGGATCATAGGTTTTCAGGAAAAGTTCTAGGCAATGGAAAAAATTCTAAACCTTTAAAATTAGCAAAGATCTCTGGAATATGAGATTTTTTTTTTAGGTCTCTGGAATAATGCTTTTTAAACCTGCACTTAATATAACTTAAAAGTAAACTGCAAAACTGCAGCTTATATTTAAGGCCAGGAAGACATAACTGTCTAATTCCCATTTTCACTGTCCTTCGGAACATCTTTATTGTGATAGCTTTGATGCCTTTTATATTACACTATGTTCATTCTTTATGAGCATTTAGTAAGTTATTATTTTCTTAGGAATACCTCCAAGTACTGATTTCATTTTTGTATCTTAACTTTCTCTAGAAAAGTAGATTACATTTTTTCAAGTAATATTACAAGAAAATCATAAAAGAAAAAAATTAGGTGTCCACACTAGAAATAGAAACACAAAATTAGACAAAGGTATATAAACTAGTCCACCTTAAAATTATAATATTGAGTGTTTAAATAGCAAACAAAAGCATTCAAAGAAATATTGGGGAAATTATGCAAATCACAATCTAAATGATAATCAAACAGAAGAGGAAAATTGGTTTGTTCTTTAACCATTATTTTTGAAATAGGATTTCTGAATGCTACCATGTTAAAGAGTTTTCTTCTTTCAATGTTTGATTCATATGTTAATACTGCTGGGGGTCCTTACAAAAATATTTCTGAAGTCAAACATTTTCTTTAACAGCCCTTCAGGTTTGAACCAAAACTTCCATTGCTTGCGATCCTTTTATGTGCAGTATTCTTACGAACTAGCAGATGCAAAGATGAGCAGAAGGGTCTTCAGGCACATGCTGTGGATTGCTTATCTTTATATACTTCATGAAAAACATATTCTAAATGGCAGGTGTGTTGCCTAAAGGAGGGAAAGGCCTTTTAAAAACTGCATGTTTTCAAGTTGTTTTGCCAATACGTTTTTAGCTTTACTTTACAATCAGAGGATGAAGTTCTTCCTCTTTTTTCTTTGGCAAAGTAAGACTAGAGCTGGTACAACTTGGAGGGGTTATGTGGAAGGGAAGCAACAGCATCTCTGTTTATGTTTCATTCTTCGTAAAGCCACAGAGTCTCACAACCAACTTGCAGCTGTGTCAGGCTTTAGTGAGTCTGCAGAATTATGATGGCATAGGAAAGGGTCGAAGCCGAAGGATGAGCTTCTGTATAGTACATGTCGGGTTAGACCTTCCCAGGGAGCAAATAACATCTCTGAGCAGGATTAACATTTTTAAAGCTTCTGTCAAGCACTGAGCACAAACCATGTTTGTGTAGCTCCCAAAGGAAAAACAACTTTGCTAGATGACCAGAAATGGAGACCAGCTAAATATATTTGGACTCTCATGTAGCAAAGCATAGAAGCATGGCCTTATTCTCCACATAGCCCTACCACATAGGCAAAAAACCCATGCTCCTTGGGTCTGATCAGAATAAAGCTTGTACTGGAGTGATTTGTGAACTCAGTTCATTGAAAGCTCACGAAGCAAATGAAAAATGTTGCATTAGCATTACTAAGCTTCAGAAACTAAAATCCTACAATCTGCAGAGCATGAGGCTGATTTCACAGTAAATTGCCTCATTGCAGTTTTTGAACTGAACAAATGATATTAGAAGGACCATCTCATGGATATTTCTCATTTCATAATATAAATGAGTATGTATTGCTTATAGATATGTTTTTGTCTGTTACTTATCACCAACTAGTAATTCCATGAAATGTGAATTTTTCTTCTCTGATAATGCCTTGAAACTTGTTGGACTCAACTAAGCATTATGACTTGGAAGAGGTGACAACTTTAAGTCAGAACTTCCAAGAATAAAGTTTAAAAATTGACATTTTTGTTATTTCTGAACAGCAAACACCCAGATTAGAATGTGACTTTCTAAATGAAGAAATTGTGAAATCTTTGTAAGGAAGTGTTGACATGACAAAGTCCTGTTGAATTATTTTGTTGATCAATGTCTTGAAAAACAAATCTATCAATTTGTTGTGGGTTTTTTGGGTTTTTTTAAATAAAGAAGCATAGAGACTCAGAAAATACAACACTAGAAGGGGAAAGTTTCCATTTGTGACCAGGAAAAGACATTAGTGAGAAAGTAAATCACACTTTTCATCAAATAAAATCTTGTGAAGTACTGAAAACTGTCAGCAAAGGAAAATTGTAAGCCAGGTTGCTCATCATATCTATGTTGTGTCTTTAGCTGGAGCAGAGCACACCCTAAACAGTCAAAAAATCTGTGGATATGTGCTCTGTATCACTTTGGACTCACCCAGCAGAGGAAGGAAGCCAACGCTGACAGATGTCCACTTCCAGCCTCACACTGTACCATATGGCAGAGACATACAGACAGTGCCCAGAGGAGACAGACAAAAGGTTTGTTTAATTCCAAAAACCCTAAAGTGTTATGAATGAATGTTATAACAAAAAAAAAAAGGGAAAAGCAGCCTGCAGTCCCTGGTACTGGGCAAGCTGTGTATCTCCCATTCCATCCTATTTGCTGATAAACCAGTTGCAGTAGATTATTTTGCACCAGCAGAGCATGCAGAGGTCTCCCACTGGAGCAGTAAATCTTGCCCAGCATACTTCATAACAGAGGGAACTGCTGAGCCTGACATTTACATGACCTGTAAATGATATTGGACTCCTTTATTTCACAGTAGACTAACCATGCTGGATGTCACCTCAGGGTGAATTGGGCGTGCCTCTGTGTGTGTATACATATATATGCAGGTTTGTGAAGGAACTGAAGTACCACATATTTTTGTTTGCTCATAGTAACTGATTCTTGAAAAAAGCAAAATTAGCGTTTAATAAATTTACAATTTGCTTGATAAGGGATTTGACAAATGATCTTGGCCTGTCCTGGAGGCAGGAGGTATTTTGGTGCTGGAGATCTAGCCCCTTTCATATGACATGGGGAATCTAAGAAATATAGATGAGAGACAGGGATAAGCACAGGACCTGTTTTTCTTCTGGAGTGGCAGCTGGAAGCTAAAGAGCACATCTTGTACTAAAATGGCCCAGGAACCCACCTTCAGATACCTGAATAACCAAGTTCCTTATTTTCTGGGTGAGAAAACAAGATCAAAAAAAACAGTTCAACAAACCCAAATACAAAAAGTAACAGTTTTAAAATTTTTGGCTGTGAGCACTATGTCAGTACTGATCATACGCCAAATTATTATTTTGAACCTTTAAAAATAAAGTCACTAAAGATTTAAGTGTCACCAGTGCTGACATTGTAAAACATACATAGCCCTCCTTGCTACACAGCAAAGCAGCCCAGTGTGGGCCCTGAAATGCAAAACATGTGCCTTTCTTTGGCCAAGGGTGTCTGTGGGTGTGAAGGACTGGGGAGGGAGTGTGTGTTGCCCAAATGCCCCAGGGAGAAGTGGGCTGCCAGCAATTTTCCTTCCATCATAACCACATCTCTCTAGCCCATCCATCTGGTTGTCAGCCAGCTCTTTCCTGCCCCATTCCCTTCCATCCTCCTCACTGTGGAGGTAGAGCATAGCAAGTATTCTGGTTTCAGGGTCCAACAAAATTTTTTCACAGAAAGGATAGAGACTAGATTGTCATTTGCAATTTTATCTGAAAGAATGCTCCTTATTTCAACAGGTTAGCCTCTCCTCTCACATGAGATGATTGGACACCACATGCATAAGATTACAGATTCTTTCTAAACTGCTCATGAGTTATTTACAACCAGTGGGGCACAAGGATTAACCACACTTTTTCCCACTTTTCATCACCCAGACTTTTTAAACTTAATTTTTCACCTATTTTTATCTGGCCTCCTCATTCTTCTTTCTGCCTTTATCCTACTTCAGGCTCTCTTCTCCCCCTCTTTGAAAAAAGGAGTACAAAAGAATACGTTATTTCATTCTTTGAATGGGTTCTATCCCTCAGTGTTCTAAGGAAGAGTATTGTGAAAAACAAAAACTAGAACTTGCAGACACAGCAGGCAAGCAGGAGGCACAAGTTTTAGTACAAAGCAGTTTTTCTTTTTTTTTTTCTTTTTGTTTGTTTGAATGTATTTGACAAAGACTAGGCAAATACATAGTGAATTAAAGGCTTCAGATTGCTGGGTTCAATGGCAAGGGTGGTGTTCTCATTTATAAAGCTGTCTTTTGCAAACTGGTTATTGTGCATCTACAGTATCATATATGCGATTTATGGCAATCCCAGATGAATGGTGGTGGAATTATCACCAAAGATTATTTTCTAAAAAGAAAAGGAAAAGCAAACTTACTCCATTCCCAAATGTGAAGTCTGTTTTCAATTCATACTACTTTTCAAATACTGGAGCTATCCAGGAATAACTATGGAGTCATTGACAAATTACTTCAAATATATGCATAAATGATACTTATTATCAATTAGTATGCAGCCATACATACATAGAATACAATATTTGAAGGAGATAAATATGGTTTATCATGTTAGCTCCATTAAGATTACATATATAAAATATCTTTGACAAACTCAACAGATTTGAACACTGTGTGTTGAAAATTGAAAAGAAATTGAAAACTGAAAAAGCTGAAAAACAAAATACGATTCTTCTGCCTCTGGTTCATACACCAAGAAGGTGAAAAAGTATTTCCCACTTCATCTCTTCTTTTAATCATATGATCAGTTTCAGTCTCTGTTTCATTATTAGCATTATGTAAAATTATTCTATTAGGTCCTTGTTTTCACTCTATGCATTATAAGTGCTTTGGATTTCATGTACATTTTACTCATAATATTAAAATACACAGTGGATTATAATTTATATTCTACTGTATCTTTACTTAGTCATACACGTATTTAATACCGATAAATTACTGTGTGGTGGTAGACTTTTGTCAGTTGAATTTTCACTGACTCTCCATTACAGGTAAGACCTTGCTTGTTAAAAAAAACTTGTAATGAACTACATAAAATTTCTTTTTATATTTTTCAGTTATGCTAAGAATATTGTTTAGGTTGCTGGATAATTAGCTTTTACCCCTCCTTGGGTACAGGCCTGAGTTCTCAAGGATCCACAAGACAAATGTATCATCGAACGTGCATCCTAAAGGAAAATTATATCAGTGCTCAGCCCCTCCTATTTCAGACAAGTCAATTATAACATTTCAGTGACAGCAGCAGTGACAAGTTGTTTTACTTTAAGAGGAGCAAAATAGCAAAATCTTCCTTCCTTACTTCTTAATGCTTTCAGATAGTGAAATATAAAGAACAAAGCTCTAGCAAAGGAAATTAAAATTAAAGGGAGAAAGAGAGCTGAGTACACCATCAGGTTTGACTGACTGGGTAGATTAATGAGATCATACTGAGTTTAAATAATGTTATTTTCAGTAGTTAAAATCAGGGATCTCTGGCCATTGCAAAACCAAGATTTTGTGAGTATTTGAGACTAAGTTTTTATAAACATAGAGGCAAACAACCTCAACTAAGTTAAAAAAAAAATTAAAACAAGGAAAGAAAAATTGAATTTGTAATATTTTGTTAAACTTTATTTTTAGCCCAAGCTCTCAATATATACTGGGCAGTCTATTTCATGCTCTTGTGCATCACAGTACAATGCACATCAGTGTCCTAAATGCATGCAAAATATCCTAAATAAGTAACACTGGCATATCAAAATAGTTTTTTGCCAGCCAAGACAGAAAGCAAATCTGTGATCTGCATAACACAAACCTAAGTCTCTACCATCTTTATGGAAAGAAATAAATTAAAATAGAGTCAAAGGGATATTTTGTGTAAATTATTGATTACTTTGAATTTAAGGCTTGTACAAAATTAGTTGGTTTTTTTTTTTTTTTGATGAGAGATGGTAAAAATCTCCCAAAAGTTAGTGTTTGGTATAGAGAACTGAGTCTTGGGTTAGAAATGTTTATAAAATTAGAAGACAAAGACTAAAAATGGTAGGCTAATAAGTAATTTTAATTTCCTAAACTTAATTCTAGAAAATTAATGCAAGGGTATAAGCAGATATCACATTCCTTGGTATTATAAAAAACCCCAGAACATATTTCTTTGTTAAATAGTGAAGACATAGCAACAAAATATGGTACTAGTTTTATTTTTAGTGAGATAAATCTTACCAAAGTAATAGGAAACATTAGTTTATAATTTGAGTCAGTAAATTCAGTTAAAATTTCAGAAAAACAAACTTTTTTAAAGTATTGGAAATTTTCTAGCAAGTTTGCCTAGAATGATGAGTTCAGTAACCTAAACCTGAGAGGATGCAGAAACCTGTTGTGTTCAATATATTAGCCTGGTGCTTGAAGTTCAGGGGGAAAAATCCATTACAAACCAGAACCCTGAGAGGGTTACAGATTTCCTGGGATGACTAAGCAGTTCCTACAGAGATCAAGAGTAAAAATAGAGCATGGAAATTTGGAAATTTGAATATAGCACTTTTCTATAGCACTTTCTAAATCTCTAAATTTCTCGGAAATTTAGAGATTTAGAAAAGAACAACAGCCTAGTGTGGAACAACTAGATCTTGCAAAGAAAATGAAAATATGACACTAATGTTCTCCTTAGCTATAAAGCAAGAAGTAAACAGAAACTGTAGAACAGTGTACTGCAGATTAAATCACCCAAATATTAAAACATGTTACTAGAGTCAAGGAAGAAAAGAGAGGGTAAAATCATGGAAAAACAATATGTATTATGGAAAAAGTATCCAAATTGCTCAGGATAGCAAAAGGAAGGGCTGAAAATCAACATGTGAAACCACAGCTACAAACACCTAAACACTAAAGAATAGGGGAAAGAATTTTAAATGACACTACCATGTTTTTGTGAAAGTATGAGTTTATTCTAAATATTGTTGCTTACATTTTTCACTTTTTGACTTGGTTATTTTTCTTTATTGATGCACTTCACACTAGAAAATTGGTCACATTGTACAATAAAGGCAGTTCATATTCATATAATATTATAAAATTTCAATACCGGAAACCTGAAGTCTAACTTTTCTTACAATATATTGAGAAGCCAACTAAAATAAATATTTCTATGATTTCTGATGATTCTCTACTGGTCTCAATGAAATATTTATAAGAGCCTCAGTTCTTTTGCTATTATAAAATAAAGCTGTGCAATTTTGCGAGTCTGACTCACAAACTAGAAAAAATTTGTGACGTGTCTAAAACTTGGGTGCCTTCCTAGACCCTGCCTGAGATTTTAAGCAGAATTGGAGAAAACCACCTCTGTAGTCACTTCCTTTCTAGCACCACAGCAGCTAAGCAAAGAAATAATTAATTTCAAAAAGTTTCAAAGAAAACCGTAATCCACAGAAACCTATGAAGAATCTAATAATCTCAATAATCAATACCCATAACTATAATGACTACAGGGGGAAAAAAACCCAATTTCAAACTAAACAAAAAAGGAAAACAACATTGTAAAAAAAAAAAAGACAAAAAAGAAAAAAAATTAATAGTCTCTGCGGTTTGACCTGCAAGAAAACAGTCTTCCTGATCTCCAGTATGGTCACCACTCCAAACGTGAGCATGTGAAGAAGAAAGAAGATGATGATGACAATGAGGAAGATGCTGATGACAGAGTTTAAATTGATTTTTGTATTTCTGTGGCTATTTTCCTCTCCTGAAATTTACTTGTTTATTTTAATAAGGGGTCAACAACTCCCTTAGACTCTGTCCCACTAAGAAAACAAGCCAACTACTTTAAATTCCATTTCTCTAGGATAGTCTTCTCCTTTGATTAATCTAGTAAACCACAGGCTACTTTCAGACAAAAATTTTGTTACTTGAAAAAGGCTAATCTAAGCATTATATGTTATTTCAGTGGAAGTCCTGACATTGTCTCTATATCCCGATCAGATGACAGCATTTTCTCTCCAAACTCTCTGCTGCCCTGTTTTGACAAACTTATGTTAAAACAGTAGCACTTGTCACACACGACTCACAGGGATGGCTCAGATGCCTTCTCCACATGACTGTGCACACAGATTCCCCTTGTCACGTGTTGTCTCCTTTTGGGCAAGTGACCAAACTATAGCAGTTGTTTATGGCTCTCTCTGTGCCCGAGTTTTCATTGTTCAATAAAATTCTATTCCTGTGTCTCCACAATAGTGACAATACTCTCCTGTTTTCTTCTTTCCCTGATTAAATGAACCCATGCCAGCCCTTATCTGGTGACCACCACTGCATCTATTAAACAGGATCCCATTCCCAACAGTGTCACCAAAAAATGATCACTCTCCTTTCTGTCAACTATTAAACTGTCCCTTTTCTTCCAACATTTTTATCTACCTCACAATTCACTATCAATCTCTATCATCCATACCTCCCCTTTTTAATGAACAGCAGTCACGTACAGATGCTAAACCTAGACATTCTCTGGATTAGATCCCTTCTCTGAGAAACTGGAAATATTAAAAAAACCTCAGAAGGTGGAATTGCATTTCTCTCTTGTCCCTTTTCACACTTTGCTTCAAGATCTTTTCTAAGACAATGACAATACTTAGATATACTATCAAGAATTTTGTTGGTGGTAATTTTCCACATTTTCTGGAAAATATGTTGAAAAACTTCAACTACAAGTTCTGAAATAAATTTTCCTCCCTCAGAAAAAAAAAAACCAAAACCCACACCAACTAACCAACCAAGACTAGTTTTGCTACTCTTTAATCCACTTGATAAAAAGAGCTGAAGAAAACCTGATCATACACTGTAGTGGGTCTAATGCTGACCAAATGCCAATGCACCTACAAGAAATATTTACTCATTTTCTGCTGCAAGATAAGAATTAGGAGAGCAAAACAGGCTCAAACTTTAAAGGGTACAAAGAAAAACTTTATTAACAGAATTGAAAGAAAAAGTAATAAGAAATCAGAATAAACCTTCAGAATACCTCTCATACCCCAACACCCTCTTTTCTTTCTCACTGACAACATAAAGAGACAAAACTTGGGACTTTCAGTCAGTTTACGACCTATGAAATAGTCTTTCGTCAGTTCACTTAGGGAGAGGAGTCTCTCTTGCTATACCATGGGGACTTTTCCACAAGAAACAGATCTCTCATGGCTTCAATGTCACAGTGAATCAGCCGTCTGGGAAAGGAAGATCTGTTTGCAGTGTTACAGTCCCTCCCCTTGACTTACAGCTTTCTCCACAACTGTTTTTGAGGGCTCAGTCTTGGCTAATGGGGTAAAATTTTAAGGATAAGCTGTTCAGAAGCAAAGGTTCTCTTCATCTATCTTAAGATCATCTTCATCTCTGAGAACAGAGGTTTTCTTCTTCTTCCCTGGGAGCAAAGCGTCTTCATCGCTCTTGTCTCTCTGTGTTCAAGTTCCTCATTGGATCACAGCTGCTTCAACATTTGCTTGCTTCAGCATGGGTGCCTTTGCTCATGTCTACAGTTTGAACGCTCCATCCCCCCATGCTTTTCATGAGTCACAAGGATATTCTAGTTTATCATAGTCCATCACCATGGACAATTCTTACAAAAGAATATCAGCTAAAAACCAAGGCATTTCCTGATCTTCCTCTCATCCGGAATTTGACTCCTTTACTGACCTGGTGTCTTCATGTTGTTTCTTTATGTGTCTTCACCCTTTCTTTTTCTCTGACTTCGGAGAAGATTGGCTCCCACAGGTTTATCTGGTTTTAAATGGAACTTTACAACACTGAAAGAGTTAATCTTACCCAGGCCTTGCATCAGGGACTGGCCCTTCACTGTTGGTCACGCGATTCCTGACAGGCAGTGGCCATGGAAGCTCATGGCGTTGATTTCCCTCTGCACCCTGATGGTTCTTTTAGCAGCATGATTCTGGCAGCCCTGCCGAGGGGGAGCTGTGCAGAAACCCAGCAGTGGCAAGAAGCAGCCAGGCAGAACCTCAGCAGCCTACACTGCGGCCCAGCCCGGCCCAGCCTGGCTTGGAGCTGTTCTGAGGGCCTGGTGGACCCCAACTCAGCCCAGGCCAGCAGCAGACAAGGCTTAGTGGCGGCAAGATGTTGGCAGCCGTGACCCGTCCTGCCTCAGCCTGGGACTCACTGCCTCCCCTCCCCTGCCTGGCCACCGTGCTGGAAGCAGGGGGAGAACTTCTCTCTTCAAAAGCTGGAAGCAAGGGAGAGATTCCCAGGCTGTGCTTGTTTTTAAGATGTGTGTTCACAGAGGTGTGTTCAGCTTTCTTAGTGGTTTAACTATGTGCCAGTTCTCAGAGCTAGCCAGCTATTGGTTTTGCCAGGCACAGAGGAAGCTGTTAGCGGCTTCTCTTAGGAAATCACTCCCATGGCTGACGCCTTCCCTCCTCACCAAAAATCAATTAACACAAAACCAGCACATACACTGAACTTACAGAAATGGTATTTGTTACAGAACGACATATATGTGTTACAGAGCAATGATATAATCTGCATGTTCAGGGATTAAAGGTTTCATTACCTCTTGGTTCCTGCATATTTTTTGATTATCCAATTTTAAGACTAATGTTTTTGCAAATATTTTTGGGAAATGCCTGAGGATTCATCTAAGATTGGTTTTGACTGTATGGACTACAATTACATAAAAAGAGTACGCCTGAATATAAAATAAAGCTGTGCTTCTCAAAAGATCTTTTCTTAAAAAGAAACAAAACTGTGGTCAAAAAGCTGGCGCATTGTCAAATATTTTCAGGAATGTATAAGGAAGATGAACCAAGAACAACTAAAAAATTCAGAGAAAAAAAACCTTACTTTTCCAGGAAAATTCACATTCACAAAGAAAGAGACAGTGAAAATAAAAGTTCATTGTTATTTTCACCATCATTACTTGGCTGCAGATACTTTTGTCTACTAAAAGCAGTGGCTAAATGCCTGTTTATTTTAACAGAAACCGATTTTCAAAGACCTCCTGAAAAAATCTTGCTGGATAGCTACGGCAATTGATAAGCCTGGACAGCAGGAAAAAAAAAAAAAAAAAAAAAAAAAAAAAAAAGGTAATTTGATAGGTTGCACCTATCAAATGTCTTACTCTAGGATATCATGAAGTACAGACACAGATACCAAAATTGCTGGAGTTAACTGGAATTAACACAGAAAAATCAGAGCAGGACTTTCCCTGAGATAATTTTCCCTTCATTATCCAGTACTGACACTCAGTACCTGAGAGATTTAGATGCCACCACTCTGCTGTAGTGTGCTTTTCCTTTTCTTTCTGAAGTTTTCTACACCATCCTCATGAAACTGCATATGATATCTTAGTCATTACAGGAAATCTTGATTCTCAACTACTGTTTGCCTTGGAAGATCTCTCTTTATGAAACATCCGCTAAAACAGATGCCTTCCATCTTAGACTGAGAGATCAGAAAGGAAGTAATAGCTTGAAAATCACAGTATCCTCATGAAACCTGGCAATGCAGGCAGCAACAGGAGACTGGAAACAGGGTGAGAACTCAGCTAACTGTCTGACTCCCAAGCAGATAGTCTGTTAAATGCTGCATACAGCAGGTACAAGGCTGAAAAATGAATTCGTGTTAGCAGAAAGCTTATTGTAGATGTGCTGAAAGGAACCGAAAGTTTTCTAAGCATTATAAGCATCCATGCCATGTAATATCAAGGATCAGCTGCAGATAAACTAGTGTACATTTTTGTAGATATCAGTGGTTTTGTTCTTTTTTTTAGCAATGCACATTGCTACCTAATGAAAAATCAAAAAGTGCCAAAAAGTTCAAAAAGAAGAGGAATGATTCAACAACACAAACCCTCAACTTTTAAAGCCACAGGTTTTTTAAAAAGGTTGTACACTTTTCTAAATTGCATTGTATCAAGCTGCTTTGGGTGTAATATTTATCACACATGCAACAGAAACAAAAAAGATTGCCCCAGGTTGCCTGAAACTTAAGACAGATTCTTTAGTATTTAAGAGTCGAAGAGGTCTACCCTGATTCCGTGACTCAGTGAAATCCTAAATCACAAACACTTCACCTCCTCTGAAAGTTTCATGTAGATCTGGCATAAACTAGGTTCTCCTCCTGCAACAAACTTGGACAAGCAGAATGCAAATATTAAAATTAAATTACTGTGATGGAACCTCATGCACAAGCATTTAATTCAATGTTTACACATACACTGAAAATAGAGCCCATGATCTCTAAATTCAGACTCAGACACTGAGCTTCAGTATGAGAGCTAGAAATGGATCTGTTTGTGCATGAGAGCTTTGTTATGTACCTTAATTACTGCATTGCAGAACACAAGTATAATGACCATCACATATATTCTTAGAAAGAAATTCCTTGAACATCTTTATTTTATATATTAGGGTTAATGACAGAATTCATGAATTATCATGTGATTTCCCAAAATAAAATATGAAGTCTCATAAACAGAATACCATTAAGAATCACTTTCTATAGTTTACTCAGATAGTTTACAGGGAATGGTCTCTAAAGGTAACAATAAATTGAAAGTGTTATGTTAGAAGTGTGATTTATTTTTTCCTTAGTTTACATTCATCCTACTCTTCTCAATTCTAAAATATAAGCTAGTTTCAACCAAAATCTGCCCTGGGACCTGAAGGACTGCAAAAATACTGTATACTTGATCATTCTGTGCCTATGAATGATTGTCTACACCTGAAATCCCAAAATTCATGGAAGCAAAGATCAGTAAAAACCCCCATCTGAATGCACACATCTTCTTGACTACCTAACCTTGAAATTTATGGAACCGAGGGAGTGTACTAACGTCTTGATGTGTGATGAACAATATGAGTCCCTGTCCTCAACTGTAAGAATTTTATTTTGGACAAGGTCCATTGAAACTATTTTTCCTCATGAGTGACTTGTCAGTGTAAAACAATCATTACATACATAGTTTTACTGCAGTTGGCATTTTCAAATACTCCTGAGTTTGTAATAGAAAGTTAGAACACTTTCCAGAGTATCATCATTCAGAATGTCGTGTTGTCTACTCTTAATTTACATCAAAACTAAAATTCTAATTATACTTACCTTGCATTTCTAGTATAGATTCTGGTTTCTACTTTGGTATTTGTTATTTCCTGCTGCATGCTGTACTTAATGAATACAAATGGTGAGTTTTGAAGTGGACAATCTTTTAATTCTTAATATCACGCTGTTTTCAGACAATAGGCACTTGATAACTGAACAAAGTAGGGAGGGTTCATAATCTTTATGAATCTGGACCAGATACAGAGTGATTGTCCAGGGAAAAGAGGGGAGATCAAAGATGGTACATGGACAGATGACCATGACTAGATGGAATATCTAACTGTGCTTCACAGCAGGCAAAAATATTTTGGAAGAGCTACAAAAATCCCAGCTAAACAGTAAAATTCCAGATTATATTTATAAGTGAACCTTTTAAAATTCTTTTTTACTTTAGTCTACTTTTTAGTAGAAGGTACAAATTCATTTAAAGTTACTAACAAAAAAAAAAAAAAAGCTTAATTCTCAGTTTCCCTTAAAGTAAGTTCCACATGAAGTAAAATATATATTACAATATGAATATTTTAAGGAGTATAGAAATTCAGAGTATCACTTGAGGGTGAAAAATAGACAAAACTTAATTTCCTGCTCAACAGTAGATGCCTTGCTTTGGTGAAGAGCTGGAATCAGTCATGGTTCTTGGCAATTTGCCAGGCTACAAAATGTGAAGCAGAATTAAAGAAAACCTAGTTATTTATGATTTAATTATTTCAGGTTGATAAAATGTAGTGCTGGTTCAGCCAACCACATTCGAAGTGCTTTGCAAACATTATCTAATTTGTTTATAAATATGTCTCTCTGTTTTGGGTTTTTATTTATGCCACTCTTTGTTTTGGATAAATGTGTTAAATTAAAATTAGCCACTCCAATAAGAGATACAGTAGAAAAAGAGACTCAGTAAAATGTAAGAGGATTCAATGTAGCACAGAGCAGATTCTAATGTTAACAACTATTATGTCAAAATTCAAGTTTTGAAGGCTGCAGCACTGCAGGGAAGACAGTATCAGTAAGGCACATCTGTGGAGGTAGCAGAGAGCGACTACTGAAAGCACTGAAAAAGATCTTTTTCCCTAAAAGAAATGTAATACACATATCTTAGCCAGCCACTGAAGTCAGGTGGGGATACAGTCACAAAAACACAGACACACAGACACACAGACACAGACACAGACACACACACACACACACACACATATATATCATGGGCCTGAAGAATGTAAAAACTGCTGTACTTTATACTTGCTACAAAAGCTTCTGCCTAATTAGAGCAAAGCATTTTCACCTGCATCTCTACACTAAATACTAGGAGGTTTCTAATCTGTCATCTTGAAAGACTTGAAAGTTTTCATTAAGTTGGTCTTTCTATCAGTTCATATGTCAGAACAACTGCAGATATGAGATTCAACATACCCCAAGTTACAAAAACAGTGTAAATCTCAGCTGACTTAAATTCTTTCAGATCTAAAAAAATATCTACCCCCTGAGACTGGTTTTGTTTTACTAAACAGTGGTGATACTTCTTACTAAAAATATTAAATTAATAATATTCTATGAGGAAAAATTATATAATTTTTTTTCAAAGAACAGTACATTTATTTTTCAGAAGCTTACTTTTAATTTCTACCAATCTTCAGTTATTTTTGACTTCTTTTTCTTTAAAGGTTTTTCACTAACCAGTAAGAGAAATAAAATGCAAGATTTTTGTAATAAATTCCTCGTGATGGATGTAAATTAATTACAAGTTAAAAGGGGAGGGGGGAAGTTAAAAGGGGAGGGGGGAGAAGGTATATATTCAAACTAATTTTTAAGCAGTATTCTTTTTCATAATGCAGTTCAGATTTTAATTTACCTTTATAAGTGTCTGCAGCCAGGGCAGGCAGATTTTGACACCCATGTGACCAGAAAGCTTTAGGGGCAAGCAAAGATTTCTGGAGCTTTCTTTCTGTTTGTTTTTAACTTGAAAGTTCTAAAAAAGTATATATACACCTAATCCTGTCTGGCTAAACATTTGAGTTATGACTCAGGTCTTGATCTGAGCAAACAAGAATTCAGAAAGGAAGAAGTGACTTAAAGGCTTCTGCAAGTATGCTTAAAAAGTAGCCAGTGCTTCCCAATGTGTTTAGATGCCTATAATACTGCTGCAAGTGAAGAGCCAGCTACTTCAGACCATGGGTGACACCAATACTGTCTGAAAGTACTTTTTCAGTGAGTATTTTGGTGGTTTGGATCACATTTACATAATTCCCCACCTCTGGTTGGATGACATATGTGGTGTATATATGTGTGTAAGTATATGCAGGTGTACTGTCTGTATGTATGTGGACTTATATAAATACTGTGTGTGCTTATATGTGCTCCCCACTGAGCCATGGGTCCTACTTCAGGAGCCTACTTGCTTAGCACACAGTCACTGACCTGTTAGCATTGGAGTCTTTACAGACCCAGGGTAGAGGGTTTGGTTTGCCAATTTTTCATTTCCCAGCCAACGCACCAATTAATGTGGTGGGTTGAATGCTGTCTAAACACCAATTCACCCGCTAGAATTATTTACTTCTTTTCTGCTCTGAGATAGGATTAGGAGAAGAGCAAAGCGGTCTCAAACTTTAAGGGATATAAAGAAAACTTTATTAACAAAACTACAAGAAAATAAAAACTTTCGTAAGAATCAGAAAAAAACCTGCAGAACACTTCTCCTCCCCCTACAACCTTCTTTTCTTTCCCACTGACAATGTACAGAGACAAAACCTTAGGACTTAGGTTAGTGTACCACCTCTAAAATAGTCTTTCATCAGTTCTCTTAGGGAGAGGAGTTTCTGTTGCCATGTCATGGATACTTCTCCACAAGAAAGCAGTTCTCTCGTGGCTTCAATTCTCATGAATAGCTGCCACCCAGAAATTTGTGAAGTCCCTTCCATCTCACGCAGCCTTCCCACAGCCACATTCATGGGCCATGTCAAACTCATGGGGTACTGTTTTAAGGATGAACTGTTCAAAAGCAAAGGTTCCCTTCATCTATCTCTGAAATCATCTTCATCTCTGGGAACAGAGGTCTTCTTTCCCCGGGGGAAAAGGGTCTTTATCACTCTCATTTCTCTCTTTGTTCAAGCTTCTCGAGATCATAGCTATTTCAACATCTACTTGCTTTAGCATTAATGCTTTTTCTCATATCTGCTATTTGAATACTCCATCTCCCCATACTGTTTTCATGAATTAAGGGGATAGTCTGGTGTATCAACAGTCTATCACCATGGCCTCGCGAAATAATTTCAGCCTAAGGCATTTGCTCATTCTCCTCCCATCTGCAACTTGTCTACTTCTTCACTGGCTTTGGTGTCTTCGTGTTGTCTCTCTACGTGTCTTCACTCTGTCCTTTTCTCTCACTTGCGAGAGGATCAATGTCCTGCAAGTTTCACCTGTGCAATAAAGGGGTTAATATCTCGCCCAGCGCCTGCAGCAGTCATGATGGTTTCTGCGGGGCGGTGACCAAAGCAGTCACGGTGGTGGATTCAGGCGGATTCAGGTGGATCCAGGATCTCGGGGACCCGGCCCAGCCAGCGCTGGGCAGAGGCAGGGCCTGTGCTGGAGAGGGGATGGAAGCAGCCCAGCAATAAGATGTTAACAGATGCTGGGGCCCAGCTCGACTGGGGCAGGGCCCCTCAGCCTCCCCTCCCCCTGCCTGGCAGCTGCTAGAGCCCGGCCCAGCAAGGACAGGGCCCAGCCAGACTCCCCAGGAAGGGGCCCGGCCCCTCGGCAGGGCCTGCCCGGCCTGGCCTGTTGCCTGTCAGGTCAGAAGAAAAAGAGCTTTCCAGGGGTTTATTTGATTTTTAACATGTGTGTTCACAGAGGCTTGTTCAGCTTCCTAGTGGTTTAAGAAGGTGTCAGTATTCAAAACTAGCCACTGATTGGTTTTGTCAGGCACAGAGGAAACAGTTAGCAGCTTCTCTTAGATAAATCTTTTCCGTGGGTGGCTTCTTCCCTGCTTACTAAATGTCAATCAGTGCAAAACCAGCACACCTGGCCACCTCCTTCTAATGAGCTGTGAGGGCCAAGGCAGAAGCCCAGCCATCATACGCAGAGGCCCAAATGCTTGCTTGTCAAAAGGAAAAACGAAAGACAGACTGCATCTAAAATGCTTCTCTCCACCATGTATACATGCTACAATAAGGAGTGCATTAGGTCAAGCTTGGCTTGTGAACCCATTTTCACTATTTGATAGCAAGCAATATCACCAGGATTTGTCGGAATGACTGAAAGTGCCTTCCAGGCAATGGAAGACGTTAAGCACAGCTATAGCATACTTCATTTCATTTTTTGAGCAAGGAATGCATCTCTCTCATGCTCACCACTGACACAACAATAAGTCTCTGTCGCTTTATTGCTTAGGAAAAAGGGTTTGTAAGTATCTCATTGCCACCTGGACACTTCTTTCTATGATTGTCAGAATGTTAATGATTAACCTGTGACTTCTGATAGCAAGGTACAGCAAAAGAATTTTCCCAGATGCATATATTAATCAGTATATCTCTATCTAAGTATATAGTAGTCAGTTTAATAAACATATATTGCTGGATATGTCTTGCTATTTATAGCTTTTCATTAATTGATGACCTATGAGATTTCACCTTTTTCTGTACTTTCTCTATTAATAAATACAGCTCACCAATTACTTGTTTGCACAATAAAAAGTAGGTCATTAAAACATCACAAGGAAAATATCATGAATCTTCAACTATGCCAAGCAGCTGGGTTGAATTGTGTCAGAAAACAACCAATTCTATCTTACAACTGTTTCATTTTCTCACCCCACTTCTTACTGGAAAGATGGTTCAAAGTTTCATTTTGTTAAAGAATGTATTGTTAGTTCTAATCCAAACTTACTTGTGTGCAGCATAGAGCTTTTTTCTTTTTCCTGTATCAATATTTTCTTCCGGCTTAACAAACTTCTCTATGGTTTTTGGTCTAGAAAGTAGAGAGGGAAGTGAAGGTCTCTCACAGAGGGATCAAGTGTGTGTCATTCAATCTTTGTTTAGTGAGATTATTAAACCAAGTTCTGTTAGTCACTGTTTGCAGGCAGTTTTGCCCTTTCTCTGAGCAGTCTCTGTACTCCTTTTAATACAAATTTCATTTTCCCGAGTGTGGATGATCACAATTTATGTAGGACTCTTCATGATAATTTTCTTCTAGAACTTTATTTTATTAATATTTCTTAGTCTCCTGACAATTCTTCTGATATGTTTAATTATATTTCCTTTCTCTGGACCACATCACACTGATAACTTATGACTCATCTTGATGAACCTAAACTTTTCTCTTCCACTGTCATTTCCTTTTTATGAACCTCCCATTTATAGAAGAAAATACTTTTATCAATCCATAGTAGCAAGGCCTTCTTGTTCTTGCGTTTTATACCAATTCTTATTTGTCTTTCTAGTCTTAATTGCTTTTTCTTCGACAATATATTCCAAGTCTCTCACACTGTAGAGGTCAAAGTCATCTATTTGCAGCTTCCTAGATAACTTCTTCCTCTTGAAAAGTTACTGCTTCAAGAATATTTTTGATACCTTTAAACATCGAGTTTTTAGTAAAAATCATTGCTACTAAACTCACTTGCACACTTTACTATGTTCCTGTACTTCGAAATCTAAAGATTGGAGGTAAACCATTCTACCAGGTAGGCCTCTCCATACATTGAGAAGGTACCCATGAGGAGGATCTGACCTCCTTAATTTCTCCTGGCATTTCCTATGTCTCAGTTTCCACTTCTACACGATCCTTCTCATAGCCATCTTACTCTTGCTATATATTCAACAATGATGGCCCATTTTCTGCCAAGAGAAGCAGAATATTGTTTTAACTTAGCCACTCCTGTAGTTATTTTGACCTTTCATCACTGATCAGGATGAGCTCAACTATGTTTAATCATCTTCTTTCTTAACCTTCTGACCTTCCTGATAAGATTCTTTGATGAGCAATATTTTCTCAGGATTCTTTTCATCCAAGTTTCCAGGTTTTTATTAGCATCCTTTTTCAGCTGCCTAGGTTTTCAACTAAATCTAGAGCTCTCCCCTACAGAATTTCCTTTTTGCTTGGCAACAAACTCCAGGTACTGTAAATGTTTCCTTCACATCCTTCCAGAGCCTTGGACACAAGAATCCGCTCAGTTTGACCTCTTAATTCCTTTGAAAAAAATCAAATCTGTGATTTTGAACTAGAAATGTAGTAACCTGCATTTTTAAACTTCCTTTTGATTTAAGCTGAACAACTCCAAGATGCTGGTTTGTATTCTTAGCACTTATAAGCCTTCCAGAAAAACTTTATTTCTTGGCATTGTATCACTCTTGAATGAAAAAATCTTTTAGCTTTTGCAAGCAGAAATGACACTATTATTCTTCGCAATAATTTTTTGTGCTATCCATATCTAGGAAATTAAAAATCTGGTAAGCACAGAAATATAAATACTATATAAATAGTATTTATAATCTAAAGAACCACAGATTTAAGTTCTTGGAATCTACAGAATATTTTTTTATGTTGTTGCATTTCTACTAATTTGTTGCAATCCTTTCCTGAAATTGATTAATATATTATTTCAGTGCCTCTGCTCCTCCTCTCCTCCTCCACATTTAGCTCAGTTATGGTTGGGCCATTTCAGTGGGAGTATTTGACCTCAACAATAGCAATTTGTATATTTTTCTTTGTTTCCATCAGAATCTCTTTTTTTCACCTTATATCCACCTTTCTTATTCTGTATGGCAGGCAGCTGATTTTTCCATTCTTTGGTTCTACTTTGGATTTAGGACTGGAAGTTCTTTAATAGCAGTCCCCACTAGAAAACCTCAAAAAGACTTGAGATATTTGTAGCAGCCCTTGTATTTCCCAAGTATTTCACTTTCAGTTTTCTCCTACAGTCTCTTTGGCATCATTCACATTTTGGAGGCATTAATGCCCTTATCCACTCCCATTTTCTTCTTTGTCTGCTCTGATGAGTCTTCTTTCTCTTTGTCCTTGTCACCATGTCCCTTACCTGATTCCCTTTTTACTTCTCCAGCACAGCTAAACTTGTTCCTCAGGGAACAAAAAGGCTTGTTTGTCTTGGGAATTAGCCAAGCCAGACAGGATACAATTGTAAAGCATTGGTTTGAGCCTGCATTCACTGGAGAAGAGAGGGAAATATGGGAAGTTGCTGCTGAAGTGGGATGAAGACTACATGTGGCAGAATCCCAAGAAAGCAGCTGCTCTTTACTTCTGCTTAGCTCCTGTCAGTCAGCTCTCATTAACAGTCCTATTTAATGAACATTTATGCAATTACAGGCCTAAGAGTGCACGCTTTAGTCAGGCAAGCCTCCTGCTGAGTTTTCAAAGTGACTTTTCTACAAGTTTTTTGTTTCTAGAGTTCAAGATCAAGTACAAGGGAATCAATAGTTGAGTTTCCTCCTTTTTTTGTATCTAGACTGATTCCCACACCATCTGCAATAAGCATTCTTAAACAACTTGTTGATTCTCTACAGTTCCTTACAGAACAACAAGATCAGTTCTGTTTCAAAAAGAGATGAGGGCATTACCTTGATAAGCCTCAGCAAAATTCCAGTGTCAGGCACTACTCCATAGTTTCACCAAACTCTTATTTGTAACTCAGGAGTTTAGCCATCAGCAAACACAGCTTGCATTCATGAGATATAATATTAAGTTTTATATTTATGCAATATCACAGAGATAACCATCAGTATTTACTTTATATTTGGAGTTTCTTTTGGTCCAGGTTTGACCCTTATTCACTCTATGTAGCCTCTTGCAAAATGGTGTAATTTCATGAAAAACTTCTAGAGTCTGGATCTTTGAGCAACGGTGGAAATGACAAGGGAAACGCTAAGATTATTTAGAAATGTCAAGCTCAGTGATATAGCAGCGAGTACTTTCATTTTTTTCAATTTTGTTAACTGTAGTTTTGAATCAGCTTTACACTGAGAAAATAATGGATCTATTTCTGCCAACTGTAATAACTGTGGTTCATGAGGTCTCTTCCGGCTGTGAGCTGAAGGGTTGCAAAGTCAATGAAAGTTTATAAAATGTTTTCATAGCTGTTAATAACATAAACTGAGGGGTAAAAGTTACCAAAGAGAGAGAAGAGAGAGAAAAATTATTTTAAAACTTGCAAATTATATGTGTCCATGGATATAATAAAAGGTCTGCACTGAAACCATCTTTAGCCAGAAAAAAAGCAGCATAGAAATGAATGAATCCAAACTGGTGTGTTGGAAACACAGTCTGTTCAACATCTGCCCTTAATCATTGCCTTTTTAATGGTCTTTAGAGAGGCACTTTGAAAAGAACAGGTGGACACAAAATCCAACCATCAAGAAGGCAAATAACTGGTTTTTCAACTCCAGAGACTTCAGCCTTTGATTTTGATCCCTGAACTCATCTCCCTAAGGGTGTTTCCAGATTAGCTCATTATGAAGTTAACAAAATCCCCTTTCTGATTAATGTGAAACCTTCCTTCTCTGTTATCTGCCCAGGACTCAGGGGAATGAATTTGGTGATAGAACTTACAGTGATTGAGGTCCAGCCTTGGACAGTAAAAAGCACTAAAAATCTGGAGGGGGGGAGAAAATAAGGTCAGAGCTCTCCTCTGTTACCAGATATCACTTTCCCTATTTTGTGTTTGTTTCCTTTAAAAAATAATAAGAAAACTACCATCTTTCAAAGAACTGAAGTAGCCTTGTTTTCCCTATGAAATATATCCCTACAGCAACAAATTGCTTTTGTTGCTAGATCCTGACATTTAAAAAGGATCTTTCACCACAGTCTTCAGATGTGTAATCAGATATGATGTTTTTTCTTTTTTTTCTTCTAAATAATTATTTCTTATTTTAGCATCTATTTTCTAGATTCTATGAAACAGTTAATAAGACAAACCTATTTAAAACCTATTTACCACTTGACAGACTGTTACAATGGAGTTGCCATATGAATATTGATAATTCACTATGCTTATTTATCCTTTTTGAGTAAAGGCAGCTGTGCTGAAGCTAAAGTATAACTGAGCAATCCACAGAGAATCCTGATCTGCTCAATCATACCATCAAACAAACTACCTCTACGGTATGAAGGTCTGAGGAGCTGAGACTTGGCTGAAAAATAAGAGGACATCTGACCACAGAAACAAAGAACACGGTTCACACTGCAGCAGCTGTTTTCCAATCTGTATTCATCCATTCCTGGAAAAGTTTTGGCCATTGCTTTCCTTGCCAGAATACAGCTGCTGCTGACTAATGAATGTTGCTCAGAATAACCACATTTTGCTGTAAGTGAACCACGGACACTATGCTTCCCCCATGACTACTGATGGAGAATGTATTTGAAATACAAGCTCTCTTTAAATAGCCCTATGATAGCTTAAAATATAGTTTAATTTGATACAGAGGTGGGGAGGCTTATGAAGAACTACGTGTTGTATATCTGCTATTATATGAATAATGCAAAACACTAAGGGTGTTCCTGATCATGTCTGAACAATAATTTCCACGGGTAAAGGAGAAGTCCAATTTTGCAGCATGAAATGTTATCACAGAATATGAAAAATACCATTTTCTTTTCATAGGTAGTGGGACTGCATTACCAGCACAACCCAAAATGAAATTATTCGGAAATCATATGATCTTGTTAACACTTAGGTAATTTCTTCATGAATTATTTACAACTTGCTGTTCCTTTGACATGTTCTCTACTGCCTACATGGTTCAGATTATTTCACCTTCCTTTTGCACTATCATGCACTTCCCACGGTCTTGCCACAGTCTTATTTCTTACCTCATTCAAATATTTATTATGTTTCAGTTTAGACAGAATTCATTCCAGGGCATATGACTCAACTCAAGACTTTAATTATATTTCAGCAGGTAAAGTTTGAGAATTTTGAGTCAGATGCATCACTTGGTAATTTTTACATCACCCAGTATAGTATCACATACTGGTTTATATAAATATGGGTTTCTCATTATTATAGGAATATAGGCCTTTTCTCCTCCTTAGGTGACACAACTATTTAAATCCTGAGTTAACAAGTATTTAAATAAAGATATCTGCCTTGTGATAGCTTGCTATATGGTTGAAGGGAGTTCCATTGGCTGATTGTTCATCACAGTAAAATAGCACTGATATTTATTGATTATTGAACCTTCTATAAGCTGGATATAAATTATTTCCTTACCAACTGGAACTAGAATATATTTAGTTACTAGGATATTTATATTCTGAAACTAAAGTGGTTTGGTTTCATACATCTGAAGGTATGTAGTAATGTAAAATGCAAGTACTAGCCAGCTGTGAATTGTTTATTTCTTAATGTTTTAAAATCATTGTTAAAGTTTTTGCACTGAAATTATCCCATATTCCTTTTTAGCCTCTAATGCTCAAAATGTATCATATTCTTTAAAGAACTAAACTCCTTACTAAATGCTTTGTATTGGTTCTGAGTTTTTTATTTTAAACCTATTTTTCTTCTGTACACTACACTTGCAAGATATGGTGGAATCAAGTGGATTCAGTAGAGTGAAAATAAGGAAATATTATTCTTTGCAGAATGATCAGCCACACTCATACCTGGAGTTTATTGACAATATTTTCTTTTATATATAAAATTCTACAGGTTTTTGTTCCCAACAGTGCTTGACAATTTAAATTAATTTTTCATTATATTCTGAAAAAAATAATTGTGCAAAGTAATCTCCAGAGACCTTTGAGGTTTACATAAATGGAAGCTAAGGTGGTATCTCAGATCAAATGAAACAACATATTGATTCTCCTTAAGAATTCTGATCATTGATTCAGCAGTGCACTCACATGATGATGCTGTAGGTAAACATTCATGGATAGGGATCCTCAGACTTATATCCATCTGCCTGAAATGGATATTATAATGGACAAAACATCACGTGCAAGAAAAAAGGTGAAGCAGCAGTTGCTGCTTAAACACAGAGGTGATTTATGCAGTTTTTTTAACATAATTTAGACTGTGCTACAGGCAATCTGGATCTGAAAAAAGTACAGAGGGAGCAGGAAGAAACCATTCACAGAGAAAAACTCTTCTGTGATAGTTACTGGTTTTATTCTTAGTCTTTGTTTTAGTTTAAAAAACAAGAAAGATTAGCAATGAGCAGCAATTATCTTTTTGAAGATAGAGATTCTATGCAAAATGTAGCATTCATTAAAAACAAAAAGGGGGGGCCTTTTTATTTTTGCTCAGTAAAATTGTTAATGTTTCTGTTTTCTCCACCTTCAAGAACTTTGAAGTGCTGTTGGTCCCATGAGAATGGGAACTCCCCTTTACTTATACCTCTAACACAAGACATGTATATGCATGCATAAACACACATCTGTTCATGCTGATCCATTTATGAATAATTCCAGATAGATTTCAGGTAAGTCAGGAGTACTCATATTCTAAGCACTCTTGGGAATGGTAGTACAAAAGAGACCCTCTCACAAATCCTGGAATTAGCAATTACAAGAAAATGGGAGGAAAGGACTGGAGAAGCTCTTTGCTTAGTCTGAAGAAGGCTAAATAAAATAAGCAGAGTTATCCTGGGCCACCTGTTGGAAAAGGATTGGGAGAAGGAATATGGACATGAAGTCTTTCCTAGGAGTTGTGGAATATGAAGAACACAGGGACTAGAAGGAAATAAATAACAATAATGCATGGATTGGATAGCAAAGTCCACTTGTGAGCCCTATACTATAGCATGATGGTAAAAGTGTCAAGGATGATAGAAGTAGGAACCCTTTGGTGTGTTGTCGCTTGCATTTGCTCTCACTGAAGAGCCTGTCCAGACAATGCAAGAAGGTCTTTCTCTACTTTTTTTTGGGGGGGTGGAGGACTATTCAAGTGGATGATGGACAAAGTGCATATGAAGTTCATTGTCTTATGGAGAAATGATCTTGTTACTATGAGATTCCTAGTGGCTTTATAAAAGTGCTAGCACACATCAGTTACTCCACAAGAAAAACACAGTTTGATCAATGCCAGCCTATGTATGGAAAAAGGATGGGAGCTTCAACAGCAGAATACTATCTGATGCTTTAGCACATTACCTCATTAAATACCCTTGAATTTTAAGTTCCCCCTTCTCCATCCTGCTCCCTAGAACCTACATTTTTTACATTGCAATCAAAATTGCAATGAAAAGAAGAACAATCTGAGTTTGAACAATATTTTTGTCTGTATTATGAGAACATATGGTTCCACATTTTTTTTCAACCATCATTTTACTGTAAAATCTTTGTCCTAGCAGATATAGAAGATATGCAGACCTAGAATTTAAAGGAAATGTAATGTAATGCAGTCTCTAAGATAGAATGACAATAATCCAATTTCTTTACAGTCATTAAAAAATGAAAGATTTTCAAGGATTATAATATAGTAGAATATGAAAATGAAATTTGAGCTAGCAGAATATATGGAAACATCCAAAAGACCTTTGAGTACATCATATATTTTAAAAAAAAAAAAAAAAGAGAGAGAGACAGTTTGCTATACAGAGGAAGGGTAGATCAAATATATGTGTAGGTATTTGGATTTTTAAGTGGCACTGATTTCTTTGAACAATTGTTACTCACTCTTCTCTAGGCGTCCGGCAATGAGTCACAACACCACATCTGCTCCAGAAGTCACTTTTTAAACTATGCTGATAAAAGTGGATAATGCTGCAGGATCCTAAAACTAATTTTGTTTCATAAGTAATGGAATATTTATCACACTTTAGCTTAGTTTTTTTGTCATAAATAGACATTTCAAAAATCACATTGAAGTCACTGATAAGTTTATGTGTTTAGGGAAGGACCTTAGCAGATCATTTATTCCCAACTCCCTTATTAAAGCACAGTCAATGTTCAATGCAGACTAAGCTGCTTTGTGCAACCAGCTCTTGAAAACCTCCTTGAAGCTATTTGAGACGTCTATGATATAGTAAAAGTCCTGTGAGGATTTCTCGGCCATTTCCTTCTAGATTGATTCAGAAAAGGACTGCCTCAGAGATACATCACCAAGAAAGTTCCTCAGGAATTTTCCAAAGGATATAATTGTAACAGAACTGCAATGATATTGTTCATTGTAGGAAATGAGAATAGATTAACTGGTTCTACTGACGGTGTTTGGTTTTGAATCAGTGTTAAACAACTGGTGTGGTGGGAGAAACATTCTGTTAGACATCTGACTTTTTTTTTTATCTCTAGAGTTTTTAGTGGGGCTCCTTTTTGAAATTATAGAAATACTCACAGCTTCTGTTTTAGCAAAACGTGATTCCTGCACTGACATCAACTCATAGGCCACTGATAAATATTCTCTTTAGTTGTTTTGTTGGTACAACTGTGAGCTAAATTTTTGGTGAAGCAATTCTTCCTTAAGGAAATGAACAAATATATAAGATTGCTTGATTCTTATTCACAAGTAGCAGGCAGATGTTTGTTTTGGTCCTACTTGGTTTTGATGCTCTTAAGAAGTGCTGTGCTACATTGTGAAAATACAGGAAATAATTTGATTATAAGAAAAAGAATTCATAATATTCTACAGATAGACATATCTATTCCACAGATAGATTTAATTTCTTATATTATCGTCTATTATTTCTTTTTAAAACACATTTCCCCTTCCTTGCATATGTTAGAATTAGGACCAACAAAAAATTAAAATTGGTATGAATATTTTCTTTGTGACATGTCTATGAAAGCACAGGAAAGAACAATTGTTTAAGTGACTTTTCATCTCTCTGGTACTTGAGAATACATCTTCATGTAGAAGAAATTTTGAATTGGGCTAAGGCCATTATAATACCACTAAATGGTTTCTCATAGCATGATATGTACAAGTTTTGATTATCTTTTTCATTTTTTATCATATTTTAAAATAGAATAATATCTTTTTTAGAAAAAGAAAGTAAATAATTGCTTGTATTAAACAAAACATACAAGGCAAGGGTTAAATTGTTTTAAGGACTTCACTGGTTTATATGAAAACTCTTGAGATGTGCTTAATTGTAAGACTCTTTCCTCACACATCAAAATATATAGTTTTTTTTTTTTTTCTCATGTACAAATCTTAAATCTATTTCACCTACATTAAACTCACATAGAACATGAAACTGTAGCCTAATGTTTGTGTTTACAGGAAAGCAGCAAGTTGTATATGGAAGACAAGCAAGAATCCACTCATTGTCAGCCTATGGATTCATACTCCCTGGTTTGGGGGGAATGTTTGTGTTTGTTTTTTTATTGTTGGTGGTGGGATATTTTTCAGCCTGGGAAATTTTGCTTTTAGTTTAACTCCAGGACAGCATTATAAAATATGGTTGTAGTGTCAAAGGGTCTAGGTACAGAGACAGAACTATCAGTTTAGGTACCTACTTTTAATTTTCTGGATCTAATTTCTGTAAAAGAAGGTTGAACTGGTGATAAGAGAATTCTTGTGATAAGACAATTCTTATGATCAAGATCTGCACTTCCCATGCTTTAGCTACTGACATGGACATTCAAAAAACTGCATGAAGAAAACCTATCCTGATACTTTATGCTTGAAACAAGGAAATGTTAATTCTTTCTTCAGCTTAAATGTAGTTTATAACTGGATAAAACTCTGTTCAATAATTTCTCAAATTTTTTTACTCCTACATCTCGCTACATGTAGTCACAGTTTCCATGACCCCATAGTCAATGCTTTGCAGCAACTCATCCTCAGATTCACAAGTGCTCCGAGATATTTTCTGTGTGTTTTCCAGAGACACAAAAGTAACACCTATGACCCCAAAAAAACCCAGCGTTCCATGATTTGGTCATAGGACTAAGCAACTGAGAAGCTGCTTCAAAAAATTGGCAGACTAGATGAGTTAGAGAAAATGCTGAAATATTTCAAGCCTTTATCTCTTAAAAAAGCAGGAGGAGAAGTGTGAAGATCAAACAGATGGAGGTTGTCAAAATCCTTTATTAATGTTTGATTTTATGTATCACACTATATGAGACACTTATACACTCAATCTTTTTACTGCTCCAGATATACATTAGATAGGATCTGTGTTGTCTGGAACGGCTGATAAAAATAAAATACCTCTTGTAATTGCAAGAAAAGAAGTAGTAAGAGTTATTACACAGGAAGAAGATTTATAATGCTGCCACAAGGCACATTACAAACAACCAGGAAAACAAAAGAACATTAAAGGCCAGAAGATGATGACTTTATTGTTCTTCAAGGTCTGTCCTCACCATATGGTCTACAATCTCTGATTGTTTTTACCTTTCCCAACGTTTTATTGTCCCTTCGTGTTACACACATAAAATGTTAGGAAAATTAACTGCTGGCACATTCTGATAAGATGGTTTTCAAACATAAAATGAAAAACACTTCAGCATTTTTTACCTTTGAAAATAATGTTAGCTTCATTTTTGCGTCTAGGTTGAAAACCCTTATTTGTTTTCTAGGAGCTGCAAATAGTGTCCAAAATGACACCTGAGTGTATCCTGCAACACAAAAATGTCTGTTCTAATGCAATCAGAGCCAAGTCTTGCCACTACATCAAAAATTAGGCAGACAAGAGGGGAAAAGGCCTTACAACAAGGGTGAGAGCAGCTCTTGTGCATGCTGCATACTCACCATCTATGTCCAGAGCATGTGCTGCCAGTATTTTCATCCCAGCCCTTCTAGTGCCCACTCATAGCTCATGTACATTCTTCCAGTTACAGCCAGAGCACCCAGGTGACATGGTGAGGTCCAGGTCTCCTAGAGGTGGGGATTGTTTGAAGTGCCGAGCATTCCCCAGTTTTCCTGGGGTGCCCAGTGTGGCCTTTTTGAACCCTTCTCACAGTTTCCTGCATCACCAGTAGGACACAACAGGTCAACTGATGGGACTAGCTAGTTACTAGCTTCCACTGCATATTTTTTGAGTGTGCAAGTAAGAAAGCCAGGAAGTTAAACCTGGCTCATTTTCCTCTCAGTCAAAGTGTGTGGGAGTATTACGCTCTGTAAAGCTAAGTTCTGTGAATTTGAAACACATATTTGACCTCCAGTATTATAATGGTTCTTTATGTTTTTCTCAGCATGGGAAAAGCTTCACGAAGTAGGAGCTGGAGTGTGGTAGCTGTTTTGTGCAATGGCACGTTGTCTTGAAATGGTAAAGAATTTCTCTGCACAAGAGCAACTGCAGCTCTTGAATCAAGCACATCAGAGGTGAATCCAGTAGAAAACGAAAGATATAAAAAGTCTTGAGTCTAAAGATAGAGTAAAAGAAATTGTTGGCTACAAGCAGGTGCTATAGTGCTATGGGAGTTTCACAGTGGATTTCAGGACACAGAGGTTTGATGACTTCCTTCTTCTGATGACATCATAAAAGAAGAATAGGAGGTCAAATAGACCCTAAAAGCTCTTCTCCTCAAAAAAAAAAAAAAAAAAAAAAAAAAAAAAAAAAAAAAAAAAAAAAAGCAGTATTTACAGCCTGGGATATGTAATGCAGAAATTCCTCTGCTCATCACTGATTGCATGTATGATAGCACAAATGTAAGATCTTTTATTTCTTTTCATATTATTTGTTAGACCACTTCTTTTGGTGGAGTGAGATGTCATATTTTCTCCAGAATCAATAGAAAATATTATTAATATTATATAATATACTACATATTTTATATATAATTAGTATTTTTAATTATGAAGGACCAAGATACTGTGCCTTGTCAGATGTCATTTATTATGTAAACAGTGATGCTATTTAATGCTTTCAGTATAAGGGGATCCACCCTTGTCCAGAAATACTGAATTCTGCACTGTGAATTATATTAATCCTTCCAGGCTGTAGAGACAGCTTTTAACAAAGGAACAGCTGATCTGCTGTAGATGCATCAGCTGCCTGACTGTGAGGCCGCAATGAGCTGATGAGCCCTGCTTATCTGCATGTGTGTGTAAGTAATCAAAACAAAAACAGTCAGAAACACCTATAAATAGAAATGGCAGCATTGTTCATAGCTGTAAATTCCTGCTCATGTAGTGACTCAGTTGGTAATTTGTTAGGTGTTTGTAGGTCTTGTCAAATGCCAGCTAGTATAATTGACTGGTATTAGCACTGTTTGCAAAACAGACTTGTATGGTTATAAAACAGGCTTTATAAAAAGAGGTGAGAAACAAAAAAGGTATTAATGCTCTCCTAGACAACATTTTTGTAATAATCTTAAAATATGTAATTGATAAACTACAACAATTCCAATGTCTCTGCATGGTATGTAAATTAAATGTACATTTGATTTAGAAAAAGCTAATTCATTCTGTCTTAGCTGTATATCTCCCTCTGAAAAATTTGTATCCCTCATATTCACTTCTGTGTAGGCATCACCTCTTCTGAAGAATGTCATGTCACACATGACTTTTAAGCCACAGTCATATTTTCACACAATTTTGTAGTGCAGTGAAGGGGAAGGATAAGAAGCGATCGATGTAACTAATGACTTCTTCACTTACTTCAAGCAAAAGAAGAATCCAGGACGCGAAGACAAAATCAGGCTGCTAAAGATTAACACAAAATAACATAGGTGAGAGACGAAAGACCAAAGTATAAGCCCCATGAAACTGACAAGATGTAACCCCATAACATATGCACAAGTTGCTAGCAGAAGAGTAGGAAAAAAATCGCTACTTTTTACCCAACAATGAAGAAAATCCATGAATTTTGTGCCCTTTTTGAAACTTGCCTTTCCAAAATTCCCCATCAATTATCACTAGCTTTCATAAGAGATTACTTCACACCAGTGGGATAAGATCTTATCTTAGAACAAGGGAAAAAGAGGTGTGAATACATTTAGGTAAGATAACTATTTGGAAATCAGCTGGCCCTGATAAATTTATTTATCAAATATTTATCAAAATGGCTGAAATAAACACATTTATTAGCAATTATTTTTGAAAATTTATGGGGACAAAGGTGGCCTAAATGCAGACTAGCCCTAAGAATAGTAAAAATTAAGTGAGCTGGACAATTTCATGGGAATTTTGCAGATTTTTCAGCTTTGTCGTGGACCCTGAGTAACCCTGATACTTGTAACTAAACCATTTCCAGGTAGACAAGAGACTGAAGGATTACAGAATTAATAGCAGCTAATGTGGATTCATAAAACATTAGATGTGTCAAATCAATATAATTTTATCCTACAGTGAGGTGATGAAACTTGTGGATAGAACAGAAACACAGGAACATAGATATATGTTTCATATCACAAGAGTAATAAAAACTTTTCATGGTGCCTTACATGATACTCTATAAGCAGGTTAGGGAGACATGATGTAGATAAAATTTATTACAGGATGATCTGGATAAATCTGCTACAGCGTGGGAGTAAATCTTTTTGGAAACCTGTTATCAGAAGGGTAGGTATCAATGAATCACTGCCCACAGTAGAAGAGGTCTGCTCAGAATCTGTTTTTACTTAAATCTTGTCATGAATGAATTTGATACTAAAGTAAAAATAAGTTTATTAAATGCACAGATGGTGGAAAATCAGGTGAGACTGCAAGCATGTTGAAACATAAACTTAGAATTCAAAATAACTTTGATAAATAGCAGAGATGATCCCACAATTCAAAAAAAAAATTAAATGGGTAGAAATGCAGTGTGCAGTTGTGCAAGTAAAAGGTGAAAAGTAACCTGTTAGAAGTTGGTCCTGTGGGAAGAAATAAACAATATAAGCATAAAAAGGTTACTCTCAGAGGATCATTTTTGAAAAACAGCAGAGTTTTAAGCCATCCATGTGTCCACACTGTGCACCTGTTACCTAGTCCTGTTGTCCATATACCAAGAATAAAGGAGAAAATTTAATACCATCTTTGTACACTAAATATTTTAGGTAAGGTAAGATTTAATTTGGAGAATTTAATGGTTTTAAATATACTTCAGAAAAGGATGATATCCACTCTATAGGTAAACAATGCCAGAAAACTATAGTTACCTAGACAATTATTCTTCTTTACTATTGCCTTCAAAAGCAGCTATTCCTTCCCTGAGTTTTTTAAAATGTATCTGCAATAGACCTGGTGGACATTTGACCTCCAGATTAGCTGACTAGCTCAGCATGAGGATGGAATTTAGAGGGGAATTACCTCAATCTATGAATTCTTAGGAATCTTTAATGAAAAAAATCATCACCAGTTTCTAGGAAGAAGTTCTTTTTTGAGTTAAACTATGCAATATGCAATATCAATTCTTTTCACAGGAGTTTTAAATGTTTGTAGGCTGCAAAAGCTTATGCCATGTCATTCAGAAACCATTTTTATTCATCCGTGTATTTTTCTTTATCGAGGATGTAGGATGCTTTTCTGACATAATTCTTGGAAAAGCCAAAATGGTTTTAAATCCCAGCTCCCCACTCTTTTACTGACTAGAGCTCTAGATTAAAGAAGTCCATCAAATTTGTAGCTCATTCAAAAGTCTGAACACCTTAAGTTGAGTACAGGTCACTTGGAGACACAACAAGAAAGGGTAAATTGCCTCTGGAAAGGGATTGAGGTGCATGGAATATCTTGACAGGCTGTCTACAACAGGCCAAAATTTTTTAATCAATCAAAATTGTGATGAATTCTTCCAGCTCCTGTGTGGTTTTTCCTTCATATAATGGTTTGTGTTCTTCAAGTATTCTCTTTCTGAAGGAAAACTAAGCTTTTTTCACAGCTAAAAAACATTAAGTGAAATGAAGTCACATGAGCTCACATAAGGCACTAGAGCAGGGAAATTACCTAGAAAGAGCTCAAGAAGATACCCTGGGAAATGTAGAGGGTTGCAGCTAAAATATTTTGGCTTATCAGTTTTTGCTGAATACTGGGAGTTCTGTGCAGAATATGCAGACTGTCTAGCTGCTGTTGTAAAAAAAGCTGTCAAAGCAGCACTAAAAAATCTGAAGATTATTGGGTGTTTTAAAAGCCTGCAGGACTGGAGTTGTCTTTGAGTCTTCATGTTAAATTATTATATAATCCAAGTGGCTAGTTATTTGTTGTTACCAGGGGTGTTTCTCTTTTAATATCAGTGCATTTCTTCTACCGGTAAAATACTTTGTAAAAATCAAAGTAATGTTATGTAGCTGTTGCTCTCTTCATAGTCTGCAGAAAGCACATTGTATTGCTTGAAAGAACATAAGGTGGTGTTAACTTCAGAATCCTCTTAATAAATTACTTGAACAAAAATACCTGGCTTAGTTTTTTCATCTACATCAGTTCTCCTAAGAAGATGAGGTCTAGTTGCTCAAACATTGTGCTAATATTAATAAGTACCGTAAGGATAGGTGGAAGGTAAAAGCTGTGTGAAATATAAGAGATATGTGACATTTGTAATATAAGGACATTTTTTGAGAATATTATTAAAAAAAACAAAGAGAAGACACAGAAAAAGTGATAAACCCCACCTCGATACACAGACCCTCAGGAAAAAGAGATAACAGAAACAATATCTATGACCAGATCTCCCAGCTCATAGATTGAGGGAACACAGCTGAACAAATCACTCAAGGCCTTGGAGATGTTCCATCAGCTTCTTGTAACTGATAAGAAGGGGTGTAGAGTGGGAGAAGGAGTGTCACAGGTCTCTCAGAAAAGAGAAGACATTTTCAGAATCTTTAAGGGGCTTAAAGGCAATGGATGAAAGTGCATATAGGATGTTAGGGGATTAAACACAAAGGACAACAGACTGAGGTAGATAATAATATTGAAATTAAATCTGATGATCACAGGTCTATAGAGACAACAAATCAACAGCAAAGGAGCACCTTTGACATATAAATGGAAAAGCCTTCCCTCTTGCTCTGGAGGGCTGATGAACACCCATTGCCTGTCTGAGCTGAAAGAGTAGTCAGGACTTTTACTAAAATGGTCAGGAGTACCTAGTTTGTTTCATTCTTCATAAAAAAAGAAAAAAATTAATCTGCAGCATGTGGTGGGCAACTTCACCTCTTCCAGTAACATCATATTTATTTGGCAGTTACTCATAAGAGGGAAAACTTAGACCACCTGACAAACCAGTGGGAGAAAAGAAGCCTGTGAAACAGTCAGGGCAGTCAGCCTTTCACAGATATTCGTGTTGTGGTGGCTCTTTGTACTTATCCATTCTGGAGTACACTGCCTATATTGAGGGAGCTTCTTTATTGTGCTTATATGTTGTTCCTCATCCAAAAACCTCAGTCTAGTCTAACAAATTCGATACTCCCATTCAATAAGTGAAACAGTAGAAATCCATTGTATGGAAGCTACAGGCACATCCTGTCTCAATGAGGACCTGTAACAGACTATCCTGACCCTCAGCCCTCTGTTTTAATGACCACCTCATATATATTAAACACACAAATTGTCTGCTATCCCTATGACTGTGAGAATCTTGAGATTGTTATTAGATCTGTAAAAAATCCAGATCACTTATTTTTTAATAGACTGATGCAGTATTATATCTGAAGAACAAGTCACTAAACAACCACTGAAGAAATATCTTTTACAGGTCAAAGTATTTTTCTTCACTGTAATCCACTGACTTCTACACAGGAAACCTAAGTGAAGGATAAAATTTACAAATTGTTGAAATTAATGCTTGCCACTATAAGCACACAACACATTCTACAAAGAGGCAAGGAGTAACAAGTACAAAATTAAAGGAGAAATTTAGACTAGATATTAGGAAGAAATTTTTTACCGTGAGGGTGGTGAGATACTGAAGCAGGTTGCACAGAGAAACTTTGGATGCATCATCCCAGGAAGTTTTCAAGCCCAGGCTAGATAAGGCCGTGAGCAACCTGGTCTATTGGGAGGTGAATGGCAGAGGGGTTTGGACTTGATGATCTTTAAGGTACCTTCCACCCCTTAACATTCTGTGATTCTATGATTCTTCTTTTTTTGAGCTCTGTGTATGAAAACAAAAACTGTAGCTTTTGAAAAGTAAAGGGGGTTAGCCACTATGTACTACTAAAATAAAAGTATATTGACATCTCTTATATTTTGTTTAGTGGTTTAATAATTTTTTTACAAGAAACAGCTACCTTGACAAAGTGAAAGTACAATCTAGCCATAAAATTGATGCTAAGTGTATGAAGATCAAAGCTTACTCTGCGTCACACAATTGCTTGATGCAGTGTTAGGTTAAATTGGCAACTGCATTGTCAATAACTCATTAAAATAAGCAACAGGAAAAAAGAATCCAAAGATGAGTAGTTGCTCACCTGTATTTTTCTACAGAACATGTTCAAACTTCCAAAACCACAGTACCATTCTCAGCCGCTTTATAACATCTGAAAAATCTCACAGGCATCACAAATAACATAAATATAACCAAAGGTCACTGAATCTAATACAAATTTCTAAATTGATGTCCTAGAGTGAAAAAGGAGAAGATTTGCCATCTGAACTCTGTATGTGATGATAGTAACTTACTTTAGGGACAGAGTTGACATGGGAAATGTCAAAGATTTTTTTATAACTCTGTTAAAAGCCTTTTTTTACCCCTTTAAAAGGATTCTTGCTGTTGAGCTCATCAGAGCTGTCACAGCATACTTTCAGTGTCTCTCCAAAAGGACTGATGCTGGGACTGACTATGTTACTTTTGAACAGCTACAGTTGTTTTCATAGTGTATAGCCACAGTAGAAGTTGTGGAAATTTCAAAATTTAGCAAAAAATAACTGACTACATAAAGTTATATAAGTGCATTTTAATAAGTACCTGACAATAGTGATAATAAAATTTTTACATTAGGATTATAAAATATCTTATTTCCCTCTTAGAATTTGGTACTATTTTACAGGTTATTACTTCCATTTATTTCTTCTTTCATAAAAGGTAGGAAAATACTAGACATATTTATTTTTTCCTTTGTAATTTTAGCAGGTGGTGCTGATAAAACATATCTTTCTGTTTTCCACTAAGTTAAAAATATCACAAGGGAGGTCAGGTGTGCAGTAATACAGAGATTTACATAACAGGATTACATGAAAATAAGCAGTTAGCTTTTCTGCTGAAAAAGCATAAGATAAGAAACTCAAGTTTTCCTTCAAAATCTGTTACCCTGAAATTAAAGAGCAGGAGTAGAACAGGAAATGAGGAAAACCACATCCTGCCCCTTATGCATCACATATTTTCTTGATGCACTTAAATGATGTGCTGAAAACTACCACAAAGAACATGGTCAGACTTTTAGAATGGTACCAAGCTGAACAATTTAAAATTGTTTAAATGTTGTGTCACAGATTTTTTCACTATTTCCATTTTTAAAACTTCATTGTAAAAATTCCCGTATAGAGAACTATGATATTGTAAACTTTCACAGGAAAAATTCAGTATTGTACTCATCCATTGCAGTCAGCCTTTCAGGTCTTATGTGAATGGCCATTTAAACTGCAGCAACTGGTCCTCCTTCATTGATGAAAATTATTCTTTCTTAACAACTTATTTCATAGAAGTAAGCTTGTTACTGAAAACTCTATGGGATGGTGACAAACACACCTCTTTGCAAATCATATATAGGACCAGAGATAGTTATTTATGCAAGATAGCCTGTAGCAAAAATTGGTAGAATTGGGTAGAAGCATAAATCAGATCATCTGAAACATCTCACCTTTTTTGAGATGAACTAAGGCCTGACAGACAGAATTATCAGGTCAAGTGTAAGACAATCTGCTTCACAATTATGAAGTGCAGAAGAGTTCAGCTGAGAAACAAAAGCAAATGAAGTATTTGAAATGAAAGTAAATGAAGGATATGCTGGAGAGCCTTGTGTCCACACTGCCATCAGTGCTCTCCAGACAGCCCCCACCTGCGACTTCAGCCTTGGTGCCACTGGTGGGGGAAATGTTTTGAATGCACCAGTGGCATACCCAAGAAACTTCAGATATGGGGAATATTACCGTGTGTCTTCCTGTACACTAAAACACTCATGTGCATGCCATAAGAAGACAATTCTTGTAAGCTGTCCTTGCTAACACTTGTATACCCGTGGAGCTTCAGAGGTGTAGGTTTTCACAAGAGTTGTTAGTGAAACTATCAAATTAAATTTAGAGTAAGGTTCTGAAAAAGAGTCAGATGCAAAGCTCTCCTGAGCACTGGAAAAACACACCAAGACTTTCCAAAAAATTAAAATCACACTGGTTGGAAAAGCTAAATGTGTGTCACCTTTGGAGCATGATGTTCATGGACTATATAACAGTGAAGTAAAACTAGTTTCATCTTTCCTGATACTGACTAAATATAATAGAGCAGAGATTAGAAAATGACCCAGCATTCCATAATTCCATAATGCCAAGTCATTAATTTTGCCTTCAGGGTAGGTAATATCTCAGTCCTATGCAATATGAGGTCTAACTAGATAATCAATCTACTGGTTCCTTGAACTCTGACAGTGTTTTACACTGTGGAAAGATACAAAGTAAAACCCAGACATAAATGGATTAAATAAAAGGATAATCATTATAACAAGGTTTTACTAACTTTTATTCAAACAGCATCATTTTTCTGAATCTGTGGCAAGATTTCTGCTTGACTTTTTGCAGAATGGTCTTTTTTTTTTGTTGAGATGGACTTATTCAATATACAAATAAGCATATACTGAGTAAGTGAATAAGTGTATATCTTCACAGGGAAGAGAAGAAGTAATCCAAAAGTACAATATAGTTTTGTAAGTGTTATACCTTAATCCTAAATGCTTTTAAAGCTGTAAATGTATTAAAGGATGCATCCTGAGAATGGCTTGTCATTTCAGTTGACAATAATAGGGATAAACATGGTTTGAACCTCCAGAGATACCCAATCCATAAATTATATTTTGCGGCCATGTTGACGTCGTACCGCTAGTAATACAGGGTGATGTGAAGACTGAATGAAATTACTTTCTTTCATGGGATTAGGGCTTACAAATTATTTCAGAACATTCAGCTCTTTGTTTAACCTATTCATGTACAGGGTATATGAATTTATAACAGCAAACTTTGTTCTCCTGGATGCTGAAAAGAACAATTTTTACACTACGTTAATTTTCATTTCAACTTCTGGCCTTCCATCTTCCAAATTACAAGGTACCAAAAAACAACAAAATCGCCACAAACTAAAAACCACAACCCCTCTTTAAATCAGATCTGTTTAATTGATAGGAAAAAGCAGCTACATTTTCTGTTACCCTCTTTTTCACTATGTTTTTCTTTGAAGTTATGTAAACTCCAACTAGTTCATTAATCAGGAACACTTAGCTAAAGCTTTATTATTAAAAAATGCAGTTCCCTTACTATACCTTGAATGCTCAAAATGCCAAATTGTTGAGGAAACTAATGGCAACTATTCACTGAACAATAATTTTTATAATGATTTTTTTAAGTAAAGTAGGTCAAAAAATATTTTAATACAGCTGTTTCAGAGAGATTTTGTTCATTACTGCCTATCTGGTCATCAGTGGATGAAGCTGGGAATAAGAAAATCTTAGTCAGGTCCTAGGGATAGGAACTGTCTTCAGTACATAAAACCCAACTCTCCCAATGCAAATACAGATTCATTTACAAAATCTGCAGGTACTACAAACTCAATTGTATTTTCCTGTTGCCAGTCAAGCTTAGCACTTCAACAATAATTTACTCATAATCAGACTGAGTCAAAGCCAGCTGTGCCTCAGAATTGAAAATACCTTATATTTCTTTAGGAGACTTCTGTTTAAAAAATATTTTCATGAGATCAGAAAATGCAAGCTTATGCAAATACCATCATGCAAACCTTCTCTTGTCATGTCATCATTGTGGCATAGAAAATCATTCTCATCCCAGGATTTACGGGTACTTTGTTGTTATACAATATTGTGCAACAATTTAGGAGAAAAGGAAAATACATATAGTATTACTATAATTCACTGATGATTTGACTTTTTAAAGGTAACATCAAAGTCAAATAAAAGAGGAGAAATTTGGACCAATTTTTTTAATTCATTACCAGCTTAGCTTCATTAAGACACCATATTGTATGACTCAAAAAACATGCTCTTTCTTATCTGAAATATATTTTGATGAATATTGTCAACTTTTTTTAATAATTTCACCTTGAAATAATTCTTAGAAAGGGATAAGACAGTAATTGCAAGAACTTATTTGAAATACTGCTTTAAACTTGAAAAACTATTCGTGCTTGACTGATTTTTCAGTTTATTAAAAAGGGCAAAAATAAGTTTTCCCAATTTTATTCCAGATTTGCTAAAGATTGTCTGAATCATGTCTGAAACATATACCTAGTTTCATTTAGTTACATTTTTAGTATGGAAAGTTCCCATTGACTTCAGCATGACAAAAGAAGTTGCTGGACCTGGACCATGACAGAGGATCTCAATAATCTTCATATGAAGTATACAATTAAATTTAAACATAATCTTAAAGAAAGTCAAAACAGCAAAGAAATGTTTTCCTTTCTGTCCAAAAAGTCAAGGCTCCAAACTCTGTTCCCAGAAGGATCAAACAAAAATTAAACATGATTTATGTTGAGACAGAACATGCAGACACAACTAGTGTCTAGGTATCTCATAGTTTAGGTGACTCATCCAACTGTTGACTAATGGACTTTTCCTCCACTGTTCCTCCACTGCTAGCTTCATCCTTTACCTCATGACATAATTTTTTCACAAAGAAAAAGATATACTTTTAGTTAGCAGGATTGGAAAATTATCACTCACAAACAGCTGTTCCAGGATGGAACCCTTGAAGCCTAAACCTGAAAAATTTGTTATTGCTATTGTTTTTTATAATATGGTCATTTTTAGGACTAGTTATCTGAAAACTCTATTACTGCATTTAACTCTATTCATGTTACTACTTCTTTTTTCTGTTTTCTAAAAATTTTATTTGCCATTACTTTGACCAAATAGAAATTGGATGCCTCAAGAACCTTTGTAAATATAATAGGCAAATATAAATGGCAAAGATGATTTTACAGTTCCTGTGCTAGAAAGTATCTGCCTTGATATGATAATTGCCTTTTCTTTTTCCATCTTTTTCAAGGAAAAAATAAAAAACTGCTACTTGAACAAACCCTCAGGGAAGTTAAGCAAAAATATTAGAATAGATACAGCACTTCTAGGTACAGACCTAAGAAGCCTGAGAAAAGACTGTCTACATCTGAGAAGTCTGGGACTGACCAAAAAAGTGAACAGCTTCCACCTACATATGCTTTTGGCTTGTCAGAAGAAGAGGTTTAGTAACTGAAAATGAAGTTGGCAGACAGCACTTACTGTAGATGGGGCAATCTCTTCCAGAAGTCAATCCCACTGCTTTTCACATTCTTAGCCCTCACTGATCTCCCTTACTCTTCCTCTGTGACAGCAACAACAGCAGTAAAAAGTCATATTGAAGCTCTGATTTAATTCCCTTGTTACGTTTCTCCATATCCATAAGCAGAGCTTGGTCCTGGCCCCTTCTCTGACCTCACCTGGTACCAAGGAATGTTGAAAATGTGATGCAGGGAGAATCAGGGGAGGAAAGTGACAGGAAAAGGAGAAGCTTTTTGAATCTTGCAGAATCTTAAGATGAAATCCCTCTCATGAAGAACTGTGATGTAAAAGGAGGAAACCTTGTGAGACAAAAACAGATTTCAGACATCTGCCAGATTCTTCCAAAACCCTTCTGCCTCCAGGCCTCACTTTCCCTACAGAGGGTCTACATTATTATATATCTTTATTTTTACTATATTTAACTTCTGGGCTAACAGCTCCTGTACTAACTACTCAGATCAGTATAGCCAGCTGGGTAACCTTTGCATTGTGGGGAGAATCAGATGTCTTATGTTCATTCTTACTAGCACACACTGCATATCCTACAATTAGGTCAGGTGTGTACAGTCTTCAGGGCCTATAGGGACATAAAGTGTCCCTGTTACATGGGAATATTTGAGGGGGAATGGAAGGAGGACACAGCCTTCTTCTAGTCTTTCAATTTCCTTTACCTTTTTTGACAGAAAGACCTTTCAGCTCTGAAAAAGAGGCTGGACTGCAGAAGGTGGATCACATGATGCTATGGCATATCTGTGACACCCAGTAATTTTATTATCAAGTACTTCACGTATCTTGAAGTTTAACTGTAGGACAGTGGCTCCAGGTAACTGCTGAGTGATCCACTACCTTCAGTTCAGAATTAGATATCTGTCTCAGGCTGGGAATCACAAACCCATGGTCTTGCACTTAGCAGACAAAATGAACTTTTGGTCCAATTAAAAGTTTGGACAATGGGCTAGTTGGTCGCTTCTCTACTCGAGTCAAGACTGGATTGGCCACTGTGTTCTGCCACCAGCAAGCTCCCCTCTATAGCTGCAACTCAGAAGACATCAAGACATGCCAGACCAGAACCTGACAACGAGGTTTTGGGCTTACTCTATATTTGAGCCCAGAGGTACTTTTCTCACAAGTCCTAGTTACTGGGCAAAGTCTGGGTTGGCGTTAAAGTGCGCTGCCAGGCTGAATCACCCTCAGCTGTAACTTACCGATTTTGTCACAGGTGGGTGGGTCACCTTCACCTAACCCAGGGAAAGGACACATACTAGTCATCTATATGGTCCGAGAAATATGGAAATAAACCCCCCGTCCCTCCAAAAGTGACCTCAGGCCTAAACCAAGGCATTCTGGCACGGGGAAGACGTAGCCTCCGGCCTTCCCGTGACATTAGGGGAGGGGCAGCCACCACAACCATCCGTCGCTGAGGAGTGGGATCTTCAGCCAGGCGAATCTCCTGCTCGCAGCAGTTTGGGGAAGCTGCGAGAACGCCAAGCGAGAGGTGGCAGCAGCGAGTCGCCGTGCAGCCCGGTGCCGGCGGTCGGCCCGTACCGCTGCCGCCTCGGCTCAGCCCGGCCGCAGGTACCGCTGCCGATCCCGCTGCGGGGCCCGGCATGACTTATCCGGCTTGGCGGTGCGGGGCTGGAGAGGCGCGGGGGGATGGATGGGAGCGCCGTGTCCCGCGGGAGCGCCCGCCTGGCCGCCCCTGGCGCCCGGGGACTCCCGGGTCCCTCCCTGCGGGGCAGGTGCTGGGACCGCGCGGTCGGGGGACAAATGACCGGCTGTGGGCGCTGCCCGGGCGCCTCGGCCGAGCCTGTAGCTGTCCCCGGTACCGCGATGATGCTCAGTCCCCTACGAGAGTGAATTGGCAGAGGTTACCCCGGGCAACAACCCCAAAAAATTGGGCGGTTTTGTTCAGGTACCAAAACTCCCAGCGGCGAGTTGAAAGGAGCCGTGGAGTGGCAACTTTCAGGTGAGTGCTGCAGTTGCATTCCACACAAGTTTCTCAACGAAGGGTTAAGCGTGCGCAGGAGTAAAACATGACTTCATACTCCTTACCCTATTTGCTCGCAAGAAGACTTCTGAAAACATGGTAGGATTTCCACCCAGGTTTCCCAAGCACGGCAAGAGAGACCCGAGGTAGACACGAGCCGGGGAACGAGCTCTTGCTTCCCTGTTGCTGTCACCGTTTTGGCTGGCAGACCTCAAGTTCCCAACCCGTGACAGCAGGAGCCGCGGTCACTGCCGAGGGGCTGCTCCGCACCGACGACCCCCGCCCCGGGGTGCGCTGCCACCACACCTGCGCCCTCCGCCCTGCCTCCCCTTTCCCCAGTAAATCTGAGGCTCCCCCCCACCCCCGGCCGCGGGGGTCTGGGGGAACGCGGGGACGCGCCCCTCTGCAGCGAGGCTGGGGGACCCGGCCCGGCCCCAGCTCAGCCCCGCCCGGCACAGGCGGCGGCGCCTCCTCGGTAGCGGGGCCGCCCGCCCCCCTGGCTCCCCCCCAGCGCCGGCTGCTCGGCCGCGGCGGGCGCGCTCCTGCTGGGGAGGGGACGGGCAGGGAGGGGCGGAGGCAGGCGGGAGGGAGGGAGGGAGGCAGGGCGGGCGGGAGCGCGGCGGCGGCAGATGCTGCGGCGGCGGCTGTGTCTCCTTCGGCCACATCCCGCGGCCGGTGCGCCCGCCCGGCGCGCTGCGCTACGGCGCCGCCGCGCAGCCTGCCCCAGCCGCCGCCGCCGCAGCGGCCCCGCGCCTCGCCCCAGCGGCGGGGCGGTGGATGCCGAGCCCTCCTCGCCCCGGCAGCCAGCGGGCAGCTGTCCTGCGGCCGAGCCCCTCGGAGCCGGATCGGCGCGCTCGCACGGACGCGGGGACACACGGGCGCACACGGGCGCACACGCACGCCCCGGGGGGGGGCAAGCCGAAGATGCTGCAGCTGGGCAAGGTCAGGACCTTGCGGTGAAGCCCGGAGCCGTCGCTCGCCCCCCCCCCGCTCCCCCCCTTCATTCTCGCTTAGCGGACTGAGGATTTGCTGTTGGGTTTTGGTACATGTTTGGGAGCAAGCAGGCTGAATCGGCGCCGATCGGTGAGTACGACAGGCACCGTAATGGTGCCAGGTCCGTCCCCCTCCCCCCCGCACACCCTTCCAGCCTGCGTGATATTTCCTCTTGGTGCGGGGTCCTGCGCTGCTCCCCTCGGCGAGGCAGCCGGGCTGGGTTGGGCTGCGAGTAGCGGTGTTTGTGCCCTCAGCAGAAAGGTAACAAAGTGCCTTATTTCCTCACGGTTCTTTCTGCCGGGCCTCCCCCCTCCATCGCTTTCCTCCCTTTCTTTCTACGTTAGTCGTTGCTTATGTAGGGCATCCGCGGCACCGTGTCTCCCGACGCCCTGCACTAATGTGCTCGTTACGGCGGTGAAGTCATGGGCCAGGGAGAAGCAGGAGGAGGAGGAAGAGGAGCAAGAAGATGAAGGGGCCTGGGAACCCGCGGGCGGGGGCAGCGCCCGGCCCTGCGCGGAGCCCGCGCCCTGGGGCGGCTCCGAGCGACGGCCGCTGCGTGTTTCTGTGTGTCTGTGCTGCGTGTGTCTGTCTGTGTGTGTGTGTGCGGAGGGGTGTGTGGGGTGTGTGTTCTTCCTTTGAAGCCACCGTCTGCGAAATCCTGCGCTCGAGGAGCGGGCGGAGGGGGTGGGGAGGGGAGCCGCGATGTGCTCTGTGATGTTTCGTTGATCTATATTTAATGGCTGAAAGGAGAGATGCTTTTCTTTCCTTTACCCTTACCTTACTCTTATTCTGGTGTGTAATGTGCTTGCATCGATCGGTCAAATCGTAGCTTCAGCTGAATCAAGTCACCACAGAGGAAGGAGGTGCAGCGGCACAGGCAGTACATGTAATACACAAATTCATCTGGCCAGGGATCTTGGAGGAAAATGAAAAAAAAAAAACCCTAAGAGGGATAATTTTAGAAACCGTGTTAAATTTCCCCCGGAAAGACTGGAAGGACGAATACATGGAAGAGTGTAATACAGTATCTTGTACAGTTACATTTTCTTATACTTTGTTAGGGTGTGCTTTGTTTGGATTCAGGGTGTCACGGTTAACCCTATGCATTACAGAAAAAAAAAAATCCAAAACTTAGAAGAAATATTTAGAAATGAATAGGCTCCTTTACTGAACACCCAGCTCTTAACTTTAGTAGCTGTAGTAAATGATATCTGTGCCCCTTAAAACATGTATGCCCTTTTTTTGGCAATAACAAGGCAAAGTAAAAACTTCACATTGCAGGTCTATTTTCAAAGTCTTTATAGGTAGCCTATATGTAAAGTGAAAACAGTGAGTCAGCCTGAGCTCGGCTTTGTAGCAAACCTCTCCATAGGGTACGTCAAGACTTACGTACCTCAAGACAGAAAAGGGACAACCCAGAATTATATGGAGTTTATGTAAGTCTGTTGTGTGAGAGGGATATCAAGAGAGGGGAAAAGAAATCTTTATCGTTCTGTACTTCAGGATATATTCATCCTGTCTTAAAAAATAAACTGATTATGTAACTCATATAGGCTGGGTTTATTTTTTTCAGAGAGCCTAGTTAGTTGGCCAGTGTATAAATGATATGGCACGAAGGGGTTAAGGGCAGGTCTCCAGAGAAAGCTGCTGTATATCCTACCTGTGTGCCTCTCAGACTCAAGTGGCTTTAGGGCTTTTGTTGCTTTTACACAGGTTATCTGGGGAGGAGCCCCAACACTAAACCCAAAACACCTAGAAAGACTGTGATATTTAGGCAAATCATATCATACGATGATCAAATACCCTTGTAAGACTCATTTCTGAGCCAAGTTGGTGAAGCTGTCTCATTTCGGTCTGTGAATGACATGATCCTTTGGGAGCCTTGACTGACTATCTGCTGCAAAACTGCAGAGAACTTGCGATCGATCATCATCATTAGTAAGAAGTTGATTAATAGCTCCAGACTGGGTTGAATGTGATTATGTTGAACATTGTAGCTCCAAGAGAGGAGATCACGTCTTGATCACGTTGTTCAGAGATGGTTTTTGCAGTCTGTTATATAAGAGAGGCTTGAAAAAAATGAGTAGCGGGCTATGTTATGTATACCTATGGAGGGAAATACCCCCCAAAGATGCTAGCAGGAAGCAAAGTATTTATTTCCAGATGCCAGTTGCATGACTTTTTGTGGGTTGTAAGAAAGATGCTTTTGGAAGAGGACTCCAGCTACAGTGCTCGAGTTCTGTTTGTCAGGTGCCTTAATAGATGTTAAAAGCAATAAATAGCTCATCGGTGATACAAGCCCCTGACTTTTGCTGTGGGGTTTTTTGGATAACAACACCAAGATAATTTCATCCTCATATAATGAACTCTAACGGACAGCTGCACAAAATAGGAATAGTGGCAACTAAAAAAAAAAAAAAAAAAGGTATTTGCATAATTCTGATTTGCATAATTTACCTTTGCTGATAGATGATATCAATTTAATGACTATGGTTCGGTGTTGAGTGTTTGTTGCTCAAGACACGTGTAAAATCGACTTATACTATAAAGGAAGTGCTGGAGTAGTTTATTTTCAGGGTTTTAAGAAAAGCCTTTTTTAGGTAGGGGTGTAGATTGGCATGTAAATGGAGCAGATAACAGAATCAGCGGAACTCATGAGTGTTAAATTTTGCACTAAATTTCAGATACATTTTCTATTTCATGGTTCAGTGTGATACGATTTTTAGAGCCGATCACTTGTGGAAATTCCAGCATATCTTTGTTAGGATTTCAAGCATATGTTTCTATCCTAGAAGCAACTGTTTTCAGGAATATCAGCAAGATAAGGAAAATGCATTATTACAGTACTCTTCACTTAAATAAGGACCTGTGGTTTTGATGCTTATTGATTGTGCTTGTAAGTCATGAAGATTTTGATATTTGAAGTTACAGCTGAGGTTTGACAAAAATGAAAGTGATTTTTTTTTTTCTTTGAAGTTCTCAGTAAGATATTATTAGAGAATGAATTTTGGATGCTTATTTAACTGCATAATATTAAGTTTAGTTGTAGAATTATTAATTACATACAAGTAAACAACAGACCTTAATAGAGACAGCAGTTTTAAATATGGAAAATTTATTTCTTAAGTGACAGAATCACTCTCAAATAGGACTAAACCACAGTTGCTCTTAAAGAAGAGATTGTTTTTGTCATGACAGGAGATATTATACCAGGAAAAACATTGTATTTCTGACCTTTTTTAATGGAGGCATGGTGGGAAAAGTATTTTCTCTCATATGAATGTGAAGTCTCCATGCAGGACAGGTAGGTAGTCCTCTGCTCACACACTGCAGAATCACAGGACCCTTTGGCTAAATGGCTCCTTGGTAGTTAGGCTCACCTGGAAAGAAATCTGAATGCAGCATGACACACTGAAACAATTTTTTCTATCCTCTTGGGATGTGCTAACTTTGTGTGGTGAATGAATTGTAAAAGCAGATTGCCTGACCAGATTGTCTGGCATTATGCTGGACAAAATTTAAATTCAATAGTATTGAAAAGGAAATGTGGTATCTGTTTTTATGTAAACCAGTTGCCATGTTAATAGATTTTTTCCTTATATAAACTGTCAGTTTAGTCTAGAACTAAGAAACAGAGAAACAGAGAAACATTTCATTATCTATAAGAGCAAGCATTTCATATTTGTTTAAATTGCTCTTGGCATGGTAACTTCTAGTGCATCCTACTGGCTCTTAATGTGCCTATTCTACTTTACAAAATTCTATTATAGTAATAAGCAATAACTTCAAGACACATAAAGCACGGAACAGAATGTATTATCTTGTCTTTTTGGTTGCTGCCTGTTTTATTGAAGCTTCTAAAAAAAAAAAAAACCAAAAAGCCACCCAACCTAAACTCCCCCAAGAAAACCTCGAGGTTTCTAATTAAACTTTAAAATTTTGTACTTCTCAGAGTGCCAAAACAGTGTTAACTTTCTAAAATTCATATATAAAATAAAATAACCATGTTTTTTTACATTTTGTAAACAAATAAACATTTTATTTTGATTTATTGTGTTAATACTACTAATTCTACTATATAATTAACTATTGTTTCCACTTGTTTTGTTAATTTTAAGAAGCCACAAATGTATAGAGTTTGACTTGTAGCATCCAAAATTCAAGAATATCTGAGACCAAAAGGAGCTTTACATAAAACATTCTGTAGGGGAGGATTATGCATTTTCCCCTCCTATGTTTTCAATGTTTTTGTCTTCACTCTTTTTTCCTTGCCAAATTTACAATTGATTCCTTCATCTCCCAAAAATCTTCACAGTACAGCAACATCCTTTTGGTCAAGAACATTACTTTTGGAAACTTAGTTTAACTTAAATTTTCCTCTTATTGTAAATAACATAAACATTTTTTTTCAGCCATGGGTACATTCTCCTGTTCAAATACTGTCAGTTGTTATTCAATTAAGTAGCCAAGGTATCCCTTTAAGGCTGAATTTTTGAAGGCAGCCAAATTAAATAAACAGGTAGTGTAAATATATATTCTGATGGGATTCTTGATTGTTTTAAACCCACTGAATTAGACTTAACCCTTACACATTCATTTATACCAGATTTATATCAGATAGTTTCATTCAAATTACTAAGATACTTGGGAAAGTAATTAGAAATAAGTTTGAGTCTGGTGGTAGAAAATTGCTGTACCTTTTAGCTCCAGTAGGATGCTTATAGGTTGTAATCTTCATCCTGTAAAAGTATATGCTTTCCATCAAAGCCAGCAAGCAGTTTGGAAGAGCTGCTGGCAAGGATGGTCTGAGAGGTAACTCAAGGCTCCAGACAATGAGTTTCAAGGTATTTTAATTCCTGCTTCCCAAGAGAGTTCTGCAGTTTTTGAAGCTGGGTATCTGAAAGGCAAGAAAACATGCACTGGATGTTATAAGCAAAACATGTGAACTGTTTAGTTTTTCTTTTCAGTTTTCCACCAAAATGCTGAAATTCATGAATTTGTGTGTTTCTGATATGCGAGCTGGTCTATAGGTGGCTTTGGGGCTTTTCTGGGTTTTTGTGGGGTTTTTGTTGTTGTTGTTATTGTTGTTTTAAATATATGCATTATTTTAGATTTATGTGAGCGAAGAGTGTAACTTTTCTGAAGATGCCATAAATAAATCAAATCCTGGCATGCTGGCTGGGTAGTAATCAGGTTTCTTCAAAAGCAAGTTATTGTTGTCCCGGTCAAATTTGCTGTTTGAAAAGAATTATTCTTCTTGACAAGAGGTTGACTCTTGCTTTACCTGTTTGGTATATGGGAAGGTAAAAGCTTCTTCATGCTGTTTTTTTTGCATGAAAAATGTCATGACATTAGATATGGATGTTCATACTTGGTGAAAAGCAGAGTAAGAAGGCAGAAGGCTAGGTCAGAGAATCTAAGGAAACAACAACTTAAAGGTTTTCAGCAATGGAAGTGCCTCAGGATTAAACATGTAAATCTTGCCTGTACAAACCTCGTTGTTGTCTTGTATGCCAGAATTTGTAGAGTCAGTTCTTTAAATAAGCAGATACTTGGAGACATTCATAACACCATCACTTTCTCACATTTCTTACGCCATCCAGGCTTTAGGACAACTTTCGAACATGCCTAATGGCATCATCTAATCTGTGCATGATGTGATACCATAGTAGGTCAGATTCTGTGTGATCAAGAAATTGAAGTCTCATGGAAAGTTGGAATTGGGGCTGCTAAAAAGTGTAGGTACTAAATACAGAGTGGTATATCTAGCGAATTCTTAAAAATCAAAACCTGGGTTAGTCTGTGAGCATTTTGAAAAATTTTAACAAAATGATTAGTCATCTTTGATACTTCCTGCATACTTCTGGTGAAGCACCTGTATCCTTGATCACCACATGATGGTAATCTGAATCTTCAGTTCAGTGCCTAACCTCGTCTGACCTAGTGTGCTTAGAAATGCAGTGACTAGAACAAAAAAGTTCTGGGTATTTGAAAAAGTCCATGTTTTAATGAAGGAGGTTGACAGTAATTGATGAGTCGTGGAATTCTTCTTGCAAATGGTTTTGAAGTCTGAGTTACAAGAATAATGTGATTTTATATGTGGATTTCCACTGCAGTGCTGATGTATGTCATCTGATGGTACAGGGCAAAACTTGGGGTGTGATAGTGTATCTCTTCTTTAGAAGTGTCAAAAGTATAAAATGCATTCTCAAAATTTTCATCACAGTTAAAGCAACAGAAGACTGTTGGTTTCTGTTTCCTTTACCTCTGACATTTAACTGTGTAAACCTTCCCAACAGAAAGATTTTGAGTAACAGGGTTGGAAGTCCTGTCCTGCTTATGGATCACCAAGTTAATTCCAGATGCTTCTCAGCTATGTCTGTGTGATTCTCAGACAATACGGTTTGGTCCATTCTGGGGGGGGGGCGGGGGGGGGGGGGGGGGAAGTTGTACTCTGCCAGACACCTTGAGGATTAACTACTAGACATGCATTCATTTCACTCATGACTTACAGCATCCTCTAGTTGAATGCAACTAGAGATAGGCAACACCAATTCCTCTTTTTCTGCCATAATAAACATGATAGTCCCTTACCGATTTTATAGATTCACTAATATGTATTTTTGGTTGAAAGTGTTTCTGACACGCTTGGGAGCTTATTGCACTTATTTTTCATTTCTGACTTCTACTGCCTTTACCTAGAACAAATAAATTATTGCACAGAGTCTCAGGAATCTTAGGGGACTCTGACTTTAATCTCTTAAAAAAAATGGACAGGTTGAGCTTAATTAGAAACATGCATGTCTAATCAAAAGGTAAATTTAGAATCACAAATTTTAAGAACTGGCATTAAATGCAGACTTATGATACCAAAAATTCTTTGGTATCATGCAGCCATGGTATATTTGTGAGGCACAATGCACTACTGTAATAAGCAATTGTTTAATACTCTCAGGTACATAGGCCTGCCTAATATGTGTCATTACACAGCTTTTTCAATTTAAAAAAAAATCCAGATAATGCAATTCTGCTCAAATTATAGACGTTTTTTAGCCCCTGAGTGTTTCCACCAGGATCCTGAGCACTTAATTCAATGCAGACTCTCATAATGAGCACCCAAAGGATGGCTAATACTCCTCCTTTCAGAAAGGAACAAACATTTCCTTACATTCTATGTATCTTATGTAGCCTAGAACTGTTCAGCAAGTGCAGTATGTGGATGAAGTGGAAAGCTATGGTGTAAAAAGTAACCTTTACATTTCTTCTTTGCCTTTCTTGAGGCTGAGTTTTGATTAGTTGGCTTATATGTTCCCTCTCTGTAAATACCTTATAAGTAACCAAGAGTAATCTGCTTATTAATTCTTACTTTTCTATCCCTAAGTCTTGAAGATACAGTGCATGTATAGGTCTTGCTGTTTTGTTTTGCTTTGTTTATTGGTTTTTTGGCCAGTCGGTCTGAAGAGATGTGAATTTTTTGTAGCGAGTAATAAATATTTCTTCTAATTCATGTGTATTAGAATAACAGTATTTGAACTCACCAGAGGAGACATCTGGTTTTGTGTGGTAAAAACAAAATTCCAGGTTTTGATCATGTTTTATGCCTTCAATTTAGTTTAGAATGGGTAAAACTTTACACAGATATGCAAAGTAATTTAGTTTGATTTCCAGAATAAAATTTAGGTACTGTTTTTTATGGATTTATTTTTTTTTTTTTTTTTGGTGAGCAAGTGCAACACTAGTATTTCAGGAATATGCTGTACCTGACAGTGACATCTAAGTGCAACATAAACTTGACCTACTCTTAGGATTTTGGGACATCTCAGATTTTTGAGACCTGGCATTTCTGACCTCCTGAACATGCTTGTGTCATTTCATTGGAAAGCTGTCTGAGCAAAGCCACTTCAAAGAACCTGATTCTTCTGTTTGTGTGTGAAGTCTCTGTATCTACTTACTCAGAGGAGAACTGGCCAGTGAGGGGGAGCAGGGTTTCCTTCACAGCTGCGCTCTGCCCACTGGAGTCCTCAGGCTGACATTGCTGATGGATCACTCTGCTTGAAACTCTCTCAGCAGTCTCCCCTCTAAAAATATCCAGGGAGGAACTACTTGGCTTTTGATCAGTGGTGATGAAAATATTTCAGGTCCCCAAATGACAGATTGTTGGTGATCTATTGACAGAACAGACTTGGAGCAACGATGTTTGTCAAGGAGCCAAAGAGTCTGCAATAGAAATTGCTTTTACATTTGGGGTTTGTTTTGTTTTGTTTTCATTTGGGGTTTTTTGTTTGTTTTTACTGTACATAGTGTCCAAAGCAAAGAAGGAGCTGTGAGATACTGGTTATGGCAGGCCAAAAAAGGCTGGATGGTAATTTGGGGACAGGGAGGCAGACTGGAAGGCATAATTGCTATGTTGTTATGTTGTCAATGAGTAGGAAAGATGCTAATTCAATCTCTTAACACAGGTAGTTGATCCAGTCTGATGATTTCTAGCAAATACTTTTAGAAGTATATTTTTGAGAGTTATTTACTAAAGTGCATCAGTTCTACCAGAACACCTTGCACAGATAAGCAAAATAGAGTTTGAACATGTTTAAGAAGTGCATGCATGCATATATTCTACTTTTGTGCTATAAACACATATGGAATTAGTTGCACCTCTGTCAAATGTAAAAATTCCTCTCTTGCATGCATGTTACATAACTTGCATATTTATCTCAAAAGCAATGTAATGTTGTAATCTCCCCCAGGCAAAACCCAGTTGTACTCTTGGCGAATTTGGTAACAGAAATCCAGCTGATTCTGTGGGACCTCTGTGTTTTACTAAATGTCCCTTAGTAAAAATATTTTTTCCTATTTATTCAGCCTTCTTTCACTTGATTCTTTAGTAATTCCACAAGATAATATTTGTCACGAAACAGTTGGCGTGAGCTTTTTCAGTGAGTTTTGTTTTGTTTTGCGGTTTTTGGTTTGGTTTTTTGGTTGGTTGGTTGGTTGGTTGGTTGGTAGTAGTTAATAGTTTTTATATTATTTGGTCAACATATGAGTTACAGGTAGGCGTAAAAATCGTGGAGAAGTGGAAAAGAGAAGGAAAATATCCAAATACTTGTTTGTTTAGCTAACTTATCTTACTGGAAGATTCTTTATGACCCATAGAACAGTATAATTCTGGAAGTACAAGGTTTGTTTACCTCATAGTGTAGTAGGCTTGTCATCAAATGGAATTGCTCTCCAGGAAGTTGTACAGACCTCCTTAAACAAGTGACTGAGTTTATGGAAATACACATTCTTGGGAATAAAGCAATTTATTCTTCCTCGTCTGCTGGTTTTAAATTCACTTTTTCATAAGGCATTTAGCATGCCTCCAGTAAAATTCTGTAATAAAGAAGCAAGGACTCCTGATTTTTGAAGGGCTTAATATTCTCATCGTAACATTCAAGTATTCATGCTTTTCAAATACTTTTCTAATAAGTCTTTACTTGCGTGTGGTCTTTTGGTTCCGCTTTGGATTTAATAACAAAATAGTATTGGCACATGGCCAAAAATAAGGGTGGTGTTTTTTTTTTTTTTTTTTTTTTTTTTTTTTTGTTTTGTTTTGTTTTGTTTTGTTTTTTGTTTTTGTTTTTGTTTTTGTTTTTGTTTTTTTTTTTGTCGCATGGTTTTGTTTAGGAGTGTCTAATTTGTATACATTATGCAATGCATTCATGGTTTTGCTAAACAAAAGAGAATAAGCGGTCTTAAAAAGATCAGTTGACCAGGAGGAATGGGGCAAATGGAAAAGTGACACAGTCTTGAAATGCGGATGTGTAGCTGTGCTTCAGAAATAAATGTTGTGTTTAAAACCTAGTATTGTGACTTATATTACGAATCTCTAACTCTTTCACATCAACTACAGTAAGTTGTATGTTTAAGGGAATAGGATGCAAAGATAAAATTATTTTAGCTGTCCTCAAACTGCATGGGAGTAGCAGAAGATTTATTGCTTCCATTAGCTGTCCCAAAACTGGACACACTTATCGAGTCATACCATTCCACGATGGACGGTTCTTGATGAATTATACAGGTGAGCTGAGGTGCTGTCACTACCACTTACTGCTGAGGCTGATCTTCTGTCTGAATGGGAACAGCCACTGAAAGCTTGTATCACTTCTATGTAGACTTTTCTACCTTTATGTATGTTTCTGCACCTTGATACAGACCCTGATGGATGTCTGTCTCTCTTATACCATCTACTTAAGTTGGTTGTACAATAACTATTTTGAACTACTGTAGTCTTGTTGTTTCACTGTAAGAAAACAAACATATTTTGCTTAAAAAACAGTAAAGAACTTTCTCTAATCTGAATTTTAGGTGGCTACCACACTTCCTACCAACATGACAGGAAATTTACGGAATTCAAATTCTCTCTTATTTTTATTTTAAAACTTTTATTTGAATAGCAATATCCCACAAATAAATATATGTGCATTCAAGAAGCATGGAGAAGAATGGTTATTTCTGATTGTGTTATCAGTATCCAAAGCTTGGTCTTCTGGCCATAGTCTGTGAAAGGAAAAGGTTAGAGACTTGTGGTTGATTTCACAATACCAGGTTTTAGATACAAAGTGTATTTCAGAGGCACAGCTATACATCTGCATTTCACAGGAACCGTTGAAGAAAGGAAGGCCAGCACAAAGCTTTTTCTTTTTTGCACATGAATCATTCTAGAGCTCCTTCAAGAAGGTGACTTACCTTGCTGAGTGAATTTATAGAACATTGTACAATATTTCTGATGTTTTAATCTTCACATTTTTCATACATGTGTAGAAGAGAAGAATAAAAGGGACTTGCAATCAAAATTTTGAGCACTTATACATCCAAAACTTCTGAAGTTTTAAGATATATGCAGAGCTTTTAATATTACCTAAACATGACATTCAAATATTACCCAAAACATAGCAGGCATGTAAAGCAATACTTTCCATCTCTTTATTATTTATTTCTGCCAGGCAGGCTTTCTCTTTTGAATAGACATTTTATTTGGTTGTCTTGACACAGTCATTAACGGGTTAAATAAAATATAATGGAAATTTCTGTGGCATTGTGAATTCTGTTCTTGACTTTTTAGCTTTTTGTTTTACTATTTTAATAAGCTCTACAGCCTATGATACTACTTTACCCCTGAAATATTTTTAAGATGCAAAAAGATCATGTGAAGGGCCCGAAGCTGCTACTTCTAGGTGCAGCTCATAGTGGAAGCCTCAGGAGGCTCCTTCAGTATGCCTGTTTGCAGCTGTTGTTTCAAACTTTCTTAGCATTCTGCCTACAGGAAACCAAACTTCTCAGTGTTTGAGTGGAAGTGTATTTGCTTCTTATCAATACTGAATTTCAGTAGGCTAATTTTGTTATGGAACTGGACCTTAGCCCTAAATTAGAGCAGGACCTTGAAGCTAGCTGTAAATATCCCTGTGTTTCCCACGTTGAAATACAGAGTGAGCTCAACACTCCTGAGTCTATCTGTGATTCTACAATAACAAACAGAACCACAGTCTGGTCTGTGCTCCAGCTCTCTTTGCCTGCAGAGTGGTGTGTAACCAATGCCCTCCCGGGGCACATTTAGAAAATTGCGTGCTGTAGCTGCATTAACTGCACCATGTATGAGAGACCATATGCAAGAATGCAGATGGAGGAACAGACTGGAATCATCTAAGCAATCAAACATAGTGGTGGCTCTTATTTTGTATTACATCAGTGTTTTGACAACCGTACTTAGATCACAGCCCTGTTGAACCTGTGCTGTCCAAAACATACTCACAGATGGTCCTTGTGCTGCAAAGTTCAAAAACCTATCTAGCAAGACTGCTGAAGGGAAAACAAGTCAAGAGAGGCTGAAAATAGGTCAGGAAGAAGCACGAAAATAGGATCTTGGTTGCTTATGTACTCTGTCTCCCAGAGCATGTAGCCTTTTCCATGTTGCTTAAGCAGAATCTCTTGCTACACTGCTCTCAGTGCATGGGTGGCATAAAAGTTAACTTTTGTTTGACTTCAGCGTTTTTTCCAAAACAAGTTACAACATATTTTATGTGATGTAAGAAGCTTTTTTCCAAAACAGAAAATATCATTAGTGAGCTTTTTAAAAGAAAATCTTTAAGAAAATGAAAATTAGTAAAAAGAGAGTAATTTGGAGGGGTGTAAACAAGGCGGGGAGAGAAGTAAACTGTACTAGATCCCTTCTCTGTGAGAATTTTGAAGAACAAAATGAGAACTTGCTTTGGCAAGAATAATGAAGCCTGAGAAAGCATCAGCAAATACCCTGCTGCTGGTCCCTTATTACACTGCTATTTTATTGTATTAACATAGAGTGTGTAAGGAATGGCATTATACTCATTTATAGGCAAGAGTTGCCATTGTTTCATTATGTACTAAGAGAGAAATGGACAGACAATTTCTGCTCAAGCCTTGCTGTGGTACCAATAGTAATATTTTCAGTCCTTTGTTGTTTCAAGCAAAAAGGAGCCATTTCAGAGCAGGAAGGTGAGGGACAAATTCTTGAACTCCCTGTATCTATAGGTTTTCTTCCTTTAGGACCTTGACTTTTTAAGGGTCAAGTTGATGTTGGAGTAATTAGAGATTGTTTCAGCAAGATAACTAGCATGGGTAAGGCCTAGAATATTTGAACAATATTTCAGCATTTTTTTCACTTTCACAAAGCATTAACACTATTCTAATATTTGCCTGAAAATATCTCAGTGCTTTTAATATGGTTTCTCACAGCTGGTGTTTTCTGATATAGTATTTCTGGGCATTCATTTTGAAAGGAGAAATAAACCAACAAAATACAAAAGAAACAAGAAGGAAAGAGAAGGGGAAGGGGCCAAGGTGGCTGAGCACCCTAGGCTTTGGCTCAGTGGATCAAAAGGTAACCACAGATTTTTCTTTGTAGTTGGTTTATTAGGTAAAAGTTGCCTTTATCTCTTCATGAGTTTTAAATAAAGTAAAATATCTCAACAAATATAGGTAATGACTTCGATGGCAAGAATATATAATGTTTTTGAACATACTATAGATTGTGTTTATTGTTCTGGAATAATTTACAGGTAGCCATATAATACACTCTCAAAACCATAATTAATGCAATATTAATTTGAAAAAGAAAATGTGTTAAACCTAACAAATTCCATGAAACTTCAGTTTTAGCTTTTGTAGCTGCTTCTCTTTCAGTCAAAGCAATAATTAAAGAATGTTTGCTGAGCAAAATTAATTTAATTTATTGGAGAAATCTAATTTACTCAACTCTATCCATTTATATACTTGTAGTCAGCCTTGATAGCATGGTCTATTGAAATTCACAGTGAATTTTAGAACATCTGCCTTCTAATTATTCTAAATATCACTATCCTAAATGCATGTACATAAGGCAATTACTCCTTATGGTTTTATACATTTTTATTCTAGGAGCTGCTCAAAGCCTGTCTCTGTTTTTCTTATCCATTGTTCCTCTAGGTTGTCAGATTACAATCAGCAAAGCTTGTGGAGTTAACAAACCACTTACACCTCAAAAGGGTAACTACAGCACGAGTGACAACGGTGTTTCCTACAGATATAATCTGAAGAGAAAATTCAGTTTAAAACGCATAGTTTCTAGGAGATAAGTTTGTTTACCCATGTGTGTGAATATAGTAGAGTACCGTTACCTCCTTTATCCATCGTATAGGTATTTTTTATGTACTCAGAGAATGGTTAGACTTCGAATTTTTTTCTTCTACTTCCAGTAGTCTGTCCCACAGTTCAGCATCTTTCCCTGACATCACTTTGTCTCCTCTCATAAGCTTTGCTCTAGGATTTATTTCCTGTGTTTTCAGCTACTAGCTAGCTTGTTTTGGATACTGGTTTTGGATACTGCTTTTTCCTGAATCAGGACACAGGCTGCTGTTAGTGACAGAAAACCCGAGCTCACTCATCATGACCATGCTAACATGAAATTCTTTGGCATTTTATTATTGGTCTGTGACTATCAAGCTGTCCCCGGATGTTTCCAGTAGGGCCTTTTCTTTTATTCTGGTGTGGACTCGGTTACAGATGCAAGAACATATCTGATCAAATGCTAATAAACAGCTGTTTTGAGCTTCAGAACTATCTTCTAGACAGTAATTTCTTCCAGCAGCAGAAAGTGATATCTCTCTCTTTCCCATGCATTTCTGCCATATTTGCCCACAGAAGAGTGGAGGAGTTTATATTGATCCTCTATCATGGCATCTGCCCATCATCTACTTTAAAAATTCTACTTATGTACTAATTGTATGCAATTTAAAATCTCTAATAATTATCTTTGAAAGGTCATGGCTATCATGGGAGGTTCCTGAGGACTAGAGAAAAGCGGACATCATCCCTGCTGCCGAGAAGGATGGTCTGGAGAACTACAGACAAGTCAGCCTCATCTCAGTCCTTGGAAAGGTGATGGAGAAAATCCTCCCAGAAACACTTTCCAAATAAATGAAGGACAGGAAGGTGATTGGGAGTAGTCATAATTGATTTATGAAGGAGAGGACAAACTTTGCCAGTCTGATGGCCTTCTATGGTGAGATATGATGACCTTGGGGAATGAAGGAAGAGCAACAAGTGTCATTTATTTTGACTTTATGGGACGCTTTTGACAGTATCCCATAATCTATTCATACTCAATCTTTTAAAGTATGGAAGAAATAAATGGACAGTGACATGGGCTGAAAACTGTCAGATCTGCTGGGCCCAAGGATTGTCGTCAGCAACATGCCATCCAGCTGGAGGCCAGGCACTAACTGTATACACCAAGGGTTTCTGTTGTGTCCTGTATTGTTGAACATCTTTGATCCTGATCTCAGTGATGGGACACTGAGCTGCACTCTGCAGGTTTGCAGCTGATACAAAACTCAGATGAGTGGCTGATACACCAGAGGATTATGTTGCTGTTCAGAAGTATGTTATCATGCTGGAGAAAAGAGAAGAAGGAAACTTTTTCAAAATGCCAAGTTTTGCACCTGGGTTGGAATAACCTCTTGTGCCAGTTATATGCTGGGGCCGGCTGGCTGGAAAGCAGCTTTGCAGAGAAGGATCTGAAGTTCCTGGTGGATGGCAGCAATGTGCTCTCATGGCAGAAAAGATACAACAACTTCCTGAGCTTCAGGGGGAAGTGATTCTTTCATTCTATGCATTACTGATAAAGCCATGTCTGGACAACTGTGCACAGTTCTGCTGTAGTTCATAATTCACGTTCTTTGACTTAAGCGTTGACATCTCTATTGTCTCAAAGAAATTCAGATATCAGTGGACTGTAGTATCAGTTTAACTGTTACTTCATATTGAACAAAGAACAAGTCTTCAAACCAGGAATGAAAGCTGTTTAGGACCACGGAAGAATCTTGGGTGTGGGCCTGATGTGTTTCCACTGATGCTTGCTTTTAACACAGTAAACAACTGGTTTCTCTGCAAATGGGAATCTGTGTGTGATCTGATTGTTCATTGAATGTGGTGGTCATCCTAAGGATGTCACTTGCATTAATTACCGTCGCTTTTTTCTTGACAGGCAGACAGAAGGAAAATACCCTAATGCTGCCTAAAGACTTAGACATTTCAGGATGTAAAGGAGCTTTGCATTATTTCCAGTATGGCCCAAGAGACTGCAGTAAGTGTGCGTGTGCAGCACCCTTAAGCCTTGTCTGAGACTGCCTCTTCTACATTCAAGAGCAAGTCTCCTGAAATTCAGAATTCACAGTAGCTATAGCTGCGTCCCTTAGGAGCCATCTTTAGGATTTTTCAAGAGTCTTATCACTGTTTTCTCTGAAGGAGATGCTGTATGATTTTTATTAACAATTGGTCTTCATTACATTTCACCAGTCACTGATATGACAGTCTAATCCGAATAAAGTGATGAGTATGTCTCCAACTGACACTGGAACTGGAGAAGTATATGTATAGAATCATAGAAAATGATACCCTACATTGGAGAGGACTTACCAAGACCATCGAGTTCAACTCCTGGCCCTGACTCCTGCAGTGCAGGACACTGCAAGGTTCACACCATGTTCCTGAGAACATTTCCTATATGCTCCTTGAACTCAGACTGGCTTGGTGCTCTGACCACTTCCCTCGGGAGCCTTTTCCAGTGCCCAGCCACCATCTGGGTGAAAAACTTTCTCCTGATATCTGACCTAAATCTCCCCTGACTCAGATTCATGCTGTTTCCTTGAGTCCTGTCACTGGTCACGAGAGTGAAGAGGTTGATACCTGCTCCTCTTCCTCCACTCATGAGGAAGTTGTAACTGCAATGAGGTCTCACCTCAGTCACTTCTTCAGGCCAAACAGACCAAGTGGCTTCGGCTGCTCCTCTTCAGACCCTTCACCATCCTTGTGGCTGTTTTTTGGATACTCTGTAACAGCTTAATGTCTTATTTATATTGTGGCACCCAAACCTGCCCCCAGCACCCGAGGTGAGGCCACCCCAGAGCAGAGTGGGACAATTCCTTCCCTTGCCTGTCTGGCCATGCTGTGCCTGATGCTTCCCAAGACAGGCTTGGCCCTCCTGGCTGCCAGGACACTGTTGGCTGAGATTCAACTTGCCATGGACCAGGACCCCCAGGTCCCTTTCCACAGCTCAGTTTTCCAGCCTCTTGTTTCCAGTCAGTCTGTCCATACATCCAGGGTTGTCCCATCCCAGGTGTAGGACACGGCACACTTCCTTGTTGAACTTCATACAGTTGGTGATTGCTCAGCCCTCTGATTTGTTGAAGTCTCTCTGCAGGGCTTCTCTGCCATCAAGGGAGTCGAGAGCTCCTGGACATTTAGTGTCATCAGCAAGCTTGTTTAGTATTCCTTTGAGTCCTGCATCCAGATCCTTAATGAACATGTTGAAAAGAAGTGGACCAAGGATATAGAGCATGCCTCCTTTTTTCTTTTACTCCTGGGATACCCTGGACACCCTAATCTATGTGTTCTGGCAGTTTTTTTATTGCTTCCTAAAGAAAATCAAGGCAAGAAAATTGCGGCAAAAGACCAGTAGTTGGAAAGCTCTGGATTAATGGCTTGCAATTTCAAACAATTCTAAAAATAAACACTTCACAGTCAGAATTTCTGTGATATAATTGATGATGGGAAATGCTTCTTCAATATTCAGATTGCAGAATGTTTTGTTGGGATTTTTTCTTTAATAATGAAGCATCTAAAATGAGCTAATGCTTTCTGCTTTGTTTTGAGGAAGCTGTGTGTATCTGCTTGAAATATCCTCTATTTTTAGATATAGTGTGATGATAGCTGTAAATTAATGCTTCGTTCCTGATCATATTTGTGTTGGACGTGAATACCATAATCTACTGAGATCTGAACAGGTAGTTCCTCATTATATAGCATAGAAAATGGTATCCCAACACCAACTTGGTCAAAAAGTCAGAAGGCAGTTTTGCAATAGAAAGTTGTTTTCCCTTCATATTTTGTATGGACAGAGTTTTGTGGGAAGATGTCTGGAAAAATGATGGCAAATTGGATTATTAATTCTGCTTTTATTCAGAGAACATGAAGAAAATTCAGCTTCCACTTTATAAAAATATATCCATGTGACAGTAGAGGCTTGGAATATTATTTCACAGTGTTGCGTAGATGGGTGAAATATTATTCTGCTGGCTTTCTTCTGGGTTGGTTAATTTTCTCATAAACTAAGTGAAACAATAATTTTTACAAAGACACAGTTATGTGGTGATTCCCTATGTTTTTATAGGGGAGTATTACTTGTCATCTGTTTTTCTAGCTGTTCTTACAAATCTTAAAGTCCTAGGCTGCTGGAATGAGATGAGCAATCTGGTCACAAAGAATGAAACCAGAACTGATTTTCTGATGTATTAGCTTTACATTCTTGCATAAACCTTTTTATAAAAAGGTTCAAGGCTTGAGTTCTGGGTCGTAAGCTCTTCTAAATTTTATGATAAGTATCTATCTTCTGAATTGTTTCTCTGTGGGAGCAAAACCTCTAGAGGGTGCCAAAAACTGGTTTTGCTTAAAAAAGCTGTTGGGTCCTGCACTACTAATGTCAGAAGTGGAGAAGTACAGGCCAATGACTGGGCCCTGAAAGCTCTTCCTGCTCCCAATAATTCAGGTACCTTTAAAATTCATGCTCCTTTAAATTTGATTCTGAAGTCTTTCTACTCTACGATAATAATACTTTCTTTTTGTAGGCTTTTTTTTTTTAAATACTAGGCACTAATTGTATGATTGACAGATCTGGCATTGGAAATATTTTTTTAAAATAAAACTTAGTTAATCTTTATTTATAATTTCTCCAAATGGGTATCATACATCATGTTTCTAATGTCACACAGAGCATACACTAAGATAAGTACTGTTTATTTGACCACGGCTTCTTGTACTGGCAGGTTCTAGATGTCTACAAATTGTAGATTTTCCCATTCCTTTGTAACTCTAATCTTGCCCTTCACCATAGCCAGGTTTTAAAAAGGGCCAGCTAGCATTAAGAACACACTGCACTTTAAAGAGAAACAAAACAAAACCGAAACCAACCTAACCTCCCCCTCAACCCAAAACAGAACTGGAAGGAAGGGGAGGAGTTCAGTAGTGGAGGTTGGTGCAGGGTGGATGTTCCAGGAACAGATTCTCTTAGTAGTTACTTCTAACTGACTTCTTGTCGTGCAGATACAATTTAAGAGGAACTAGATCAGGTTTTGGGTTGGGTTTTTTTTTGTTGTTGTTGTTTTGTTTTGTTTTGTTTTTGTTTTGGTTTTTTTTTCCTAAGAAACACTGTTTTCTAGCAGCTAAACATGTACATGACAAAGCGTTGCCAACTGAACAATGTATCAAGCTGCATCACTGCCAATCATCTGCAGCTAGGGGCAATGACGACACTACCAGAAGCAATTGGCTGGTAATTGCTCCTGCTGCCCCTTGTAAGGCTCATGAAATGTGCTTTTTTCTTGTCTCTCTCTGTATAGGTGTGCCAAAAATACCTGGATGTGCTCATGTATTTTAGGTTGAAATATTCATAGGAATTCTTCTGAATGGCAGCCTTGCACACAACCTCAACAGTTGTAGAGGGTATAGACAGTACTGATGTGCCTTTAATCATAAAGTGATATATCAAAGTTGCAACCATCAGCACAGATCAAAAGTTGGGGAAGAATGTTTTTGGGAGTTCTGTAGGGATTTGGAAGCTTCTGCTATAAGATATGATTGTTTAGGGAATTTGTATGTGACCTAGGAGCACTGCCTCCACCCTTCAAGGTATGGAAGATCTTTGTATTTTGGTCAACACAATCATATCTTGCTCATAATTCACTCTCAAAATTCTATTGACATCAGCGGAACTCTTTACATGAGTGAAACCAGTGGGATTAGCCCTGAATTATGTCATCTCCAAAGAAATTTAATAATTTGTATTAACAACATTTACAGTTCATGATCAAGATCAATATTTAGTCTCCAGAAATTGTGCTACATGTAAATCAATTACATGACCTGCCTAAAGAGGATCTTAAGAACATTGCAGACTTAGGAGCCTGAAAAAAACTTACCTTAAAAAAAGGGGTAACATTTATTCTTAATTGGAGATGCTCATTTTGAATAGAGTACTGAGAAAATATGGTGAAAAACTAGCTAAAGATTGTCCCAGTAAAATGTTTACTTGTTTGAATGGCAAGGCTAATGACCACAATTGGCTAAGTCAATTGGTTTTACCAAAAAATTTTATTTATGAAGCTAGTCTTGCAAGTGCAGAGAAAATCTTATGTCATTTCTAGGAAAGAGCAAAACTTGGGGATTAAGAAAAAAGGAGGAGGGATGAGTCTGTCCCCCCAAAAATAACATGCTGTTTATTGGGTTAAAAATTAGTTGGCAATCTCCAAAAAGAAAAAAACATGATTAAGGATTCTTGCCCTTCAGTGCAGTCAGCTGAGACTCTGCAGGTGTATTGAAAGGGTCTTTCTGGAGTGAATCATGATCTAGAAAGCACATCTGCAGAAGATGATAAAGAAGCTCAAGCTGTTTTCCTTTGCCAGATGAATCAAATTATTGCAGACTGTTAGTACCTCCTGGGAAAGTGGTTTCTGGTGGATGGCTTTTTGATTTTGTAGCAAATAAAGCAATGAGATTTGGAGTTGGTAGCTAATATGAACAAATTGATTTTAGAAATTAATTCAGACTTTTAGTACTTGTTGTAGTCCATCATGGAAATAAAACCATCAAATTACAGTTGTCTGGATATATTTCTTGAATGCTATATATATATTTAAAATACATAAATAGTCTGATGGTGAACTATTCTATTGTGGATATCAAATGCTGGTATATTCTGGCCTTACTAATGAATTTATTACTGAGCTAATGCACTTCAAAAGTTATTATTTAAGTTGTTCTTGGTTGCTCACTAGTGTTCAGTGTGCTGGTTGCATATTCTGTCTTTTCTTTTGAAAGAGCACTTGAAGCTCATTTATTTCTTCTTAAATCACCAAAGGTAATACTGCTGGTTACATTTTTGATATTGCTTCTATTACCATTGGTTCTAGGAGGATTCCAAGAGAACCATATATTTATAGGTAGAGTAAACCCTGGTTTAATTTGTTTTCATTTCACAACGGTGGAATGTAAGAATCTTATCAAATTTAAAATCGTGAACAAAATCTCATGTGCAGTTCTAAGGACCTGCTTCTTTCTCCATCTGAAATTCATGAACTATCAGGTTTCCATCTTACTGTTGAAATATTCCACAAAACTACCACCAAAAGGCAAGTCATAGCATTTCAATGCCTTTTCTCACTGTTCTTAGGTTTAGGTTTTTACTTCTGTCTACTTCTCAAAAGCACAAGGGAGACTGGCTTCAATAGGATCCTTGTTAATGTATAGTAAAAAGTACTGGATGTAGCCTATTGCTGATTCTCTTGTGTTGGTCTTTTTTTTGTCCGTCTGGTTGGTTTGAACATTGTCATAGAATACTAACGGTCATGAATGTCTGTTCCAAATCTTGGCTAATTGACTTACTGCATAATGAATGTGACTTTTTAGAAAGCAAACTAAAAAATGTTAACTGGTAAGAAAATTTGCAGGAGATGGAGTTGATTTTGTCTCCGCTACAGTTGTTCGCTAAGCTACAGAGGTGAAGTTCTTCATAGGTGTATGATGTCACCAAATATGACAGAAACACAGGAAGACAGAGCCAAATTATTATTTTTACAAATTCTTTGTAATAAATATTTATGATAACTTTCAAAAACAAACTACTTTGGTGAGGTAGCCATAAAATGATGACCTTCTGTTCAGAAAGAAATGCAAGAACCTCTGCATTTTTGCGTAAGGATTGCTCTGTATAGTGCATTTCTGTTACAGAATCATAGATACATTCAGGTTGGAAAAGATCTTTAAGATCATTGAGTCCAACCATCAGCCCAGCACTGTCAAGGCCACCGCTACCCCATGTCTCCATTGGACATCAGCACATCTAGACATCTTCCTAATACCTCCAAGGATGACTCCACCACTTCCCTGCACACCCTGTTCTGATGCTTGACGGAAGTCTGAAGACTTTTTTCCTAATATCCAATCTAACCATCCCCTGGTGCAACTTGAGGTCATTTGGTCTTGTCCTGTTGTTTGTTACTTGAGACAAGAGCCCGACCTCTGCCTGGCTGCAGCCTCCTTTCAGGGAGTTGTAGAGAGTGATAAGGTCTCCCTTGAATCTCCTTCCCTCCAGGCTAAACAACCCCAGCTCCCTCAGCTGCTCCTCATCGGATCTGTGCTCCAGAGCCTTCACCAGGCTGGTTGCCCTTCTCTGGACACACTCCAGCATCTCAATGTCTTTCTTGCAGAGAGGGACCCAAAACTGAACACAAGACTAGAGGTGTGTCCTCACCAGGGCTGAGTATGGATTTGCTCAGACCAGTCATTACCCTGGTCCTGCTGGCCTTTTGGACACCTTCTCTGTCATAACTCCAGAATTCATTCCTAAACCTGACTCTACAATCAAGACAGGCTTACTGAGTATTTTGGTCAAACAACATAATTTTGCAATGTTGCATTTTACTGCTTCCTTAATAAAGGAAATACGTGGGCTCTGTGAGTGCCTGTATCCAGCTCATTCCAAGGCAACATGCATTAGTCTTTTAAATCCTGGTTTCTCTCAAAATATAATGGCAATTTGTGATGATGTTTCTCTGAAGAGTGATGACCAGTGTAACCTAGGCATCTTCAAATGGTTTAGAAATTATTTGTTATATGATGATACGTAGTTCAGAACAAGCTAATTCTTGTAAGAGTTCAATGACGAAAACTGTCCCTTTTTCAAAAAAATAATTTCCACTTATAAATTGAAATGGATCAGATGATAATGAGACTTCATTCTGTTTTCCCTCAATTATAGTAGTAACAGATCTTTAGTGAACTTAGGAGTTCAGAAATAGAGCATCTCATAACTAATTGAGAGAGCTGCACGTGCAAGTAGAAAATGATTCTTGTGCTTATTTTTATCCTCAGTGTTTTAACAGCTGCATATTTCAATTATGTGTGGCTAATTAGAAGCCTGGCTTAAAGGCACTACTGCTCTTGGGGTTTTAAAAAATATATTGGGCTATTTATCACAAGAATGAAATTCTGAGTCTGTTTTCACTCTGGACTGCTTCTTCTGTGTCTCAAACCATGTTTCAGTGCATGATTGCTTCTTATTTGCCTGGAGAGATGAGGCATTGCCTTCAGTTGTATTAGGTTACTCAGGCTTGTTACTCAAGCGATCTTTATTTGTAGGATTTTTTTTTTCAGAGGATGCTAACACTGCCCTGTAATCACTTTACTTGTATTGTCAGACTGTTGGCCTCTTAAAATCCAGAGATAGTAGATTTTTTTTTCTTGTATTAGTATTTGTTTCAAAGAATTTGGAAGAAATTATGATAGTGGTCTCCTAGTGCCTCGAGGCAGAGGTGAAGTCTTGAAGTCTTACATAAATACCACTGTTTACTGGTGGACCTTGAGCAGCTACCTGCTAGTCTGAAAGTCAAGCTCTTGTTCTCTCTGTTGCCTCTTACAGTATTCTCTGAGGGCTTTGGCTAAAGCATCAAAGCTCTCTTAAGCAGTGGATAAATCGTGAAGTCAATTAAATGGTGTGTAGCTTTCCTTGAGCCTTTCCTTTGGGCTTTGTCGAGAGAGACAGGGGTTTTATTCTGCTGTTGGGCTGTGTGTTCTGAATGAATTGAGTCTTTGGACTGCTGCAAGGACCAGCTTTGCACCATGATCTGGGCCTAGAACTGTCATTCTGAAGCAGGGGGTGGAACTGCTGTGTTGAAGTTAAGGCTTTCAGAAAGGAGAACCCAAGATGCTTTCTTGATTTATATAAATCATGCTTGAAAGAGCAATTGAGATGTCAGGTGAAATAAAAGACCATTATGTAACAGGTCTTGAAACATCCCTAGGCTGAAGTAATCAGGACAAAATTCAGTCCAGTTTGCTGACAGTTTGCTTTCTGTACCCTTCCTTATGGTAAATCAATTAAATTTCACCCAGTTTTTAACAGAAGAGGTAGTGGACTTAGTGATTAGCAGCTACTGTGATAGTACCAGCTTTACTTCAGAGTGAAAATGATGTGTGTAAAAATGTGGGAGTATGACTTTTTTTTGTTCCTGAAACTGGTGAAATGTATTGGCTTACAGAACATATTAAGCAGGATTTTGTCAGCTTTTGGACATACAGTAGAAAATTCAGCAAGGAGAACATTATACACTGTAAAAAAATAATTTGCATTCTTTTCAAGGCTGTTTAAAGGACCAAATTGTTAGTTCTAAATAAACACCCATTAATATAATATGTTTAGCTATTAGTGGGGTTCAGACTAGTTCAGAAAGGCATTTTAACTTTATTAGGTGGGAGTGTTGGGGTGTTTTTTGTGTGGGCTTGTTTGATTTGGTTTTGGTGATGTTGTTTTGGTTTTTTTTTTTAAACTTACAGTAAGAAAAACTGTTTCTGTCCTCAGAACAGTTAATGTTTATGTTCTTGGTGCCCAAACATGCTTAATTCCACACTAGCACTTGGTCTGTGCAGTTAGAAAGTGTCATTGAATCCTGTGATTTTTTATTTTTTAAGATATTTTAAGACCATCTTTTTTTTGAATGTATTAAAAACAGGCAGCTCACAAAAAGAGTACAGAAATGCTCAAGCGAAGAGCAAAAGAACAAAGCCAGATTCAAACATGATTTGAAATGACATTGGTAGAACTTAATTTTCACTTTTGGGATCCTGCTTTAAAAAATGTGCTCTCTTCTGTGCTCAGATAGCCATTGACTGCAAGAGGGAAGCTTGATAAACATGGACAGAATCAGGTCCACAAGCGCTAACATCCTTTTACTAAGTATAAAATACATATGTAAGCATTTTCCAGATGTTTAAAATGTTTTCTTTGCCATCTTCTGAACCTGGATTTGTTGGGGATAATTAAAAGAATCATAGCTTACACAGCAAATAGGGAGGAATAAATGTTTTACAGTGTGTTTATTGTGCATGACCAGATGTCATGTTATCACGCTGCATTATTTTTCTTTGAGATTAATAGTGCTTTGTCTGTCTCCCAGATGTATGCGACACCTGCTAGTTTAATATCTGTCTAGGTCATCGTTACAGAAAGTCTCTCCGCTCTGTGCCTGCTGTAAGGATATATCCTGTATAACGCCTTTGCTCCAGTTTATGCTGGTTGTTTTTCATCATTTAGAGGATACATGCATTGATCCATAGAGCTGTAGGAAAAGTCCTCAGCTTCCTTCTCTCTCTTCTGGCACTGAGAGTGTTTTCAAGCCCAGTTTTAGAGTGGATGTGAGAGCCGAAGCTGTTTCCTGGTTTGGCCAAAACCTCAGTGCCAATTCAGACATCAGGATAGAGAGAAACAGATCTGTCTCTTCCACCTACTGGTTCTGCCAGACGAAAAGAGAGGTGCAAATTTCTTTCGCTATCCCTTTATCCTCTTCGTGGTGTTTCTGGCATCCATTTAGCTCATGAATAACTGCACCGCTTGTTTCAGATGCTCTTCACAGGGTCTTGCCAACAGCAGTGCTGTGAAATAAGCGTGGTTCATGTGAGGTGTCGTGGCTCCCCACTGGGCTCTCAGTGGCAGCGCTGAGCGATAATAACATGGTCTTTTTGTTTTCACTGCTGTGGTTTAACAAGCCCATGTGTAACGGCGGAGATTAATTCAGCTTTCCGTCTGCTGGCTTGGGACAGCATTACAGCACTTTGCATTATGAAGTTTAGGTTTACTATTATATCATGTAGTAGGACTTCTTATTCTTACTATTGTCATTATCATTATTATTATTATGGAATAATTTGAAACAGGAAAGCTTCCAGCCTTTTTGGCCTGCTTTGGAAGGTTTTACCCCTTGATAATTAGCAAAGTAAAATATAAATTTAAGAACCTTTTTGTGTTGTGTAGTCTGATCTGTGTAAGTGTTTTGTCTGATTCCTACCAGGATAACAGGGTTTAGGGTAGTGATGCTAGTGTTAATCCCAGATAGAGTAAGGCTTGAGTCAAGAAAAAGCTCCTTTTGCATCTGAGTCACGTTAGTTTAATTTAAACAGGGTGTTTCTTCTTTTAAGCAGTGAGGGTATACGTGCTGTTGCTGGTCCATGGGAAAGGAAAACTTCTTGTGGTCCTTCTCAAGTCCACTCCTGAGAATGGGGGCTGCCTTTGTTCTCTCTTTGTAGCAGGATTTTCTTCTCTGCTGTTCTCTGTATGGGATCCTCAGAATTGCTGCTGGTGGTTTAGAAAAGGTCTTCCTTTTCCAGATTATCGCACTCTAAGGTTTGGGGACTTGTTGCATTCATGTCCTGACCTCTTGGCTTTTTCTTCCAGCATATTTCCCTTCTCAGTAGGAGGAAAGGTACAAGAGAAGAAGTCTGAGCAGGATTTTCAAGGATGTCTCACTGTACAGCAGCCGCCTCATTTTTAATGTGCTTTTGAAGCATTCTGAGCTGATTGACCAAAAATCCTCATTTTAGGGTGTTTCAAGATGTAATCAGTTTCAGACCCACTAGACAAGATTTTAATTTTTTATTCCTCATCAAGCAGGATCTGCTCAACCCTGTTCTTTTCAAGTCCCTCCACTACCGAGGCAAGCAACTCACATGGAAAGGATTTGTTTTGCCCCGTGGCCTGCATTGTACTGCTGGTGCTGCTGTTACAGCACTTCACTCTTCTGCTCCTGTTGTGGGGTCTCACTCACAGTGTGCTCTCTTGTCATGAACACAGGAAATTCTCCTGCCTGGCATGAAGTTTAGAAGAAAATGGAGAAATCTCCCTTGTGCAGCACTGCACAAAGGTGGAATCTTATTTTCAGTATTGTGACATCTCTGAATTTTAGTGCTCCTGCAATAATTAATACTGTTTTATTTTAATACCGTGGTCAAATGCACACAGTCCAGATTACCTGCCTTTGCAATGAATTGAAAAAGATGAGGTGAGAGATCCATGTGAGGATCTGAGATGGACAGGCTGAAAACCTCTGCCATAAAACTCCTTCAAAATTGCTGTGGAAATGCAGTGTAAGAGTTAGATATTTGCTCTTGTTTATGAAGCTGGCATCTATATTTGCTATGGTGTAGTTTAGTGGGTTTGTTAATTAGTTTTAATATGTGATTGAGGCTGCTTCTGCTATCTACCAGCAGATAGGGACTAAAGTTGCCAAAAATGAGTTATCATTGCAGCTGCTTCCACTCTCTGAAGAGATGGAGTGTATTTTTTCAGGCTCAGATGAGTATATCTGTGATGCAGGAACAACACTTGCAGATAAACGCCAACTATTTGTCATTTGCATCCAGTTCAGACACTGTTCAGAAGTCAGTTAAAATTAGTCAAAATTAGTTCCTAAATGTTACATTAAAATGTGTCCTTTCATTTAATGTCATATTTATCTTCAAGTTTGAGGAAGAACATGAAGTTGCACATTTACTACACGGCTTTAATAAGCTTCTGCAGCTAATTTTGGGAAAATAGAAATTACTCCATCTGCTTGCTGTTATTTAGAAGTGTGTGATTTCTCAGGTGTCTAGGTAAAAGAGCCAAGCTATTTTAGTGTGCACAGAATAAACTCACGTTCAAATGTCAATGTAAATTTTTAAGTATACCTTTAAATAAATTCACTCATTCGCAACCTTCAACCTTTTGTAAATTGAAATGATCTTTACCAGATATTATTAACTTGTTATATTTTAGTAAGCTTAAATATCAAAAGAGCTGAAAAGGAATGAAATTTGTATTAGGGGCAAACTTTTAAGCTATGGAGTTGCTGAAATTTTGATAAAATAGAAAATTTAAGTTAAGTGAAATATTTTGTTTCAATTGCAGAGACATTGCATTTTATATATTGGATAAATTTTAATGCGGTAAAAAAATCCTATTGAAGCATCCTATTCTGTGCTTCTCTCTTCAAATGTGATATTTCACCAATATCTGGATTTTCCCCCACTCAAAAAAATTATATTTAGCTTTAGTGTTTTAGAAAATTTTGGCCAAGGAGAGGCACTGTGCTGCAAATAACTTCTTATGGTATTTTTGAAAACTGTCTGAGAAGGTGAAGGAAAGGTCTGTAAGGGTGAATATTCATCAAAGCATCAAGCCTATTACATGATCTATCAATGCAACCAGGCATCTTTGCTTGCTGACTCCAGCTAAGGCCAGCTCTGCATTTCTGTGTTTTGCTGGGCTTTTTTGCTGATGTGAGGAGCTTGGGTTTCTGCTGTAGCTGTGAAATATACTTTTCATATGTTCAGCAGAAAGTGTATGGATCGTATGGATCCTAACTTGCTAATATTTTTAAGGCTTTACAAGGGCTAATGTGTACCAGCTCTCTGCTGAGCCTGTTGCTGAGGTGTATTTCACTTTGGGTGTGAAAAGTTGTCTTCATATCAGTGATACGGGGTTTTAGCTCATGTTGGAGGATGAATACAGTTGGTGTAAACAAGATTCTTTGTATTTTTTAAATATTGCAAACAAAATCCACCTGAGTGGGGGCAATTCCAAGCACAAATGTGGGCTGGGTGGAGAACGGTTTGAGAGCAGCCCTGTGGAGAAGGACTTGGCAGTGTTGGGGGATAAAACCTGACATGACCCAGCCATGTGCACTCACAGCTCAGAACGCCAAATGTGTCCTGGGCTGCATCCAAAGCAGTGTGGCCAGCAGGTGAGGGAGAGGATTTTACCCCTCTGGTCTGCTCTGGTGATACCCCACCTGCAGTGCTGCAACCAGCTCTGGGGCCCCCAATAAAAGAAAAACAGGACACGGACCTGTTGGAACAAGTCCAAAGGAGTACCACAAAGAGGATCAGAGGGATGGAGTACCTTTCCTATGAAGGCAGGCTGAGAGAATTGGGATTGTTCTGCCTGGAGAAAAGAAGGCTCCAGGCAGATACTATCACAGCATTCCATAATAATGGGAGCCTACAAGAAAGCTGGAGGGGAACTTTTTCTAAGGTCCTGTGGTTACAGGACAAGGGATTATGTCTTTAAATTGAAAGAGGATAGGTTTAGGTTAGATTTTAGGAAGAAATTCTTTACAATGAGGCTGGTGTGGCACTGGAACAGATTGCTGAAAGAAACTGTGGATGTTCCATCCCTGGAAGCATTCAAGGCTGGGTTAGATGGAGTTCTGAGCAACCTGGTCTATTGGAAGGTATCTCTGCCCACAGTGGGGAGGCTGGAACTAGATGGTCTTTACCATTCCTTCCAACCTAAACCATTCTGTTATTTCTATGGAAATAATATCGAGTTGTAGCTGAAAAAAGTGTGCCTGTTGTCATCCTCTTGCTCTAGGTTCCAGTGGTATTGGGCTCTCTTCAGGACCTGATGAAATGAGTTTTTCTCTGAGCTGGTGGTCTTATCTATGAATTACCCATCTGTTGTACTATATTACTGCCAGGTTTTGGAAGTACTCCCACTTCTTTGTCCAGCTTTCTATTTCCATGTCCTGCAGTGCTCAGCTATGAGATTAAAGCATTTGCTTTCTGGGGGGTCCCGGGTTCATTTTGCTTTCTGGGGGGTCCCAGGTTCATTTTGCTTGCTAGGGGACCCCAGGTTGTTGCTGATGGTGAAAGTGGTTTCTGTATGTATCCCTGCAATTCCAGCACCCCCAAGGTAGGCATGACATGCTGTGAGCATGCTTGTATCTGCAGTGAATCCAGGAACATTTGCCTAGCTGTTTGTGCATGTGAGATGAAAACAGTGAGGAAAACACATGGAGTTGAATGAAAGTGCTGTGTAGCTCTGAGTCACAAGAGGTTTCCTGGGCCTTCCCCTCTCAGGAGGTCCCCAGACAAGCCTGAATGATTTTTACATTAAGAAAGAATCAGGTTTTGCCAGGGGGAAAGACGCTTCTTGGTTAAAAACTGATGGGTGAGAGACATGAATGTAAGAGGAGGACTGTGAGTAACTTTTGTTCAAGTGTGCCCTGGCAGGGAGAGCCCTTGTGGCTAGGCATAACTGTCATGGCAGCAAACTGCATAGACCCATTTGATTTCAGGAAGATTTTTCCATTTCACAATCCTGGAAGAAATACCGTTTGTCATAAGGATCTTCAGGATAGGATAGTAAGGCCTGGTAGGTCATTACTAAATGTCTGAGCACTGGATTAGCTCAGACAAGATGTTGTGAGGCTAAGTAAGGAACAAACTTTTTAATCTATGATAAAATTACATATTTAATTTTGTTCCTACTGGATGTTTTAATAGTGTGGTGTGGGGTTTTTTTGTTTGGTTGGATGTGAGGTTTTTGTTGTTGTGTTGGGGTACTTTGAATTCTTTCCTTCTCTTTACTGCATTCTTTCCAGTTTCTTTAATGTTTTGTCTGTCTTTCTTTTTCTTCTGTTTGCAACTGTACATTTATTTTTACGGTGCCATTTTTTAGTAAGTAAAGAGTGTCTCCTGATGATTTTAGCATCTGAAATAACTTCCATTGTTATTTAATCAGAGAGGGAGGTAATGAAGGTGTTAGAGAGTATATCCTGCCTAATGATCTCAGGCAATTCAGTTTAATGGTGGGTGTTGCTATTTACTCTGCAAATGTTTTTTAAAATTAAAAAAAACCCTACATAATACATTATGGAGGAAAACCCTGCATATTGAGATGATCATACAATGTTCAGATTCTTAAAAACTAGCATAAAATACTAAAACATTGTTTGAAATGGCTGGTTCAATAACCGGATTCATCACCTATTATGTGCATTGATTTTATTCTGTTCCCACTGTGAACTTCAGAAAAATGTAATGCTTATTTGTCGGCGATTTCCATGTCCAGTGGGAACCAGTGAAACGCTGTGGTATGGGGGTCATCAAGATTCTTAAGTTTTCTTGCTATGTACTTAACCCTGCCGTGCACTTCTTAAATTGAACCTTACACCATGCTGACTAAAGGAGTACTACAATATAAACAGCAAAAATCATGGGGTAATATTTATTTAAGGGTAATTTTATGATGAACATAACTCCCAAGGCAAATAGAAAATCCCATTAATTATTTGGTATATTACATGATCTGTGTAAAAAATGTTTTCTTTCTCTTTATTAATTAAAAAAAAAATGAAAGAACCCTCTGTGTTTCTTTCTAGCTTTACAGAACCTTTTATATATACTTTTAGCTTTTAGTAAATGATTGTGTCTATTTTAATTTTATTTAGACATTAGTTCTTTATATTAAATATATCTTTAATTTTTTGAGGCTTTAGTGAGATGAAACAGCCTGGCAGCTTTTTTTCTCCTCCGTAAATGAGAGTTAAATGGTAGCACACTGGAAAGCTCTCCTCCCACCCCGCAGCCTCTGTCTACCCCTAAACTCACCAAATTCATGCTGCTGCAATGACCATACAACTTGAACTTTGCTAAAAAATACTAGATAAACCATCCTGTACAGGCAAAGGAGAGGGTAGAGAAGGTCATATAGGTGAGGATTCTTTTTATTTAGTGTAGAGGACATGCCCCACTATGCATGGAAGATATTTGTCTGAAAGTTTTAGAGGTGTTTCAGCTTGATAAGAATACTTCTTGCTGCTTATGTTGTATTGGAGGATTAAATTAAGTGTTTATAGGACTAATGAATTCAGACTATTGCTTCCAATTATATTTTGACAAGGTTTGTGTGACCTCCTTTCCTCTGTATGAGTTATGAGCAAAATTACTGGAGATCATAGAGAATGAATAAACTTTAAGACTAAAATGCAAGTAGTTTGTTTCTCTAAATTTAAGCTAATAGAAGTCTATGCAGTTTTATGGAAATGTTTGAATAGAACATGCCATACGTATTTCAGCTCATTTATATTCCAATATGCATGCATCTAGGGAAAAATAAGGAACTTGCTTATCTTGCCTATCAAGACTGTAGATTGTCCATGTTTTTTAAAAAAAGAAAGAGGGAAGACACCTCGTTTCCCCATCCCTATTTTATTTGCTTTCTGTAATAAACTATGGTATTTCTTGAGCATGTTGAGCTTTACTTTGTATATTATTCATGCTGTCTCTGTGCCTAGGGCTTTACCAAAGCTAATGAATAAATGCATCAGTTATAGCTGCACAAGAAACCAGTTCAGCTGGAAGGCTGATTCTGAATTATATCAAGGAATGCTTGGAAAAGAATCAAGCAGGCCGAAATACATACATGGCTAGGAATTGTAAATTTCAGATGGTGATAAAACTTTTAATATAAAGCTGTTGCTTCTTCCAGTATAATGCACTGTCCTGCATTTGGGCTTCTACTCCCCAAATGTGCAGTAGGTAGGCTTCAAGAAGTGGGTGCGAGTCAGATTTGTGTGCATGGGATTGTGGAAGTCTCTATGCTTTTATGCCTGGCTGATATCTTTCTCAAAAAAAATAATAGACCTTACAATGTTAAGTCCTATCTCGTATAAGAAAAGGTTGATTAACTTTTTTATATTAGGATTAAGTAACTGGCTATAAACTTCTGTAAAAAAAATAGATTTGGAGAGTAAAAAGATTACCAGGCCTTAAACAACTGTAAGTACAAAAAAATATTTCCTTATATGGGATTAAGACAGAAAATGTGACCTTATAATTTAGGGTGTCTGCTAAGTATAAAGGGATTAGGAAAACTCTGTGATAGGCTATTTCTTGCATGCTCACCCAGAATGGATTTTGTTTTTCTGAAGATATCCTCCCATAGTCTCCTGTACTAGTCATGGACTGAGACGTAGCCAGAAAAATTGGTAGAGTCTGATCCCTCCTACTGCATGTGCAGAGGATTCCATTGTTAAAGATGATCTGGTTAGGGATGTATGGGTATGGAAGCACCAAGAGGAATAAATTGCAGGAAAGTGGCTCTAAGAAGGAGCAAGTCTGAGTGCAGATTTTCCTGAGCCCTGCGTTGAGGAGCAGTGATTAGGCCCTGGTGGCTCTTGGGATGGAAAAATTGATCACTGGCAGCTCCTGAAGGCTGGAAGAAGCAACACATAGCTGCCTATGGCTGCCATCCCGACAGGAAGAGGACTCATCCTGCGAGCACCTTGGCTCCCAAATCATCCTGGGAGGCCCTGGATTGATGCCAGTGACACTCTGACCCTGCAGCCTCACCACTGGGTGAATATTTGGGTATGAAAGCCAGAATGTGAGTGAGTGAAGGCAGATTTGTTTAAAAACAAACCCACCTTATTCGTCTGTAAGGTTTGCTACAGGAACACTGTGATAATGGAGCAACGTTCCCTACATAGCAACTGGCATCTGCTCACCATTGCATGAACCATTGCATGCATTTCTCCTGACGTAACTAAAGATTATGGCAGTCTTATGGGGTCTCGGTGGGGTGTTGCATATGTTTTTCGCAAATATCCCATCTGTGAGTAGTTAAGTACTGGAAAAACACTTAGAAACCCAAATGAAAGCAGAAAAACACACACAGAGAAATTCAATCACCGAGATGTTGTTACGCTTTTTCAGTGCATTGGTCCTGGAGAGCTGCTTGTGTTGGTGGTGGTGCCTGGTGGGTGTGAGTGGGGTGTGAGGAGGGAGGGGGGTTTATTGGTTTGTGTTTTTCTGCAGGAGACCCTTATGTCGTAGGTATCAGGTCAAAGCAGTAACAAAAGTTGTTCTTGGTTTTGTTTTAAATGAAAAGAAAGGAGGAAGATTTGCTTCATCTTCCTCAAATGTTTGGGAGAAAAAACTGTGGATTGCTTGCGGGGTTTTCAGGACGGATTCTTCTTGTTTGAATAGGTGCATGGTACTTGAAAAGTTAAGTCTGGAAAGAAATGATAAGCGCTCATGTATTTCACAGCCATCACTGGTGTAATCAGTGTGTAACTTAATTTCTTGCTTTGTTTTTTCCACCCCTTGCCATGAGTCTGGTGAATTAATAGGAAAAAGAAATCAATGGTTTGACTTGTACCTCCATTCCGTAACATCTCTGTAAAACAAGCTACTCTTCATGCATGGAGAATCCTTTTCTATGTCATTGCTGTTAGGTTCTGGGAAGTCATTCTAAATTTGGGGGGGTTTAAGTTATGCTTGGGCTCTTACAGGGTTCTCTCGCTGGTGTGAAGATGCTTTGTTCTGCCAAAACAAGATGTAGTTTGTTGTTTATAATATGGATGTATGGTAGCAGAATTTTCCCAGCTCTGTACAGGGGTCATGACAAGGCCACAGTTCTATCTGAGCCAGCATGCTAATTATTCGTTTACCTTGTAATCTTTACATCTTCATAGTAAATGCAGTTGTAGTTAAAAGGTGTGGTGTACACTGCTCCCCCAAAGCTGCTGAAGTGTCTACTGTGGATCTACTTATTGATGCAGGGAAGAAGTCTAAGAGACTGGAGACTGTAACACAACAATAGCATTAGGAAAGTTCATTCAGTGGGATGCCTGTGTAAGCCATACTGTAACTAGGCAGAAAAATGTTTGGCATCATACATCAGTCTGGAGGAGTAAACTTTACAGAAGCAAATAGACAGTGGAAAAAAATGTATGTTGTTTACATGAATTGATTTTGATTTGCAGTAACGAAATTAACTTGAAATTCGATTCCTAAAAGTGTTAAATGTATTTTCACCAGCGGTAAGCTGATCATTTATTTGTCTGTCTAGTCATCCGTCGTTTTAGCTGCAGGGATGTGGGCTGAAAATTTTCTCAAGTAGGAGAGAGATCTTTTTAAGTGATTCTACTGGAAGTACATCCTACTCATGGTGAACGAGTTCAGTTGTCTGAAAGATTTTATGGATAACCCATCCAATACTGTATTTATTAAAAAGATGCAAATATGTGCTGGTTTGAAAGTAAAACCAGTGAAAGACTCTAAGTCAGCAACACAATTTAATAAGAAGAAAAGAAAAGAAATAAAAGAAAGTAAAATAAAAGTAATAGTAAAAAAACCCCACTGACAGAGTCAGAATACAACCTGACACCCTGTTAGGGTGGTAGTGGCAGTCCAGATGAGATGGTCTTGTCAAAGCAGTGATTCCTGTAGAAAGGTCTGGTAGCTCTTGTCTCCTCTGGGAGTCCAGTGGGTAAAGCTGCCTGTGCTGTCTCAAACCCTGGATTATATCCAGGTGGGAATGCTTGGCTCTTCCCCCTGGGTGGAGCATCTCACAATGGGCTGATCTCATTCTATGAGTCATGCAGTGGGTCCTTGATGGCCCATTAAACAGAGATAACTCCCAGAGGGAGTTATCTATGAGTCATGTGGCAAGGCATTGTTAGGCTCATTAACAGAAGATAAGGAAAACACTGCCCCACCTTTGCTCCAACAGCTCATGGGGATAGAATACATACCTTGGGCACAATTTTACATTGTAACCTAGGACAAAAGATTACAAGTTAGATGAATAATTAGCATGTTTGTAACCTTATGAAGTCTCAGGTTTACTGACTTTCATAATTTTTCATGTATTTCTAATTTTTTGCCTCAAATTAATGTATTTTATTTAAATTCCTTTAAAATGCAATTTCCTACAACATCAAAGAAGTTTTCTCCATCAGGATTACTTTTTATTATTCACCAGTATTCTGAAAGAAGCATTGTATTATTTCATTTAGATCCTGGAGGAAGGTGAGGAGAGACGAAGCAGAACCAGTGTTAAGTCAGTGTATTGTTTTTTATTTGAATAGAAAAGTCTGCTGTTCAGCTGGCTTCCTGCCAGTTGTTCCTGTGCTAAGAGAACTCTCACTATAGAGTTAAGATAACTTGAACTTCATAATGAAGATCCAAACCAGTGACTAGGATACTAGTAAAAGAATAGGGGACTCCTGTGTTTCTTTGTGAGCACCGTTTTTCTCCTGAAATGCTTACATAGCAGAAGTAAGATGTAAAATGCTTACACATTTTGCAGGCTAGTCTAGTATAAAAATGACTGTAAAACATGACCATCAAATAATTATAAAATATGGCTGTCAGTAGAAGTAACATTTAACATGCATATGGCATTGAAACAATATTGATTTATGCTTTAGAACCCACAGTTACTGATGTAATATTATATTTCTCCCACATTTTAACAGTGACAAAGGCTTGTTTACCCACAGGGTTAGGAAAAAGTCAAGTTTTTACTCAGAAAGTAAAATTAAATGCTTTTTAGTTTTCAGTAGTTGAAAAACTTTACAGTTTAGGTTAAAATAAAATGTTGTCCAATTAAGTGCTTACACATTTGCTTTATTTCTTTATTTTCCTCCTAGGAACTTGGTTTAGAAAGTTACTGACTCCAGGCTTTGACAATTGTGCTTACTCCCACTGATAGAGAGGAGTGTAAGACTCTAGACTGTGGTTTATTTGTTGCAACTACACTTGACTAACTTCAGGGTCCCAGTCTGTAGGGATGGTGTAGCATTATTTTACCTGAGGGAGAGGAGGTGTGGTGGACACCAATGGCCTTGGACAAGAAAATATGGAGCCAGCATAAGCTGCATTTAATACAGAATGAAGAAACTTCTCAAGCAAATGTCTGACTCTCTGCACGAATGCTACTAAGCAAAAGCTAAGATGAAAAAAATGTCTTGTTCTGTGATGCTTATCAAATGATGTGCAAAATGAGTTGCAAATATGGTGGAAAACATCCTGTGCAGCCAAGCTTTTGATATGTTTGACTCTGTTCACTTTTGAATTTAATTAATCTAGTTTAACTAAACTGTCTTTTTTATTGTGTTTACTTTTGCTAAAGGTGTAAGATTTACATCATCATTATATCACATCATCATCACAGTGATGAGAAATATAAAACAATTTTTAATTTTAGGGAAGATTGCTCTGCAAAGAGGAATAAATGTAATTCTTGGCCTTACTTTGTCCAGAAAAGAGCATCTTCGGCCTTATTAATTGGGAAAGAGTTGTATGTGAAATAATACTTAAAACCAATCCTGTCTTTTTTGGTTTTTAGGATGTATAAATCCTATCTTTTTATGACAATTACGTGTTTATGGACATAAGTATTAACATCCGTAATTCTTGCTCTTCCTTGTGATTCTTCCATGCTTTATATTCTTTACTTGACATGGTCTAGGGAATTACTAATGAAGACTGGACAGTGACTGTATACTGCACAGATACTGCCTTGCTATTGCAGTTCTCTGGATCTGGAGATTTTATTTATGTGCTGGACTCTTGGCTGCTGAGTTTGGATGTACCAGGTGGCTGTGGGAGTTGAGCTGTTTTCACAGTTTATGTGAAACTCAGCAGTATTTCTTTGTTAGTGTTTTGCCTCTCTTATGTAGTACCTGTTTTGCTAAGTAGTGTTATGAAGCTTGGAATATATGATGTGTTTTCAGAATTGAAAAGCTGTAATAGTGTGTTTGTTACTAGGTGGTATCATTTTTTTTCCCCATTTGTTCTTTAATGCAGTGTTGCAAAACACTGAGCTGTGTTTGGACTCTTTTAATGCTATGACTGTTACAGGCTTTAATAATCTCTCAAACCTTTTTTGCACATAATTGTTTTTTCTGGCAGTGGAAATCTGGCAAATGTTAGGTCATTTCATTTTAAAACAATCCTAATGTTTGTAAATTGCCTGAAACACAGTTGGTATTTAAAAAAAAAAAAGCAATTATCTTTGCCTTTTGCTATCCAAAATAAACAACAAATGCTAAAAATGATCTTATTCTAATTCCTCCATTTGGCTGCTTTGAAATAATTGATGAAATGTAATTTATACTTCTACAAAATCCTTAAATTAAAAAGTGTTGTGATGCCTTTGAATGGAAAGGCATGGCAGTTTCTAAGAATGATGTGTGTTACCTAGAGCAGTGTAACTTTCATGCTATTCAGCACTGCTGACTTCCTTCATGCAGACTAATTAGAGCCATTGTGCCTGGCTTCAATGGGGCTTTGAACAGGTTCTTACCTGGGCAGAGTATCTCAATTACAGAAATGCTGAATGTGTGATACATCAGCATGGTTTATTAAACAATGTATTTGCCTAGTGTTGAATAAACTTTAGAGCCCCATTAAAAAAATATGTCCTATACAGTAATCCCACTAGAGTAATATTTCTTAGAGGTAGTTGTTTGAAACTTATTTTGCTCTTGAATTCCCCTCTGATCAATTATGGAGCCTGTATCCAAGACTGAGAATCTGGGAGATCAAGGCACAAGGGATTTATGCAAGCATGGCCATATGCTAAATAACAGGATCTAAATCCATGGACCAGTCAGCCCTACTCAAGTGAAGTGGTTGCAGCAGTTCTGTCAGATCCCTACTTGAACAACTTAGAAGTTCAAAAACGAAGCAACCCAACCACTGTCCTCCCCCAAAAAACTCCCAAAACTCCAAAACTCAAAAAACTCCACCAACAACCCCCCAAAAACAACAAAAAACTACAGTCAAAACCAATTCTAGGCAAAGCATCTATTTGCCCTACTCAAGGGACATGCTAGGAGCTGCTCTGCCTCAGACATCAAATATCTCCTTGAGCTTCATGGGTGCTAAGTGGGAGGGAGTCTGCTATTACCATACACAGGCTGCTAAAAAATTGTTGCTCTTTTTTGGGATGGAGTAAAAAGACGTAGTATGCATGGTAACAGTTTCAAACATCATTTTACTGGCTTTCTATTGCTTCAAGTATAGACTTTTCAGAAGGGTGGGTACACCACTGACATGTACAGCATGCCTGTCCCCATGTGGCAGTCAACCCTAATCGCGGAGAACGGCACTGACTGACTGCACGTGCAATAAACACTTTCCTTAGTGAAAACCAAGGCTGACAGAAATTGCTTAGCCTTGGCAGACTCAACTAGCTGGCTGAGAAAAAGCATTTCTGGACTGAATCTTGGATAGAAACATTGAGTTCGTATTTCTACTGTGGAAGCCTATAAATACTAAGAGGATTCTTGTGTTGGGAGCAGGGAGAGGTCACAAAAATTTAAGTATGGTATTTCTAATTTCTTTGAAAATACGTTACCACAAAAAATTGTCATTAAAAAAATGAAAAAGCCTACATTGAATTGAGAGTGTAAAATCTTCGGTTTGTAAAATTGTGATTGTCAATAATAAAGTATTTGATTTGTATTTCTCCTAGTTTAGGAGATTTTGGGGAACTTCAGTATCATAATCAGATTTCACCTGCTGAAAAATTTGGTTTTACAATCTGTTCAATGGATATTTCTTTAAAATGGACGTAGCTTTTGTCTTTTGGGTGCAGGTTGTATTAATCATTGTTTCGTTGGGTTTCTTATTGCAGTCTGAAATACAGTGCTGTATTTCTTACAATGGCTTCTTAAAAAGCCCTGAAAGGTATTGTAAAGGCATGTGGGGGGGTGATTTTCTCTTGGTTTGCAGTCTCAGTGTATAGGAAATGAAACCAGTGCTGCCCACCTGCCCTTCCAGAGGTAGACTAGTTTCTTTCAGGCTTGTGCCTCTCTAGTTCAGAGATTCTCTCATCTAGGTGAAGGAACAACTGGATTTTCACAGTTTCCATGTAAACCAGAGCATTAAGAATGTCGTGGGTAATAGGCTGAATTCCCAACCTGATCAGAGAGACCTGTCTGAAGCAGCTGTCTCCACATAACTCTGAAAATGCTAGTCTCTCATTTAGTAGCATGGTTTTGTGAAACTTTTGCAAGCTTGGCAGCATGTGAGCCAGCCCAGTTGTCCAACTTCACGTGTTAAATGTTGTCACAATATAATATATGTGTATGTCATCAAGTATATGAAACTTGCTAATTCCTTTACAAGCTTCTGTAGCAGCTGTGTAGCAAATGCATCCAGAAAAGGGAAAATAATGAAACAGATCTCTGTGTTTTCCAGTCTCTCTTCTGAAAAAATCATGAGCAGAATAGATCCTGTTTACATCTCCACTAGAAGACCTGATTTGTTGGGCTTGATACTGTTATCTGGAAATATTCTTCTAAAGAAAATGTAGAGCTGAATAACCAATATATTCAATAATTGTGTCTCACAGGTAAGCTTGCTTAACATTTCAGGCCAATTCCTGCAGGCCAGCCTGAAATGGGTGGTAATGGAGATTTTTTTGAAAAAGCACATTGGTTGAGCAAACCAGTATTTCTTTGATTTGGCCGCAGGGATAAAGTTCCCTTTTAAATGGAAGATGCCTTTTCTGAGGACATGGTTCTGGAAGGAAAGGTCAGGTGTGTCTCTACTGCAATGTTGAGGGGCAGGGAGAATTAATAACATTAATGAATTTGCAGTAGTTCATAATAGCTCATTAGTAGCAGTGTCATGAAGTAAGCTGTATTTAAAACTTTTTTCTATGAAATATATGATCCTCTTACAATGCTTAGATACTATTTCATTAAAATGACAAGTAGTAATGCTTAATTGGTACTATATAAAGAACAAATTACAGAAGTGTGACCTGTACCAGGCTTTAGAAAGTCATCATTACAATTTCTTAAATAAACTTTTGTTTTAAATACAGGTGGCATGATGTCAGTGGTTCTGAGCAAAATTCTTTAATTGCTAATTTTTTTAAACTTAAGTTTAAATTTAATGTTTCAAAAATTACACTGATTTTTAAGATGGAAATAACTTCAGAGGATAAAAAATTAGTAACTTTTAAATGATAAATTTTAGCTTTCAAAGAAGTGTAGGAAGTGTATGCACAGATAATTAACTCAGCAAATGTTTGCTATAAGCTACTTGTACTGGAAGATCTATTATTTTTAAAAAAATAGATATATGGAAGAATTTCCTTGGGTTTTTTTCAGTGGATCATCAATTGTTCTTAAGAGAAGTAAAGCCTTTCACTTTTGTTTGCATTCTATACTGTTACAAAATTCTTATTTATTTTCTGTTATCTCTCTGTTTCCTTTATCTGCTAAACATTGGGTTGGCTTTGAGCCTTTGTGTTTGGATAAATAGCCTGGGTTTCTTTGTAAATGGTAGAGAGACTGATAGTCTGTGTAGCCTATTTTTTCTCCTGAAAGAGAAGGATGGTATTTTGCAGTTGGTTATGTCTGTGTTTCACTGCTCCTGCGCCTGGCACAAATAAGATTTTCTTTCTCTTTTTTGGCCAGAACCCTCTTTATGTTGATATATTGATTACTCATTGGAGAAATAGATTCAGTTTAGCTGTTACTCAAAAGTACTACATGAAGACTCTCACTCTTCTGCACTCCTTTTTCCTTTTTTTGGCACCTCTTATGCCTACGGAAGTATTTTACCCATTCCTTTTGAAGGAGAAGTGCATTCTTGCTGGCTTTTAGAAACAGACAGAAGAGCAAGTGGAGACTATGCAGAACTAAAATTCTGTTACACAAAGAATAGACAACAAACTGCATGTGCTCATATGTCCTTAATGGAGCTGGGAAGCAGGTCTCCATCCAGACTGAGAAATCTTGGCTAATCTCCATGTCTCTGCAGATTCACTCAAAGATGTTTTTTCAATATCTTTTCATCAGTTTGTGAGACTGTTAAGTAGACAAGTGCACATTCTGTTAATGAAAATGAACCAGAACTGGGCATCCAGATGACTTCATAATTCAAAGTCCCCCCTTCCAAATCATGCTTAGTCCTTCTGTTACATGTAAGACACAGTGTTCTTGTGTGAGAAGGGGTTCTCCGCAGGGTTGAATGTGCCCTGAGAAGTCTGAGATTCCATTCACTTCACAACCTACACAAGATGTGTTGCATGCCAGTGCAGTTCAAAGGTCCCTTCCTTTGGAAATAGTGGCCTAGTTGGTCTGTTAAGTGTATTGAGGTACAATAACATCACTAGATCCCAAAATAAAAAACGTGGTCTTATAGTTCTAGCTTACCATTTGCAGCTGTGGTGTGAGCTGGGGAATGAGCAGGTGGGATAAGTCCTTTGAGTTAGTATCTGGGATGAGACAACATTTGTTACCTTCTCTCTGAGGGATTTCTTCACAAATCAGTTTCCATTACTTTTACCCTCTTGAGTATTTTCCTTTTGCTAGCCATAAATGTTAATTTGTGTACCGAAAGATCCTGCTGACTGCAACTGCTTTGTATTTTTTCTGACACCCTGCTGGAGTTTATAGTCAGCATTTTTACTGTAGTGAAATTAATGTTTTATTGCTACTTAATGTACAGGATGTAAATTTTGTGGCATAGTTGCTTGTTACTTGTCACTTCTTAAAATTAATTTTTTCTTTGTCTCGCTCTGTCATTCTCTGTAGAGAATGGTGCTTGTTCTCTGCAGTTGTAAGTGAATTGTGAGACTCTGCACCCTGAGCCATATTTCCTTCACATTTGTTTTGCAGCAAATGTTTTAGATTGTCTGGCATCTTCCCCAAACCAATTAACATTAAAATCTGTCAAGAACAGTTCAAGCAAAAGAACTTAGCCTCTAACGTGTCAGACTACAGTGAGCAATTGCATTTTTGACAAAAATTTAAGACAAGCATCTCTGCTATTTAAATTATTATTTTATTTAGCTGTGATTTTCTTCTGTAGTGTTTACTGTCTGGCAAACATATTCCCTAAACATAGGCAATGCTGAAGTACAATCTCTATTCCAAACATTTTAGAGTCTGTAATCTCCCCAATCAAATACCTGTCAGAGCCAGAATCAAATTTCTACAATCTCATTTTTCTCAGTCTCATGAACAGTAGAATTACTACTCCATCACTGTAGGGAAAAGCAGTAGGATTGCTCTTGTGGTGACAGAGGGGGTTTTTTTTAATGCCTCTCCTCTTAATTCTCTCTCTTCTGATTTCTCCCTCTCTTCTTAATGCTCAAATTGAGCCGTTCTCCAACACTTCAGATGTGGTTGTGGAAGCTGAACTGAGAAAGTGTCTTACAAGTCTCCATGATGTATTTAAATGCTGTTAAGCCATAAAGTAAGGAGAATTTTTAATTCATTTTTTGCAATGGCAATTGGTTTTGTGGTGGCATCTAGGAAGTCAAGTTCAGGATAGTGTTACAAGCACATAAGAAAGAGGGAAGCTTCTCCATGGAACTGTGCCAGACGTGTCATCAGAGGTGGGTAAGGGATGAGCAAATTTATTTAAAGTTCCATAGACAAATGTCGGGTTTTGCAGTGTCCCCTGGCAGCAGTGAAAGCTGACAACATCCTGAGCTGTGTTAGGCAGTACACTGATGGATGCGTTCCATTCCCCTTTTGGGTCAGCACTAACACTTTTCAGAACCCACCTGGAATATTGTATTGAGGTTTTGACCCCATCTCCCCTCTTTCTGCCAGCCCAGTTCAAGACAGACATCGAATGGCTGGGATATATTCAATGGAAGGCGACCAAGGCAGTTGGGAACTGAAACGTACATCCTTTGCAAAGATGAGGGAATGGAGCTTGTTCAGCCTGAGGGAGATGCTTCAAGGGGAGGATAACCTAATGGCAGACTTCCATTACAGATAAAGAGGCAATCAAGGGGATAGAGCTGGGCTCTTCACTGAGGTGCTTGGCCAGAAGATGAGATACCATGTACGTAAATCAAGACATAAGAGGCTCAGTCTTAAGGAGAAATACCCATTCACTGTGAGCATAATTAAGCATTGAGAGAGGTTGCCTAGCAAGTCTATGGAATCTCTGTCCTTGACATTTTTCAAGTCCTGCCTGACAAAGCCCTGAGCAACCTGATCTGAATTCAGAGTTGATTCTGCTTTCTGTGGATAGGAGTAGATGACCACCTAATTCCTTTCCAACATGGCTTATAATTTGATTTATGAACCAAGGAAGATCACCAAGGAAGATCCTGGTAAGAAGAATATTTGCTGTCAAAGATCGTGGTTTATAGAAGATAGGCCTACTTCCTTGTAGCTGCTCAAGAAAAAGACTCCAAATATTTTTCAAGAGACACATTTCAGGTTTTTGAGACACTCATCCCTCTGACTCCCAGAATTACGGAGTGCTCCAAAAGTATAGCAGTGATCAGGAAAGTACAAAAACCTGGAATAATTATCAGGGTAGGGCACAACTTCCCTGAGAGGGATAGTGTACGTTTGGGATCTACAGGCTAGAGAATGGATAACTGAACAAGTGTAAGGTAAATCATGGGAAAAATGTAGGATATGAACTTGGAGCTCTTGTCTCTCTTCCACTAGCAGGCAAATGTGGTCACCAAATGCAGTAAACAAGAAACAGGTTGAAAATACAAGCCAATGGTTTTCCCCTAATAAAGGCAATTGGGTGGGACTGCTTGCTGCAGCTGTTAATTTAAAAATCAATCAATCAATCAATAACCTTCAATATATTTAAAAAGGAAAGAATAATGGAAGATAAAAAAATCAGTTACAGGTGGTCTACCATAGACTGGACAAGCGTATGTGAGGGAAAAAACCTAGTTTTGACTAATAGTGGAGACAGGAGAGGACTCTGTACCTGACTACTAGTCAGGCATGCTCTGATTAAAGGAATAGTCTATTACCTAAGTGTGAATTGTATCAGCTTGGAATTTCCCATATTTGCAAACCTTAAAATGACATGGTGTCACAGTCTGACAACTGATCCATGATTGATTGATTAATACTAACGATCTGAGAGCTTGTAATAGTCATAAAGGCATGAAATCAAAAGGATGTTTTTTACTGGAAGAGGACACAGAGACAATTTCCTCCTTGCTGCTGGTTTTGTTGACATTCAAGAGGCATTCAGCATTCAGTCTGAGAAAAAGTGTTTTATCACTGGATCTTTTCCACAGAGTTTTCATCCTCTTGTAAGCTGATTTTCCTCTGGTTAAGAAAAAAAAGTCCTTTGAAGATGTCAATAGGCATATCATATATGTGGAGGTATTTAAAGCAGTAACTTTATGATACTTTGATGTAATAAGGTCAGAAGGAAACTATTTCAGAGAACAAAAAATTATACTGGGACTACTTTATCCTTTGGGCAACACATCAAGCAGGAGTGGAATGTGTGCATACATATGCAAAGTATCCAATGTTTAATCACATTCAATAATACTCAAAATCCATACTTCACTGGACAATCTGCATAGGCAACTGAAGTCCAAGTGCCACGAAAGTGAGCTTTTTAAATCAGCAGACTTTTGACCAGTGTAGTTGGTGGCACGATGTAATAGTCCATAGAAAACCCCCAGTACAGAGTCAAGAGTGTGTACTTTAACACAGTGTGCTTTGAGTGCTTCAAATGAGCATAGGGTATGAGGGTATTGCAACAAATTTATGCACTGTAAATTTTTCTCAATGCGTGTGGGATTTTTAATCATCACAACATGTTTCAAGAACTGCAGATAGAGAATTGCTGTAATAGCTTCTTCATATTTGAATAAATTTATGTTAATAGCAAATATGTGATGACTACTTCAGATGTAGGAATAGAACTCCAGAAGTACTAATGAACTTCCAGAGCTTTATGCACTCTTTTCCATTTCAGATCTGATGTATATTGAATCTGTTTTGTGGGTACAGCATCCAGCCTTGGGGGCGTGTGTGGGTGGGATGCAGAGGACAGTGAAAGGGAAGTGCGCCCCTGACTACATCTGCCAGGAACATGTTTTATAAAACAAAAGCTTGAAACAGGGATTATATTCCATATGAAGTTTTCCAAGTGAGGATAGGCTGTCTTGGCATGCTCTTTATTGGTGTTTGACACATGGTTCTCATCTTCCCTTCAATGCAGGAACAAATGTTAGTAGTCACCACAGTGTGCCTGTAGTTGGAAGATTGGTGTTACACACGTGCTGCATCCTTTGCACTGAGCTGGCATCTGGAGAAGCCAGAAAACCTATCTGTATCTGCAAGTTTTAAACTACCCTCAAAGCTACTGTTAGTACAGTCTTTACATGGCATGGCAAAAAGCAATTTTGAATTGTGTCTTAAGCAAAAGAGACAATACTTGGAAAAAACAAGCACCTATGTGTATATACTGTAAAAGCAAAAATGTGATGCTGTTAAGCAAATACGCTCTTTTGTTCAGCTGGTTTTGGTCTTAACATACTTAATCATCCATTTAAAAACCTTAGTCAGCAACAAGGGATTATGTCTATTACTTGATCACAGAAGTTCATAACTAAAAAAGGTTTATTTTTATATATAATTAAGGGCACCTAAATGCAATAATTTCATTTTGTTTACTTTATGCTATTTGAAAACACTTGAAGTGAGACAAAATAGTCAATGTGAAATTGTACTATCTTTTACTTAAAACAACAACAAAAAATTGCATAAAAAGGTTATTTCTTAAAGCTGTAAGCTCAGATGATTGTGTTCAGCTGTGAATAATCAAGTGGCAAACACTCTACTCATTTCTAATTTTGGCATTCTTTAGGCAGCTGTGTTATAAAATAATGTGTTAAAGATTTTGGATTACTTTTATCTGTCTCTATATTGGTGTTCCCTAACCTCCACATGTAATGAAAAGTGTTTCAACTCGGATGGTCCTATTTTATTCGTTGGCATCAATTAGAATTGCTTTTATTAAAAAGACCAAGCAAACAGAAAACACCCAGCAAACACAAAACACACACACACAAACCTGAACAGCAAAATTAAGAATTTAATAAGTAGCCTGAATGATGTAATAGGAATTTGTGGGAATACTCTGAAACCATTTAGATAAAGAAAATTAAGTATTCTGAACAATGCCATGTTTCACATATGCAATCTCTTAATGTTGAATAATCACATGCTTGTTTTGAAACGTTTCTGGGGATAATGAAATAGTCACAGAATTGAGTTGATGAGATGTTTGTGACAGACAGGTAATGTCAGATGTGCTTAGTGACAACTTCTTCTGAACAAGTTCATATTTTGTACATGTGCTAAATGGCAAAATGGCAACCAAACTCCTGCTGGTACATTAGCAGGTTGATTTAGACAACAGGAGACATTTGAATGTATCTATCTGCCACAAAAATATCTTTATTATAACTTATTAATGAGGATCAAAAATGACATCACTGTGTGCAGGAAGCTGACTTCTAACTGAAGCAAATGTAGTTTGTTGTTGGGGCCTATTAATTTACATTAAAGGAGTCCTAAATAATGCAAATGCTGCTCTAGAATGCAGATGAAGGTATGGTGAAAAAACTGCTTAAAGGAGGTGTTAATAAGTCAATGCAATAATTCTGTACTTACTGATTGTCAGAAGCATGACCAGTTTCAGTAACATAGATAAAGTCACTGTTATGCTGGAAGAAAACTGTCATTGTGGATACCCATGGCAGTTGTTTTGATTTTTTAACACTCATTTCTGGAGAAGAGTCAATGAGAGAAGATAAATAGTAGGTACTGGGGCACTCATTAAATATGTTTTGGTTTGCATTTAGAAATTAGTTGCTAGAGGACTCTGAGAAATTCTTTTTGTGTTCCCAGCTACTTTACTAATTTGCAAAATGATCATGGTACTTGCAGCTGTCTGGCTGTGTCCATTTTACAGGAGTCTGTGATTATAATTGTGAGAACTGAGAACTGGCTCTCTGAGACCATTCAGGTCAAAGCAAAGCAGACGTGGCTTGAAGTCCTTTGGTGGCGTGGGATGAATTTTTGTGTCTTAGGGAATACATCAGTCACAGAGAGAGGAGGACCATGTGTGGTTTTCATATGCCTCTGTCAGAACTTCTGTCAGCTGCTGGGTGTGTTTAGAGGTGTTTTAGAATAGGAACCCTAAAAGATTCGCAAATAAAGATGGTGGAGGTAGAACATCCTTCCTAGATCAGATTCTTCCAATTTTTTTGTCATTTCAAAAGCTGTTTATGATATGTACAGCCATCAGCTGAAAAGCATTGATTAAAAATACATTCACTGTTAAACATGGTCGTATTTTGTTTTGTAATTTTGTGAAACTTCAAAGCCATCCAGAAGCTGCTGTTGTATCAGGGCTTCAGCTTGTTTTTCAGCTTCCTCCTTGATGTCAAATATGACTGTGAAAAGAGTGACTTATTGCAAAAATACAGTTAAAGGAATACTTCAAGTTTTCAGTGCAAGATATTCAACGTGTAACAGCAGAACTGGAAATTTATCTCTTTTTTTGTAACTCCTTCTTCAATCTTGACAGCAACTTTTTTGTTCTAGTGGTAAGATACATTCTGATGGCATCAACATAATACTTTATCTATACCACACAAGAATCTTTTGTTGCTCATCACAAGGAACAATATATATATGGTTAAATTTCTTCCGTTCACTTACCTGTAGTTTGCATACAATAGGTTTCCCTTTTCCTATCTTTGTTTCTCTTTGTGTTTTTTTTCCTGATGTTTCTTTGCTTCCTACATTGTTAAACCAGGTTTGAGGAATGGGTTTCATTAACTGAGACATTAAAAAGAAACAGTGGGATTGCTGACATGAGAAAGACCTGCAGGAACAGACCCTCAAACAATACAATAGAGTAAAATCTAGGAAATTTATATTCAGAACCTAATTCACTTTGCTCTTTTGCCTTCTTTCCTTCACTAAAGATTTGACAAAATTCTTGCTGCTGTAGGACTTTGGTCTGAATCAGAAATGTCTTGTCTTAGGTTGCCAGTTACTGCACAGGTATGACAAAAACTGTCCTGTTGCTTAGTGGAATGTTTTAGTCTGTTTGATGGATGGCACAGTGAGACAAAGGGCTGGTGAATAGATTGTTTAGTTAGCCAAAAAGCTATACCTTTGTGAGCAAACACCTAGTTTTGGGATTGCTTCAGTAATTAGCATTTTGTTCTTTTTGAGCTGACTCAGTCTTCCCAGCGCCCAAGGAAAGATGCACAATGACTGTGAAACTTGCTTTTCTTTTTTAAAAACAGAGGCATTTATTTTAGTACTACCAGTTTGTAAAATAGTTTCAAAATGTTTTATCCACCTGGAAAAGGGAGCATTTGTCTGTGAAAGAGTGGAAGAGCTTAAATTTCATAGTTGCAATGGGAATATATAATTCATATTTCCTCATTATTACTATAATAGAAATGAAATAAATATGGTAAAACCAAGCATTTTCTCTGTGAAATGTAATTGTAGAGAAAAAGCAGTGTTGTACGATTGGCAGGTTGAGCTGTACAATTGGCAGGTTGAGCACCTATGAGAAATCCCTTCAATTTAGTAACCTATTTGGTGAACAAGGAGGTATTGCAAATAAGGACACAGATGAGGAAAAAGGAATCCCAAACTATTAATTATCAAATATTTTTGTCAAATAAATTTGAGTTTCTTGAATGTTTTGCTTTTTCCTCAGCTGAAAGTAGATCACATTTTTTAGAAAATACAAATATGCATGACTTTTCTGTCTTTCTAAGTGGTGGAGAAACTCACTAGGAACATCCCATTCTTCTGTGTTCCTTGGTTCTGGAAAATATTCCTTTTTAGAAGAGACTTTGCTTTTTTAATGAAATGGACATTTGGAGTGGTGCTTGGGGTGTTTCTTTTGACTGCCAGTATGTGCTGGAGGTGGGGGTAGGAGTTGCCACAAGCCATTGGACAGAAGTGGAAAGCTGAAGGAGTAACCATTTGGTTTGAGAATAAGTTTGGTAGTTTTATGCATGGAGGTATATCAAAGCTAAGAAACCCTAGGCTGATCTGACATGAAGAGTAAACAGGTTGCACTTCTCTAGTTATGCCTATTCTGAAAACAGATACACAATGCTGAAATTGCTCAGCTTTGTGTGAAGACTGCAGAATCTGAATGCGAACTCCATAGTTTTAGATGAATGTATTTCCTCTCTCTGTATGAAAACTGAGGTGCTGTATTCCATATGAACAAAAAAATCAGCATACCATACTATAGACTTGTTCTAGATGGCAGGGACTTGTGATGATCATCTGGGCCAACTACCTGATCACTCTGTGGCTGACCAAAGTTCAGTGACTAGACATTGGAACAGGCTTCCTAAACAGGTGATCAATGCCCCATGTCTGCCATTGCCTAGAAAAAAAGAAACATTTGGCATTTGATTATGCCCTTCATAATGACCACTTCTTGGTCAGCCCTGAGGTGGTCAGGCAGTTGGACTAGATGATCACTGTAGGTCCCTGCAAATTGAATTATATCCTCCCCTCCCCATTCTCTCCCCTTCCCTCTCTTCTCTTTTCCTCTCTTTTTAGTGGAGAAGGTGCCAAGGTCATTACTCAATGTACTTTGTTCTCCAGCTCTTTCTGCTGCCTCTTTCTGTTCTGGGAATTGTCTTGATTATTTGGACTTGTTTGTAGGGCTGTCTGTGGTCTTTGTTTTCTAATGCTTTAGGATTGTATTTGCCACCCTTTCATAAGCTTGTTCTTATAGTATTTTGTGGACATACAAAATATTATCTTGGGAAGGTGACATTTCATGTAGTGTCCTTTCAGACACTGGCATGTGTGTGCATGAACAGGTTTAGTAAGCGGAAGGAAATTTAACTTAATTCAGTAGTATTGTTTGGTAATGATACATACATTGTGTATAAAATAACATTTTTATACATTAAATAGTCAAAAAGAAAAGGAAGTTATTGGTTCATACAGAGAAGAGTCAATTTGAATTCAAACTAATTCAATCTGTGATATAAAGCTCAGAAATGTTAATTATTTCTGCAGGTGGGGGATTTGGTAATGATTAAAAACTACTTCTGTCTTAGGCTGATAGACTAATATTACTGATCTCCCATGATATCTGAAGAATGGTGTTCCTATGCTAACACTTTTTACTTGATGTCTCAGATTTGTAATTCTGAGAAGGAAGCTCTAAAGAATGCAGACAGTTCCCAATATTGATGTGAAGGTAATTCCTGAAAGTTAATTTTCTGTGCGCTGTTAGTATCCTGTGTTCATTTTGACATTCATTCATTCAATCACTTATTCATTCAGAATTATGAGAACTCATGTTACGGAGTTAGTATGTTTATCCAGAGCAGGCAAGCACATACATTTTCGACACAGTGAAGTGTGAGTAAAGCATCTCTACTGTTAACACACACTGCACCCCTGTGTTACATTTGTCTGCATTAATGCAATGTGCACCCATCCTTTCTTCCCCGGTAAAGTTTTGTTGGACAGCACCTTGGGATCAGTGCTTGTGCTAGCTGTGGATGGAAAAATGCATGGTGGTGGAGGAGGTGTGTGGTTTCTGTTTTAGTTGGTTGGTTTTTCTGGCCGAGAGATAGAGGGGAGGCACAGGGAAGAGGGTGTTGCTACTGTGCCAGTTATTCTGATGCTTTGGAGTGGCTACCTAGAACAGAGGCCAGACAGAGTTAAGAGAATAATGTGGGTATTTATTAAAGGCCTTCAATAGATACACCTTGGGCAGTCAAAAGCCTCACAGATGTTACAGCCAAGAAGGACGATGGTCACGAGTTTTTCAGACAGATGTAAGTCCAGTTTATTTGCATATCAGGTGTTAATTCTCCAATTACAGCATTCAGGTAATGAAGTCATATACCCCCAGTTAGCTCTCTCCCCAATTCACTTTTGTTTATACTATTCTGGGCCTGAGGCTGTGATGTGTCCTTGGATCACAAACCCAGAGGGATTGTTCTGTCTAACCAAAATGTGAAGACAGTTAACTACACTACATATGGAGTTTAGAGCTATGCAGTAATGCAGTATAAGATTTGAAAAACATAAAAGCTAAAATCTTAAGGCTTCGATTCTACCACTATGATAGAGAGCAGGGAAGAGGAGCACTGTTGGGAGAGAACAGGGATTTGTACTCTTCATGAATACAGAAAGCAGAAGCTAGGTGATCATGCTTAGAAGTAGTACAGTGTTGCACTACACCTGACATATTTTTCTAGGTCAAAGAAGCACACCTTACACACAAAGACAAGAATTTATTGTTAGTCTAATTGAAATTGTAGCAGTCCAATCAAGAAGTGCCATTTTAATTGGACTAATAATACCAGGTTATCTTGGACTCAAAAAAACTCATTAACATTATGTTTAAAGTTGTTAATAAATGTCCTTCAATCGACTCCTTTTGTGTCATGCTCATGTAACATCGCCTGGGTCCTGAGGTCAGTTGGTTTGAGGACAGCGGTCAGGACAGCACTGATGTCCTTGGCCCTTCTCTGGGAGTGGTGAGATTCTGTCTGCATGAGAGGCAAGCTTCCCCATTGGTCTCAGGTCTGTTTAGGTCTGGCTTTATGTATTTGCAGTCTGTTCAGCCGCTCTTTCTTTTCTAAATGACTCGAAGGGTGGTTGCACAAGGAGTCACTCAGACCATTATCACAAGTTTAAAGCATGTCATGGCAGTTGGCCATGAAGCAGTAGCAAAGGAATCTCCTGTCAAGCTCTAGAAAGTAAGTCATTGTAGAGTCACAGAATCATGGAATAGTTTGGGTTGGAAAATACCTTAAAAATCAGATAGTTCCAGCCTCCCTTTTGTGGGCAGGGACAAGTTCCAATAGACCAGGTTGCTTAGACCCCCATCCCACCTGGTCTTGAAACTGCCAGGGATGGGACATCCATAGCCTTCTCTGGGAAACCAGATCTAGTGTCTCACCAACCTCATTATAAAAGAATTCTTCCTCACATCTAATCTAAACCTACCCTCCTTCAGCTTAGGGCTTTTGTCCCATGTCTATCCCTACATGGCCTTGTGTAAAAAGTCCCCATCCAGCTTTCTCATAGGCCTCCATTAGGTGCTGGAATGCTGCTATAAGTTCACCCTGGAACCTTCTCTTCCCCAGGCTGAACAACCCCAACACCCTTCAGCCTGCCTTCACAGGAGAAGTTCTCCATCCCTCTGATCATCTTTGTGGTCCTCATCTGGGCTTGCTTCAGCAATTCCACATCCTTTTTATGCTGGGTCCCCAGGGCTGGATGCAGCCCTGCAGGTGGGGTCTCACCAGAGCAGAGCAGAGGGGCAGAATCCCCTCCCTCACCTGCTGGCCATGGTGCTTTGCATGGAGCCTAGGATACTCTTGGCCCTCTGGCCTCCAGGTGCACATTGCTGGCTCATGTCAAGCTTCTTGTCCACCAAGACCTCCGAGACTTTCTCCTCAGGGCTGCTCTCAATATCCAGAGTCACTGTCCAGCTCTAGGAAATAATATTCCCATCCTTTCCTGTCCCTTATCAATATTTGCTGTTTCAGCTAAAGCAGACCCATAACCATTTAAAGCATTCTCTGGTTAAGCCCCATGGCCAGCAGTGTAAGGCTGCTGGTGGGCTGGGATGTCCACTGCTGGTGCTGCAGGTGTAGGGAGGATGAGCACCGTGGGGTGCAGCATGAATGCCATGACAGCTGAGGAGAGGAGGGGCCCAGGGAGAGGATTCCAAAGGTGGGTGCAAACAAAAACAACTTCACATCAGCCATGGACAGTCTAACAGAAGATGTTAGCCAGCGCTTCACACGTGGATCTACGGCGACCTCTCTTTACTCTATGTTGGATAGTGGCAGTTCAAAAAGTCACTTTTATTGCCTTAAGCTTATGAACTGGCAAAGCCAATTTGGGCACACAAGAAAAAAAAGCAGCGTTTAAGCACGTGTTTCCATTTTTGGCATTTTAAATCTTTGATTGCTCTTTAAGCCTTTAACTTTAAAATGTCATTGATTTTCATTAGAAGGCTTTGTAATCTATTTCAGAGCTGCTTTCTTAAAAAAAAAAAGAAGAATCTATGTTGTTAGGGAGTTACACCAATTTTCTACGTTGGCCTCCTTCCACTTTTATAAATTGAGACTTAATCAGGGCTACTGAACTGAAATTGATTTTATAGAAAGTAACAATCCATTAATAAGACCTTTTTCTTTAAATAAGTCTTTAATTGCAGCTCTGTACAAATATGATGGAGGAAAAATATTTGTTAGTGCCATGACTTAATATTGACTAATATTTGTTCTTTGAGAAATACATTTTTCCTTTTCTGTTTTTTAGAGAATACAACCAAATCTGGATCTAAGCTTTATTTCCCTAACCAAATGCATTTGAGGCATTAACAGCTTTTTTTTTTTTTTCAGATGTCTGTCAACTTAATCTTGTGTAGCAATCTTGATTCAGCAGTTTAGAGCTCTAAATTGTTACAATAGTCAACTTTAATGAATTTACAAACCTTGGAAAACCGTGTTAAATCTTTGTCCCCTCCCCCTCAGATCCACTACTGAGGGAAGAACAGTCTACTGAGCTGAAGTATGAAAATGAGATGAGGTCCTTAATGAAATGTGTTTTAAATAAAGGTTAATGTGAGTAGACTATATTGATCACCCCCTCCCTCGTCCTCCTTCTTTCAGTCTCCATATCTCTTTGAATTACCTGATACCATTATATGCCTGATAATTTTATTATAAGCTGTCTTTTTAAAGCCTGCATATGTCTCTCTATCAGCTGTATTCTGTTAATTTTCAGATTTTATTTGAAAAGGGCCCAGTTGAAAACATTTGCCCTCTCCCTTTCAACAGAGCTATGAAAATGAGAGACTGGGAGATGTCATGGCATGTTGTTGCAGAGTAGCCCAATACAGTGGTATACCTCTGACTGACTAATGTAAGCACTACTCAATGTGTATAATCTCTAATCCTTGTATAATGAGCTGGTTACGTTGTTATTGCTCTTATTCTCTGTCTTCACTGCAAAGCTATCCTGTTTCTTAATTTCAGGGTTTTCAAGGAAATGGCCTTGTTATCTCATTGGGATAGGAGTTATCTCTCAGGTGTAGACCCAGGGCCCTTTTGGGAGGGGATTCTTACAAGTAGTTATCAGACTCTACTACTGGTTCCAGGTGTGAGACATCTAAAGTGGTGTGCCATTTTTAACCCATTTCAGCTGCCTTTACAAATGCTCTTGAAGGATAAGCTCAGTTGTTGTGGGCATGCAGTTGATGTGATGTTTCTCAAGGAAATGCATCATTTTGTTGATAGCAAGCTGTTTTTTCTATTGATGTGTCACTTGGTCAGCACTGCAGTGACATGGCTTTCAGTGGCAGTTTTTTGTCTGCAAGGTCAGATACATCTCAAGACATCTCAGTCAGTGTGTGTTGACACTTACAGGGAGAAATTAGAGAAGGAAATCACTTAATCCTCTGTCAATAATAGCTAGACTTCCAGCCAACAGCAGGGTCTCCAAGGCTTGTGGATCTGACCAAGTGGTGCTCCAGGCACGTATTGCAGCAGGTATGGAATTGTTAGTCATGAGGGACCAGTGCAAACTCTTCTACATCTTGGAAAGCTTTTAATGTTGTTGAAGGTTAAATGCAGAAATCCCTGCATGGAGTTTGTATTGATTCAGCTGTTCAGTTCAACTAGGCAGCACGTTTCTGGGTATCTTTCCCCATGAAACTGTACAATAATCAAAGTGTAAAAAATCTCAAAGATGTTACTGCAGACATTTAAGACATATGGCCTATAGGTACTCACCCTATTTTCTGACCAGGAAAACAGCTGGACTTTTTTCCTTCAGAAGTCACTTAAGTATTATTAAGATGCTGAACCTCATTAACTCCCATCCCAGATTGCTTTAACATTCTGACTTGGAAGTACAGCTCTTTGAAGAGAGACTAGGATCTCTATTTAATTGGCTCATCATTTAACCACAAATTAGCCAGTAAATTTGTAAATTAGTTACTTCCAAGTTTATGCTCCAAATTAGACTTACCTAAGGAGTATTTGCATTGCTTTATGCAGGTAGAATAATTACCTTAGCTTACTAGCACTCAACAGCTTTTCTGCTTAAATTCAGTTTAGATTCTATTTGTTTAAACAAACAGAATAAGCAGATATTCTTTAAATATCAAAATGTCAAGGTCTTAATTGAAGTTCTCAAAATTCTTTATATCTACTCCCCACCCCCAAGGTATGCAAAAATGGCCTTATGTTGTATGCAGACAGAATCAAGTCCATTTCTCTCTTCTTTGTCAAGAGCCTTGGAAAACTGACATTACCCTAATTCTTCCAAGGGAATCTGTATCCTCCCAATCAATTTGCTCTAATATCATACCTTTGCAAAGCTTGTAAATATATATTTTTTTAAAAAGAGTTATTTTGCTATGCCTTCAGGATTTTTGGTGACGCACATGAGTGTAGGTGTGGAACATGTATTTGCAACCAGTCAGTTAGTCAAAGGAAAGAAAAATTAAAGGACAATAATAGAAAGCTCGAAATGGTAACTATTTTTCAGAGGTTGAGACCTGGAACTGATTAAGATAATGGAAAATACTGGGAGTGGGCAGAGTGATTGAGACTTTAATGCTTCAATTAAAAGACAAAACCCAAACATCTGAAACTTCAGAAGGGAGTGTTAATTGTGAGGATTAATGAACATCTCTAAATAAGCTGGAAAAACATTTCCCACCCAGAACCTCACACTTGTTACCAGAAGGATTCTTTTAAATGCCTTTGAAGTATGGTACTAAGAAATTCTGAATATTTGCCTACTTTACATATGCCTTTATTATGCATAAACCTTATTCTTGACAGGTGAGTCCAAACATCAATAACTGTGTTTTTAGCTTGTTTCAGTATAGTATCACACTTCCCAGAATTCCAAAATCATAACTGAATATAAGCACTATAATGTTGAGATAAAAAAATGGTTATTTCTAAATTATTGGGGTAACGTGGTCAGTCTACTTTTCAATCTACTCTTCAGTCTTCTTCCGTTCCCTCTCCCTGGCCACTTCCCTACCACATGCCAAGCAAAAGGCTGGAACATGTTAACACATCATTTCTGCTAAGTGATAACAGATTCTTTTTGTTGTTTCCCACACTAATTTAAATTAGACACAAGTAACATCAAAAAAGCCCCAACCATCCACTCCCCAAAAAACCCCACCCGCAAAAAAACCTCCCCAAAACAACTGAGTTTCAAAAGTCAGTGTCCTTATGGTGGGATGAAGAAGAGAGAAAATTTCTAAAGGGCTTGGGTGTAACTACCACCTATATAATGATTTTTGAGCTAAAAAGTCTCCTAAGGTTATGTCTAAGCTGAAGAAGCTTTGTGATGTGACTTTTAGCAGTGGAACACAGCTGGTAAGTCTACTGTAGGCTGAAGTTTTATTTCATATTCCTTTGTGGAATAAGTAATGCTATCAAACCCACAACTCTGCCTCTGTAACTGCTGTTATAGGGGCGGCAGTGTGTTGTTTCAGTTCTGTCAGCTAGTGGAAATAACCTATGGTGGTAAGAGATGTTAGTGTGAACGTGGCTCTTATTTGACTTAGGAACTGTCCATATATGTCATGGCAGTGAAAAAGGAATTCATTTGGAGTAAAGGACTTACTGAATATGGTCTGATACAATGACATGTATCTATTAGCTGAGGTTAGTGTGGTAGCTAGTGGCAGAACATTGACCTATTCATTCATGCATGCCTTCATGGAGACTTGAGCTATTTGAATTTAATTTACCCAAAAAGAATAAATGAACAATTATTTACCCCAAAATGGTTACATTTTTCCCTGTTACAGTTTGGCTACTGGACTCTATTCCATGGATAGCAGCATTGATGTAAAATTTCACATTTTGGTGCCATCAGTACTGACATGGGGACCACCTCTAAAAAATTATGTAAGGCAGAGGATATAAGATGAGGAGAAAGGATTCTCTTCTGCTACCACCCAGAGGAGAAGTCCAGGTTATCTGTTGCAAGTTTATCAAAGAGATCAAGAAAGCTTATGAGTGTGGAATTTAATGATGACATTTTTTCAGTGTTGATAATCTGAAATCATAAATTACTTGGCACTGATATTGCTTTTAAATAGGAAATGTTATGTAACACTTGCCAGAAGAGGTATTTAATCCTAAATTAGCTTTTTAAGGAGCTGTTGAATTGCTGAATAACCATGATATGGAAAACTACAAATCCTTCTATAATAGGAAAAGATGCAAGAGAAATAAAACAGGGTGGGAACTTGAAAGTAAAAGGTGAAGGTCAAGTCTGACAGTTTGAACTATGCATAACAGAATTAAGAATCAGTTGTCTGAGAAGCTCCCTGTGCATGGTGTGAAATCCTGTTCACTCAAAACTTACCCTGTAGTTACTTTTGCAGCCCATTGGGAGGAGAGGAAGACTGAGTCTCACTTATCCTGAACATGAGTGCCTCCAAGGCTGAGAACTCCAGAAGGGTCATGAAGAACAATAGGGAAAGTACCGTGTGATTTTGTTGTTCATCTGTATCACAGACCTCTTCAGTCTTTGCCTCAATTTAGCATGGCCTTGCAGCTCCTGCTGCTTGTGTCACTGTGACAGTTCCTTGATAGCTGTGCAGTTGCAGAGGTGCTCAAGTATGGCATGTTCATCTCTTCTATTGGCAGGAGCAGTTAGGATGGATACCATTTTAGGGTGGTTTTCTTTTTGATCCCTGTCAGTATACTTTATATGAGTATAAAGTATATATGCATAAATGAATATGACTAGATATGTAACTAGAAAGCATAGAAATCTCCTTGAATGCTGTGTACGAGTCTGTACAATTTTAGTTATGTAGTACAGTAGAAGGGAGAAAACAGTAGGTAAATAAAAAATGTTTATCTTGTCATCATCTTTTGTATAACCATGATCAGATTTTTCTTTGCCCTTTTCCTGTCTCCACGTTAAGAAATGCAATGGGGATTTTTAACTGGATTTCATGTTTCCAAATTTTTCTTGTAATATGTCATGATGAATTACTTTGCTGCAAAATGTAGTGCTGTGTTTTTGTGCTATAGCCTTAACATAAATAGCATAGTCTCCCTGGAACTAGTTCAAATTTGTTGTGAAAAAGGGGGGTCAGTCTTAGACCAGTCACCTGGCTGTTGGAGTCAAGCCTGTAAACAACACTGCTGACAGTCTTTGATGCTCCTTATCCCTTGCTCCTCTAAAATGTTAAGTAGCCTCAGGCTTTAACTCTTTAATCCGAAAACTGAACATCCTCTCAAAAGTACTGTACTTTGGTAGCTTTCCACTGCAAAGGCATGATAGTTGTAGCTTCCCATACGGTTAGCAGTGCTGATCCTACTTGAGATCAAGTTGGGCCACAAAATTGTGATCTACTCACACTTCCAAACAAGGATTACTTGAAGTCTGAAACACTACAGCTCCAGAAGCAATTTTTGAATGTTTACCTTCAGGATTCTGTTTCCTAGAAGAGAAGTGTAATGCAGTCCTTTTCTTGCAGTGTCCCATCCTGTAACATTGTATTTTTCACCCTTCTTGAATGCTCCCATTTCTGGGAAATCTGACATGATCAGTGCTGACAGCCAAACTGACAACATCAGTTTAAGGAGATGGGCATGGCCATAAAGGAAAATAGCACAATGATGGTGGGGAATGGAGTTTGCTGGAAGTGTTAAAAATGTGGTTGTCTTTCCTTTTTCAGGTCAGAAGGAATGTAGGAGAAGGGGAAATTCAGTAGTGTAAAGCTGTAATTTGCCTGATGCTGTTGAAGACAGACAGCCATGTTGAGCACTGTATTGAAACACCACTGTTTCGGAATGTTTGATTGTCAGTATAGCTACTGGCAGATAAGTCTGTACATTTCTACCTGATGACACAAGATTGTGCCAGGCTTGTGGGTTTTAGACAGGTGTAAGAATTTGCCTATGCATATCACCTTATAATATCTGAGCTCTCTCAGGGAGATTCATATCAGACATTAGGAAAAGGCTCCTCACTGAGAGGGTGGTCAGCCCCTGGAGCAGGCTTCTCAGGGAAGAAGTACTTCAGTTCAGTGAGATTCTGGACTCCATGATCCTTATGGAATCCTTCCAACTTAAGATACTCTGATTCTGTGATTTTCATCAGCCAAAAAAAAGTATTGCCAACACGAATAGACATTTAGACCTTAGGCTATACTACTGAGTTTCTAGTCCTGTACATTTAAACATGTTCAAGTTATGTTGGGTGGATATGAGCTTAGAAAGGCTAGTTAGTTATCTTGGCTTGTACAGCATTGCTACTCACCAATTTATTAAATTGAAGAGTACAGACTGTACAATCGTGCAAACAAGTCTTGACATCTGTGAAGATGTGAAGATTAACATTTATCAATTTCATTGTGACTTCTTAGTTTGGTATAATTTTTACGTGTAACTCGTATTTCACTAAATGTAATGAATATGAAACTTTTGAAATTCTTCACTTTAAAGTTAAAAAAACCTGGAGCCAAAGTTCTTTCAGGTTATTCAAAATGTTCTGATTTGTCTAAGTACCATATCCTCCTTTCAAATTCTCTGTATTGGAGGGGATGAATGAGAGGTTCCAGGAAACTTCTTCAGTTTTCCTCTGTGTATTCAAGTATCTTGTTGTCTCTTAGCGCAATATTTAGTAGATAAAAGCATTTACAAATGAAAGCTTTTGTATATAAAATAGGTAGCTCTTGTTTCTCTAATGTGTTGAATATAAAGCCCTCTGGTGATTGCAAACATCTAAAAGGGTTGGACAAAGTGTGATTGCTACATAACTAATACAATAAAAAAAAAAAAAATAAAAAGGCTTTTTCAGAAACATGATGGAAAAAAATAAGCAAGTAGTTTGACAAGTAAGACAATGCTACCAGCAATGGGAATAAACACATCAATGCTAAATAGTAATCCCTGTTTATCTGGACACTTACTATCTGCCTCTTCCTTGCTGGGGGAAAATCATAGTGTGATAACATTGCCCTGAGCTAGCAGGCACTCTCAGTCTTTTCCATGCCAGTAACCTCTTCTGATGCCAGTATCAGAAGACTAAAGACAGTCCATAGAATTTTAAAAAATTTGAATTTTGCTTTCCTGAGTCTCAGGATCTCAGCTGAAGTGGTCCACCTGAAGTGGATTTTTTAATAGTAAAAGGCTAATTGTAAGAGAAAACATGTAGTGGGATTGACCTGAAAAAGTATGTTAAATTTTAATTGTTTTCCTTTGACTTCAAATTAATTTATTGTCCATTTAAAACTTACCAAAGCTAGTCCTATAAAAAGAAACAAAAACAGCCTTACAAGAGCAAACCCTACAAAAGTGTTTGAAAGACTTGAAAAAAGAAGGCTAAAGTCCATCTTGTTTATCTCAAATGGTGAAAAAACCAATTGCACTGTACCCTATTCTGCCAACAAAAGTAGTTTGCCTAAATTGAAGAGGGTCATAAAATGTGAGGAATGTGACAGATTGATGAGTAGGTTGGAAATGTTTATCCTGTAGAATATGGAGGCTTAGGGATGAAGACCATCATCAATCTGTAAAGCAAATGAGATAACTTGAGAAAAATGTGAGTTGAATGTGGCATAATTTAGTCATAAGAAGTAATTTATGAACGGTTCTCATTTTTTTCCATGAGATCATTATGTTGGTGTTGGGTTGAATAAATGACTTTCATATCATGTTGTCAAAGATGGTTGTTGTAACCATTCACCACAAAAATGTGGCTCCTCTGTCCTCATTGTTTCTTATCACTGCCTGAGTATTATTTCAGGATACAATGAGTGATATTTTCTGTGGAAGTTTATTTGTTCAGAGTTTTCTCTGGTAGACCCAGAAACAGAAGATAAGAAAGACTGGGGGCAAGGTGGAGATCGAGGGGGAAGGGAGGGCAACAACAAAGGTGAGATAAATTTTGCACCACCAGATATGATAACCCTTTATGATTTTTTGTTATGGTTGTTTTTTTCTGCAGTCTTATTCATGGGAATATATTTTTTGAGTTTTGGAATTAGTCTAACCTCCTTACTGTCATGGTCAGTAATTTTATACTAGCCCAGATCACAATGTTAGCAGTCCTGAGTGCCTGTGGTATGCACCCTTCCTTTTGTCTGTGGGGAAAAAAATATGAAAAAAATTCCTGGGCATTACCTGTTCATGTAATGACTAGGAATGTCACATTAGTAAGTTAGCTTTTATGTGAGACAGGGCGATATTATTTGTAGCTACTTGAACATTTATCTAAATTTGCTCTATCAAATAAATGCAAGAAGCTAATTCTAATTGACTGCATTTAATGCAGTGTCACCTGAAAGTGTCTATATTGCTAAATTTAAACATGAGCAAAATGACTTACATAGCCCAGGAGGACGTTCAGGGCGGGTTTCTTTTTCTGCTCCGTTTAGCAATTAAAGAGTAAATCTCTCAAGATTAGCCAGGTGCAATATGCTGCTACTCACTTTTCTGTTTAGCATCAGGTATTGGCCAGTGCTGGAGGCAGCATGCTGGATCTGCTAAGATCTGCTATGACAAATCCTGTGAGTTCTTTTGGGGAAGTGTAAAGCTGCTCTGCTTGAGCACTGATGCATTCTCCACAGATTGTGTTTGTGTGTTTAGTGGCATGTCTATTTTTCTGCTTCCTGCTTCATAGTAGTAACATTCCCTCTCCAGCTGAAAAGTTATTCTAGGAGAGGACAAGATGTTTACATTACCTTACTTGCCAGCATGAATGCAGTTGAAAGGGTGGAAGTATTTAGAAGGAAAACATCAAGGGCAAGTAGAAAGAGAGATACAAACCAAGGAGGAATGCATAGCCAGGGCTACCTGTTACATGGCTGTAGGCACCCTCTTTATTAGATGAAAATGAAGTAGGACTTGCTAAAGTATAACAGAAGCTGAGATAGTAAGCAAAAACAATGCACTTAAGCTATGGCTCACCACTCCAGTTACTTCAGTTACTACCTGAAGACCATTCTGGTTAGCTTCTGTCATGTTTTGAGCAGGCTGTTGTGTGACTTCACAAATGTCTCCTGGCTAAGCAACTCACAGGAATGGCAGCCATAAGCACCAGTACATGCTGGCAGCCACCCAGCTGAAAAAACAGCTTTTCAGGACAGGACATGGGGTTCTAGTGAGTACTAAGCTGACCATGACCAAATAAATCAAGAGCAAAGGGGACAAGATGCTGCAGTGTAGGAGAAGGGATTACAGGTGACCTTGCCCCTGATAAGTAACAGCTGTGTTAATTACCCAATACAGCCTCACCTCTGATAAGTCACAGCTATAGCCAATAAAGATAAGTGTGATAAAAGGGAGTGGGTTAGCTGGTGAATGGGAACATGAAGGAGGAGGAACCTTGAGGAAGAGGGAATGAGAGGCCCATGAAGAAGAAGAAGAAGAAGAAGAAGGATGCTGGGGAGAGAGAATCACTGCTGTGAGGTCAGTCTGGGACTGCAGTCAGAACCTGTTGCTGGAACCTGCAGTGTCTAGCTAGGTAAAAGCCTGCATTCAGAGTCTGCAAACTAATACCTGCAGTCATAGTTTAGCAGGAAATAACCAGCAGTCAGAGGCTGCAATGGAAACCTACAGTAGGTGCTTGCTGCAGCCAGAGCCAGTGAATGGTTGGAGTCAGGATGGCTGAGCTGTAAAGAGGAATAAACCAGGGCCCTTCTCATGCTGTGATAAACAAGAAGTCTGTGTCTTGGCTCATTTCTACCCTCTAGCAAGAGGGCTGCTGCAACATTGCAATATCAGTCAAATTGATAATGAATAACGAAAGGGGGGAAAAGAGGATGTCAGACAATGCAGTATTGAAGGCTTCCTAGCTCCAAAAAAAAAACTGTAATAGGGATTCAGTTTTTAAAAGGATGACTTTGCAAATCTTTCCCTATGATTGTTTTCAGGACAATGCTTCAATGTCTTCAGAAGTGTTATTGGAGGAGGGAGCAAAAGATGCCAAAAGAATTGGGCATGGGGTGATGGAGATAATTTCATTCTTTATTTCTATCTAATGTCAGTTCAAGGAACTTGGATGCATAAAAGCAGCTCAAAGGCTAATTACAAGATGACAGGAATGAGTCTTTATTAAAGATAAAACTTTTCAGACTTTGCTTTTATGTGAGGAAGATGCAAATTCAAAGTGAAGGTTGCTGATATAGTGGACATCATCTTGTCCAATTTTCTTCTCTTCTTATTTCTTTTCCTGTTGTAGCATGGACCTGGTTTCAAAACTTTAATCTCCATCTCTATTGCTGATGAGTTTCAGAAAAATTAATACCAAATACAGATACCTTTTTAGGAGGAAACAACACTGTACTCCATGTCTTGAATCAGTGCTTTCATAAATTTTGTGTGATAGTGGGCTGAATAGTATTCATGCTCAGTTTAGTTTTAATTTAAGGATGGCATTCTCAAACATTAATATGGCATGAGGTGGATTTTTTTCTCTTTTCTTCCTGATTCACTCCCAAATGAAAACAATTGTTTTCTGCTCTAAAAACAGAGAAGAATTTTATGTTTGAAAAATTATTCATTCTTAGTTTTTATGGGTATGGACACAAAAATGTCAGAATGTATTTTAGGAATTATCTATGTTTTCACTGTTTTAGCAGCCTTATGATCTATTAAAAAACCATGATCGTTATTCCAAATTTCCAAATTGTGGTTGTGTGGGTTTTTTGTTTTTCTTTTCAAGACTGGATGCACTGAATGTGAAAAATCAAAGACAGCAGTGAGAGGATGATACAGACTACATTAAGCATCAAAACAAAGTGTGTGAAAGATCTCAACTGTATTATGTGATGGCTTCAGCCATCTACCCTTGCTCTGAGAGAAACATGGCAATTAAATGTTCATAACAATGACTTAGGATTTTTATAATTATTGGTTAAATGCAGGAACAGACTAGGCCAGAAGCGTAGATACCCTGACCTGGATGTGATCTGTTCTAAATGTTCAGAATGACCCATAACTCAACAGCTACAAGAAAGATGCAATGATTTGTACTTCAGAGGATTTCTTGGAATGTTGCCTGGCACCTTGCAGATGGTTTCATTTAAAATTTATGGTTGAAAGAAACAAAAATGTTGCTAGGTATCCCTTTTTTCCTTAACCAACCAGCAAACCAGTTTTTTTCTCTAGTCTCTCTGAGACCAACATCTCTTGTTTGTTGTTGTGCTAGGTGAACTTGAATCCACCTAAATAGAATAAATCACTGTAATTTCTCAAAAAAAAAAGTAAATTATATTATTCAAAGAGTGAGTTCAAAGGGATGAGTCTCTGAAATACCTCTGCTGAATCAGTGATCTGAGTAATAAAGACCCAACAGAAATTGCAGAAATTTCTTTCTGTTCAACAGTAGAATATAATGGATTTCCATAATCTGCTTTCTGTGGTGTCAAAATTATTTTAATGTACGTTTGTATTGGTAATAATCCTAAAACACTTGTTTTTGGAGTAATGGATTATTCTGTTCATTCAGGTGATAGGTAAAGATGAAACAAGTACAGATTTAGCTATACGATACATGCTTGCTTTAAAAATCAAAAAATAAGCTCAATAGCAGGACTGAGAAAACCCTGGGACCACACCTCAAAAAAGCCTACCTTTTAGCCTCTATTTATCCTTGATCTTGTCTAAATCAGTAGTTCAGACCTCTTCCAAGAATATGCCTTCATGGGATTGCACACCATGTTAGAAATGCAGAGAGAATGAAATAGACTTAAATGTAAACATTTAACTTTCTTGGCTCTTGTTGATTTCTTTAGGGCTGTGTGAATGATATTTTAACTTTTGTTGGTAAGCCCTACCTAAAATCAGCTGAAATATTATAATTATAAAAGAGGGAATTTTGTTTGCTGTGCTTTTTTAAAAGCAAAAACTATTTGATACACCTTGAGGGGAAAATATTTTGAGCTTGGATAATAGTCTAATCCTTCATTCAAATGCATTTATTTTGCCCAGGAGTTGAGTGTCCTGCTCACAAAGACTTTGATACTCATGTTTTAATTCTTCCAAGGGCACTGCACACTCAAATTTTTGTAGTTTTGGGCATAGTCTCACTTCATCCTCAATTTGTTGGGTTTTGTTTGGGTTGATTTTTTTAAAAAAATTTTTTGACAGAATGTAAATTATTCTAAAATTCTTTAAATTAAGCCGAGGTCTGGGACATTCTGTAGTCTAGATTTTTTTCCTATTTATTTCTTATTTATTTTCTTATTTTGAAGTGCTGAAGTAGAATAAGAAAATAGGAAAAGTCTTTTGCAGGAAATAATTTCAGGAAATAAATTCAATCACGAGAAGGAAAACTAAGTTCACTTAATTGTTTTCTACTGAAACTGTCCTTTTCCCTGGGGAAAAAAAAATCTGAAAATTTTCATTTTCAAAAAACCTTTTTAGACGGCCTTCTACCTGTAAATAAGATGTCCACTGGGAATAAATATCCTTGCTAAACTGCTGCTGTGGATGATTAGCCTTTTCATTAAAGGCTTGAAATGCATTCAGAATATCAGCCTAGCGGTCCTTGAGGTCCGCCTCTTGGTCTAGCACATAAAGGTAATATTTCTGTCTTGTTTGTATCTTTCCATGTATTTATGGAGAGCAAGATTATCTGTAACCTACTAAGTTGTTGAGAATTGATTTTAAACATAAGGGGGTCAGTACAGAAATGTTGTCTTGACTTTTTTTTCAGTGCACCTTCTTTGTACTATAGATATCAGAATTTAACACATTCACCTTGTGTTTTTCTTTGGATTTATTACCTGTCTGTCCACTGTCACTTCAGTTCATAGGTGTCATCAGTGTCCTTTCCCCCTGAACAGAAAATTTCACATACATACCTGTGTATATCAATTTAGTGTGCCATGGGGATCCATTTTTGGGATATTTAAATGTACATAAAGATGTGCCCTAAGAGAAGAACACCAACATTACTACTGCTTTCAGCAGAGGAAAACTGTCCTTCTGTATTCTGTTCCTTATTTAATAAAAAATGTTATCTTGATAGACACATAATTACTTTAATTATTTTATCAATGGAGCATTTACAGGCAGTATTCTTTTTATTCAATCTACTTAACATTTTAAGAACAGTTCTTGGTAATTTCACTTGCAAAGTAAAATTAAACCTGCTATGAGGGAAGAATTCTAAGTGGCATTTTAACTTATGCATATCAACTTCCACAGCTATTCTTGGTTTTTTATTGATTGATCTATTATATGGAACAGGTGTGCTGCACTGAGATTGCTGTGCGTTGTGATTGCAGCTCGGGATTTGGGTCTGCATTCAGGGTCACCTCAGGGGATGAAGGCAGGCAGCCTTCACTACGAGAATATGGGAGGTTATCTGTCCTGGCTTTGGGGTTGAAATTGTACATTGTTCTTCCCATGCTAGTGATCAAGGTCTGTAAGTGCTTCTGTAAATCTGACATGCTCCCCCTTGCCTTTAATGTACCTCAATCCTGCACATATTTAAGTTGACTGCTTCCATCTGCAAGACTTAAATCAATACAGTCTGTAGTAAAAGTAATAAAATGCAAGTTTTGTACAGTGTTTCATTTGTAAACTGAGACTGCTAATTATGGTTGTTGCTACTCGCGTTGCTAGTCACATTTTGTAAGTATGAAAAGTAATCCCCTCTTTGTAATGGGTTTAGGTCTAAGTACAATAAAATTGTTTTTAAATGTCCATGAACCAGTGTTCTGGAGGACATTGAAATGAAAGGCACTGAAATCAAATTTTGGGTGTAAACCTCATTCCAGTAATTTAAACTGACAAAGTTCCAAATCCATATCCTAAGTGGGACGCTGATTGTGTCCCAATCTATATCCTGAATGGCTATGAAAAAAAAAAGGCAAAGTGTGCCCTTTAAGGCTGTATTTCTCATTTTATTTGGTTATAAATGAGACAGATAGTACAGTCATCATATATTTCTGAAGGAAAATCTGTTTCCACAGATCAGGACATATACCTATTCATAACTGCATGCATAATGTGATTTAAAATATTTTTTTCTTCAGAATGTTTGTAGATTGTTAGATATGTATGTTCTTACTTCAGGTTATGAATTTTGAATAATTTTTCTGGAGTTATCTTAGCTTTCCCTGAATCACCTTTTAAAATCAAAGGAATCCTCATTTTGACAAATATTCATAACACAAAGAGATGGTCTTAAGGTCTCTGAGAATTTTACTGCATGTTCTGTTTAAATGGCTAGCCAAAGCTATGGCTGAAGCCTGTATTCTGAGCATATATTTTCCTACCCACTTTATGGGGGAGGGTGGGAGTTGGTGACAATATGTATTCCTCTAATCTTAGTCCCTTAAATTTTGTGATTGAAATCAGTCATGATTTTTAATCATGCTGTGGCTGATTTGTAGTCTACAGTGAAATCTCTGAATTGTCTGAACAACACAGAAGTGCCCTTTTTCATTCACTTTTTTCTTCCTAATGACTGTGTGATTACTTTTTTTTTTCAGGTTTTGGTCATTTGCTGACCTTTTTTTGTTATGACAGTAGAAACCTTCTCAGCAATTAGTTAGTGTGAAGAGATCACTACCACAGCCTGATAGTGACATTTGACCTTGCCACAAATAAATGAGGGTAGAGAGTAATAAATGCAGCAGCAAACATTTTCACAGCGATGGGTTTTTTTTTTTATTCTAGTCTTTTTTGCAGATAAATGCTTTGCCTGTCCTTGTGAGTAAGTTATTCAAAATAAGTGACCTAATATTTTCTGATTTTTATTTTTTACTAGTTGCAACAGATAACCTAATGAAAACTTTTTATTAAATAAGGAGAATTTGGTCTTCAAGTGTCTTTTTTATCTGCATTTTTTATTCAATTGCACAATCTAGTAGTTAGCACAGAAGTGATGTATTTTTAGCAAGGTAGATGAGATCATATTTTGGTTTATTCACATTCTGCTTGATTTTGGCTTTGCATGTGGCTGGCAGTAATGAAGAATTCAGATAAATTTATTGAATGACAGGCCTGTGTTTGTAAAAAGGCTGTCCACTTCACAAGCTGTATACATAATTTTTGCAGTGTTCCCTTTCTCCTGTGGGAGATTGCTGCTACTGGATGTTATCAGTCCAGATGGTTACAAGCATGACACACAACCTCTAAAATCGATGTTTTCCAAGTGCTTCCCCTGCCTCCACAGCTGTAGAAATTTCATTTTTTACTGATTTCTTTCCAGCCTTTGGTTGGTTTAGGCTGCTCTTGGAGGTTCTGCATGAGCTGTACATTAAACACTGTTTTCAAGCTCATTTGTATGATGGTAGCTGGCACAGAGGAATCCATGTACTAAAGCATTATTATGATATATCTGTCTTCCAACTCACCTTACATTTGGCATTTTTAGAACTTTTCTTAAAAGCATCCTGTGATAGTGACGGATTAGTTTTCTCAACAAGAGCTTCTAAAATAGGCATTATTTTTGGTCACCTAAAGATGAGTAGCCTAAATAACAAAGTTTAAAACTAATGCTCTTTAAAACCAGATAAAACAAATTGTTCCAATGGGTTATTATAATAAAAACCTCACAGATTTCACATAGAAAAATAATTATCATAATACACTGTCACCACAAATATTAAATCCAGCATTAGCTACACAGTTTAGGAAAGTTTTGTTTCTGATGCAAAAGAAATTGACCATGAGAACAGCTGGTGGTGGATCAGGTTCCCCAGAGAGGTCAGGCAGCCTCCATCCCTGGGGGTATTCCAGACCCAGATGGATGAAGCCATGAGCAACTTGGTCAGATTTCATGGCTGATGCTGCTTTGAGGAGAAGGTTGGCTTGGATGATTTTCTGAAACATTCTCTAACCTCATTTAGCCTTTGATTCTATGAAAATCAGTTGAAGTCAGCTGCTGCTACTGAAAGTGAAGTAGTTGTGTTGTAGCACTTACAGGTCTCTTTTAATCAGTCATACCTTGTATAAAGATAGTGAAAGAAATAAGATTGAATGCTTAGTGCAGGAGAACATTCATCCCTGGATGTTTAGATTTTTCCAGTTGCCTTTTGATATCAAGAAAGTTTGATAGCCCCAAAATGTCACAGTGTATCAAGCAAATACATGGAGTTCATTGATTCACAGTTTCTGAAAGGATAGCTAGTCACAGGTGGTCATGGTTTGTCTTTGCAGACCTCTGGTGAAAAAGTGTATTCTGTACTTGAAACAAATAGGAATTGAGATATAGCTGGAGGAAGGTGATGGATTTCTAGATATTATGAAGAGATGTACTGAACTCAAAGATCTTGCTGCAGAATGATGTCCAGAGAAGGCCTTGAAAATCAGTTAACTATTTGGTATGGATAGAGTTACTTTCTGAGATCTTTAAATACTGTTTTTAGCAATTCTTGTTTAGTTTTTCTTGTGCAATGTTTACAGGTTACTTTTACTGGCCCTGCAGTCTTGCACCAAGCCTTTCTCTTACAAACAGGAGAGCAGTTGGATCTTGGGCTATTAGAATATTTAGACTAGTGTAAAACTTTCCTAAAATTTCCTTGGCAAATATGCATAATAGGTTTTTAAAACTAATGACTTCACATTCCTTTATGTAAATGTCTAAGACCATCTCCAGAGGCAATGAAGAGTTTCCAGGGGTTTGCTTGTGTGTTTGCTTTGTTTTTGTTGATCATGATTGCCTTGTTCTAAGTGCAGTCCCTACTACTCTTAGTATAGTGTCTGTGTTAGCCTTGATCTGGTGAGGTTTAGAGTGAATGGAGACAGGAGGAAAACAGGACATACTGGGGTTTTTTTAATTTCTCCACTCTCTCCCCTTCACCCTGTCACATGACAGCTGTTGGGACACTGGAAGAATTTTGTGAGTAGGAAGGGTGATAAGAAATCCCCATAACTCCAAAGCTGTCCTGCTTTCTTTCCCCCGATGGTCTGGGAGATGCCAACTGCTTCTGTGCACAGAGTGGTACATAGCCCCTTGTCTTGCTCCATCCCATAACTCTGGTGCTTGTGGGCTTTGTGAATGTGACGGTACTTTTGTGTTTGCCAGCAGACTGCTGTGTATTTCTGAGCAAATTACCATAGAAGTTCTAAGTTCTCAGAGGATAAATCTTGATGTCCAGTCTCAATCTTTTCTTAGGCTTCACTTTTGACACTTCCTATCAGTCTGTGTGTATACTTCTTAAGGGCTTTAATATTTATTGCACAATATAGAACCACCAGAGGATTTTCAGAATATTTTGCTACCTGATGCAGTGAGATCAATCAAATAGGGTAAAATAATTTAGCAACTGTGTACTTCATTTAGCTTCTCAAGGTAATGAGCTGTCTAGCCTATTTGCTAGAAATGCCTGGAGTGATTCCTAACGTGCTGTCCTTTATCAGAGAAGAGAAAATAATGTCTTCAAATTTACAGTTTGGATTAAGTGTTTTCATTGCTCAGATAGAAAATATTTGATAGGTTTTTGTTGTATATTAAAAAGAGTAAAATACCACTCGTTAGAAAAAAGGTATTTACCTTTGTTCTAAAACCTTATTATTTCTATGTAGTACCATGCTTCTCAGAAGCCCTAGCTGGATTTCCCTAGCAATTGTGCAAAAGGACTTTGAAGCTTCTTGTAAAACAACCCAATGATTTTTTTAGTTTTTGTTTTTAATTTAGAGCACATTCATGAAACATTAATGTCTTTCAGTTGGTGGAATTCCATGCCATGTAGTAAGAGTTATCTTTGGTGGATTGACTGAGAAGAATTTTAACTTTTTAAACACTTAGGTGTTTAAAACTGAATAGTCAGAATACTTTAGTCTAAGTACTAGGGTAGGGGAAGTTTGTCTATGGAAATTAATTGTTTGCTTCTGTGGCTAAGTCTTGGATAGTGGCATAAAAATTCTTGGAGCATTTTTCATTCCATTGTAATTCCTTGTGGGAAGTGAATTCAGCCCTGACATGAAAATGTGGGAGGCTACAACTTAGGCAGGCATCTTACATTTCTTATCTCCATTCCCATTTGTCATTGAAAGTATTACAGACCTACGCTTTAGAGTCCCAGAAAAACTGAGCAAATAATGGTTCTGCTGGAGTAACACATGTCTCTGGGCACTGATCTTTCCTTCCCTTCCCAAAACAAACAAATCAAACAAAAAATATAGATAAAAACCAAGAACATGAGAGCAGCCAATACCTTAGTCTGGAATGGGGTGGGCTAAGAACTGATGGATGAGGGGAAGAAATACCTTTGGTGCCTAGCAAATCTGAACTTGAAAACCATGAATACTGTATTTTCTTCAGTGGACTGACTTGCTAGAAGAAACAATGGGTTAGGTATTTATAAACCTTTAAATACAGAATAAAGTGCAACTGCATTTTGTACCTCATACCTGGTTCTAGATATTGAATATTTCATGCAAGTAAAGACATAATAGACTTGTTATTCCATGCTTTACTTTTTCATACATATTCCACAGTTTTTATCTGGTGACTCCCTTCCAAAATACGAAGTTATATGAGAAAATACACATCTTCATGTGCATGAAGGAAGAGAGGTATGATGGCAGGTGGGGAGCCCTATTATTTCGGCCCAAAGGCTTAGGGTTGACATATGTTTCTGTGAGCACCCATTGCAGTGTCTGTGTGCAGTCACTGCCCAAGGGGATGGGGCAAATCATGGGTTGCAATGGAAGGGCATTTCAAGATTACTCCAGCTGGTGAGGAGGTTGAGGGCTTCCAGAGGCAGGAGTACTGAGCACCAGAAGGAGTTGGATGCTGAAGTGACCAGAGGGTCCAGGGGAACTCCCAGAGAGACAGTCAGGGGGGTGGCAGTGTCTGTCAATGAGGCCACTGGAGATGAGTGGATTCAGACATGAGATACAGGGCAGACTGAGAATCTCAGGTCAGTTATTGGAGAGTTGCACATCATGGTTTCCCCACTGGTGGACCTTTTTCCTGGTCTGCTAGTGGTGAACAGGGTGAAGCTGCTGGCAATGTTCCTGTTCCCAGCTGACAATTTACAGCCCGGAGAAGCAAGTGAAGTAGCTGTGCTGCTGCCTGTACACATCAGCATGATGTTTTCACAACCACATCAATGAATTTCACAGAATCATTTAGGTTGGAAAACACCTCTAAGATCTTAAAGTCCAACACTTAAGCCAACACTGCCAAGTTCACCACTAAACCATGTCTGTCAATGCCACATCAACATGCCTGTTAAATAGCTCCAAGGATGGTGACTCCACTGCTTCCCTGAGTAGCCTGTGCCAATTCTTGACAATCCTTTCAGTGAAGAAATTTTTCCAAATATTCAAACTAAACTTCCCCTGATGCAACTTAAGGCCATTTCCTCTTGCCCTATTCCTTGAGATGTGGGAGAAGAGACTGACATATGAACTGAGCACAAGTTCTCCTGGTAGCTACTTGACCTTTCTTTGCAGGGCTGATTTTTCTTCTGCAGTTGCTTTCTCATTTTTGATTAGTTTTCTAGCTGGAATCTGACAGTTGTCTGTGTGGGATCTGGTCGCATCCCATTTTTTTCTCCCTATTCCACACTTGATTCTAACTCCATTTTTGTTGTGAGGGGAGAGTAAAATACCTGTTTGGTTTGCTGTATCTTCTCTGCTGTACGATATTGCTGCTTGAGGTCTCTAGCTCACTGAGCATGCTCAAAAATACATGGTTTTTGTCCCTAGTCCTGTCCTTTGGAAGTGCTGAGCAGAATTTACAGCAAAGCTATCAATTCATATGAAAATGAGTTCATCCACACTATCTATCAGGCAAAAGACCTTTCCTTTTTTTTTTTATGCAACAGTAACACAAATACATTTGTTGCTTGCCTGCTATGTGGAACATTGGAATCAAAGCTTCTGGTTATCTCATTGCAGATATCCAAGACAGTAAAGCTGATTGTAATTGAAAGCATATTTATATTAAGCAGCAAATATGCTCATTTTTAATATCCAGAAAAACATTAATTAGAAAAAAAAGTAGCTCATTTCTTTTGAATGGAATGAAATGTAAATTTAATTTTCAGAACATTGCTTGGGGCAATGGTTTGACATTTTCTTGAAAACAATCTGACTAATTCTTAGAATTATGCTGAGAAATGTCACTTACTGTGGAAAATACCTTTCTAAGCAGCAAACCTCAGAAAAGAAAAATTATTTTTTCTTTACAAATTTGTGCCTTTAGTTGCAAGGGCAACAGTTAGTTCTACTTGTGTATTGAGCTTGTGTTTATACGATTATGGAATCAATTCAGAATCTTAATGGGAAAATTATATGGATTGAATCAAGCCCGTTGTGCTATTTTTGTGAAGGTGACCTTAAAGAGAAGGTGTAAAGGCTTTCCAGTTTAAAATTTCAATACTCTTCTGCTGTAATTTTTACAACATGAAGAATTGCTTATACAAAATTTGCCTTAAATGAAACAGACTCCTTCATCCAAATTAGTGGCAAAGATATATTGCATTGCTCAGACATGGCTTTTGAATGAGTAAGTAAGTATAACAAAGTTGCACACTGTCACTTACAGGACATGCTGATAAGAAGTATTTAGCTTATATAGACATGCAGGACTATGAAGATTTCAGTAGACTTACTAGATCCTACTGGACAGTGAAATGATATTTTAAATTGGATATTAAAACTATTGTGGTTAAACAGCTGGTAGAATTTCCAGAGCCAAAAGCCTGACTTTGATCAGATTTCATCTAGTGTAAGGTTTAAGGTTTCTGCCAAAGGTACCATTTTCACATCTGAATCAAGATTTGTGGTTGTTGTTAGGCCAGAATCCATTGTCTGGGGGAAAGATATTTTTCAGCACTGTAGTGAGTTTTAATAACTAGGTTTCTTGATTAAGAATATATATATATAAAAGACTGCACATATTTTAAAAACTTATTGTTTATGATACTTACTATTTAAATTCTACCCTGTATATTTTTTAAAATTAAAAAATAGTGGGGATTTGGACCTCCTCACAAGTTGACTCAGTACTATAGTTTACTGTCTATTTTAATACAACTTGGTTTTTAATTACAGAACTTTTTACAATGATAGTGAAGTTGATCTATCTATTTTTGTGCAGTGTTTAATGTCATTGTAAACAAATGTTATTTTCAAGGCACTACATTCATCCATTAGGAAGAGAATGGAAAGTCAGTTGTTTTTACTCACACAAGTTCTGGAAAATGTAAATTTTACCTCCAATTAAAATAAGTAATTAATATTGAAGACAGAGAAAAGAAGATGGATTTGTGTGGTATGCAACATGCAGTTTACAGCATAGAACATGAAAGTGAAGGGAGTGCTTCCAAAATTGTTAGAGCGGCTTTAAGCTTACATTGAAGGGAACTCAACTTTGCACTATGCTTGTTGATAACATTGATTTAAATGTTCATATGTTAATGCATATGTAACTAGTTGGATATACAAGTTGATGTATCTAAAATCCATTCTGGCCCTGTCATCTGAAATTTCCATGTCTTTACTATTTAAAAGAAAGAAACTATTTTTATTATTTGGACACTTTGTGAAAGAGGTCGGTATCTTTTTTTTTTCTTTAATTCCCAGGTTTATAGGTAGGGAAATGGGTAAGGGAAAAGAAAATATTATTCACTCAAGGTGAATTAAGAAGGTCAGTGACAGGACCCAGGTGTATTTAGTCCCAGGCATATGACCTTCCTTATTCTTAATCAAATTCTCTTTCAAGCAATGTTAGTTTTAATTAAATAGAACTAGTCCTATCTCTAAGCTTCATTAAGGTGTCATTAAGAAACCAGGGACATGAGAAAAGGATGCCAGCATTCCTTCAACAGGACCCTAAATTCTGTTTCTAAACCATAATGCAATTTCATATTCCAGTTTATTTAATCATTAAGGACTGGTTTCTATTGAACCCTTCCAAAATACAAGAATGCTAGTGATATTCTAAAGGAGCCTTCCAAATGATAAAAAAACCTTTCCATACATTCATCTCACCTTAAACATTTTTGGGGTCTGGAGACAACAAAACAGCCTTAACTGGGGTGGGGGGATGGGGGGGGAAGCTTACATTTTATACTCAATACCTGGGATAACCCACACAAGTTGTGACTGAAGTGTCTCTAGTTGGAAGCTGGCATCATGGGACTATTAGAAGGTTCAACAAGACCAAGTGCAAGGTGCTGCACCTGTGTCAGGGCAACCCCTGTTATCAGCACCGGCTGGGGGATGAACAGATCCAGGGCAGCCCTGCCCAGAAGGACTCGGGGGTGCTGGGGGATGAGAGGCTGGACATGACCCAGCCATGTGCACTCACAGCCCAGAAAGCCAAACGTGTCCTGAGCTGCATCCAAAGCAGTGTGGGCAGCAGGTGAGGAAGGGGATTCTGCCCCTCTGCTCTGCTCTGCGAGACCCCACCTGCAGGGCTGCATCCAGCTATGGGGTACCAGCACAGGAAGGATGTGACCTATTGGAGCGTCCTGTTGGCCTCCAGAGAAGACCACTGAGATGGTCAGACAGATAGAGCAGATCTCCTGTGAGGAAAGGCTGAGAATTAGGGTTGTTTATTCTGGAGGAGAAGGCTCTGGGGAAACTTTGTAGAAGACTTCCAGTAGCTAAAGGAGGGTTACAAGAAAGCCAAAGAAGGACTTTTTGCAAGGACATGTAGGGATGGGACAAGGGATTGGGATGGCATGAAGATGTAGGAGGGTAGGTTTAGATTAGATACTAGGAGGAGTGAGTTTGTAAGAAGGGTGGTGAAACACTGGAATGTTAAGAGAAGCTTTGAATTTCCCATCCCTCACAGTGTTCAAGGCCAAATTAGATGAGACTTTGGGCAAACTGATCTAATAGCAGATGTCCCAGCCCACTGCAGAAGGGTTGGAGTTAAATGGTTTTTAACATCTCTTCCAAATGAAACCATTCTATGATTCAGTGATTTGGGGCAACTAGAAAATAGTAGTTTTTCAGATGCTTTCTTTTGATGCTAAAACATCATTAGTGTCATCTTGAAATCAGGTTTGTCTTTATGTGGTATTCTATTGTATATGTTTTTTTTTTTTTTGTTTAAGCATAATAAAGCTCAGAGTTTCAGGCTTTCATCCACAATTAAGGATTTGTAGACAGGTCAGAGAGTTACATGACTGGAAACATGTCTCTTCAAGGAGGAAGAGAAGAAAACATAATGTTGTAATAATGTTTAAAACCAAGAGGCTGAAAACTGTTGACTTTTCCTTAGAGGTGAACTGCAGCACCATATGTGAGCAATTTAAAGTAGTCTCTTTAATTACACAGTGTTTTGAAATTTGCAGCATATGCTTGTGTGTTGGGATGACTAATTGATGTCCACTCAGTTTTCACAACACTCTCAAGAGCAGAAACTGCGTTGCAACATGGTGACTTCTTTTTTTTTAATTAATGGTAACAGAAGGCTACAGGTGCTGGGAGGAAATGGCAAGGTGGGCACTGAGCAAGCATTTTGCCCTGAAGTTCATATATTTAAAATTGCTTGGAGTCTCTGTGAAGTCTATAAAGTTAAAGCTATCTCCTTAATTTCTTTTCAATTTATTTTTCCAGCTGACTTTAATCATCTGAGAGGTAGAGGACAGAGGATGTGTCCTGGAAGAACATTGATTTGTTTATTTGGTTTGTATTGTTTTTCTCTGGAGACAGAGCACAGTCAGTGTTATCTTTGTTCAGCAGTCTCACTGAAATGCCTTATTCCTGGCCAGTTCCTTCTCTCTTCCTAGAGGGGATCAAACAGCTTTCATCCTCTTCAGCTCATTGCTTGTGCTATCTGCAGAGCTCTTTTTTTGAGGCATTTCTTTTATGTCTTTGGTAATCTGGGGCCTAAGGAATTGGCCTTGTTGGTTTCCAGGACCAATGAATCAAGCCAGGGACTAAGGAAGGACTTGCAGTTCAAATCCAAGAATGGTTGTGGTAAACTGTACATTGATTAAAAAAAAAAATCAATCTTTTTTAACATTTCCCTCAGCACTATGCTGTAGGAAGAAATTACTCAATGAACTGTATCTTCTTTTCTTCCCCTTTGCTTTTCTTTGATGTCCCAGCATTTTTACTTTCTGAATCTGCAAGTTGGCTGCATTTAAGCAATACTTTCCCCTCTTTGTTTTGTTACTCACTCCAAAGATAGGATATTTGTTACATATACAGGAAAAACCTATTGAAGTGACATGGAATGATTTAACTCTCACCAAGAGTGACACTTGCACACAACATGTGCTCTATTTGCCTTGCAAGCACGAGCTGTGTTTTGAGCAGCCTTCAGCTGTGTTTAAAGTTAAATCACACTGCGCTGTGATTTCTGGGTGCAGCCACACACTCTCTTTTTGTAGTCAGGAAATGTGCAAAAATTAGAAATACTTCAAAAAGTGCAAAAATTGTTTTGGACTCTCTCCATGTGTTTCAGGATTTAGGCTGGTTTGGACTCAGCATTCTAAATTAATCAGATTAACATCCACAGGTTCCCTATAGACTGACTGTAGGGAGCTACCAATACAGGCAAAGGGTGATCTCTTACTTAGGCTTTCATTTAGTTTCACTTGATCTGATCCCTTTAGGAAGAGATTTCATCAGCTTCATTGCTCTCTAGGTAGAAACATGAAGTCCTTAGTGGTAGGCTGAAAACTGGGCTACAGTATGATTAGAAAATGAGGTGTAAACATAGTGACCCAGTCTACAATAGGATATTCATCATATGAAAGCCTGGGATGTCAGCTCTTTTTTTTCTGGGGAATTTCTTCCAAAGAACGTGTCATTCATTCATTCAGGTGAATGTAGCACCTGGCATGACCTAGGAGAAAGACCTAATAGACATGGGTCTTACCTCTTAAATTCACTGATATTTTACTACTGAAAATAATTTGTTTTCCATTGTTGTACTGAGAAAAACACACTTGCAGTGTTCTCCCCATTTTTCTGGTTCTAGCGAAGAACATGTTCCCCAATGCCTTTTGAAAACTTGTACAGCTATTATTTTAAGACCAGTTTTCATAGTGCTTTGATCCTGAAAGCAGATGGAGGAGGAAAATAAATCTGCCAGCATGTTGTTTAAAGAAGCAATGTACCCTTCAATAACCATTCCTTCACAGTTGTTTTCCCAGTGACCTGCTTTTCTTAGTGAAGAATTCAAGTGTAGTCCTACAGCTTCTGAAGAGCAAAGTGCTGCCTGTCAGCATGTCTGTGAGATTTGGGACACCAGCACTGCCGCTTTCCAAACCACTATGTTCCTAACCTGTAGTTGCCCAGATGAGATGTCCCACTGATTTGTGAGGGAGACTCTCTCTTACTGTGTCCTTCTTTCTGTGGACCTGTGAAATGCAAGGTCTTTGTACATGCTAATATATACACATTTGAGTTTGTCCATGGCACAGGAAGAAGCAGCCTGCAATAAGGGGCTCCTATGAATTAATGTCACATAAGGATCACAGGGTATGGATTACTATGTAATGAGTGCTTTAAAGTAAATACGTATATACATAAAATAAACATGGCTGTAATATGTAGGGTGTATTTTCAGATATATATTTGCAGGGGTTTTTTTAACTTAAAAACCTCTTGCCTGATGAATACGCAATCTTCCCCTTCCTTAGACGTGTTTTTTGTCTCTTTAGTTACTGTATTTTTGCACTTGCTAGTAGTTCCAGAAACAAGCTATATATCTGCTCAGCACCCACACCTGCATAATGTGTTTAGTTTTGATTTTTGCTATCCAAGACAACCTTGTGACACGCTGGAGAGGATCCACAGAAGGGCCACAAATATGATCAAAGAACTGGGAAGTGTGCCATGTGGGCCGAGAGAACTGGGTTTGTTCAGCCTGGAGAAAAGGAGGCTTATCACAATGTTCCAGTATTTAAAGGCTGGCTAAAGAGAACATGGAGACTCCATTTTTAAAGGAATCACATGGAAAAGATGAGGGGTAATAGGCCCAATTACTTCTGGGGAGATTCCGGTTGAACATAAGAGGGAACTTTTTCACAGTGGAAACAATTACCCATTGGAATAATCTCCCTAGGGAAGCGGTGGATTCCCCAATATCAAACATTTACAAGAGCCAGCTGGACAGGGTGCTGGGCCATCTTGACAGACTATGCTTCTGCCAGAAAAGGTTGGGCCAGATTATGCTTGAGGTCTCCTCCAAACTGGTATTTTAGTATTCTAACTACAAAGCTGAAGCAATGAAAAAAGAATATTTCTCCTTATGTTTTTCCATCTTCTAACAGATAAAAATGATGTTTTCATAGTTTTCTTCTAAAGCATTAGCTGTACATTTCCCTTAAGATTTTCTACCATCAGAAATTCAAAGATAACACTGACAGCTGTGACAGCAAGACTGAGGTGTTGATCTGCAGATGTACGGTATCTTAGTTATTTTCAGTCTAACTCTTTAAAAAAAGTTAGACAAAATAGTATTGGACATATACATTTATGTAATAATTATGAAAATTATTCTTCATCTCCAGTTAAGGTTTTGCCTTCTGTCTTGAAGTATTTCCATTTCTGATGGGAAACTTTGTAAAAGATAAGCAACTTAGTGGAAATTTTAAGATTTTTTAATACTTCAGAAGTGAACAGACTTGTTATCACATCTTCCACTGCTGCAATAGCTTTGAAAAAAAAATCAGTATTTAATGTATTTCTTAAAATATTAAATATTTGTAGTTAGTGTTTGACCTTATGCAAAAGTATAAAAAAATTATAATAAAGGATCTACTTTAGCAAACTGATTATGCTACTCTCATTCATGCATGGAGTTTGATTGACTTCCCCAGTGCTTCTCATAGAAATCTTCTTCAACTTTAGCTGAACAGTACCAAACGGATGGTATTAATTTTAAATCATTTCCCTACATGTGTAATTAAAAAAAGACAACCAAACAACCCAAATTCCACTTATTTTTCCTTTACCTTTCTTTAAGGCTTCCATATTTTCACTGAAATAATCATAGTTCTTGACAAGCATAAACAGAAAAAGAAAGTAATATAGAAGCATTTCATCAGTGTAGTGTTAGCTGTTCAAGATGGATTTGAAAACTTCTCTTTTAGGATCTATGCTAGAAACCACTGCTGTGTTATGTATACCATATCTTTAGTGTGTATTTCTATATAACTAAATTTTAAAAAGGGAAACTAATTTTGTTTCAGGTCTAATTTTACATAATAAATTGATCAAAACTACTTGGCTAGTGAGTATAAGTATTCCATCCTATTTAATCATCTAAATGTGTGTATTTATTGTAGGTGAAGTACTGCTACTGTAATTTATATGCATATACTTAAAATAAAAAGCCATGTGTTACAATTTGCAGGTGGTATGAACTGGAAAAAAAGAGATGTCCTTAGATTTCCTGAGTGTAGTGATCGTCTCAAGGAGTTCTATATAAAATTTCTTGGTCTTTTTGTCATGCATTTACCGTTTAAGTCAGGGGAAGTTGTATAGCTAAAATCACACTGAATTCATTGCAAATCTAGGGCATGCTTAAAGGGCACTTCATCTGAGCAAAGAAATCATTGCTTTGACTGTGGCTATGTTAAGTGAGAGATGGAAGTGAATAGCTTTTAGTTTATTGCTCATTTGAAAGCTAGAGGCAAAAATGGCCTTTGTCTACCTGCCAAACTCTTCCCCTCCCCTGCTCAGACTTCCTAAAAATGCTTATTTGAAATCTGGCAGTTACCCTTGATTTCTTTCAGGAGCTTTTTCTATTTTTTTTTTAACAGCATTTTTGTTTCTTCTTGTAATAAATTTTATCTATTTTTAAAATGTACTAAGTAAAAAGCTTATGTGGCTTGAAAACAGGCCCCAAAGAAAGAGTTCCTTATTGATAATTTGATACTTAATTCAAAGTTTAATCACTAATATGTATTCTTCAGTTGCTCAGTTTTTCTCTGTACAGAGATAAAAGAATCTGTTATGTTTCTTTAGGTAAATTTTTAAAGTCTACTTCAATGTATATACTATAATGACATCTTATTGCAGATGCAATAAGATTGTGTCATAATGTTGAAATCCAGTAATTGCAGCTTGTAGTAAATTTCTCATCTGCATATATGTGGATATGACAGCTTACTGTTAAGTAATTTCAAAAGGAAAATGAAATTATGAAGGCTTTTGTTACCTTAAACTATATTAAGGTTTAATATAGTTAAACGCATTTAATGCATTAATTAGGCTGTGTTTGCTCTGAAATCAGCAAAAGAACAGAAAATATCTGTTTTCATGGCAGATGATTAAATAACACAGGCATTTCTTAAGAGAAGGAATCATGGACTTACTGTGATTTTGCATTTATTCTACTTTATCTTCTCATTTATTTGGGAATTTTTCAGCTCCTGGCAACACCACGGATGTCAAGTAGACAATTCTTGGAGACTTTCTTGAGAGATTTCTTTTTTTATGGAAGAGGAAAAAAAAAAGTTTTTTTCCTTAAAAACTGTGTTATGATAAAGCACTTTCCATATTTGGGGGTTCCAACTAAGGGTATAGCTAACTAAATCTGAAATCTTGCAAAGTCCTGCAGTTCATTGCAAGAACAAATGAAAGCACTTCCAGTGTGTCTTTCTAGGTGATGTTGTGAACATGTCCGTTTATACTTTGCCCTTGTAAGACAGTGTTATTTCCTTAGAGTATAAAATAGCTTTTATATTTGCTCTAGAGTGACAGCTGATACCAGGAACAAAGTCAAGAAACAGTTTCCCAAGAAGAGAAAAAAAGTCAGTTTAGAAAAATTTAATCTCTGCTCAAACTGGATTCAGATTTTATTAGTTGGGTGTGAAACTTAAAAAGAGGTACTCATGATGATATTAATTAACACAAGCCTAAGGGAACAGAGTCTGCAGAAGCTAAACTCTGGAGTGGGTTTAGTAATAAGTTCCCAAACTCTGCTTGCTCTTTGCTACCTTGCTTTTGCTGGATTGTGAGAAAATCAAGTAATTAAGTATTCCTGATACTTAACTTTCCAAAGTTAAATATGTCCTTATTATTTAAGTGGTCTTATAAAAAGAGAAGTCTGAGTTTGGCTAACATAACACCTCTTCTCTCAATATTTTTACTTTGATGGTCCTCTTACCTAGGCTCTGATGTCATTTTTTCTATTGTGGTCTTTTATCCTTCTCCATCCAAATTTAAACAACTCCTTAATAAACATTTAAATTCCAAGGATATGAAATGAACTAGATGTACTATTTGTGATGAGCATCACAAAAAATGCTGACCAGCAAAAAAGAATGTTGTAGCAGCATAATGATTCCTGCTTGATAAAGATGCTACTATAGATAATGATGTTGCCAGATAAATGTCATTAGAGTATGAGACATTTATCAAAAACAAATATCAGGCCTCAGGTGATGTGCATATAGATCCAAAAATTTATTTCATTAGGAGTGTGGAAGGTGCTTATTTTTGCATCTAGGTTAAGCATGTTAGGCTGATGATTCCTTAAGCACATTAAGAGGTATTAGGGAGATGCACTTTCTCTTTTTGACTTTATGATTAAAGAGGCTAAAATTCTTAACTAAAGTTGTGTGGTTGCCAGACCCAGGAGAGACCATTGGCTTCTTATGCAGCCTGGTGTTGCCAATACAGACACGATGGCAGAATTTTGATACGTGCGTGGACTCTGAATCCTGCTTGAACTGCAGTGTACATATAGCAAAAGACTTGCCTAGGTTTAAAAGTATGGGCTTTCCATAAGAAATTGCATCCTCTGCTGGCAGCCAGACTGGGAAGAAAATGAGGTGGTGGTGCAGGATTGGTAGTTTTCATCAAAGTCAAAGGTCTGATTAAAAGCTGGAAGCTTGTGGCTTATAAACCACTGTGGCAGTATTTCATCATTAATAGGCATTATAGAGCACCGTTTTAAGTAATAGTGATATTTTTGGTTGAAAATAAATTACTGGATTATTTCTGGTAATTTCATAACCTGATCAATTTGATTTAAGGGGGAAAGAGCTTTCTTCATAACGTAACTTAAATACCTTTAACAACATGTCTATGTTATAGAAAAGACAATTTTAGAGAAGGACTCTCTTAGCAAAACAGTTTTGTTTCCTATTAATTAACTTAAATGTTTCCAGAGATATCCTTCCTGAAGTTCAAGGTAAACTTAAAAAAAATACAATGTTAAGAGTTTTACAGGCCATTATGTTAGAATACTGTCTGTATGAATTACTTCACAGAATCCAGTTTGCAGCATCATTTCTCTCTGTTTCAAAAGAATTGTAATTGACAATTACAGCATATGTTTGATTTCCATGAGATTTTGTTGGACAAGATTGCCATACAAAATTTAGTTTTGAAGTTCATTTTTTGAATCTTTTTATCTCTTGTTAAACAGAAGTTAGAAATAACTACTTTGATTGTCTTGGCTTATACAAAACAGGAAAAAGTAAAAGTTGTTTAGCATGCAGTTTAGCTATTTTTGTCTTTGGTGTGGTTTATAGAGGTGTTTGGGTTTGATTTTTTTGTTTGTGTTTGGTTCAGGAATTTTTTGTGTGTTTTCTTTTTGGTGTTTGGTTTTGTGCTGGTTTTGTTTGTGTTTTTCTTTTCCAAATAGTAGAATTGTAGATTTACAAAGCATTTATGTTTTCCTTGGAGGCAGTATTTAATTAAGACAAAATGCCTTTCTGGAAGTAACCATGCTTCTCCCCTATTTCAATCTGTGATGTAAAATGTAAGTTGATAATTGGATCTTCGGGTGATATTTCATTAGAGTTAATATCTCATAAGGTGATGTGTGTTGGATATGTTTAGAAAATTACAGACACCATACTATTTGTGTAAACCTCAGTGTTACACAAAGTGTTAATACCTCCTATAAAAAGAGAAAAATTAAGATACTGCCCACATTGCCTGCAACTTGAAATTTTGGGACATGAGTAGCATCTGTTCAGTGAACATAGCTCCAGGATGTCATGGCCTGTAGTCAGAAGGGAACCCAGGGAAGAGAAGTCTTGTGATTCACTCTGATTATAGCCAAGTTTGCTCTTGATTTAATTTCTGCCAGTAGCAAACCCCAGAGATAGGTATCATCTGCCAAGAATTCCCTCCTTCTGGGTGCATAAGACAGAAAGCTTGGAACCCGTCAAACTTGGTGTGGGTGGGTTAGAGAAGGGTAGACAGTGAGTCTTCAAAAGGCATTGTATCCAGGGAATTGCCAGTTATACTGACTGCCTAGGACTGGGCATTTCACATAAAATATTGCCAGCTGCCACAGAGCAGCAGCACAGCCTAAAATGTATTGTGCTTTCACCTTCCATGTAATACCGTTTTATGGAAAGCATGATACAGGTTTTTACAGCAAAGTCCTATTCTAGAATGCTGGAACACTTCACTGACTTCTGTGTGTACCAAAAATACAAGCAAACAAAAAAGTCGTCCACACCTTACTGATACTGTGCAGTTTTTTATATTTTGCTATTTAAAAAAAAAAAAAAAATAAATCTAGGCTGGGCAAATTCAGTTTCCTGTCAACATTTTCATACTCCAAACAACAAGCCTCTGTCAGACACTTGTCTCAAATGTATGCTTTGAAATTCCAGGCCCTTGAAGAGTAGTCACCAAGGACAGAGTGATGCTTGATTTTTCATCCAGTGCCTTCCTTCCCAAGGTAGAGGAGACAGATTTGGCTTTAGCGAGCAGAGGAAAAAATAGCAGTTATAATAGCAGCACATGGAAGCTTTCAAGAGCAGTCAACCAATATCCTGATATTTCCAAAGTTTTTATGTTTGGGCAATGATTTTTTTTGTAAATTTGGCTGTATTTTATTAGTATTCAAAGCGCCTTATAAAACATTTCTAAATGTTTAGACATTATTGTAAATTGTAAAACTTTAGACATTATTGTAATATGTGGATAAGAGTTCAGACTACTTGTCCTTCTCTCTGTAGTAACAAAACTGGTGGTCTATTTGGCAATGATAACTGGTTTACTAAGTTGGCTTTAAATAGTATTGTTATTTCTTCATTTGCCATAGAAATGTTATCTTCCCAAGTAGCACCTGAAATATTTCTTAAATGGCAGATACCATTTAGTTTAAAAGCCAAGAGTATCTGATGCTCCTGTAGTTAAGGAGGTTGTGAGTAGTGCATGATAAGCGGAACTTAAATTCCTTGACATTTAAGATTTAAAAAAATGGAAATATCATTATCAGTGTTGTGCCCTTTCAGTAAACAGGACACATTGGAATTTGGTATCTAAACTTTATCCTACGATCAGCTTAGACAGGCTTGTAAATATTTTTGATTGTTGTTACACACTGCCCTACCCTTCTTTTGGGAAAACTTTTAAACTTCTCCCTCTGTTGATGATTAGTGCTTTCTGTGGGAAGCTGGGTAGGTCCTCAGCAGAGTTAGTGCAGTTGAAAGAGGAAAAGCTTTTCCCTCTGCAGAGCCTTAAAAATTTGGTCCCACAAAATATGGCAAGCCTCCTTGCAGCAAGTTGATGAGCTCGTAAGAAGAAACAGGTACAGTGTGAATTTTCTTGCTTTGAGATTTGGCTCAGACAAGTGATACTAAGTTGCTTTCCTTTGTCTTGTCTGCTTGTTTTCTTTTCTTCTCAAGATTGCCTGGCAGAACATCCCTCACCAAGGCACTCCTGGCAACTCCTGGCCTGTTTTCCAAAAGCCCTTGTCTTGCTTTTATTCCTCTTTCTCGTGCCTTCAAAGTCTTCATTTATCATGTTCCCATTCCTCTAAGTCATGGTCTAGTGCATAATCTCAGTGTGTACTTTGGCAGGGCTGCTGCATTATCAACTGCTATTCTCTTGCAGAGGAAGATACTAAAAAATTTAAAGTCATTAAGCTATGCAAGCAAGATTTTAAATAAACGAATGCATGCAAAGTGGATTGAATGACTGTTGATTTAGTGTTACTATGTGGATTTTTTATGGTCAAGGTCTTGACTTTCTTTTATTGATCATTCACTTTTGGGACAAGGGTAGTCACCGAACAAAGAGTATGTTTAAATAACCTTTGCATTGATTAATGTGTGCTTGGAATAATTTGCAATGAAGTGCTTCAATTTGTATCCATACCAAGTATTATTTTTGGAGCCTGTGTTAAAATGGCCTTAAGCTTGCTGATATATCAATTATAAGGAAATAGTGAAAAAGAAGAAAAAAAAAAAGAGAAAATTAGCTGATGTTGAGTAAGTACTATATAATATGCAGTTCACTTGTGCTGAATCTTGTTCTCGTCATGGAGGTCTGAATGATATAGATGTTAGAATTACCATATCCATAACATCATGGTCAGCCCAGGTTCCCCCCATAGTCTTACCTATTGAAAGAATTAGTGTGATATAAATCAACAACCAGTATGGCTTGTGGGTGCTGGACTCGATGATCCCTGTGGGTCCCTTCTAACTCAGCTCATTCTGTGAAAAGTAAAAGACTTCTGAGTATAGGAGTGGCAAACGTAGAAAGGTATCTGGAATAGTAAATATTTGCAGTATGCCTCAAACCTAGGGGAAGGCTTTGATGGAGCCAAAAGTTTGAGCTTTAGACAGAAATAGAAGTGAGACTTGTCGTTCTGTTTTTGGAGTTAGGTTCAAATTTCTGTAATTCTTGTATTGCAACAACATTTGTTTACATAATTTTCATCGGAAAAATGTGTTTTTAGAGAGATTCCCATCTGCTGTAAGAGTTTTTTACAAATGTTACCTTTACATGGAAGTGATTAATAACTTTATTACTGAGTTTACTTTTAAGAGCACCACTGATAAGACTATTTGTAACAACTTTCTTCCTCATAAGATATTAAAATATTATTGAGCATGATCAACTGGCATCTTATATTTTAGCAGTTCTTTTAATGTTTATATGCAAGAATATATTTAATGTGCATCTAAAGCACTCAGCAGTCTCATTTATTGAGAGCATTTGTTTCCAGACAGGAAAAAGAATTATGCTTTTCCTAAGAGGGAAAAATCCTTCTCTCTTACCTGATTATCTTGAAAAGCTCTGGCAAAATTTTGTGGTGTTCTGCATGTATTTCAGCTCTGAGTATCTTCCCTTTCCTCCCTTATAAGCTGAACAGATATACTACAGTACATTTTAAAGCATAATTCTGTTGTGATTTGCTAGCTGGTGAACTACTGCTAGCACTCCCTCCTGTTTCTCTTCTGTGTCTGCATTTTTTCTTCACCCTCATATAAAGTAACTCAGAAGGAAAACCATTCTTGCTGCTAGATATTTCTTGTGGGTGATACTGCATACTCCTCTTTGTGTTCTTATTCTCTACAATTTTTCTGACTGTCCAGAGAGTTCTTTGAAGCAACTTACTTAACATATGTCTTGCTGTTAAGGATTGATTACTTTTTTTAAAATTTTGTTTGCTTATCTTTTTCATCAGCAGTGTCTCCAAAATTCTCGTGCTGAAATTGGTACTGTTCTACTTGTGGCAGAATGTGAAGTGTTGTGCTGGGCTTGTGAAGAGTATTTCTTCAGTCCTTTGTCAATTTTTTTTCGTCTCCCACCCTTTAGTAGTAGTCTCATACTTGAGAGTTGCTTGGGCGTTGCCACTGCCTTCCCTGTGACGAAGGGAGAATGAGGTTTGGAGTGCTGCTGTTGCTGCCACATGTTTCATGGGGTGTGGCAAGGTGGGCTGTCCTGGAGAATCCCATGTTACTGGGCTGGCTGTGTTTTTTACTATCTGTGGGAGAAACACTTGACTGGTGAGGAATCTGCTTCCTGAAAAAAACACTAAATAAAACTCATAAATCCATCATCTGAAGTATTTGAAGCAGGCTTCCCTTACATGCCCCTAGGCTTAAGAAAGAGCATTATAAGAAATCCTCAGATCCTAAGCAGTCCCTCTAGATATACCGCCTCCTTTTTTTTCCTCCTTCTGTCTTTTGGAGAGCAATACATTTTCATCTTCTGTTTCCTTTTCTTTTGGTACCTTTTTTTTTTTCTTTTCTTTTTCCTTGGTAATTCAAGAGCTTGGATGTGCATCAAATTAGACAACTCTGGTTTTCTGTTGTGGCTTTCTTAGTACTGCTCTGTGACCATGAGGCTTAGTTTGACATTAGTTTTGTATTTGGTTTAAGGTGTAGGTAGTCCTAGAAGACTGCATTCTAGATTCAGCTTATTTGGCACATAAAGTACTTCCATTCAATATTGGAATGACCAGATAATCAAAGGTGGCAGAGAGCCATCAGTGGCACTCATTAGCTTTGTATGATGATGAAATTCTTATAAGCCAAGACGAGTGGAAACAGCTGCCTTGTTTCCATACCTTGTCTCAACTAAAACACAGGAGCTGGAATGAGAGAGCTAGTTCCTGAAACTAAAGCATGGGCTGTTCAATTTTGAATTTTAAGAAAAAAATTACTAGAGAGGGCAAAGGTTGGAGTGCTTGTCTGCTACCTGAAGGCATGAATATAATTCAAAAATTGTTGTGTGCTGAGAGGGTTTCTTTTCCTAGTATGTTCAGGATAAATACTAGGAAAAATACTTGCCCTTGTGGAAAACTGCAAGTCCATAATTTGGGTTTCTTTTACAGCAGAGGTTATAGCTCAGAGAAGGAACAGGGCCATGTTGTCATAGAATTACAGGATGGTTTGGGTTGAAAGGGACCTTAAAGATCATCCAGCTCCAATCCCTTGCCAGGGGGATTGGACAGAAAAAAATTCTTTTTCCTGTCTGGAAACACCTTGCTCAGAGCTTCATCTAACTTGGCCTTGAACACTTAGAGAGAAGCGGTATCCACAGCTTCTCTGACAACCTGTTCCAGTGCCTCACCACCCTCACAGTAGAGTTTCTTCCTAATATCTATCTAAACCTGCCCTCTTTCCTTTTAAAACTGTTGCCTATTTTCAGTCACAACAGACTTTACTAAAAGGCCTACCTCCCTCTTTATTATAAGCCTCCTTTCATTAACGGATGGCTGCAGTAAGGTTTTCCTTGAGCCTTCTCTCTGGGCTGAACCACACGAATTTTCTCAGCACTTCTTCATAGGGAAGTTGTTCATTATCACAGTATTTGACAAATTTTGGATGCTGATGATCTTGGAAAATGCTTTCTTTCCTCAAATAGTGAATGAAATAAGCTGATCAACTGTACTAAGTTTAATTTCCTTTTTACAATTATTATAGCAACAAAATCTATAATCACACACAATTTAAATATACATTTATTTAAATTAAAGTATTTTAGATCTACTTTAAAAATAAAAATACATTTGCCAAGCAATAAATTCAAGTAATATCAGTGGAAGATCTTATTTTAGAAAACTAATTATCTAGAGTACATATTTGTAAAGAACTGCAGAGCTAATTTTACTTTTTAATTTATATTGTTAAATAAAAACCTGGAAGGAGAAAACATAGGCTTAATAATATACTGTAAATGTATATATTTTTTTAAAGTGCATAGGCCTGTGACTTTTATTCATGATATTAAGCATAGTAGCTATGGCCATGATCAAAATGAAATCTGATTATGTGGAAAGAGGGTCTAAACATTCTGCTCTAAGTCATGCTAAAATCTCTTCCACTTACCATCCTTGTAGTATTGCTGAATGTTGCCATGGAGGTTGATAGTTGAAGAAGCAGACAAAGTAATGTAAGAAAAGAACAGACAGCTAAATGAAGCCCGAACATTAAGTGAAACCTGTTGCATGCTGTGGATGGTGGCCATGCTGGGCTTCCCAATAGAGTCCTGCTGTACCAGCATTTATATGGCTGAGAAATTCTCCCTCTGGTCAAAACAGGAGAAAAAAGCTGTGGTTGAGTTTTTCTTTTTCTCCCTGAGCAGTATTTTACTGTAAGTACCTCGACTTTCAAAATATTTTTTTCTCAAAGTTACTCAAACTTTGTGGAAGTAATTGAAAAAGGGGCATCTGTTTCTTGACAGACTGACATGATTGGTTGAAATACTGCAAATTGACTGCATAACTGAAGTAGAACTGGGGAGGGAATCCCTGCCAAATTGTAATCAGCCTGGGACCATAAACTGCTTTGAAACAATTTCCCTCCTTTTTCCACTTCTTTTTTTTCAGTGATGCTTTTCTGAATTAATGGTGCATGTGTGATTCTTTTATCCTATTAGTACTGCGTATGCATACTGCAAATGTCAGCTAGGTGGCAAGGCCAGAGGAACAGTATGCTTTACTATGTGCTTTTTACCACAATATCCTGTCTAAAGGGGGGCAAAATAATCTGCATCTGCCTAATTTGTTTCTGTTTTATATTCTGTAAATATATGCCAGATGAAAAGCTGAAACTGTGGTTCTTCTTCAAAATAATTGCCTTAGAGAGGCAGATTTATTTTGTGCTAAAATGTGCATTCTACATCCTATTTTTGTGGAAGCTTCAAAATAACATGATGACATTTAAACCAATAGAATATATGAAATTGAAAGAATGCTACTTTTAATATTCCTTTTTCTTCCCCCCTCCTCCACCTTTGAAATGAATGAATGTGACTGTGCCCTTTCTGTACACACATCTGGTTCAGGATTAAGTTTGTGAATTCAAAATTTGGATTTTAAATGTTATTCTTCTTCCTTCAGCAGTGCTGTTGTAAATCTGCAGCTTCTTCATTAGGATTGGCAATATTAAATCAGCATCATCTGTCAGAGTACTGCTTTTTGTATTATCAGTCAGAAATTGACTCAAAGTAACCATATCACTTAGGGTCCTTACTGAGTCACCTACACAGAGTTTAAAATCTTCCATTTATCGTTTTATTTAGATAATAGTGGTAGATAATAGATAATAACCCTTTTCCATTCTCCTAGAACATCCTACATCACTCTTCTTTATGTCATCATAGATGTTAGTTTCTTCATCTGTTTTGAGCCTCTCAACTGAAAGAATATTCAAAACTCATTCAAAATTCATTCAGAAAGGAACTGGAGGTAAACTTCCAGTATAAGCACTGGCATTTTAATGTTATGGAAATGAGATGCCTTAGTTACACTGTCCTTCTAGTCCAGTTACCATCTTGCAAAGTGGTACAGAGCCTAAAAATTGCTTTTGTATTAAAGGAAACCTGATTGCTGGGGAATTTTTCATTTTGCTTTTGAAATTTCCTTTGATTGTTTCTGTTCTTGCAAAATTTCCTGGGAGAGAATTTGGCTGTCTTGCATGTTTGTGTAGTATCCAAGTGAGTGCCAGTTAAGCAAATTATTCTTAAGATACGCTAAAAATCTGATGATACTTGATACTTTTTGTTTGTTAGAATTCTGTGCCAGACTTTAAGGTGTATTTTTGATTTGCAGAAAAGAGACTTGTGCTAATTCATGAATAATTGTGGGTTCATCATTTACCTCAGTGGATGCAATATGACATATGACCAATCTTTTGAAGTTCTAGTATTTTTTTTGCTTTGTCTGTGGCCTGTCCTTGTGTGTCCATGTATCATGTCAGTCCCCCACCAGTTTTCACTTGAGATGTATTCTTTTTGGGCACTGGCTTTTCACTTTTTTTCCACTGTCTTATTTTGAACTTAGGGCAGGAGTACACAAGAATATTTTTCATCACTTGAGTCTCAAAGTGTAGATTGAGGCATTCTTCTTTTTATATTATCTTTTACATCTACCTGATGCTGTTGCAGAAAAGCTGTGGTAAAGTTTATTCTGCATGTGAACGGTAAGAATCGGTACCTCGTGTAAGTGCTGTTTTCACTGCAGCTAAAGAAAATTATTACTTTATCTGCCTGAAGTGTCATAACCTCCTGTTGTTTAGAGGTGATTCTCACCATGGCCTTGTAGACGTAAAAGCTTAACCAGCGCTCAGGTAATTCTCTCTATGTCAACATCCTTCAGCTTGTCAGCTGCCTGCCTCCCTGTGCTTTGAGTTACAGCGTTGTAATCATTACTGCCTTAAATCAGCGCTCCAAGCCACCCTTGCAAATGGGGGTTGATGGGTACCCGCTCTGCTGTGAGTGCGAGCGTGTGCCTTCAGCATCAGGCACCGAGAAAGCAGGGAAATTAAAACTGGGGGAAGGAAAGATGGAAATGCAAAAGGAAAACAGAAGAGAATGTTGTTTAGCCTTCAGCAGTGATTAGTGATTTATTATTTTAATTTGTAAAGAAATTAAATCGCAAGGGCGTGTGTGTACTGTGGTCCTGCAGTTCAAATTGCCTTGTCAGAGTCTTAAATTCAGCATTATTAAGAAAACAGCTTTGTGTGTAACATTATCATGTGCTCACATTTTTATTTTTACCTGTAACTTCTTAAGATTTTTACTCCCTAGTAGAACCAGTGGAAGATGTTATGCACTGAGCAGAGGATTTCTAATCTCATGGAATAAATTCATAGACAGTTTTGAAAAAAGCTGAAATACAAATTTATTCAAATTAGCTTAGTGAAGCAAATTTTAGGGGTTTGCTGGAAAGAGAACATCATGTACATCAGAGAAGCAAATTATGTATCTGATTATTTGAGAATTTGCATAGAAATAAGAAATTATGCAGAAATCAAAACTTAATGTTCATTGGAGTTTAGACAAGGGCAGTCAAGAGACTTGGAGTTACACAAAGTAGAAAATTAAGGCAAAATCTCTGACATACTCTATTTCAATTGAGATTATGTCCAAAAAAAGATTTTTTTTTTCTTGCCTCTCTCCTTTTGCATATGTCCCTGAAAGGGATCATTGCTATCCATTGTATGTGAGACACTGCCCTTTAAATATGTTTGATAATACTGTGTATATTGAGATCCATAACACTGATTGATTTTGAAGTTAGTTTTTTATTGCAGTTTTACCTTCCTGAAATGTTTGTTTATGCTTGCACCAATAAGCAATGCTCAAGTGGATTTTAACATAAGTAGGACATCATGTCTATTTTTCTTGAACCACAGCTCATGGATAAAATTTATGCTAACGATAATAAAGTTGTTAGCCTATAAAAAGTGTCTATAGTTATATAAGACACAGATATCATGTATTCTCTTGTACCCACTTGTAGTCAGAAAATAAGAGAGTAGTGCCAAAGTAATTTTAAAGCCACCCACCGGCGAAGAACCATCATACTACTGCATATAATACCAATGAAATATTTTGGAAAAAGAATACTAAACTCAAACCAGAAATTATTTTGCTTATTATGTTGCTTATGCCATTCTGAATGAAATTAATGGCATGGTTCTTGCCTTTGAGTTTCACGGAAGGAAAATAAAATTCATTCAGAGCTTGTTTAAATCAGGCTGAAATTTATTTCTTGGGATAAGTACAAGTTTTATTAATACTTCTCTTTTTTTAGAAATTACTTCATGTCTTGTCACTGGATGTGACTTTACCTAAAGATTTAAGATGATATTACAGATGTTAGATGAGCTTATGTATAAAGAGAAGCGATGTAGAAGAGGGTGCAAAAGTGAAGGCAGAGGCATTAATTGCTAAAGTGAATATGTTGAGGAGAATTCTGTGCAGAGGTTTATGGGAAAGGCAAATGCACATGAGCCTTAGAATAAGATAAACAAAAACTTTGAATTAGAGAGAGGCATAACAAAGTAATGAGGCATTTAGAAAAGCAATGCATGTTCTCAATACTTCAGAACTATTCTGTAATAAATGTAGGAGGATTACAAAGGTAAACATCACATCTGAAAAAAAAAACCAAAGAAGATATGATAGGCAGGTCTATGTTTAAGCAATCTTGTTGAAATGAGAAGCAAATGACATTATAGTGCTGCTGTGAAGCAGATAAAGGCAGCCCCGAATCTCCACACTGCAGAGACTTCGAACATTTGAGATCAACTTGTTGTGGTGAAGATATAAATAGGCTTGGTCATCCCCACTGGTGAAAACCTTAAAAGGAAATTTTATCTGAAAGCTTTTGAGGATCTTTCTTGTCTCTGTGAAGCACCTGACAAATGACTAATTAAACCAAATCAAATTAACCCTTTGTGTTAAGGATAACTTTAAAATGTTTGTGTAATCTTAGGAGAGAAGGAATATTTATCAGATTTGAGGGCGAGGCGCCATTCACAAACTGAGAACCAGGGCAAGAGAAACAGTAAAAGGATCATTAGCCTACAAGGTGGTAATGGACTTCTTCATGAAGCAAATTGTTGACATTGATGCAGCTAAATCATGAAAAAGTAAAAATACAGCTGCAGTTCAAAAATACAGGTTTGTAGCAGACAGAACATGGAATTGACATGGAATAAGGACTTGTCAGTTAAAGATCAAAAGCAGAAAGGATTGCATTTATACCCAGACAAGGAGGAAGGGGGAATGAAGAAGCTAACAAACCCAAACAAGCTCTATAAATACAATGACGTAATAATAGAGAAACCTTTCTAAAACCAGGAAATTATTTCTTGTAAAGAGTAAAATAAATAATTAGTGAATTTCATTTCATTCTATCTATAGGGCATAAGTATAATTTTGTGATAATTAAAACCCCAAAAAGCAGAAAATATTTCTTTCCCAGCCACGCTTCTTTCCTTGTAAGGTATGTACTAGGTACCTTGGAAAATGGATTTTTGTACAAATTACATGACTCATCTATATCCCCAGGGAGTGAAAGAAGGTGGAGAAAGAAAATTATTTCTTTTTATCAGTCTTAGTGATAGAGGAAAGGGAAATACTAGGATTGCACTAAGCCAGATAGAAAAGTGATTCCATGTATCCAGCTGAAATAGCGTTACTGTACACTGCGTTTCACCAGATCTGCCTTGTAACTGTGTGCAGTGCTAAATGTCTCAAAAAGGTTAAATCGAAGCACTGGACTTTCCAGTTGTTAATTATTTCCATTGAGAAGATACTTAGAGATTAAATATTCCTTGAAGATGAATACATGAAAACCACTGTGATTTTAGTAAACGTAAATGGGGTTCTCACTGCAGAGTGAATGGAAATGGTGTCTGTCTACCCAACATATCACAGCTCAATATTTCCCTGAAAAAATATTTAGCATATTGAACAGTTTGGAGTCAAAATAGGTCTCAAAGCTTTTGTGAGTGTATCCTATTCACTGTTGCAGGCACGGAGACAAATCCGCATTCTTCAGTGATTTTCTCCAACTTCAGTGTCTGTGGATCCTTTTCAGTGAAAGGATATGAGCCAATGTGACAAGGTCATCTTCTGTGGCTTTATTCCTTCTCTGATTTGTTTTTCAATCTTTGGCTAACAGTCTATGAATTGATTTCAGATGCTGCATTTTTCAACAGCATCCTGCTTCAGCTCTGTCCTCAGTAGGGAGGCACTTTTCTATGCCTCTATGTGTCACTTCTGGTGGAAATCTTGCCTTTATTGACTTAATCAGTCCTGCTCTCTGCCTGGTCTTGTTAGCAATGTTCAAAAAGACTGGCTGCTGTCACTAGTAATTTCATTACTTCTCTCTGTCTTGTGACAATCTGTTGACCACACTAAGCACAAGTCAGGTCAGAGCAGTAATAAGTGCTGCATTACTCCAGCAAATGGTTTATTTGGCATATGGTTTCCAACTGGACATGACAAACTCCCCAGGTGGACTCCTTTACAGTTCTGCAATCTCTGGACTGACTGATTTTGACCAAAAATTTAGTCAATAAGAACTTCCTTTAAATTATTGAAGTACAATTTCAGATACAGAAGGATACGGATTTCTGCCCAGTAATGCTTTTATCTTCTTCTTATATCTTTTGAAGAATTTAAGATTATAAGTGTTGAAATCCTAGACTTCATTAATATTCTCCTGATCTTTGTCAATACACATTAGTTAGTTGTTTTCAAGTGAGCTATGTATTGTTTTTCTTGATCTCTAATAACACTGATTCCATGAGATCCAGTTGCTGTTACTCATGTTGGACGTAAGCTTTACTCTTATGGCCATGTACAACAATGTTTTTGTGATCATTATGTGCTATTAATATAAGGCAGAGTTTAGAATCAGTGTAGAAATATGTGGATGAAGTTCAGATATTTGTACGAATTTTAACTCTCCATGTAACAAAACCTGTCTGTATTGGAGGAAAACTGGAAATGGCCTGGAAAAACTGCTGTTCCTTACATGTGCACATATTCAGACAAAGAGCTTTTAAAAATACACACTTTATATGAAGGATTTCTAAACTTGTGTGGTACTTTGTCAGTTCACAGAGTGACAGAATTCACTATTTAAAATGTAGAAAGTTTTACAGTAAAATCTGGTATCTGGGGAGGAATTTCTTCAGCAGGCTTCTGCACAATTTGTAGTATATTGTGGTATTTATATTTTTTCTAAACTAGCTGCTTTGTGTTGCTTTCAAAGGTCAGTGTTAAAGAAGACATTTAAAAATCACTCGTACTTTTTCCAGTTCCAATTCCAAAAAATTGCAATTTTTGTATGGACTTTACTGAAATGCTCTTTTCTATTCAAGGTAGTCTGCCTATCCAGCTGATCTCAAGGCTTGTGATTGTGAAGGAAAAGGAAGCACTGTTAATGACAATAAGCAAACAATAAGCATGGTAAATTACCTGTGTTTTATCTTTTTCTTAACCAATTCACAATAAAAAAAGAAAGCGTTTTGAAGCAGAATGCTGTGGTGTTGCATTGCAAATTGTGTTTGGTTAAGAAAAATAATAATACTGAAAATCTGTAAATTCTTTGTAAAACATGTTCACAGGCATTTGTAAAGCCTAGATTTATGATAAAACTTCATTGCATCTACTCATCTTTGTTGTACATCATCTTTGGTATGTGTCTTTCGATGTACCTGATTTCATACTTTAAAGTGTTCATAGGGAAAATTTTAGTTCCAGAAGAGATAATTCATACAGTACAAATTCCATAGCTGTGAAAATCATTGTAGCATCACTTTGATAAGTGATTTATTTTTATTTATACTGAGATATCTGCTGTGGGCAAGAGGAGAGTTCCATTGTAAACAGAATAATTCAAAGTGTTGATAATGAAATGGTGTTTTGTTTTCAGTACAGCAGTTTAGGTCTAGCTGACTGTCATTTATCAGTTGGCAGATGTTGATGAATGCATACGTAGGGCAGTACAGAGCAGGAAGAAGATTGTGCACCACTGTTGACCCTGATGCACCTCTCTTACAATCTTGTTCAAGAGGCCAAAGGTTCACTGACACTAGACAGCACAGTTTTCATACCCAGTGAATACTGTGCCTTTCTTATACTGGATGTGGGCTATCTCAGATAGCCAGAAGCTTTGTAATGCAGGTGGAGTTTTAAAGAGAAACGAAGAAGGGTCTGTTTTTCTACAATCTGTTGTGTAATTTATGTGGCCCTGATTGCTTTCATGCTCAGACAATTATTATTTTTAGTAAAAAATTCTTCATGCCAACAGTCAAGCAAAACCTCATTTCTGAGGAAACCTTTGGCATTACAACTACCAATTTAAATCTGTATTCTCAATAACATGGTATAATCAGTTTGTTAGTTGTACTCTCTGTATATATAACTTATTCTAAATGAGCAATGTCAAAGAAAAATTTTGAATATTATGAGTATTACTTACATTTGTTTTCCTGCAGATTTCTTGGTTTAGACCTTAGTCTCCAGATATCCACTCCTTATTTCAAATGCTAGCCTGATTTTGATTTTTTTAAAAATTATATACCTCATCCTGCAATATGTCACTCAAAAGCAGTTATACCTGAACACAAAAATAAAACATTGAACGCAAAGTTGTGTTAAGGATTTTTCATGCAGGAAGAGTTCAGTTCACATCCACCAGCTCAAACAGAGCTTAATATTGTGTGATTGTTGCAGTCAGAGAGCTTGTCTAATGTGACAGACTGATGGCGCTTTGCCTTGTCACTCCTGACCACCAGCCCATCTGAAGGAGGCAACTTCGGTTCACTCAGTGAGTGCTCTGGCCACATTCCACTGCTACCTGCCAGTAATTCCAAATAATTTACTGGCCACTTCTGAGATTCTTGAGTCATGGAGTGTTTGGGAATATTTTTTGCTACCTTTTGGTGTACTTGCAACAACCAGCATTTGTTGGTAGGTCATGGATCTTACATGCTGGCTGTTATTGCACGCCTAAATAGGAAAGAGAAAGATAATCTGTTTTAACAAAATGATAGATCTTTTGATCTTTAAAAGTAGATCTTTTTAAGTTATAGAGGTTTAGTAAAATGACTTAGGAAGGAAAGGAAACAGTATTTTTCTAAGTATTCTTGAATTTACAGAGATGCTTATTCTGTTTAAGCAATATGTTTTCTATAAAAGGTAATTCTAAATAAATAATCTGGCAAATTGTATCACTATGTGGGATCCTTCCAAAATTATATTCAAATTCCCTGTCAGACCCTTTAAAAAAGGAGGAATAGAAGCCTGAATTTTATTTCACAAAAATTGTTTTGTCTCCTTGCTTACAATAGACTAACTTATCACTGGCATAGTCCTGATGTTAAATTAACTCGTTTACCAGTATCAAGGTTACTTTTTTGTTTTACCATATCCATATTGCTCAATTTGACTTCTGCTTCATGAGCTCATGAGCTTTTTTATCACATTTGGTTAATAAGGTTTTATTTTGAGACTTTGCAGCTTTTCATAATTCAGTGCTTAAATTTCATGTAACTTGTAACTGCTGAGAGGTTTCAGTGCTGTTTTGGTTATGCATTAAACTTGTTCCATAGCTCCACAGCATGGAGTAAAAACAAATGTCTTGTTCCTGTAGCAAGCTCTGGTTTCTCTGATTCGTGTGTGCACTGCAAAAACAATGGCTTTCCAAGAAAAAGACATAAATTTTCCCTGCATTAAGCTCTTTATGTGGTGTTTTTCTCTTATTTCACTGTGTTCTAGGAATGGAGGGCTCAATTCAGTTACCTCAACATGGATGCTTAATGCTATTTGAGACAGTCCCAAGTTTTTGCAGTTCCAATATAGCAGATATGCTACAGGACTTGCAAGAGACTCCTCCTGAGTGCCACCTAGACTCCAGGCAGGATTACCCAAAGGCCTCTCAAGCAGCAGTAGACACCTGTTGTTGGTTACCAATAATGCAGTTATTTTTTAATTGAGTATTGTGATGAGAACAGCTCTATTGGATCTGACTGTCATGCCCCAAAAATTGCCTAATATAAATGATTGGAAAAAAAAAAGGCCTGAACATGGCAAGTGTGCATTACCTATCTTTTTAGTGCCAGCCTCAGGCACTTTCCAGAAAAAGTGTGGTTCAGTGGGTTTGTTTAGTAATCTTGGTGCATCTCTCTCACCTGAAACCGTGTATGTGTTTAGCAACTGCAGGAGCATTTCACAAGGACTTCACAGCTCAGCAGTGTACAAAGAGTCTCTTCCATTTGTCTGTGTGGAACTTACCACTCGCTCACCTCATCTGCTGTCCCTGTTTGTTCCTAATCCACCCTCCTGTGCTACCCAGGCTTTCAGAGTTTTCTCATTCACCCTCTCAACTCTGTCTTCAATCAAAGAGTTCTGGTATGCATCCTTATTCTCAATGTGGGGGCCATTCCTTGCCTCTGATTGTCTCTGTTGCCCTTCTCTGGTTTTGCTGTTGTGCTGTGTCCTTTCAACAAAGGGGAGCCAGACCTGCTCACACTATTCAAGATGCAGATTGCTGTTTATTGCCCAGTCATTTAGTCATACAAGTTTTGCCTCTGCTGTTCTCCCTAATTGACCATTTTCTGTAATATTTTAATTTCATATCATTAGAAATTTTCATTACCACCTGTAATCCAAAAGAGGAATAAGCAATATGAATATATTTAACCTATTTTTAACCCTAGCTTGCAACCCCGATATTTCCTGGAATTTGTCTTTGGTGTCTGTTGAAGAGCTTACTCTCTCTGCTTTTGTTTGCCCTCCTCATGTAATGAAGGAACCTTCTCTGTAATATCTCTGCAGTTTGCCCAAAAGCTTCCAGTGAAAGACTTCAGAAAGGCTTTAGCAAAGGCTGACACAGCATTTTTTTATCCAGCTTGGGACATTACATCCCGGATGAGTGATCTTACTAGATGGATGAAGAACTGTGTGGAACGTCAGACCAGAGATGTATCTTGACGTTTTTAGCTCTTCATCTGAGATGTGGATGTGGAGATGCAAGGCATTGTTGACAAGTTTGGTGGATCACAACAAATGGTGAGGTGCACTCAAAGCACTCGGAGGCCTGGCTCCCTTTAGACGAGCCTACACAGGCTTGGTGAGAGAGCTGGCAGAAGCCTTGTGAAATGAGGCAAATAACTTAGTCTTGAACCTTGGATGGACAAACTCCGGCCATCAGTACATCCTGGGCAGTCACTGGCAAGCAGCTCTGCTGGAACAGACCTGTAGGCCATTGTAGCCAGCAGCCTGAGTGTGAGCTGCCAGGATGCCTTGGCAGCCAACTGTGTCCTGGGCTTCTTTAATAGCAGCACAGCCAGGAGACTGAGGAAGAAGTTTTGCTTTCACTCAGCACTCATTAGACTGTGCCTAGACTGCCATACGCAGGTGTGGGGCACAGCCCAGTACAGGAAAAACATTGATAAACTGGGGCAAGGTCAGCAGAGGCCTCCACGATGACCAGTGGCAGGAGTACTTGCTCTGTGAGAAGAGACTCAGAAGTGGGACTTGTTAAGCCTGGATAAGAGATGGCTTAGGGGGAACCTAGCAGCCACCTTCTTGTATCTGTGAGGAAGTTATGGAGAAGACTGAAGCAGGCTCTTTTGCTGAGATGTATGGCTGGAGGTTGACTCATTAATTGAGAGGAGATATTTTGGCTTGACTTTAAGGGAAAAAAAGTTCACTATAAGTGTAATTAGGCAGCTGAAGAGATTGCCTGGAGAAGCTGTAGGATCTTCATTCCTGGATGTTTCAAGAGCCAACTGGACAAAGCCTAAGCAACCCGGTCTTTAATGTTGATCACCTGGCTAAAACAGATTTTCCTGAATCTGAATCAGATCTGCTTGTATCAGGATGTTGAATCAGAAAGCCTGCTAAGGTCCCTTCTGACATGAATAATTAATTTTGTATGATCGTTGCTCATTTTATACTTGCTTCTTTATTAATATTCACCTTTTTACCTGCATGCTTATTAATATCCAGTTTCTTAGCTAAAAGCGAAGTAATGTTTTTTAAAAATACTTATACTATGGAAAACAAATTTGTTCATATTGTCATTCAGCATTCACATGATTGAGTTCTTACATTTCAGTATACAGACATAACTAAAAAATGGTGGGCAAAAGTAATACCATTTTTTTAAGGGATTCTAGTTTGAAATAAATACTCCTCCCCTGCACTGGAGGAGTATTATATCATCTCCTTTTCCAAAGGAAAAAACCCGAACAATTAACTCTATCATAAATGCTGCATACTTAGCATAATTATTTTTGTATTGAAACTGCATGTGCATATATTTCTGCTAAAAATATTGTATAAAAAAAATCTCAGATGGTGCCTAATGCTATGTGTGGAAAAAAAAGAAAGATACAGGCAAGCTTGGGCTTGGATGTTTTCGTGTCAGGGATAATTTCTAAGTCCTGGATAATTATACGCATCTTTCCAGCAGAAGTTTTGAATAACCTTTTGATTATATAGCGTTTCCCTGATGAGCTTGTTTGTTGGTATATTTAATATGCATCTCAGATGCAATTCATCTACCTAATTTTAGCTACCTGAAAAGGTAGTCACTGAGTTTAAAATAGTTGCCTAGGCACCCGCTACAGGTAATAGAGATGATTCTTCCTATCCCCAAACATGAGTCATGCTGTCTGCCTTAGTGTCCTGACTTGTGATAGAATTCATCACTCTGCAAAGCACCTGTTTTATCCTATTAACTAGGAGGGGACTTCAGGCATTCTTCCAGGAGAACTAGTTTAATATGCTTATTTTGTACATCTCTACATTCAGACTCATCCTGTATCACTTTTTTTTTATCTCAAATATCATAGAAGTACCTGGGAGGAATAGAAGTGAGCCCAATAGAAAAAAAAAATTAAATTGCTTTAATTTATCCTTAGTCTTGTTAGCTGATGCAAATATCTATTTTGGCATAGAATTTTGTAATATAACTCAGCTGGAGCCCGTATCTGGAGCAGATACATACCTGGTGTGATGACTCGTTGGAAACATGAAGTCAGCACCATCTTAACCACAGAGTGGGTTGTTTGCAGGGCATGATGGAGTGGTGATTCTTGGTTTGGGGAATATTTTTTGGGCTTTTTGGATTTGGAGTTTTTTGTTGCAGGGTTTTGTGCATATATATGTGTGTGTGCATTTTTTTCATTTTCCCCATCTCTGGGGAATATCTCACAGGAGACATTGGTAACTGGAAAGGTGATGATAACACACCAGAGTTTTGGGTACTGCTGAGCAGCACTGGCACAGCATCAGCGCTGTCTCTCAGTGTTCCCCAAATCAAGGGGCTGGGGGAGAGCAAGATCCTGAGAGGGGACACAACCAGGCCAGCTGACCCAAATTAGCCAAAGGGATATTCCATGCCATATGACATCTGCTCAGATATAAATGCTAAGGAAAGAAGGAGGAAGGTGTGGCATTTATTATTTGTGATATTTGTCTTCTGGAGCAACTACTATGTGCATTGAAGCTCTGCTTCCTGGCAAGTGCCTGAACATTACTTGCTAAAGAGAAGGAAATAATTTTTTTTTTGGTCTTTGCTTGTGCTCATGAAAACTTTTGCTTTAGTAAACTGCCTTATCTAAACCTATGAATTTTTTTCCATCCTATTTTTTCTCTACCCTGTCTATCTTGGAAAGGGAGTATTAGAGCACCTTGGTGGTCACCTGGCATCCAGCCAAGGTTAGCCCACCACAGTATCTTTGGGAGACAGTGGAAACTCTAGAGGTGATGTGTGTGAAATAAGATTCCAAACCTATCCTGGAATTTCCTATTCTTATGCTCCGTTTCCTGATTGCTAGCTAGAGTTAAAAGCAGATTGATGTTGGATGCACACCTCTTCTCCCTTGGCAATATATGAATCCTCTTCAGGACAAGTCAGATATGAGTTTATATCTACTTCAGATTAAACCAGATGAAATCTAAAGTATTACTTCTTTCTTTTCTTTCAGAAAGTAATTGAAAGCAAGTTCATCCTTCTAGCAGCAGAATTGTGTGTACTTCACAGAAAACTCATGTAATTGATAAGCACTTCTAAAAGCCCAACTTGAACTCCTGGGCTAAAGGTGATAGCAATAATGTTTAGCATTCAAAGACTGCCTGCAGCTGAACAATGAAAGCAATACCAAACCAGCTCAAACTATAGAATGTATCTGAGGGTTTAAGGTGTAGGACAGGAAACAAAAGATTTCTCTTTTGTGGGCAAACTGTAATAAATGTTAAGTCTAGTGGATTAATTAGAATGACTGTTCTTTTGGGGTTGCACATTCAAACATCTCTGGCAACTTCTGACACCCCTATTAAAAGAAATGGGTAATCATGAATATAGCCACTGAAGAGCTATTTCTAACCTTGTACTGTCACTATGTTTAGTATTTTCATTCAGTAAATCTTGCGTATGTTTGCTGATAATAAATTAATGATTTTCTACTTACTTAAAATGTTTTAGAATGCTTCTGTAATTTTTTTAGAGAGATCATGAAGTTCTAATTACCTTAGCTTTCAGTCACTTTTAATCTCTTGGTTTCTCATCGCTGGCTTTCCTGCAGACAGGTAAACTTCCAGTGGATTTTTTCCTGTGCATGTCTGGGCTAACAAGCCCCAAGTATCTTATCAAATAACAGTATCAAATAACTTATGAATAATCCTTGTGAATAATTTATTTTTTAGTCAGAAAATATCTGCATATGTTAAATTCTATGCTTGATTGACAATATTGAATTCAGTAGAGATCTGCATATTATGCTTTTATGATATTTTTTCTATTCTTTTTGTAATTTGTACAGTCCTTAGGCCAGTAGATCTTCATTTGCAGTTGAAGGCTCTAGATACTCCTATGATACAAATAATTATTTTGCTGTGGTGCCCTGTAGAACAGAAACACTTCCAGAGATTCCATTTTGTTGAGAGATTTTTTTATAATGCAAACAGAAAAAGATACTTTCCAGAAATACAAGTCTTGGAAATGCCTGAACGGTTCAAGACAGGGGGGAGTATGTTTGTGTGCTTAATTACAAGACAGCTGCTGGGATAGAGTATTTCAGCCCAAACAGTAAGCTTGTGAAAAGTGTAAGTGGCTCAAAATAGGATCTTAAAATGAGAAGTGCTAAACACTGCTAGCTCTGCCTGCAACCAGAAAGAAAATTGTGAAACTTCCTCACCAACTTTCCATCATGGAATTCCACCAGAACTGCTTTTAAAAAATGCTTCCAGCAAGTTTGACTTCCTGCTGTTGCTGACTGCTTTCCAAGAAGCTGTGATATCTCAGGTTTGCATTGCTCACCTTCCCCCTCTTCACCAGCTTCATTTCAGAAAGCATCTTTTCATCTTAGTCAAGGGAGGGGAAAGGAAGATGAGGCACAGGGAGGAGTGGCACCTTCTTTCTTGGCTTCCTGCCCACATCCTTGGCCTCCTCCCCAGTATCGTGGGATGTATCTCTGGCAGTATATTCCTGAACGTGACATTTGTTTAACTTGTGCAAACGTTTTCATGGTAAAAAAATTTCATTTTCTTATGTGTAATTTGACAGGATGAACGTGTAATTAGAATTACAAATACAACTGAGATTCTGTGGATATAAGTAGAATAAAGATTGCTGTATATACATTCAAAGTATGTATGTAGGAAGTTAAAACAAGGTAATATAAACAGGCAAAATCGGCACTGGAAAATGTGTATAACTTAAAACAGTTGTGTGTATATCTTTCCATGTGCTCTGAAGTGTGTCTGCTTTGAGTGGATGTAGCTGCTATTCCAGCGAGGGCAATGGAATTCAGTGCTGTTTTAAATCAACATCACAAGGAAAATGAGACAACAATTATTACACAGCTCCAGTTTAACCCAGCAAGGCAAATTTAAGGACTTACACATTGCAATAATTTGGCTTTAATTCTGTTGAAGACTTGGACAATAGTGTGTGTTTGAAAATAATATTCTGAAAAGAAAGAATGATTAAAAGATGTCGATCTGCATGAAGACTGGGATACACTTTCAATCCAGGAGAGTGTTTAAGGGAAAATAAAAGGAGTAGTGTATCTTTGTAGGGTTACACAAATGGAAGAAGTAGATGCTGGAGGATATGTACTGAATTGAATATATTGATTTCTTTTCTGTTACTGCTAATAACTTTGATTTAAGAAAACAGAATTACACAGTGTATAATAAAATTCAAGTACATGTAAGTCACAGGTGATTTTCAGTTCTGTGCAACCAGCTGGTTTAAACCCAAGTCACTGAGGTGAAAGCTGACTTCCTTCTTATGCTTAATTGCCACTGCAGCTTTATTATTGTTTCTCATATTTTAGCATACCCTTTAAAAATGGGCCCATTATTTAGGAACCAAATTTTGTACTGCTATATGTTCTTGACAAGTCCTGTGAAAGTAAACAGGCCCCTAATAGAAGACAGTGATATGATAATATTGTAAAAGAAGGCCCCAGTTTTAGGCTTTTAAAGAAAATTATTGCTAGTTTACCTGCCCAGAATACTTGTAGATGTGATAAAATGTAATCATAACTAAAGGCAAATTTATGTTGCTATGTTAGCTCAGCTGTTTATCCTCACAGTAAAAGGGTTTGTGGTTCTTCAAGTAACACATCCCTGGCACTGAAATAAGGAATTTGATTAAGGTTCTGATAGTGCTGTGGGACCATTCCTTTGGGTGAGTTATGGTGGCACTTTATTGTTTTATTAATCACTTGATTAGTCTGTTGATGTCATGTGAGGTTGCTTTTCACTTGTGGTCTTGTAGGCAAAATGGCCATGGATAAGCAAGACATAATGTACATTCTTCACAAACACAGTTCAAACCATCAGTCTGAGCCTCCTTCCTGCTTAAGTTTAGTCAGCTTGTGTTTGGAAAATTTCTTTTTAAGCAACAGCAGAATCCTTATCTGCTTCCTGTCTTTTATCACTTAGCAACAAAAATATTTGAATGAACAATTTATGTACTTAGAATCATAGATGCCCTGGGCAGGGTCACCTCCCTCTGGACCAAGATGCTCAAGGCCTAATCCAACCTGGCTTTGAATGAACACCGCCAGGGTTGGGGCACCCACAGCTTTCTTGGGCAGCCTGTTCCAATGTCTCACCCCCTCACAATTAAGAATTTCTTCCTAATGTCTAACCTAAATTTCCCCTCTTTCAGTTTGAACCCATTACCCCTTGTCCTGCTACAGGCGGGGTCTCACAACGGCAGAGCAGAGAGGGAGAATTGCCTCCCTTGACCTGCTGCCCAAGCTCCTTTTGATGCAGCCCAGGATTCCATTGGCTTTCGTGGCTGTGAGTGTGCACTACTGGATCATGTTGAGTTTTCATCAACCATCACACTCCTCCTTCTCCACAGGGCTGCTCTCAACCACTTTTCTGCCCAGCCTGTTGGTGTGCCTGGGATTGCCATGACCCGGGTGTAGGGACTTGCACTTGGCTTTGTTGATCCCTCATGAGGTTTGCATTGACCCATCTTCCATATCTGTCAAGGTTCCTCTGGATGGCATCGCTTCCTTCCCTGTGTCTAACACATCACCCAGCCGGGTGTTGTACTTGCTGAGGTTACACTCGATCCTACTGTCCGTGTCACCGACAAAGGTGCTGAACAGTGTCAGCCCCAGTACCAACCCCTGAGGGACACCATTGGTCACTGGTCTTCACTAGTTAAATGAGACAGACCACAACCCTTTGCACCCAGAGAGTTTATTTTCCACCAAGTGGTTCATCCATCAAAACCACGTCTCTCCAATTTTGAGACAAGAATGTCATGCAGGATGGTGTCAAGCACTTTGAGTAAGTCCAGGGAGGCAATGTCAGTTGCTCTGCCCTGTAAAACAACTGTAAAACCGTTGGCTCTCAGAGAGTTATACAAAGGTTTAGGTTTGTTCATACTTTTCCCCCAGCAATTTTTACTACTATTTAACAGATTATGTGACTCAATGTATAGAAAATAGGAAGCAGACTTGACACAGCCAGTCTATTATAAGCCTTGCAAGTGATGTATTCTTCACTGATATATTTTAAGAATGTGCTCAACATATGTGTGTGATGATAACACTGTAAATTGATACCCTTTTAGTATGACAGAGTGAAGACTGAAACTGTTAGACTAATTACAGTCTTAAACAACTTAAACATACATATTTTTATTCTTTTCTGTCAATAACCTATCGCCTGGATAGTATAATTTTTGGCTAGAAAGAAAGTCAAACAGAGGATACATACTGTGAAGGGACACTGGGCTAAGTTTAACTGTGAGGGAGTTAGTAATTTCCAAACTTTCAGACAAACTGTGAAGAAAGTGCAGTCGTCATCACATTCTTATAAAGATTGTCATTGTTGATTTAAGTATATTTCAGTTAAATCCAAACTTTCAAGCTTGGTTCAGGTATGTAAAGTATACTTAGCAGAAAATGATCCACTGATGCAAGGACTTCTCCCTCTGCTTTCTGGCAGGCAGAGATCCAGAAACTGTTTTCTACTCTATCAAATTTTTTTTATGACCGTGTTTCTAATGGACTTTATTAGTTGATGTTTCAGCAGAAATTTCTGTCGGTATTTATTTCTGTGAAAATCCAGATTCCATGCTTGGGAGCACATAAAATATTCCTCTGTATAGACTTTAGAAAAATGGCTAGAATTGTACTGATAGAATTTCTGGTTTGTTTTCTCCATTAAATTGTACATACTGTCATATAGATCAAAGAAGTTTGACTCTTGGAAGAGCTGGATTCAACTCTTATGTCCTTTAGATTTCTCCTGTATCTTAGGTGAGATACTTTGCCTCTTTGTGACTCTGTAGACTTTTATGCACTTATAAGTGTCACGTGATTTTGAGAGAATATTTGTTCTAGGAGAAAATCTGGGCAGGTTAGTGCAATGGTTGCTTCGCACATCTTCTCTTTTCTGCAAGGGTAACAGTGAAGTCAAGGAAAGAAGGCAGGTGGGTCAGCACAGTGTTTCAAGCTGGACTGTGTGCAGAGCTGGTGTGGAGTCATGGGGTCCCCCAGAGCACTCTCTGGTGCTCTTGGATCCTCTGCATGTTGGTGAGGTGGTCTCTAATCTTGCTGTAAAGTCATGAGATTCTCACCTTTGTACTCTGGTTTCCTGCAATATTAAATATCCTTAGTTATAGGAGTAGGCAGGGAATATCATATTGGTAATGAGTCTTTTCCAATCTTGATCTTTTCTGATTTGCATTTGCTGCACTTGGCTGCTCACAGTCTGTTCCAGAGACAGAGTCTTTGCACTTTTTTGGTGATCATCAGGCAGTTTGCATAGTTTGGCAACCTGTTTTCTTTACCACACAACCAATTCTCTTTTTCAGGACAGATAGCTGACTATATTTCATCTGTTTTTGCCACAGTAAAGAGCTGTTTAGCATTTACTGGCTTATGCTAACAGCTATCCTGTCTGGACATAAATCATGCTAATTGCCTCAGGGAGTGAAGAAAAAACCCTAAGAAACCCCTAAGTTCTGGTGTTTTGGGGTTTTTTTTGGGGGGGGGGTTGGGGTTTTTTTGTCACAACTTTCTTGGTCATAAAGTCTGTTCAGGGAGCTTCTCATTCTGCAGTGTTATTTGTGGGGATGCCCTAGACCCTCAAAATATTGTAAAGAGTTTATGAAGCTTAAAAATCAAAATAATGGATTACAAAAATTCATGCGGATAAACTTAAAATGATACATATATGGAGAACAAGAGTAATACGACATCCCAGCTTCACACAGGAATCTGATTTCGGATTTGCTGTTTTGTAGGGTTTGGGCTGTGTGCCTAAGCCCAAATAAAAAAGAGTGAGAAGAGGAGAACCTACAGTTCCTATTAGGAGTACAACACTCTTCAGGAAAACACTCAGGAAATGTTTGATTGTCATGCTCATCTTCGGCTGGGGGAGGCTCATCCAGGTGTTTAAAAGAAGCAAATGTCCTTTCCTCAGCAGATCCCTACTTCAGCGTGCAGTGAATAAGTGAGGAGATGCTGTGCTCATCTGCCAACCCCTTATTTAAGGGGTACAGCTGTGGAAAGAACCCCCCAGTTATTGCTGTCTTGGTTCCCTAGTGCGGCCCTGCCTGTGGCTCTGAAAGTCAGGCTGGAGGTACGTTGCAGAATGGGGCTTGGAAGAATGATTCTGCTGTCTGGCTCTAATAAAATGGAGAGATGTGAGGCAAAGAGGATCTGTGCAATTCAGTATGATATATATAAGTAAGCTCCTTAACTGCAGGAATTAGTGAGGAAGTAGATTAGTCCTGAGATTACACCAATACCAGAACTGTCTAGCCTCCTTCAGGTTGAGAGCCATGGGAGACATGAAGAGTAGTCAGCATGAATCAGCCTGCAATTTAAATTAAAGGTAGTAGTAATAAAGAGCCTAGTTTGGCAAGAACCTTAGTGGATTATTTGCTTCAGACTCATAGGGCTGTGCTTTTGCTGTGCTATTTCTGTTCTTGTAATGAACATGTGTCCTCAGGTGTTTCTGCCGTTGACCCCATCTCTTTCATTACAAACTTCTTTTTCCTCTGATTACCGTTGGTGGTGTTGGGAGGAATTACTCAGTCATGGTGTGGTTGGGGTTTGACTCTGGCCAGCAGCCAAGCCTTCACCCACTTGCAGGTTGTGGGAGAGAATTGGACAGGCACAAGTGAGGAATAATCCTCCAGTGAGTCAAGATAAAGAAAACTTAATATGTCAAAAGGAAAAGAAAGTAGCAAAAGATGGATGCAAAAGTGCTCACCACCATCATACTGATACCCTGTCAGTTGCCAAGCAACAGCTACTTTGAAGAAAGTGCCCCCAGCTTATATGCTAAGCATGACACTGTATGGAGTATACCTTTGGTCTGTTGGGGTCAGCTGTCCTGGCTGTGTCCCCTCCCTGCTTTGCTGAGGGGCAGAGTAAGAAATGGAGAATGCTCAATTCTGTGCAAGCACTATTCAGCAGTAGCTGAAACACTGTTTTTTAATCACAGTATTACCATATGAACTTCTATAATGCAAATTAACTCCATTCCAACATGAACAAAACATAATGTAATTTAATTTTTCAGTTCACCCCAAGGCAGTAAATGACCAATTTAATGGGAAAAAAAAAAAAAAAAAAAAAAACCCAAATCAAAAACCAAACAAAGGGACCCTTCATATTATATTAGTATCACCTACTCCTACGGTGTCTATGTAATCCAAGATTTTAAGAATTCATTGTAAGGACTGTTTCTGGCCTTTGTTTGTAGATATGCATTTTGCTCTCTATGCTTGAGGATATTGGCATGTCACTGAAGTAAGAACTCCTGTTCCCTCAGTAACAGAAGCAAACAATATCCTCTCATTGGATTCCATGAATGAAACAAATTTGCTTGATTTATGAATAGATTTTTCAGCAAAACTGAAATCAATTTTTGTAAATCTTCATGCTGAGCTCTCTAAAATACTGAGAGGAGGATGAATTTTTATGCTGGTTTCTCTATGTGACTGTATTACTAAATCCAACTGAAATATTTTCCTAAGAATTTTAGGAGGCTGCTCAGTTCTCAAGATCGTGCATGCTAGCTGGTTAGGGTAAATCCTTACAGATTAGGATGGTGGTTTCAGGACCAATGAAACAGGAAGAAGCAGCATGTGGTTTATCTGTTCTGATTAATCACTTGTTCGGTTGCTGTAATATATTATTGACAGAGAAGGGGGCTTGGGGCAGTGAACTGACACAGCTCTAGCTTTGTGGTTTGGGTCTGATCTTTAAATCTTCATGCACTGGTCAGCAGTGGTTCTGGCTCTGAAGAGAAAAAAACCAACAAGGGATGTATAGTTAGACTGGCTTTGCCTTTTTTCATTTGCCTTTGGGCCAAATGCTGTACCTTTTTTCTCATAAGCACTTCTGAGTTATTCTGCTAAAATAATTGGGAACAGTTTAGAATTTTTGTTTAATTTTGAGGAGGCAGGCTGTGTAAAGTAATTCAAAGTACTTGAAATTGTAAACATTATAGCAAAAAGTAAAACTGCCTTGCTTTATGACATATTACTTGAGCAAAAAAATACTTAGCAGGATCATATTGAACTAAAAGGTTTGGAATCATTGCAGATGGCTTAAGCACTAGTCAAGACCTCAGGTTTCATGTGTGTTCTTACACTGGTTAATGTAGATAGTGGCAGGAAAATATTTGATACAGCCTGTGGAGGCCCCAGGCTATTGTGCACGTAAGACCCTTCATTTTGCTTCCTCTTTGCAGAGCAGGAAAATAGAGGTATTTCAATCAAGACTTTGGGCAGAAGTAGAGAGTTCCTGAGGAAGAAACTTTTTTGTTTTGAGCTATAGTCTTCGGAATGTTTCAGGAAATGCCTTTTTGAATCAGGCATCTGGGGAAGAGAAGGAATTTTAGGTATTTCATATTTATCTATCAGACTTTAGAATAGACTAAGTCAAGGAAAATACTGGAGGAAGTTTTCCAGTATAGCATCTCTTTTCTGTCAGGTTTTAGAATAGACTTGTCTTTATCCCTTACTGTGACAGTGAGGACCTTTTATATCTTCTACCACACTTCTGCAAAGAGCAGGCAGGAAAAAAAGAGAAATTTTATGATTTAATGAACCTGAACCTCAACTTTGCCTAAATTTTAAACCAGAGAGTTCTTTTTCACATTGTTAGAGGCCCTAAATACTTATGCAGTATGGTTGAAATAACTGAGTGCAACAAGAGAAAGTCACAAAAGAAGACAAAAGCCAAGCTCATCTGTCTTAGGGAGCTGGAAGATGGATGAGACTATGGACAAAGAACAATCCCAGAAAGGAAACAGAGCCCTTGCTCTTTGGAAAGTCCTCGTGATGAGTTAGCTAGAGTAAGAGTGCTGACTGATCCCACATATCCCTGATCCCTAATTGAGCCTAAGCCTTTCCAAAGGTCTTTAAGATATCGTGTCTCCTTTAATTAATCTGTTTTCCTGCCTTAGTAATTTCAACATAGGAGATATCTGCTTTAGGATGTTTTGATAACTACTTAGGCAATCAGAAGACATTTTCGCCTTCAAGCTATTTGGCAGGTTCTGGCATTTTTTCTTATCTTACTGTTGACTCAAGAGATTATCAACCTATTTTTAAGAACACTTACCCAGACACAAATTGTACCAGGCTTGTCAGCTAGGGGATAGGACAGTAACAGAAATCTGTGACTTCAAAGAGTTTTTGTGCAGGAGGAGGGAGGGCTCGTATTTACAGACTCTCTACCCTGTTTCACTGTCACACAGCTGAAGAATTCAGATTCACTGCAGAAAAAATCCAATGCAGCATTAGCAGGTATGTGTCCTGCTGTCTAGAGCCAATGCCATCTCAGCCTTCTCTCACCTCTATAGTTTGAGATTACTGAAGGAATAATGGGTCCTTTTTCTACTGGAAGCAATTCCTTGCATATCTAAATTCTCAAGCAGAGCCAATTTCTACTTCTTCCAGTAGTAATCTTATTCCAAAACTCTAATGTAAACATATTTGTTAGTCTACTGGTCGTATGTGATAATATTTGAATTGACTTTACAATATATAATAGTGAGAATTACTATTTTGGGTGTTTTTTCCCGTCCATATCTGTACTTAATATGACTTGTGATATATATAATAATTTGCAAGAATGACCAGGCCTATTTAATTCTGTGTCATTCTGACTCATGATATATGCCCACTGAATTCTTAGCTTATCAGAATGACTCAGTGAACATCATAAAAGCTTATGGATTTCATATTCATAGATACAATGCCAAATCTATGTATTTTCTCTTTTTTTGGTGGGTTTTTTTTTAGCATCTTACAGTTGTTAGAAGCTGATATGTTGGAGCTGTTGACAACTGTAGTCTTTCAAATAGCAACTGTTGTTTTAATATGCTGGGAGAAATAGATATTCCAAGCAGAAATGGTGCAATCATTATGTAGAACAGTGGAGTAATTTTTCTCTTTTTTTTTTAAATTACAAACAGGCAGAAATAGGATCAGTGATAGCCCTTCTGACATCATGATATTAGTTTAGATATCATAAACAGTAAATTTAAGTGTGGGAATAGTTTTAGGTAAAAAAAGAAAAAAAGAAAAATTAAATTATTCTCATTTTAAAGTAAGTCCTCATGTTTTTGAAACAGTAGGAAAAAAGGTAAGAACAATTCTAATAGGGACAATAGAAATGCCTATTATTAAATGCTAGTCATATATTAATCTCTACAAAGCATGTCTAAGGTCGAGGAAAGAAAGCAAGAAGTTTTTCTTGATGCATAATTGCATATTGGATTATTTTAAGTGACTGGTTCTTATCCAAGGCTACTTCAGTATCATTTGTGGCTTTCCAGATGAGCTCAGTAACATGCCAGATTTGATTACTGTGCAGTAAGACAGCATGACTTACACTTTTATAATGAATGCACTCACTGATTAATGGTTCATTGTACAGGAAGAACTCACTGCCAAGTACGTGTTTCTTACTGCAGTATCTTTTTATAAAATAAAGATATTTGGATTTTCTGATTCCCATGATTTGATGCAGTTGCCAGTGTAGTGGCTGACTTGGCTTTGCCATAGATTCTCAGGCATTATTGAGTTGGTTGGTTTGTTTTGGATTTTTTTAACCTTATGCACTTTCTACCCATCAAAGGGTGATGAAATGTTAGACTGTATAAACAGCATCAATAAAATGACTTTTAAAGGAACTTCAATCTAATATTCAAAACTGAAAGTCTGCCTCTTTAAGCAACATTCCCTCCTTCTTTAAGCATTGATGCTGCAGCTTCTTCTAGATTTTTTTTTTCTGTGAATGAAGCTTGGTTATTTATGATTTGGAGGAGAACAAGATCAGTGAAATACACATGTAATTGCCTCATCTAAGATGGAACAGAAGGAGGAGCAACATGTAATTAGAGAACTATGCTACCAAACTGCTTTCACCAATAACATCTTCATGGCTATATCTCTTTAGTTTCCTGTTTAGTAAATCTCTGCCCATGACCTATGCAAAGTGTGTGTGCAAAATTAAACTTTGAAGTGAATCCTCAACATCTGACATTGCCATTTTCATATACATTTTAAAATCCTATAAATATTTTGTTTTATATAAGGATTTATTTATGGTATAGAATGTACCTCTGTGCTTGAGTTCAGCCTGAACAGACTTTTGCAGTTTGACCTTGGAACTAGGTTGGCATACTCAGAGGAGGTATGAAATCCTCCTAAAAGGCAGGGTGTCTGCCATCCAGCATCCACTACCACCCCAAGGGTCACAGAAGGAATGTGGTGTTGCCATCTTTTATTTCCCAGTTCTGAATGTAATGCTATTACTGTTGCCAGATGCTTGTGTGATCTAGTCATAAAAATTTGGATCAGAGAGGTACAAACTGATAGTCCACTGAGATCATTGAGTCCAGCCATTAACCTAGTGCAGTGAGTCCTCCACTGAACCATGTCCTTAAGCACCACATCTACATGTGTTTTTAACACTTCCAGCGATGATGATTACAGTTCCTTGGGCAGCCTGTTCCAATGCTTGACAACCCTTTTGGTGGAGAAATTCTTTCTAATATCCAGTCTAAACCTCTCCTGCACTGCTTGAGGCTGTTTCCTCTTGTATCACATGGTACTTGGGAGAAGACACCAACCCTAAGCTCACTTCAGGTGGTTGTAGAGAATGATAAAGTCTTGGCTGAGCCTTCTTTTCTCCAGGCTAAACAACCCCAGCTCCTTCAGCTGCTCTGGACTCGCTCCAGCACCTCAGTCCTTCTTGCTGTGAGGGGCCCAGAACTGAACACAGGACTCGTGGTGCCCTCACCAGTGCCGAGTACAGGGTGACAATCACTGCCCTGGTCCTGCTGGCCACATTATTCCTGATACAGGCCGGGATGTCATTGGCCTTCTTGGCCACCTGGACTTGTGTGGATCACATTCGGATGGCTTCCAGGTCCATTTCTGCCGGGCAGCTTTCTACTGGGCTTCCTCCTCACATTATCCCACGTTCCAGCCTGGGGCCTTCCCAGTGGCCGAAGGAAAGCGCTGCCTCTCAGGGGTCCCTCCCCGGCCGCAGGGCCATCCCTGCCGGGTCTCTGCTGTCCCCTCGGGGCTGGCAGGGCTGTTCCTGCCTCGGTTCCCCGGGCTCAGCCCCGGCTGCCGGGCAGCGTTTTGCCCTCCCTTGCCCAGGCTTTCTTTCCGCGGGGCTCTGGCCCGCCCGCCCGTGGCTGAGGGGCTCAGCCGGGCCCTGCGCTGGGGCCGCTGCAGCCGCTGGGGCCGCCTGGGGCCGGCCCGGGCAGCCCCGGCCGCTCGCAGAGCCAACACCCGGACACCTGTACCCGGGTGGGGAGAGATAGGCTTGTTTGGATTTACTGGGTTGTAGTGGGGGTTTTTTTGTTAAATTGAGATAAAGTTTTTAGATGCTCTTAGAAGGACAGGAAGGAAAAAATGTGAAGGGTCAAACTCTAAGCAGAATTTTGCCAGCGCTTTGGAACGCAGGAATCCATGAATTATTTATGTCTGACTTCCCAGTATGTTCCCAAAAGGCTGGTAGTATTTTCTCTGTTCATCTGTCTATGATCGTCTACAATTTTAATTCGGTTCTCTTAGGAGTGTGTATATGCTCTGACATAAAGAATTTCATCTGTGTTTTTGTGGCACAGATAGAAAATAGTGTTGCTGTTGTGGAAATTAAGTGTAGCAAATTTACTTCTGGTAGTTTCTCAGCTATGGTGTACTCTGTTAAGCTGCTTAGCTTCTGTTTTTCTTCTTGTACTCCCTCTAATTTTCCCTTTGTTTTTGGTGCTAAGTTCCCAGGAGTGTGGGTGAAAAGGCTGTCAGCCAACTTACTGTATGAAAAGAATTGGGATGTTTTTTTTAGGGAAGGGAAGCCAGAGAAGAAGGAAAGGTACCATGGTCATTATCATTATGTGGGAAAATGCTTTTTTGAAGACAACTGATGGAATTAAGTTTTTTGTGCCTGTGCTGAACAGTGGATGAAACAGGAAGATTAAATGTATTATATTAAGCAGCAAAGCGAGTTTTCTACTGATAAGGCCAGTGGAGCCTGGAGCAGAGGGAGGTGGCTAAGAGAGGCTGTGCAGGACCGATTCTGTGTGTTAAATATGTGGAATGACAGGAAAAAAATCTGCCTTGTCTAGAGATTTGCTAGTGGGCTAGGGGTGCAGAGTCTCATTTCAACCGTATTTTTTGTCATTCTAAAGTACTAGCAATTTTAAGTCCCACTGAAACGTGAGAATGTCCAATTTCTTATGCTGATGACTGAGCTAAATTAAAAGTTCATCTCTGAACAGATGTGCAAATGTGAGTTCTTGCTACGTTGGTGTTTGCTGTTGAAACACTGTTTCACGTTGCTGAATCATGTCGGGGGGGTTTTGTTGGATTCTTTTTTAATCTAACTACCTTAAGTACAGTAGTGTTTCTGTTGCTTGTGAGAATTCATTCTGTTTCCTTTCTGTATGGTATTTCTCGTACAAATTTAAGTAATGAAAAAATATCTCATAGAGTCTAAAACGTTACCAGTTCAGCTGGATATATCCAGGGATACTGGCCTACCAAGTGCCTACTAAGTACTCCAGTCTTTCCCCTTTGAAGAACGGTAGTAATAAACTGAACTCATGTGATAGATGTTTGAAATTACCTTCTCTGTCCAGAAGAAATATTTTAATGGGGGCACAAAACATTCCTTTTCGTGTCAGAGACATTATTTTGATTTCTCTGTTTCTGGATGAAGAGGACGTGTGCAGTGTGCCTTTTTAAAATCTTTTTCTTCCCCCCTCTTTTAATATCTATATTTTAAAAAAACAAATAAAAATTATGGAAACATGCAGTGGTTGCAGAATGTTAGCTACTGTCCAGATATTGAGTTTATTTGAAGCAAGTACAATTTATGACAGTAGCCAATTGTGTAATCAGATTTTTTTTTGCATTTAAATTGATGCTTGCAAATGTAGATTGCTAAAGCAGTTATTGAAGCATTTTTTTGGTGAAAACTGGTTAAAAAAACAGCCTAAAAATTAAAATTTACTGAAATTGAATTTAGCCCTAGAAGAAGTTAACAACAGCAGCAGGCAGGCAGTTGCTGCCTGTGTCTCTGGATGTAATTGTTTTGAACTCACATAAACTGTTGCTGTCGAGCCAGCAGCATCTTTTTGGTCGCAGAGCAGCTTCCCTGTTGGCCATGCAGCTTTGCAGTCCCTCTCAAGTACACTTTAAGTATTCTGGAGCGTTTGTGCTAGGGCAAGCATTTAGTGTCGTTCTGGACTCCCAGTCTGGTTTACTTTGCTGGGTTTTGCCTCCTCGGGCGAGTGTTTCTGAAGCAGCCGATTGAGCAGAGACTCCCCCGCGGGGTCAGGCAGCCCTGGGGGAGCGCGGGGATGAGCGGAGCAGACAAAGGGGCTTTTCCCAGGGAGCTTCCTCACCGCTGCAGGGAAAGCGGGATGCAGCAGGGGAGCTGCTCTCGGCCAGGGCGCTTGACAACATTTCACCAGGCGCTCAATCACAGCTCTGGTGTTTCTTGCCAGCCCAGTGCAGTGTCGGGATGCGCTTCTTTGGGCATCATGCTGCTCCACGGTGAGCTGGCCAGAGCAGGATGCACGGCTTCCCGGCACCTAGAGAGAGCGTGTACAAGGGCAGAGTGTATGTAGTGTGTGCTGCACTTGTCCTTGCTCATGTGCTTGCATCCCGTGCTCTCCTTCAGACTTCAGGCGACGGAGTTGATAGCACGGAGTGTGGCATTACAGTGATTCCTGCAAATATCACTCTACAAAATTAACTGTTAGGCAACAAAATCAGTTATTAGGCCATTTGTAATTTTTTTCTATGTAAATAGCCACACCAAAAAGATAACTACTTTTGTTTCTATTATGATAATGTAATTATTAACTTACTAAGAATATAAAATAACTAGATTGTTTGAAAGCAAGGTAATTAAGAATAAAGATTTATATGTGTATGCCTACATGTCTTTTCTGTGGTACTTTACAAGACAGCAGCAAGTTTAATTCTATGTCACAAACTAGTTAAATTCTTATAACAGAAGCTGGTTATTTTCTTTTAAAAAACCAAGAAAATGTAATTCAAGGAGTCCTTTTAGAGTGAGATTTTGGATTTGAATAGGAGTTTTGTTCAGTCTGCTTGTACTTGTGATAGAAGAAGGCAGGTATGTTCCCTAGGGTTTTCTAGTTTAACTTCAAATTGTGTTTGTGTCTGGAGCAAGGACATTACCAGAACCAAAGATTTGGTATTTACCCTTGTCAGTAAGATTTGCTTACAAGAAGTAAGCTGAATGAAAATATGTAGCTTCTTCACTTAAAATAATATATAATCACATTCTTCAATATATAAACTAATCTAGCCTGAAATTTTGGGAGATTTTTCTTTTAACAAATAACCATCCTTTTTATGAATAATCTATGTTTTCATGTTTTCATCTTGCATATGTATGCCAGTGTCTTGAGCTTCGGGAAGCTTTGGAAAAATGCTACCCAGCTGGGCTGTGTCTTCTTGGGCAGCACTGTGCCTTCAGAGACAAAGCTTTATAGAATGTTATCTTCCCTTCTTTTAGAGATCTAATTTCCATGGCAGACTGATGCAGGGATGCTTGGTCTGGGTATTGAGTTTTAGATTTGCTTTTACCAACTATGCTTTCCTATTGTTTTCAGTCTTCTCACTTCTTCCAGAAAAAGCTCTGTTATTATTTACTTCATCAGAATAGAGCCAAGGCAGGAGTTTTGCTTCTGATGCTCCGAATATCTCCACTGCTCCTTAGAAGGCCCATCCAGCTGGCAGCCTGTGAGCCTCTTCTCTTGCACAGGATAATTCTGGCCAGCTCCCACATGAACATGATTTTATCCTATTGTGCCTGCACATAACCATGCAAGCTGCCCCTCTGCTCCTTTACTTGTGGAATGTGGCACAAATGTCTGCCTCTGGACATATGCCTATAGTGACATTTAAATAGATATACTGCACTATAGCTTATCCTTTGGAAAGATTCCAGTCACAGTACTGTTCTGCCCTCTGAAAAGAAATGCTAGAAATGCCTTCAAATGCTCAGATTCTTCTTTTCCTTTTTGGTTGGTTTTTTGGTGGGGGTGGTTTGTTTGTTTTTTTATTTTTTTTGTAAGAAGTCTCAATACTGGCTTAACAGTTTTTCATAAAAATACTCAGATAAAAGGTTGTCAAAATCACCTTCTAGACTAGAAAAAAGGATGTGAAAGTTACCTAGTCTTGAAATAAAATACATGTTAAATAAACATGTGCATTAGCAAGTAAACACCAGATAGTTTATATTTCTCTTATGTATCATTTGTTGGTTTTCTGTTTGCAAAGTGTTTCATGATTCATTACTTTCATGATACTATAATTTTATGCTGTGTGCTGCCATTGGAATACTATACAAAAATCACAGCTATAAATTATTTGAATCCTCCCAAATGTACTGATGGTAACTATTTCAAAGTAAAACTGGAAGATTTTTTTTATTATTAATTCAGAAATTGTTTATGTTTTAGATAAGTGATATATTCCACAGTACAGAACAGAAGCATATTCTATAATTTTTACCTTAAGTGTTATTATTCTTATATGTATGTGAGTCTGATATTTATCAGGTTTATGATAACAAATCCATTTTTTTTATTTTTTCCATGTACTGCAGAAACTATGCCTGTTCCAGACCAGCCCTCGTCTTCTGACAAGACAAGTTCCCTTAGTCCTGTGTTGAACACATCCAATGGTGATGGCTCTGAAACTGAGACAACCTCTGCCATTCTAGCTTCAGTCAAAGAACAGGTAGGCAAGTGATGCATCTTTAGGCTGGAAAACAATGGTATGATTTACTATGGGTTTTTTTTATAAATATTTCATAGCTGGTATCTGAATAATTTAGTTCACAAATGCATATTGCAAAGAACGTTAACCATTTCTTCATGTCTTAGTATACTTCTGTATACTAAGTATACTTAGTATACTACTTACTTTCCTACAGTAAATTTAATATAATTTAATTGAATTGCTCGTTTTACTCTCCACTTTCAGTCTTTACTGTGGATGGTGGTCTTCCAATATCTCTCCTTTTATTGTTGGCAGTCTGCATGTGGAGTTACAGTATACAGGAATGGCATGTAAAAGTTATAGACTAATGAATTGTGGAGAAGATGTGTTATTGTAGAATTTCTAAAGGATTAGTAAGAGTCATAGGATTTTAAAATTTATACATGTTTTTGGGGGTTTTTGTGTAAAACCTGATGTGAGATTATTTCAGGGCAAAACTGGGTATAGATAGAGGCACTCCGTTTTGGATGATTAAAACCAAAGTATTAGAAATTTTCACAGAAAAGGCCTTCAGTGTGACAGTCTGCTTGATGCTAACAAGACAGGTTTGGACATTTTAATGTAAATTTTTGTGGGCTGAGTGTCAGAGATTTTGCTTTTAATGTCTTTTTGTATATTAGGAGATAATTAATATTTCGGTTAATGCAAACAACTCTGTCGCTACCTCCTTTGGTTCAACAGCATCAACAGGAATTCCAAAGACGGACATTAAAATCAGCTGCTTTTAGGTGGCTTTCTCTTTGCTGCAGGTGTCTAAATTGGTTCTTCCTTTATCAAGTACTGATCTTTCCCTGCCAAAGATATTCACTGCTTCTTCATTTAAATTAATGCATGACTTCAGCTTATGATATCTCTCAGCACTGGACTAATAGCTCTTGAAGTCATAGAGATTTTATAAAAATTATGACATTGCTCTTCATTGGTTTTTTTGCTATATGCCAGTCCTCTCTTTTGGGTGTTAGAGGTTAGTCATGCTTTCTGTTCTGAAAAGAGGAGTGCAAAAAAGAAATGTAATAATGTGGAGTTTTGCTTGAGATTCATGGCACATCATTGGAATTGAAAATTTCCCATGGTTTGGATGTTTGTATTTTCTTCCAAGTCAATAATATTTCTTGGGCATGTACCAGTGTTTCAGCCTCTGTCACTGCATTATTTTGTAGAAAAATACCTGCCTTACTTTTTGACTCTCCGATAGTGAAAAAGTGTACAGGGAGGCTGCATAGAAGATATATCTGTGTGTTGGAATGTGGGTCACAGTATGGAATAGTAACAAGAAGTTTTCTGTTGTTTGGTGTTGTGATATTCAGTAGTTATACCTGGTTATGTGTTTTACAAACGAACCTCCCACCTCTATAAATCAACTAATTGAGTACCAGAGGGAATTGCTGCTGAATCCTCTAGATAAAAAAGATTTCAAGTGGTAATATATTAGCCAAGTTATTTTAGATTCCTGTGAACCACAGCAGAAAGGAGCCTGTAATAAAGTAGTTCTGCATTCACTTATCACCAAGAACAGCCTAGCTAGCTGGCCTAAGGTACTGCTGACTAAAAGATAATGTCTTGAACTATTGTGATACAGGGTACCAAAATTTAACAAGTGTTCTCTTAAGGAAACTTATTTCTTGTTAGGTATCTCTAGTCAGAAGCTGGAAGACTGTACTAAGCTCAAAAACAAGCCATAATAATAATAATAATAAACTACAAAAAACCCCAGAACAAAACAAACAAAAACAACCACACAAACCTGCTTTCAGGCTTTTTCTTTTCCCCACAGGATTGTGTTTTTACGCACTTCCATTATTTAATGTTCTGTTGGAAAAATTCTGGGTAACGCTACAATCTTGTGCTTCAGACAGATGAAGTACATTGCATTGATTCTCCATTATGGGAGTAAATGAAGTTAAGTTTCTAACAGACTGTTCAAATGGATAGCTACCTACTTTTTAGAAGAAGGAAGTGTCTGGTATGGGATTTTGCTCTATATGCTCTTCGATTTGTAGCTAAAAATATAACTAGAGATAAACAGATACAATTATTCAAAAGTACTGCTAAAAGAGAAATTAAGGTGTTTTTCAACGTATCAATCATAATTAAGGTGGTTTTCAACAAACCAAGTATATTACATCTTCTTTTTCTGTGCCGATGCTTAGCTTTAAAAGGTTTCCTTGCATTTTTTCTCTTGGAACACTTGGAGTAACTTGATGTGTTACTTCTCATAAAATAAATAGAAGATTGTCACTGAGTGATGGCAACAGAGTAAACTATGGTAACTATAATACTGAAAAGTAGTAGATGTTTGCAATCTTTGAAGAGGGCAGGATACATGAAAGGCACACAGAAGTAGTAATAAATGTATTTATTTGCTCTACTTAAATTTCCTATGTGAAACTTTAATGATATATTCAGAAAATTTAAAGTTTTGATGTGTTTAGTTTGAAAAACGCATATCCCTGTGCTGTCACATTTTGAAGGACTGATTTATTTGGTCTAAAAAGTTTATTGGGGCAGAGAAATGTGCTTGATATGTCAGATGTAAAGTGATACACATGATTGTCACGACTTGTTCAGAAGATTTATCCACATGGCTTTCAAGCTGAGGGTGTCTGTCAAAAGAGAAATAGAAACCTGTATTTTGCTGTTGAGGAGTTAGGTTGGTTTAGAGAAATGCAAATGTAGAACTCTGTGCTTTAAAATATAGGACATTTCATTTGTGCTTTACTTCATGGACAAGCATTCTGATTCACTTTTGGGTTTCAGACTTCAGAGATGCTGTTCAGAACTGATAGATATGGAACATGAATCCATTCTTTATCCCTTGCTGTTTACTTTCTTAAGGTTAGACAGCACTGCTGGAGGCAAGGTCAGAATCATTCACCATGTGTCTAAGAAACCATGAGATGCCAGGCAGAGACCTTTGGCTTAGCTGTTTTTGAGCAGTCCTTACGAAGAGAAACAGTAAATAACCCCTCTGTGAAAATGAAAGCTGTTGTTTTGGTGTTTTTTGCTTAGTTTTTGTTTGCTTGTGGTTTTTTTGACAGTATCAAATTCTTTAAAGAGAAATCAACCAATAAAGACATAATTTCAGTTTTCCATGCTGTATAAAATATTTGAAGGAGTTTTTTTCTTTCTTATTATATACTGGCAAATACTTTTGTCCCAATGCTTCATAGGTTTTAGAAAATATAAGGCCATTCCTCTTTGCACTTTGTCATCTGGTCTTGTATCTGTAAATATGGGAAAAAAATCTTCAACAAAAAAGTGAGATATCAGGACTCTTAATTTGTGAGAATATATGTGATAGATGCAACTACATCTGCAAAAAGTATTATGCGCTTCTAGTGTTTGGGAATTGCCACCTGCAAAAGAGACTTCTGAGCCCTCTTGTTAAAAAACCATCCTGGGAAGGGAGCTATTGATGATGCACTTTTGAAGGTGGAAATAGCTGCTGGGGAGCCTTTTGAGTAAATATGTAATGAAGCTGATGCTCTTCCTAGAAGTCTCCAGGCATATGTGGTTCACAGTACTTCGGTTCTTGGCGTACAGAAAACTGCTCCCTTGGAAGCTGAGAAGGATTGTAGTTACCTAGAAGAGGCTTGTTTTGGCAGATTTTGTTTTTATAGAAACACTTGAAAAAGATGAGATAATATTAATTTCCTAGGAGTAAGATCCATCTTGAAGTTTGGACAGCTATTTTCAACTCAGAAATAGTATCATACATCTCTTTTATTTTCTTTGTGGCTCTAGATTCCTTTAGCATCTTAGTAATAGGCTGCTTCAGAGAACAACTTTCACTTCTGGAAAACTTATGTAAAGATCAAGTTGTGCCAATGTTTAATATTTCTTTTGAATCTTTTTTATGCATACCTATCTTGAATAAAGATACTTTTTTCTAGTTGCCTGTCTTCATTTCACCCTTTCAAGAAAAACATTTAGACTAATCCTTTTGAAATATTTCTCACACTGTTCAAATAAGTATTGGTTGATATGTTATTTATATCCAATTTCTGATTCCAGAGAACACAGAAGCCTGGCTTTTATGATTGCTGGTGGCTTTTGGTTTTGGGTTGGGTTGTTTTGGGTTTTTTGGCTTTGTAAGATGCATTTTTTTTCTAGAATAGTTTATGTTGCTTTTAATATTTACTATGTCCACTAGAAAGCTACCTGTTTTTCAAGAAATTATGATTGAAGCTATATTAAAAATCACATACAGGGCAATAATTACTAAGTATTATTATTCATGTCAGTATTTAATAAGGGCAATATATCTGACTTAAGTAAACTTTTGCATTAGGTGTTAGTACGCTTTGGAAGCAGGGTTATGTATGCCATGCACATCTTATATAGGTATGTGTAAGTAAAATTGCAGATAGAAATGGCTGTAGAAGTTAGAAGATTTTTTTTATTTGCTCTGCCAAGTTGTGTTTCTCATGTCTTTATATCATGATTGAAGTTTTAGAAAAAAAGTCACATATCTAGATGGATGTTTCAATTCAGACTATTTTTTTAAGGCCTTAAGTTTGGAAGAGATGTGAAATCATCTAGTCTGACCGACAGGTCATGACATTTCATAGAGTTTTCCAAGTTTTGGGCCCCCAAATCTGATTACAGGATGACATATGCACTGTTTTTCCTAATACAATGCATGCCATATTGTAATACGTAATATTCACCAAAATAAAACCCCATTCTTGCCTTATGGGTACCAGTAATTACTTTAGTAGTATCAAGTGTTCAGCAGGTTTTCTAAACAGGTTCAATAATGATATATTCATGTCTTGCTTCCCCTCAAACTGTGGGCTCTGTTTCTGCCTTTAAAAGTTCTAGCAGCGCTATTTCAAACCCATGCTAATTATATTCCAGCAATAGATATTTCTTTCATAATGTCTCTTCAGTATCATTTCAATCTATTCACTTCCTTAGTTATAGAAGTCCCTTGTTTCCAGTTGTTTTAAAATATTCCAGAGAGCTATTCCTCTTCTATTTTCATTAATACATTGATTTAAGACAAGACCTGGATCCAGCTGTATGATATGCTCTAGAATAGCACAGTACAGTGGATATGCTTCTAAGGTGTGGAATGGACCAATACATTACTGAAATACAAAGCCTCAGAGTTCAGCTGGTGCTTCCCAGGTACATCTTCAGGTTGATGGGAATTGCTTTTGAGACATACAGCTCCACTAGGAGAATGGCAAGGTGAGTAGAGAAGTTTTGAAGAACACCATCACGTTGCCTATTGAAGAGGGAAATCATTTAATATAGTTACTATCTACCCTGCTCTATAAAAATATCAGGTTCTTAATTTAGTCTGGGACTCCTTTCACACAGTTCTTTGGAGCAACCAAAGTGAGTGTATTTGTGTTGTGCTCCTCAGGAAACAGAAGTTAACAAGACTGGAGACCCAGACAAGCAATATTTATTCCTGTTGAGAACCCTGTAGCTCTTATGTCATGCCAAAGGCACAGTAGCCACAGTAGGTGCAGTATGAAGAAACTAAAATTGCTTCACTGATAAAAGGTTGCAATGATATTCCGAAACATTTTTGGGGGAGTTTGAAATGAGCTGCAAGTGGAAAGGTTTCTGTGGAGATTTAGTGTGATCGAAGAGTATTGAGGCAATATATCCTCCCAGCAAAACCATCTTTGAAGAGAGGGAAGAAAATGCTAATTATCAGAATAAAATTAGAGTCAAATATGATACTCTTTTGGTTTGAAGTAATGTTGAAAAATTAGTATTTCAAAGCCAGGAATTTCAGAGGAGCTGGGTAGAATGCCACTTAGCCACAGCTCAGTCTAATGCTAATTTAAAGCATTAATAAAGACCATCACAAAGAAAGGCAAAGTATCCTTTCTTATCAGGCAGCCAGTATATGAACATACTTTTGGTAATCCAAAAGCACTTCTGCCTTAGCTTATTTTTTTGCCAGTAGTGGAATAATTTCAAACTTGGAATAAAGATACCCTATGAAAGTAATAATATTGATCTCAATGCCAACATAATTTAAATTTTATTATCTTACATTTCTAGCATTTTAACATATTTCATTTATAACTTTTTAAGATCATTGATTAGTTTCTCTCTGGTATCACTCATTAGGGCCTTTTTGAGCATAAAATATTTTCACTCCTAAACCTGACATTTTTAACCAGTGTAGTGGAAGAGAGTCTTTATTTCACTTCAAAGTCACTTGAGAGGGAAATCTGAGCTTAAAAAACTTACAAGAAGCAAGTCAAGTTGTGCCTTTTCCCATTCTGATGCATCTGCCTCTGTTGTCCTGGCAAACACGCAGCCATATGGGGAATGCTGCTTGAGTAGGTTGGAAATATGAAAAGATGAGATGGCAGCTTTGGGTTATTTGAGGTCGAGCGTGTTGCTTTCCCTTTTGGTGAAGGGCAGTTGGGTCAATGTGTCAACTTCTTTGCAAGTATTGGGCTTTTTAGCATGGCTGTTGTAAACATATACTTTAGGCTATGAGTTTAATCAACTTTCCTGTAATATTTGGAATTATTAAGAAAGTCCAGCATAATTGGCCTGTATAATTGTACAGGGGGGTGGAAGTTTTGGGTGTGTCTCCCACAGCTCTGCCCCACTTCTTTCTCTAAAAGCAAGTTACAGGCTTTATGATACTTAATTAGCTAACCTGTTTTCAGCATTTTTCTGTTTCTACACTTGAATTAGGCAATATCCATCAACAATAATTTTCATGTGCATAGAGAATATTTGAGGCTTGATTTCCATGTCTTTCAAAACCACCACACCTCTTAGAGAAAATTAGGTGCTTTTAAAAGGTAAAACTCTGACGTCTTCAGTTAGTGATTTGTTTGTTTGTTTAATTCAGTTAGTGAATTTTTTTTTTTCTGTCTTGGGAAATGAAAAAAAACTCTAAAGAGCACTTTCCAGATTCCACAGTGACCCATTTCCTTTAACTTGTCTTGCTAGTATTTTTCATGCATCTTGCACTTAAAACTTAAATTTTAAATGGGATTTTTGAAGGAGATTTGATTTTTGTAATTACTTTAGCAATTTTTGTTCCTTATATGTAATTTTGAGAACTTTACTTCTTCTGTTGTGTTTCCCCATCTGTTTCTTTGTTTTCTCACATGATATTATGTTCTACTCCTGATACATTTACTGCTAAATGAAGCTATATCTTCATGTGGGTAGTTTAAATCTTTTGTATTTCTAGGTAAAACTACTTTAGGGGTAGGCTGAATTCTATGCATGTCATGTTTTGATAAAATAAGTTACAATTTAGTTTATCCCCATACATGAAAACTAGAACCCAGCAAATTCTAAACTAAGTTTAAACTTAAGCCTACCCCAGAGCTGAGGTACGTTATTACCAAAATAACCTTAACCTAGGCTGTGAGTTACTGAGTTATCATAAAAATAAACCAGTTTAGAATAACATAATAAATTGATTTCAGCATGCGGAACATGTACTTCTCTTTTTCTCCTCTTAGTTGAAAGTGTGTTTATCTCTGAAGTTTCTGGTGAATTCTAGTTGCTTCTTATGAGGATCTTTCCAATTTAAAGGGGTAAAAGGCCAGCAAAGGACATTATTCTTTAAAAAAAACCCCAAACTTTGAAGACTTTACTTTCATAGTAAAGCTCTTGACAAATTAGTTGCTTAATTATTAATTCTTTTCCTCAGCATTAACATTGCATTTTGGCTAAAGCACCACTCACTCTGTTTTGGAGGAAGATGTATAACCTAATACATCTTAGGGGAGCTTAATAGGGGAGCCCTTAATTGTGGGGGTTTCTTTCTTGCTATTTATGAACGAATTTTCTTTTCTATGCAAAGAGCAAATCCAAGTCCTGAGGTCCAAAGAGGTTCTTCTCCTTTTTATTTTCTAATAGGTTTCTTTGTAAATTTTTTTAAGGGGTAGATATGAGATGATATCAGCTTAAACTTTTTTTCTTGTTGAGATCTTGTCATAGTGCAATACTTTTTGACCATGTTTTTAGATACATGTAGAGGACTCTTTAATACATAGTAAAAAGTTTAATTAATTTCATGTTACTTGCAGTTACAGGGGATTTTGATTTGGAAGTGCTGCAACAATTCACTCAAATCACAATTGAGTTAGTGAAGTGCAGCAATTGCACCATACAGTTGATACAATATAAGTAGAATTTAATTATTTAGAACAAGCTCAGCATCATGTTGCTGAGCATCTCCCAGTCCCCAGAAAGGAATGTGTTTGTTGAAGTCAGCTGAAGGCCACAACTCTCTTCAGAAGAGAGTTACTTGGTTCATTAAAAGTTCCATACAATTCACAGTAAAGCTATCCAGCAAGCTCCCCAGTGGGGACCACATTCCTTCCTCCATCACCCTGTGCATCCACTAGCACGAGCTGTTCTGGATGCCTGGAGCTCAAGACTAGCAGCTACAGGGGAGTGAGGCAGGTGTCCCAGGAGGTGTATCCCAGCTCAGCCCACTTGCCTGCAGTCTGCTGTTGCATTGGGACTTCATCAATCACTTACTGTAGGTGGAATCACAGCAGGCAAAGTCACTTGCTGGGCATGACTGTGCTCTGCAGAATAGCATAAAACAATAATCTAAACTCCTATTACAGTTATATGAGTAAAAGATACCCTTGATTAGAGTTATAAGATGATAATTTATAGGCAGATCCAGTACATACAGAAGTTATATTATTTTAACCAGAATCTATAACTAACTTAACCGCTGAAATTAGTTTTGTTTTGCTCTGGGTCTGCATTCCTTTCATTCAGGGACAGGCACTTAGGCAAACAGTAGATATACTTTGCTGATACAGTCAGTTTGTCTAAAACAAAGGCACCCTTGGGTTTCCCTTGGCTTCCTTTTCAACATTTGTGATCAGTCATGCCGTTATTCTCCCCTGAGCCTTCAGGTCATGTAGCTTCTATTTATCTCTTCCAAGCATTCCTTCATTGTGGGTGTCTAAGAGAGTGTGTAGGGGGATGTCTATGTCTGTGGGGAGGGGGTGTCTATGATCTGTTAAAGCTCTTTGTCTCCTTATTTTACAACAATTGATAGGAAAATCTTGTTTTTGCCTGTGCAAAAATTTATCCATTTGGGTAATAATCCCTTGTGACACTAACTTTTGTAAGCAAAAACCTGCCATTGGTTATCTACTCGACAGCATAGAGAGTAAAACTTCTGTTTCTGTTAGCATTCCCGCAGTTTCTTCAGTCTAGATTGGAACACAGCAAAAAGCTGTGTGTAGTCTATTTCCTTAGTTGCTTAGTTTACAGCTCAAAATGTGAGCTGTACTTCTCAAATTTCATCTCTGTTCCTTTAGTTGCCACATTTGCTTTTCCTGGATTTCTCAAAAAGCATTACTCTTTACATTTTTCAGACAGTCCTATGTCTTACGCATTACTAGCCCCTCTCTGTGTTGAGCTTTCCTTGGATTTCTAGTGCCCTCCAACATAATGATCTGAGTAATGTGGAATGACATTTTGCCGCTTAGTGTGGTATTCCATCACTCTAACCTGCAATTCATGTTGCAGTGTTATCCCATGGTCACGATTATCCATCTACTCCAACAACAACACAGTGCAATTATGTGCCTGACTGTGTAAATAAGATTTAAATCGAGCCGTTTGTATACCATTACCAGCCTCTTCATCCAGGAAAAATTGTAGTTCATGTTCACATAGCTAGGCAATTTTCAACAGATTTTTTTTTTGGTGAAAAATTTTAAAAAAAAAATTTTAAAAAGGTGCAGAATGGGAAAATTTTCTGATTTTATCTGTTCACTTCTATGTACTTCATAATCTTCAGAGTCTTAATGTAAATAAGTTGGTTTAAGAATTGTATTGTATCTTGCCTTGAAAGTGGTAAATATTTTGTTCACCCCCTGTCTGATTCCAGCAGAGTAACATATCTTGGTAAAATCCTGTTTATATTTTTAGTGAATTGTTATTTTCTGAAATACCTCGGTGCTTTAGGTTTTACAGCTGGTACCCCTGGAAAATATTGTTTTCATGTTTCTAAGTAGTTGCAGATTTTTCCCTCCTTTTTTATTTTGCCTGTACATAGTTAGACCTGTCTTTGTTCAGCTCATTGTCAATCTAGGTCATTATTTGAAGCTTTTGTTGACAGACCTCTTGAGGGTAAGTACATCTGATGCTATAAATAGGGCTGATTCTTCATAATAAGTCAGCAGATTCACTCGGAAATTCTCGGCTTTGTAGTAGGTTTGATGAAATGGAAAATCTACTGCATTCTTCTGTCACCCACTAGCATAATCATGTTTAATTAATTAATTATTATCTTCAAAACTGTGACATATCAGAATTTAGTAATTTTGAATTAATACAGGATTACTAATTTTGTTTAGAGGGGTGAAATGGGATACTTAAATGATCTTTTTTAATTTTGTTTTTTAAAGCTTGTATTTTTATTTCACAAAGCACTGCTTGCACAAGAAAACTTGTTCCAACACATTTTATGCTGTTCTGTTTTTTCCAGATCTTAGAAAGTAGAGGATACTATTTCTTTTACTGTATGTTTTCAGTAGCCTGCACTGTGAAAATAGATGATCCTTTGAATTAGATTTTTGTTTGTTTAGCACAAATTGTGCCAGGAACCATCTAAACAGTACTCATTCTTGCCACGAAGTAGAGTAGTTGCACGGTACAGCTCCAAGATGCTGTTCTACTGGCTAAAAATTTTCAGGCATGGAAAAACCTGGGGTAGGTTGGGTTTTCTGTATGGCTACAGCCACAGGAATGGAGTTAGGAGCAGCTCTGTCTGCAGCATGTGCATGGACACCATTCTGAAGCCTTTGACCACTCTGTGTGGTGCTGGAGCTCTAAAAATCAAAAGATTATGTCATTATCACATTCTGTACTAGTCCTTAAAGGCTTATATAAACAGTGAATAAATTCTTGAGATTAAATTACCAATGTATTTTCACCCTCTCTATCATGGAACCTGGTACAACACTAGGTTAGCACTTCTGTCTCTGAAAGGGGGACTGGGTGTCGTACTGTGGTGCATTTTGGGTTGAGAGATGTTGTAAGTAGAGGTACAGACCACAGGCTGTAAGGATTTGCCAAAATTCCCCCCACAGCGAGAGGCAGCACCAGCATTTACCCTAGAGGTTTGTCCTGCTGAGGCTGCAGAGGGACTGAACAGTTGGAACCTGAACAGTTGTCCATGATGAATCTGATAGCCACTAAAACTGAGGCTTGAACCAGTGCCTGTTGGCTGATTCTGAATTAGCATTGCTGCCAGTGCTGTGCTTTACCTGCCAGATTCACTGTCAGACACAGAAATATAAATTAATGGATAGCATATGCCACAGCAAAGCCTATCTAAATGCAGAAGAGCTAAGTTAATAACTTAAGTAAATTACTTATTTATTTAGTAATACATGAATATTTAAAGGCTGATGAGAAGTCCACTAAGTGCTTTCCATTTAATTTTAGAAAGTGAATTACAGTTTATTCCAGATTTTTTTTTAAATAAAAGCAAGTAAAAAAGTCCTTTCTGCACCAGTGATGTGTGAGTGATATGCAGCTGTATTTCCATATTTAGCATGAGAAATTGTCCAACACTTAAAGTCTTTGCTAGGTTGCTTGTGTCTGAGAGAGAGAGAGGACCTTTATATTGTCACTAGTTTCAGTGCACTTTGGTTTGCAAAGGCCATTTTCCTTTATGCATTGGGAATGAAAGGATTTAAAGAAATCTGTCTGGTTGTCATCAGTTTAGTCAGAACAGAAACAAGTGTGTTCCCTCCTCTTTTCATCTTTTCTGTCTATGGTGAGATTGGTGTGAAACTTGCTCTTCTCAGTTTTTCCCACCACATACAGTTTTGCTTCTGATTTTTTTGTGTCGACAACTTTGTCTACTCCCTCTCAATTAATCTGTGGTCATGCAAAGAGCTACCTTATGGCTTCTTACACTAAATTTGAATGGTTAATATAGAGTCCCTTGATTTGTTGTTGTTGTTGCCTTTTATTTAATAAGGTAGGCTGTTAATCTATAGCCATAATGCCAGATTCATAGGTATAATTAACAGCTTTTATGAGGCCAATTACACCCTTTACTATGGTCTAACTTATACACCTCAATGTTTACCTTTTTTTTTTTTTTAATAAAGTCCATGGTGTCTTTTAGTGTAGAAGTGCACAGGTATGCATACAGAGATGTAAAGTCTTTTATAAAAAGAATATTAATTTGTGTCTGTTCTGTTCAGTATTCTAGATATTCGTGAAGCTTTCCATGTTGTGAAACTTAAGTTTGATTTTTCTTTTTTAGTTGACTTCTTTGATCCCTAATCTGCAGTACTAACCTTCATTACTTTAAAATTTAGAAATAGGCAGAGCAGTTGTTTAAACTCTCATAAGTGATTGGGGTAAGGCATGAGTGGACTGACTAAAGAAAAGTGAAAATCTTCAGATTACCACTGAAAAGGATTGTATTAACATTGATAAAGATGCACAAGCTACTCAAATTAAAATAATTCTGGTTTTAATTTGAATATTCTTGACACAGACCTTCCTAGTTGGATGTGTTTATTTTTAGGATTTTTTTTTCTCTGTAGATACTTAAAAGAATCATCAAATGGTGGCATCAGTGTGTCCTTGCAGGTCCAATACTGCCTTTTTTCCCCTGGAGTTCAAGATAAATTGGTTTAGATTAAAAATTGCAGTGCAAATTTTAAGATGTTTCTATTCACTACTAAAAAGCATAGTAGGAGAAAGATTACTTCAATTCCATTCACTTTAATAGGTAATTTTAAAAATTTATCATCAGCTGTACACTTTCTTTTCCCCCCCCAGTGTCAGACTAGTTAGTTTATACCAGGAAAAAACTCACCTGTTTTCATTTCTTTTTCTGCAATGTTCCCTGAGACTTCTAAGAAATTCTTCACCTTCATTATCTACTGGATAAAATTTCTACACGTGATGCCTTATGTCAGTGAAGAAAAAGCCTACACCATTCCTTCAAAGAACACAGAATATGTTTCTTAACCTTAGGCTTATTACGATCTTTAAGTCGAATTCAAGTTTGCTGTAGTGCTTCATATAGTACCTTTAATTTCTCCATTATTTCTGAAGGAAGTAAATTGAAATCAGGGAGGCCAAAGCCTACTTGGAGCTAAATGTGAAGGCATAAAATAACAGGAAAGGATTCTTCAAGTATTTTCCAGAGGGAACTCAGGAAGTTTGCAGGTCCATGGTTGAATGTTGGAGGCAATCTAGTAGTGGACATAGAAACAAAGAAAAAGCAGAAATTTTCTTTGTCTTTTCAGCAATTCCCAGACAAGAGTCCGTGCCATCGCACAGACAGAGGTTCAGGACTGTTTAGTAGAAAATGGATGTGTTCAGCGTCTTGGGGGTTTATACCAAGACAACAGCTCATTTAAGTAATAGGACTGCAAGGCAGCTGTCATCCAAGAAGGAACATGGTAGGTGAGGAATGTCCTGAGAACTAGAAAGAGACCAACCTTAGAGCAGCTTTTACATAGTAAAAGGGATACACAGGCTGTGTCAGGTCAGTGTCAGTCAGTCTCCTGGAGGATCATGGAACACATCCTCTTGTTTCTAGACATGAGAAGGGCAAGAGTGCCTAGAAGGAGTCAGAGTAGATTTCTGCAGTGCATTCAGTGGTTTATTTGACTATGAATGAGGGGAGCACATGTGGTATGGTGTAAACTGTAACTTATTAAGGCTTCTGATTCCTGCTCCCACACAGTTGTCAGCAGTAAGCTGAGGAAGCATGGGCTGGGTGTTGAGTGGGCTGAAAATTGGCTGGACTACTGTACTGAAAGAGTAGTAATCAATATTATCAACTAACCAATTGACCATCTATCAGACAGTAAAAAGTGAAAATATCTCAAGGGTTGATTCTGGCACTCCTGCTCCTCAGTTCTGCAGTGACTTGGATGACAGAACTGAACAGAATGCACCCTCAGCAAATTTATGAATGATACTAAATTAGGGTGATGCTTGGAAAGCCAAACTGAGCTTCAGTCTTAAATCATTCTGAGACCTTGAATGAACTGAGGACTTAGCCAATAGGAAACTCATGTATTTAAAAAAGAACAGATTGAAATTCTGCATCTGGGGTGGAACAACACCATGGCTGGGAAGCACCTGCCTGAGTCACAGCCCTGCTGAAAAGGACCTGTGATCATTAAGAATGCCAAGCTGAATAGAAGCCAGCACTGCAGACAAAACTCGCTGTGTAGTGAGCAGCATTAGAAGGAAGGAGGAACATGACTGGCAGACTGAAGGAAATTTTTACCATCCCTGCTTGGAGCTGCTTCTTGCACAACAGTGTGTCATTTTGGTAACCCCCAATACAGAGAGGATGGTGAGAAACAAGAAGCAGTCCAAGATACTAAACTGGTTGGAGGCACAGACAACATGATGTAATGGGAGAGGTTAGGGAGCTGTGATTTAGGGATCTGGGCCAGGTGAAGCAGAGGCTGAGGGTGTGAGCTTAGGTTAGTTCACAATATCATCAAAAGGAGGGACAAAGATGATGACATAAAACTTTTCCCAGTAGTGGTATACAGTTTAGCAGGGGGCAATACCATAAATTACAGCTTGAGGAGTTCAGACTGGACACAGGAAAATTTTCTTCATGATGAGGTTACTGTAGTAATGGAAGAGGTGACTAGACAGGCTGTGAGTTTGATCTTTTTCAGCCAACTACATAAATCCTGATTTGGTATTGGAAATTATCATATTTTTAGTGGGAGGTGAGACTAAGTGACTTCCAGACAAAATTTCTGTGATTCTATATTGATTCTTTGATAATGTACGATTTTATTGAAATTATGATTTAAGTATTTTTTATGTAGACCACGGAAAATAAATTTGAGGGAGGACAGTGTGGCTTTACATTTCCCCCATTGTGATTACTTAGCTTTTAATGCTTTAAAAAGAGGATAGAAACTGAGGATAGCTGATTATTGAAGTATAATCTCAATACTTTTCACTGTTTGTAAGCAGCAAGCAAAGAATTGGTGGATAAAGGGGAAAATTAGCTAACACAGAATGGAATACTGGAAGATTTTTACAACATTTAGATTTTTTTTCATCCCTGGAGATATCATCTATCTTTTTAAATAGGTTTTAGACATCAAGTTATTAATTTTTAAACTGTACCAGATCTTATTATTTGCAAGAGATAATCATGTGGAAATAAACAGTGTTTTCTTGACGTTATTATACAAAAGTGTAAAGATAGCCTCACATTTACATTTGATAGCCTTTCTGTCAAACTTTGTATGATCCCATCTTTTCACGACGCCTTAGCTTTTAATTATCTTTTTTTTTTTTGATTTAGAAAAGTAGCACTTACCTTTATTTCAGACAGCTTGCGTGTATATGTACAAGAAGAGAGACAGCATAGGTTCTTAAGGGAGTTAGAGCACTTTTCTGCCAGTTGCTTATGTCAGGTTGAATACCTGGAGAAGAGTAAAATAGGTATGAACACGATGTTACACACTTTAATATGGCAAAGATTCCTATCTCATGAGGGCTGAACCTTCCCTTCAGAGGATTCAGAGCTAATTCACAGAGACTTTGCATCTCCCCATATGACTCAGACCTCAGGTCACAGAAAATAAGTCCAGGCAAGTCAGTTAGGCCTTCAGCAGGAAAATTAATCACCTCATAGGCTGTGTGTAGCATATAAATACTTAGGCTGGAAACCAGAGCAAGATATTGCCAATAAAGGAAACAGAGTGACTTCACGTTGCTGCAATAAGCTGGCTGTCTGTGACTGCTTGATCTCAGTGGCACAGAGAACAGCCAACACTTTTTGAATGCAAGATCAATTCTGCAGGAGACTATTCTTTGTGTTAATCCTCAGATTCAGCAAATTATTATTTCCTGGTGTTTGTTCAGCTCTCCCTAGAGCTGAGGGAGAAATACAATGTAATTGTTGCAATGATGGATTTTAGGATATAGTATGTTGATTGTTATCTTTCTAATACTGACGTGGTTGGCATGAAAATACATGACTCTTCCCAGTTAGACACAGCTCTTGTTCTTTTAGCAGTTGTTTAGAAGTTCCAGTGTCAGCATGCCAGATGAGGATTTCAGATACCAGAAGTGTGACTGTGGCTGATTTCTGCCTACTTTATCAGATTATTTATGCAGTAGACATATACCAGTAACTCTTCCTGCCCTCCTTCCTTAAATCCTAAAAAATTGCTTGTGCTTTAAAGAAAATCTGTACTTTAAGGGCTTTTGTGAGCATCTTGTAGTTTACTGAGATGCTATTTAACATTGCTGTTTTACCTTTTGTGCTGCTCTTAATGAGTATTGTTGTTCAATTCTGGGCCATACTCTATAATCCAATGTATTTGAGCAATGCCCAGAAGGGGGAATGTAATAATAATAAAATTTTCTGCAGAATCTGCTGCAGCTAATGTACATTGTCTAATGTGCAAGCATATTCTACAGCAGTCTGTTCACAGTTAAAGTTTACTTTCTCCAATTCCTTCTGTTGCATCACCATCAGTAAAACTGATGATCTACATTTTCATATATTTGTCAAGCCTTATTGTCTTCATCAAATTTCTGTGATTTTGGATTCAAGTAATTTTGCTATAGTGTTCTTGGTTATTACGTGAATGAAGATGCTTTTCTGACTGAAATACTGCCTAGCTTTGGATTACAGATGATATTATCTGGGGTTGCATTTTTTTTTAGTAAGTTTTGCATTTCTGCTAGTTAATTCTAGCCCTAATGAAATTGTTGTTCTGCAGCACAAGAATTCCTATGCAGTTATCATGTTTGTATCTCAATTTTTTTTCTTTAGTGGGATGTATTTTATTGCAGGAGGGACTTGCATAGTGTGTAAAAAGCTTACTTTTCTCCATTAACATTTTATTCTCAACACAGTAAAATTCTTTCCTATTGCTAGGACCTATGGGTGCTGTCATGCAATTTTTGAATAAGAATAACTTAATCTTCAGTATCTCTGACAGTTTCATAGTAAGTGAGCCCAGTCTCTAGAAGCACATTTTTGTAAACAAGATTTTTTTTATCTGCATACTTGTGTAATGGAATAACATAATTAATACAGGTGCAGCTCTCTCTCAGTGGCTTGACAGACTGTTAGTATCTGGGAGGGCTAATACTGAGTTTGTTAATATGCTGAGGAAGACCTGAGGTGGCTTCATGTGATCAGAATTCCCCATGGTTTTGAGCACTTGTAGTCTCAAGATGAAATAAATTAATTGCTTCTAGACCCCAGCATGTGTTGAATGGCTTACAGAGGCTTGGTCCTCTACCTGTCTCTGCTTCACCTCTCACCTCTTCACAATTCCTAAGTGCAAGACTTTGTCTTGTTATTTTGCTCTTCTGGGATTCAATTCCCTGGACTTCGTTTCCTCCATACTCCAAAGTTGCCTTTGTTAGACCAAGCCATGTTTCAATCTTCTGAGCTATGAAAGGTACTTAAGGTATCCAGCTACAGAGATGCTAAAAAATCAAATGGTACAAAAAGAAATTATACAAAAGGAGATCATAAAGCACATCTACTTGTCTGTATATAGTAAATATGAAATGTTCTCACTTCTTGGGCAGGAAAGAGTTACTCAGTTCTTGACCTCTCAGTCGTACTCTTGGTGTACTTAGGCATCTGGGAAGTCCTTTCTCATGTGCTTTTTTACCGCTGAGGGTGTGGAGAACAGACACACTGATGTAGCTGTATTCATATCAATAGCTAGAAGTTAAATTTTCAAGCAATTTCTCAGTAAGCATTATAGTAAAAAGGGAAAAATCCTGCAGATCTTGAGCATGACTGCTCACCTGAACATCGTAATGCAGAAGGTGAAGTTACTTGTATGAATTGTTTGCCAGTCAGAGGGCTTAGAGATTTGAGTAGAATCCTGATTTTAATTTTGCAGAGATGGCTTTGAAGACTGGGATTCAAATGATATTTAAGTTAATTCTTGAAAATAAATCCCTTCATGGAAGTACAAAAGCAATTTTAGCATATACATTTCCATTTTAGCATTTACATTTACATCAGTGTAAATGATGTAATATCCAAATCCTATGACTTTTTACATCAGCTTTTTTTTTTTTTACTGTTGAAACTTACTTTCCTGTTTTAAAAGGAAGCAGGATGTATTTGAATAATTTTACACAAGTTTTAAATACAGCAAATAACCTGTGAGTATTTTATACTAACAACTTATGTTATCTACCTTAAAATATGTAACATGTTTGGCTTTTAGAAGGGTTTTATCTAGTTTTTCATAAATTTCAAACTTGAGATGGGTTTCAAATTTAAGATGTGTATCTGAGAGATGTATTTGTACAAGAATTTGGCAATTTCCTTTATATTTTTAAATACTAAAAAGCCAATAGAATGTTTAAAGTCTAATACGGTGCTGAAAAAGTATAAATTGAGAAATTAAGTTAATGCCTCATTAGAGTTTAGAGAAGGAACACTTGTTATTTCTCTCTTGGTAAAAAGCAGATTTGCTTTTGTGTCTTTCAGGGTATTTTGGTTGGTTGATTTGTTGTTTGTTTGGTTGTGATGGTGGGGTTTTTTTTCAATGATTAGAAAGAAATATCTTCAACTGGAGAGAAGTATTTGAAAGCAAATGGTTAGTTAATTATCCAGATTAAGGACTACTTTAGGAGGTTATTAATAAAAATAACTCTGTATTAGTAGAAAGTTAGATAATGTACAATTGAGGACTCAGAGACTGTGGTGTGATGTGTAGCTGTGGCTCATGTTTTGAGGATTACTTATTGACTGAATTAACAAGGTTTGTTTTCCTGTCTTACTATATAGTAAAATAGAACTACACTCTGCACATTCTTATTCTCTCTGTTACAAAGTTTCCAAAAAGAATTGTCCAAAACCATCTTTTTTTCTGAAAAAAAGTACTGTTATTTTCCAAACATGCTCAGGATGAAACATTTCACACTTCTTGAAATATTCCACCTTTCTTTCTTTCCCCGTTTCCTGTCTCTTGACTTCCAAGGTAACATCTTCCTCCTCGCTAATCATCATTTTCCAACAAGGAAATACTTCAGCAGAATGTTTTAAAGGAATCTAATGGAAAATACAGCTAAAATTTTAATATTACCTAATCAGTGTGCAAAGCAATTCTGGACCACTTGCACAACCCAATTCCAATCTGACAAGCAGTGAAGATTATAAATATTACCAACCTACAGATACAAATTAATTTACATTTGTTTATTTAACATGAAGAGGAAACTATTTTTAATTATCTTATTCATTAAATGCACAAAAATCTGGTGCTTTTAGTGAAAACTGCAAGGCTATTTTATTCCTGCTGGTATAGTAGTGTTGTGAAAGAGTGAAAAAAAATCCATTTTGTTCTCATGCATCTATCTACTGTCTGATTTTCTCTGAGCTCTGAATGTTTGCATTCTGTCTTCATTTACTCCTTTGCAAGCTCATTGAATTTTATTAGTTATCACTGCAAGCTAAATGAAATACAAGTAGTTGCACAGCTGCAGTGATATGAGTCTGAACTGCCTCATCATCCTTACTTGCAGTGATATGAAAACAGGAAAAAATGAGCTTGATTATAGATCTCAGGAACTTTGCCAGAACCAATATACAAGTGATTCTCTCAAAAAGGAATAATTTTGCACTGGGAATCTTATTTAAAAAAAAAAAAAATCAACAAAACCTGGGCAGAGGGGAAGGGGAAGAAAAAAAGCAAGAAAAGATAGTCTCTTTAATTCTCAGATGCTTAGAATTTTTCTCAAGTCAGTGACAAGTGTGGGCTCCCACTGTCTTCTAAAAATTGGACCAATATGCAAAAGATTTTGTTCATATTTAAGTTATCTTACTTTAACAGGAGTGTATCCTAATGCACTCTGGTTGAGTTTGTGTAATTGTGGCAGAAACAGCTGTGCCCGAATATTGATCTTGGCTATCTCAATAAAACCATTTATTTTGTGTACACAGAAGTATGTATTTTAAGCTTCCAGAATGAGCACATTTGTGCTCTGCAGTTAGGTAATTTCACAGCATTACAGCAGGCATAAAGACTGGAGTGAGGAAACATCTCTCTAGTGGGGTTGTACCTGTTGAACTGCTGCTTGTAATTCATATTTAGTGCAATGTGTGTTTGTTTTGTAAATATTGCTTTCTGCTGTTCCCACTCTGTAGATTCACAAAAGCTATACCTTGAAGATTTCAAGCTGATTTGCCCTGTGATTTTTCCCAGTGGTGCAGGTTGGCCTAAGAAGCTCAGATCAAAGCAGTGTTGTAAACAGGGAGCAGCAATCTGTCTGCTGAGACTGGAGTTAGGGAGCTCTTGTCAGAGCTCCGGAGACAGCGTGTGCTTTCACACGTGCAGTGTGTCTGTCCTGACACCAGCCTTGTTACTCCAAGAGTCACAAAGCCACAATGCAGGTTAGGCTTTGCAAGGAGCTGATAGAAACCTGAAATGGCAAGTGTATAAAGGGAAGTTGTGGGGCTGATATCTGTCATCAGTACAGTTACTTTCAGCTTACAGGGGCAGGAAGGACTGTATGGTCTGTAGAGACACAAAAGGATATAAGATGCTTTTGGCATAAAGCCAGCCTCACTTGAACCAAATGAAAAGCTGCTGAAGGGGTGTGCTGTTCAGAACTGTACATCATACCATGCCTTCATTCCAAAAAATTTTAACGTTTTATAATCAGCTTTTATCAGTCAGACAGACAGCATGGAGTCTTTGAAAGATAGCTTTAAAAGTATTTTAACATATATTTTGGATATTTTGGATTTCTGCAATTAGACTCCCCAGAATGCTATTAAGGATTAAATTTGATAGATCATTCATGAACTTACTTGTAAAGAAAGAATCTGTAACAGTTTCTTACTTGTTTTTAATTTTCAAGTTAAATAAATTAATAATAAATTAATATTTTATTTCTTAAGTACTTTAAGAAACAAACAACTAGTTGAGCAGCTGTTTACTCTTCTCTCCTTGCACGTCTGTTAATGGCAGGTTTTGAAACTGAAAAGGAGGATTGAAGGAACAAATCTGCCATCCAGATATTTTCAGTACTTTGTTATGGGTTTTTTGGTTTTGTACATATTTATACTTCCTCTGTTTAGTGTTAGTTTCAGTGAGCAAATAAATATAATAATAACAAAAAAGAGGCATTTTGCACTAGCATCTAAATACCTTATATTTGCTCTTACTAAAACATGAAAATTCAAGTTATATTTCCTGATCTGATTGCAGTTTTTTATGTTCTTTCCTGAGATGCCTGTGTGCTCTCCAAGTAAATCTGTCAACAGTTTTTAAAAATTCCTTGCTTTTATCTGTTAGATTTTAAAAAGGTGAAAGCTCTCAGTTGCTAAAAGAAATCTTTGTTTGTTTTGTTAGAAAAGGAAATTATTCCATTGTAGGAAAAAAGTTGTTTTATTCCCTTGCTTGGAGAGTGGGGAAAATTTATTCATACATGAGTATATAAATAAAAATTGAAGTGTACACAGATGATATGCTTTAGTCCCGAGAGGGGAAAAATATTGTTGTGCTTTTTTTTTTTAAATTTGGAATTTTATTCTTTGTTTCAAGTGTTTGAGTAAGGCATGATTGGTGCTTCAAGTCCTGTGGGAATATGCGTTAGAGTGCTCAACTCTGCTCACTAAATCCATTACCTCTGGCTGTCGCTGACACACTGTAAGACACTAAATGGTTTCACACTGAGAAGCAGCAAGCCAGTGGCCATGTGCTGGTGACTTAGTGTTGCACTGAGGGTTACACTTCCTGTTTTTCCAACATAACCTATGGCACTGTCTCTTCTTTGGCCAGCCTGTAAGGAGCAACCCTTATATATCTGCAGAGATCAATTCGCTGCAGGATAAGGAGCATTGAAATGTTCTGACTTGAACGTATTAGTACTGGCAAGTGTTAAAATGTGTCTGAGGAGTTGGCATGGTTTGGTTCATCATTCACAAGTAAGAATTTTTTGCATTTGCTGAAACAAGTATATTTTCCATTATGGTTCACACGTGGAAACACCCAATTTAATCTTTGGTTGCAAGAAATACTTTTATATCTCTCTTCTATTACATCAAGCAGAATGCTGTGGAGACAATGCAAACATTTGAACTTTGAAGTACTTCTTTAAACTTATTTCAAAAAGTGACCATGTTTTCAATGGCACTGATAAGTTACTATTATACCTTTAATGAAAGAAACTTCTGCTTCTGACTCCTCCAAGGCTATTTATTGTAGGAAAGGGAAGCAGGAGGGGCTCTTGTCTTGTGCCACTGTGGTGGTACCTGCAGAAACAAGACTATAAAGATTTATTTTTCTGTATCACGGTGGAAAGCATCAGCTTCCCCAGACACAATTTTTAGTACTAAGCATCTGACTATTCTTTGAGAGGCCAAGAAAAGTCCTTTTATTTTATTTTGGTTTGCTTTTGTTTAATCTTGATTGAAGATTTCGAACATAGGAATTCACTTACTCATGCTTTAACATAAATATAAGCCTTTTTTTTTGGATGAAAAATTGGATTTTCTACAAACTACCAGAGAGCAAAGAAGGCAGAAGTTTCAAGAAATATATCAACAAATGACTGGAGGCTTCCTTTATCACCTACCTTTTGTAGTAGGTAGGGACAAAGTATGAGAAAAATTTGCTGCATTCCTTCAGGAACAATAACAGTAGGATTTCTTATTATTCTTGAGAGTTTTTCAGCGAGAATTCTGAATTGCAGGAGAAATAACTCTTCCTTATAGGCTCTTAAGCTAAGAAATAGCCTGTAAAGTTGTCTGAACTTAGCTACTGTTTCTCAAGTATTGGAATTCCTAGAATAACTGTCTCCATTTATGATGATTTACATACCAAATAAGCAGGTACAATATAGTCAATCTGTTAATGTGCGTGTTTCAAATTATTTCTTTGAAGTAGAAGTTGAGTGTTGTTGAGATATTAGTAAACCACTCTTGGGATCATTTGAGAGTCACAATAGTAATAGATTGTACAAATGTAAACACACAGAAAAGTTTCATTTCTCTACATTAAACACAAAGGATAAAATTAACCTTTGTCTCAGTTCAAAGTATGAGGAGTAAATGACAAAGCATTACTAAATCTTTGTCAGAAGTAATACTAATTTTTTCATAGTTTTACAGTAAAATATTTAATCTCATAATAAGGAGTAATTCCCAGTTTGGTTTCAGATAAGTCTACCCAACCCCTTAGCTAAGTAAAAGTATTTTTATAGATACTGCATATTTCTTGAATTACAATCATTTCAATGGAAAAATAATATAAGGCAAAATTACTATGATTGCTTCTTGAAATTTCTCAGAATTTTGAGGGCAAAATAATAGAACAGCCACTGAAGCCACTGGTATTTTAAGATGTTTTCAAGTCTCTCCATTATTTTTTGGTGCTTTTTTATAAACATGGTCTTCAGTGTAGCAGGTGAAACAATACTCTTCCCAGCCCCTCTCCCCATATTTTTATCACTGATCTAAATATTTGCATCAGCAGAACACTGGCAAGTACACCATTGCTGTAAAGACACAGTAAATAACTCCTTGTATGCCAGAGAATCAAAGTGATATTACATTCTTGTAAATTCTTGAAGCACAGAATCCATGATGCAGAAACTTGGACCTAGAACAGTGAGCAATAGTGTGTACTTGAAATATGGATTTGGCTTCTGGGAAGTATAAGAATGAGACCTTATAGCTTTCATTCCTTTATTATAGAGTCTTGTGGGTCAAGTTGTATATCTGTGTCTTGTTGATTTGATTTTGGTTTTGGTTTTAATCTTGTTATTGGCCTACCAAATTCATGTTTGTGTGTTAATAAATGACCTACTGTCCAGTGGTGAGACATATTGAAATAATGTTTTGAGCATCAAGCAATCACTAGAAGTCAATAATTCATGTGTGAATATTTTAGTGACTCCAGTCTTTTTTAATAGTAGTAGTAGCAGTATGTAGCAAAGGGCCTGAAACTGCTGAGGAATTTTTTTTACAATTTCCAGGGAGCCGTGTAAAATAAAATATAAAGGCAATTCCTCAAACACTTCTGATAAATCCCTTCCTCTCTCATAATGGTTTAAAAGATAATTCTAGTCTTCACACTTCATGGCCTATGAGCATCTAAAAGATTTTTACTTGCCATTTTTATAATGCCCAAAATTCCTATAGCTGCAAAAGAGGGTTTTTTTCATTCACTCTGTTCCACTTTCTTTTTTTTCTTTTTAGTTACAATTATAAGAGAAGTCTTTTAAATTCCTGTTAAAAATAAATTAAACCATCACTCAGTAGCAAACATTCACTGCCCCACTAGAAAATTTGATTTAGAGAGTAATTTCAAATTAAACTAATATTTAATTTGCTGTCAAAGTTACATTTAAATAACAGCCTCACTAGAATTGCTAACAGGCCAGCACAGGTACAGGTTTTAATCCACTTTTCTGGATACCATTGTACTTGTGCAGAAATCTCAGAAAACCTGAGTAAAGTGTCACAAATGGCAAAATTTTTCATGGGCAGAAAATCAAAATATGTGACACCTGTTCAGCATAGACTAGAAAATAATTAAACAAGATGAAATAGGTACAGGTAGTTTTGGCCAATGCCATTTAGCTAATGTTTTATGGGGAATGGTAGACCTCAACCTGTCCAACTTTCAGAATCACAATTAGGAGCGAGGTACTTCTTGAGTGTCACCAAAATGAGAGTATTTAAATTCTTGTTAAATTCAAAATCAGCTTGATTCAGCTTAAAAGTAATTTGTGTTGCATTAAGTGGTGTTTTACCCAAGCACATGCAAGGGTGGTGCTTGGTAATAGTAGCAGGAAGTTGTTAGATTCTGGCTGACTCAGGAGAGTGTTCAAGTAGTACTGGATATTCCAGGTTTTTTTGAACATATCCCAGCTCTAGTCCTGCACTAAGTTACACTGGAAGCTGAGTGGATACCCACTTTCATCTGAACTTATACACATGAAAATGCATGTAAACATTGAGGAGCCTTGATGATGCAGTAGAGTAGCTGAGGACTTGTTGTGTCATGTCATCACAGTCAGTAAGACTTTTATGCTGAGGTATAAAGACTTTCCTTGTTTAAAGAAGTGATCACAAAAATAACAGACTTCAATATTTCTGAGTGAGAGAGGAGAAACAAAGTAGTGAGAATGGGGGTGCAAAATGTAGTGGTTTTTATTGTAAAAAATGTCATAGTAAATTATATTGACGTGGGGTAAATGCACCAATTTGCGTAGGAGTGTCTCAAATTCCTTTCAGCAAGAGAATGAACAGTGTAATACTGTGGTTTTGTCACATAGTATTTCTGATGACAGGACAAGGAGTAAAGTGAAAACAACTTCCAGCTGAAGTCTATGGTCATGTCATAGTTAGAAGTGATTATTAGAGAGTAATTTTCTTGAAATACAACACAAATTATACAAGCAAGCTGATATTTTATTTTGATGAATGATTGAGTTTGCAATTTTTGTTTACCCAGTCACAGCCAGCTCTGCAGGTAGATGAGACTAAGGATGTGAAATTCTCACAGTCATCTCATTCTTAGTTAGTGCATTGATCTCCAGTGATCCCTGTAGAGTAAACACTGAGATTTCGCAATTGTTTTTCACTTAATTCATTCCTGCCTGAAAATCTATATTGCCCAAAATTTCAAATAAAATATATAAGATCTTCACTTTGTAGTCCACTTAATATTCAGGCTTCACATTTTTTACATATTCTTATTCACTAGAACCTTTTTCAGATGACTGTATTACTCAAGAAAATAGTAAATACAAAAGCCAGATCAGTACCTGCTGTCACCTCTGGTTGTTCCCTGTTACTGTAATCCATAAACACCCCCCAGCTCTTCACTCTGGCAGTAAAGACTTACATAGTTAAACCTCGGTACAGACTCTACTTTTTCTACTTCACAGCCTTCTTCACTAAATATTTTGGAGAATGCAGTTTTTTGTAATGCAGTCAGCTTCCTGTTACCTGTGATGCAATGGGAATATTGTGTGTCACAGCACCCTTGGAAATGCAGCTATCCCCTGGAACACTTGTAGAAATAGATACCAGGAAATCTTAAGCACACACACATCCTGGTGGCTGCCCAGGAATAGGGTCGCCCATATGCAAAATGGTGTGTGTTAAACAAGTCACAAAAATGGGTTGGCTAATTCTGAGGTAACTCCTACATTTGTGTGTAAAGCTCTACACACAAATATTCTGTGAACCAGAAAAGTCTACTTGTTCACATATGGCTTTTCAACTTTAATGGCTCCCTGTACATGCAATGAGACTGTTGGTATATCTCTGTGGACATGAGCTTTGGGCTCATCACTCAAGTACCTAACTTGTTATTTAAGGCTCAGCTTGTGTATAGGTCACTTTGTTGGCTCTGTTTCAGTGTTGGCCACGCTGGAGCAGTGCTAATCTTTGTAGAGGGGCCCTAAAGAAAGTCAACACCTTGTTCTTATGGATCTCTACTAAGAGCTGCTTACCTTAGTGCTGTGTGCCAATGAACACAGTTAAACCTTCCATGGAAACCTGGGATTACTCAGTAAGGTGCTTCTTATCTTTGCAGTTTTAAAAATCTAAACATGTCTGTATCTCCATCAAGAATACGGCTGCAAATCTCACCTGTGTCTAGCCGTTCATCACACATTGCTGGGAATCGGAAGATTTGCATTTCTGTAGCTTACAGCTACAAAGTTCAGACACTGCTTAAACAGGTTTTGAAAGTCTGGAAAACAGTGCTAATAAGGAAATGTCATGTTGAAATGCAGTTTTCATTACCTAACCCATGGATTTTTAAATGCTTGTAACTTCAAGTGCTTCTCAGGGGCTGAAATTATTCCAGGCACTGTTTCAACTTAAAGTCATTAATTTTCAATTTTTTTAAATGTATTTTTTTTTATTTTTTGAAAAGGAAAAATAAAAAGGAAAGGAACACCAAACTTCTTTATTTCTAATTAAGATTTTTTTTCAACAACAGTACTAAAAAAGCAAAACTTTGTTTCAACTTTCTTTGTTTCATAGACTGTGTAAACCTTTGAACACTAATCCTCTCATAAAGAAAATTGGTGCAATAACTCTGAGCCTTTCCCTGTGAAACACTGTACTTTAGAAGATATTAACTCTATACCTATTACATTGATTTCATTGATTTGTAAGTAAAGGGAACATTGCTGAGATATTTTTTGTGGAAAGAAGCTGAACCTAAAATACTAGTACAAAATTGAACTGTGAGTGGTAGCTCCATAAAATTTGAAGTGTTTCATTAAAAAGTAATTTTTTGTAAAAGAAATTAGACTCAAATAGTTAGACTTGTAATGGGTACAAGTTTAATTTACTCATTGAAACTCAGTTTTTGAGGAAGGAGTGTTAGAAAGGCAAAAGCTGTGATTGTTACTAAAATTGTATTCATTGAATATTTACAAAGTTTTTCCTTCTAGACTGTTGACAGTTAGCTATGTAAAATTGTCACATCACAATTATATAGTATCCTACATATCAGAAGGTCTTCTGATTAAACAAAAGTCATCTCAGTGTTTATCTCTTTCAGGGATGTAAAACACAACCCATAGACTCTCACATTTTGAGTTAAATCTAGAAGAGTTGGGCTCTTTTGCTTACTGATGTTTACTTCACTTTAAACAATATTTCAACACTTTTTAGCTTTGTTTTGTTTGCTAGGAGAATGCCATATGGATTTATACTGGTCAGAATAAAGCAAAAACAAAACAAGCAAATGTACATGGATGCTTTCTCTCAAATTATTTTTTTACAATTCAGACATAAGTGTCGTTTTCCTTAGAGATCATTAGCAGTGAGGTGAAAGTTAAATGAGATCCTTAAGTGAAATGCTAGCTAAGTACAAATACTGTGGTGGTGGATGGCATCATGTGTATGATGGGAGGGATTGTGTAGGCTGAAAACAGTGGAAGCATAAGCAGATTATTTTCTTTATATAGAGTAAGCTGGGCATTTCAGTCATTATTTCAGTGCAGCTTTCTAGTAAAACTGTGTAAGTTTGGGAGCAGTCTCTGGAGGACAAGAAGAATGCTGGCTATGAGACATGTACCTTGAATGCTAGAGTTCTGAGTATTCAATTAATTGAATTTGGTTTGCAAAGACAATGACAAATTCAAGTATGCTCTAACCATGGACCTTGTAATTAATCTAAGTATAGTGCAAGTACTTCTTTCAGGAGGCCATGAGCACACAGGGCACATGTGGGGATTGCAGCCCCTGGTTGTGCCACTGCTCTGACCATGATTTACAAGGATAATATACATAATTGCAAAGGGCTTCTCCCCACTTTTCGGCACTGCTGTGGGAGTGGCTGAAGCTGGATTTTTTCAGCTTAACTACTTAATGAGACTGGTGAATGAAATCACAGTTTTCATTTCAGCCTTAACAGCTTAAGGCATCTGTGGGGAAAAGTAATTTTAAGCATCTAACTCTTAAGTTTAAGCTGATTAACTATGCTTCTCCGCTCCCTAATTGCTCATCCCTTCAACATATAGGCCATTACTTTTACCTTCTCCCTTACCCACAACATTTTAAAGTCATTTTAGAAGCTGATACTAGTCAAGAATTGCCAGTTTTCTCTTTTGTGCTTCTTTAGTCCTCTGTGTGTATCTCAAACACTGTACAGTGGACAACAAAAATTAGTTTGTTATTTAGCTCAGCTTATGTATTGAATTGTGGTCTCCTATTTAACCTGTCTTCGGCTGTTCATTCACAACCAAAATTTAGGATTTGTTCATATCTCTGACCATTTCTTTCACTTCAGTAAATCTGCAGAGGATTATGATTGTCATATGGCAACAGAGTAAAGAAAGACAAAGAAAGACACTAAAGTCTTAGAGAAGAAAACAGGGAGTAGAGCTTAAATGCAAATCTGCATATAGCTATATCCCACTGGTTTGTAGGCCATATTTCTTTGCTGAATGCTCATTCCTTGTAGTACCTGTATCATATTAGTGTCTAAAATATGTACCTCGTAATTAGAACATGATGAGAGCCTTTGATTAAGCCTTCAAGTAAAATAAAACAACACAGACCTCCAAATCCAATAAACAGGTAAAAAAAAAAGAAAAAAAAAGAAAATGGATTTTTTTAAAGTCTCTCTTCCTCTTTTCCCTCTTTCTGCTTCCCTCTTTCCCTCTCTTCACCATACCCCTCACAAATTTGGATCACTGACACAACCCTTTTGAATTTTAGTAAGCATGCATTTTTTAGAAGACTTATGAATCCTCCATAAATCTAATCTTGATTTTACTAAAGACAGAGGCACAAAGGGTTCTCAGGTGGATGAGAGTGTGTTATCAGATATCTAGAAAATAGAAAGGCTTGTTTAGCTCTGTGGTTGTACATCACCTGTCCCAGTGGTGGAGACACCTGTCTCAGGTACCAGTCATGCCTGATTTCCATGTTTCATCCCAGTCTCCAACCAGAGTGCCCCTCAGCAGGCATCTCATGCTCTGCTCAGAGGAGCAGGGTTGTTTCTCAGAAATTATCACGTCCTCAATGCAATAGGGCTGTGCTCCATCAAATATGGAAGGACAAGGTGAGGAACTCGCCTTTCCAGTACACTAGCAAGGAACCTGTGCCTTTGGGAAGATAGGGGTGTCAGATCCAAGTCCCTTGAAGCAGAAATGAAAAGGCTTTAAACACAGAGAGGTCTGAGACCCTCCTTTCCCCCACCCTCTGATGAACACAAAGGCAAGAATTGTATCCACCCAATAATTTGTGTTCCACTGTCCAGCTGTCCTTCTGGATCTGAACATCAGACACTCTAAGCATGCTTGGGTGAAGCCAATCATGTCCAACCTGTGGGTCAAGATCTCTCAGGTAATCATTGACTGGTTTCCCCTTCATGCCTAGTAATTCCTCTCCTTTCCTAATTTTTCCTATGGAAATAGAGAAGTGGAAAACCTTGTTTCATCTTCAGAAGGAGGCAGAGAAGGCATCAGTTATCTCAATGTGTATCTATGTCTGCTGTCATTAAATCATCCACCCTATTCAATCATAGTTCCACGTTTTCCTTTTTTCGCTTGTACCAGTAATTTTATGGTCTCTTTGTTGTATTCAATTTTTTTTGCAAATCATAACTCTAGTTCAGCTTTGGCCTTTCCTAATACCATCCCCTACATGCCCAGGCAATGTTTTCAAACTCCTTCTTTATAGCTTGTCTCTGCTTCCATCTCCTGATGGAGGAAGGAGTTTTATTCCATATATATTTAGTTTTAGTTATGTGAATGCTCACTGCATGTGTGTGAAAACTGGGAAACTGCATATAAATAGAAGCAGTTGCAGCTTACACTTTAAGATGTACACAGGAGACTTCTATGTGGGCTTTCTCTCATCAGTTTGTACGTAACAGTTACTTGGTGAAAAAACATTAAATGTTTCTGTAGGAATGATGTGATATACATAATGTGAAATCTTTGCTTTCTTTTTTTGTTATCACTGATCCTCAGCATCACTGGAGTGATTGTAATTTGGCCCAGTTTATTTATAGATGCAGTACAAAGAAGTTGCATTGGACTAGTGCTTTTAGCAGTAAAAAAATATTTAGAATCATAGTTCTATTCCTTTTGGAACTCACTACTGATAACTATCTTGGAGAAATGATGTCTTTGTCTGGATTCTGTTTTCAAAACTTCTATATGTGTGTTTTGTATTAATGGGCAGGAAAGTTGAGGACTTGAGGTCAAATGATTTTTTTTACTATGATTTCTCCAGTTAGTGCTTTAGGTATTGACATTGATTTGGAAGTTTTACATAAAATAAAGAAACTGCAGAAGGAGAGATAAGTTAGAAAACCTGTATGGAAAATACAATTTTTTAAACCATTTTTAACTAAACCTCAAGTCTTTTATATATTATATGATCACTGAACCTTAAATACAGACTATACCAAAAAGGAAAAAAAAAAAAAACAACAAACCCACAGAAAACTATCAGTTATGTGCATCTGTAGTTTTGTGTAGTTACTTATCTAATGTGTCTCTTCCTACCGCTGTAGTAACACATTTATCTGAAAGAATCACCAGTTATTCTGTTCCAAATGTTTATTATAATAATCTACACAATGTTCAATTACTATCTTGTGATATTCAATATGACTTCAGTTATAATCCGCATGATGATAAAATGTTTTCTTTTGATAGTGTCTTGCTACTACCCACTCATAACAGAGACAGTATGTTGTTTATTTGTTATGAAATAGAGAGGACAATAAGTGTTACTGAATATTCCAGAATTCATTCTTTAAGGGAGTTATGTAGTAATGTAGTAATTTAGAAGAGTTATTCAGTGAATCAGATCAAGCCCATTACATATGGCAAGGTACAAACCTTATTTAGATACATGAAGTTTCAGCTATTTATGCTTTTTCTAAAATTAGGTCAGCCATATTGTGATATGGAAATGTACACTTAGGGCACTCATGTAACTTTAACAGCCCTATCACCAATGCCCACACAACCTTAAGTGCTTTATCACAGCTGCTTTCCAAAGGCACCCTTAAATTTCATTGAAATCCTCAGGGCAGAATATATTTGAACACAAAAATAATTCTATTTTTGCATCGCAAAGCTTATGTCAGGCTTAGAAGTTGCTTGTTACATAACTGAAAACATTTTGGTAAGTCATTGACATCCATACTACTTAAAAGGTATCCTGCTTTTATGTACAGGTTTGAAAGCGTGATTGCAGTTTTAATCTGCAGCTGTCAGAGCTAGGTGTTGCACAGTTTGAGACACATGACCTGAGTGCTGCAGTAATGGAATAGACACTGTTAAAGAAAGGGCAAAGAGCTTGCTGGGGTGTGCCTCTCGAGTGTTGCACAGGTGTTAATTTCAGGAAAGGGATGACCTGAAGGGTGGCTGCAGGGCACCAAATGGTCCCAGAATCCTGAGCATCCCTGTTGATAGCCTTGAGCAGCTGCACTACTGAGCAGTCAAGTGGATGTCACAGCCTTCTTTTACAAATATTAATTGCAGGAGTGGGCATAAAAGCAAGGAAATGTGTAGGTAGATCCTTGCTATTCCCTTTGGATTTACTTGCAATAATTTTAGAGCTGCACTGCATATGCCAATAAACTTGAAGTGTGAGTATCTGTACATGTCAGTTGTAGAATACCTTAAATCCAATTGACAATTGATTCATCTGAACTCTGTCATATCGTGGAGAAACAAGACCACTTCATTTCTGTGCTGTCAAATTGCGTACCTTAAAAGACCCGAGGAAATAATTCTTATTTTTGAAATAAAAAAGAAGCCAGATTTATTGTCCTGATGTTTTTAAAGTTTATTCATGACTGTTTGTAATTGTAATATTGTGAGAATGTAGAGCGTAGGTCTGGCCTCACAAGATTCCCTTTTAAATTCCCAATACATGAAGTATAATGTTGGCTTGTAAATTGGTCATTTCTCTCTTAGCACACCCAAATTCATATTTTTTGTATTTTTTTTACATATTTCTGCTAAAACTTGCTGTCTAGTCTTCACACAGGTGAAGCTTGCATGAGGGATGAGGATACACAACTGTTATCCATAATAGTCAGAAGTATCCTGGACATTCAAAGTAATGCAATTACATGAATAAAAGCAATAAGAAATATTCATGTAACTGAGAACACACAGTTTTGCAAAAACTGAAGGAAAACGGGATTTCAAAACTTGGTTTCTAAAGCCCTGAGGCTCTGTGTAGACATTTTGATACCTGCATCAAGAAAGAGTTGTATTGGTTTTGCTTAGTGAACCTTCCAAAGTTATTGGTGTTAGCGGACACAGCAAGTGCTCTAGATTTTAAATGCAATTATGTACTTAATGAATAAATATATACAAGCCTAAATTCAGACACCAAACTCTGAAAATTCTGGATGAAGAAAATATTGATTCTTTTCATATCTTGTGGTCTTTGTGTATCTACAGGCACATTCTGATAAAACTTACTCTTCAAATCCCACACTGACCCCTGCTCCTTTCAGATTCACCAGACAAACAAATACCTCTTGTAGGGGTATTTCCTGGTTTTTCTTCCAGTTTCTGAATCCCTGCCCTGTCACTGAGCCTTCTCATAAGGGAAATCAGCTGTTACTGAAAAAGGCTACATTTGTACTTTATATATCGATTTTGTAGTTAACTTACTAAAGGGTGGTAAAACCAAAGAAAAACATTTGGTTTAAAAAAAGGGCATACTATGCAGTTTGTTATTTTGACAGTAATTACATTCAGGTTCCTGTTATCAAAGTATCTTCATACCAATACATTGCAAATTACACCACAATTAAACTGTATAAAACCAACAGACATTTTTGAAAGTATTCACAGAGGAGTTACATTTGTTATTGAGAAGATGTACTATAAAATTTTGTATAGAAGATTTTAATTTAATGTCTTGATTCATGTCATTTAAATCTGGCAAAGAGCACTCTCTTTACCCATCTGTGAAAGATGGAGTACAGTCATCCTGGAGGATGCTAAGTAAATGCTTCTACAGCTTTATTGTGGATAGCAGCTTGGGCTTGGATCTCAGCAAGTATGTTTCAACTCTCTGTGAGAGAAGAGAGGATATGAAATATGTGCCCCAGAGTGGCATTGAGTAATTGTTTGGAGTAAAATGGGATTAAAGAGTAAATCCTACCTCTGTAGCACAGACTGACAGATTTCATAGTGTGAGGAAACAAGATAAGTGGTAATGAAGAGGAAGTGTTAATCTGGTGTATTGTGTTTTTTCCTCAGTGGTCATGATTTTTGATTTTTTTATTTTAATATCATTTGATTTACTTCATCACTTAACTCCTTCCACTAAGGAGTATTTTGTTTTGTGGTCAAAAAGGAAGACCAAGGTTCTCAGCTGGAAAGTTTAAGTGGCCTTTGCTTCTGTGCTGCACCTAAAATGTGTTATCTTTAAAGGCTGAGGCATCAGTTCCTGAGGATACTGAGAGACAGAATGCTTATTCTGTTCCTTTGTTTGAATGTGATAAATTCCCTTCATATATAGAGTTTCAAACTGAGGTTATTTGAGGTAAACTGTGGATATAATGTATGTGCAGCGATAATAGTATGTCCAGTGATGATGATGCTGGATGTTTCTGTTGGGGATGCTTTTAAGAGGGTTGTCTTACCTGTCTTTGTGTTAAAGATTTCAAATAATTTCATATTATCTGGTTTCTGGTAGTTCTTGCATTCATCTTGGCAGTAATGAAAACATGAGGGTTATTTAGGGTTTTATGTTTATGAAAGACTTGTGTTTAACTGAACCAGGAAATGAAACCATATCTCTATATTGTCCTCTTTGTATTTTGGTTAGGCATGTAATCTTCTTTCTTTGTTAATGAATTTGTTTAGAAGCCTCACTGAATACCCACTCAATATTATTTAGATTTCCTTTTATGAACTAACAGTAGTAATGCTGTACTTAAGACTGCATTGGATTTGATATTACATCAAGTTTTGGCATCACAGTATCTAGTTATATGAAGTTTATTGTAACTGAGCTGTGTCTTGTTTTGCTACCTAAGAATGATTTTTTAACTATTTGTACATCTTAAATTAATCAGAAATTATTTTGGTCAGTTCTCCCTACATAAATTAATAGCCTTAGTATTTTTCTAAGGATTCAGAATTTTTCCCAGTAGGCTATAATACTATTAGTTTTGAAGTTTGATTGAAAAACTAATTTCTATTGCTTTGTTCACTTCTCTTAGAATGGTTTCTCAATGTCCTAGGTTTGAAAAGATGCAACTCCTTCAACTTTGAAAATTTTCATAGGAGTGTCTTTCTTAATTTTTTTGGTTTTATCTCATGTGGGTTTTAGTTGCTGTCACTGTTTGTCTGTAATGATGTAATTATGGTGAATATTGTTTTCCTGAGAGGCTTTCTAATTTAAGGAAGAATGCCAGACACCTAATTTTTTGACTTCTTAAGCAGATTCAGAAAACACCTCAATAGTTTCAGAAAATTCTTGCCTCTTTATTTTGATAGCTTTTGATGACATTTTTATATTTAAGTGTAAGATAACATAATTTTCTAAATAACTGAGGGTTTGAGGTCCAAGAGCATGGAGTGCTCCATGACAGGTGTGAGGCAGACACAGGTTCACCACACAGGCTACAGTGCCTTTGCCTTTTGTTTGTTAGCACTGTTTGGTATGGCAGATGCTCTTGCATCACATGGTAGATCCCCATCTCTGTGCAACTATCCCACTGTATAAACTGAAGCTGCATCTTTCCACATGGGATGCTCATTGGGAATGAAAATATGTTTTTCAGTTCCTTTAATACATCCATTTGAATCCCATGCAACTGAGGTTATTATCTGTCAGTGGCTTATCTTTCATCTCCTTCTACTCTAGATTGTTATAAAGTACAACTCCATGAAGTAGCAAGAGGCAAATCTCCACCGTGTAAACTAAGCACATTACAAAATATTTCAAAAATCTGTTAAAGTTTTTCTTTCTGCTTGTGGTGTATATGAGCATCCTAAGAGTTTGTGTAGGGTTTGACTCTTCTCTTAAACAAAACACAGTAAAAAGCAGTGAAAAGAAAGAATGGTTTTGTCCCAAAAGCTTTCTTAATGTGCTTTGTTACAGGTCCCTTTTCTTGTGTACCTGCAAGAGGTGTGCACACGGAAGCGTTTCAGCATACTCAGTAGAGTGACTGAATTGTTACAATAATTCACATGCTGGAATATGAGTCATGTTTACTTCTGGCACTATACAATTCAGATATGTGTCCAGAATAGTTAATCATGAAAGAGCTCAAAGTTAGGGGAAAATGTAACAAGATTAGCTTGGTTAGTTATCAGCCCAAAAAATCAATAAAAGAGAATTTAATTATCATTTGAACTCTGTCCTTGTCAAATCAGCTGTGAATTAAAAAGGCCAGTATCCTAAGGCACAGCATAATAAATAAAATAAACTTTGAAACTTTGAAACTTGAAGGAAATACAATTTTCTTTCTACTTGAATAACCAAAAATGTACATCCCTATACGTCATGTGTCTTCGCTAAAAAACCAGTGTGAGCTAAGTGTTAATTCTCATTGTCAACATTTATGCCTAATATACCAACTTTTCTTATTCTCACTTGATGATACTAAATTAATGAAGAAAAATGGATCCAGAAAAAAACCCTATATGCACAACTGCTAGGACTCAGGTCAGGTTTTGATTGACTTTATGGGATTCCTTATGTGTGGTGCAGACATCTGGATAGTCCTAAAGTGCTCTCTTTATTTACATGATTGTACAGGAGAGTGTACATTTCTAAAAAATAAATCCCTCCCAACCCCTTTTCAGAGTGTTTAAACTTGTCCCAACAAGAATAGGTCAAAGTTATTGAAATAAACAATTTTTTCAAGTAAATGCTGTGCATAAACATCTTGCTCATGATTGATTTCAATGAGATTTCTTCATGATTTCTCTATTTGTTTTCACTTCTGTAGTAATACTCCAAATAGCTTGGATTTTTTACCAGTACTATTTTTGGTTCCAGAGCTAGTTAAAAAGGAGGATCCCATTCTCACTGCATAGTTGCTTCCCATAGAAAACCTTCCCTTTTATCTGACCATGCTGTAAGGCTGCTGGCAAGCTTCAAACAGAAGGTCAGAGGGAGCTTCTTGAGAGGGGGACACTTTTTTGGGATGCCATGTTCAGTGCAGCCACATCATATTCCTCCACCTTACAAGAAGGGATTGCTCTTGGCCATTCTCTCTTAAAAAGGCCACCCAGTGAACAAACAAACAAAAATTGCTCCAACAGCCCATGGAGAGAACCCTTGATTGTGTAAGGCTCTGTATTTTGTCAGTTATTGCCCAGTAGCAGTCCAGGGAAACACTTAGTGAGAGTAAGAAAGATGTTTAACCCCTATAACAAAAAAAGAGATCTGTTGAATGTACCTGAAATCTTCCAACAGAAATAGATTGCTGCAGTCCTATTTTGTAGCCCATGTAGATGGCATTGTAATGGGGAATTATGGAACATAGATTGATTTTGTTTGTAACAGAAGGTAAAGGAGAATAGAAACCTAAATGCCAGCAATTATTCATAGAATTTGGAGTAAACAAAATAGCAAATAATGATAAAGAAAGATGCAAGATTTGTATCTGCCTTTAGCTTATTTTGTAATAGGTACAGAATTTACATAACTGTACTACTGGTACCTGGAAAAGTATGGGAAAAAACAGCATTGAAAAGTCTACTTTGCCTGTTCCATTTAAATTAAAATGCTGGGTGTGAAGAAACAGTGAGGGAGTTTTTAGGGATGATTGGGATTTTGCTTCTTGTCTTTTGAAAGGTGTGCTTTAATTTTAACATTCTAATGATCTGATGCACATCAACATTTTTTCTCGGAGAGATCATATCATTCTGTTCTCAGAAATGCAAAGCACTATGCTTTTAGGTGATCTGAAAATTTCTTCTGCCCCAAACCTCATGTAGGTAGAATTTGCTGATATTTGTTTAAAAAAAAAAGGGAAAAAGATATTTTATTTTGCCGAAGATTTTCCTTATTTTGCATCTTCATTAGGCAATTTCTGTTGCATTCCTATTCCTTTGATTCTCTTTTGGTCTTTCTAGAAAATCAACCAGATTAGGTCTTGGAGATGTTTGATAGACTATATTGTCCAACCTAGGTCTTCCAGTCATAATTTTCTTCTATTTTTCAACTTCTGTTCAGCTGACTTAATACTCTATGACCTTGGCTTAGATACCTCATATTGCACATATTTGTCTTCCGCGTTTTGCATAGCTCAGCCTCTGCATATCTTCCTAAATCACGCTCCATCAAGCTTCCTTGTTAAATATTACCCTTAAATTCTCTGAGCCTCAGTAGACACAGATGTTCAAGGCATTGTGATGCCTGTTCTTGGGTTAGGCTTACATCATTTGCCTGAAGCAATTGTCCTAGGTACTAATTATATTCCTAAATACTTAGAGAGTATTTAATATATAGTTTCCCCTTGCAAGTATAAGTGCTTCAGATGAAATACAGATTATAAACACTGAAATCAACCTTTGACCTATGAACAGCAATGGGAATCATAAATAGGCACACTGTGAGAAGTTACCAAAACCTTTTATGTATGAGAATTATTGGAAAAATCTGACATAGTAGCAAGGTGAGAAATAGGGTGTGTTGGTTTTAATAAAGATACAAGGAACATGTGTCACTGAAGAATGTTAACACATTCAGGAGAGAGCTGAATACAATTGCAAATGATAAAGTAGACTGATAGAACAAGGTATAAAAAAGGCTTCACAATAGAGAAAATCATACCTTTTCAGATCATCTCTAAGCAAAATGTCAAATCAAAGTGGGAGGCAAAATATCTCAGAACCAGAGATTTATTAAAATCTACTTATATTATGCAATCTTAAAAACCTTCATCTCTAAATATGCAAATAAAAAGATTTGGTGGGTGACTTTATAGGTGGCTTAAATTTCAGCTTTAGCAGAGATGGGCTTGATCAAATTACTTTAAAAAGAAAGAAAACCTGGGTTTAAGCCTCATATGAGTATTCATAAAGTAGGTTAGATGTGGTAAAAATTATTAAACCCTTCAGAAATTCTGCATTAAATTAACTGTAATTTTTTGGTGTCATCCTAGCAGGGCTTTGAGAAACTGCTACTATTTGAGACCCATTGTTAAGGAGAGAGCATAAGCCAGGAGTAGCTGGTTTGTGTATTCACGCTGCCGAATTAAAAGCAAAGTATGTCAGGTTGCACCCTGTACATTATTGAGTGGTAAATCCTGCTGGAGGGACTTTTTGTTTAAAACAAAAAAACCAAACTTTTTAAAACTTTGCAAAATTTATGGGAAGCTCCTTTTCCTTTCATAACTCAATCGAGTAATAAGTCAGTAGGGATAAGAATGATATTTTAATTCCTCATCTCATAATGAGAAGAAGCAGTAAATTCAAGAGCCTGTATCTTAATTCTGTAGCCAAATTGCCTAAGAAAATTGCTTTATTTCTATATTGATGCAAAGTTCTTTTAATCTGGTAAAAAAATCCCTTTGATTTTTAAGTCTCAAGTAATGTGGCTCAATACCAATTTTAAAAAGTGCCATTTAAAAAGTATGAAGATTAGAACTGATGGGTAAGCTAACTCAAGTATGCCTACAGCTGCTCTTGCTGCCCAGTTTGCTGCACTGTGCCTTCAAGTGCCTGATCTGAGCTCTGCCTAAGTATGACTCCGGGGAAAGTATGTGCTGTAGAAGCTGGAGAGAAGGTACCAGTTTGTCATCTAATTCTGTGGCAGTTTCTAACAGAGGCGGGGAGGTTCAGTCTGTACTGAGTGACACTGAGCTGCATCACACAGGAGGGAAATCTGGCCTTGGTGGAATACTAGGTGACTGCTACTTCAGGGAGGTTCACTTTTTTCACTTTTGGATGGGCCTGAGCCCTGTCTCTGGGAGTCACTGTCACCCATGTCCTTCTGCTGGCCTCCTCTGCAGAAGGATATGGCATGCGGTGCCTGAGTGGGAAAGCTGCTGGACCTGAAGATTAACCTGAAGAGCTTTTGTCTTTTATTGACTTCCACCAGCTGAAGACTGTTTTGAATCTGGGCAGCTGCTGAACACACTTTTTACTTCCAGAAGCTTCAGTGTCTCAGTAAGTGGTCAGTACTGCCTCTACAAGAAGGTTTGTTTCCTGGTATCACATGGACTTCTCCACAGCCTGATGTCCTTTTGGTTACTTCTGTTTCAGGAGTTCCTCTGCAGTGTTATTACCCCTATGCAGCCTTCCCCTCCCCTTTGGTCATTTGCTGTCACCTGTTATCACCTCTAAAAATTACAAAAACCTGGTATTTACTGGAGGAGAAGGCACTAACTCTCTGTTGCCTTCTCAATGCATGTTCCCTGGGGTTTTACACTTGCATCTGTTCCCTAGCCAGTGAATCCTGGAAAGTTTTATGGTTACTTATTAGGTTACTTATTAGAGGTTTCCAATGACTGTCAGGAGGCCTTTTGTTCTTGGAAGTGAAGAAAAACAGCTGAGGCAGACAAAAGTGCTTTCTCCTGCTGATCCCTACAGCGTATGAATCAGAATAGGAAGAACAAGAGATACATGGAATGCAAGACTGAGTTTTCAGGGTGATTCACAGCATCCAGATGTTTTCTAGATTTGCTGAATCACACAGGAATTGTGACCCCGGGAAGGGCCAGAATGATGTAGCAAAATTTAAGGAAAGAGCAGGTGTGTGCCCTGTGTGAATACAAAATTACTCCCTGAGTTTGGCAAGGTAGACTAGGACGCACATGGAATATTTTCAGCCTCTAGCAAAATAGTCCTTTCTCTTACTCTCTTCTCAGGTTATGTTCCACAGATGTTACTTCTCCAAAGTACTGCAAGTCCACTGGACTTTGGTGTTTCCTTGGTATAACAATATGTATCATCATTTGGGGAAAAGGATTTGTGCTCTTATTACTATGTAGAATTTAATGTATTTATGAGGATTGTTGAAAAAGAAAAACAACCTCTCCAAATAACCTAAAGCAAGAAAAAAGAAAACCCAAACAACAACAAAAAAATCCCAAAACAGTTTGAAGATATGCATATGCCTGAAAGCTTATCTTCATAGATTAACAACAGGGAGGAAAATAAATACTCCAACCTTAGCCTTATTAGTCTGTTGTTGACAGACATTTCTGAGATTAAAGTTTGGGTTTTTTCTCAGCATTTGCTGAGGAATGTATATATATGTGTGTGTGTGTGTGTGTATGTATGTGTATATGTATGTATTTCAACTATTGGCTGTTCTCTCAACTTAAACAATCCTCTCAATGAAAGAAATGCCCAAAAGGAAAGAAGAGAGGACAAGATTACCATTTTATACAAATGTGTACTGTGACAGGGAGGGTAGCTGGGTTGAGTGGAAAATATGTCTGTAAAACTTGGATGAAATAAGAATAGAGATCAAAATCCCAAGGAGAATTTGAAAACAAGCTGTAGGCTGGAAAAATTCAGCTTTTTGTAGTAAATTTACATTTTTTTAAGGATGTTACCAAGATTTGGGAAAAAAACACTTAAAAATATTGCCTCTAATGGCTTAAGTTTGTGAAAGGAACCTCTGTATTCTCTATTTTATTTGTTGCTGTGGGGCCTTTTTCCCTCTGTTTTCCTTTCATCTTTTGCCCCAGAGGTGGTACCTAGAGAAAAAAATACACTGTTATGGTGCTTTTAACTGCATGGTTTAAGATTGGCATCTGCTATAGACACCAGGGCAAGGACTGCTTTGAGAACTTAACTAGCTGTCTGCTTGCTGTTTTATATTTCCCCTGCAAGGACATCTCTGAAGTTCTTGGTGATGTAGGGGAAGTGCCATATCATCTCATTGCCATAAGTTTTATTAATAGCAAGTAGTGCATATAGCAATGTAGAAGCATTCTCTCTTTAACCGTACCTCTACTAAATGGATTGGCTTAGATTATTTTATAAATCCTCCTTTAGGAGCATAAGGAGCAGCTACTCAGATACCCAGCCAGCTTTCTTAAATATTTTACTTAAAATGTTTGCAGCACATCTACTAAGTAGTATGAAGATAACTCAAACAATGTATTAAGATGTAAGATGATTCACTAGCAGTGAGCTACAGATGGTCTATTATTGAATTACTAAGTAACAGTGGGAAGGCTGGGACAATAATTATGGCATTTACCTGCACAGGAGCCAGCAAGCTGTTCAAACCTAGTTATCTGAGAGGCAGCCTTGCTGTTTTGAACACTAAACATTTTTGTTGTTGTTGTTCACTTACCCATTATCAGAAGGCAACTGAGAAAAAGAAACCCTTTGCACACTGGGTTAGAATATAATAAGAGTCTGTTAAGGACATTCTTCAAATTTCTACTTTAATACCAAGGATTCCAGACAGTATATAAATACTTACAACCAAAATTAACATTATGCATGGGATATCACAGCTTTGTATGTAGCATCTCACCACAAGGATGTGAGCAGTTTCTTGCAGGGAAAAGAATTTGAAAAACATGCTTTGCTAAAATTTAGCTCAAGTATCTAACAGACTAAATGAATTTTTGTCCTTTTTATCATCTTTGATGCATTCTCATGTAGTGTGCTTTTCTATTTATAATCTAAGTGCCATATAGATAAGCACTTCACATATAAATTCATCAGAAGAAGGATCAAATGACTATAAAGCAGTCTATTCTTGCTTTACTATAACAAGAGAGTTTAATTATCCATACCCAATTTATAGTTGAGTAAGAAAGGAATGGATTTTTTTAATAAAAAAATAACACCTAGGTAATTATCTGGGAAGATTGAATCATTAGAAATGTATTTTGATGACTGTGTCTTATAATTTTAATCCTTTTTATCTCAACATTTAGGTAGAAATGAATTACACAAACTCATTTTCTTTTTGACAGTTTGACTACCTGTTTGTAAAATATCTATGGGAGAACAAACTCCCCAAGGTGCATTTCAGGATGCTTTCTATGCTAGAAAACAGCAGAAAGCCTGATCATTCAGTAGATTTTATTGACTTTCTGTGCAATTCTGTCTCTCTTGATGAATGACTTTTTTCTCAGATTCCCTGAGTTCGTTCAAGTAGAAGAATTACACCATCTTGTTCAATGTCAACAGGTGCACCCAAATTTTATCTCTTTAAATAATTCATTGCTGTTTGAAACTCTTTTTGTAAGCAACATCTGACAGTAGAAGACTGCTCATATTCTTTTTAGTCTTTACTCAGAAAAGTCACTCACACATTTGATTACATAGTTTAAGTATGAATTCATTATTAAGCACATATCCCAAATTCCCCATTCTGCATAATACATTGAGCCAATGATGCATATAGTAAGTGCTCATGCATTTTATTTTAGTGGAATAAAAGTAACTGATGCTTTAGTGTAGATTAAAGCTTTCTTTTACTTTATTGTCTCAAAAATCACAATTTAAGGCATAAAGACTGAGAGAGGATGATCAGTTGGATGCCTTGTTAGCTGTGGCTAATGACTTTAAATAGAAGAAGCTTTTTAAAATGGTGGAAAATGATTGATTTAAAATAAAGCTTATTCCTCTCACTTTTTTCCCCCCATAGTCAAAATGCTTCCCCCAAGCTGCTGCAGATGGTCACAGTCTTTTTTCAAACTTTTTTTTTGTCTTGCATTTCCACAGCATTAGGCATGATTATTTCTGTTTGATTGCTTTAGGGAACCCAACATCAACACTCATTTGCAATATCCAAGTAAGATGATGCAGTATGATAACTTGCTCTCAAAAGAAGGTCACTCTTTTTCCTTTAACCCTTCCTACAGATATGCTATAGCCAGACATATTATCAGAAATCCTGATAGCTCCTTTTAGTCAGTGAGGCTGGTGTTGGCAAAGGTTTAATATTATAAGCTTTCACAGTGTATTTAGTTTGTATGTTATTTTCTGCACTAACGTAATTCCATGCAGTATTGGATTGATTTTATGTTATTCATTGAAAGTTTAGTATAATCTGTCATTTCCCATTGTTTCATTTGTTGTTTCATGGAATCATTTAAAAATTAAGCTAGAGGAGACCTACGAGGTCATCTCATTCATCCCTAGTGTCCAAAGGTGGAAGTAACTCCACAACTAAATAATTATTGCCATTAAGTAAAATGTCATTTTTCAGTTTAAACTTTCCCTGCTTCAAATGTTTGATTAACTTAATCATAAGAAGTTTGCATGTTCTTTCTCATATGTAAAAGTATCAGCAGTACTGTGATAATAACTTTTAGGTTATTCTGCCTCAACTGTCTTTTCATCTGTCTTCATCATTTCATGCACTGAATGATATAATCTCACTTTATATCTTCCAATAAATTATTAGGGGAACACAGAATTAATGTGAGCATTCGTATTTTTAATGCCTGGCCAAACCTAAACTCTTCTGTTCTGCTCTTTTAATAATAATAGTACTAATGGTAGTGCTAATACTAATACTGCTAAAAACATAATAATTAAGTAGTCTGGGCTTCTTATAATAACCATTGTTTCAGTGGCAATCTGTTCCCAACCCTTCATAAATTACTAAGAAAACCTCATACCTTGATGTCTCCCCAAATGTAAATCTACTCAAGGCAAACAAAACAATTCTAAATTTAGCAACTGAAGAAAGAGAAAAAAGGAAGATGTTGCCGAGGAGAAAAAGGTAGTATTTTTAACACAAGGTATTAAAAAAAAAAACCAACACAGTGCTTTCAGAAAGAGAGACTGAGAGGCATGATCATATATACAAGAAAAACCCAAAACAAAACCAAAACATCAAACCTCCCAAAACCCAATGAAAGCCCCTAAAACTCAAGAGGGGAAATACGTTTGTTATACACAGAAAAATGTAGGACATGAGAGACCATCAAATGAAAAATGTAGAAGCAAGCTTATTTTGCCGTGTTGAAGTTTTTATATTTTCAAAATGTTGTTGTTAGTATAAGAAGCTCTTGCGTGGGGCTGGTAAATGAAGCATACGTGCTGCTGAAACAGAGAGCTTTTTGTGTTGATTCAAGGAGGAATCTCCCTGAAAAGTAGAACAGTTCTTTCTTAGGTCATGGTATTACATGGTAATAATACCATGGTATTACATGGTATTATTAATGCTACTTCATTACAAAATGAAGTAGCAGTGTTGGTAAAAGGACAAGGAAGAAACTGAAAATTTCATTTTCAGTTTAATATTCGTGTAATTCCACTTCAAGTGTTGTGTGGAAATGGTAAGGAGAAGTCTACTAACATGCAGGATGTTGTTATCTTGGAGATCATAAAAAGGGGTTTGACATTTACTGAATTTCCCCCCCTGCCTATTTCTCCTTCCTTCATTATTTTTGTTCCACATTTTGTTTCAGATGTCCAGAGTCGGTGGTGCAAATTGTGGTTCTAGAGACTGCTGTCACTGTACTTCAGTTGCCTGTACACACATTAGGAGTGTCATTCTGTCATATCAGAGTCTCCAGGAGCCTTAAGGCGCCTTGATATTAGCTTTATACAAGTGCTCAGTGTTCCTTTGCTACTGTCATCTTGTCTCCCCTATGGAGAATTTTCAGTGCACATAATTTCTATTAATGAAAATTGTTTATTGATGATTATGAGGAACAGTATTTGATACTTGTAAGGTAAGAATAAAAAGCTATAACTCTTGGGGGTTTTTTAAATTTTAAGCTCTTATTTAATGTGGCAGTACATGCGTATCACCTGCCAACATTATGCATGCAGATGTGCTCTTCCTACTTGTGATTTGGTTTATGTACATTGCCAATAAGATTGCAGAAAATGAACTTATACTTGGAATATTTTTTATCACTTACAGTCATTGGTGCACTTCATATATCTTGTGTATTTAAATCTTTTCTATTATGTTAGGTCATGCTTCCATTCTCTGGACACTTGCTCCAGTGCCTTTTTATTTTCCTTTATAGGAAACACTGTCAGTGGTATAAATCTCTGCAAATTTTCCAGATTATATTAAGACTGGAAGGCACCTCAGTAGGAATTTATGCCAACTTCCTACTGAAATAGATCTTTACCCTTCACATCCCAGAAATTTTCTCCAAGAGAACTTGTTCCATGATTTTCCCTGGGGCTGAAGTAGGGCTGACTGGCTTTGTTATGACTTCAGCCAGCTCTTCAGCAGCCTTGGATGCTTCAGTGCAGCAGATCCTACAGACTTGAGGAGTTCTCACAAGAAATCCCTTCTCTCCTTGAACCCTACCTCTGAGTGCAGAGGTCCTGAAGCCTCAGCAGTATCCACTGGCACAGTTCCACTGTTTCTGTGTTTAAACTTTCTGTGTACCAGTAGAGGATCTAGGTAGCTGGCTGCTAGCTCAGAGCTCTGCGAGTCACTGCCCAAGGAAAGAAGGTGGGAGTGCAAAGTGAACAAAAGAACTGCGGGAGCAGCAGTTCCTGTTCAGGAGCAAGGGGCAGAGGCTTGCCTTGTCAGCAGAGGTGTTGTATGCAGATGCTGCAAGACAGAATGGAAGGGGGACTTGGAAAGGGTGTGAATGTAGTGTCTGTGGCTTGGGAGATAGGGCAACTTCTTGGTGAGAGTTAAACCAAGGGCAGAACTAGCTAATTATGCCTGTGAAGAGAACCCTCTCAATAAGGAAGTCTTTTTGTCTGTCTTTGCCCAGAGAGAGAAGAGCTTCCATCTTATTTTCCACACTATTTCCAACTCTCAGGAGATATCACCTCTCCCTGCTATGAGTGGGTGTAGGTCTTCTACCTTAGGATGGATAATCACCCTGCAAAAGGTCATACTTCTGGTCTGAGGAGTCTTCACACAGAAACCTTTTCTATTCTCCAAAGTCTGTTCTGCACATGGAGCAGTTACTGACCAAGTGCCCTGATGTACCTACCACTAGGCTAAAGGGAGCAATTCACTGAGTGTCCCTGCACTTCCCAGCTCATGATGATCCATTGACACATCTGGGTCTGTGCTTCCCGTGCCTCCCACATTGTCCCCACACCCTCAAGGATAGACATGTAAGGAATGCATGTAGGAGTAATACCTCAGTGATGGATGGTGTGGTCTTTTCAGGTTCACCCTCATGGCAAGCCTGGAAGTTTGGGTTCAAATCACCTGCAGAGCTCAGCTCATCCCTTATAATCTGGAGGGTTCAGTGATGTGCTCCTGTCTGAAACCCCTTTTTAGTAGATTAATGTCCTACTTAAAGTATTTTTACTTGGATTATGATTATTGTGCCTTGTTTCAAAAAACTTGGCATCACTTTTTTTGGTTTAATGAAACATTCCTCTCACACTACAGTCATAAGGTACAAACCTGCTGATGCTGTCATCAAGTTAAACCACTTGCAGTCCTCTTTTAGAAGTTAAGATACATAAGGTAATATCATATTCATGAAGTCACTTCTCTTTTTCCAAGAGTTGCATGAGGTAGCCATTGACTGATAAGACAGAAGATGGTTAAATGTAAAAAATGATAATAGGTAATAGTAGCAAAATTAGTTTAACTAGGGGTGATTGCAGTAGAAGAAAGTGCAGGTAAAGAAAAGAAAGGCTTTCAGAGCAGAAAATGTGCGTGACTGAAGAAGGAACAGCAGAATTGAAGAATAGGTTGAGAACTTTCAGTCACTTTCTATAGTTGAGGAGCCTCCTCATGTTTGCTGTGCTTTACAAACTTTAAGTGGTGCTGGAGGTTGCATGTGGCAGTGTCACCTCTGTAGGAGTTTGGACCTAATTATCCCCATCAATGTTGTAGAGCACTTTGGTGCAGTACTTCTAGTTGATTTTTCTAAAATCTAATTTGTTCTCAAACTGCTCTAAGAACTCAGCAAGCACATAGGAAACGCAGTGAAGCGAACCAGAGAATTTGGTTTGAGAGTACACTGTTTATCTAAATGGGATTGCTAATGTACTCACAGCCTCTCTGAAAAAGGGGAAAAAACTGGTAAAAAAAGCATATTTTGCTTGTATGCTTATATTCTACCAAAAGAATGGAGAAATTACCACTTGTAAATTAAAAACCAAAAACCAACAAAAGAATAACCTCAAAAAACTCAATAAAAAACCCCAAACACCCAACAAGCACAAAACATCTCTGTTAAGTTTTCTAGATGAAATACATGTTCAAGCATTGGCCTTTCCAACACCCTTGCTTTTACTTCCTTTACACTTGCATTCAGTGTATTGTTTCCAGCAATCTAAGCTGTTTAATGGGTTTACACAGCTTCAAATTACATTTGAATCACAGGCTCAGATCATAATATGCTTGACTAAAAGTCTACATTTACATAAATTTGTCTTTTTTTTCTCAACAGTTTACTGTACAAACATGAAATATTTCTTTGCAAGCTTAAAAGGTTACTTCATTTATATGTGACATCTTTGTTCTGACACTTGAATTTCTCCATTTGTTTAATAAAACAGTGCCAGCTGTGTATAAGCTAGTAATCAAGAGACAAAAAGAGTGTTTTAAAATGAGATAGTAGTTCAAACCTATTGAGCCATAGTCAGTTCTCCTTGTCTTCTTAACTCCCTATTCTAAGGTAACTTGTTTTGTAATAGAATAGGATGAATTCTGCTCAAAACAAAGGCAAAAGAAAAGATAGAATTAAATCGACTTTCTGGCTTTCTTAACCTTACTCTTCCCCAGTCACTGTCATTTTGATAAACTTATCAATTGTTTGCAAAGCACTTCTCTGATAAGTGTAACATGAATGCTTAGTATTAATATTACAAGTATGTGTCTTTGCAATTCATTCATTTAATTGACCTCTATTTTACTACAACTTATAATGACAATCAATTAAATCCTTCTTTCATCCTACATTGTGTTTTCTAACTGTTTTTCATCTCAAATCCCTTTAGAAGATAGGAATAAATGTAAAATATCTTTAACTTTTTTTAGCTTCCCCCTCCTTTTCTCAAGCTACCCACAGATTTGGAAGATTTTTGCAGTTTTTCAGCTACATAAATTCAAAATAAGCATACTTATTGAGCCATATGGCTTAAATAATGATGATCAACTAAATTGAAATACAACAAGTGCAATAGATTATCAGTATATTTGAGAGGAGTACAAAAAACAACTCAGGTGTTTTGTTCTTTTCAGTGGTAAAAGGGAAGTGAAACAGTCCTAATCCTTTTTGTTTGTCACATGGAGAATAACTGGTCAGTTCTATATTTTGGATGGAACACTCTACAGCAGAAATAAATTTCCAAGAAATATTTCCATCTCTTTTGTCATAATTCACTTTTTTATTTTTCTTACTGCAGTACTCCTTAAAATGTTGGCTTAATAATATACATCATGGTGTCCCTAGGGAGAGTCTTTGCTTGTTTAATCTTTTTTTTTTAATAAAAATTTTAACTCAGTTTCAAGGCCCTTTTTCACAGAGTTATAAAGGTGATTTGCCATTGACTTTGACCCTTATTAAAATCTCTTCTCTGTGATACATCTTCCATATTTGTACTTTAGACAAATCTGTTTCCAAGATGTGTCCTACATTTGGTTTTTCCTATTCATCATGTTCCTTGTCAAAGTAATTCACTAGGAACTGGGTTTGTTTTGATGGCAGATTCCCCTGGAATGGGGAAGCATTTTGTATCAGCTATGTGTACTAGAATGGAGATCCCCATTTATGCCATTCTGATTCTTATTCTTGTGAATAATTTGTAACCTGCTTACATGAAAAGCTGCTTTTCTGTGGGATGGGATTCATCATAGTTCCACTGCAAAAAATAAGAGCAGCATTTTGTGAAACTGGCTAGGAGCAAAAATGAGAAAGGTGAATGAGGAACAGAGAAGAAATGCAAAGACTTGGAATAACAGTGAGTGAGATAGGTTTTAAGGTTTCTTTCATCTGTGGTCATATTCCAGAGTTAGAAGTAGCTCAGAAAATCACAACTGAAAAAACCCATCCTGCCACAACAAATGGTGACTGGCAAAAGGAAGAGAGAGTATTCTTAGAGTTCTCAGATCGTAAGTGTGGAGACGTTACTTTTTAAGCTTAAGTTAATAATTGAAAGATCCTTTTTGCATCTGACCTGTTAAATAAAGGTTAACAAAATGACCTCTATAAAATAACAGATTATTATTTATTGCATTGAAATGGATTAAAATCTAAGTTAATAGGAATTACAGATGCTGTTTCTAAATAGCAGATTTCATAAAGGCAAAAACCATTATAAGGCATATTTTCTGGAAGGAAGTATTTAAGAAAGAAGAAGAAATAATAATTGGAAAGCAATTAATTTTCAAGATAACTATAATCTAATGCCAGTTAGAAATAAACTGGAATAGAAAAGAGCAGCATGAAGAAAAATGCAATCTGAAGGCAGTTTAAAAATATGTATATATTTGTACATGTGTGTGTATACACACAAATAGATTAAAAGTTCAAGCCATTGGGTGTAAACACAATCTGACGGAATCTGAAACATTTAGAAAATAGCTGGTGAGAGCAATAAACAGAAGAGTAGCAAGGAAAGTTGGGGCAACAAAAGAGTGGTCTTTGAAGTATAATAGGAGTTGATATTGCACAGCATATTAACAGTCAAAAAGTTACTTCAATTAACGGGGTTTATTGTTGTTATTAGTATTACTGCAACAGTGTTCAAAGAGGGAACAGAATCGTTTATTAAGAACTGAAGAAACAAGATGATTATACTTTAAAAAATTAAATTCAAATTGCATTAATAAACATGACAGAAATAGTAGAATAGGCCTTCCTAATACACATATTACTTCTGTGCTAAGAAATAAAAATAGTATTAAATAATTTTAAAACCAGGGTTTTGATGAATTTCAGATGTGTCAGGGAAAAGCCTTCAAATGCATCTGTGTGTAGTCAACAGCAAAAAAACTTCCTCTTTTTTCTGTTTGTTTTTTTTTTTTTGTAATGTCCCTGATGACAAAATAAGATTGTTGCTTACCTGCTAGATATTGTATGTACCTGGAGGATGAATGCTTGGATTAGAAAAGGCTTATTGTTGGTAAAGGAGCAGGTCATGGCTAGAAAATTTACAGACAGGTTAATCAGTAGTTGTATCTTAGTATCTTATATACACAAAAATTTCAGACCATGCTTAAAAGTAGCCAACTTTGTTGGGCAAATGATTGGAAGCCAGGATGGGACGGTTCCAAGAATGACTTTAAAGCCAAGCATATTATTTAGTTGGAGTGGAGTGATTATTTTAGGCGTCTTTGTTTTTGAAGTCCTACAGTAATTTACTAACTAGTTCTTATTTGTCAATAGTTCAAGAAAGGTGGATAAACCTAAGAGCATTTACAGAATGGAATGATCAAAGATCAAGAAAACTTCCTCTGTGGTGAAAGATTCACAGAATTTGATCTGATTAGTTTATCAAGGGGATGATAAAAGGTACCTGCCTAGAAAAAAGATATCTGATAATAGGATTAATCTGTAGTCCACCAGAAGTAAAACTCTGGAAATTGAAGCTATGAGAATTCAGACTCAGGTAACAAATTGTTCATAATAAAAGTAAGTAAGATTTGATAAACTGTTACAAGAATTACCACATATATACCATCAAGATAATTCTATTGTGTGTACTGTTCTTTAAAATGAATGCTTAGTTCTTGTAAGTTCTTATTGTTTTGGAAGCCAAAGTGGATATAGTTACTTACTGCAAAATATTTTCACCAGCCTTTGAGAAGTAATATATTAATAAGAACTCAAATGTCACAGTTCAAAACAATTCTGTTACTCAGTAATCGTCCATAATACAAAAAGATTAGGTTCTCTGATTTACAGCAGTTCAATTTGTGCTTGATACAATCAGTGTTATACCAAGCTAGTGCAAAGATCCACCCACCTCGTGTCCTGTCTTCAGTCATAAGCATGTGTGTAGAAAAAGGAATACAAGAGAGTACCTACCTACTGATGAAGAGATGTGTGGCTTCTGAGACACATATTGACTCTAATGTGAATTACTTTTGAGGGAAATGGAAAAAGAAGAGGAGAGGAATGAGGGAGAAAGACAAACTCCCCCAGCAGGCAGGAGGAGGAGAAGTGCCGGGGGACCCCATGCTGTTAAGCTCTCTGCCTGCATATAATGATTGCCCAAATGTAAACCAAGAGCTACAATGAAAAGAGGGCAAGGAGGGAGTGACCAGTGATAGTTCCTCCCCTTGACAACCACCACAAAAACACTGTTGGGGTCTGCAACAGGTAAAAGGCCGTAGGAATAACACCAGAAGAGTGATTGCGTAAGAACAGCAGGGAAAACGCTGCCACTGAGGCTCTAGAAAGCACTCCTCTTGCAGCTTGAGCAAAGGGATCCAGACCCACAGCTGAAGAGCTCTTAGGACATTCAAAAAGCAAGGCATCAAAAGCACAAAATACCTCTTGGTCTGTGTCATGAACACAAGTGTTTAATGTATCTCTAGTAGTTTATGTGTTTTTCCCTTTCTGAAACTCAGTTAAAACATTTTACAGTCACTCGATGCTCTGGCTGCTATTCATCATTGACTAATGTTATATTAGCTGCATTAGAATTCAGTCATTAAATTTCACCATGTGTTGGTTTGAACATGATAAGCTCTATGATTTTTTTCTTCAATACATTTTTCCCATTTGGACATTGCTATTTGTTTCCATTCCACTTGTCATTCTCTATTCCTTCTTCAACAGTTTTCCTTCCTAAAAAAAGAGTGAATTGGTCATTTACTTCTTGAGCCATACATATATTGATAGCCTTTAATTTTGTCCCCAACCTCACTCCCTTGTTCATTTCTGCAGTTAGCAGTTGTATCCATATTCAGCCATTTAAAAGAGAAATTAAATATGTCTTAATGATTACTGACTAAAGGAAGTAAATTTTTTTGGAGGATAGAAAAAAAATAGAACAAGACTTTTAAAACTTAGTGACTTAATTTTTATTTTGATTTAAATCAAAGAACCATGAACAGGAACAAAAAGCATCTTTATATACTGCCATCAATATTTATGCAAGAAGGTGTTTGAACGATGTGGAATGCCTAAGAGGGAACACTGAAAGGGCAGTTTAAATAATTCTTTAGAACTTCAAATAAACACGAGCTTGTTTTTAGATTTTTAAGCTGAATTGGTAATCTTGGCTGAGACAGAAGTGAACACTTTATCTTTTTATTCCACAGCAAATGGTAGAGAAGTGATAAGCCTGGTGTGTAGGGTTTTCTAGTTTGTTGGGGGCTTTTGTGTATGTGTGTGGATGTGTGGATGCTCACTCAGTGTAGGGATTTTTTGCTTTTTACATGCATGATTCAGAATCTGCTGCAGGTATTCAAAATCCAAACAAGCCTGTACAAGAAAAGCAAATAAATAACCACTGTTGGGTTTTGAGCCACTGAGTACATTAGGAATTTTACATTTGAATGTGATAAATTATGAGAAAAACAATAAATCCTATTAAAAATGACATTTCAACTCTTACTTTTACACAGAATTATCTGGTTGCCAGAGTGTTTCTCTCTATATAAAAAGATTGTAAATTGGAGGAATTGTAAAGGAGGAAAATCCTTTTTAAAAACATTTACTATCTTTTGCAGTCTTACCTCTCATATGATTACCAAAAAGTAAATTTTAATAGACTGATTTTTTTCAGGGTTAGGGGGTTTTGGTTGTTTTGTTGTTGTTGTTGTTGTTGTTATTGGCTAGTTGGTTGGATGGGTTTTGTTTTCTGTTTAGTGCTTTGTTGGTTTTTTTCCTAATTTGGGAATTTGGATATCTCAAATTCCTCAATAAATGCAAAAATATGACAAGGAAAGGAATTTAATCTACATTTATAATAGGGAATTTGCCTTTTAACACTTTTGACTTCTATGGAACTGAGGACTTATGCTTGCCAGTGAAATCAGAGTATGAGATTGTTCCTTTAATCAAGCTGTCCCCAGTGGAGATCCAATTTGGATTTTGCCCTAGAACATAAATTCAGTTAGTTCAGCTGTTTATTTGCAGCATACCAGCCCAGAAATACAAAGAAAAAAGAACTGATTGAAGAAAACACTGTGCTGATGGTATGAAGCCTGTGTTACCATATTAAACAGGTAAAGAAGGTATATTTAGGGGGATGGGGGAGGAGGGGGGTAGGGAGATGTCACCAGCTATAAATGTATGTGAACTATAAATGTATGCCTGACAAAGGCAAGAAATTAAAGAATGCATTACTATTACATTTTTTTCCAAACAGAGGGACAGAGAATAATACCAAAAGGCCTATTTTACCTGCAAGTGTCACACTTCATTATATTCAGGTTAGTTGCTCAGATTCATTTGATTTAGGTAAAGTTGATTGGAAAATAGTATAATACTTCCCCTCTTCAGGATTAGATACTATTATGAGGTTCTTATAGTTCTTTTTTTTTTCATGTTATGAAACATGAGTATAATCATCAACAAATGTAACTACCGGTATTATAAAATCTAGCTTTAACCCACATCTTTGGATTGTGTAATGACTTACTCATTTAAACGGTCCATTTTACATTGGTAGTAAAAAATTCATTCAAGTAGGTAATTATAAGGGTAATAGAAAAATCTGGCAGGAAGCAAAAGCAGAAAAAAGAACAATGGTTTCAAACACTGAACAGTTGGCACAAGAAAAGGTTATTGGTGACAGCTAAATACAGAATAGGGACAAAGACAAGCAACTCTTGTTCTCTGTGTTCCCACAAATGATCTCAGAAACACAACAGCTTAGCAGGAGCTTCTCAGTACACACAGCAGGGTCTAGCTGGTACCAAGAATATGCTGCCCAAGGGTTGTGTGAGGGCATTGTCAGCCTCCTCTGCCTCCCTGCCAGGTGTCCTGAGTGAACCCCAAGGTGGGACACTGAGTTAAAGCTTATAGCAGTGTTGGGTACTGGATAGCATCCTCTTCCAACAGAATGAAAGAGCTGGAAAGAGTGTTTCCTTTATTTTAAATAAATAAAAAGGAAGTAGGAAGTTAAGAGACAGGAGTGTGCAAAAGAAACAGTGCAATGAAAAGAAAGGGAGAGGATTGAGAGAGAGAGACAGGAGAGAATAGCATGAGGGGAGAATAAACAAGCTTTGCCATTTGGTCTGGAACTCAACTCCAGTTATGCCAATGAATGTCTTTTCCTGACTCTGTGCTAATCAAAGCTGGCAGAATTCTCTGGCAGTCAGATGCTGGGGAACACAAAGGCCAGAAAAGCTTCCTCTTATGTAGGGAAATTCCTTCTCAGAAATGGGAACCAGACATCTTGACAGTATAACCTAAGCTGCAAATGCAATTGCAGTCAAATGCAGAATGCTGAACAATCAATACAGTCAAAAGCTACACTGGACATGGAAAATTACTGGCTATGAGTCAAGTAGGATAAATGCATTCATTCATCTGAGAGAGCACCTAGAATTTACCAAAAATGAGTTCTGCAAGCAGTAGTAGGAAAATATTTGACCTCTGTAAAACAGAATCTGGGGGGAAATAAAATGATTTGAGGAAAACTCTGTAACATCTGAAAGGTTTCTATTGGAAAGCAAAGAGATATGTAAGTGTGAGTAACTCATACCTGAAAGTCATACTGAAAACCTAAAATACATGAGAAAGGAACATAAGTAATTGTAGCTTATTATAGTTGAGAACACACAGAGAATATTAAAATGCAAAGTAAAGAAAGTGACTGAACACTATTATTTAGTAGTAATGCTGCAGATTAGCATAAAGAATGAAATAGAGAGAACCAGTAAACTGGTGACAGCAACCATGAAAATTAGAATTTCTAATTGGAAGGAGAGGCAAAGAAAAGCAGAAGGCTAGTTGCCACAGAAAAAGGCCAATATGTGTCGTATTATGGCTGAAAATGTGATGTGAGATGCTTTGTCCTTTATAGAAGATAAATATGGATGTATTGCAAGTGAGAGGGGTTTTGAGAGGCAAGAGGCTAAAATTATGTAAGAAAAAAATCACACAGTGAAAGAGAAAACTACAACTATATAAACTACTATTATAAACTACTTGTTTATAATACAAACCAGATCTGTTGCTGTGGTTTGGCTTTCCACAGGTACTCTCTTCTCTGTAAGATCAGAGGTCTTGCTTCCATTCATTGTCTGTGCTCCTGCTTATCCTACCTTCTCTGCTTGCGTGCAGTTTTATGCTGATATGCTCCTCCATCTGGTGGGAGGTATGTCAAGAAAGGTTTCCTGCCCTGAAATCATTGCTAGAAATAACTAAAATAGTTAGCAGTCCTGTATAATTGTAGTGAAATACAGCTCTGGAGAAGAGTTTCAAAAACCTCAGGCACTGAGAGGTGGTCTGAATATAGATCTTTTCCATTCTAATACTAACTCAAATAGCCTTGGCTGCTTAAAAAAGAAAAAGTGCATGTGGAGAAATTCTGTCTCAGAGGGCTTGGATATTTATCAAAAACATAGGCCAGCTTACTTACTACCTGCAGCTAGATGGTGCTGGCAAAATAGGCAAGAAACAGGTACAGAAATTCTGTTCAGAGACCTGAGATCAAATACAGTGAGACTAGATATAGCCTTTATTAAATATATGCATTATCTGCAAAGTATCTAATGTTTAAAAAATCCCTGAGCTCAACTCTCACTTGCTGTTATGAAGATAATTAAATATTCAATACAATGCTTGAGATTTCTTAGATGGCACAATAGTTGTCTAAAGGGAGAGTAAAATGAAAAAACAATATCCCAAAGCTTCTATTTTGATGAAGATGTGGCAGAATAACACCTAGTAAAACAGTTTGATAAAGGATATCCAGCATGAATTCAGGCAGAAGAGGTCATGCTGAGCTAATCTGTTTGAGTTCTTTGAAGATACTAGTGGTAAGAAAGATAAGGAGAATTTAGAGGATGTACATTCTTACATTTCAAAAAGAATTTGACAGGCTTTCACATCAGAGATAAATGCCTATGGAAAATACTCTGGAGCAGGAAATAAATGAGGATGATGGTAAAAAAATTATTTGAAAGTGCTTTGTGAATTTCAGAGAAGTTGAATGACATTCTCCTGGTTGTTCTGTTTTATGAAACTTAGACGATAGGACAAAATATGATATTGTTAATTTTTAAAATGGTTGCAGAAAAAGAGCAGCAGTGACTTAGGGTTATTAAATCAATTGCTCAAAACTTGAGTCATTTGGATTAGGATTTGTCAGGAAACTATTTATGTTCACACTCAGAAAATCTCCTGTTACATGATCACAACACAATTTTCCACAGCATTTGCCTTCTTTACTCTAGAAAGGGTTTAGTATTCACTTAGCTGTTTAGTAATTTGTTTTACCTTCTTTCAGCCTTGAGTCCTACTAATTATTACTACTTTTCTTGTGACTTAAGATGGATTTTTTTTAAATTCCTCATTGGCTTTTCCATGACAGTTTCTAATAGCAAGACTGTACTACAGTGGAAGAATAGAGATTCCATCTTTCAGTGATGGGGAACCAAGGCATTGAGCAATTACAAAGGTGTCTCCTTATTTTGCATTGTCATTCTGAAGTTCCTACAACATGACCTTTTATTATACCTTATTTATACAGCATTCTGTTTCAAAGGATAATGTGGTTCAGTTTTTGAAGTGCATAGTATTAAAATTCTAAAGTTAGAAAGAGCCATAAAATCACTGCTGATAGCAAGCTTTTCTGCATGTTGAGGAGAGAGGAAATGGTAACGCTGGGTTTTATAAAGTCAATGAGATGTTTTCTGATTACTGCTTCTCCTCTTATTCCTGCACACTTTGCATAAGTGGTCCCATGGTAATGTGATGTAATCACTTTCAGTTTCTATAATAAGGATGTGCTACTGTTTCTTATTTCCAAAGAAAAACTTATTGGATATTACACTATCATCTTCCTCTCTGAAGTTCAGGTCTGTCAGAAAGAGAGCAGTAGTTTTAGCATTATTATTATGTTGGTTAAAATCTTTCTGCTTTACTCGATTGAAATCTTGTATCTTCCTAGTGATTGTCCCTTCCAATAAGTCTGTAGACTTTGTCTGATTGGAGTGCAACATCTGGAAGAAAAAGAATCTCATGTCTTTAAAGTCAATCTGGTAAATCCGAGCTGTGATTTTCATTGAAGCCCCTTGGACCTCACAGAATAAAAGTGTTGTATCAAACTGCTGACTGTAATGTCAGCATAGGATGAGCAGGAGATATAAACATGTGAACCAAAGTGAGATTTTTAGTTCTTTAGAAGCTTCATTTCATGTGACTCTAGCTTGGGTTTGGCTGTATAAATAAGGAGATCACTTCTCCTTCAAGCTTCAGAGATTAAGTCATGAATACTTATTCCTTGAATGTCACCTAATTTATGTCTTTTGTTGTAAAATCTTTATCTGTCCAATTTAAATTGTGTTTTTGTCTTTCTATTGAGTGAGTTCTGTCATGAGATTGTTTCCTGCCAAATATCATTTTACTGCAATATATAACAGGCTAAACAAGGCATGACTTTTTTTCATTTACATGTCATATATATCACCTGACTTATTTAATGCAGGAACTGAATTAATAAATAGACAAAGGAATCAAAAGCCATAAACCATTATTTTCTGGAAAAAAAATCTGTAGGAAACATACAACTACTCAGATATATGTTAGAATTATGACTGCTTATATTTACTGTATTCCCTTGCTTTGAGCCATATTTGCCATGGATTTTTCCCTGGGGCAACCAAACAGTCTTAAAATTACAAATTGGCAACAATGAACTGACAGAAAACAATGTGTATATCTGAAATAGACATGAATCAGAGATGTCAATTGTGGGTATTTGAAAAAAAGAAAAACAGATGCAGGATCATATTGTGAGGAAGAAATAGCAACTTGAAAGCTTTGAACATGCTGTAGTTACTGAATCTACAAAATGTATTGTTTTCACTTCTTTATATGGATCTCAAAATCTTAAGGTGACAATCCTGCTTGGGTTCTTGAAGCTGAGTCATCAAGAGATCATCCTGGGGGCTTGGATAGTTTGAATGTTTCTTTGATGTTGAGTTCTGTGCTATCACGTAACTAATGCTAGCATTTTAGTAATAAAACTCCATGAATGAAAATTGTCAGTCAGATCATCATTTTGATGATTAGGCTTGACTGAAGCTTTTTTCAATCAAAAGATGGTGCTGTTAAATAAGCATTTGTGTTGTAATCATCCTGCTTGACTCATTACAAGTCTATTTCAAGAATTAGCTGAGTAACAAGTTTTGCGCATGGATTTTGGGATTTGGTTTGGCTTTGTTGGTTTTGTTTATCACAAAATGGACCAGGAAGTAAAAGGAGACAGGGAGGAGAGAAGGAAAAGAGGGAAGGAGGCAACAGAACAAAGAAAGAGAAATATAAAAGAAGTGGGGGAGAGACAGAGAGAGAGAAAGGAGCTTGAATAATCAGAAGCCTTGGGTCAGTCACTGGTCCTCAGTTTCAGTTTTGGAGTGCTTTCATTCAGATGGTATTTCATTTACTCTTTCACTCTTTTTTCACATCTTTAAAAAATGATTTTGCCTCACTGAAAAAGATGTATATAAAAAACATTCATTTCCTTTCACTGTCATTTTTCCTTTGTAAAAACAAGAGGATATTTTTGCAGATTTCAGACTGTGCCTCTGTGCATTGACTCATGTGAAATGACTGTTATATCCTATATTCATTCTGGTTTGTACTTCACAATTTATTCAGGTTGTTAAAGTTTTGGAATTCATTGCTAGGCTTCTGGGTCTTCATATTATCACAGGACAAAGGGAATGACCTCTATGGGTGAATTCATTTTATTGTTGTTTTCTACATGGGTTGATGATGGCAGCCCATGGGGATGAGACACTAAAGCTTAAACAGTAAAGCTCTCTTCAAGGATGAAGCAGTAAAAAGTGAGGGTATTTTTCCTTTCTTTATAAATAAGAAAAATGGTTATACTTGATGAGTTTTAGCAATGAAATTGGTGAGCTGGAAAACTTCAGTCAGGTGAGAGGGCCTCTTCTCCAATCAATTTTTGGAGACTGCTTGATGGAATATGTCTATTTAAATAGAAACTCAGACAGTAGAAGGAAGATTTTATTGAGTATGTCATCTTTGCATTATAAAAAAACTCTTGAAATTTAGAAGACAATTTGCCTTTAGGGAGCCTTTGGAAAATAAGAGGATTTTTATTTTTTAATAGAGAAAGTCTTTAGGAGTATTAGAAAGGAAGATGACTTTTTCCATCAGTGCCAATTTTGATTTTAGAAAATTATTAGCTCTTGCCTGAGGCAAGAAACCAAATTATTTTGCTGTATTTCAGAAAAATGTAATTACAGTATTTATTTCCAAATATGTTTTTTAGGAAAGAGTTTGATTGAACTTTATTACTATTACTGCCAAGGGAGAACCAAAACTAAGATTGAACTATGAATAGGTATAGCTGATACTGACCCCTTGCTTAAAGAACTTAAAGAAATAAAAAGGCTGGATGAGCAGACAACACCCAGTTGGCTTCAGCATCATTCCAGGCTACACACAGAAGTGAGACTGACCAAATCTAAAAGATAGCTAAAACCTGCCACAACAGTAATTAATTGGACAAATGTGCATTATTTTTTTTTCCATTAATTGAAAATAAAACATTTTGAAGCCAAAATTTCTATCCTTCTTTAGCTAATAAATGTGTGGTCAAAAACCTTCATCTGTGAAGGACCTACAGTCATATATACCTTGGAGACAGAAATGAAATTGTAGAATCATAGTTTCATTTCAGTTGGAAGAGACCTCTAAAGATCACAGAACCCATCTCCCCTGCCATGAGCAGGGGCATGTTTCAATGAACCAGGTTGCTCAAAGCCCCATCCAACCTGGCCTTGAACTTCCAGGGACAGCCTCTCTGGACAACCTGTTCCACATAGCATATTTTATGTTCTCATCATTAAAAAAAATAAAAGTTCCTTTTATCGGATCTAAATTTACCCTCTTTCAATTTAAAATTTTGCCCCTTATCCTGTCGCTGCAGGCCTAGATAAAAAGCTTCTGCCTATCTTGCTTATAAAGCCTCTTTTATACAGTGGAGGGACGTGGACCTCTGGACTAAGTAGGTGGCAGTAGGATGACAATGGCTCAGAAAAATGGAGCCATGTTGGAGTGGTTGCTAAAGTTAGCAGACACTGATGCACAGCTCAAATGTGCAAGAGGTCGTTCAGAAGTAACAAGCAGAACCAGTATTACAAGCTTGCAAGCCCATGGTGGTAAACTGAATAGAAGTTGCAAATTGTATATTGCTTCAGCTGAGTTAAAGACTCTGGCTTGTAATCTCACACCAGCGCTCTGACAGAGGCCCTGGTCAGCTTCCCCAGCAGATAAGCCCTGTTTAGTTCCATGGCATTGCAACCCATTGTTATCTAATTTTATCAATAAAATTATATTCATGTAACCTTCTTTTCAAAACTTCTACTCTTTGATGGAAATGTGTTGTGCAAGAACATTGCCACCATTTAAGTAAGGAAATTTTCTCTTTACTTCAGCCTATGTAGATGCTTAAATGATTTTTATTTACATAGAAAATCTTTGGCAGCTGCCGAATATCAATATGACTGGAACCAGTGAATTTTTTTCAGTAGTCTGGAAAAAATAGCTTGTTGCAGAAATTTTCTGTGCACAGAGTGGTTCTTGCAACCAAAGGCAGCATTTCAAAAATTTGTCAAAATTTACCTAACTGCTTGCCTTGTCATAGGGCTTGTGTGATGGGAATCAGTTTGGCGTGTTTTATTTTAGAAATGCTGATCTATTTTTATCTGGTTTTTCAAATGTATGGAGTTTATTGGCAAAAAGTGAGAAATGTACCAGCAATCCAGGCAACTTGAGAGTTTTCCTGCTGAGCTTAATATAAGAGCAGTTCTCACTCCACAGGGGCACTCTATTTTCTGCTAGCTAATGTCCACATGGTGGGGGTTTTTTCATTTAGTAAAGAAGATGTTTTTGAAATCTGCTCCAGAGCCCATTAACAGTTGCAGGAAAGCTTTGGAGCTTGAATCAGATGTAAAACATTTGCTTACGTGCTTTCGTGACTGTGAGCCTTACATGCTATCCCTGAAAATCTGGATTCTAAGTTTACACCTTCAGGTGCTACAAGTGGAGGTTGCAATAATATCTAAAAATAAGTTGGTGTTATTATAAAAAAGTCACGCCTATTACAGGAGCAAGGAGTAAAGATCAGGGCTGCTTTGGACCATCCAGTGCAAGACTGGGTAATCTTACATGAAGGGTCACAGAAAGGGTCCTAAAATTTAGCAGTCTCAGACTGTAATGTAGCATTCCTGTGGCACGTCTCAGGTTAATGAACAGCCTGACTACTTCAGTAAGACATCAATTACCTGTCAGTCACAAAGCCATTTTTTTCCTGGGCAGTAAGAAATAATTTGAAATGTTATGTAACAGTATTTGTATTCCTGGGGAAATTGTTTAATTTAAGTATCTTGTGAAAATGATACAGGAAATTTCCGCCTTAAATGTTTTTCTTGAACACCTTTAGTGTTACATAATAGTGATTTTAAGTTTCATACTGTTAATTGGCCTTGAGCCATAGATTTCACTAGTCCTTACCTGAAATAGTATTTCCTCATGGTTATATTTTGGTTTCTTTAAATTAAAAAAGAAAAAAAAACCTCTATAATTTCTATTTTTTCTTTTTCTGTTTCCATTTAAAAGGCATCAGCATAGGTTGTGGGGGCTCACCTGGTGGGAAAAGGCTCTAATATGTAAAGTCACTACATATCTTCATGTAAATAGTCTTTCCCAAATCCCATTCAGTTGGAATTATCTCAGCTGTTGCTTGTAATTGTAAAATACATATTTTTTAAATTCAAATCTAATGATTTTTCTCTTATACAAGATCACATAAACTGTAGGAGCATGGCAGTAATTAACTTGGAGGGGGATAAAATTAGTCAATAGTGTTTTCAACAACAAATTTTCTAATTTGATTTAAAAAGTAATTGTATCATAAAAGGTATTTCAAAAGCCTGTGGAACTAGTGCCATATTTGTTGCTTTTTTGGTATACATGATCCACTTCTAAAGTGATGGAATTAAAAATGTCATGCTTGAAATGTCTCCCAGTGTGTTGAGAAACAGTTTCTCCCCTCGTGACAGCCCACTCTTGTCTAAAACTCATTTCAGTTCCCAGTAATGGCAACAGACAATATTCTTGGTGTGTTAATCATTGAGATGCCAAGCCAGAATGCAATTAGAAGTAATTTAACATATTCTTAAATCTCAATAAAACCAATTGAAACTAACTGTGTTTAAATGCAACAGTAATGAAGACTAAAGGAGCAGAGGCAGACTGGACAATTGCAAAGTTTCTTTGATCTGAACGAAACATCACAAAAGCAACTTAAATTCTTCCCTTCTCTGCAGTTCAGCTATGAGGCTCAGCAATACAAACCCAAGTCTAAAAGTAACCAGCATTTATTTACCTTTATTTCTCTAGGAGTGTAGAACATGGACAGTGGCTTCCTGGCTAGCAACTTGTGGTTTTGCTCTAGTAATTATATACTGTACCTCTTGCCATCTTATAGCAAGGATAACTGATAACTTTACTTGTGTAAGAAGTGGTCAAAGTGTTGCTGGTCTAAGAAAATAATTTCAGGAAAGATAATGCATCTCTACAGTCTGTTGTCTTTCTCAATTTCTGTGGGGCTATTCAGATGTACTTGCTAAGGAAACTGACTGCAGCAAGGGGGAATAAATCTATGTACGGGAAATCTTATTTCAGATTTTTAGAAATTGCAGTACTTCAGCTGTGACATGTTGAACTCATTTTTGTAGATGCGTAACATACACATATATGTGTGAAATAATACACAAGCCAATATGTAATCTGGAAAGCTCATACACCAGGCTAGGATTAGGCATTCCCTGAGCTATTTAAGGCTTGTTACCTAGCAAGAGATAATAGTGGAAAAAATAATACTCTCTCACGTAATATTTGGTGAAGTATTTCTACAATTTAAGTGTTTCAATATCCTGAGGTGCAGCCTAATGTTGAATGATAAGCCTTTTAAACAGAACCTCTTATATATTGATTGTACATTAGAAGTAGTGAATACCAACCATCTTTTCTGAAGGAGAATGAAGTAGATACTTGAGTGAAAAATATTTTGCAAGTGCTGAAACTAGAACAAGATTCCTGCTTTTCCCTCTTAGCTTTGAAGATGATGCTCAAAGAATAGCAATTATTTGTGATTATGCCCTTTTGGTTGCCCCCTAAGTTACAGTCTGTATCTTGGCCTCCAGTTGGAAGTCGCCAGTCCAGCAGCCTCCCACATCTATAAGCCTAGGGATGCCAGTTCCTGAATGGCTGACAGGGGTTAATTTGAGCTAATGTATTTTATGCATTTTAAGAATATCTGATCTGTTAGAAACGTGGCACAAGTGAAACTTCTTTGCTTTCTGATCACTTGCTAATTGAGTGTCCTTGCAGTTCTCTACCTGAGTGCTTTAAATGTAATGAATGAATATTAATGAGAACCTCTAATGAATTTAGATTATGGAATGTGTTTGATCGTTAGATTTTATCTTTGAAAAACTTCTGTTAGAAAATGAAAAAAGAATTCTGTGCTGAAACTTGATCCAAATTTATGCATATTCGGTTTGCTTCTTATTATGCTAGAAGGTCATTAGGTTTCACAGAACATGTATTCTGCAGTAAAACTGTGGGGTTTTTTTAAAGATTTTACTCAAAAGTGGCAATGAAGTTCTTTTCCACTTAAAATTAGTTTTATTGCAATTGTTACTGTTCAGCTGCAATTGATTTTTAAAGAGAAAAATATCTGATGAATTTCTAACGATATTAAAAAGGTGCTTGATAATTTATATGGTAAACGAACTGGCTCCTCACAAAAGGAAATGAAAATGCTGACTTTGTGCCAATTCCTACCATCTTTATTCACAGTGTCTTATACTTTATTCCACATGAAAGCCCTAGCTGAGAGAGTTGGACTACTTGCCTAGAAAAGCAATTACCTTGATAAATGAAGATGACAGAGTCTTTTCTTAAATAAACATGAATAATCCTTCCACCCATTCAGAAAGTTGAACATACAGGTGCCATCTTATCCTGGTATAACAGTTTGTTAAAAAACCCCAACCTTTTCATTCACAATTTCAAAGGGCTGGATTAAGCTACAGTTATTTCCACATCTCTTGCTCTTTATTCCTGGTTTTGATTCATAGGTAAGTAATAGTTATTACAACAATTCAGGATGAACTTTCTAATTTCTGCATAAATGGATCAGTAAAATAGCCTTTTCAAATAAGATAAGCCTTTGAAAATACTGCTCCAATTAAAGTTTCATGGAATCAGCAGGACTTTTTTTGGATAATCTCACTGCAGACATTTTGTTCCAAAAAAAAAAAAACCTCATATTTGATACAGTGAAAGAAACTAAGTAAAACCAAAATGGGTTACATTCTAGGGGAAGTGGTACTTTATGTGTATCCTGTTTCTGATTCTTCAAAATGTGTCAGACTTCCTTCTTCAAAATCTTCCAGACTTCTGATTGTATTAATCAGTTTATTTCTACTGTCTTTCATTGATTCATCTCTTGATTTAATTATTAATGAAGGTTTTCCTATTACAGAGAAGAGCATCCAAAGCACTTATTCTTCCAACTCTATGGGTGTTTTACTTCTGGTTTTGTCTTAGAGGAAAGAGAAAGATTAAATGGCAAGATGTAACCGCTCATATGTTTGTATATGACAAAAGAAACAAGACAAATTTTCCAGAGTTTCCAATTTCTTTTCGTTTCTTCATATTGTAATATACTGTCTTCGGATAACAGGATTGCCTTGCCAGAATTTGCTTGGCCAAATCATACTGGAGCAATTAAATTTAAAACAAACAAACAAAAAGCCCACAAAACCGAAAAAAAAAATCCCCAAAACCCCTAAAAATTTGTTCTTAACTGAAACTTACAGTTTTTAACTGACACTTACAGTTCTTAACTGACCCATAAAGATCCCAAAAATGCAGAATGGGTGTCTAGTTTCTGTCACTGTTGGCCAGCCTTTGTGCAGTCCAGCATGATAGAGTATGTTCTTCGTGACTGTTTTCATCTGCCAGGGTCTAGGTGGCCTCTGCATGCTGAAGCCTCCCCTGTAGCAGCTAGTCTCCATCTAAGCATGTGTTGTTCAGTCCAGTGAGAAAGAATGTTGACAGTCATTGAAAAGCTTCCCATGCAGAAATGAGCCTTGTAGTCTTATGCCTCTGCCCAGTGTCTACCTTGTTATTTGCACTCAGTTCTGGATTGTTCCAAGTCCCATTAGGCAGTCTTCCTAGGAAGTCCTTTAAGTGTCTTCCAGAAAAATATTCCCCTTCAGAGGTTGTAGTCAGCTGTTGTAGTCCTTGTCCCTATTAAGAACTTGGCTCAACAGCCAAGGTGCTGTGGGAGCAGACTTTCTGCCAGGAATTCTCTTTCAGTTAAAACCCCTAATCAGACTAATGTATTTTCTGTTTTGCACCAGGTTTCAAGTCTTGTTTTGGCTAAATAGACCAAAAGCATATGTTACAGGAGCTGGTGCTGAATTCTCCATCATCCCTCCCACTCTGAAATCCAGTAAACACAATTCTGGCTTTGACAATAAGAGGTCACTGGCTTGGTGCTGACCTGATATTGTCTCAGGACATGTCTGGCCTTGCCTTGGCGAGAACTGGGTATAGCAGGGGCAGCAGTTGTCTGGTGGCCACATGCCTGTGGCTTTCCTGCCACGGTCTCTTTGGACTTTTAAACCTCTAAATAGACTAACAACGTTTTGAGTGCAACTCTCACACTTTAGCTCAACCAGCTGCAGCAGCTAGCAGCTAGGGACATGGATGGTGGCATCCAGCTGAGATAAAGAAGGGTTGGCACTAGAGCAGATTCCTAGCGCAACCTGAGTTTGCCTGTCAGGACCCCTCCCAAATGAAAAGTGATAAACTTGCAGCCTGTTCAATATCCCCTAGTCCTCCCAGTTGTATTGAATCAAATACTGCAACCTGACTTTCAGGTGTGGCATTTTTGCCTTGGCACTTGGGACTGCCCTTTTTTGGATACGTTAAGAGATGCAAAATTCTCTGCAATATTCTGAAAGGCAGCATCCAAGCTGTATTTAGATGGTAACAAAAAATGCCACTACAGATTTTAAACAATATGGCAATCTGTGATCTGTAACAAAGTAGATTTTAAATGTACCACAAAATGGATCCAAAAATTCTTGTTTTTCTCAGAGAGCTAATGTGATCTGCCATGTATCTCTTCTAGATTTTGCCTACACAACAGTTCCAAATTCTTGGTGTTTAAAGTTTGTCTGAGCATTTACTTAGATGAGCATTTGGAACAAGTTAGTGAAGTAGTTTCCTCATAGCTGTCACGATACTATCATGACTAAAACACTGTATCCTCTTCCTTCCTTATCCTTCCTTTTACTTCTATGTCCTTTATTGTCTTGAGGCTACATTTCAGTGATGAATAATTACTGTTTTTTCTAAATTAAAGCAGTTCCAGCAGAAATGTCATCTGTGTGCCAGCATTCCTATAGTAATTTGTTTTCTTTCCTCAAAATACAATTTCAAGTGACCTGCACATGGGTTGGTTAGGGTGATGATGTGGTTTGACACTGGCCAAATGCCAGGCACCCAGGAAAGTTGCTCACTCACCCACCCTGGACACAGATAGGCAGTGGAGAGAAAAAAAATTAACAAAGGGTTCATGGGTTGAGATAAGGACTGGGAAAAAAAAAAACATTTTAAGGGAAAAACAGGCTCAACTTAAAGGTACAAAGTGAAATTTATTACTAACAGAGTCAGAGGAGGATAATGAGAAGTAAAATAAGCCCTTAAAAACACCCTCCCCCAACTGCTCCCTCCTTCCCACTGACAGCATAGGGAGACAGGGCATGGGAGTCCTGGTCAGTTTGTCACCCAAGGTTTTCTTCCACTTCACTGGGAGAAGAGTCCTTCCCCTGTGAGACCATGGGGTCCATCCCAAGGGAGACATTTCTCTGTGAACTTCTCTGGAGTGGGTCTACTCTCATGAACAACAGCCAAACTGCACCTGCTGCAATGTGAGTTCCTCCCACAGGCACACAGTCTTCCCAAAACTGCTCTGATGAGGGTCTCTCTCTCCATGGGGTGCAGTCCCCCAAGGACAGGCTGCTCCAGCCTGGAAGCAGGGCCCCCTCTCTCTGCTGTGTCTCCCACTGGATCACAGCCTCCTCCAGGCATCCACCAGCTCTGGCATGGGCACCACCCCCACAGGCTGTGCATGGATCTGTGGATCCCCAGGGGCTGCAGAGGTACAGCTGCCTCACCACAGTCTCACCATGGCCTGCAGAGGAATCTCGGTTCTGGCACCTGGAGCACCTCCTGCCCCTTCTTCTCCACTGACCTTGGTGTCTCCATGTGGTTTCCCTCACATGTTCTCACCTCCTTCTCTTTCTCTGGCTAGGAAAGAACTGTGTGTGCTTTTGTTTTGATTTTCTTCTTAAATACATTATCACAGAGGCATTACCATCGTCTCTAAGTGGCCCAGCCTTGGCCAGCAGCGTGTCCATCCTCAGAGCCATCAGGGATCAGCTCTGCCGGACATGGTGGAAGCTTCCAGCAGCTTCTCACTGAAGCCGCCTCTGTGGCTCCCTGCTACCAAAAACCAGGCTGAGCAAAACCAAACAAACCAAAACAGGTGACATGACATGCCATCTGTTCAGGAGGAGACTGCTTCATTAAGTTAGCATCTTTGTTGATTATGAACTTCATTTACTGTTTTAGTAATTATTTTCCAAGAGCTATTTTACCATTTCTTGGATTTTTTCCTGAATTAATCTGCTGAAAAAAATCATTCTAATTGCTTTAACATTTCGATGATCTATGCAATAAATCCACTTTAGCAGTTCATTCAAATTTATAATTACTACTACATCAACCAATATTCTCTATTTTGTGCATTTACAGTGAGGAAACGCCATAGGTACTGCTAATAGTGTTAACCCTTAGAGCATGTTTGAACTGTAAGCAACTATAGATAAAAAGTTATTTGTTAGAATATTTTAACTAGGGATGCAATCCACTGGGATGCAATATTTTTCCTTTTTACCTGTTAAATAGGAGAAAAATAATCCATAATACTTCCAAAGCTAATTTTCTTGTCAAAAATTTAATTGAATTCAATGGGTTTCACTCCTTTCTGAAGTAGGATGAGAACCTGGATAAGAGCAGTCTTTCCTACTTATTGCTGATGCATTTGTCAAAGTCCCATATAACCTGGTGTGGTTTCCACCTCAGCAAAATAGACGAGAGAATGGTGAGTTCCAGGATTTGGCGGGTTTTTGTGCTTGTTTGTTGTTATGTTGATCTTCTCTCTACACTCTTGCAAGACTCCTGTCTAAAAATCAGCCTTAGAGTTTAGCTTCATAGCCAGATGATATTTATCCTGCAGTATCGCACTGTTGGGAAGTAAGATACACATTACCCTTTATAGCGATGTAAAGGGAGTTTCTTGCATGTAAGACCCTGAGAAAAACAAAGGTAGGTTAGTGTATGCTTTAATAGTGAGTATTTTAGCTAAGGAATAAGAAATAATAAGAAAAATGTAAACCTTAATGTTGGTAGCATGACCACATAATACAAGGATATGATAATCAGGAGAGGTTTTGAAAATAATGTTTTCTGTAAAGTTAGATGATTTATTTCAATATGAAATAGATTGCTCTGTCAATAATTATAAACAATTTTACTCTCAGCTTCTCCCCATGTAGCACTGCATGTCGGAAATTCTGCCTTCTAGAAGACAGGCAAATAAACAATTGGTCCTTATTGGCAAAAGATTTAGAGCAAGTTTTATGAGAGAGAAAAATCATGCTATTTTAAATAATCATGCTGGATCATATATTTCCTCCTAATTTTTACTTTAACAGTGAAATGCTAAGAGTTTTCAACAGGATTTTCAACCCCATCTTCACAGTACAATGCAGCTTAGCCTTTGTTTCTCTTCAATTTTTTATATGTGCAGTGGATCACTACTGCATACACTTCACAGATCAAAACTTTGATCATCTCCAGGACTTTGTAACGTGATGAATTCCTATAAGGACAAAGGTCTATTCACTTATGATAATTTAGTATGAGGAAAAATTACTATTTTTTACTATTCTACTCTAAAGACATGGAAGGAAACTAAATAGTAGTATGTTTGTAAGAGATCTTTGTAGAAAGAGAGTAAGATATAAGAGTGAAATGCAGAGTAAGATCTAAGAAGTCTAAAAGGCAAGCTGGCTTGCTGTACACCATTCTTTTTAAAAGGTCTTGCCTGCAAAAGGGAGCAGCTATGCTTAGAGGCATTTCGCCTTGTGCATAACTGGTGGGTAGGGAGGTGTGCTTTGTAAGGAGAATGCCTGTAACAAGAATGTGTTGAGCTTTACGTGCTGATAGGGTGAGGAGAGAGACCCTGAAAATACAAAGCACTTTGGTCTAAAGGTGTTTTTAAGTTTTTGGTTTGAATTATTCTAAGCACTGGCTTTCACACCCTTTCACTATTGTAAGGACAAAATATTTAATTTGTCAGATCTGAGACAAAAATTTTCCGAAGGTTTTATTAACAGCATAAAATTTTGGTGCAATCGGATCTTCAAAATGGTGCCCCATGGGCATGGCTACTGGATGTATTGCTTAACACAGGAAGGACTTAGTTTTGTATTCTTGCTTTCAAATTCAAAATAAAACTACTGAATTAGATAGTGAATTACTGCTTAGCAGTCATAAATATAAGGGAAAAGAATTTTTTTTTTTTTAAAGTCGAAATCTGCTATGGGCGAGATTTCTTAAACTTCAAGAAAAAATGTTACTGCTTGATATATATGCATGCATCAACCTCTGTTCATGCTGCATTCACTCTGAATATATCTACTTGAAACCTCTGCTTTTGTTTACTGGTGCTTGCTGAAGTATTACATGACGAAGGATGGAGCTCAGAGGGAATCTCATCCGTGCAGGTAAATACCTAAAGGGAGGATGCAACGAGGAGGGAGCTGGGCTCTTTTCACTGATGCCCAGTGACAGGATCAGAGACCATGGGCACAAATTGGAACATTGAAGCTTCCCTGTTAACATCAGGAAACACTATTTCACTATGAGGGTGACTAAGCACTTGGCACAGGGTGCCCAGAGAGGTTGTGGAGGCTCCCTCTTTGGAGGTATTCAAAAGCCATGTGGACACAGTCCAGAACACCCTGATTTATTTGTGTCCCAGCTTGAGCAGGCAGGTTAGAGCAGATGAGCTCCAGAGGTCCCTGCCAATCTTAAGCATTCTGCCATCCAGTGGAGATGCCTGCTGTATGTGGTTAGAGCCAGTGTATCCAGGCAGTTTAACTTCTTACACTGGAATAATATTTACTCCTTTTTTTTTTTTTTTTTTACGATCAGTACAATTCAGGCAGCTGGCATTGTAGCCAAAATGAGCAAAATCCTAAAGCATACTGTGAACTAACAGTCATGATCTGTCATGAAATGCCAACAGGAGAAAAAGGCTGACTGATGAAATTATTTGAAGCCAGCCTTCTCATTGGCACACCTGTCCTGGTAGTATCTCATCACTGGAGGGAGAGAGTAATTTTCTTGTTACAAAGGGAATTACTACGAGACCTCAAAAGGGGTGCTGCAAGATAGCATGCTGTCTCAAGACAGCTATTTTAGTCACTTGACAGAGTGGTGTAATCAAAAGATTATGCAGTAACAGCAAGACTGTTGATGCATGTGCACTGCCACCACTTACTTTGTGCTCTTGATAAATGATTGAGCTGGACAACCCATGGGGTCAGTCTGCACAGTACAGCAGGATGCCCAGATCTAGTAATGCGTATTGAGGACAGAGCTTCTGAGCTTTCCTACCTGCTGTTACACGCTTCTTTTGGCAGGAGTGCTTCTTGCTTCTCTTTTTCCAGTTGTAAAATGCAGCATTTTCTTCCCACTGTGTTGTAAGGATTAATTAGTTGGCATTTAGAGAGAGTTTCAAAGAGGAGTTAATAGGACAGTGTTAAATCTAAGACACAAGAGAGTACAATCTATTTGGTTTTTATCTGAGCAATCTCACTGATGTCAGAGAGACAAATTCTTTTTCTAATCTAGGAAGCAAAATCCTGGGAGGTGAAAAACCTCTGCAGCTTGCATTTGAAAATTTGATTTAAAATCTTTCTGACCATAATTTCTGAACTGTGGCATGATGAATTAAATCAAAGTAAAGAAGTGGAATATGTAACTTTATTTTCAGTTCTGAGCGCTCAGTGGCTGTCAGTAATGTTAAGAGGAAATGTGCAAAGTTTTCAGGATTTTTTTCACTTTTTTTTTTTTTTAATGAGGTCACTTAAACAGCTGCTTCAAGTATGGAATTAAGAAGCTAACTTTGGTTATCTTGTCTTCTCAGAATATTAAAAAATTTAAGAAGGGCTTTCATTATATAGGGAAATCATAATGTGCCTTCTCTGAAGAATTCATCCATAAATAAATTCTTGTAAGCAGGGCTTAATATCAAATGAATAGAGTCTGCAGCTACAGCAGGTGTTTGAAAGTCAAAGGGTGGCACCAATAGGCATAATTTAAAGTTCATTAGCATCAGTAGAAGAAAAAAGTATATTTTTTGTTAAGTTCTGTATTTTAGCTAGAGCATTACAAGGCCATATATGCATGGGTGATTTTAAAATAATATCTTTAACAGTAGTGTTAAAGTACTTTTTAGTCATTATGACATTGTTTTGAAAATGCAGGTTTAAAAATAAAGTATAGATGAAAAGAGGACTTCATTAAAACGAACAGTCCTTAATGCAGGGCTTGGCTATGGTATCTCTGCAGGGCTTGTGCAAATAACAAGATTCCCAGGGGTGGACTCTTAACGCCACAAGAGACATTTTGTCTTCAAAGCCCATCAGCAGAAACCCTTGGATGCTGAAGCTGCCTGTTCAATGCCCAGGTCTCCTGTGACGGCAGAAGTAACACATGCTGGGGATCCGTATCCTGTTGGGATTGCACAGAGAGTGCAGCCTCATGTGCCTTGGGGAGGAAGTGGGGAGAGAAGAAGCCTGTCCTTCTGACTGCCAGTCCCACCGCCCATTAATCTCCAGACTGTTTTGTTGCAGCTGTGCTGAAATGTATTCCATACACCAGCTGTCAGCCTAATGTGACTTGAAATGGGCTGCTGTAATAAACCATTATCAAAGCACTTGAGGAGAATGTGAGCCTTGACCTTATCTGGATAATTATCTCATAGAGTGCACAGAGTGATCCTTTTAATTGCTGTTGTCATCCTTTGCAGCCATGGTAGAATGTGCTGGCTTGGGCAGTTACCGATTCCTAGGGTGTCTTTATACTTTTGATATCAACATCCCCCTTGAGGTTCTGTAGGCTTTGCTATAGATGAGAATCACACAGAGCTGATAAATTATTTTATTGGAAACATTTTAAAAATTCTGTTACTTAAATTACTTGCTAAACTGACTCCAGCCAGTTCTTGACAATTACTAACATTTTAGACTGTGTTATGTAAGAAATCCCTGAACAATATAACCTTAGATTATGGTCAGCAGACTGTCAAAGTGTAGGTCTGCTTGGTCAAGACAAGTTTTTCACCCCTTCTTGACCCACTGTTAAGAAAGCAAGATGCTCAACTCTTCTAGAACACAAATTTACACATTTTGCTTACCACACAAAAGCAATTAATTTTGGCAAAGGATGGTTCAGTAGGATTCAGCAGTACATCCTTAACAGTTTGTTTCCTCTGGTGGTGAATGGGGGCAAAGCAGAGGACCCAAACAAGTTCTACTTGTGTTACTTTATTTAGGAGCTTTCAAAAACTTTGTTTTTCAATGTGCAAAGAAGGCATTTTGTGAGAATCTACATGTGTAGGTAGGAGGGTAGTTTTTAAATCATTCTTGTCTTGTGTCTCTCATCTGCTTTCACTTGCAAGTTCATCTAGAAGTAAAAATGGTGTCCTTCCTTTTTAAGTAGCAAAATACACTATCGGTTCTTATTACATGTCCATTTTTTGGACCTTGAAAAATTCTGCCAGTGTACATGTGTTAGTTATACATGTGTGTATATAAATACACTTAATTGTGACTTCGGTAGGATATAAATTGACATTTAATCCCAAATCCAGTTTATCATCTTTGAAAGAAGCCTCTCATAATCTGCATTTCTGTCATGTTTCTGGTCCATACTGTATCCTGAAAGGTCAGATTCTGGAAAGCAAGATCCATAACTTAAAAATACATTGGACAATTTTTTTACTGAATAGTTATGGTATTGAAATTCTATTTCATTTTTTACCGTAAGAAGAAGTCCTGCTCTAGTCCATACTCTTGGACTTTTGGCCTTGTATCTCTCCCAGAATCAGATGGCCAGAAGAAAACAGATAACTGTTCTCATTAAAGATGTTTATGCTTTATTTTTTCATGCTTTAGGCATTTTTCTCTTTATATGTTATGAAAAAACTCTGATCATCCCTTTATGTTGGCAAGTTTATGTCATTAATTTTGCTTGATTTCTGTGTTTTCCTAACGAATACTATATTAATACACTAAAATATTATCAGATTTTCACTTACACCCAATGAGAGATTTCAGATGTGAATAGACATATTTTAGACTCTGAGAAGACTGGAAACTGAATGCACTGAAAATGTTTTAAACAGTTTGTAGATAACAAAGGCATTTGATTATTTTTTTGCATGCATATATAAATGAAAATACAATGCAAATACTGTTGTTATTAAACAAAACAAAGACTTAAAATACAGCAAACAAACCCTTTGTGCCAATGCTGTGAAAATGAAGTAACTGTGTGAGTGAGTAGTGATGTAGGTCAATTCAACGGCTCCTCATATTCGTTGTGACAGTTATTGGAATAACTGGAGGCGGAGTGGTTACTGATACACTATCCTGTATTTAGAGTTTTAGATGCTATGGCATCAACAGCAAGACCATCGGGAGCACTTAAAAGGATATTGGTGAATCAGAGGTTGAATTTCATCCTGAGAGGAGGTAACGATTCTCATGGATTTTGGTGTTGAGACACAATTGACATGGCAATAGGTACCAGATGCTTACATTTTTTTTTTCTCTTGTTACTGCTTTTATGACACTGAATTTCTTTGTTCCCCAGTTCTGCACATTTCCCTACTTAATGGGGTACATAAGGAGAAAAATATTAAAAAGGATTTGATATCAGATATTACTGTAGCAGAAATCATTTAACTCCCCATAAATCATCATCCCTGACTTCCTACTTACATTGACTAAGCAATCAAGGCTGAACATAGTTATTCTAGGTACTGGGCAAACAGAAAATTGTAGTTTCCATCTTATTCTGAACAGTTTTGTGGACTTTACACAGAGCATACGTAGCATGAGGGGTATACCAAACAAGAATAATAGAAGAAATGTTGTGGAAATTATGTGATGATGTTTTATTTGAGTGAGAAAGGCGGTGGAATGGAGGCAAACACTGAGAGGGAGAGAGATAATGGTTGACAGGGAGAAACACGGGGAGATAAAAGTATGGGGTACAGTGAAGAAACAGAGATTTGGGGAAGGTCTGATTTTGCTGTGTGTTACCATTTTCTAATATAGCACTAACACAAGAACAAATTCATTTGAGAAGGAAACTATTTTTTTAGCACAGGCCACAGTTTCAGAAGTATTAGGTAATATATGCCATTACCAGCAGAACTGACATATTCTCAGATCTATTTCTTGTGTGGAAATAAATATTGTGACTTAGAAACATATATATAGACCACTAAAATGAGTGCAGATCTCACTTCACACTGACTCTGATGCCTAGGCAGACAAATGTCTCATCACTGCAGATCTGTATCTCCTTGATAAGTAATGCAGTAGGATTGGAAGGTTGCTTTGGAATATTGTAAATGAAGGGCACATAGCAAGACCTTTCAGCTGATGTTCACAGCTAAAGGTGAGAAAAGGGTAGGTTTCATGATGACTGATGAAGTTTGGAGTTGCACTATGCCTGCAACTTAATAGCAGTTATCAGTAGTCAAGAGAGATTGTGAATAGTCTGTTCTATTAATATTACTTGGTAACGCTGTGTTCTTGACTGTAACCCTTTCGTTACAACTGTTTGCCTTCATTGTTATGCAAGTGAAGAAAACCATTTCATCTGTACTGTTATCACTTAACTGAGATCTGTACTTCATGATCATGGCTCTCACCCCAGTGCAGGCAGCCATGCTAATAAGAACTTGAAATTTTAGGACAAAGGTGCAAAACCAATTCCATGCTGCACACAGAGTGCTGCACTCCGAAGGTAAAATCAAGTGAGTTATCTTAGCTTTCAGTTATTAGTTATGCTGCCTTAATCTTGCAGCTCTTTGGATCTACATGAGCCTTCTTTTGCAGGATAAAAGCAAGATTTAATTTGACATTGACTTGACTTTGAGATAATTCCATTTTTAGCAGCAAGTAGGTAAGATTTTTAAATGCACTTGAATAAAATTGGTACTATGTGCTGATTCTCATTAAAGGATTAAACTATAAGCATTTTATGGAGTTATTCGTTATAAAGTTATTTTTATCAAGTTATTTTTAATTGACAGAAGAAAAAAAAATAGAGGAACTCAAAATAGAGGGAAGTGCCATTATTCAGAAGCTTCCAACCAGGAAATTATTTGTCTATTTTGAATATAAAAAACCCCAAGTACTCTATATTATACAGAGATCATGCTGGACAAACTTTATTCAATTTCTTTTTTTTTCCCGGGCCCTCTAATAAAAAATTCACCTAGAACATACTTCAATTTCTTGAGTCATTATTCCCTATATGAGGACTTGAAGTGTGAAGAATGAAGGAGTTATACTTTCTTCCTCCTCTTTTTCTTTACCACTTCATCTGTGAAAAACTGACAGAATTCAAGTGTTGATCTGGGTTTATTCCATAAGAGGGTGAAAACCTACCTATGTGCAACAGGGCAGTGAAGGGGCTCTTGAAGGATAAACCAGCAAAACCCTTGTGATTTAAAGATAACTTTTCTCCTGAAAAAGGCTGTGGTTTTTCATATGTATCCTTGGCAAAGGTAAGCAGATATTTTGTAGTGATTTTTCTCTCTGTTGTACGGAGCTGCCTTACCTTTTGCCCTGCTGTGATAAAAATCACCTCCCTTCCAGCTCTCATTTAGTCTAGTCCCAGAGGTCTGTGTACTGTCCTGGGAGGATGAAAAAGAAATAGCTTCCTCTCTGAAAGAGCAGGATGACCTGGCTAGCCTCAGATGGCTAAGGATAAGGGAAAGGAACAGTTCAGGAAGGAGAATTGCAGGGACAAGGGTGAAGCTAGAAAGCTCTCTGAGTATTGTCAGGAGGTGAAAGGAAGCTGTGCTGGAGCTCAAAAAGCAAATGGTAATATTAGGAAAATCCTCAGAAAGAAACTGGTTTACCAGGTCAGGGAAACCCCTTCAAATCCTTAAATGTTGAATTGGAATGATTTTGTGCTTATTTATATTCTGCTAAAGAAAACCTGAATTGTTATATTCTAATAGTATATGGCAGTACCAGTCAAATGTTCTATTTAGAAAGCAGCAACCACCTCATGGAAAATCCCTAGTATATGTACAAGTATTAAAAAGGGGCCCTAGTGATAGAGATAATTGCGAGCTCATTTAAATGTGATACAAAATAATGAAAGCTATAATAAATAATAGCTATTTCTTGCTATATAGTTATTTCCCATTTGAAGCATATGGTATATGCCTTTTTTCATTTCAGTCACAGGGCTTCTTTTGTATTCAAGCTTCATATACTGTTAATAGGTCAAATAAATCCATTGAATTAAAAGATATTGTGTACAACGATTTGTTTTAATTACAAAATATCATGTGTTCTATTTAACTGTGAGTTTAATGAATGGCTATTTAATTAAGGGTTTTAACTCAGGTAATCAGTTTGCATCACTGGGCAACAAAGAATCAGTTTATAACATGCAGTTGAACAGTCAAAAAAAGCATCAGGCAGACCTTTTCCTGATAGTGTTTACTGGCTAATTTAATGATCTGGACTCCAGGGTAAGTATAAACCAGGAAATAGATGGTAGCTGGAAAGGATGTCAGAGGAGGGTACTTGACAGATCTTGTTGAAGCCATCTAAATGTTGGTAGGGGCTTGTCATTCACTCTGTAAATATAACAATTCACTGCAGACACTGCATAGAAAAATGTCTTATATCTTTGCCTATCTTTTTCAAATACATTACAACTCAAATAACAAAACACTGATGTTATGTTCTGTTGAATATGATATAAAAGAACACATCAGTTTAGATTTTTTGGGATGGTAAAATCCTTTATTTTCCCATGGGTTTTTTAGGGTTGTTTTTTCTTTCCACTTCTATCACATCTTAAATGATTTTTATTTGAATGAAATTGATTATACATTTAAATGGAAAAACTACATCAATACCTTTCAGAGCACATGTAATAATTGACTATATTTACATTCTAAGGCTGATATGCCTTCTAAAGGTGTAACATGAGGTTAAAAAGACTTGTAATTTTAACAAGACACTATGAACAGCAAGACATTATGAACAATGTCTTCATTTGATATCTCTGCTGTTATTCATTCAGATTTTTATTTCATACATTGTAGGGATAAAAGGGGGACATTCTGATAGTCCATGATATACTTTGTAGGCCATAAGATTTCAGCCAACAACCATAGTATTTGTTTCAAAAGCTGTGGCTAATCTATTGAATCATTTTAGAAAGACAGTCTAAAAAGAGGAAGTGATGCATAATCCAATAAAATGCTGGAAAGTTACTCCAACATTTTATTTCCTTTATTGTTTAAGTTTTCCCTCTTATTTCTCAACTTCTTTTACTTTTCTTCACCTGAACCTACTTGCACTGTCAACTAAAGAGGTTTTCTTTCTCATGTATATGCTTATTATATACACCATAGCTAAAACTTTTCAGATTATTTCTTCCTAGTAGTAATTTAAATTAGGCAATTCCTAAAGGTTACAATTCAAAAGAATTGTTTATGGTTTATGGTTTATATGTTCATGGTTTATATAAAGTATTCTAGTTCAACTGAGAGACCAAAACCAAGCATGATCCTGAAATGAAAAATGGGGAAGTGCCATGGATTTAATTATTAGTTTTACCTTTAAGTGTTTTACATGTTATAGAAAAAATTGAAGTCTGCTGCACACCACATGAATATGAACATTTTTTTTGTTTGTTTTAGGTTATGGCAAACACAGGTTTTGCATATGGCAAACATAGTCTTGCAGGACTACAAAAATAGATTTCTTCTGTCCTGCATCATAAAAGAGCTAAGTCATCATGATAGTACATGAGTGCAAGACAAGAAAAACATACTACATCTTAAATCAGTGCAATAATATTGCATACATTAAAGTTCTTTTTCTAGACTCCTTTCTTCATGGCCTATTAATAAAGCATTTTTTCCCCTTTTCATTTTGCTGGGTCAGAGGAAGATGAGGTTTTATGCTGTGTAACAGTTTTCAAGGGGGTATTAGAAGGTTTTCTTTTCCTATTCTAGGTACAACTCCAAAATAGTTATGTCTTCATATCAGCCTAACAATGCTTGCACAAAATCCTAGATCTGTATGGTATGCTGACTGAAGAAATTTTTTTTCAACTTTTATAGCTATTTTAGACTGAGATTTCTGTCTTGACTTTCTGCTCATATCACATGAAAATTTCAATTTTCAGACATTCAGTGGCTATTTGAGTGAATTCTAAAAATGCAAAGAAATGAAGATGAGTTTGAGTCTTGAGTTTAGATTATTCATGCTTATATGTAGTTTTAAAACAAGTGATATTTTAATAGTTCTTACTAAGAGCCCAACAGATTCCATAGTAGAAAAAAATATATCAGCGATCAAAGGACATTCCACTGTCTTAGCAGACTAATGTTTTATAGTGAGGGCTACCTATAGATGGCACCAAGAGTAAATACTAGAGGGGCTATACAGAGAAAGTCTTTTGTATCCAAAGTACTCATGCTTCTGAAGAAGCAGTACTCAATGACTTTATGATTATTTTCACAGTGTTAGTGTAGTTTTATTAATTCTTACGGAAAATAATTGAAATCCTTCATCTGATCTAAGCTTAATACAGAAATCAGGGACTGGATTCAGGAGATATTAGCTTAAATGGCCTTTGCCTTAAATTCTGTCTTTCTAGCCTGTTCTAGGTCTTGTGACAATTCTGAAGATTGTAATGTCTCCAGCACTGAGCAGCAGCATCACAAGGCTCTCTATTCCTGTGTATGCTGCTGAAGAAGATGGAGGGCTAGAATGTCTCAGATGTTTTTTCTTTCCCCCAGCTGCATCCTGGTTCTCCTAAAACACAAGCAAAATCTTTCTGGGGAAAAAAAAAGGGGAGCTGAATTACATCAGGGACGGTCCCAGTGCTGTGCTATTTCTTTTTTGTCCCTGTGCAGTGAAATGTTCTGAGACATGCTGGGAAGCAAAATCAGCCTTTGAGGCAGTGCAGCCCTTGGTTTCTGCGATTAGTACATGCATCACTATCTTTTTGCTGTCAATCTCTTTGTCTGGCTTGGCTCAGCATCCCCAGTCACAAAGCTTGCAATGCCAACTGGAAGTATCATCAACATTAATATTATGTTCCTCTCCATCCTCAATGGCAAATATAATAGCCAAGCAAAAAAAGTCAGCAGAAGCTGCACAAATAGTCTGTCCCAGTGTTATTCACCTTTGTAAGTCAAAGCAACAATACATTAAAGTACAGAGAAGTCAGGCTGACACTTGAGCACGACTCTGGAGATTAATGCAGAGATGAAGAGTCCATATTACACATTTTCCTGTTCTGTCTTAGGTAGGGCAGAAAAGAACAGTATTAAGGCAAAATAATGTATGAGATACAAAGAAAATTTTGCAAGGTAACTAGTAACTATTTTTAATTTTTAAATTTATCTTTAAACCTGAAGTTAGATTGTTAATAATGGTTTTCTTGTTATGTGAGTTGATAAAGGCCAGAGGCCTTGATTCAGCATAGGACTTACCACCACTTCACTCATCCTCATGAAAAAGCTTTTTGTTTATGAAATTCACAGAACTTAGATTTTTCCAGCTTCCTTTCCTTAGTCTTTGCTACAGTCTCAGTCTTTCATTCATAATTTGAACAATTATCATCTTGACTGCCATCACACAGCACCCACAGGATGGCTAGGGGGGGCGCCATACTCAACCAGCATGGATTTCGGAGAGGCAGGTCCTGCCTGACCAACCTGATCTCCCTTTATGACCAGTTGACGTTCCTGGTGGGTGAGGGAAAGGCTGGTGGATGTTGTCTACCTGGACTTTAGCAAAGCTTTTGACACCATCTCCCACAGCACACTCCTTGAAAAGCTGGCACCCCATGACTTGGGCAGGAGCACCCCTGGCTGGATGGCTGGGCCCCGAGAGCGATGGTGAATGGTGCCACATCCAGTTGGCAACCAGTCACTAGTGGGGTCCCACAGGGATCTGGGTTGAACTGTGTCCTATTTAATACTTTTATTGATGATCTGGATGAGGGGATTGAGTCTACCATTAGCAAATTTGCAGATGACACCAAGTAGGGGGAGTGTCTATCTGCTGGAGGGTAGGAGGGCTCTGCAGAGGGACCTGGATGGGCTGGATCAGTGGGCCACATCCAACAATATAAGGGTCAGCAAGACCAACTGCCAGGTCCAGCCTTTTGCACACAACAACTCCCTACAGTGCTACAGGCTGAATGGAAATTGACTGGAAAACTGCCCAGTGGAAATGGACCTAGGACTGCTGATTGACAGTCAACTGAACATGAGCCAGCTTGTGCCCACGTGGCCAAGAAGGCCAATGGCATCCTGGCCTGTATCAGGAATAATGTGGCCAGCAGGACCAGGGCAGTAATTGTCACCCTGTACTTGGCACTGGTGAGGCTGCACCTTGAGTACCGTGTCCAGTTCTGGGCCCCCCAGCATAGGAAGGATGTTGAGATGCTTGAACGTGTCCAGAGAAGGGACAATAAGGCTGGTGAGGGGTCTGGAACACAAATCCTGTAGGGAGTGGCTCAGGGACCTCGGGCTGTTTTTCCTGGGGAAAAAGAGACCTTACCACTCTCTTCTACAACTCTCTGAAATGAGGATGTAGCCAGGTGAAGGACAGTCTCTTCTCCCAGGCAACTAGCAGTAGGATAAGAGGACAGAATCTTAAGCTGTGCCAGGGGAGATTTAGGTAGGAAGAACTTCTTCACAGAAAGGATGATTTCATACTGGAATGGGCTGCCCAGGGAAGTGGTAGAGTCACTGTCCCTGGAGGTGTTTAAAGAAAGACTGGGTGTGGCACTCTGTACCATGATCTAGTTGACACAATGGTGCTAGATCATAGGTTGGACTTGATGATCTCAAAGATCTTTACCAACGTAGTTGATTCTGTGATTCTGTAAAATATTCTGTAAATGAGGTGAATGGCCATGTGCTACCACCCTTCTGGAGTTCACCATCTCAGACAGATTTGTGTGTATAGATTGCACACCAGAGGTTCAAAGACCCTAAAACAACCCAAAAAAACCCCCAAAACAAAAACACCAAAAAACCACCCCAAAACAAACAAACAAAAACCCAAACAAACAACCCCCCAAAAAACCAACCAAACAAACAAAAAACCACCACCAAGACTGAGGTGCAAATATTTAAATATATCTTGTGCAGGACAAATTTTTGTTTGATTGCTCATCAACAGTAGTTTTTCCAAGCATTTCATCTCTTATACCAGCACTGATCCTGTAAATATGAAGAAACAGTGTTGTGGTGTTTGTTTTTGAGAGAGCAAGAGAGTTCACAGCTGTTGAAATCAGCCCGTGAGAGGAAAAGAAGGGAAGAAAGGAAAGATTCAATTTTTAGGGAATAATTTCCTCAGAGTACATTTTTCTTTTGATGTTGACTTGAATACTGTTTTCATCATACAAATAAAATTTCCTTTCTTTCTATTTGTTTCATATCATTGGATTTACAGGCAACAAATTTTCTATTCAAGAGATATATACACAAGGGAGTTTTAATTCTTTGCTATCCTTCTTCCCAAGAGCAAGTCTCAAATACCTACCATTTGGGGGGTTTAATACTCTAGTAAAGCTTTATTCCTTTATCAAACAACAGATTTTCTGGTTTGTCGGTTTCAAAAACCTTCCACAAAATAGGTTTCAAATACAGTGTATGGCAGTGCCATTTTGGTTGAGTGCTCATGCAAAACTTACAATCTATAAGGCTATTACACTTCTAAAGCCACATAACTTTCTTTTAAAAATTAAACATTTTGTTTCCTCACAGACAAAGCCTGAGCATTACTTTAGCATGAGTCATATTCCATAGTACTGTGGTACTATATCTCAGCCATTTTTAAAATAATATATGCACTGTGCTGCAATTATTTTGAAAGTGTTTAACAAAGTTGAAAACATTGCATGCTATTTAAAGATATTATTGCCTTTATTCTTCTTAATTGGCATTTTATAATTTCCTTCCAAGTTCCTTCTCACAGAAAATTAAAGTTTTAATTGTTTTAATGTAACAGCAAGGGGATGTGTAACTCTTCTAGCCGTGATATCTAATGAACTGCACAAATGCATGTGAGTAGCACTAGTGATATCAACTGAAACCACGAAATTATGTTAGTACCTCCTAGTGGTACTAGCCACCATGGGTATTTTGTATTTGGGTAATAAATTACTTTGGATAACAGAGTAAAAAGTGAATTCTCCTTATCTTCTACACAGCCATTTAGTCCTAACTTCTCTCTCATTGGTACAGTTTTACATGAAGTATTACATACTGTGTGTCTATTTTTCATATTTGGTTATAAATATATAAAATTATGGTGGAATGCAAAGGAAGTGTTATTGTTTGTACTTTAAAATTTCTTATGTAAATTCCATGTATTCCTTTTTTATTTTGCTCCAAGCTAATACACAGTTCTTGTTATTGTTATCTTTATCTTCATATAATTTTATATTTTCATATTCCAATATTCTCTTTAGCCTGTAAGGGTGACTCTGACTTGTTTCAGTCTTCAATAACAAAGTATTAATTCTTAATGTATAGGGATGCTCTGGACTTACGAACTTATTCCCATTTCTAAAATGTGTTTTTCCAGAAAAAAGAGTCAGTGTATTTTGATCTGATAAATAATACTCATCCATTTTCTCTAAGTCTACAAGTCATGCATATTATAAGACCCTGTAATAATGTCAACATTTAAAGAATTCCTTAGTGACATTTAATTACTTGATATGGCCAGCATCTACATTATGAGTTTGATCATGCTAAGTTTATCAAATTAAAAATATCTTCACATAGAGAAAGACATGACACATTGGACACATGGTACTTTCTGTGGGATTTTTTTGGGTTTTTTTTTTTTGGGGGGGGGGGGTTGGTTTTTTTGGGGGGGGGGTTGTTTTTTGTTTTTTTTTTTTTTTTTGTCTTGGATATTTCACTTAGCTAGATCAAAGCATCTTTGTTATACAAGAACTGATGAAGTTATTTGATGCTTATATCTCCAGTGATAGAGCAGCAGATGACAAAAGTCCTGTGCCACACATAAATTTTTGTGTCTTCTAGGCCATATCAATTTTTCCTTAATTAAACACTCAGCAGGAGGCTTGCAGTTTCTCTGTTTTATGCAAATCCTGGAATAAAAAATTACTTGCCATTCTTAGGTGAAACAGAATTTAGTTGGTTTGTGAAGTAGTTATCTTAATTAAAAGGAAAAAAATACTGTCTGGTAACTCAGTTATCTTCCATGTGAACTTCATACAATTTTAAATTTAAGAGAAGGAAAAGCATAGCTGCCCTTACTTTAGCATGGAGGAAAATAATTAGAGAGACACTCCAATAAAAACAGCAGAAGCTGTGAGGGATGGGGAAAAGAAACTGGAAAAGGCAGAATAAGAAAAATACTTTCAAAATGTTAGGTTGCAGAGTGTCAAGAAAAAGCAAGCAAGGAAACACTTTCTGCAACAAGCCTTGTGTTCAGTGCTAAATGCTTCCTACCTCTTCACCGCCTCTTGGCTTCATTAACAGTACCAGCTGTCAACAAGAGACAAACACCCCAGAAAAGGCCTTGCCCTTCTGAATGACTGAGATTTATTTGCTCATGTTTTTCTCCAGGATGCTCTGCAGTCTTTATTATCAAGGTCTCAGAATGTTTCAAAGCCCATGATGTGCCCCAGAAATAGAATGTTTTGTGTGAATTGGTGAATGGTCTGAGGAATACAGCTGACTCTGAAATGGCCAAGCCATCGTCCTGCTCAGTGGAAGACTACCTATGAGCACAGCGCCACAGGCTCTTGTTCATGATTTCCTGCCCTAATGCTAAAAGTGAATATCCCTCCAGGCTGTGAGAGCAGGGGAAATCGCCTTGCTGGGCTCTACGCTCTCCTTACTGCTTTCAATTGCCTTCCCACAGTCTAAATAATTTGGTTTAGGTTTATGAAGTAGTGTAAATTAATCTCTAGATTGACTTTATTTCACTACTTGGTGTTAAACAGCTGTGAAATAATTGGTTTTTTTACTGAAGGATTCCTCATTTTCTCCTTGTCTTCAGTAAAATGAAGGAGCAGAAAGGTGGACATGATTATCAATTATGATTATCACTTACATCTGCTTGAAATTCTAGATGCTTGATAAGTCTACTTGTTTTACCGAATATGAGAAAAGCCTTTTCATTAAAAAACACAAGTTTTTGATTATTATTTTGGTAACGTCTTGCTGTATTGATGCAGTCTCTAAGAACATAGTGGTTGTCACATATTACCTGCTAGAAGGCTGTACTACCTACTGCTATAAGTAATATAACATTCTGTAAGTTCTAAGCTGATTAATCTCTAGGCATCCTTTGCATAAAGATTTAAAATATGGAAAAGCTTATTTAAATGGGTGCAACATTTCTGTTCATATATTTACTCCTGGGATGCATATGGCAGCTATGTGTGCCTTCCAGTGTTGCATAAACATTTACCTCTTTCAGACCTTTCAACATGAGCAAGTGTAACTTCCTTCCATTCTGCATTTACTTGCAATTTTTTTTATTGTTAGAATAGGTAAAGGCGAAACTGGACACTGTCTAAGCCATGCAGGTCTATTAGAATCAGTTCTTTTGTTCTCAAAAACAGCTCCAGCTGACATGTATGGGGTATGTCTGCATATGAGTGAGCAGAACTGTTCTCCCTAGGTCACAGGGAGCACAACCCAGCCTCTAAGTCAAAGAAAGCCAGCATGTGCCTGTGCAGTAGATGTTTTTAGTTTGGAAATGTGCAGTAAGCATCACCTTCCTCATCATGAAGGAAATTTCAAATGTAATTTACACAAATGCCTGCTGAATAGGTCTCATGGTTCTTTTAGGCAGATACAATTGCTTGTATTCATGCAGAAAGGCTCTGTTCTCTGTCATGCCCTTGGTTTTAATCTCCATAACATCCTAGCTGGGAGAAATTCTGCCTGTAACTACCAAAGCATAAAGGCAACTTCATTTACAGTAACTAGGCCCTATCCACCAGTTTATGGAGGCACCCAAAAGACAACCCTTTTCCTCTGGTGGCCAAAGGAAGGAGACAATCTTCCCCGAGACATGGTGCTGTCAGCTCTTTCAAAGTTGTTTCAGGAGGCAGGGAGTTAGGGAAGAGTTTAGCCATTCTTCTTATAAAGGTAGAAAGCGTGGAAAGGTTCTCATTAGGAGGGTTAAATTTCTTACTCTACTAAGACATCCTGGGAAACGTGTTGCTACCTTTCTGTGCCCACGCTCAGCAAATATTTTGAATATAGGGAGTTTGAGCTCTTACATGGGTCAACACAGTGTAACTTTTCACTTTCCAGTTTATAGAGATAATGTTGCCTCATAAATATAAGTTCTTAGAGCAAACAGTAACTAAGTAGTTTCCACTAATGTTTTCCACCCAGTGCATCAGCTTGGTTTACTGATAGCTTTTATGTCACATGAGGGCAGCTACTCGAAAAGCTTAGAAACAGATTTTGAATTTAACACTCGTGGGCAAGGTGTAAAGGCTGACAGACAGCTCAGCATGGGCCAAGACACAAGCAAAAATTCTTGCACAATGTGTTGCCATGAAAAGAGAGGAGACAATAAATTTGCATCACAGCATGGGAAGAGGCAATGACCAAAATCTCTTGGGATCTCTGAAGACGGAGAATAAAATATTGTGGTGGAGCCCTCTATGCACAGAAAAATAATGTTTCCCTACGTCAAAGTTACTTGTGTTTATGTGTACTGGGCACATAAAGGTGGGCCAAAGGATATTGTAGGTAGTTATATTTATTGTCACCCCTAAAGAATAGAAGAGGTGCTGTAAGACAGCACCCTGCTTGGGGAGGACACTGCCCTGCCCATGGTGGAGGCATGCCTCTCCTTGCTCTGGCGCAGCTCGGCCCTGCTGCTCCTTGATGGAGCCAGCAGCCAGTGCGCAGAGCAGAGTTGGGATTCAGCCCCTGCCACATGGGCTGGGGTGTGTGCCCTCGGTGGGCAGTGACGGTCTGGCACTGCAGCCTGTGGTGTTGGACAGGAAATGGTGGGTTTGGCTTCCAGGCTAGATTGAAATAGTTGGGTGTTTTGGGGGCACTGGGGTTTTTGGGTTGCTAATAATCTCCTGCCATATTTTGAAGTGGAAAGAGGCAATAAGAAGGCAAGTTGTATTTAAAAAAATATGCTACTGCAGTTCATGTTTACTGCACTATAAGTAACTAGCAACGTAGTCTCCAGCAGTGTGTGCAGAAAGGGCAGTAGGTGTTGTTTCTTCACAAAATATTGTTTCATTTGTTTGAGGACACAGGCAGAGAGATAACATGCCATCAGAGGGAAGGAATAGTGTGCTTGAGTGTTGCTGGGATTTTTGTTTTTCCTTAAGGGAACTGGATTTACTGTAAGGAGAGCAAAATGGCAGGAAATAATAAGGGAGTGATTGAGAAGAAAGGAAGAAAAAGAGGGAGCTCCAGAGTGAAGACAACGCGTAAAAAGGATGTTATATAAATGTAGCACTGTTATCAGAGTGAATGTCTTATTGACCGGAGAATGTTAGCAGAAGTTTAAATAACTTAATTGGTCTGTTAATCATAGTCCAAGTTGCTTTCTCTTGCGTGTACATAACATTGTTTCTTGGGTTTTGCAGCAAATATTCTACAGGTAGAATGTGAGGCCTTTAGTATTTGCTATAGTAATATGTGACTATACTTCACAACTTCCTGTTCTACAAAATCTTTGTATCTGTAATAAAACCTATGGAATAGATGCACTGTGTGCTTTTAGGAGGAAAAAACCCAAACACCAAAACCACACCAAACCAAAACCAAACTATACCTCTACCCTTATCTGACTAAAAACCTGAACTGAAACTGCAGAAGCCAAGCCTCATGGTTGTCCAAAAGAACGCTCTGAAATAGGTTTAATTTGTAGCTGATATGACTGCTGTAGCAGGGGAAGGTTAATATACCTGTCACCTCGAAAGGAATGGTGGGTGCAGTCATTAACAGGTACCTCTCTTTCCTGGTAGTATCAGTGTCTCATTCACTTTTCTGAGCATCAGATCCATTCCCAGCTTTTTATCTGTTCTCTTTTAATCCTTCAGCCTCCACAACTCCCTTCTGATCAGGCTTACTTGTTTTCATCTGTGGCAATCATTCATCAGTTTATTCTGAGTACTTCTACAGCCAAAATGGAAATCCATTAAATCTATATAGCAGTTGAATCTCAACCAATAATTACTCATTAATCTTGCTGGAAATACAAATTTTCTTCAGTCCATTGCCAAGGCAAGAGCTTGAGGAAAAAAAGTGAAGTATTTAATCAGTTTTTTAAAGTTTTTTAATGACAAATTCTGGCTGACAGATTAAAAAATTAGATCCACTGGATTGGGGTGCATTCAGTTTTTAAAACGTGATTAACTATATGCCAAGCTGTCAAAGAAATTTTGCATGAGAAAAGAGGAGTTGTTAACATTATTATGTCTCTGCCCAATGATTTTATAATGCCCATTTTAAATATACATGGAGAAAAATAAGTCAGTACCATACAGTAATTTTTAAAAAATTGAGTTTTGTAACTATCAAAAGAGAAGCCTGAAACACCTTTTATATTCATTCACACCCTGCCCCAATGTTTTCTCCCATAGGTTTGACTTTAAAAACACTTCAGTCTTTCCCTCTAAAATTTTAGTTGCATCTGCTAGGTAATTGAATTGAACACAGATTTTTGGCTTTTCTATCCTGAAGAACTTATCCTTATTCTTGCTCTCCCATCAAACCATGGCTGCATCCTGGGACATTCAGTTTTCCAGTGCAGTTGGATTTGCTGACACAGGTAGGTCATGCCCTACCTTGATTTAGAAGTCCCACACTTGCTAAATAATTCAACCTATTTTATGGCTACTTGCTTAATACCCAGTTTCTGTGGAGTTAGTTAAGTGTCTGACAAAAGGTCAAATTGATTGCACTATTTCTCCCTGTTGAACTTCTGCTGCTTCCTCATGCTGCTGTCAGTATATCTTCACTTCTGATTGATTTTTCTTAATTCAAAAATTGATGCAAAAAAAAGTATTTTCTAATGAAAAGCTCGTTTGTCAATATTCTCCACTCCCTTTATGGATTTCTGTTGCGTTGTTACTTTTATTACCAGCTCCTGACCTGTTTATATTCTGGTTTGCTTGAAAACCCAAATCTTCACTCTCCAAACATTTAGTTTCATTTTAAACATCCTTTGGAGAGCAGAAAGCAGCCTCATGCTACCTGACCCATACTGTATTTTTATATACAGAAAGAGAAGAAAAACAACCTGTTGTGTGCAGCAAGTCTTTATTTCTGGTCAGAGATGAATTCCCAGATAAAAGGATGTATTTCTTTTTTGCCTTGTGACACAAAGTCAGACTTTAAAAGCCTTCTACTTGTTCAAAGTGACTTGGAGGCTGAAGAAGTGACACTGTGTAAGACTGTATGTGACACACACTGTGGCTGTGCACTTGTTCTGTGAAAAGTATTGAGTCTTGAACTCTTTAGTTTGACAGAAAACCCATCATAATGTTTGACTATTACAAAGCTTCAGCATCACAGATGTTGAACTTTTCTTGAGGCTTGTATACATCATACAAGACGAAGCAAGTGAAGCTGCGTTACAGACATTGCTTTGTGTTGTGGTGATGAATTGTTTCTGCCACTGATCACCACACCAGCAGTGGAGTAATGGCTGTAATAACACATTTTCACATTCCATTTTTTATTTGATTAATCTTTTCCCATGCACCCTTAGATTTTCTTTGCAGTTAGATGCAACAAATTTTGAGGATTCCTCTATTCAAACAATAATTACTAAATAAAAAAGATCCTGTCATTCAAGTGGATATAGCCCACATTACACAGCCCTCCAAGATTTTATACAGTTGAGCACATTGTCTTAATAATTTGATTTTCCAGGATTCTGTATTGTTGAAGTGAAGTTTAATAAGAATGTACATGCAACAGAAGAACCTTCCCTCTCTACATTTGTTAAAGTTGTCCTAGAATGATGTGAACTTGAACTCTGAACTGGCATCAAATTTGAAAGATTAAATTTTGATCAGGAAATCTTTACTTGATGTGAGGGAAATGGACTGGTAGTCCAGGTGAAGACCAGTGACAAATGGTGTTCCTCGATGACTGGTATCGGCACTGGCGATGTTCAGCATCTTTGTTGGCAAATGGACACAGAGAGAGAGAGAGAGAGTTCACCCATAGCAGGTTTGCTGATGACACCAAGTTGAGTGATGTAATCAACACAACAGAAGGAAGGGATACCATCCAGCAGGACCTGCACAAACTTGGGAGGTGGACCTTTGCAAACCTCACAAAGTTCAGCAAGGCCAAGTGCAAGGTGCTGCACCTGGGTCAGGGCAATCCCAGGCACAAATATGGCTGTGTGGAGAATGGATTGAGTGTAGCCCTGTGGAGAAGGACTTGGGGGTATTGCTGGACAAGAAGCTTGATGTGAGTTGACAATATGCACTTATAGCCCAGAAGGCCAACTGTATCCTGAGATGCATCAAAGGAAGCAGGACTAATGGAAGTGATTCTGCCTGTCTGGTCTGCTCTTGTGACACCCCACCTGGAGTGCTGCATCCAGCTGTGGAGTCTCAAACAAAAGAAAGACATGGACCTTTTGGATTGAGTCAAGAGGAAGACCCCAAAGATGCTCAGAGGGCTGGAGCACCTCTCCTGTGAAGACAGGCTGAGAGACTGGGGCTGTTCAGCCTTCAGAAGATAAGGCTTCACGGGGGAGCTTATAGCACCTTCCAGTGCCTAAAGGTGTCCTATAGAAGGAAAGTAGAAGAGGGACTTGTTAGAAGGGCATGCAGTGACAGGACAAGGGGGAATGGCCCTAAGCTGAAGGATGGCAGGTTTAGATTAGACATTAGGAAGAAATTCTTTACAGTGTGGGTGGTAAGGCACTGGAACAGGTTGCTCAGAGGGACTGTAGATGCTCCATCTCTGGAAGTGTTCAAAGTCCAACACGGTTGGGGCACTGAGCAGCCTGACCTAGTGGAAGGTGTCCCTACCCATGGAGGTGAGGGTTAAAACTACCTGATCTTTAAGGTCCCTTCCAACCAAAACTATTCTACAAATCTGTGATTCTTTCTTCTTATCCTAATACATTGTATTCTGCACTGCTGGGCATCTAGTAGATTTTTCTCATGTTGTAAACAGGCAATGAAGCTATTCTGGATGACTTACCTAGCAGTAATGCCTACCAGTGCATCAGTTTTCTTCTGTTTTAACTATAGATGTTCAAGATGAAATATTATAAACAAATTGCAGGTTATAAACTAGTCTTATTTGTGCTCATTGCAATATAGCCATAAATGCACATGGATGGTAGAAGCAGAATATTCTTTTGGGGGATTTCTTCAATTTCTCCTATATTCTCTGCATAAGTCAGCAACCAAGAATTGATAACAAGGGAAAAAAATCCCCAGCATCATGGCTTCTATGTCCTGTTTTTATGCTTGCATTAAATCTTTAGGATAGTAAGGAGTACTGAGTAGTACAGAATAGCACTGACCATTAAGCACTGCCTATGAGAGGTGGGTGGTGTGGGTTTCTTGAAGATAAGGTTATTTATCAGATCCCATGGTTCTGATGGTGATTGAATCATCAACAGAGATAAAAAAACATTACACTGTGGAATAACCTGCTTCTTTTTGCCTTTTTTGTCCCATCCCACTTCTCCAATACAGTACTCAGAGCAGCATTCTGTAACAAGGCTTTGCATAGCCCAGGTAATCTTGCAGACATTCATGTTCTCTCCAAGAAACTGGAATTATCTTCAGCATGCCTTCTGAAATCGTTTTGCTTTCTACTCTGTGACTTAAAAGTGGCTTACATTCTGCAAAGTTCTTGCTGAGCATTAAAAACATTTAGCAATAATGTTTTTCTCAAAGTTGCTACAAAGTAGTTAGGAAATGTCTTAGTAGTTCTTTTAACGAAGCTGGTTAGCAAATAGGCATGTTTTCTTCTTGCTTTCTGCTACTGAATTGGTTATACTCCCAAACAGGAAAACAGAGTAAGTCTTAAAGACTCTGTGGCCTGTATTATTTTTTAAAAATAATTTTGCTAATCATTGGTTCACAGAACATAAAGAGCAAAAGTTGGTGGAAATAAGTGCTATCTACTACTGTCTATTCAGACCCCCAAAAAGGCTTTCTTTATTATGCAAGAACAAAATTCCCCGTTTATTCAGTTTGCCTGAGCTTAGTATATGATGGGAGAAAAATTGTAGAGATCTGCAGGGCCACCATGCCCAGTGTCACACAAACCTCTTACTTGTTCTTAGAGTGGTCATCCCCACAGGATTATCAAATTGAGAGGGAAACATGAATGAAATATAGCAAGAGATTCTGACAGAGGCCTGAGCTTCTGAAAAACATGAAATTTTGCAGTACTTGCAGGACTATTTCATGGTAACTCAGTGTCCCAGACCAGAAAATGCTAGTAGAGAAAAAGGAAAGATTCTGGAGTAATCTCTGTCTACATAGGCATAGATTGTCAAGCAGAAGAACAGCAAAGTGTCCCTTAGAAAAGATTTAGGAGGAAAAAAAACCCTACCACAACTCAGTACAGAAACTACCTCAGTAAATTTACTTTACTTTATTTACTTTATTTCATCTAAATGAAATAGTCTTATTTCTAGCTAGTACAGCAGTTTATCCAGGGTATGAGTGTTGGTTCACTACAGACATTAAGGATAGCACAAGTTAACCCTTAACTCTGGCCTTAGCACAACTGCTTTGAAATGTTTACAGATGTATCTTTTCTGAAAACAGATTTCAGTGTTGTTGTTTTTCATTCAAATTACAATGAATCCACCTAGGCATTACACTCTTGCTGTTTGGAGATATTTTAAATGACTCTTGATGAGCCAGCATGAAAAGAAGGGGAATGTGCATTTGTGTAGATTGAAGTGAGGTGTGGATATTGGCATAAAAACACTGAATCGTGGTTCAGAGATAACCGTTCATGTGCTGCAGGAAAAAAAAAAAAAATCATACACTTGATCTCCTTTCTCAGCATTCCAACTAAAACAGTTTTCCTTTTCTTCCAGTAGTTCAGAAATAAATTATAGGGTTTCTTTCTGTTTCTCTCTGTTCAAACTCTCAAAGTTTGCACAGCTTCAGCATACAATGAGTCAAATACCAACAGAGCACTTAAGGAGTTGATCAATTTTAAGTGTGTTGGAATTTCTGTGATTCAGAAAAAGTAGGTATTCTACCCATATACAGGAACCATATATGGGTTTGAACTGTGAATAGTTTTCCTCCACTTTCATCAATCAGTTTTATGAGACAGGATCCCTTTATATAAAGATAGCAATCTGCACAAATGTCAAATGATTGAACAACTCTTTTATGAATATGTGGCAATCCATTTTAATACCAATCATTGATTTTGGCAATGAGAGTGAAATCCCTTTGAATTGTATTGATAGGTTAAATTTCTCTATTAAATATACTGCAAAATGGCCTGTGTGTTGTGCACTGCTGCAATAGATGCAATATCTTTATAGTACCTGGTGGTTTTTTCACAGAGCTTTCCTGAGGTGATGATGCATATTAGCTCATTGAAATAAAAGAGGATGACCGTTCACAATATTTTAATAAAAGAGAACATGCTCAGGCTGCTATGTAATTAACTATGCCTTTGAGATATTCTTGCATGTGGAGTAGTTTTTTTCCTATTAACTTGCCATTTATTTGTGACCTTTAATGTGTCATAAACGGTCTTCTTTCTACATCCTAAGCAGTGCTGGAGAACAACAATAAACTGTTGTATTGCTCTCCTTAAATGACACTTACAGCTTGGCAGAGTTACAAGGAAGCTGGTAGATTTACCATTCAGGAGCTAAAATAAAGGACTTGTCCGTTGCTCCCACTAAGATTTTACTTCCTTGAAATTTTAGAAATACAATTAACAGTTTTCCCCTTCCAAAAGTTTCTGGGATAAGTAGCTGATTGTGTCTATGATTATTATTATTATTGCAGTCGTTATTACTATTATTATTTCATTTGCCTCAGCAGGTGTTTAAAAGAAGTTTCTAATACTAAACCTCTGAACCTGCTTTGGTGCTGTTTCTTCCCCTCCCTTTTGGGAGGAAGATGAGGGCAACCCCTGCACCTGTGTCTGCCCCAGGCAGTGCACACAATCCCAGGCAAGATTGGTAGAAGCCAAGTCAGCTAGTTTTTTGTCCTTTCAGACTGTGAAATGCTGGTTTTGCTTCCTCAACGTGTATGCTGTGTCCTGTTGAATCAAGCAAAAATAACCTCAGCTTCATAGTGACATTTTGAGAGAAGGCTACTGAAGTGTGCAGTGAAATTTTATGATTCCCAATCAGAAGTGGTAAATATTAAAGATAGGGGATATTAGGTACATGGTCATTGTGGTTCAGGGAAAAGGGTGGCTCTATGTACGTAGAAAGGAGCTGGTTTTTTAAGATCTGTATTGAATATGGAATTTTAAGAAAAGGCTAAAATGCTAAGCTGTAGTTCAGTCCTGCAGCTATTTACCTAAACATGGGCAGCAAATAAAAAAGGCTGTGTGCAAGGAATTATTTTAAAATTAAAATGGGTATAAAAATTACATTTAAAACCTTGGGAAGGGCTCATTTTGGAGCCTAAGCTGACAGTTTATTCACATGAAGTATTTGAGTATAAAGCTTAACATGTATATGAAAGGGAAGGCTATTTTGCCTGATAGGATCTTGGTGTCCAAAATAATAGAACAGTTGTTTTCCACCAGCATTCAGATCCGAGAGGTGTTGACCAATAGAAATGCGTATACTGAATAAGGCAGTTTAGCCAGAAATTCTCAGGAGCAAGTTAAATCTTTTTGACTTCAGCAGAATAATTAAACCATTTTAACATTTGCACCATGCCAAAAAATATCACCTATCTTTTATGGGCATAATTACACCTATGGGAGTCTTGCCTTAATTACACCTATGGGGGCTGTAGAAATTTGTCATGAATGTTGATTGAGTTTCATTTCCACCTTTGGCATCTTGATCCTTGACCCAAGAGCTCTCAGACTTCAGGGTGCACACAAAGTCTTGTTGCATTCAGTAGCAGGAATGCTGTACATAGATTTGTTCCTAGCAACGTGCTTTAGAGTCTCAGAGTTGTCCCTAGTGGAGGTTGGGACAGGCACTTATCCCTTAGTGTGTGACCTTGTCACCTATTGCTTTGTGCATGTCTAAAAATTCAAGTGTAAGTAAGTTTTATTTTCTAGATGACTGTGTATTTTGAAGTTTAACAGCTTCAGGTCATACAGTCTGCAAAGCAGAAGTTCAAAAGAAAAGTTAAAAAAGGAATATATGCCCCAGAATGTAATGTTTTGTATTGTAAGAGACTGATGAGACCTGTAAGACTCTGATGTGGAGTTAAATTCATTCAGGGTGAAGTTATGCTATGCATAGAATCATAGAATATCTTGAGTTGGATAGGACCTACAAGGAACATCAACCCCTGGCCCTGCACAGGACAGCTCCAAGACATCACACCATGTGCCTGAGAGCATTGTCCATACACTTCTTGAACTCTGTCAGGCTGGTGCTGTGACCACTTCCCTGGGGAGCCTGCTCCAGTGCCCAAACACCCTCTGGGTGAAAAACCTGATTCTAATATCCAACCTAAACCTCTGACACAGCTTCATGTCATTCCTTTGGGTCCTGTAACTGAGAAGAGATCAGTTTCTGCCCCTCTGCATCCCCTCACAAGGAAATTGTGACTGCAATGAGATCTCCCCTCAATCTCCTCCAGGCCGAACAGACCAAGTGACCTCATACACTCCTCATGCTGCTTCCCCTCAAGGTCTTTCACCATCCTTGTGGCTCTCCTTTGGATGCTCTCTAAGGGCTCAATATATTTTTTTTATATTGTGGCACCCAAACCTGCCCCCAGCACTCGAGGTGAGGCAGAGCAGAGCAGGACAATCCCCTCCCTTGCCTGTCTGGCCATGCTGTGCCTGATGCCCCCAGGACAGGCTTGGCCCTCTTGGCTGCCAGGGCACTGCTGGCTCATGTTCAACTTGCCATTGACCAGATCCCCAGGTCCCTTTCCGTGGCGCTGATTTCCAGCCTCTGGTTCCCCAGTCTGTCCATACACCCCGGGTTGCCCCATCCCAGTTGCAGAATCCGGCACTTCCCCTTGTTAAACTTAGCAGGGTTGGTGATTGCCCAGCCCTCCAATTTGCTCACTAGTAGCTTATCGACTTCCCTCAATTAGAAAACCTAAATGACTACACCTATGTGTGAAGATTGATCTGCACTCTGGTGCAAAATAAATAAATAAATAAATAAATAAATGAAATTGCTGGAGACGCGTGTCTGGGCCAGCGGCAGGGCCAGGGGCTGCAGCCTCCGCCCGGCTCCCTTCCCCGTGTCGCCGAGGGCCGCTTCCCCGAGCCGCTGTCGCGACCGCTGCGGCGGGGGGCGGCGTGGGCGGCTCCGGCGGTGCCGGGGGCGCGGGGGGCTCGTCCCGCCGTTGCCATGGAGCCCTTTGTGCCCGCGGAGCGCCTCCCCCGGCCCGCCCGCCCGCGCTGCCCCCGGGCCCGGCAGCTGCCGCCGCTGCCCGGCCCGGCCCGGCCGCGCCCCCGGCCCCCGCCCGCCTCAGCGCACGGCGGCGCGGGCTGGGCTGTTGTTGTCGGCCCCGCTCTGCCCCCGCGGGGAATGGCCGGCCGCGGCCGCTGCTGCTGCTGCTGTTCCCAAGTTTCTTTTTGTAAGTGTTAAAAGGAGGGGGCAATTGAAAAGAAAAAGAAGAGTAGAGCTGCTTGAGCCGCCGCTCCGGAGAGGAGGGAAAGTCGGCTCGGCGGTGAGGAAGCTTCCCAGGGCGCAGCGGATCTGATTCAGGAGATTAATTTACAAGTGGGCGACAAAAGGTAAAGCCTTAAAGATGGATCGCTTGTGTGAGATGGAATGGGAGCTTTCGTGGAAAGGTTTATGACTTGTCTTAAAACGTCACTTTTGAATGTCTTACGGATTTTTCTCGACTTTAAAATGCTGTAAGTCTCTTACCCAAGAGCAAGTGGGTAGCGTAATTGGCCACATTTTAGAGTTCACAGCATAGGCAGGAAAGTAAATGTTGCTCCTCAGTGTCTTGTTTCCCCCAAATGCCTCGTGTTCGTATTCAGCAACACTTGATTTGACCGCGGTTATTTCTCGGTGCGATCCGTCTAAAGCAAAGCTTCAAGTAATTCCATTGAGTTAAAATAATTCAACCAGTCGATCCTCATTGTGCAAAGATGTATTTCTGTACATGCATGCTTTTGAGTTTGCAGACCTGTTGCTTTGTACTTTCATCCTAGAAAATGTTCTGAGTAAAATACCATCTACTCAACTGTAGTGATATCTCTCTTTTCAAATTATAGTCTTAAGTAGGTGAGAACAGGATTTGCATTTTTTATAATTATATTTAGCCTTTTAGACTTGGATGAGCTTTTCAGGTAGATTTTTTTTTTTTGGTAGATGCATCAGCTAATTTGAAATTCATTACAGATAGTAAAAATAATGCATGGTTATGACCTGCTAGTTTCATCTGGTGCTCCCCAAGTCCCAGGGAAATGTGACTTGACTGTTCAAGGGATTAAATAAATGAATTTCACGTGGAAGTCAGTTGTATGGAAGAAGTCCCAAAAGCCTTCTTTGAAACAGATCTGTATACTTGTTAAGGTAACTGTTCAATAGTTTGATCTTTTGGCTGAATAAGTGAAATACATAAAATGTAAAAACAAGCCACCCTTCTTTATGTCTGGTACTTTCCACCAACAACGAAATAGAGACTTTGTGGAGAGTATTTGTTTTATGTATTTTTCCTGACTCAAAACACGGCAGAAATGTGTTGATGTGGAGTAATACTGTTTACTAGGTGACTGCATTTGTGAGATTAAAGGAGTAAACGTATTCTCCCCAAGTCCATAAGGACTGAAATACATGACTTTGAGACAATTTTCTTTTTTTTTCTGGTATAGTTAGTTTTTATCAGTTGTAGTAGGAAACAAAAGGTTTTCTAGGCCAAAATGTTATAATTACTCAATGTTAAGTGCTGGGATGTTTTGTGGTTTGGTTTGTTTGTTCCCCCCCCGTTTTTTTTTCCTGGTTGCCTAGAGTATTCATCTTTAAAAAAATGTTTCTTTGGATGTTCCTATCTTTATGTTTCCCATCTTTACTGTAATTACTTCAAGACTAAATTTTATTTCAAAAAAAGTTTAGTAAAACAAACTTTGCTAGTGCTCCGTAGTTATAGTGCTGTGTGCAATTGATCCAAGCTTTTCCCCACTTGATCCAACTAGTAATTTTAACTAGTTTGTACCACTAGACTGATTTTAGTAAGACTGCATAACTTGTTCTGTGGTATTCAGTTCATTGCGGTGTCTTAAAGCATGCTCATTTACTGTGGATTCTTTCAGTAGCTTTCTAATTGCAGACAGTTTAATTTTAGTGGCTTCTGAAGTCGTGTGCAGAAAGTGGGTACCTTCTTCCTCTCCCTTCTAAAAGATGTGCTGCATAAAGGCCCCAGTTGGTCTCAACTGTGGGAAGAACATTAAAGTGACTTAGAAACACCCATGAAGTGCTCATGAAGCCTGTGGTGTCAGAGCAGTATGTGAAGTTGTTACAGCAGTTAATTCCAGCCTCTTTTTCTAAAGTCCTCTGAGTCAGGTGTAGAAATAAAAATTCAGTGAAGTTCCAATAGAGTGTGCTCTCAGTGGAACCTCCTGCAGTTGATAAATATTTCAAGAAGCTGAAAGTTAGTGATACATTTTAAATGCACTGCTAAGCTGAGATACTTCATGGTCCTTTGCATACACATTTGCATTATTCATTTGTGCTGTGCAGGTAGATAATGGGCCAAATCTATCTTTGGTATTACTCCACTGATTTCTGAGTAACTGAGCTAATTCAACCATATGTGTACATCTTGCTTTTTTAGAAGTCCAAGGCAAAGTCGGAATTACTTTGGTGATTTTATTATACAGGTAAGAGTTGTTTGTATACTAACTATTTATATTCAGTAGCTTATGCATTTCTTCTTTAAGAAGGTAAGCAGAAGGTATAATTTAATTTTTCTTCTTTTTCTGAAAAAAACCCCATGGTTAGTGTTTTGGTTGCTGAAGTGACTAAGAGATGTGATAAGGCAGATTTCCGTCATTGGTAAAGGTTCATTCTAATAACCTACTAACTCAGAAGTTCTTGACATACTTCTTTGTACCATGATACACTCTCTCTGCACGTTTTAAGCATCTTTTCATGCCTGGGTCCATGATACTGATGTGCTGCATTTGTGTGTCTACGAACATACGAACTGGACATATATCTCTATTTTAAATAACTACATACTTGCTTTAACTTACAGCGAGAGGCAGAGGTAAGAGAAAATGGAGAGCCTTGATCTATCAGCATGGACTAGATTTAAAATGCTGACTGAGCAGGTCATTCAGATGGCAGAGTATATAATGCATTTGATGGAAGTTACTATCCCTCCATTGAAATTTGTATATGAAAGAGGTTATTGTTTGTGGGGGAGCTTGCTTGCTTGCTTTCTTTTAGTAGATAATGATGTTGTAGAACTTTTAATGTCAAATTTAACTATTTAATGCTAAGATCCAGAGAGATCCTTTCAGAAGACCCTTAGCATGGAGTTCACACTATTATGAATACTTTCTGCCAGAGATCAAGGCCTTTGTATGGCAGTCTCAGAATGCTCATTCCAGTAATTGGCTTTTGAAAAAGCTAACCTGATAATTGAAGCAGGAACTTTGTCCTCCCAGCTGTGAACACATGAAAAACATCTCTGTCAGTGTTGATGATACAAAAATATGCAGTTCTAAGGATCTGGAAGAAAAAGTAGGTGGAAACACAACTGCGTGTCAGTCAGTTGAAGTAAAGGCTCTACTTAATACACAGTGTGTCTAACATTTTCTAATGACAGTGTGCACAGCCAAGTTATTCAGCTAAAGTCCTTCTTTTTATCACAGCACAGTGGATCAAATCAGAACTTGGGAGTCAATAAGAAAAACACTTACACATTTAGGATGTTGCCAAGGAATTATCACCATTGTCTGTAATTCCATTAACACCAGATCTAAAGGTTTGATTCTCAGTGGAATGAAGCACGTTAAAGGCAAATAACTCTTGCAGCTTTAGCAGTTGTCAGAGAAGCTAAGACTTGGGACACCTCTCTCTTCTGTGCCAAGGAATTCTGTAAAAGTCTATTGAAACTGCAATACGAATTAATTGACAGTTTCTTCTAAAACTATAGGCAGAGAAATATTATCTTTTTGAATTGTTGAGAAATTACATTAAATTGTTTGGTGATTAGCAAGCAGTCAGATGTCATCACTCTTTTGGGGTTTTCTTCTTGTTCTGGCATTGGTTTTCCTGGTAGTGTGGGGGGTTTTTTGTGGGTTGTTTTTTTTTTTTAAGTAAACTTGAGTTCTTTTAAATAGTTTTACCACTGAATACGTATGCACTGTGTGTTTTAAGATACTTTGATTGTGTAATAAATAAATTAATACTGATTATTGCCATTCTCTTAGCTTTGTACAACTGTTGTGTAAGGATACCTACATGTGGAGTGGTACCAAGCAGTCAATTTGGGAACTGAGGGCAGAAGATGCCTTTGCTTTCTAGTACTTCCAGGCTCTCATTCTGGTGTGTGCTCAGGACTATTTCACCTGGAACAAGTACCCGTTCCTTGCAATGTTTGCATGCACAGTGGCTCGAAGGTGATGTTGGTTGCCATGGTGGGAAAAGGGCAGGCTGCTTATTCAGCCTATTGGATGGCCCAGCAGACTATAAATGAGTAACAGCATCTCTTCTACAGCCTTGGTTGTGCAGTTGCTCATTTCTATTTTGTGAACCCACTGCACAGTTGGAACTTGTAGTAAATCTGAAGTCTTATAAGTTTGAGTTTGCTTTTCTCTGTTTCCAACTCTTTCAACTTTTCTTAACTGACAGAGTTCATGAATGTCTACAAGAGACTTACCAAAACCTGATACAAATCTCTTGCACAGAGGATTAAAATGACTGCATCATTATTAATATCAGAGGGGTGTTGTTGACTAAAATGTACAAAACAATATAAAAGTGAAGAGGTAATATTACACACTTGTAGGTTTTTTGCAGTTATTTTAATGGCCATCCTCAGAAGGATCAGTATTTTATTGCTGAGCCCAGTCTAGTGAACCTTCTAATCGTGCTTTTATCTTTTAGAGTATTGAAACCATTAGTTGTCACAAGATGGCCTTTAAGCAATAGAAGAGTCAGCCTGTTGCTGGAAACTAACTTAGAAAACCTAAAACATTCTTCTAATACAAGAGGTAGTTAATTGAGAATAGATAAATACAAAGAATTAAAACAGAAGGATAGCAGAGGTTTTAAACAAACAAAACCCTCCAAATCCCAGTAAACAGTTTTTCAATTTTTTTAAAATTTTTTTTTTTAAGGTTACAGTGCTACCTATCTGCCCTGCCCTGATTTCAAGTTAGATTTCTTTTGGCTCCCCAGTTGACTCTCTTAATTGGCTTTTTCTGTGATAAAAATTGAATAGTCAAGTTTCAAATTGACAGTCAAGCGTGCAAATGGCTCCATGACAGCTTTCTGTGAGGACCTGGTTCTCATCTTTGTCCTTGGTCTGTGCTCCTTTTCTCCACCTCAGTCTGCACAATGGCTCTGTGGTTTTCATTGTCTGTCTTTCTGTGGCATTCAAAGCCATACTGCTGAGCTATGACTCTTTTTAAATAATTCCCACCTAATTGATACTCAGTCACATGGGTAAAGTCCTTCAAAAAAGCTCCTGTCAGCCCAGTCCCTGCCATTAGCTGGACAGAGAGATGGTCCTCAGTTCTCATGTAAAATTCTGAGCCACTAGGGAGGGAAATTGGTGGCTGCTGAGTCAGAAGAAATAGTTTTAGTGATCTGCCTCTCATACTTTTTTTTTCCTAATGAACTTGAAGATACGCTGTCAAAGGCAGAAGTTCTCACATGGTTTAAAATGAGGTATCAAGATCTGCTGAAATTAGTGAAACTTGACTTACTTATCAGGAGATGGGTCTGTGTTAGGTTGCCTTATGGTACCCTTGTAGCTGTGGAAAACTTGCCTGAGCTGATAGAATCCGTAGGTTTTGTTGTGCTCTTGCTGAAACTGTCACACAACTGCTTTAAGTAACTTCAGCCATAGTAAACTACACCACATCTTGCATATCCTGTGGAGGAGGTGAAATGTCACCAGCTTTTTCTTTGTAAACTCAAATGCGTTCAAAAGGATGTAATTAAAAGAGGAAAGAAAATAATAAACAAACTGCAAAAGGCCTTGGACTTTTCTAAGTAATTTTACAGCATTCTCACCATATTTGTTCCTCTCTAAACAGTCGTAAGGGCAGACATTGCACTGGAAGGGTGTGTGCTTGACATTCATAAAGTTTCAAACACTGATGTATTTGGGGTTTAATTTTAACCGAGCACAGATGCCTAAAAAGTCGTTTCCAGTAAATGATTTGCTGGTGCTAGGATCTGATGAATAACTTGTGTTCCCTAATCTATTAATTGAACAAACATATAGAAAAGAATTTAGAGCAATTTTATTTTAATGTAATTGTTCCTGTATGAGATTAATACTTCATATGAGTATTGAGTAACCCCGGAATTACTGATATTTCCTTCTTCATTATTCTTTTCCTGCCTTAGTTCACTGTAAGACTATACATACTCTGGTCCAGCAATGATTTGTGATTTTCATCACAAATAACAGAGACTGTGTATTCCACAGTACCAAAATATTAAATGTATTGAAATTGTAGTTACAGAGGTGGAGAATTTTCCTTCAGAAGTAGCATAATGGAGTGTATTTCTCAGTCATTTTTGTCATATGAGTTACTTACATCAGCTTTTGAGGAGGTCATGTTAAACCTTCATTTTCCCATTACTGCTCTTGTGATGCGTTGGCAATACATGGTTTTGGTTTGATTTGGGGTGTTTTTGTTTGTTTGCTTGTTTGTTTTGGGTTTGGGGGTTTTTTGTTGTTGTTGTTCTTCGGGTTTGTTTTGTTTGTTGTTTTGTTGTGGGGTTTTTGGTGGGTTTTTTTGTCTGTGCTTTTATGACTATTGCTTAAATTTTGTTTCATAAATGGAATAACTACTTTATTCACTTTTCAACTGTAATGTTGTTATTGCTCTGGATACCCCATGTACTTTGTTTCTAATAAATATTTACTACAAAAAAAAAGTTATTTAACTATTTTTAAAGTATACCCTTAAGTGGGGTTTTTCAAGTGCCATTTCCCCTCTTAAATAAACTTCTGCAGTTGTTTAAAGCCCATGTACATACACATACAGTGCTGAATTATATGAACAATGATATCAAAATTAGCCATGTCCAAATTAGCTCTGATTTAAATAGGAGCTTTACCTGGAATATGCATCTATATACTCTCTGTGTTCTTTGCATTAGGTGCCTGTCTTTGAGGAGTAGCATTTCACACAACATTATTCCTAACAAACTCTTATTTTCACAGGATCTTTTAGTTTGACAATCTGTTATTTTCACTGTGTTTAATGGTAAAGTATATTTTAAAATTAGTGTTAAATTATCATAATGAACCTGTGTAGCATATCATAAATAAGTTATTTCTAATATCGTATGAGCTGTCTGGCTTATACTGTAAATTTTGTACAATGAGAACTTGCTGTAAATCAGACACACGCTCCTTGATTCAGTTGATGGTGTAGGCCAGAAATTCATTTGTTTGGTAGCTGTAGTTCTGTGCTGAAGAGCTAACACTAGGTTACAGCTTCAAGGGGGCAGGTAAGGCAAAGGGGAAAACAAAAAATAAAGTCTTAAAAGGTGATGGTGATATTTTTCATTTGGACATCTAGCTGACATATTGGTCCTTCCAACTAAAGAAAAAAGGCCGCTTTTATTTTAACAGAGCAATAAAAATGTATGGGCATTTTCAAGGAAAGATGAATCAGAAGGGTTTATAGGTCCATCAAATGTTGAATGAGACTCAGAGCACCTTTGCAGTGTCCCTGTAGGCATCTCAGGACAGGGTTACACTCAAATGGAATGGGCAAAGTTCATCTTTTTCCTGTGGACTATGACAATACACTATGTGCTGGATTACCTGAAAACATTCCTTAAAAGTTACAGAATTTCCTTTAATGGATAAACTCTTGTGATAACAGCTTCTTGACACTTGTATCTTTAGTCTCTCCTTTAACCTATCAAAACAGAATGTATTTTTTTTTGAAGTCACCGGTTTGTTCATGTGTTGGTGATGACTTGCACACAGACCCAATAGCATTGCTCCAGATGCGTTATGCATGTGAAATTATCTCTTTGCAGAAAATGTTACCTGAACTAATATTCTGGAAACACCAGGAGTCTACTTCAAGAATAGGAAATTACACTTACAGCCTTGCTATCTGGAAAGATGCAAGGCATCTCAGCCTTGTGGACGGGCTTAGCGATGTTTGAGGAAAAATACAGGGAATAAATTTGGCTGGGTTCCTGCACTGCTAACATGAAGAGAGATGTGGAGGTGTTTTATAGGATAAGATGCTTAACTGTTTCAAGTAATAGCAAAATTTTACATACTTTGGAGTGTAAGCTTTTGCTATGATGTGCAGACAAGTAAGTTACAAAGCAGCTGCACGTCACTTTCAAGCACTCACAAATGGAGGCCAGCCCCTTACATTGCAACTTGAGGCCGTTTCTGTTACTACCTGGATGGTCAGGTTCCAGGCTAGTAAGCTGGCAGCATCTGAGCTGAAAAATCTTGACATTCCTCACTTGAGTTTGCACTTCTGTGTTTTTCTAGAGAGCAGAATCCAGAAGCAACTTGACAAGTTTGGTTAGTGTGCTAAGCAGCCAGTGTTTCTGGGAGCCAGGTGATGTTAAAATCAGATTGGGATTAAGTGTTTATGTGCTTAAAAGTGTTTCTGTGGTTAATCTCAGACCATTGAGGAAGTCTCAGGCAGTTGAGAGGGTGTCTGTTACGGCAGGCTGCAGGATGGCCTTACTTCCATTGTGCCTCCTGGCTCTGAGAGTTGTCTCCTGTGACTTATGCAACAGAATGTTTTCTTTGTCATTACTTTCTCTTTGCTTTTTTCCCCAGGAATCATTGGTGCACTGGGAGTAAACAATTACAGCAGTGATTCCAGCAGTGCTGCACCACTTTCTTTCTTCTCCCAAACTTTTGCTCTGTGTTTACTCCTGCCATTCTGTACTGATGTGTTATGTATGGGACTTGCTTCTTGAAGAGTTCTCTGAGCTAGGGGTGTAATTTTCTTGTCTGGTATTATATATTGAACCATTTGTTATTTTTTTCATTAGGAATTGTGTGTCTGAAATAATTTCATAATGAAATTCGGAGAATTATTGAAATGGTTATAAATTGCATATATGGCTGTGGTAAATGCAGTATTAGATACAAGTGGACTCATTTATTCCTAAACAGGAATGCATGTACAAATAGCACCTGCATCCATCTGAGCAAGGCTTTATTTTGTCTATATATGCATGAAGATTAAAGTGGGTTTTGCATATTTCTGATTTTCTTTTTCCAAACAATATGTGATTTATTTGCTATTTTGTTTATTTTAAGATTTTGGGGTTTATTGAATCCTGCTATTAGTTATTGCCCTGCCATCAGTTACTGTTTTGCATACTTAAAATCTATGACAATATTTGACTGTCAGTATCTCATTACATTGCTTCCTTCTGTGGTGTGTTCAGGGGCTCCAACTCAAAGTCTGGCAGCAATAATCTCAACTGGTTTTCTTATTCTTATTTTTGGTTCTTTGGCATCTGTGTCATAATGCCCTAAAATGAAAATAAATTTGGATAACTGTAAAGGCAGTGTCAGGACACTTGTTTCTGGAAATAACTGCCTTGGATTAGGAAGTCGTAGAATAGGGGTGGCTGTGGCATAGCTGCAGGATAGAGCATATAAAGAAACTGCCTGGTTGGCTGTGACTTTCAGATAGACTCTGGATATCTGTTTAGATAAACTCAAAAATGCCTTATGATTAGGCTTTTATTGTGTGTAGGCCTCCTAATGTAGTCTTCTAATATTTTTAAGACAAGAAAGAGACAGAACCTAAGTTTTAATTAGTCCTGGCTCTTGTAAAACGGCTGTCCATAAAATCAGAAATTGCTATTTGGACATTTTTTGAGCTCTTACACAACCTCCTTGTGTGGGTTGCTGTCTTTGCTTCCTTTAAACTTTTATTTTTAATATTAATGGAATGCTTTAAAAGAATAGTAAGCCATTTTGTTATTTGGAGGGAGATTTCAAATGCAGATTTGGAACAGTCAGCATTGGGACTTGGCATTCTATGATTGATTTTTCTGAATGGCAGAATAGGTTTATTAAAAAAATTCAAACTCACTCTTCCATCTAAAAATCAGTACATTTGAAAGGGAATTTGAAAGAAAATTAAATACAAGCATTATGAAGAGATTGAAAATTTTTCTGGGAGTGAGAGGCCCAGTCATTACTGTTGGCAGCACTGTCCTTATTGTTTCAGAATATCTTTGTGTGTGACATAATATTTTTTCTATATATAAAAGAATTAATTTTCATTATGATTTTTGTCATTTACCTCATACTGATTTCAGTTGAAGTTTTGAAGCATGCACTAGTAAGGCACAATATAATTTTGAAAAACAACTTTAAAAAAAACCTTTAAAAAATCAGTTTGAAAACTAGTTTTTTTTAAAAAAATCAGTTTACAAACAAAATCAATTTGGCTGAGTTTACTAAAACATGAGCAGGATTCAGAAACAGCTTGTTGGCTGATCTCAACAGCAGGAGAAGCTGTAGTCGATCAGTTCTGCCCTCTTCAGCAGGTGTAATACCATTTGATGGGAATTGCAATACATGGTTTCAGGGGACATGTGGATAATGTGTCCAGATGATAGCAACATCAATAAAGTGTAGAAAAAAACATGGGCAGATGTTTAGCTTATTCTGTCTACATGGTTACATGTACTTAAATTCACTGCAATGGAGTTTATCTACTGTCGCTTTGTGGTTTGCTCTCTTACAAAGAAGAATTTTATGGCAGGCTGCTAATCTTGCAAAACAGTTCACCTGTTGCAGCAGCCATATTTTGCAGCCTTAGCTGCAGGATTTTTTACCTTTTTTTTAACCTTTTTTTTTTCCTTACTCTTTCTTTCCAAATGTATTGAAGTGCTAGGTTTGACTACAGTGGGATGAATTGCTTTATGGTTTTGACATACAACAGGGTATTCTTGCAGTGCGACTGGATACTTCAGACCTTCACAGACAGAAGATAAATTGCACCTTTTTCAAATGTCACCTTAGGAAAAAAAAAGCCTCTAGATTTATCTAACTGCATAACTTTTTCTTTTGATTTTTATTTTCTGCTCTCTGTGTGCCAGAAGTATGGCTACTCCTGAAATTACTGAGATAGAATGTTGACTAAACTTGATGTATAGAATACTGAAATGTATCAATAATTACTGAAAATATTTAGACAGATGTTTAACTTATGAGTCATTGTTCTTCAGATCCATTTATGTATAATTAAAAGTGGTGGTGTATCCAGCTATTCTGTCATCAGGAGGTCCTGTTGGCATGGGTAGGGCATCTTATGTCTATTATCTGCTCCTGTCTCTTTTCATTCCCACTACTAGAACTCCTTACAATTCTAGATCAACACAACTTGCAAATTTAAATTCAGTGCTTTGTAAGATTAATTCAAAAAATGTATCAAACTATAATTTTGCAGCTGATGTGAGCATTTAAAGAAAAGGGGGCTTATCTGCTATTCATTTAATGCAGCATGAAATTAACATCTGAATCAAACAGCAAAATTTTAGTAAATAAGATGCAGCATTTATTATGAGGCCTCATTATTCCATATGCATAGTAATATTTTCAAAGTGTAATTTTTTCTTCTTCCTAAGCTGCTCAAAATGTTTCCCCCTGTTTTTCAACAAGGCATTGTGTGTTGATGTTTGTAATTAGATCATTTGCATACAGTCATTGTCATTAGAAAGTTAGCATTTTCAGTGGTTGCAGTTGTCTGAATTATCCAAAACTTTCTCATTTAGAAATATTTGAAATTATAATTTAGGTCACATAGTTTTTATCCTAACCATTATTTTTCAGTGTTATTTCTCACATGACTAATTCTCAAGCTTAAGGTTGTTTCACTGTAACTAATTTTGTAGTTTCCATTTTAGTGGAATTCTAACTGTAGAGTATTTTCTTTTAGGGAACACATAGTTGCAAGTTATTTATGTGAGGTACTGTATCCAGAGCCATGTGTACTCAGTTGCTATGGAGACACGTGTCATCCTGTCTTCCTAGGAAAGTGATAGTCCAGCCTGGCACCAAACATGCCCGGAGCAGTGGTGTGCAGAAAATTTGCTAGCAGGGACAAAACCTGTGTCACTGGCTTGAGAGATGTCTTCTGTTAATTCAGGAAAGGAAAGTAGAATCCTAAGCAAACCAAAACCTATGCACTTTGGCTTGCCTCCAGGAGGTTATGTTCCCCTCTGTCCAGTCCTGACAATAATCCACTTGCCAAACTTCATAAGACAATTAGGATTGTAGAGACTCTGATTGTCTGTAGAGACTGTACCCTATGCAAGTACTGGATCTGAAAGGGCTCCTTGCACCTCTCCTGTATCAAACATGAGCTGGAAGAACAAAAGATAGAAACTGTTTGCAGTGTTTGTGAAGCTGCTTAGAGGGAAGGAAACTGATTTATAAGGCTTTAATTTTCAAAGTCCTTCTCTTTTAAGTGGTATTGCACTGTTGGAGGACTTTGCTCTTCCAAAAAAAAAGACATAAAAAGTGGTTAGAGACACTTTATATTCCGATGATGCTGTGAAAGACATCCCAAACATTGTTGCAAGGTCTCTGCCCACTTTTCATGAGTGTATTCAAGGGAGGGTATGCTGTATTTCTCTCTGTGTGTCTCTCTCTTTCTGGCTTTTCTCTGCAATGGACATGAGCCAGAGAAATGTCTTTCCTGGTCAATGCAGTCTCTTGTTTGAGGAAATGAAGTACAGTGCATCCCATTAAATTATTTCTTTCATTCTAATTTCAGTGACTTTGCTTTTGGAAAGGATACACACTTTGCCAGCCATGTAATAAGAAAAACCAGTCTATACTAAATAGAAATCAAATTTTAGGGATGGGAAAGTAACACAATAATAAGAAAGCTTCAGTAGAGGTGAAATTTGGCCAAAAATCCCAATTTTGGTACACTAAATATATTAAACTCTCCCATTTTAAGCCAGAGAGGAACTTGCTCTATGAATTTTCAGCACTTGCTAAATCAGTTTGGTATCACATTTTGCTTGTCACATGATTGGATAATGTAAAATACACAAGGAACAGAACAGGTCCAGAAAATTAAGTAGCTTTTCTTGTATTCTTACAGTTTGGCATTGCAAATGTTTCTGGTACTTGTGTATTCCAGTCTGGTGAGATTCTCCTCGAAAGGGTCTGAATCCAAGGAGCCAGACTTACTGAGCAAAGAGGCTTCTCAGGACTATATCCAGTGCAGCTCTCAGACTAGGGAAAGTTAGTGTTTTGCATGTGCAGGCTATTGTTTAAATTAGAGTGTCTGTGAGATGAGAGGAATAAACTTTGTAAGGTAAGACAAACTGGACCATCCATGATCAATTCAGAAAATAAAACAATATTTTCCCATGTTGCTATAATTGAATATCTTATCCATTCCTAGCCCTCAGGTGCACTAGGAAGAAGCTACACCTCTCACTCTGATTAGATGGAGAAAAATTCTAGAAAATCTCTTTTACTACAGAAGTGTTCTGAAAGGGAGTGTAATTTTGATGGCACAAAAAAAGTTCCTAGTACAGTGTGCCTGACAAATGTCTGGTCAAATTTTGCTGCTTCTGGGGTGGTGTAAACAGGACAGGTGTAAACAGGACCAGAGGCAATAGACACAAACTGAAACATGGAAGGTGCTGTATGAACACCAGGATACACACTGTTACTTGGAGAGACTGAACACTGGAACAGCTTGCCCAGAGAGGATGTAGGTTCTTCTTCCTTCGAGAGATTCAAAAGCTGCCTGGGCATGGTCCTGGACAGCTTGCTCAGGGTGGCCCTCTGTGAGGGCCCTCCAGAGGCCCCTGCCTACCCCCACCCTTCTGTGATCCTTTAAGTGTACCTGCCATGCGTGGTTAGGGCGTATGTCTAGTGCTGATGCATTGCACTAGTGAGTGGGTTGGGGATTGGAAACAGACACAGTAATCTTGCATCTTAGTTATGTTGTGCAAGCAGAGATTGCAATTCCAGATTCTCATTATTTCAGGCTAGCGAAGATCATTCAGAAGCGTCACATCATATCTCATTTCTGTCTTTGAGACATTTGGCTGTGCAAATCATATGGCTTTGACAAATGATCCCAACACATGCACAGTTCTGAGGTGCTGAAAAATCCAACTAAAACTTTGATATTGCGGGTTTAGTGTTTCTGATTTGAGAATTAAAAACAAGGTTCCCTTTGTGCTGCTTCAGTTCATATTTCTACTTCCCCTCAGCCATGGAATGGCCAGAAATCCATTTGCTGTGCAGTCAATGTGCACCTGGAGGGCAGCAGAGCCAAATGCTTTCTTGCCATCACAGATCTGCTCCCACTTACCAGCAAAACTGGGCACTCCATCCACCCATCACATGGGCTTGAACCACTGCAACTCTCACCACGCGTGAAAGGAGATTTCCAGGCTGCATGGTGCTGCTGTGCAATCAGTTTCACTCTTGCCCCTGGTTTCTCAGAATTCCTTGTCCAGAGAGGTGAGAGAGAGCTTTGCTGGAGTGGTGATTCTCATTCCCTCCCTCCCAGACCAGTTGGGAATGGCTTTTCCTGTTGCTGTCATGGAAACAGTACCCAGAGTCACAGAAGAGAGAATATGTGTGGCATTCAGCTGCTGCCAGGTGTGGGGAGGAGAGAGCCCTCATTTTATCCAGTCCAAGTTCCCACTGGGGGAAGAGATGTCAGATTTAAAATGGGGGGGCAGGGGGAAAAACAATATGGCTCTAAACCGCAGCCTAGAAACCATGTCTGGAAATTAATTTGAATTCCCTCTCTGCCATTAAATTCACTTAAAACACCGAGTTTAAAATTCTGCATGCATGGCCTGTGTTCATTTACTTTGCCTTTCCTTTTCAATACTGTGACATCATGAACCTTTTTTTTTTCCTGAAAAGGGAGCTGCAACTCCTCCCTGCTTCTTCTGTATTTGGGATCAGGGGCTTTAGTAATACACATTGTATGAGACAGGTCTTGGACCTGTTATTAGCACTGCTAGAAGGTTCCTAGCAGGAACCCACTTCTACAGAGATAGATGCAGTTTTGATGACTGTGTTTTGCTGTAATAAAGACTTGAATTTCAGATGACTTTCACAATATTGTCAATGAAATATTCTGATTGAAGTCATACAACAAATTTATTCATTCATTATTTCTACTCACTCTCTCTTCCCTCTTTTTTCTTTCCCCTGAATCAATGAAAGTAACAATGATTCCTATGGCTCTCTTATTTTGTAATTGTATCATAGCAGTAATTTTGATATTCCTTCTGTAAGGAGCATCCCTGTGGAGATGCTTCTCTCCATTTTAGTCTGCTGACAGTTTCTTCGACATCATTTTTGTGGCAACTGAGTAGTCTTTGAACTGAAATCTGTGCTGTAATTGTGGAAGCAGCACAATTGTCTTAGTGAGGCATGGTAATTCTGGAGTGCTGCAAGTGTTGCTTGTGTGTTTCATCTCCCAGAAGCATAACCACAAATCCAGTCCAGTATATTTAATATTCTGTTCTATTCATTGCTTTGCCTACAATGAATAGTAAAAATCTGGAATCTTTGTTTGATTGTTTGGGAACTCAATAGCAAAATCTATTTAGTGTTTTATTGAAAAAATAGCCTGGATTCCCAGTCTGGATGTTTTAAGGATGAAAATCTATTTTTCTGTAGAAAAACCTGATACACTATGTTTTCTGTTTGGTGGCAATAAATGTATGTTTCACTAGTAAGAACAGCCATTGTTGGTCAGGTGAACTGTCTTCACTGATGACCTCAAGTATATGCTGACTAAAGAGTATGAACAGAGCCATAATATGTGATACTGTCTTCTAATACTCAAAAGCCACCTCTTTCAGGTTTCCATGACCCAGTAAAGTTATGATGTACTTAGTAGCCATCAAAAGCATGCCTGTTACATAAAGAATCATTTTCTTTCATCTGTTTTCAAGTCAGTCGAGTGCTGCTGGGTCAAAATTAGAGCTATCGAGAGAAATCTCATGGTGTCTGCTACAGACCAAGGTGAGGAAGAAGAGGCGGTTCAAGCCTTCACTTCCAAGAGGCCCCAGGCTCTGGTTCTCAAGAAGGAATTCAACCTTTCTGGTACTGGGAAAACAGCACAGTGGTGCATAACAATCTGGGACATCCCATAACAATCTGGGATGCATTGAAGACAGCTTCTTTATGTGGTTGTGGTTGTGGTTGTGGATGGACCAACTAGGAACAGTGCTCTCCTGGACTGAATGTTTACTAATAAAGACCTATTGGAAGATAAAAATGTCAACAGCAGCTGCACAGACTGTAAGAACCTAGAGCACTTGAGGAGGACAAGTGATCAAATAAAGACCTGAACTTCAGAAAAGCAGATTTCAATTCAGTCAGGGAACTTCTAGGAAGGATCCAATGGGAACCTGTCTTGGAGGGCAAAGAAGCTCAGGAATGTTGGGAGATTTCCCAGTGCAGCTGTTTCTTGAAGTGCAAAAGAGCAGTCTATCCTCCTAAGCAGGAAAAGGAGCAGACATAAAAAGAAATCAGTTGGAAAGGCACCAAGCTACCAAGAGAGCTCAAATGAGAAAAGGAACACTGGAGCAGAGCAAAAGGGACAAACTTCCAAAGACGAATGTAGAGGTACTGCTTCAGTGTACAGAGATGCAATTAGGAAGGCAAAAGCTCAGCTGCAACTCAAAGTAGCAAAAGATAATAAGAATAACGTAAGAGTTTCTGCAAGTATGTTAGCAAGTAGAAGTGTAAGAAAGATAGAGTTTTGCTGCTGATAAGGGCCAGTGAGTTCATCAAAAATGGCACAGAAAAGGCTGAGGCACTCGGCCTCTCTTCATGGGTAATGTCAGGCCCCAAAACTCTGTGTCAAGAAGCAATAACAAAGCAAGTGGCAAATCACTGATAATACAGAAGGTCAAGTGTTGTTGCCCTTCAGCCCTGCTATCCTCCATAACTTTTTACTGTTGCTTAGCTTTATTGACCTGTTTCTCATTCCCTTGTTTCAAGTCATTCTATATTTATTAAGCAGTGTGGAACATGGAACCAGAATTTCACTGGTGGACACCTTTAGCTGGGAGAATTTACCATTTATTTCCTGATTTGACCTCCTATTTAAGAAAGAACTTATCTAAGCAGAAACCTTCTAGGTAGCTTATTCATGTTTATGTTAGAGGCCACGAATTCTGGTCTGTGTTACAGACTCTGATAATTTGCCCAGTAAGACTATCTGACTTGTTGGTCTATAGTCTTCTAGATCTCCCTGAAACTGGCATTGTATTCAATGTCTTAAAGTTCTAATAGTTCCTTAGAACTATTGAGAAAATACCATCTGATCTTCAACAGGTTGTTTTGTCAGTTTACTTCATGATCTATTCACTTCAATTTCAGACAGATCCTCTGATAAGATTCCCTCAGAGATTTCTTAGCATGAGAATTTCCCATAAAATAGTGAAAATTTCCACAAGAGATTCATTTTGTTTCTCTTCAGTGAACCCTTTTATATCCTCACCAGTAGTTTTACAGACTTTCCAGGCAGATTCATGTTCCTGATGCATTTGGAGAAATATTTGTTGGTTGCTTTCATGCCTTTGGCTATTTGTCCCTTAAAATCATATTGTGCTGTCTTGTCTTCTTATGTTTAACCTGTCAGTATTTATTCTCCTGTATTTTCTTCACATGAAGATGATTTCAACTTTCAGAAAAAGTGGTTTTATTAGTAACAGCTTCCTTTGCCATAACTTTTTGTGTCTTGACTTTTTCTTGAAACATTGCCTTGACTCTGTACATTCATCATACACTTCCAACAATTAATTTCCCTACTGTCTATAAACACTTTACTTTTAGCTTTAAGCAAACTTTTTGATATTTTTTCTTACATATTTTCTCTTTTTATGTGGCTCCTAGCTGGCAGGTGCTCTGCTTTCTGTGGGGATGTTGGATTTAAGGACAGAATGGTCACTAAGAGTGGCTTTTCAGCTGCAAGATGTGAAACTATCTTGCTTGACCAAGCCAAGAATTTAATCTTTCCTGTGGGCATCCCAAGCATCTGTGTATGATATTATCTGAAATTCAGGTTATGTGCCACATCATTGTGTTACTTTATTTCTTTTTTTGTACCAAGTGTTAGGGTAATTGAAGACTCCCAGAACTATTGCATTTTGTATCCATCTTTCAAAATACACCTCTGCCAACTCCATACTGCATCAACCCATATGTCAACCCATAAAAGGTATTTTTATTCAGTGAGATTGTTTGTTTTACTGATTCTAAGCTCTTCCCCTATCTATCCTTGCCCATACTACAAATGTTATCCTGAAATACATGATCCTTACCTATTTGTTTTCAAACAGGTGATTTTTAGACTATAATTTCATTATGAAAACCCTTTTTCTTTGTTCAAAAGATGAGCTATTCATACCAGAAATTAGAAGATCGTAATGATACTTCTTAAAACTAACATTTTCATTACTAATTGCTTTTCTTTTTCATAAGGAACAATATGAATCTGTTGGGAATTTCCTGAAACTGTGGTATTTCCGTAGGGTAGCCAGAAAAGGAATGAATTGCCTAATTATTTTACTAGTTCTCTTCTTTGTAATAAAAGATGTAATAAAAGAGGAGATATTCAAAAGCTATTAGAGTTAACTGCTACTGCCACAGAATCATATGTGAGAGAAAATGTGCAAATCTCAAGGGTTTGCAGTCCTTGAGTTCAAATTGGTTTTAGCATATGCTGGGAATTTTTTTCTTTAGTACTTAATAGTACTTAGTAGCAGAAATAAATGAGAAATAAATGAATTATTTGACTAATCAGTGTACTGTTAGCTAGAGTAATAGAATTTTTGTTTATGAGCATCCCTTTATTTGATCTGAATTTACAATTTTGATGTAATACTTTATTTATTTGAAAGTCCATCCACATTCAGCAAACTGTGTGTCTCAAGTGTGCAGAAAATCAAGCTTCTAAGTTGTTAGTTTCAAAACAAGAAAAAAAAGGTCCTATAGGTATTCATTTGCATGTGCTAGGTTGTCTTAAACTTGCTTTGTTAGATAACTTTTGAATCTAATGACCAGCTTTTTAATAGCTACTCATGGCAACATTCAGATCAAGTTTCCAAATTAATTCAGAAATTCAGGGATTATTGCAAATTATGGAGTCTGTTCTTGGATATGCTGTGCTGATGGTCTGTGTTGAGAAATAAGTCTTTCTTATAAGGTAAAATCAAAAGAAAAAATTGTTCACCAGAATAATTTCCTCAGTTCAAGTAGGAAAAGAGAAAGGGAATAGTTGGCTGCTCTTTTAGACCATTTTCGACAAGTGTAAAGCTAAGGATTTATCATGCTGGTTCTCTGTCTGTTCCCAGTGCCTAGGATGTTGTGTACTCTCACAACTCTGGAGTTAGAACTAGCTCAGAGGCATATAGATAGGGAACTGGAGGACTCCATTAATAAAATGCTGGAGAAGACTTCAGCTCTCTAAGCATGTAGACTGCTCAAGAAGTTGTGTGTGTCACTGGTGTGCACCTATGTTGGTGTGTGCTCTGACACCTCTGCAGCTGTTGCTGGCATCTTGGCACATTGCCCAACAGAGCATAAATCTAATCAGATAAGAAAAGGAAACTAGAACCTGAGGATGTAGTCAGAACCAAAAAAGGCTTTCTTAGTGCCTCAGTGTCTATGACATTTTTAGAAGTTTCACATTTTGTGACCATGTTGTTCAACTTCCTTTGCTTTTCACATGCTTTTCACAAACTATACAAATATATGTATAATTAAGCATCCTCCATCTGCAACAAGACTGTGTTGCTCTTTTCAGAACAAAATCATTCTGCAGATATGTAGTGGAAAATCAAGGTAAAAAACATCAGTCCACAGTTCTGTCTGGTATATTAGATTTGCTGAAAATGTAAAGTCAGGCTTCAAGAGTTGCTACTATAAATGGAATTACCCTTTTCCACTTAGACATATGTTTGGACAGCTGAGAAGTAAATGAGAATTACAAGCTTGGGCCAGTGTAAGACTGAAGAGACAAGGTCTTGTACTAAACTCCAGCTCTACTTGTCTTGCTCTCCTTGGAGAAGGCCCACCACTTTGAGCATTTGTTTTGCTTTCACGCTGAGCTTTAAAAATAATAACAGTAAGCCCTAAAGCAGGTCAAAGTTAGTAAGGTAGAAAGTCAGTTTAATCTTACATCCTCCTTAAATTGCTGCTGCAGAGGGTGGAGAAGCAAAACACTTACATTAGAAAGCTCATAGTGGTTCTAATCCTGTCCTAACACTCCAGAGTTGTTACTTACAGTTTATTGCTTTATGGGCACAAGTAGTTTGCATCGGGGGAAGTGGAGTAGCGGTGGTGATGAACCATTGGGAGCGTTGGCAAGGGATGCAAAAACTAGTGAGAAGAAAAGAGTTAGCTTGCAGACTGAAGCTGAACATAAAACAGAGAGAAGAAAAAATGGGATAAAAAAGGACCAGACCATTTGAAATAGAAAAATGGAGATAATTTTAAAAACTTTGGTGATTATGCTGGAAAAGAAATAATGCAATTTCCCTAGGAACAGAAGTCCAGGCAGTTGGGCAATGTGCCTTGAGAGAGCAAGGCTTGCCCGCAACTCACAGTGGAACAGGGCCGTATGCCTAGAGAGCTAAAACCTGCAGTGGAATGCAATTGTCACCATATTTGTATCAGAATCCTAAACATAGAAAATGAAATAGGATCTTATTTCTATAGAGGTTGTCAAAGGCATAAAAAGGACTTCTTTGAAGTAATCTTACATGAAAATGAAGGAATAGTTTGTTTTTAAACACTGTAATCAGCCAAACTAGTTCTTTATCCCATAAATAATCCATATGCATAATAGCCTAGATGCCATGCTAATCTCTTGTAAAGAAGCATGGGATTGCTAAAACAGTCAAATCAGGTGAAGGAATAAGCTAGAGAAATTCAGGCTGATAAAATACAAGCATTTGCATCAAGTGAAATATGTCTTTGTGTAATCACCATGATCAGAGAGTTTGGTAGCCTCTGATCTAATCAATAACCTTGGTATAAAGACTTGAAAAAATATTCAGAGCCTAGTAGTTCTAGGATCATGGAGAAAATAGGTTAAAAGAGACTCTGGAGGTTGGCTCCAAGAAGACCTGCTCTGGAGATCTAGCTTCAGTGTTGGATCAGTTGTGAAGGTGACTTTTGAAATCTCCTAGAATGGAGAGTCTACGTGTACAACCTGTTCCAGTGTTTCACTACCCTTGATGAATTGTTTGGTTTTGGATTTTTTTTATTACTGTTTTTGTGTTTGTTCTTTTGCCTTTTGTTCAGTTAGATTTTACTTCATTGCAACTTGTCGCTTGCGTCCGCTTGCCGCATATGCCTGGCAAGAGCCTGGTGATGTGTTCACTATAATCCCCTTAAAGAAGTGAAAGTCTGTGACAACCATGCTGTAGGCTGGGGGCAGAGTCTGGAAACCTGCCCAGTGGAAAAGGACATGGGGGTGTTGATGAACAGCTGCTGCACATGAGCCAGCTTGTGCCCACATGGCCAAGAAGGCCCAAGGACATCCTGGCCTGTACCAGCAATAGTGTGGCCAGCAGGACCAGGGCAGTGATTGTCCCCCTGTATTTGGCACTGCTGAGGCCACACCTCAAATCCTGTGTTCAGTTCTGGGCCATTCCCTGCAAGAATGACATTGAGGATCTGCAGTGTGTCTGGAGGAGGGCAACAGAGCTGGTGAGGGCTCTGGAGGGTCAGTCATTTGAGGAGTGGCTGAGGGAGCTGGGGTTGTTTAACCTGGACAAAAGGATGCTGAGAGGTGACCTTGTTGCTCTCTACAACTTCCTGACAGGAGGGTATTGCAAGGTCTCTTCCTCCAGGCAGCCAGTGAAAGGACAAGGGCACAACAGTCTCAAACTGTGCCCGGGCAGGTTTAGGTTGGGCATCAGAAAGAATTTTTTCACTGGCAGGGTTGTTAAGCATTGGAACAGAGTCATCCCTGGAAGTGTTCAAGAAACAAGTGGATGTGTCACTTAGTTCTGTGGTCTAGTTGACATGGTAGTATTTGGTCAAAGGTTGGACTTTTAATCTTTTCCAGCCCTACTGATTCTATAAAATACATCGTTCCTAGGTAGTCTCTTCTCCATGCTAACCAAAACAAATTCCTTCACCTTCTGCTTGTATAGTGTGTGCTTTAATCTTCTGATCATCTTTCTGACCCTCTGGTGATCTTGCTTCAAAATCTTGTCATGTCTTCTCCTGGTGGCCCAAAGCCAACCACTTGAGATGCAGCTTAAGGAGTAGCAAACGAAAGGGAACAACTAGTTCAATGGTCTCCTCATTCTGCTGCAGCTCTCTTGTTAGTGCAGTGAAATGAGTGGTTGGCCATTTTCACCACAGGAATGCACTGCTAAGTCTTAACTTTGTGTCCGCAACACCCCCAGATGCTTTCTGGGGAGATGCCGTACTTTCACATGGAATTCTGTCCTCTGTGCAGGACTGTTTGTTTTTCATGAGATTCATGACGCTCTTGTTGGCCTATTCTTCCAGCTTGTCAAAGTTCCTCTGAATGGTAGTCCTACCCTCCAGTTTATGAATTGCTTCTTTCTGGATGGTCACCTGGAAACTTGTACTTGCTTATAGGTGCAGTCATCTCTCCTTTAAGGTTCTGCTAGAACATACATACCCACCACTGAGTTTCTCAATCTGTCCCCTCTCTCCTTATCTGTTTACCTTTCTCTGAGCTTTTTCCATCAACCCCGTGTTATTCAGTATAATGGAAGAATGAAACAATCCAGTGAAAAAGGATAGGAGCAGAACGAATGAAAACAGTCCAACAATGGAGAGTATAGAGAATGTGGAAGGTATTAACTGGTACATTCTAAAGCCCTGTTTTGAAGCTTTTGAACAACATTTATTGTCAGATGTTTAGGGGCATTTCTAGTGGTGTTTTTTTTCCTGTTTTGAAAGCATGAAGACACACTGTTTTACTTCTGTTTACAGGATGGGTTGTCAGGTCTGGTTTATGTCTGATGATATCTGTCCCTAGATTTCTGCCAAGTTAAACTTCCCTAGGTTTTGCTGTTTTCCTTAGGAAGAACATGCTCCCGTGTTTGCTACTCATGTGTGTTTAGTACAATAGGTTAAAAAATAGTTTGTTACCAACATCACTCTTAGTAGTGGTGTTCAGTGGAGTGTACAGATGTGGGCTATATGGAATTGTGCATGATGCTGTAGGATGTGCCTAAGAATATGCACACACTTATGATGTTAATTGAGGTAAGTTTCTTCTTGTTTAACAGGTTTACAAAAAGGTAGAGACAATGTTGTACACTTGTACAGCCTGTGTACTTTTTGAAGTTCTGTGGTTTCTAACATACTCCTTTGAAAGGCTTCAATCTCAGAGATGATTTATTTGTTCGTGTAGCTGTAATCAGATTTCCTGTATTCATCTCACCAGGGATTCCCAACCTGGATTATCTGTGCTGTTATTTGTCTGTATTTGAAGATTCAAATGATCACCAGTGCCCCAATTAGATTTTGTATAGCATATTTGCAATCAAAAGCTAAACACTTCTCCTTTTTTAATGCCATGACCTAAAGATTCTTAGGAACCCAATAATTTTGCTAGCCTCTTGTGCCTAAATTTAGATATCTTTTTTAGGTTTTTGTTTTGGTTTTTTTAGCAGCTTTTTACTGTCACTGCTGATTTTGCTATGTCTTTTGCTTAGCATCAACACACATCTCTTTCTTGAAAGGATTGAAGGATTACTGGGTCAGTACAGATGACCCAGCAGATGCAAAACATAAAAAATAACAAAATACCCTCTGGCTTGGTGTGCCCTGAGCTCAGGAGTCCCAAACTTGCACAAAGACTGTGAAGATTTCCATTGTGCTTGTTCAGTGTCTGGAATACTGTGAATTGTTATGACCTGACACAAGTCTTGTATTGTGCTTCAAGCTTTGGTGGCTGCAGAGGATGGGTAAAACATAAAACTGATAAAGAAAGTACATTGAATTGCCATCTATGCAATAATGAATATTTTTTACAAAATAAACCCCACCATGGTTGTGGACAAGTACCATTTTTGAAACATAAATTACTTCAGGCACTAGCAGATAAACATTTTGTATCACTTCAAAACAATTTGATAAGGTTGTCATGAAGTTCCTCCCTTTCCAAGTTGCTCTCTTGAGTGATTTCTCTGGATTACTCTCTTCATTATCTTTGATCTCTGGTGGCTTCACATTCCACACCCCCTCCTGATGCCAAGTTCTAAGGACTGCCATGCTGCACTTTGTAGCACCTTTGCATGGGCACTTGCTTTAGTATTATTGCCCTTTGCAGCACAGTCCTTGAGGCTGCTCTTGACATGTTATTATGTAAATTAATTTTGATGTTGCATTGTAGTTTCTGCTGTTCTTCATTCTGCAATTGTCTTGACAAAAGATTTGCATAATCAGTGAGTAGGAATTCGTTTTTAATTTTGATGTTCTGATTAGCTTGATTCAAATAAATAATAGAAAGTTGTGAAGCTAACACAACGTGGCACGAACTGGTGAAAATGATTGTAAACACAACAAATAAGACAAATGATGGAGTCAGGTTCAGTGATTATTTTTATAAAATGTAAGCAAATGCTATTTCTGGTTTCTGTCTTCTTGCACTGTGGCAGCTGCTTGAAATCTAAACATATGGATTTATTCAAATATTAGTCACTCTCACTGCTTCCCAAACAAAGAGAAGGAAGCTTATTAATTTGTTTTCTGACAGGGTTTCTTGGTATGGAGAAAAAACAGATTCACAAATCTTACTTGAATTCTTCTTTCCTTTTTTCAGTCTAAAGGCTGTGGACCTGCATCTTTTTCATGGCATGAGGGAATACTAAAGACAGTTGCTTATTAAATTTAATATAGAGGATAGTTCTTGAAGCTATAATTGTTTTGCTCTGCACATATCCCACCTCTCCACCTTTTGTCTGCTTCTTTTCATTTCTAACTTCTGGTGGCACCTGACAGAAGATAATTAAGTAAGAAATAGTAGCAATTAAAAAGCTACTAGTGAAGTTCCTGTTCATGTTTCCTAGCCATTTTCATGTATTAGAAACCCAAGATTATTTCTTTCTTAAGTGATCAAGTACATCTCTCCTTCCTGCTTGAGGAATAATGTAGATACAACTGCCCTTTTCTAGTCACCTCTGCAGGGCAGGACTTAATGTAGGCAGTGAAACCAGAAGACATCAATTTGTACATCTTAAAAACAGAAGAGTTGCCTCAATAAGGAACCAGGGAGAGATAGAATGAGAGAAACTCCTTAAACTAATCAGTTTAGAGCATGTGCTGGAGTAGAACTTAGTGTAATAGGACTGAAAGAGATTTAGTGGAGGATGAGTCATGAAATGCGTTAGGAAATGAAAGAAAGATGGCAGGCAGAAGAGAACAGAAAGCAGTAAGTAGGAAAGAAAAATAAATGACGGAGTGAAGAGTAGAAAAGTGTATATTGGAGACTAGAATCATGAGCAAACAAACGTTCTGGGGACAAAGTAATCATAGCAAAAAGGTATTAGTTGAGGAAATGCAGAAGTTTCTGGAAAAGTTGTCAACCAGAATTATTAACTGAAGGAATACAAAGCATAGAAAAGATATGAGAAGATACACAATTCAGACAGTTGAAGAAAAAAAGGCAAAATAATATTTGCTTTTGAAGTATTTCAGTAAAATAGGTTTGGGGCATTTCTGTATTTAGTTGGCTTGGGATAGCATGGACAAAAGGGAGAAACTAAAGAACTGTTGTTTGCACCCCTACTAGACCTAAAGAACACAATGAACTGCCCTTTTTTGTTTAGGAAAAGGCAGGTGGACAACATAGAGAGTGAGGAGCATTTGTTCCCCAGTTCTCGGTGCTTAACATTCTCTTAGAAGCATGGCAGGGACAACTGCACCTTCTTACTAGGCAGGTAAGACAAATGCCCATGCTAAGCCACGGCAAAGAGCACATTTGACCTGCCTCACCTGGGATGGTGAGAGCTGAACTGACTGGGTGAAAATCTATGCTAAGCACCAAAATTTGCATCACTGTGATAGAATCAAGTGGCTTAAAAAATGTAGCGGGACAGAATAAGATAAAAGTTCTGCTTGTATTTTGAAAGTAAACATAATGCTCAGTTAAATTTTCTTGGATTATACTATCAAAATTTCTCCAGGCTTGCATGCTTTGATTTAAGCATGCTGGCATGGCAAATACTGTACCACTTTGATTTTTCATTCTTCAACAATTTAGTAATATTTCTGTTACAATCCTTTCTGCATTAAGGGTTTTATTTTATGCAAACAAGACCCGGATTTGAATAATAACTCTTGGAAAGCCGATAAACTGTCTCTTCAGCTTTTCAGGCAATTGATTCTTCTAGGTGAGAGAAATGCTCTCTGTGAAGGAGGCATATATGAAATAGGTGATTATTGTCAGGTGATTTTTGTTAATCGTATCTTCAAACAACAGTGAAAAAAATATTTCTGCACTCTACAGAAATGTGCAGAGAATATTAACTATTGATTACTTTAGCACTGTTGGCATTTAATGAGCAGTGATGTTTTGGTCTTTCATCAGTCTGACTTTCAGTGGTATTCTTGTACTCTGTATAGATTTGTTTGGAATTATAAATTCACAGTTAAGCAGGCTTTGTCACATAGTGGCCATTTAAGTATTCACTGGCTATTTCATGCTGAATATAACCTATGTAAAAGTCTCTCTTTACTTATAGTGCAGTACAGAAGTTATTCCTTGACAATAGCAAGAGAAACAAGGAGGAGTAATTCAGCTGGATTAAGCAGAATGACCACCAGAAGTTCCTTCCTACATTTCAGTTATCATTTGCCTCATTTCAGAGATTTGCAAAGTTTAATGCTTTCATTTACCCTTGATTACTTGGTTATAGGTAGAATTTGGAATGAACACCTATAAATTGTACTCTACTGATTTCTTCATTTCTCTCAAATACTAAGTCCTTCAATGTCACTTGGTTGACATAAGTCATAACTCCTATAATTTCCAGTGCTATTCTGCCCAGCAGGACCTTGGGGAGTTAATTATTCAAAGGACTCCCTCCCATACTGCTGCATTACAGGGAGGTCATTTTGCAAAAAAAAACAAAACAAAACAAAAAAAAAAAAAAAAAAAAAAAAAAAAAAAAAAAAACAAACAAAAAAAAAAAGAGAGAAAGACATAATGGGTTCATTTGTATGGATGACGCATCATATGGATAAGGGAATTATTTAAGAAATGGATTCTCAAAATATTTCTCCTTGAGCCTTCAACAAACCTAAATAAAAGGGGCAGGAGAGACGTTTTTGTTTACCTGTGAAAATGATGCAATGTTACTGACTAAAATGAAAGGGCAGCAAGACTCGAATAAAAATAGTGCTACAATGTGTGAGGAATGTAGCCCTTTAAGTAATGGTGGGGATTTTTATTATATTGGTTTTACTTTTTTAAAAAATGAAAAAGAATCTTGTGTGTATTAAAACAAAAACACTTCTAAAGAACCTTTATATGTTCTGTGGATAAATCTTATCCTGGTAGGAAAGGTTTGGTTTCCTTGACAGAATAAAAGAAAATAAATTAAATTAGTGGTAGGAATTGTAGCACAGCTGTCATCCAAAACTATTTGAGTTTCCCTTCTGCACATCATTAACTGCAGAAAATAAGCTGTGCTCAGGCCATGTCAACGCACCTTCAATTTAGTTTATTTCACTGGTGTATACTGTGATTGTTGTCTTTTCAAGTGCAGAAACTTTAGTCATCACAGGATTATCCACAGAACTTAGCATCTGTTTTTAAAGTAACACAAATTGTACTTATTTGTGATCATGCTTAGGTCAGTTTGCTAAGATCTCTGTGTTACTGAGAGATCTGCATGAACTCTGTAGGCTAAATTATTTAATATATTTAGAAACTCCATTCCTGATAGTTAGTCTTATTCTATGATGTACATCATTAGAATAAATGAACCAGTAGGTGTCACCACAAAAATGTGAAGCTTGAATGTGTTAAAAAAGGGAAAAAAGAAAGCTTTGTTATAAGATATTATGCTAATAATTTGACTTGGTTTTGAAAGACAGTTGTCTGCCAGGGAAAGCTAGAGCTTCTCTTTGAGTGGAGAATGCAAACCCCCTCCCTGCCAAATTATTATAATTTTACAATTAGAGGCTTTCAGGCGAAGATATGGGGATAGGAGTAACAGTTCTTTACTAGGAATATTAGGGAAAAAAAATACAAATGTAGTAGTACAAAAAAACAAGCAAGCAAACAAACAAACAAAAAATCCTAGAAGAAACCCTGACAGGGTCAGGGGTACGACCTGACAGCCTGTTGGTCAGGGTGTTGGAAGCAGTCCAAATAAATCCTCCTGGAGTAACAGATGTGGTTCTGTGAAGTAGAGATGATCCTGTAGAAAGTCCAGTGGTGGTGAGATGAGTCCAGTCTTCCTCCTGGAATCCAGTGGAAAACCCCAATCCTGCTGTTCCTGAGTCTCAGTTTTTATCCAGGTAGGAACGGTTGGCTCCACCCCCACTGGGTGGAGCATCTCCCAATGGGAAGATGTAATGTGTCATGTCATTGGTGAGCCTTAATGGCCCATTAGCAGAAGATATCCCCCGGAGGATGGACAGGTGGTGAAAGGGATAAGGAACACTGCCACACCTGGTTTTAACAGCTGGGCCATTACCACAAGGCATCCACCCCCCTCGCCCCAGAGTTACAAGAGATAAAGAAAAACATGTCTTCAATGGCTTTCAACAGATGAAATAGAATGTGCATTTTTTGGTTACATAACCCAAGACATAATTATTGCTCAAATTTCATTTTTATGTGCTGAAATTCCTTCTTAATCTATAGAGAACTCAAAGCGAATGGTTTAACTTACTTTTTTCAGGAACTGCAGTTTGAGAGACTGACTCGAGAACTGGAGGCTGAACGTCAGATTGTAGCAAGCCAGCTGGAGAGATGTAAGCTTGGATCAGAAACTGGAAGCATGAGCAGCATTAGGTAATGTACAAATTGTTGATGTCTGTATAATTAGTAAATTTTGTTATTATTTGAATTATCACCAAGAACAAGTTTGATAGTCTTCTTGTAAAAATAATATACACTAGGAAACGTGAGATTTTAGTAGAGTTTGAAAATTTGCATTACGATTTGCTTTTTAAAAAGAAAGTTTCTTGCAATTTTCTATCTTCTTTGTCCAGTAACAAAATCGTAGTCACATTTGGAATTCATTGATTTGCTGGACTTTAAATGAATTATCAGCAACTTGTTTCCACCACCAATACAACTGTAATTTTTCGTCTGAAGATTTTTAGCTTCGTAATTGCAAAGATGTATTGGTAAGTTTTGTGAACCTGTTTAATCATAATTTTATCACTCAAGGTATTAAAAGCTTTAGAATGAATTATGTAAAGCTGCTGACCTGTCATCAAAATTTAATGAGAAAATATAAGTCATTGTCTTTGTTTAAACATTGGTTTTCTTTAAGAAATTGTTCTGCTACATTGTTTGGAGGATGACAAGTTTATTTAAGGAATTGTAACAAAAGGAAACTGATCTCTTGGTAAATTTAGTGGAAGTATACTTTGCATTTTTTAGCTTCCTGATATGTGTGTTTCTGTGTTTTCTCAGTGAACCTAATAAATGGAAGATGATGGTACTTGAGTTTCAAGAATTGAGAAAAAAATAAGTTGTATAGGCATGTGTTCTGTTTTTATCAGTGGAAATACGAATAGATAATATTAAGTATAACATGCCAAGCTTGGTGCCAAGTTTTGTATGATAATAGTAGCAAAAATACAAAAATCATTGATCACTTTCTCAGTTTAAGCTACTCAAACTACGCTTCAATCAAATTAATGATTTTTCCATGATAAGTAGGAAATAATTATTTAGTAGAATGTCAAAGATGGAACAAAAATTTGGAATGCAAGTTCAATTAGAATGGCAGAAGTCAGAAAAATCTTTCACGAATTCAGCAGAAACTGTACATGAAGTTGATTTAAATGTAAGCATTCTTAATAAATCAGGTGAGAATTAACTCTTTAAGAGAAACTCTTATTTTATATAAAGTTTGTCATCATCTAGACTTGCTAACATTAGAGGAAGTATGTTACTTTAGATTGTTTAAGCATGGCCTGTATTGGCATGCCAAGTGTGCTTCCCAGCACTTTAAATTTTATGCATGTATGACTACATTTCAAGAAAGTTATCTGCACTATGTTTGAGTAATACTGAAGTACGTTTAAATAATGCTGTTATTTTAGGATTATTCCAGTCAGTGGTATGAAGGTTGGGAATTTTTTTTGTTGTGCAGAAGAAGTTTCCTTGGTGAATTTTTTTTTTATTATTGATAAAGTTATATTTTTGACTTATCAGCAATACCAAGGTCAGATGACTCAGGATGTGTTCTGAGACTCCAGTTATTCTAGAAGTTTAATAATTGGACTGCTGATCTGTCTTTGAATAACGGAAGAATAATGGAATAGAATAACGGAAGAGATTTTATGCAAATTTTTGACATCTGTAATTTGCCCTTGAAATGTTTTACCTGTGACCTGGCAGTTTTAGGAATTCAACTACAAACATTTTAATAAATACCTGAAATACTGTTTTGCAGAAGATGACATCGAAAGCTTACAGTTAGATAGCTGTCCTTAGAGTTGGCAAGTGATGTAAAGAGGAAATAAATAATAATCTAATACTGTTTGTGTTGGGTTGTTGTTTATCCCATATGTTTTAAATTAGTAACGTTATGTCCAAAAAATTCTAAATCATCATTGGAGGGGCTTAGAACTAACACAAATAGGAAATGAAGTCAAGTATCTTTCTGGCTGCTGTGCTGACTTTCCAGAGCTCATCCAGATTTGAGGAAGTTTCTGCAGCATTGTATTCTTTGACATATCCTTGATCTGTAGTCATTTTTTAGGGGATTTGGCACTGTATTCAATAGGAATTTTGCTAAAAAGAACTTGAGCACATTCTTTTCAGGAACAGGTATTTGGCTGGTACTTTTTAGGAACAGAGTCAGTCGCTTCTGATAAAACTGAATTAAATACTTTAACCATGAATTAGGACAAGACTTGTGAACTCTTCCCCAGTTTCCCTGTTGGCAGACTCTGAACAGTTCATTACTCAGCCTGCTGAGTATTAAAATTTCATGTTACATTCCATAAGGAGACAAGTCATGTTCTATGCTGCTCCATTCCTCTGGCTGAAGTGCTTATTCCTTCTGGGCCAGATCTATCAGTCTATCACTCCCTTTGGTATGGGGAGGCAATTAGATCCCAACATATCTTTAAGGTTCTTCTGTCTCTGATAATTTTAAGCACATATTAAAGACATATACTGTTAGCTAATCCTTAAAACTTTAAATTTCTGTTTCATATTCTTTAGCACTGTTTTGAGCTGTTTCTTTGGTTTTTTGTTGTTTTGGGGGTTTTTTGAAGGAGCCTTAGTGTTCAAACTGAGAAGCATATCTCAAACCTAGCCAACTCTTCTTCTTTGAACACAGTGTTTGCAAATTGATCAGGCAATAGACTTTTTCTCTACTGAATTTCTACTTGCTACTGAAATTGGTAGAAGTGATGTGCCTTTTGTTATTGAAAGTCTCTCGAATAGACTGGCATTTGTGTCTGAGTGCCTGAAGCAATATGCTGAAGTTTTTATATCTTACAAGTAGCAAAAATACAGTCTAATAAACTGAATAACATGGAAAACATACTTGCTTTGTATATGCTTTTTTCAGTAAAGTTCTCTCCCTTTAGAAATGCCTATTTTATTCACACTTCATTACCAGAAAACTTATGTTTTCCTTAGGTAGATACAATTTTTGCAAATTCACTGAAAATAAAAGTACAGCAAGTCTAATTGATAAACCCATAAGATCCTTCATTTCAAGAACATTGAAGAAATAGCTAGGATACATTGTGACATAGGTAGACTGCTGCTGCTGTGTTGGGCAAATAAATAAAATTGCAATTACAGTTTTCTTGTACAGCTGTCAGTGTTAGATCTAATTTAGGCTACTTATTGCAAAAACATATATAGTAGCCTTTGTAGATATTTAATATTAGGGATTGATAAATCCAGTAGCCTCGTAGAGGTGAGGCTGCCACAACCTAGACCTGCACAGACTGGAGAAATGGGCTGAATAGAACCTTATCAGGTTGAAATTAATAAATGATTTGCAAATGCATCTGGGATGGAGTATCCCCTTGGTACAACACAGCCAGGGATAGGAAACTGCCTTGCAGAAAAAGACCTTCAGGACCTTGGAGGTTTTTTCCAACCTAAGTGATTCTCTGTGTCAGGAGTGTGTCCTTGCAGCAAAGGCCAGCTGCACCTTGGGCTGCAGCAGGAAAAATGTAGCCAACAGGTCAGGGCAAGGGATTCATCCTTTCTGTTTGAAGCTCCTGGGGATACACCTTGAGTGCCCCATCCAGTTTTGGGCATCCCACTACAAGAAAGACATCGGCGTGCTGGAGCAGGTTTTGTGCAGGGCTGCCAGGAAGACGGGAGGCTAGAGAGCACCTGGGCTGTGAAAAGAGGCTGAGGAAACAAGGGGGTTTAACTACAACAACAGAAGGGTCAGGAGGGGTCAGTCTTCTGATTGCAACCAGGTAAAGGAAGGACATACAGAAGACAGGGCAAGAGTGTTCTCAGAGGTGCATTGGGGTAGAATGATAGGTGACAAGTGGAAGTTGGAACCCAGAATATTCTAATTAGGTGTAAGGTGTTTTTCACCATGAATTTGGTTAAATATTGTCACTGGTTCCACTGAAAAGTTCTAGAGTTCCCATCTGTGGAAATAATAAGGACTTTCTGTTCCCACCTAAGTTTTTTCCTGTGCTTTCAACTACTATTTCTTCATAAATCCTGGGAATAGAGCTGTATTAGTATTCTAGTACTGGGTTTTTTTCCATCATATTACAGGCTCCCCAGGGAAGTGGTCATAGCATCAAGGCTGCCAAAATGCAAGAAGCATTTAGATAAGTCAGGCACATGGTCAGATTCTTGTGGCCAGGAGCTGATGATCTTTGTGGGTCCCTTTTGACTCAGGATATTCTATGATTCTATTCAAGTATTTGAGCAAAAAACCCCTCTCTTACCTGAACTGGTGAATGTGTTTGCTTTTGCCTGTGAATGTAAGCATTAAAATAAAATATAGGTATTAAAACAAAGTTGAAAAATATATGGATAGTATGGATTCTGGAGCAAAATATGAGGCAAAAGACAAAGATATGTTTGTTATATTATGAGGACAGAACAGGATTTTTCTAATGCAAAGAGTTTGATCAACAGTCCTGTGTAAATAGCACTGCAACTTTCAAATAAAATTTATACACTATCATACATATAGAACATACATTTCAATATATATTAGAAAATAGTTTAGCCTGCATTGTGGTTCTTTGCCAACTCAAGATTTATCAGTTAATTGTGTTAAACTTTTTCATATTGGTTTGCTTACAGTGATATCTCCAAATGCTACTGAGAAGCTTCTAAATTGAAAACAAAAATTTAAAAATCCTTTTAATTAAATGTAAACTAGAAAGCTAACTTTTAAAAAGAAAACAAAAAAGGTCAACAATTATTGCAGAGCAGAATTAAAAAGGATCAGTATTTTATCATTACCTAAAAAAATGCCAATTATAGTTTTTGAACTTATTTTTTTAAAAACAAGCCAATAGCATGGCTATTTTTAACAGGATTTTAAAAAGTGATGTTCTTTAAAGAGATTGGCATTTTGCCAGTGAGGAGAGAAGATTTTACTAAACTTTTGTCAGCAAATGCTGTAGCTCAAAATTCATCTCATTCTGCAATGTGTTTGCTTACTAGTTCAGAAGCTGAATAAGCTTTAAGTTTTGTCACACACTGTTGCTCGTCATTGTGGATTATATAAAGCTTAACAATTCATGCTTGGATGAACTTTTGTCAACTGAATTAATAAAAGAGTTTATCTGAAAAAAATTTAAAATGGCAATAAAATCATGCAGGTTTTTGAAAATGTAAGATTCTGAAAATGTTCGTCACAGATTCTACAAGTCAGAATTAATTAGCTGTGATAAGACATTTTGTAGGGGTTTTTTGTTGTATCTTTCCCCACCCCCCCTTTATCTCACAATGATTTTATGTTGCTGTAACTGACCAGGTCAGGGAGAACCTTTCAAAAATCTACAGATTGCTCTACTCCTGAAGAGAGTTTTGTCAATGTTAAGCATGGTACTATGAGATATATTTTTAGGGCTTGTGATAAAGGAGAACATCTTAGTAAAAATATCTTATGAGTTTTCATGTAGAAGAGGTTAAAAACATCCTACCATTCTTTGCTAGGAAACTTAATTTTGGTTATAATGCTGTTAAGCCAGAATGAAAATGAAATTAACTGGAAGGAAGCATTCAATTAGAAGAAAACAATGTGAAAATGTGCAGGAGTTTGTTATACCAGAAGGTTTTCATTGAAGTGTTTGCATTATTTGAGTTCTTTGCTATCTCTGTAAGGCATGCATCCAAAAAAAACCCTTTAAAAAACATCACCACTGAAAAAAGAAAAACAAACCAAAAAAAACAACCAAACAAACAACCCAAAACAAAACAGCAAAAGAGATTTTCTTCAAAAAAGTTGAAAAGATGGTATTTTTCTTACATTCATAATCCTTAAGGAGTTCATTTGTATTACCTCAGAAGAAAAGAAACTGAAGCAGCCTTTGTCAGATCATAATTAAGAATGAACAATGTAGTTTTAATTCTTGGCCACATTTTAAAATGTTGGTTTGATTTGTTTTGTTGTTTTGATGTTTGTTTGGGATTTTTTTTTCCCATGTCAGTTTTCAGCCTATAGCTTAACTAAGTCAGTGAGGGATTCTTTCCCATACCATCTATTTTTTCTGATAATCAACTGAGCTACCACAAAAAACCTTTAGTGACTTTGTTGGGTTGCTAGGATGGCCAGCTGGTAGTGCTAATGTATGCCCAGCTAGGTAATAGCTGGAATTCTTCTGAAAATAGCTGGAAGCACTTCTGGAAATCAGGCCACTGATTTCCATGCCCAAATGCAGCATTTAGGAACTTATCATGATGGGAAGGTGGAGGGGCAGGTGCTCATCTCTTCACTCTTATGAGCAGTGACAGGACTCGAAACAACATGAAGCTAAGCCAGGGGAGGTTTAAGTTGGATATCAGGAAAAGGTTTTTCACCTGGAGTGTGGTTGGGTGCTGGAACAGGCTCCCCAGGGAATTTGTCACAGCACCAAGCCTGAGAGTTCAAGAAGCATTTGACAATGTTCTCAGGCACATGCTGTGACTCTTGAGGTGTCCTGCCCTGGGCCAGGATTTGGGACACTCAGTGATTCTTGTGGGTCACTTCCAAATCAGTATATTCTATTTTTTTCTGAGATCTTGTGTCACAGTAGAGCATGGAATGAAAGACACAGAGACAAGTTCTTTCATCAGGAGGCTGAAGCTGAGAACTTTATTTACAATTCTCTTTTGTCCCTTTATAGCATGCTGCACTAAAAGGGTACTGATTGGTCACTGAGGACTGACGCCTCTTCCCCTTTGGTAAACAACAGGTGAAGAGGAGTGTTTTGGGAAAATCTGAGAAGAGTCCGCGGCCCCTAAGGAATGTTTATAAAAACAGGGAAGGAAAGGAAAACTGTTGAGTATTTTCCCGTGGGAACACAGCTTGCAAGTTAGCGAGCTGGATTCCCTCAGTCCCAGAAAATATCAAGCCCACAATCTTGGAAATCAGAATTTTGTGGAATACAATAAGTTGTCCAGAAGTAGAATGGGCAGATTCTGCTTGTTGTTGTAACTGTTAGAGAGTGCCAGGTCTAATTTCCTACACAGTTTGACATCAGTAGTTGATGTTCCTGGTGTTCTGTGTACCACCACATGTACGAGTGTTCAAGTCAGAGAAAATGTTTTAGAACTTAGGGAAATACTGAGGATAATATTTTCAGTATTTCAGTATCATCTTGTACTTGGTATCTCTTGATCTTTGATTGTGAGACCTAGAGACACACGTTTCCATGTGATGAAATCTGTATACTATAAGACTTGGTCAACAAATTAGTTTAATCCACCAAAGGAAGAAGATTTGAAGAAAATGTCACTAGGAAATAAATTATGGCTGGAACAGTTGGCACAATTAATATTAGTAATGTGCCTACTTAATTATATTCTGAAGAATGACATTTTACTGGATTAAAGTATCAGACTTGTGATCTGATCTTTCAAACCATCTGATCTCAGATTAAGTTTGAGCTTGTCTGTACTCAGTTTGTATTAAGTCCAGTACTGAAGGAAATAGTTTAAACAATACTGAGATAAGAAATTAGTACAAAAGCAAAAAAATGAGATTAACTCAAAGGTTGTACACATTTTTTTTGTATTTCCATTACTGCAATATTTTTAGCTTTTTTGTGCTTATTCTCCATAATGAGACATATGAAGAAACTAGATTACTCCTGTCATCCTCCACCAAAAACTAACTGGTTTCATAGTTTTGGAGCAGATAAGCTTCTGTTGCTTAAAGGCAAGTTTTCAGCATATGTCCAAACAGTCAGGTTTGGTGTAATTTTGTTTTTTACAGTACATCCATATCTTTTACAGCAATAGTATGGATCATGTCATTCTCAGACGGACATGTCTCTGAAGGCACAAACTCCAACAGGACTTTTAAAACACTCCTTCCACAGATACTCTCCCTCTTTTTCTGCTTGCTGAATACCCTCAAGAGATACCATCTGTATGAGAGGAGTAACACAGTAATATTCAGCATTGCCACACTCATTACACTGACATGTTAGTTAAGTCAAATATCAGATTTTTTTTAAATCTCAATAAAAAGAAGCTATGTCAATAAGGATATGGACATTTTTCTGCCCTAAGAAAGGGTCTTATATGGGGCTGCCAGTTGTCACTTATATTCTCTCTCAAGTTTTTCATTATGTCTTCTGTTTTATTAATACAGAACACATAGGAATAAAAAAAATATGCGAAACCATAAAAAAGCAAAATGACAACAGAAAAAGCTGATACTTTACATACCAACTTTTACTGATATGGGAGCCAATGAAGACTGTACTTAATAGTAAATTCTCTACCTTAGTGCACTTTTGGCATACTACTAAGTTATTTGAAAACTTTTTCCAAATTTTGCATTCATAATTTAATGTGTTTTTGAAAGCCTGACTCTTGAGTATGGCTAATTTGAAATAAGCATGGAAATGCTGATCTTAGGAAATATATTGTTAATGTAAAACTTGGTTATGTCTTACAAGGTGAGGTTCTGTGTTCAGCCTACTGTTCACAAGCTGTTTGTTGAAAAATCAGGACAATTCAGTTTGTCATAAAGAGTGGATAAGCACTGTAGTTGTTTGCCCAAGGACACAATAATAAAAACTATAATTTGAAACTTAAGGATATATAGAATATCTATCAAGAATGGGTCATGAGTGACAAGTCTATTTCTCTACAGCCCTTCTAGCTCTCCTTGCTGGGAACTGCTTTAATAATTTGACAACGTTATTTTTGTCCCCATCCTTTCTTATTGTATGTTGTAATGTTTTTGGATAGGTTAGGAGGAAGAAAAAATTGAGGATATACTGAGGGAAAGTGCTTTATTATCAAAATGTTCTTGAATTTAGATTGTTTGCAGGCAAGCTTGATAGAACATCTTCAGGAAAGTTCATCTTTAGTACTTACTGCTTGTGAGTGAAAGGTATTAGATAGTGTTTTTGTGATATCTTAGATGTAGATTACAGCTGAGAGCAAATCCTGTAACACAGTGCCAGCAAAAAAATGGCCAATTGACATCAAACATTGAAATAGAAGTAAGGTATCCAAGGTGCTTCAAGGAGTCAGTTCTGAAAAACTGTGGACAGGGACCAAAGTGCTCTCTGTCATTAAAGCTGCCTGCTGCTTTGTACAAAACCAGGATTTCAGTTGTTCCCTATTTTGGTAAGCTGCACTTTCCAGGTTGAGTATTTCCTTTTCAAAGTGCACATACTGAGGTTTTGAAGGGAATTTCAGCTAGGCAACTTTCTTGCTGTTTTTATAGATTTGCACCAAAAGACATTGCTGTTATCAGAGGACTTAAACATACTTTTGTACAGAGTTATGGAGATAATTCCCTATTTTCCTACAGTGCTTTTTGCCTTCTACCTAATGTGGTGTATGATGGGGCAGAATACTGCAGCTTGGAGGGAAATCTCTTCTAGTGTTATTCCATCCTTCCTTTCATGTTGTCAGGGTAAGGAGGCGTGTTTGAGTCCAGTGGCAAGAGGTCAAGAAGCAGATTTCCAGACGCATTTAATATCCCAGTTAATGCATGTATGGGGGAAAGTGGGGAAGAACCTTTGTTCAAAATGTGCATGTGGCATCTGGTAGAATGCAGATTCAGTCTATAAAGTGTAGATTGGTCAAAATTGGAGACTTGAGAAGTGAAGAGCAGGTTGAAGAAGGATGAGGAAAAAACAGGGACAGAGTCTAGAGAAGAGCAGAAGAGGTGGATAAGGCAGAGGAGTCAGGGAGCTGTGTTCTTTCCTTACAGCTGGAGGATCAAAGACTAAAGTTGAAAATACCCATTTATCCTGGCTACTCAGTCTGAGAAATCTTGGAGTAATTACTGAAGAGATCTTACTGGCTTCATTTGCTGCTATAAGCAGTCATCACATCTGCGTGTCAGTTCCTGATCTGATTATTAGAATCCCTGCATGTCTGGAAGGCTGTGCAGAGAAATAAGAAGCAAAGAATACCTGACAGGGATTCAAATGAATCTTTACAGTAGCAGCATTAGGCAGCAGAACAATTCCACAGGTACAGTTCCACAGGTACGATTCCACTGGATTGCCTTCAGCTATTACAAGCAGATAGTTCTTTTCCTAATGCACATTTTGCAATTTATGTGATCTATTGGTCCTGTAAACAACAGTGTCCCTCCACACAAGCATGGCTTATCCCTCAAGCAGTTTAATAATGGTCATGAAACAGAAGTTGTGTAACAATGCATTTGTACAAGGACTAAGTCAAAATGGAGCCAGCTGTAGGTGTCCCAGAACTCAAGATATACCTTTTTTTTATCTGTGTTTTTCACCAGTGAAAACAAAGCCTATCTTATTGCTTTCTTGAGGGGAAAAGAAAAAAAAAAAGTTGGATGTTGAGTTTCAAAGAAATATTTCAAAGAACTATTGCAGTCAGGCATGGTAATTTCTTTTCCTTCACCACCCCTACCTTCTGCTTCTCACCATCTGACCTTGTGTAAGCAACCTTAAATTATGTCTTGAACATCCACTTTTCTGATGCCTTTCTTCTTCTCCACTGCCTGAATTTAAATTCCACCTAAGTCACTAGACCATAATTTGACAAAATAAAGCTCTTACCTTATGCTCTCAGTACTTCCTTGCTTTGGTAAGTCCTTATCACCTTTCAGTGCAGATATGGGAACAGTTACTAAAGCTCCCAATCAAACCCTCATCCCAGCTACTTTATCTGTCCCTAGCAAATTATGAAGTTAGTTTTCTACTAAGATGGCTTTGTTTGGGTTCTTGGTTTTAATAAAAACATTGTTGTTTTCCAGTGCAATCTTAAGAAACTGATTTTCAATTGAAATGTATTCATGGAACTTACAGACTCCTCAGTAGTCTTAGCTTTCAAAGATATTCTGCTCTTAACAGTAGTAATTGCTGCAAAAGTGGATCCTGTATCTTGCCATGATTTGTCTTGATAAAAATATGAATTTTGTTGTATTTAGCTGTAGTGTTTGATACAGCAAATTTAAAACTTACCAATTCACTTAGAAAACAATTTGGGGTTCTCTCTCTTCTTTTTTCCTAACTTTAGAAATTGACTGTTCTATTGCTCTTAATTATTAGGTATTCTCTCCTTGCTCGTACATAATTGGTCTTGATTATCCTTTGTGTTGTCTGCATACTTTTCTGTTGACATGAACTTCTTAATGGTGCTGCTACAACTGTGATTGTTCTATAGTGGAAACTGAGCTATGCATTCGTTGATACTCAAGTATTTTGACTCCCAGAAGTGCTCAGGAAGTATTACTAGTATATATATTTGAATTCCACCAATGGCATCAATGGACACAGTTCTATTCCACTGGCATCTCAGAACTGGATAGCAGCATTCTTTGAATGGCTAATTTTAGATGCTTTCTAGGCATGTTGCCACTTCAGCAGTTAAGGAATATTTTATAGACTTTAATATGTTAAACTTAAAGGGGCTTTTAAATCCCTCATGCTTTTAGCTCATAGATGCACTCTCAGCTATTGCTAGTTGTGAATAAATACTGTGCCTCCGGCTGGCTTTCCTTTACCCCTTCTATTTTTACCTTGTTCTCCACCCTGCTTGTTTGTATGAACAAACGATGAAAAAAACCCAAAAAACAAAAATAAGCAAAAAAACTCCAAACCAAAACCAAACGCATCCCTCCCCCACAAAAAAAAGCGCACAAAAACCCTCAAAAGTTTTGCACACATCAACTTGGTGCTTCTTCACTCTCTATGGAGCAATATACCCCAACTGCCCAGGTACAGAGAAGGAAAATTTAGTACAAATGTTGCATTTATATCTGTTCTGTTATCTTAACTAGATCAAGATTAAATAGTTGTATTTTCTTTTCATGTAAACCTACCGTCTGCATTTTTACTTGAAAGTCTTCAACATAAATGTTATCACAAAGATGGCTGTGAGTGCAGCTGCAATAGAATTCACATCAAACTGAGTACAGTGTGAAGTTTGCCTGATTTCAAATATCCTATGAAAGTTACCTTAAATGTTCCCAATATAGCTATTGACTTTTTTGACTGTATTCATGAATGGCTAGCAGGAGTCAGTGGCTAACCTGAAAGGAATGTCTTTAGCTTAGGTAAGAATGCTTTCTTCAAAGCTTATCAGAAAAAGCATTTAAAAAAAAAAAAAAAGGCACCAATAGTTGGTAGAAAAGATTTAGTTTCATGGGGACTTCAACAACCTTCACAGCAGTGGCATTCCTCCCCCTACCAGTGAATCCACAGTTTTGAGAGGATTAACTTGGTAGTAGATTCTATGGATTCTGGCCAGTATTTCCAGCCTCCCTTCTGGGTTTGAGCAGTGCTCTCCAAACCTTTTTGCTCATGAACCCTTATCAGTAAAACATTTCTGAGCATGCTCCCACAATATATGGTTATTTATTTATTGATTACATTAGTGTACTACTTTATTAATATATTATGAACCTTATAAACCATAAAAACCTCAGAAATTAAAAAAGTATGAGATAAAAATGAAGTAAACACCATTTAAAAAAAATTATGTGTCTTTTATGTATTAATGGTGCAAAAAGAAGGTTTTTCTGCACTCCAGCGACTTGTCGCATGCAATGCCTGGTGTATCTGCACCCCACTTTGGAGAGTGCTGGGATGGAGAACTAAACATCTTGCATTGGTAATAACTTTTCTGCTGAGGAGTCTGACTGAAACCTTGTAGAAGCAGTCCTGCTTTAGGTCAGGCCCTGCAAGAAAGGAGTCCAAGACAGTAGTGTTGGCAAGATAAGCAAGGGAGCTGTAGATGGGCAGATGGGAGTTTCCCCTCACCTAAACCATCTGAGGGCTGCAGCCCTTTCACAGTATTGGGCACAGTGTGTAGGGAATGCAGCAGCAGTCACATCAAAGTTGTAGTTTTCTTCTTCTCCCCCTTCTTTCACTGCCTTTTCCCACCATACTCGCAGTGTGAGAGAGAGACATCATTAATATTTTAATGTTTGGCCTAGGTTTATGGGTTTACTGAATAATATGTATTATCTTTGCAGTAGGTTCATGCCACACTTTGCATGTAGGTCCCAGTGCTTAAGGGATCTTGCCCTTAAAGGCATGTATTGCCTGTATTGGGATAAGTTTCCTTCTGTAAGCTGAGGCATGTATAGTTGGGGTGCTATTATGCCATTCCTTTTCACTTTTATATCACTCGTGAAGAAATTTGTTTATTCTAAAAACCAGTTGTAAGTAGTATTTAAATCTAAACCCATTTAATCCACTTCAAGCTAGCACAATAACAGCATTTCAGCATCATCGATCTGGCAGTGTTAGTCTATATGGAACCACTTTTAGTTGGAATACCAGACTAGTAGATAGAAAACATTACAAGAATTTTCTTTATTACACTCATAGGACCCATCTAGCTATGATCAGTGCTTTGTAGTTCAGCTATCCAATTTTCCCCTCTTGTTGATTCACTGAAAGCTCTGGCAGATCTTTGAAACCTCATGGCCAAACAATTTGTCAATGAAATGTATTATATGTAAATCAATAAATGTAGCTGTTAGGAGGAAATAATCATTGCCAATTCCTGATCAGAACAGAAGACCCTATTAATAATTTGAAGTAATCATCACCTCCACTTTCTTTGTTTGTCTGCTAAATATATTGCATCACAATATATTGCATGTTGCTTCCTAGGGATACATAAATGTAAAGGCACAAGGAACTCTGAATGTTTATGAAAAGCTTTCGTGTAAAGCTTTCTGATTTCCTCCATCCAGTCCATGGTAATCCTGTTGAAGAAATGAGCCAGAGATGTAGCTTATCCATATGTAATGGTGTTTATAAGTCTGCTCTTGAAAAGTGAAGTGTACCTTGTGCAGTAGATTGCAAAAGTCAATCTGAAACAGCCTCTTTGGCAGCATTTATATTTCCCAGCTTTTGTTTACAATTTAAAAAATACCTCAATTTAGGTGTCAGAAGAGTAGTATTTTTATTGTTGAGTATTTTCTTGTCCACCTATTCTTCATTGCTTTCCCTTCGACTTACATCCTCATAGTGTTCTCAATTAGTGCTGTAATTAAGAAGGCACTGTATTTATATTTGAAGAGAAAGACTAAGTCTTTCACCTTCCTTGAGTCTTTAGTTTTGGCACTAATCTGAAGAGGACATTGTGCATTACTCTCCTTACCACTGTAAGAATCTGATTCTACTACAAGTCACTTTTGTTCTGATTTTGAACTGTTTTTTAATTCATGTAAATCTTGCTATAGCCAACTCTACTAATGAAACCTAAAAATGGATTTATTTTAGTGGCTTTGGAATAAACAACTGTTTCAAGATTAATCTCTTTTCTGCAGTGAGGCACTGGTACTATTGTTGCTTTACTCCTTTGCAGTGAATTTAGGTGACAGTTTATATTCAGCTTAGAAAAAAGACCCCAACAACAAAAAGGGATATTGATATAATTACAGTAAATGCCCTTTTTCATGTTATTAAAATAATCTGTGACAGGAACCGTCTAACATCAATGATACTTTTCTAAGCATGATTTTTATCCCTTGATGAATAAAAGTTAAAGAAGGCCCTGTTACCATGCATAATATAACCCTTGTCAGGTTTTGAGTATTTAAAGCATTTTTGGTTATTTAAAGCATTTACTGAAAATGTAGGTTATGAATCACTTTTATTTTATTTAAAATAATGCAGGATACACATAGTGAAGAGATACAATTTTGGCTAGTCATTTAGAAAGATACTATGGTTAATCTACAGCTTTGTGCATTAATGCTGACTTTGGTGAAAAACAGTATTACATTTACTGAATATTTTGAGAGTAGCACATCATTAGTTAAGAGTGCAGCCAGCCTCCTAACTGGGGGTACAATTTTTTTGGTTGTTTTTTTTTTTTTTTTTTTTACTCTATCCTGTTAGGATATTAAGTGATGCTAAGCAGTAATAATGCTAAATATTCTTAATCTAATCCAATTATTAAGATAGGATTTTTAAAGGGTTTTTTTGCTTTTTTATTCAAATTATACACAGGAATAAGTTGTTTTGATGTAACTATTGCTGTTCAGAGTTCAAGTGGCTTGAATTTAGCTTGTGAGATACAGCGGATCTCATGAAAGAAACTACAAGAATATTCTTAATATAATTTTTGTACTTTCTGAAATCTCATGTTTTCTGTCACTTCTGTATTTTTCTTAACATTTCAGTTCTGGTTTAGCTTTGTCATAGTTATAGAAGTTTCTTCTATCTCTCCTTTTCTCTTTTATTGATATTATAAAGGTGTAGACATTTTGATAAGCAGTGATCTGTCCTGTATGATTCAATGGTTTTGCCACCCTGGAATGTCTGATGAGGTAAATCATTTATTTTACTGGACTGATGTCATATTTATGAGTTTCAAGACCCAAGGGCCTTGAAGTTTTAATGGCTGCAAATCCTTACCAATTAACCTACTCTGATAACCAAGGTGTGTCTAAAAGGACAGAGATTTTTTTTTCTCTGTTGATCATCTCTGGTTCTCAGATAATCTAGGAGGAGATACAGGATTTTCCAATCTACTTTCTTTAGAATCTCCATATCACTTTCTCTTTTGGCTTTGGAGGTATCTCACCATTTGCTTCTGCAAGAACAATTAATTGCTTTGTGTCCCTAAGCTTTTTCATCACTTCATGACAATGGTAGGACCCTCTATGTTCTGCTAAGGTATTCCATTCAGTAATGGTTCCCGGATCAGAATCAGGAGACACAAAACAAGAGGTAGTGTAGTTTGGAAAAAAATGGTGATGCTTTCATAGATACTGGCAGTCTGACTGAATAAAGTACTTCCATGAAGATCTGTCAAAAATACTACATGCTACATTTCTTGATAGTCACTAAAAATAGAATATTATATACAACACATGTACGTATTGCATCTAAAATTTTATGATTTTCAATGAAATGTCCTTGTCTTTCCGCCATGGGGTCCTTTGAATTGCTCAGTCTGAAAGTTTTGCACTAATGTTGCTGAAGTTTGCAAGCAATCTTTTAAAAAATTTAATCCGTTAAATCCGTTTTGACTGATGTTTAATTTTACTGCAGACAAATCTCAAAGAGGAATATCATGCAATGTGACTTGTAAGCAGGCAGCAAGCCTTTTAGTGGAAGATAAAAATCTTGCAGTCAGTCTTCAATTCATTGACTGCTCATTAATTTCAATGGTGTTGCTTGGGTAAAGAAGTTAGAAAATGACATTTTATTCTGCCTGTCTAAATGGTGTGTCATTCTAATGCAATACAGATTTGCTTCTGTATTTACTTTAACTTACTACATCAGGGTTAACGGTTAATCTCAAAGAAAAACAAAACAGAAAAAACCAAACAAAACCCCACCTCACAGCATTGGCTTGACATTGGTCCTTCTTGTAAGATGGAATTGCAAGAGAATGCAGAGGCTTCGAAACTGACCATACAGTGACAATTAAATTTAAAATATATGTATTAAATTACAAGTTCTCTTTTGTGGAACTTGAGACCCCTGAATATATGTAGGAATAGGATTATAAAGAGTGTCAGGGCAAAAATTCAAGGTCATTTTCTAATGGACTATTTTTATGGTCCAAGATGAAATCTTAATTGCTTTTTATAACACAGTTTGTACAGAGATAAATATTGAAGTTTTACTTCTCTGTTGAATTGTCATGCTCCTTTTTAAAAGGAAGGAACCTAGGTGCTGTACCCTGTGGAGACAAGTTGATTTCCTTCTTACAGTTCTTTTGTTCCCATGTGCAAGGGAATGGGAAAAAAAAAAAAAAAAAAGAAAAAGGAAAAGAAGAAATTTAGAAAAAAACAAAAAAAAAAGGAAAAAAGAGCTTTATTTGCATGAAGGAAGGGCAGGGATTGAATGAAGCATTCAGTCCTGCCAAGGCAGTCATTCTCTTCTGTGGCATCAGTACTCTGCCAAGATTGTCACACTGTGATACCTCCTTTATTTTGAAGTTGGAGACTTTCTAAAACTAGGATCTTTTAGGTCTGTGGGTTTGCAGTGTGATAGCATGAAGCCTGATGGGAAATATTCACCACGAACCACTGCCTGGAAAAGCTTGGCCAGTTCTGTTTGAGCAGAAAGCTTGCAGTGAAAGAAATAGGAGCAGAGGGGAGAAGCAACGAATGTGGTATAAAGTTACTTCACTTATTTGATAGGAAACTATGCACAGTTAGTGTGACTTTTCTTATCTTTTCCACTGTCATCTTGATGGCCTTTTGGTAGCATCAGAGCGCAAAGCTACTAACATTAAGAAAAAAAGATTCAAATACATGAGGCCACACAGCCTCTTCTGGGAAATATAGCATCTAAAATGGCATTGCTTACTTTCTGAATGCAGTTCAAAATGCCTTCAAATGCCAGTTTTGAAGTATATATAAATACTACATTGGGTAGTTTAAATAGTGTGATGATTTTCCCAATATATCTTTTTTTAAATAAGGTTAAACAAGCTCACTACATTATTAGAAGTTATGGCAACCATCGGAATTTTGGGCTATTACTATAGGAAAAAAAAAGCCTTACTACTCAGATTATTTCTTTTTCAATGTTGCAGCATATGATTATTTTCATATTTCATATAAATTCAGGAGCTATAGAATAATTACTACAGGAAATATATTTTACATAAATAGCGCTTTTTTTTCCTCAGAACCAAAATTATGTTTTCAATGAATGAAAATAATATCAGGCAATTCTTTAGAAGTGTATTGTGAGTCCTTCACCGGTTTCCAGATTTTCTCTGAGATTTTAAACGTTTTAAGGAAAGAAACCTAAAAGCTTAACTGTTCCAAATAGTTCATAACTATTAAAGATAGTGCTCAATTACATTCAAAATTGTGATTTTTTTGGGTGCTACGAATAGTTCCACTGGTATTTGGGGAATAGAGGCAACTTAAAGGTCTCTGCAATGACTGGCTTATGTGCCTTACAATCTCATTGAGCTTTGCCACCCATTGTCCAGACATGGAGTTCTGGGTGTCTGGTTCTAGCTCCATCACTGTCTGTTTTGCCAAGTTCTTTTCAAGTGGAAGCCAACTGTGCCTTTTGATTCTTACTTCAGGTGAGAATTTGTCATTGTTTTAATCTGTTTTGCACTTGAAACTTTTATGCTTGCTCTTGTGTCATGGTAATGACATACCAGGACAGTTAATGTTCTGTAGCAAGGCATCTGTCATTACTCCCTTGTACATAGGATAACTGTGTAATAAAATGTAAGCGATGTTAAGGAACGATCCCATTTCAATGAAAGCTGTAAAATAAATATATACGTAAGGATTTCACAGCCAATTTTAGAGAATATATGTAAAGGAAAAAAAGCTGTATCAAATGAAAAGGCCAGGAATTATTTAATGGGGACTATTTAATCATTTTCTGAAATAATTATACCTTAAAAATCCTTTCTGAATGTATTCCAGTGCTTCACCTGCAGAAAATGTGTAGTGCTTTTCTGATAGATAGTGTTGTCAGTTTTACCAAGTATTGCAGCCAAGTGGCAATATATTTGCTCTCTCTGAGATATGTGCAAGATGACTGCACTTGCAGACTGGCTATGAGAGTGACAGTGACACAGAACTTGGTTTTCAGTTTGCTCATGTTACTCCATAAATGTATAGGCAGGTCATGCTTGAAATGAATGTGTCACCATTACTTTGGTATACACTGGTATCTTTAATGTAATTTCCATTTCATTACCCTACCCAGAGCAATTTAAGTTACCTGTGATAGCATTCTTTGTCTGCTGTCAACATAGTATTGGTAAGGCATTCAGGGGCCAATGGAAAATAAATGAAGAGTGTGGGTATCCTTGCCCTCCACAAGATAAATTTACAGAATGGTACACTAATAATGCTCAATAATTTCTAGAAAACTTTCCAGGTCTGTCCTGTGGACTAGCTTTCAGCCAGAAAATGTATGATGCTGAGACCAAATGTCACTGTCCTAAGGACACAGAGCCAGTGGTGTACCTTTTCCAGTCTAGTTTCCTTGATGAGCAATGAGTGTCCATTGTCAGTAGCTGTGTCTTCAGCCTTGTGCGTTGCTGTGTCACCCAAGTGGACCTTGAATATATATGATGGGTATCTTCTCTCCTGGATGGACCTCTTGGACATGCATGACAGCATGTATTCAGGTCTGTCCCCAGCCCTACCTCCAGAGGCTCATGACTCAAGCCCCTGGATGGATTCTAGACCTGATCAGTTACTTCACTATTTCAGGAGCTGTAGGTAGACTGATACCACCACCCTGTCTGCTCAATTCCTTGGCAGGAGTGAGGAGCTTATCCACAGCACAGTGTGGGCCACTGAGGAGACCAAAGATGTGTCCCTGGATGTTTCTTCACAAGGGTCTTCTGTCCTTGAGGGCTTGAAGACTTCTGTCCTGGAGGAATCTCCCATGTGATGGTCCTGGTTCTGTGGGTGGGGGTATCCAAATGAGTGCAAAGCTCAAGTGCTGTGTTTCCATGTGAAAATGAGCTCAGGATCTCTGTAATAGACATGTCTGTTTTGCTACCCCCAAAGTCTGCTGGTGGTTTGGGGTCTTCCAAGACTTAAGGTTTTCATCTTCCTGAAGACAGTGCAGCACATAGTCAGCTCACATGTTGCAGTGTAATATAAGAAGCACTAGAGAGTAGCTTTGAGCCTTCCAGTCTTTCAAGAGCCTTTGGGTGGCGTATGAATGTTTAGTATTTGGTGTACCTCTGGAACAATGTTTTCAAGTAATTTTCCTCCTAAAAGTGTCTAGTTAGCATGCACTGTACCTATTCTGCAAACTGAACTGCCATTCCAAAGGGTCTGTACTTCATGGATTTGCTTCAAAATGATGCTACTGCTTAAGACTGAAAAGAGTACCATAGATGCAGCCTTAGAACATGGGTTCATCTTATGTTCACTGACTGCCACTGAAAGGAGCAATAGTTGTCTCATGCTCACATCACCTTTTGTGTGCTCCTTCCGCTTCCTCTTCTGAGTTCTACTTGTCACACTAAACGTTCCCTGCTTGGAGGGAAAGGTAACTCATGAAAACCTCCGAGTTTTCCCTCAGATCAGCAAGCTGAGGAGAGCCGCTAGAGATTTACACAATTACTAAATTTAACTCAAGGGAAGAGTCACAAAATCAGGGAGAAAGCAGGCCTACCCCCTCTGGCCTCTGCCTATTATTAGACTGAACTAAGTTTAATATGAAAATACACCCTGAAGAAGGAGCATGTGAGTTTATTTAGAGAAGATTATCACTGTTGTTGCTGGTTGAGAATTCACACAGCTTAAGATTCGCTGTTTAAAAAATGTGGTGGAATTCCCCAAATCCCTGAGATTTTTTTTTCAGCAGATAATAAATATTGTCAGATATCTTGTGGAGGTCGTTCTTGGCAAACAGAAAAATAATGGATATGTGTTTGGTTTTCTTCATTTATTCTGACCTCCTCAGAAGAATGAAAGGATTTCAGAAAGTAATAGCAAACTGTTGTAATCGGTATGATATTCATAGGCAGATACAGTTGCTGATGCACCACTAAGATCATACTTCTTTTGTTCATCTTTCCAAAAGCAGTTTTAGTATGAGGTCATATTTTTCTTAATTTTAATTTGGTTTTGTGTATCTCTACTTAGATGATGATAAAGATTAAAATTTTATATTGTATTTTTTTACCTATAATTAACCAAACTCATATTATCCACTTTGTTTCTAATCTGTTTATCTTTTTCTAAGCAAAAACCACCACCACCAACCCTTCTTTAAATGCCATATTAAAACACCACTCAGTCTAGGATTGAATTTTGAGCCTCTGCTGGAACTACTCCCAGCTCACTTCGAGCTAAACTGAATGGAAACAGTGGGAGAGTATTCTATTCCCTAAATATACATTTTGTTAGAAATAAGGTTATCTAATTAGAGCACGTTAGTTGTGGAAATTGGGAAGTCTCAGTGCTGGTGTATAGGCAGATTCAGGTGGAAGTTCTAAAATAAAATCTGACTTTTGTATTCTTGTACTGTAAGTTGTTTCTTGCTGCTTGTACCCTAACAGCTTTCAGAGATTCTTTCAAATTGAACAGGTACCATACATATTTCCTCCTAGGCTCTTAACGGTCTGGGTTTTTTTTCCCCAGAGATTGGTCTGCAGTACAGCTGAGGTCTGCTTTCTGCTCTGAGCAGAGCCTCTCCCTTCTGGGCTTTTCTCCCTTTCAGCCTCATCCTGGAAGCCCTTCCTCTTCCCTCTGGATAATTGTTTTGAGTGCAGCATCCAGGAAAGATAGCTGACCATGCGCACTTTTAGCAACAATGGCAGATAATGTTTGTGCATCACATTCAACAGCACAGTGTGCCCAACATACTCTTAAAATATGAAGACAGAAGCAGATACCAAGGAAGATCTTTTGGTCTTAGTTATATCCTGCAGTTGTTGTGAGCCTGTAGCTAGGACAATCCAGGTTTAGCACTAGGTGTGTGTCAAATGACTATAACTGAATGGCTGAACAATTTAAGAGATCTGATGTTTATTATATCCATTAAATTAAACCTGCTTTGGGAAAGTGAAGTGTGATAAACAAATCTAGCTTTGGAGACCTTGGCTGAACTGACAATTCCATGGTTACCATTCATGAAACCAAAAAGATTTTTCTGCTGGGAAAAAAATCTATGTGAGTATGTCCAGAAATGTTGTGATAGGATATATTGAAGTATGTTAAGTTTGATGCGTTAGAGCTTTAGATAGACATTACCAAGGCATTGCTTCTGGAGAGTGCTTAAGGATTGTGCTAGAACAAGCTTTAGAGTCATCATTTACAGAGAATTTGCAGACACGGCATTTTATCACAAATTAAGCTGACCTCAAGGAGGACCCACATCTATTTGTCACAGGTACCCCCTGCTCCTGACCCCTGGTGTCTTCATCATTCTGCCTAGGGTCTACAAGGAATCTGTCTGTCCCCATAACGTTGGGTGAAATTACTCTGTCTCTTCTGGTTGTACTTCTGAGTTTCATCCAACTGAAAAGGCAACATAAGAGAATCAAGAATAGTCCAAGACAAAAACTAATCCAAGGCACAACCATATCAAGTTTAATAAGGACAAGGGCTGGATTCTGCAGCTGAGATGTGACAACCCTGGATGTTCAGTCAGACTGGGGAATGAAAAGGAGAGCAGTGCTGTGGAAGGGGACCTTGGGGTTCTGGTTGATGGCAAGTTGAATCTCAGTCAACTCTGCCCTGGCAGCTAGGAGGGCCAAACCTGTCCTGGGAGGCATCAGGCACAGTGTGGCCAGCTGGGCAAGAAAGGGAATTGTCCTGCTTTGTTCTGCACTGGGGTGGCCTCACCTTGAGTGCTGGGGGCAGGTTTGGGTGCCACAATATAAAAAAGTCATTAGGCTTTCAGAGAGCATCCAAAGGAGAGCCACGAGGGTGATGAAAGACCTTGAGGGGAAGCAGCATGAGGAGTATATGAGGTGACTTGGTCTGTTCGGCCTGGAGGAGACTGAGGGGAGATCTCATTGCAGTTACAACTTCCTCGTGAGGTGAAGAGGAGGAACAAACATAGATTTATTCTCTGTGGTGACCAGTGACAGGACCCTAGCCTGAATTGTGTCATGGGAGTTTTAGGTTGGATATCGGAAAAAGGTTCTTCTCGCAGAGGGCAGTTGGGCACTGGAACAGGCTCCCCAGGGAAGTGGTCACAGCATCAAAACCACAAGAGCTCAAGAGGCATTTTGGATAATGCTCTCAGGCACATAGTGTGATTCAGGGGAGTTATTGGGCAGGGCTAAGAATTGGACTCAGTGATCCTTGTGAGTGATCCTTTCCAACTCAGAATATTCCATGATTCTGTAAATTTCATCTTTTAAAAACTTATGAGACAGAATTGGTGAATTCCTGTTCCTAAGTCCTTTGTACATCTCACCTAAGCGAACAAGTCAGTCTCTGTTTTCCCTCAGCTCTTGAATCTCCACATGATTAGCTATGGCTTCTTGAAAGATCTTATACCTTATCTCTGTATACCCTTGATGAATGTGGGGAGGGTGGATACAGCCCCTAACTCTTCTGGCCTTCAGAAGGGTCTGCTCTGTAGAGAGAGCATAAGCCGCCAGACCTCTCCCTTTTGTCTTCATAAGGTTCTCCTCGTGTTTTGCTACTATTTTATGAGAAAAGGGGAAGGTAGGAACAGAACAGAGCAAAACCTCATGAAAATGAGGGAATGGCAGAGAAATTTAAATGGATGTTTAATGGTGAGAGGCTCAGGAATTTAGTAGCAAGATAAGGAGAGTAAGTTAGGAGCAGGAGAGGGTGAATAGTAAGCTGGGACTGGCTGAGCAAACATAGGAAGGGAATGGTGTACCATAACTTGAGAAAAGAGTAAAATGAGATTATAAAAGAAACTAGACTAGGTCGATGGGAGCCAAAGAAAGTAGGTAGACAGTTTAAAGATAAGGAAAACCTCTTTCAGCACAAAATGATGGTTGTTAGACTCAAAATCGTATTATCAACAAAAGGGTACACACCGTATTTATATGTAAAGAGGAACTCTTCAATGCTAATAAGTACTTAAATTGTCTAAAAGTTTAAATAATTTTAGAAAGGGAAACCTCACTGGAAATAGCTTTTAAATTTTAAATACAAGAGACACTTTCAAGTAGCTGCCCCTTCACCCTGCCGCTGTGTGTATTCTTTCTGTGTTCCTCTGGATCCTGGAGCTGAAAGTGTCAGTCTTTCTGAAGAGGAAAGGGGGCAATTAGAACAAGTTTTCAGCAGTATAAGGTTTTGCTGAGCAAGGTTCATGGTGGGGGTGCCTTTCTCCTCAGTCTTGGCTCTCTTTTGGGGATATTTTAATGTAATGTCTAACCACAGCCAGTCTTCCTCCTTTCCAAGTTGGGGAGCTGCACACTACCTCCCCAAGTACTCTTGTGCAGGAGGGGCTGTTTGTCACACAGTGATTATGTAGGAGTGCCAGCCCCTGCTCTGGGTGCCCCTACAATGAAGACATTGTTGGAAAGCACAGGCATGTGGCCATCAGACAACTGCTGCCACAGCTAAAAGCAACTTCCACCAAGGCAGAGCCAGACACATCCGGAGATCCTGTGCTGCTGACTGAACAACATGCCTCTGACCTTGTGCTAGTGATAGCCAAAACCTTATTTACATAGCTCAGGGAGAAAGGTTGATGCAAAAGACAAAGATGCTGGAGTTAAAATCAAACTGGAAGAGGTGAACCTACATGTTGCTGCAGAGGGAGATGGAGTCTGACGCAAGACAAGTCTGACTCCAACCCAAGAAAGGGATGCCAGAGTTATGTTTATGAGTACATGTGGATACAGAACTGAGGAAAAACAGCTTGGCGCTGTAAAGCACAGGAGGTCAGGCATGGAGAAAAGGTAGCATTATGGAGTAGGAACAAATATTCTCCAGGAAAATGGGTTTGAGTTCAGGATTGATCCTGCATATTCCCATTCTTTGCTGTCAGCAAGTGTCTATTGGGAAGTATGTCCAATCTTATTACAGGCAAAGTGTATCGGCCTTCAAATCTGCCAACTACTTTATTAATACAGAAGATTGCAAAACCAATTCAGAAAGTCCCATCAAACTATTGATCTGCATGGATCTCAGCATGATGCCATATTTATGGAGAAAACTCTGCAGTAGTTTGTATCTGTGTTGAATATTTTCAAGGATAATAATATTTTATACTTTTTAAGTCACAATCCTTAAGAGGATCATCAGGGGTATTTTTCTGCAATCATTTGTGTCATTCTGCAAAGAGGATGGATCAGCTCAAAGAATGGTTCATAATTATTATGCAGCTTGAGGTATTAAAAAATTAAAGATAAAAATAGTTAAATGGTTTGTATTATGCTCAATATTCTCAAAAATAAATTCCTAATTGTCTTGAGATATAGATTTAGATTTAAATTTAGATTTACGCACACACATAATATATATCTCTGAAAGCATGCAGACTTCTCCACTCCTGTTCACTTGCAGTAATAGTTTTGTTGTATCAAGTCAAGGTGCCAGTTACAGTCTAATGGAAAAACATATTTAATCTTTGCTTTTGTTTTATTTTGGATATACTTAAGACAAAACAGTACAATTGGATATTCACTCTTTGACATAGCCTGTTTTTTCCTTTCTAGGAACAGAAGAATTTATCAACAAAAATAATAGATGAGGATGAAGCCAAAATGTGTATTTATAATGAGAGAATCAAGTTGTGTGTTGAGGCTATAACGCAGGGATTTTTGTTCCACTGTATTAAATGTCAGGCAAAAACAATAACAATTTTGTTTGATATCGGTACAGTAAAGTAAGTGCTCAGCTTAGATGCATTTTGATTATGTTTCAGAAAAGATTCATTTTTCAACCCAGTCATCAATCCAATTTATTGGTAAATTGAACTCCAAAAGTATGACTCAGTGCTCACATATATTTTAGGTTCTCTTGAACATACCAAGAAATTTAAGTGTCACTGATGGGGAGGCTTTATTAAATTTTGATTTTTATTTTTTGGAAAAAGGTCAGTGCTGTGTCTTTTGGGAAGAAAGCCTGGTGCGTACACAGCTTTCTTTTTGATGGTTTGATTAATCTCAAGGATTCTTATTGTGGCAGAGTAAGTGATTCAGGGATCACTGCTCAAACTCAATACTTAACTCTCCAAGGAGGGCATGTACCTTGCACATACTGGCTCATCCCCTGTCTAGGTCATTTTGCTCTGGGCATGGAAAGTACAGACAGACTAATTCAGATTTGGAATTGCAGAAAAAAAAGAGTTCCTTTTGAGCTGCAATTGAAATGCCAAGATTGGGGAAAGGAGAAAGTTTAAATTATAACTCAAAATCTATTGTGGCAATGTTTGCAGACATTCCTTTTTACTGACCTTCTGCCCAAGAACTTGAGCTGCTTGTGTTTTGGGGACCAAGGGGCCACCTTACCCAGGGTGTTAGCCTTTGGTGTTAGCTAGCGGGGCTTTCTCATGTCTTTCCTGACTTTAGAGACACTCAGGGGGGTTGGGTTTCTATGTGCTGTGTTTTGCTGTACTTGCAGTTGTGTGCAGAGCTAGAGGAGAAGACACAGACTATTCTGGGAGGGCAGTGCTAGAAGCAGTTTACAAAATCAGTTCAGCAACAACTGTCTGCAGAGCTCTGCACTTGTGCCTCTGAGTGGTTTCGCATAGCCAGAGTGGTTTAAGCAATGTGTTTAATGAGCTTAAATATGTTGCAGTGGATAAGTATGAAGGACAATCAGTTGGCCTCTATTTTCATCAATTTTACACTTCTTTGGTCAGGCCATGGTTCTAAGAACTTGGTGTACCATTGTGGGAAATGCAAGTTTTGATGGCTGGGTCAAGTATCGGGGTTTAATGGATGGTATTATTTTAAGTTGTGAACTAACAGAAGGAAGAAAAGAATGTATTCTATTATCTTGTATGAGACAACTTTAAAACTGGCAACTCAGGATCAGACAATGCAAATTTATAAAGTTGCTCACTTGTCAAATATCAGTGTCAAGATATAGGTTATGACCTACAATAAATGTTAGATACAGAACAGCACTGAGTGTTCTCAGTTGATGTTCAGGATCATGCTGCCTCTAGATGACTCTATATGGAAAAAATTGTTAAGAACTTATAGTGCTTTGAATATGTTGATTGAATGGAACATTTCAACATTTTGGAGGTTTTCTTCATCTCTGTATATGTATTACAGCATACCACTTGTTTCCTTGTCAAAATTAGTGTATTTTCTCAATAATGTTTAATTTCAGTCACAGGGCCGGAAATCTTGAAGAGTTTTCTTTTGCATGTGACTTTGCTTTTAATATCACTACAGGGTGATACTGTAGTTTACCGGTTATGTTCAATTGCTGTTTAACTGGCCCAGCACTAAAATTTGATGGCCAGAAGACTTCTTTTGTGATCAGGCTAGTCAGCACATTGACAGTCTGTTCCTGTCGTGTGGGATCATCCCACACCACAAACTGTTGCGAGGAGCTGAGGTTCTCTTTTGCCCAATGTCAGGCTGAAGGAGTATAAATTCTGCTTTTGAAATTACTGTTTGAGAGGTTTTACTTTGCTGCTGCGCCAGCATCCCTCACAAAGGCTACAGTGTTCAAGTACAAAATAGTATTTCTTACCACTTAACAGGATGCTCTTGGATTCTTTTTCCAGCTCAGCAGGGCTCTAAACACGGTGCCAGACCTTTATTTTGTGGGTATCCGGTCTGTACTCCCAGTTCCAGCATGACCGTCAGGCCCAGCAAGGGATGGCTGGCCGTCAGCGCTGAGGAATCAGGGCAGAGCATGCTAACAAGCCTGGCAGCATGGGGGACTCACCAGCCACATCCCTCAGGATCCCAGCAGGGTGGGTCTGGAGACAGGAACAAGGTTCAGAGAAGAATGGAGTTCACCCCAGGCTCAGTGAAGAGGTCAGACAAGTTCCTGGTGACGAGGCAGGGCTGAGGTGAAGCCCCGAACACGTCAGTGACTCCTGCTCAAGGCAGGCCCAGAGGCATTAGGTGGGTCAGCCGGAGTACAGAGGTCACCCGGCGAGACCCCAGGGGTGAGGCAGCTCCTGTGTCACACTGGGAAGTCACTCTGGGTCTGGGTCAATGGGCACAGGCACCTGCGGTGTGGTGGCAGCATAGCTGAGGTGAGCTGTGGTCAAGTGTGGCAGCCTCGACCCTGCAGCCATTCCTGCACAAAGGGTAGGGCAGCCGCCAAACCTTCTTCCAGCTTCCTCCTGAAAATCTCTTTTGAGGTTTGCCAGGGCATTTCAGCGCTGGCTTTTCCACACAAAGCTGGGTTGGAGTGTGTTGTAGTCTAGACAATCACTGGGAAGTCTCATCTCTGTCTCCTGTATAATGGTGATTTGAAAATACTCTCTTTTGGTCAATGTTTAACAAAGTAAGAACATTTCTGATACACCTCCAAGGACAACCTACTGGGATATCTTCTGTAGCATGTGAAATGGTCGAGAACTATCAAAAAATTTAAACCAGCTATATAGGACTGCTTGTCCATACTGTTTATCTACAGATCTGTGACATTTAATCTCTGCTCTGTACAATGCTGGAGGCCGACCATACATGTCAACTAGTGATGAGGCAGACATTGAAGGCTGCTTTCAGAGACTGCCATTTTCTTTCAAGTACCTGTAGGCAGAGTAGCTTAGTCCTGCCACAGAGCAAATCTTAGGGAAATAATTTTGAGATCTTCAGGCCCCTGGATGTTCTTTTATCAGCAGAAGAGTATCTAATTTTCTTACAGAAAGTTGCATCTGTAGACCATCCCTTCCTCATCTGCCTTGAGGAAGGTAGTGAGTAGGGAATGATAGGAGGCAAGCTAGGTGGTCTCTGTGAGGGCCTCTGTTCATCACTTCCCTGACTCATGGAGGTCATGTCAACCCAGGAAAGCTGAACTTAGGGAGGGACTTCTCTCCTTATTTACATTCCACATACTTCCAACAGAAAAGTTTCTGTAAATCATTAACAGGAGCTCAAATACTGAATTTATTTTACCTGGCACAGATGCTAACCTTATGGTCAGCATAAGTGACAGCATCATTTACATGGTCTTAAACAAAATACTAAAAGGATAAATGAAGTCTCCCTCCTCTTTCTTTCTTTTAAGACTAGGCCCTCAAGTCCAACACTGTAGTATCAAATTTTGTGAAGCAGCAAAACCAGCAGGAAATATTTTTCAGCAAGTGTCTCATGGCTATTTAGAACAAGGCAAGGTTGCTGTGATGCCTAGCAGTTTTGTGAGCAAGCTGTGCCTTCTGTGCAATTTCTTCTGCTCAGTACAATTGGGAAGGGCTTCCCCTTTCCATAACTGTGAAGCATGGGGTATTTTTTTCCCTGCTGGAGCAGGCTCGCATGTCCCTATGAGCTTATGCTCTTGGCTCTCCTGGCTGAAGATTTATGGGGTCCTGAGCAAAATTTACTGGGCAGACTATAGGAAGTGGAAAGCTATCTCTTCTGGCACTTGCTGACAGCTGTGACCTGCCTGCAGAATATACCAGAATAGATACTTAATGTCATGTTTTTGTGGACCTGATCACGTTAATCAAGGCAGTGTTTTACGTAAAGCCTATGCAAAGCTTTCTGTGCATAATGGGGACATTCTGCAGGGAGTCTGCAGGGAACTGCTGGGGGGGTTTTGTGCTTCGAAGTTTCTTTGGCATTAACCCCAGCTAGAGGCACCAGCTGCTATTAAGGCTTGCTGTTTTTTCTTACCTTCTCTGCTTTTTGTTTCTCTGTAATTAAATAATTAACTTAATGAGAGATTTCTGGTTATTCTTGTAATGTTCTGGGATATTGTACAACTTCTGTGATCAATGGGAACTCTGACAGGTGTCAGGATCTATTTACTGTCATGTGGAAAGGTAGTGAGAAATGGCCAAAAGCAACATTGAGCAATGACACAGCACAAAGCGATTCAGGAGAAGCACAAAGTCTTTTAAATCAAAACTGTCTATATGTTTAGGGAAGAATACATTTGGTGGCTCAGTAATTTTTGTTTACTCATTTTTATTTGCTTATTTTTCTGACTAGATTAATGATGCACTGGGAAGGAGTGAGTAGGAAAACTGGAGGGTTTGTAGAAAAGAAAATAATTTCAAGTTATTTATAAGGTAAAATTTACTTTGGTACTTAATACATATTTGTCAGAAATAAAAGTTGGAAGTCTTTTTCACCAGAGGCAAAGAGAAGCATCAGGAAAACTTACTTGTGGCTGTAAAATTGTTGTGTACATTCTTGTTCTTAATGGTACATTGTTTGTATTCAAAATTAAAATATTTTTGCTATGTGTGGGTTTTTTTAATTGTTCAACTTAGGTACACTTGGAAAGTTTTGTTTTGAAATGGCAAGTGCATTCAAGCAATGCTGCCAAATTCCTGGATTAGTACAGTTATTAAAGAACATTGTGCTGAATTTAACTTGTGAAAAGGGATATGCAGCCTCAATTATCTTTGGAAAAAATGCTACAAAATCTGAAAGTGTTAGAACACCCAAATGATTTATAGACATTGTAGTTTATTGTCAAGGATAATTGATCTGAAATACATACGCAGAATATAGTCTTTAAGTCTTTCTGACAATGGGATGATACCACTCTAGTACTCCAACTTCTTTTTCAGAAGACCCAATCACTCTATCTTTGTGGCTTCTTAGAGGAAAAAGCACTAAGGCAAAAGTTATGTGATAGCTGGTTTGAAAATCATTCCTCAGACCAGCACCTTACTGAAGTTATCTTGCTTCTATAAGATGTGGGAGGTTGTGACAAGATCTTGAGTGAGATAAGCAAGCCTGGTCTTCCTCCTAAAATTAAGCTCCCCAAAGAAGATGAAAAGCGTTCTTAAGTGCAGAAGGGGCAGAGGGAAAAAAAAAGGAAAGAAGGTAGAAAACTTTTAAATACAGAAAAATTCCAAATTACTAAGAAAACAGCACAGAGATGAAAGTGGTTCCTACTGTGTCATGGTAGAGTGATTTAGTCCTTCTGGGCTTGTTAATGCCAGCTAGTGACCTTGAGTTGTAAACTGTGAACATTTTCTCCCCCTCCTCCGTCCCTGCCATGGTTTGCTGCATTTCCTCTCTGCTTACCCCAGATGTCCAGCTGCTCCAGAGTTCCTCTGTCTTTTCTTCCCCCCACACCTCACATCCTGCCATGGCCACCTGCCCCACCAGGCAATCTGCTTTTTAGTGGTATCCCTGGGCATCCCAGCAGGGAGACACAACCTCCAGCCTGGTCCCTTCAGGGAGCGGAGGGATACCTCTGACAGCCCAGGCCTTGACGAGGTGTGTGATGAAGCTTTCCCCAACAGACTCCGAATTACTCAGCGTGCAGCTGCTTGTTGCTTCCCAGCAATTGCTAAATCACAGTTTGGGCAGAGGCAAAACAAGGCTGCCCTTGACTTAAGGAATAGCAGGCTGCAGCCTTAATTATTCTGGAATTTAAAGGCTTACTGTTAGCACTTGACAGTCAAAGGGAAGAATGCTTTAATACTACTAGAGATATGGGTTTGCTGGTAACCAGGACTTAATAAAGCTGATCTTTCTTCATTTGAGCAACCTTCCCTAGTTTTTGTGTAATTTTGTATTGCTTCTCTGGAGACAATATATGAGTAAGGAAAATTCCTAATTCCAAGCACAGGATTAGAGGAGGTTTTCCTCAGTGTCTCAGAGTAATTCTGGCATCTTTTCTCAGTGTTAGTCCTCTTTGTGATGTTATACCAGACCTGCTAATAAGGGTCTGTGTGATACGAAAATGGGCAAATTCAGGGAAACTAGAAAAGGTGCCCTTAACTAAATGGTTGCTCGAGTGGCTTTTCCAAGTGTCACACCAGAGCAGGCAGAAACATGTTGAATGGCTGTTGGGACTGCAGCTTGATGGGTTTTCCACTAAAAAGCTGGCACTGACATTATGTTTTGAATCTTTTGTACTTCTTCACAAGTTGAGTAAGATGGATTTGTCAGATTTCTATCCAGTAAATAATTGTAGAAATCCTCCAAGTGACATGCCTTTTTAGCTTGTCTGTTTTCTTCCCTTCTATTACCTTCTATTAGTTTGCAGCTGTGTGTGAACAGAGACTGTTAGTGCTCCCATTTTGTCTGCATGTTTTCAAATTGTCAGTTTGACAATGTTCTTTTAACTTTAGAAATCTTATTACCTGTTGCTAAAAACCTCCATATTCGAATACTCTTTAAAAAAAATTAAATACAAGCCTAAGTTTATGGCACTATCCCGTTCCTTGCCTATACCCTCCACCCCCAAAATATTTGGAAAAGAGAACATTAAAACAAGTGCTGAGAAGATCCTTTTAAATTCTGACACATGACACTGTTAAATGATACTGTATATCCAAAGAATTTAGCATTGGTAAACTGTTGAAGTAAAAATTTAATTATTTACTACAATACTAATTTTTGGTATGTGTTTTTAAGGCTGCACTGTACACCTGAGCCCCTTGCTTGTTTCCTTCATTCTGATCTCACTTACAGACTGTGTCCAATACTGATGGTAACTGAGCCACATGATTGGTTTAGTATATATTCTGAACAAAAAATTAGTAACTCCAACTAGCATGTGATTCAGTGCCCTATTTTAGATTGATTTTCCCTAACTATTGGCAAAAAATTTTGGGATTCCCATTGCTAATGTCTAAAGTATAAAATTTCCAGGGCTACAGGCGTGGCCATTAACCGTGATAACACATGGAGACAACACAAAAATGAGAATTGTCTGGCTCAATTTTCCATAGAAAGAAGGCTCAGCTGAACTCTCTAAGTGCAGAAAAATGTGCAAATAAACGGGAACAAGCTAAGTAGAAAACTGTTAGAAAAACATGTCTAAAAATATTTTGTTGAAGTTTCCGTAACTGTTTTTCTTTCCTCTGCTAAAGTACAATTTTTACATACATAAAATCTTGAGCAAAAGAGAGGACTGCAAAAGCAGATTAAAACCAATGGCCTCTTTTTACATTTAATTTACAAAGCCTTGCTGAAGATAAGATAATGCCAGTTCATTCCAAAACAAGGTACAAGAGAAAGGGTTTCTTGAGTCCAAGAGAAATTCTATATAGCTACATAGTTGAAACAAGTGATAGATTGTAAGGTTTTTCTATTGTTTGTTTTTTAGCAGCTATTTGATACTGTTTTTAACTAGAAATCCAAGTATTTGTACGTGACCAAATGGAAACTAAAACACCAGCCTATTCTTTGAAGGCAGTAGTTGTATTTTAAAAAAATAGAGCTCAGATTTCCTGAGGTGATGTCTGAAACTAGACCAGGAAAAAATGGGATACAAAATATACAGAAGAAATTAACCTTTCCCCACTTTACAGATCAGCTTTGAGCCCTTGGGCTTTGTACTTAATAGCATGGGTTTCTAGGCCACTTCTACCCAGTTTTTTTCCCCTTGTCCTGCTTTATTAACAAAGCAGTTTTTGCTTTTTGAAAAACTTTGTCTTCTGAGGTGACAGCACCCTCTGGAAGAGATTAAAGTCCATTGGCAAATAGTTGTTGATTGGCATGTTTTCACTTTAGTCACCAAATTTAGAAAGGTGCAAAAAAATCTTTGGTGCCACTTCTATTTTCACAAATGGTTATCCATGGTATAATAACATTTATGTAATTAATAAATAAATACTCACTGTAGCCCTGTAGTAGATTGTGGACTTGCTTAAGATGTGAAGATATTAAAGTTCAATACTGAAATTAAAGCAAAGATGAAGGCATAGTGCAATTTGAAGGACAGAAGATTTTTTAACTAAGTATTTCAATGATAGGCTTGAACCATTTAAATTTTCTACTTTTTGCAGCTTTTTAATCTTCATTATTTTTGCATACTCTCTAATGAATAAAAAGAATCCTGCATTCATTTTGAAAAGATAATGCTGTTGCCTACAGAATGCACATTTCATGCTTTTTGTGCTTCAGTGACTGAACCTGTGTTTAGTTAACATTACTGTCTTTTCATTAAGAGGAGGTCACACATGGTATCTATCCCCAATACATGAAGTCGAGTCTAGACTCTACACACTTGTTGTGTAGTGAGGCTCAGTCTTTTCAAAAGAACCCTGAACAGGTTAAACTCTTTGGAATTTTCAGCAAACAGCTACTGTAAACATCCAGGAAATTAGATTTGTCATCTTAAACTGTGATTTTGAACCTTCTTTCAGAGAAAAATATCAGTGCTTACAGACACGTAGGAAAAAAAGAATCCTGTTAGAAGTAACTAATGTGTGTCACCCCATGACAGTAGTTCAGAAGGTGTGACTTGCCATTTTAATTCCAGTGCTCATGTTTTCTTCCATGCCAGTAGAGATTCAGGGAGGTTCTCATGGATATAATCTGCAGCATTTCACATTTATGAAGAGTGGTGCATTTTTTTAATCATGTTGGCTTCTGTTTGACAATACTGGAAAAAGATGACCACTTCATCTGGTCATGTATGTCAATAAACCTCATCTTTTAACTGTATCAGAACTTACATATGCAGAAAAAAAGACAGTCAACAAGACAAAAACTGAAGTGGAGAAGGAAAAAAAAATTACATAAAGAGATGAGCAAGCAATACTGAAAGGAAAATTTGATAAAAGATGGCCATTTTTACAGAATTTTTATTTTGGAAATATTACTGTTTTTTAATATTTTCCTTTAAATCTCTGCAAATATCCATCCATGTAATTTTGACAATAATATTTGTCATCAATTTGGACATCTAGCCCATCTCATTGTCACCTAGTTGAAATGAGAAGATTTTTAAAGATACCTTCCAACCCAAACAATTCTATGACATAAGATACCTTTGACTGAAAACCATCTTGACAAGTAAAAAGGGTTGCAATTACATACTTTGTAGATTATGCTTGTTCTTTGTAGTATTTTTTCTGACTTAAGAGAAGAAGTGTTCTTTAAAAATGTCTAGTTCAAAAGAACAAACGTTGGGATAGTAGTGCATGTCTGTATTTCATGTTCAAACAAATAGCTCTAGTATTTATTGATGCCTACTCCACTTATATGTTAGGAGGAGAAAAAACTGAAAATGGCTACAGTATAACAGCAGATAAAACCCCAAAATTATGCTTCCTATAGCTGTCCGGTTTTTTTAATGTTTGACATTGATACTATAAAATGAGTTTGAATAACTTTGTAAGTCACACAACTTGAGGTGGTTCCACAAAGAAGGAGAGGAGAAATGAGTATTTATGGAGAATACTTTTAGTTTTTGACAAACTTTGCTTTCTTTAAAGATTACCTGCTGCTCCTTTCTGTTTTGTAACTAGTAACTGACAACAAAAAATGCAGAACTGTAGATGTAGCAAAAGGACTTGAATTTAATCCTGTCTGTAATTCAGGAGTAAAGCAGTAAGGCCTCGATTCAGGATAAGAGCTAATAACGTTTATTTCAAGTTAAGCATATTTTTCACTGCTATTTCTGCTCTGGAGCTTTCCTGGTTTAACCTTTTATTACAATAAAATAAAAGTTGAAACTCTTTCAATAACAACTCCTGAGGCAACAAGTCAAAATGGTGGTCTTCAGCTCATGTGTCTTGAGTGGAATCAAAAATGTATTTGCTAGCAGTGACTTCCAGAACTGTCAAGGATTTAAGAATAAGGATTTTTAGATCTCCTGGCTCTTTTTTTCTTCCTTTGTTTTTTAAAATCCATAAACTAGTTCAAGGCATTTTCTGACTAGCTTCTCAAGACATGGCAAGTGTAAGGTGTGAGCATGGACTGTAATGGAAGCAATGAGTTTGTGCTGAGAAGAAAGAGGAAAACCTTCCATTTCTGAGAAATTAGCTATAGTAAAATGTCACAAATTACTATCTGACTTCAATTTGTCACTGTTCTCTGTACACAGAGGTTCCACCACTCCATTACATATGAGCAATATTTAGTTTTTTGTTGTTATTTACTCTGTAATCCAAGTTTGGGGTTTTGCTGGCTCATAAATGTCATTAATGATGGACATTGCAAAACTCAGTCATGTTTCTACAGTCACTTCTTTTCAGTTAACAACCACTGAAAACTGAATGCAGGTCTGAGGATTTCACTGAAGTTATAGCTGTATATGACAACAGTGAATTTGGGATCCTGGTTCAAAACATCGAAATATTGACATTAAATGTGTTGATGGTCATTGAGTCTATAGCCTTCAAATAAATTCGTCGGACAGGGAGAGTTACTTTTACCTGCTTAGGAGCCCTTTTCTGGATCAATTAATCAAAACTTCGGTACTGATGTATATGTGTGCAGCATGAATTCCCAGACTGCCTGGATTTTTATTTGAAAATCATAGCTTTGCAAGTAACAAACATATTCCTTTTGAGAATCTGAAGGATTGATGCAGAAAACTGGTAATCCACTGTGGACTATTAAGCTATCTTAAATTGCTAAAGGCTGTAAAGAACACATGGAGAAAGTTAGACTGTTTATTATCATGTTACTTCGTTATTTTCTCTTTTCCCTTGCTTTGTCTTTTAAGGTATCTCTTTTAAAATTTTGCTCTTCTTCTAGAGGATGTACATGAGTAAAACATAAGTAAACTGTACAGATCTATTTTACGTCTCAGTTGAAATTCTGAAATACTATGTCAGGGAGTACAGGAAGACATGACAAGAAAAATTATGAATTTTTTTTCAAGGACTTTTAAATTCTTGGAAACTTAAATTGATATTCATGATCCCTGTTTATCTGGGAGAATGTTTGTCTTCCAAGCAACTCCTTTTGAGTGTGCCACATTGAAAATGTCTCAGTCAAACCATTGCTAAGAACTACGAGGGTCACTTCATTTATACCACGTTTTTAATGGCTTGAATACGTGCATATTTCCTTTCTCTGTCAGGGATTTTCACATTCCTAACTGTTTGTGTTTACTAAAAATTGCTCCTTGTTTTCTAATAAGACTGTAGTTTATGCACAGATGCTTTGCTGCAGGGCATACAAAGACCAGAATATGCACTGGTTGATTGATTCCTTCTAATAAAATAAGAGTTTTATACCACTCTAAAAATTTGATTTAGTAGCATTTCCTACATTCCAAAATGTCAAATTTTATCCTGCTCCATCAATGTATTTAGTTCGTGCTTGTGTACAGTACTTGTGTTTGAATGTAAAAAGATGAGCTACTGCAGTCTTAAGGTTGCCTATCTAAAACTACTTAAAAAATAAAAAAGGTCAGTGAACAATACTAATGTGTTGTCTTACCACCTGCAGACTTACCAATACTCCATCACAGAGGTCAAAGGGAGGAAATTGAATAATTCAAAGCACTCCTGGAGTGTAGGGACTAATCCTATTTAAACCTATGAGTTAACTAAGTGGTAGGTGTGGAGTCTTCAGTAGAAGGCGGAAGTCTTTTACTCATAAAGGGGTGCTGGAACACCAGAACAATGTGTAATTTTGTTGCCTGTCAGGTCGGATAAACAGCAATGGATGACTACATCTGTATTTTGGTAAAAGCCATGGGTTTTGACAGCATACATGGAGACTTCTTCGATTGACTTTTTGAAATATTTCAAGTGTTGCATGGAAATACTTTCACCAAAATAAGGAACTATTATTGCTGCATTGTCTCAGATTTAGTTTACAAGATCTGTAGTGTATTGTGAGTAGTTTACCTTACAGAAAAAAAATTCTGATGCATACAGTAATGTGTACTATACTGTGGATATTGCCTGTCATCTTTATTTAACATCAGGCTAAAGGGATGCAAAAATTACCAATAGGAAAAGTCTCGGATTTCACTAAATCAGTAAAATTAGGTGCATTGGTGATAAAAAGCAATCAAGAATAGATGAACTGTCAGGATAGATGTCTAAAGGGTGAGGGGACTGAGTGTGGGACTGAAGAAAATGCCTAAAGCATCTGGGTTTGCTTCACTGGCTTCACAAGATGGAATTAACTTTGCAATTTGACTTCAGTTTTGCAGTGCCAAGTCTATAACTCACTGTGGGCCTGGGTTAGTACCTGCCTTTTTTTCATTCTTTCTTTTCTTTGCAGGGTGTCTGTGGATGAAACATTTTTCATTACAGCAATAAGTTATCTGTCCAATCATAGCTTGCAAGAGGTAGAAGGGTAGAGACTAAGATTGTGATTTTATTTTGTGTGGAACTGAGAGCACTGAGCCAAAGAATGCTTCTCTCAGTTATCCTAAAAGATGTGAGCATATTCTGTGCCTCGCACAGACACACACATGTCCTGCATACAAAAGTGATATCTACACTTGCCCTTGTGTCTTGGGCCTAAGTAAAATGTGAACATAGCAAATACATGGAAGCACAAAGAGAAAATTATGTAAAATAGGCAAAAAGAGTTGTAAAAAAATGGGGAAAAAAAGATTATGGCTATTGTGAACAAGGACTTAAAATTTTATGCACAAGGTACTGTAGGTAGATGAAGAAAAATTTTAAAACTTAATAACTTAATCTTCTGATAAAGATTTTTGAAAAAGTCTCAATAAAGTAATCAATTCCTGTTAGTTTTAAGGAAGAGTTGCAGGCCTAATTGCTTTAAACCTCTTTCAAAGCTGAAGAATTTGATATATCATCTTAGATGCAAATGATTCTCTCATAAAAAAAATCAAGATACTTGTACAAGTATTAAGTTCTTACTGTAAAATATGAATGTCAGAGAGTGCAAATAAAATTATAAATAAAACTATATTGTAGGATGAAAGGGTATAAAATAGAAGTCAAATATTTCACTTCTGAGGAAAAATCTAGTAATTAAGAGGTAGAAGTCTAAGAAAACAAGTATGTTGTTTACTAACAAAATTGTTGTTAGCAAATACTAAATATACAGTCCAACAAATGCATACTTGTTTTTATCCTCTCTTGATGGACACACATTAATTAGTCTAACTGGGTATTGCCAATTTTTCCATTTGGCTGTGGGTTTGTGAAATAGCACTGTTGCTGCCTAAAGTATTATATTTAGATGAGAGTAGGTAATACTGAGGAAAAGTTTCATACTGTAATAAAATACTGCATCCTGATGTGTGCCTGTATTTCAGACAGGTGTTGTGAAAACTTCTTAAATTTCACGAGTCACATCCAGCTATTAGTTTTCATTGTTGTGGAATTATAGAATAGTTTGTGTTGGAAGGGACCTTTAAAGATCATCTAGTCCAAACCCCATGCAAAAAGCAGGGACATCTTCAGCTAGGTCAGGTTGCTCAGAGGCCCATCCAACCTGACTGTGAACGTTTCTGGGGATGGGGCATCTACCACCTCTCTGTGCAAACCGCTCCAATGTTTCACCAGGCTCATAATAAAAAATATTGTCCTTACATCTAATATAAATCTAATCTCTTTTACTTTGAATCCATTACCCCTGTCCTATCACAACAGGCTCCTCTAAAAAGTCTGTCTTCATCTTTCTTAAAAGCACCCTATAAGTACTGGAAGGATACAGTAAAGTCTCCTTGGACCCTTTTCTTCTCCAGTTTGGACAAACCCAACTCTCAGCCTGTCCTGTGATCATCTTTGTGACTGTCTTGTGAACCCATTTCACGTCTTTCCTGTGCTGAGGATCCCAGAGCTGGATGGAGTACACCAAATGGGGTCTCACAAGCGCAGAGGAGAGGGGCAGAGCTTACTTTCTTTGGATACAGCCCAGGATACAATTGCCTTTCTGGCTGCAAGTGCCCATGTTAGTTCATGTCCAGCTTTTCATCTACCAGCAGCCCCAAATCCTTCTTGGCAGGGCTGCTCTCAAGTCCTTTCATCTCCTAGCCCCTGTTGATAGCAGGGGTTAGCCTGACCCAGGCACACAACCCTGTACTTGGCTTTGTTGAACCTCATGAGATTCCCATGCACCCACTTTTCAGGTTTGTGCAGGTCCCTCTGGATAACATCCCATTCCTCAGGCATGTCAACTGCACCACACAACTTGGTGCCACCTTCAGGCTTGCTGGGTGTGCACTCAATCCCTTTATCTGTATTGTTGATAGAGACATTTAACAGTTCTGGTCCCAGTATGGACCCCTCAGGGACACCACTCATCACTGATTTCTGTTCAGATATTGAGCCATTGACCATTACTCTCTGTATATGACCATCTGAGTAATTCTTTATCCACTGAACAATCCATCCATCACTGATACAGCAAAACATATTTGAGTCTCCTACAGTGTATTCACTGTCAACAGTGATTTACTTCCAGTTTTTGTATATTTTGTATATAACAAAAGCATTAGTGTGAAAGAAAATTGCATTTACCTGTCACTACAGTGGAACGTGCCATAGTGTATAATGGAATAGTAAATAAGTGAACCCTGTGGAAGAAACACTGCAACCTCCCTCTTCTGTTTCTGTTTCCCATGGAAGCTCCTTCAGGAACCTGCTGTTGCATTTTTTAAATAGCTGCTGTAAAACACATGTGATGATGATACAAGATGCTTCAGCTGATTTAAATACAAATTCTCCAGTGAAGTTGGATATTATGTGTATCAGCATGAAATTTAGATAAATATCTTTATGTACCATGCCTTACCAAATCCCTCAAAAGATGTGCTGCTGCCTTGTTAATCAATTGAGATTTGAGCAGGGATGGTTTATGTTCCATAGTCACACGGTATGAGGAGTTAACAACTTGAAAGTGAATGATTAGTGTTTAATTCAGGGTATAACAGAGCTATGGGTACAGACTTAAGAAATCATATGAACTCTGTGTACATTCCTAGAAATGTATCAGAACTAAATGTTTAATTAAAGGTCTTGCAAGGTGGTTTATGTTATGTTTGCTAATTCTTCTTCATCTCAGCTTATCTTCTCAGGAGATTTACACGACTCTTTTAAAACCTTTGTAGTAAGAAGGTCATATGCTGATCTTAAAGACAAATACACCATGCACAGCTCATTAACAGTCTCTTAGATTGTCTTTTTGCGAATGTTTTACTATCAGGATCTTGCACATTCATTTTATTATACTTTTTTGAGCAAAGACATTGGTGAAACAATAGATATCTGTTAAAACTAAACAAAGGAGATAAATCTATCAAAGTCTGCCCAATACCTATCATTATTAACTAGGTAATTTAGCAAATGAATGTGGATTGTTTCACTCTTCCATGCATATTCCCCTGATGAGGGCAGAACAGAGACGAAAATAAGGGATGGAAAAAATTTCTGCATTGTGTGTATCAATTGACAACCCTTTTTAGTGATTTCTCTTACTGAAAGGGCAGACTTGGAATGTAAATAAGGCTTGCAATCCTCTGATCTGGAAGGTTGTAGGTTACATTAAAATACTCCATCCAAGAATTAATACAGTTTTAAATACTGCATAATCAGTCACCTGTGTCAGTTGGTGCCATACTACAAGTACTTGATCTTTACTGAAGAAATACATCCCCAAAATATATGTGGTAAGCCCAGAGGAAGTGAATTTTTGCAGCTATAATTTATATTTGTCAGTGTAGCATCTGCAAAGAAGTCAAGACATTGAACCATCATTAAAAATGCAAATTAATTCTTATCTTTTCCAAACACTTGATAGTGGATGAGCTGTGATAAGGCTGGCTCTTCGCTACACAGTGCATAAATCTGCAAGCTGTGTCGATGTGAGATGGTTGTTGTAGGATCATTTAGGCTGATGTAAGTGGTAATGCAATTCCCAAAGCCTGGACCTTTATTAAGCTGTATACTCTCATCAGAACTGTCTAGGTCTTTCACATATAGCTGAACATGATTTCATTCACTGAAAGTTTTTCTGAGGTGGATGTTATGCCAAGGTCAAATGATACCTAATAAACAGTAGAAGCATCTCACATGATCCAGGATGATGTGTAAGTAGTAAAGCATGAAAGAAAAATGCTTTATTTGAAATTGAAATGGAAGTGTTTATTAAAGAAAGTTGCTTCATAATAGGTTCACTATAGATAATTATATGCATGCCCTTTAGAATTTTAGAAATAAAATGAAGACTTCTATGATTACAATACCTATTAAAGACATGCAAGATATAATAGCTCCTGGCACAGTGGAGGATGATACAAATGAGGATGTCTTAGGCACTAACCTACACCTTTGTGTAGGTTAGTGGCTAATAATGCTATCAACACAACCTAAGCTGCATGTAGGAAAGTGTACAGGTCCAGAAATTCTTTTAACTTCTTCTCATTAATGGTTATGTCATTATTTTTTTTCTCCACTGATTATGTGGCCATTTTGGTGGCAGATTTGACTCATCAAACAGCCTTAGTTCAACTCGTTCTGGACAAAATATGTAAACATATTTGCTGTGTCTTGGAAAACATACTGGTTTAGGTCTCATCTTTCACCTAATATTGCTTTGACTGAACAATCTCTTTTAAGGAAATTATAGGCTAAGACTCCTCAAGTAGATCCTTAACTTCTACGTGGACAGCTGCTTGCTATGGGTTTCTTGCATCTGAAGTGTACCTGAAGTGACCAGTTCACATTCTAGTTCCTCAGTGAAGAACAACAATTCCTGGTTCTGCCTTGGCTCCCAATTTACATTTAAGTCTGCAGCGGATTTGGGGAGACTCGAAGTCTTAGATAAACACAGGTTTTAAGCAGTATTGTGATTTTCTCAAAATCAAACTTAATGTGATTGTGCTGTGTTCTTTTACTGACCGTTTTCCTTTTGATTAATGAAAAAGTCCCTGCTATGTGATGCTTTGAAATTCTCCCTGGATAGTCAGAGAGCAATACTCCAGACAGTCTTTTCATCTGAGAAATATTTTTGTCTGTACAGAGTGTAAGCAGTAAGGGACAAACCACTGGTTGAACATGTTAATACATATGTTATAATTAATCTGAATCTCATTCTACTCTTCAGGAAGGATGGGGTAGTGGCAGGGACAATAGCCTTTATCAATTGTCACCCTAACTGAGAAACATTCCTTCTTGATTCCAGAATGTCTGATCAGCTGGATATATTTGTTGCATAGAACAACAGTGCGCTCACTGACAGGCTGTTTGTTGAAAAACAGCCAGCATGGAGATCACTTGGTCCAGTGGTTCAGATCAGTCCAGGATGTCGCTTGTGTTCTCCCAAGCATGGCAGCTGGTGGTCCACCCAGGGAACTGATGGCTGGCATCCTAGATGTGCACACAGATAAATCCCTGATACCCAGCCATGACTGATTTATAATTTTGTCTTTGATTCACAGTTAGAATTTAAGCTTCATAGATCTGGACACATATACCTTCCTGAAAATGTACATTGTACATTAGCATTGTAGGGAAGTAGGACATGACAGATGTAGAAGAAAAATATTGAAAATGCATTGATATGTTAAAATCACTGCCACATCCATAGCAAAACTTCTCTCTGTCTTGGAGGATGAAGGAGGCACACATTGCTATAAAATGGGCCTCATTTGCCCTCATGAAAATGTTTTCAGTTCCCTCCTTGTAGGTTTTCTTCTTTGGCTTCCAGGTAACTACTTTTCTGAGACAGCTCAGATCTTCTTTCAAATGAGGCCCTAGGAGGAAATCTGCCGTTGGGCCACTATCAAATACTGGTACCTGGCTGTTGGAAGGTTTGCTTTTATCCTTATCGCAGCTGTGGATAACATGAGCTCTTAAGCTTACAGCTCATCCTTCAAGGCGGTGAGCCTGTGGAAAGTTGTCTGTAAAGGGTTTCTAGCAGTGGAATGTGCTTCACAGATATTCTAGGAAAGTGAATTGACCTCAGATAGTACATTGTAATGGGTTAACATTGGAAACTGAAGAAAGTTTCATAACAAACTCTTTAATCTTGGAATTTCTAGGAGCATGTCTTTTTTGGTTTTTTTCTTCGTTATAGCTAGGGAGCTCTCTTGTGAGAAGTTCATAGAAGGGGATAGAGATAAATAGTACAGAGTGTACCACTGTCTATTATCTTTATAATGCCAATATGAAAGAAAGAGGCAGATCTGGGATGGATTTTCCTTTTCTATAGCTGTTTCCACACCAGCTGATTTCTTTTTAAGGCAAGTCTTATGGTTAACAGATAGTTAGGAACAACTGATTGTGCCTGGATTCCTTTGAGACATGACACTGGAGGATGCAGAGGCTTCAGACGCTGCATGTGAATGTACAGTTTACAGAATTGCCAAGAGCTGTGTTGAATGCTGGAAGTCATGCTGGTTTTCTAAAATAGGACATTTTGTGAATTTAGGGTGTGAAATGGCCTGCACTAAGAAATATTTCGTGGAGATAACATTCTGTCTCTTCTCTCATATGTGTTAATCATCTCAATAAGTAAGCCAGTACTATTGGCCACTTCATGAATGATTAAAGTGCTGCTGTCTTTAAGCCTTTAAACTCACTGTTATTGACATGTTTATTTAGGAAGAGCGGTGTTCTCTCTGAGCTTATACAAGATAAAACCATCATTAATTGAACTTTATACATCGCGCAAGGCAGTGGAGTTTAAGTAGATAAGAAAACCATGCATTTATATATTGGCAAAGAGCGCTGAGGTAGTACCTGTTGTGAACAAAACAGCAGTGAAGGAGGTACTCCCATTTCATTCTCAACAGTTCTGCCCCTAGCCTGTATTGTTGTTTGTCTTATATAAATGAATCTGATTATGTAGTTTCTGAAAATGTCTCTTGAATTAGGACTTGTCCTCATTTTTCTATTTTTTCTAAATAAAAATAGGAAATTGTATCAGTAAGGTTCCTAAGAAAATACCTAACAAGAAATGAGATTCCATGAAAATAGTAATTAACACTAACTAACAAGCATTCCCATTGTACAGCCTGGAAAATCCAATGGAATGGTATTTAAAAAAAAACTTAACGTGGTTATGGCTTTAGCCTCTGTCCCACCCATCAGTTCTGTACAATGTCCATCAATCACAATAACAACAATATGTTGCTGCACTGATGAGAGTAGGAGTGTCTCATGAAAAAGCAGAAAACTTGGTTCCAGATTATTGTTGGATCCATTAGATAAACTAGCAGGGTTAGATATTGTACCTAAAGAAGTAATAAATAAAAGCCTTGTCAGAGACTGGTACTGTTATAAAAATTCATAGTTATGTAGATTATATAGTTGTGGAAGGTCAATAGTACATAAAACACTGTAGTAATTACCATTCTTATTAATATAGTGTGTGTCTGCAGAAAAGTGGTTAATTTATGACCCAAACGCTATTGAAAGTAATAAACATAATGCCCTGGAAAACTACATGAGCAACTGTCATACAGAAATGATGCTTTAGGCTTTGGAGAATGTCTTCAAATGTTTTGATAGCTACATATGGTTATTAGCTCCTACAGTTGGTACAGGATGATTACTTTTGGTACTGTGTCACTGATGCCATATTATGTGCCAGTTATTCTCCTGCCTACTTGGTATCATGAAATAGTTAATGTTGGAAGGGACCTCTTAAGCAGAACCACCTAGATCTACTTGTCCATAACCATGTCCAAGCAACTCTTGAATGTCCCCAGGGATGGAGATGCTACAGCTCCTTGGGCAAGCTGTATCATTACTTGGCCAGTACAGAATGTTCATTCAGTACTTTCTGTGTTTCACCTTGTGCCCATTGGCTCCTGTTCTGTCCCTGGTCACCACTTGCAATTAGTCTAGCTACATCTTATTTGCACCCTCCCTTCAGAGATTTATAGCCATTAATAAGATCCCCCCTGAGCCTTCTCTTACCCAGGCTGAGCAGTCCCAGCTCTTACATCTGATGACATCCATACTACAAGGTGCCCTTTGGATGCTCCTAGTTAATTTGAAACACTGTTTGCGAGGCAAATGATGCTTGAATTATATTGTAAAATACTGCAACAGGCATATAACCTTTTAAAAAGCATTATTTGTGGTATCTTTAGAAATTATTTTAAACAATTCTAACTGGCATTATTTGAGTACAAAAGGTGATTCTGTGTTCTTCTTGATGTCACTGAGTGGTAAAATTATAAAATATTATGTAATGTAGCATAACACAATATTACATCTCCCACAGCCTGTCTGTTTCTCTTGTCATGTTTGTAACTAGTCAATATAATCTGATGAAGGACCATGGAAAGAAGGTTCAGAATGGTATATCCTAGTGGTTCTTGATTTTGTTGCAACTTCACCAATTTTAAATGATTAAGCACACTTTGGACTTACGGATCCTTTTCTATTTTGGACACATCAGGTCAAAACCTCAGCTAAGTAGGTGGAGATATCCATTCAGCCTTAAGTATAAGTTTCTTCATGTAAAGGTTATTTTTGCTTATATCCCCTTAGACAAAAAACCTTGGATATTGAAAGAAAAAATATAAATGTCTGAGTGCACCATTTGAATTGCTTGACTGTATTAATATTGATATATAATACAGGATTTTCTGATATTGAGATAATTTTAGTCAGTTAAGTTTGTACAGTGTACTGGAAGTTTTCGTTTTGTTTCCATGCAGCTTAGTACCAGAGCATTTCTCTTCTTCTCATGTGTTACCTGGCATACTAATTACTAGCATACTTTTGCAGCTCTAGGCAGAATGTCTTAGTTTGATCTATGGCAGATTTTAAATTCTGTTTATCATGGTTGGGGTTCTTTTTTCATTTCTGTGTTCGGCTTCTCATTTTTCTCTTTTCTTCCCATACTACTTACAGAGGGGCCCCAATACCACAGAGTGCTTACCTGCATCCAAATCTAAAGGCAGCTGAGTTGTCATGAGTTATCCATGCAGAAGCAAAGCAGCAGGAAGCTGTGTGTGACAGAGTTACATTATAAATTGCAATTCTCTACTTGGCTGTCCTGCTACATCAGATAATTGATAATCTGATGCCTTTTCCATCCTGCACCTGTACCCTGGTGAAAAAGAAATTAGCTGCCAAATAGCTGCTGTAAAACAAAACAAACACAGAACAAGCAAAAAATCCCAAAACAAAACTAACCCTGGAGGTGTGTACTCATTGAAAAGAATATTTTTCATTATTATCTTTCCACCCTCTACTTCATTTAATCACTCGTGACAATTGTCTCATGTCCTCCAGTTCTTTCCATTTTACACACGATTTAAGTTCTGCATTTGAAATGGAATAACCCCATCCAACTACAGGGCTGGGGCTGCCTGGGTGGAAAGCAGCTCAAGGGCCCTGGTGTACAGTAGACATGAACCAGCATTGACAGAATGAAAGGCAACAGTCACAAACTGCAGTACAGCCAATTCTGATCAAATATTCTGGCTTCTTTTATTTTCACCACGAGAGCAGTCAGGCTTGGGAACAGGTGCATACTTTGGTTGTGGAATTTCAACCTCATAAATAATGAATCCTTAACACAAACACAACCTTGAGAACTTGATCTACTTGGACCTGCTCTGGGCAGAGGGTGTGGCTAAATGGTCTTCAGAGGTCCTTTGTGACTTTAATTTCTCTATAGTTTTGTGATAATCAAGAATGAGCCTTCCAATGGTAACAGAAAGTACCTAATGAAGCAACTTCATTGTTGAATTTGGAATAAAAAAATTATGTTTTTTTCTTTCATGTATATAATTTTCAATTGAAAAGAAGATAAATGAGATACGTTTTTCAGAAAGTGCTTTTGAATTCTGTGACTTTCACTATGTCTAATGAATTTACTCTGGACAACATTTTTACCTGTTTTTTTATGACAGACCAGTGACTGACTCAAGTTTAAGATTTTCAGCTGAGGATTTATGAGAGGCTGGAGTTGTAGGGAGGAAATATTCCACACAAGTATTAAATATGCCCAAGTTCTGTTTCATTGGAGTGTCTTAAAAACTAAGTCAGACCGGACTATTTTCAGAGTCTCAAAAATTTATATCCAAGCAAAAGCTTAGGTGAAGAGGACCACAGCAATAAGCATCTCTTTTGTGTTAACTCATAACAGGAACAGGATGAAGATTTCTCTTTCACCATGATTTATTGTATTTTTCTCATGGAAGGAAATATAATATAAGCCTTGTTTACACATCAAGGGAGTTGAAGTGTAGAAAGAAAGAGAAGACAGGGCTATGACTCTGATGTTTCACTGGGAATTTTTGCCTTTTGAGTTCTGCCAGAAGGGCAAGGCCAAACATCTGTGCAGTAGTGATAATTGGATTTTTATTCCTCCAAGGTAACAGGGCAATTGTATCACTTATACATTCTTGTATATATCTAAAAACTTATATGCATACATATAAAAAATTAAAAATGTCGAACACGTATTCTCTTGAGTAAAAAAATGAAACCCAGCAGAAATCTTCTCTGCAGGACTTGTACACATTTAGGCTTAGGATTTAATACATAACGTCCCAAATATTCACTGGGATATTTTGTTTCTGTCTAACCCAAATATGAGCTTTTCTCAGGAAGTAAAATTACCCCAAAGGCAAAAGGAGAAAGGGGAAAAATATCCACCATTGTATGTATGTCTCCTGTGTGGCAAACAGGAGAGGCATCAACTTAGTCTATAGGGGTAGCCCCATTTACTGAAATATTTGAATGTCACCCTTTCATGTCCTGTCCTTCAGACATTGCTTAGCAGTGTTGCCTTGTGGCATTCATTTCTGCAGTTTCATTGTTTGTTTTGTTCATATGTGGCAAATACAGTGAGTATTTACTACAGCCAAAAGCAACCAAGAGATGGCAGCACTGCTTTTAATATTCTGCGTGCACAATCTGCACTAAGTGGTACATCTTTCAGTAACACTTTTGAACTTTTCCCTTTGTACCTGGCACATGATTTCACCAGTAAGTGAGTAGTTCTTTCTTTACAGAAGACCTGTTTAAATTAGTGGTCTTACTGCTAATGGAAATTGTCTTTTCCCATTGCAAATTTGCATAATGCTGTCTCATCTCTTCACCAGGAAAAGCCTAACAGACACAGGAACTCCTGGGAATATTTAAGTGCCAAAGGGGGACTTTGAGCAATCTTGCTTCATAATTTTCTTTTTTGCCTTGCAATGATTTCTGTTTCATGTCTTATTCCGGAAAACAATTGTTTTCATCAGACAAGGTGTTTTAGAATATAGGATACTGAACTAACTGCCCATGTTTAGTGGTTTGTTTTTACTAGTGTGCTTAAATACCTTCTACCCTTCTGAAGTGAACATCAATCACTTCAGTTTAATCCAAAGAAAGCCCCAGGGAGACATAGCCATCAAAGAATTATTAACATTGCCAGAAGATTATTAGCATTTCAGTAATTGTTCACGGGCTGTACAGAGTCACTTTGTTTTTTGCACTGTAATGGTCATGTTATGTCACTATGTATATACAAAGACTCAAAAAGTTTTAATGAACTACTTTTCTTTTCATACTGTATTTTTAAAGCTTTTTTTTAGCAACTAGACATCTGCAAAAGATGACAGTATAAATGCGATTGAAACTACAAATTAAGTATTTGAATATTAAGTGAAATAGGTTGTGATACAGTGTGAGGTTCGATACACTGCATATAAATGTGAGTATTTTTTATTTTTTATTTAAAGAAGTCAAGAATATGTATTTGGCTGCAGTGTCAAAATGATTTGATCATGTTGAAAAGCAAGAACATTTAGCTTGATCCTCCTGGAATCAACATCTGTTTCTAGCAAACTGACTTTCAGATTGCCTCTTACAGTGACTTGGTAATGTGCTGCTTGATTTTTGAGTTTTGTGATTAGCATTTTAAAACCTTCAGTCTTGCCAAAAAAGACTCCATAACATGTAGACTACATACATGTTCCAGCTCAAAACCATTCAATGATTCAGAGTGATATAGAACTGCTTATCCATGTGTGCCTAAACATTCAGAAAAAAAGGCAAAAGCTGATGGGCCTGAACTTCACAGGTTTTTTGCAATATTTGGCAAAATAGCTTGCCATGTTTTTGCTATGAAATCGGTGTTGTCATGAGAAAATGGGCTTACTTCTGGCACTACTAATCTTCCAGTACTCCCTTGGGTTGGTATTACACCAGTGCTGCTGAATGGAATAGACCATCATTAGTTTAAAATAAACACTTTGTTTTTTTTTCTTATCGGAAAGTATATAACCCAAATGATTATCCGTATTCAGAATTAGGGTTGTGTTGTTTCAGCATTTCTCTTTGCAACTGCTCTGGAAGTGGCCATTACCAGGAGGCTTCAACCATCAAATTGGCCAAGCTGCGCGTGGATAGTTTTAAATGATCCATGTAAGCCATTTCTTTGGATGCAGAAATGGTGATGCCAGGACGTAAGGCAGCTAGGAGACATGGTGCCCGTGTGATGGCACAGGGACAGACAGGTGGTGGGAATCCAGCAGAACAGTCTGGAGATCTCACCCAAGTTGTGCGGCCACTGCTGCAGGGGTGCATGCAGAGGGTGCTGCTGCCACTCAGACAGCAACTGGCCATGCTCAGTGGGAAATCTGTGTATGTCTGGGAGTGTTCCCCAAGGCAAAGCATATAAATTAGCAAGTTTTGCATTGTTTTTTAAGTGACTGCCAGTGTCTGTGCCTTGCTGCATTATGGGTATTTCCATTGACACACACACTGCGAGGAGGGGCACAGCGCCCATGAGCTGATTGTGGCAGGCTTGGGTTGGTGCTGATGGCAGCAGAAAAGGCAGTGGTTTAGGGCTGGCATTGAACTTAGAAGTTGTCAGATCAAGCAGAACAGCTGAGGGAGGCAGAGGGGCAGCTCCAGCCCTGGCATCAGGCACCTCCCTGGGGATGGGGTAAGGTCAGGCTGGGACTTTGGCCCATCACTGGGCTGGGCAGGACTGTGAGGAGGTGGAGACCATCCCTGCTGCAGCACCGCCACGGAGCTGACATCCCTGAGAGCCTGACATGGGGTCCTGTGCTGTGGCGAGGTTTGGGGGACACCAAGGAAGACTGGGCAGGCACTGCAAGGCCTCTTGGGATCCTGACATGTATGGGCAGCTCATGAATTGACCACTCATGATAACAGGAGTCTTTATTGATAGCATCTTGTAGGAAAAAAACAAACAAAAAACCCCCAAAAAACTGCCCCAAATAGCTGCGAGTAGATATTACAGGTATTACAATAAAATGTTTGTACACCTTAGACGTATCTTCAAAAGCTACAGGAGAAAATGAAGCAAAAAGCTTTGTTATGCAATCAGCATAGGTATGTGGCAACACTAAAGAAAAGTGACAGTGGATTAGCATTTCTATGGGTATGTCCAGAGGAGTAAGTCACAGGGATGGAATTAGGGTAGTCAGCTGAAGTGAGCAGCTCTGGTTTCCTTATTGACTTGTATTTTGTTTTTTTCAAAATGACTGTAATTTTCAATAAAGAATTCTTTCCAGTTGGGCTGGAGAGATGATATCTTTTCCTTCACTTTGTTCTTGAAATCTCCCTTTTCTCTTCTGTGACTGGGAGGGTGCTGTCATTAATGAAGTAGAAGCCTTGGCAGAATTCAAACCTTTTGAAGGACTTCACAGTCCAGCAGACTTTGACAAATGAAGACAAGTGGGAGAGCACTGGAAGGTGTTTATCTGAACGGTGGTTAACAGGCTGGTCTATAGGGCTGGACCAGGGACAGAGACATTTCGTCTGTCGGTGGCTCTGTTTGAAATGTATCCAGACCATACAGTAAAAGAGCTTTGTGATAGTAATACTGGATTTTAAATTCCTCATGAAGCCTAAAAGCTTTCAGAACTTCACTAACTTGAAAGTGGCATCTCAGTTTCTTCATTGCCTTCAGAGTTCAATGTATACCACTATGAATAATATGAATGTTGATATAATCTCAATCAGAGAAAATTATAATAATAGTTAAAACCTCAGACATTGTTTTAATTCACTAAGTATTCATAATAGGTTCATCCACTATTGCTGACTAAGCAAAAGATACAGCCACTTTTAATAAATAAGGTATTTGAACAACTTTATTGGCAAGTGACTTGAAAAAACCCCTGAAAGCATAAAATTGATCCAATCAAGACTGATGAAAGGTGCAACAAAATAGCTTGTGTTCACTAGTGGGAAAATAACTAGTGAAACAAAATCCTGAGTAATCTTTAATAGGACTTGAAGTATGTCCAGCAAACCAATAAAGTTCCTCATAACAGAGGTATGCAGTCATGCAGTAAAAGAATTTAAATAGCATTGCAAAAAGTATTCCAAGTGTAATAGTAAAAGTTAACTCGAGAATTGAACTCAGATTTGGACTAATAAGAAAGCATCCTTTTAATAGAAAATCTGAAAACTTAGTAGAAGATGAAGAAAAAGAAATTCTAATAATGAAATTCACATTGTGTACTCTGCCGTGTAAAGTTTTCAGTCTTTTAGGCTTTATAGCTACTAAGATTCAGTTCTAATATTTATACTTCTTCCCTCCAGAAAATTATAAACCCTTACAAAATTATATTTGAGCAAAATATCTGCCTTTTTAATTTTCCTCTGTCTGATCCAAAGTCATGAAGAATTGTCAAAGACAGCATATGAAAGAAGTTACTCAGACAGAGAAATTTAAAGTGAAAACTCTCCAGCCATGAAAACCAAATGTTTTGTTTTTCCTAAGTATTCAGAGAAGTAGTTTGTAAATAAATTACAAAAGATTAGTACAATTGTGAAAAAAAGCTCACTACTTTTCCAAGAAGCTGAGCATAGAAGAAAATACTGGATATAGTGGCAGTCTTACCATCGTGAACAGTTGTAAGCACATACTGTAGAGAACCTCTGCATGGGGCATGCTTTCAAGGAAATAAGCAATAGGTTAATAGGTTTTGCCTAAAAAAGTGTTTGAGACAGCAAAATCTTTCAAGAGCATGCTTAAGAAAATGCCATGTAAGAGAGAATGGGTCTTACTTTAGTTGTAGAATTACAACAGGCTGGGTCACCAGCAATTGCTGCAACGCTGATTGAAAAAGCCCTGTCTCTGTAATGCTGTTAGTGCCTGAAGATGTTTTATCTGACACCAGAGAATTTTCTTGCTAAAGACACCTATGCAGGGGAGACAGAATGAAGGAGGGTTGAGAAACCTCGTCAGCGTCCCACTGTGTGAGCTTCCCAAACAGGACACAATTGAATTTTGGATGCCGAGTGCTCACAGTTCACTGGGAACTGGCAGGCTGCACAGTTACATCAAACAGTAGACTTTAGGCCAGGTGAAATAACATAAAGGATTAAGCCTTGGCAGCTGTGTGTTTGATATATATTTACTGATCTATACTTGAATTTGATTTTTTTAATATAGGTGGGAATATCATAGGGTAGGAGTTGAGAAAGGAATCTTAGAAGGGATTAAGAGCAACTAATACAGAAGTAGAGCTAAACAGTGCACTGTTTAGTTGCTTTGCATTAAGAGAAAAGCCCAGGTCTTTGACTTGCAGATAACCCTTCAAAATTTGTCCAGTTTTGGTGGTATAGAAATCAAGTTAACGTGCATGTCACAATCAAAAGTAAGACCCAAGTGTAGACTTCAACAAGGTCTGCTTTTTTAAATGGAAAATGAAACCCTTTCTAAGAAGTATGCCTTCATCTGAGCAAGCATAATAAAACTTCAGCAAAATTGGTAAGGCAAACCTTTCATGTACAAGTAAAATAAATTGAATTCTAAATTAATGACTCTTTCTCAGTGGTCTGAATCATAGCATGATGTTAATGCACAAGAAAAGCTGCTATATTCAAATACTAGGCCACACAACAAATCCATGTTGTTTGGTTTCCATCGTAGAAAGCATATTTACCCAGATTATGTGGGCAGCATGCAAAAAGTAGTTTTGCTGTGGGGAACAAAGAACCTCCTTCAGGCTTTTGTATGTCAGTAACTATAACCTCAGGGTTGTAGTTGTCTTAAATGGCTGCGTTAGTAATTTTTTATTTAGATTCTCTGGTTTTCTGTAGCTGACTTAGTAGATGACCTCAGATTTAAATTCCCTGGAGCAGGGACCATACATTTATATGAGCATGAACAGTGAGGATTTGATCTTGGCTGGAGCTGCAGGCTGTGACTGCGATGTAAATGTCAAGTCATAATGGAGTAAGCTCAGGCAATTTCTCTCAGAAATAAAACTTGCTGCTTTCAAATGTCACTAGGCTAAAGAAATTTCAGGATAAACTAATGCTGAAGTCAGTGGGAAATATATTTATCCACAATGTAGCTTCAATATAAGTTATTTAGTTGTATGACATATTAAAATTTTATTAATCCAGTTATGCTGTATTGTTCACTCTAGCAGAACTATGCTATTTGAGAGGAAAAAGCTTATTGGATGCCTTTGGAATTTCCACACTTCTTTCTCTCAGGCACTCCCTGCAATTTTTGGCTAGACAGTCTAAAAATAAATAATTATAATTAAAACAAAAATATAGTAACACCTCTAAACATAATCTTATGTGTTAAATCAGCCATAATATATACACAATTTAGGGAAGTCAAGTTCTCAAGTGTCTCTTTACCAACAGTGTGATTTCCAGTTCATGTTTTCTCACTGCAAGTCCAGAAAATTGTATGTTACCCTTATGCGGAACAGTAATAAGTTGGAATGATTTCCTCAGATTTTTTAGCTTTTTGTGGCTACTTACCCAGAATCTCTAATAGGGTTTTTTTGCAAAACATAAATCTCAATAGTGCAGTCTCAGTGAATGGAAAGAACTCTGTATATATGTATGTATGATCTTGGACTTTTCTTACCAACAGTCTTTTATTCCTGGTGTATACCTTTTCTTTTCAGGCACTTCATTTGTAGTTGGAAGAAGTCACCATCCTCTTTCTTGCAGCTCTAGGGCTTCTTTGCAGAACATAGTTAAGAATTGAAATATGGATTATACCTGGACTGTGAAGAGAAAAATTTCTGTGATGCGAGGTACAGAAGTAAATATTTGAGTTGATACATGTGATTTTTTTTTATTTCTGAAATATGTATACAGTTACTTTCCTCAGTGGTGTCACAAAAATAGTTTGAATTTCATGGCAGATAACTACATGTAAATTAGATACTGCTGATTTGGAATCACCAAGTCCATTTATCTTAAATTTAATAGCTGCCACGATTGAATGGAAATAATTGTGAGAAAAATATGGTAAGTTGCAAAATCTTACAGAATACAAAGATATGCTGTGATTTCCTTGTCTTTAGGCAGACTTTTGCATATTTTGAAAAGTTTTGTTATTGATTCCAGTAAAAAAAAAATTGAGGCATCTTGTATTGAGCTGATACATGTTGGATTCAGGGAATGATGTCTTTCATCATGAAAGATATCTTTAGAGTCCTGGTCTTACACCTGTTTTTTCATGATCATAAAGTAGGTAAAGTAGGTAAACTGCACCCTATTTAGATTGCCTAGTAGCAATCCTTCAGTAGGCATTGCTGTTGTTCACTACAGCTGTAAGCTCTTACCTCTGCAGGGACAAGATGGATCCTATGGCAGGACTCAGTGGGTGTGTCCATCACCTCGGTTTGTTCCCTACACCTTTGTGCGGAATGGGAAAAGCTAACAGCAGCAAGCATGTCTCCACCGACAGTATGTCTGTCTACTTCTTCCTGGCTTACAAAAGTCTTTAAGTAGCTTTGAATTAGATCTGTGTGATGTCTTACATCTACTGTAACTCAGCTGTGAAGCCTTAGCAAAGAGTAAAATTAATTGAATGTAGATTCTAGGTGTTTTATGGAGCAGTGTTTGCTTGGCATATTTTTCACTGTAAAATCAGGACAGGCCTTGAAAACACGCAGTTACACACTCACATGCACATGCATTGCTAAGATGGTAAGATGGAGCAGTAAGCATCAAGTTATGTGTGTATATATATATATATATATAACCATCACATATGAATAATCTCCTTATTGTTAAAAAAAAAAACCACAGCTGTAAGAAATTCATCCATAACAAACTAATTCTAAAAAAAAAAATACTGCATTACTTTTTTTTACCTGAAATTCCTAAACTGTTTTTATTCCTCACTTGACTTTCAAGCTGACATAGCAACTGCCATGGGTTCTCCTGCATTGCCTTCATCTTCCAGTTTCAGTGAGGGATGCAGGAAATACTGACCTGCATAACGTGCTGATAAAATAAGTTTTCCTTGTGTTTTGGTGTAACAGGAAGGTTCTGAGGGGAGAGCCTGGAATGGGGGTGCAAACCAAGGTAGAAATTAAGAGTCTTACAGGAGAAACTGATAAGCTGCAGATTTATTTGTAACACAGTATGATCACAAAGAAATGTAAGGCAGGTGTAGGGCAGACAGAAGATAAATATTGAAATGCTGCCATCCATCCAGGGAAAAGGCTGGTCAAAGATTTGAGGCCTTAGGCTAATGTGAAGGCCTCTGCACATTTTCCTAAATCTTTGAAGGTGGCAGCCTGTAACACTTTCCTCAGAGAGCTTCCTGGAACCATCTGACCAAAGGAAATGGCTTGTTGGTGCAGGTAGGAGTTTGTCCTGCTACGCAGTTTCTGTTCTGTTGCTGCTCTGAAAAAAGGACAGAAAGCAGAAAACAAAAAGCCAAACAAACTTCACATAGCTTTAGTATCTCAAAAGGAAATTTCTTAAATCCTGTATTGCTGTAGGTGACAAATTGTCTGACGGTGTAATTTCCACTCTTAATTTGGCGTAATTGAACTGGAGGAGTGGGGCTCAGGGAGAAACTGCTGATCTATTCACTATGGAAATAAAATGGACTAGTCCTGAAGGAGATTAGATAATCCATAATCCAATTTACCTTTCCTAAGGAAAGTTCATCGTTGACTGTCTAAAGGGCAGTGTCCTTAACTAAGGACACTGCCTTTAAATCCTATAACTGGCCACAGATGTGAATGCTACCTGAAAGACTAAGCAATCCAAGTGTTTGTAAGTTGGCAAAATAATGAAGAAAAAATCATTTGAGAACAAGCAATTTATGAAAAAAGAAGATAGAGGAAACACTAAGTTTGCATAGAAATGTTTAAAATCTGTGAAAAAACTGTAAGAAACAAGTAATTAAGGAGACTTTAGAAAATCAGTAATATTGTATCTGCAATAAAAATGTCAAGATATTCTACAAGTTTTAATATCCAGAAATTGTTACAGAGTGAAAAAAATCTGTTCTCTCTCTCCCGTAATTTATATGCAAACACTGAAAGACACATTTAAAAGTAATTATTTTAATGGGCTGGGAGAGCCTATTGACTGCAATAGTTGCTGGTACAACTAATACAACAGGTCAATGTGAGTGAAGTAATTATTAACCTTAATCAATTTAGTAGTAGTAAAGTTGCTTACTACATGATCTTATACTGTTATGACTACTCATCACTTCCTCAGAGTATTGCATTCCAATGTCTCAGATTTATTGGTAAACTGAGAAACAAACCCTCCTTTTCTTTTTATTCGGCCATATGTGAAAACATCATACATGGACTTTCTACTCAAGTAATTTTTTCTCTCTTAGCAAATATATCACCATTTATAATAGTTGCAGTCATGATCAATCACAGATGATTAGTAGTTGAAATCATGGTTAGTGATGTACTCAGTTCCCAAAGTGAAATGTACTGTGTTAAAAATTAGATAAGTATTCTTATTCCAATAAACAACTGGATTGCATTTACCCCTCACCAGCTTCCCTCAAGATTACTGCATTTCATCCTTACACTGCTTAAAAATTGTTCTGAAATTTGAACAGTGATCAACAGTAAGCAAGTTCTTGGGTTTTTCATTGGCTTTTACGTGTCAAAGTGTGATTTAGTCTTAAGTCTCAATTTGCTGACTAACATTAGTACATCTTCGAAGTCAATTAGTATGGAAATTCAAGCATTCCTAATCTTTATTTACTTTAAAACAATTTTCTGTCCAGTCTAAAAAAGCTGATGGGAGACTTGGGACTTTCAAAAAATTGTTTTCCTTAGAATTTTACTGTTCAAATCCAATTTTAAGGACTGAAATGTCAAATAATGTGAAGACCATCTAAGATCTCCTGTATACTTCTGTTCTGATCTGAAAGTTCTGTCAGTGAAGTCACCCAGTCCGCAACTGAAATTCTTTTGGCAATTTTAACACTTTTTAACTGGTAGTACTACCAGAAACATGAAAGGTTCTTTGAAGAAAAAAAAAATGGTTATGATAGGGTAGGATTTGAAGAAGGGGTTCGTGTGCCATCTGCAATGGCTGTCCTGATAAATTGTCTGTCCTCTTAAAGCATGCCTTGCTGCAGTGCTGAAAACCAGGCATTGTAGGATCTGAATCGTTTAGAGGATGAAATGTAGGTCAAGAATTGACACAAAAGCTGATGGTCCTATGTCTTCCTTTGGAGTCTTTTCATCTCTTACACACCCTAAAAGATGATTGCATTGTCACTCACTTTGGATATGATTTCTGAAGCTTCCTGAACTACTGCTGCTTTCTATTCATACTCAGTACACTTTACTTAGGTACATCACTTGGTACATAACAGTGAGATATCCCATGAATCATTTTCTTCTTCAAGCTTAGCCAGTTACCAGGGTTGTTAAGTCACAGAATACAGTATTTGTCAGAGTAATGACTTTAAAAGGCTGTAGAACCTCAATACTGTGTTTTGTCTCACTCCACAATTATGAACATGCATTTCAAATTGATGCCACTTTGTTTGGAGCTTAAACATGATCCGAATTTCACTAATTGTCTGACCCTTGTGACCTCATATTTCATACATGTACTTGCAACAGTTATTCTCCAGGCCACATTTCTTGTGGCTTTTGTGCATTGTCAGCTTTTGTTCTTTATGTTACTTTTCTCCCCAGGCTGTAGCTCATGTTAATATTGTGATGGCAGTGTCAGGCTGATTATGTGTGAAACCAGAGAATAGTTTTAAAAAGTGGAGGGGAAAACAGTTGCACCACAACAAAAAAGCTTATTGCCAGCTCTACTTGCTGCAGTGTATATCACTTTTTCACTTTCTGAGGCAAGCACTGACGTGTGTCAGGAAAATGCATGAAGGAAAGAGGTTATGATTTCTAGTTTTCCCTTGTTTACAACTGGCATAGGAATCTCCACTTCATAAAGTATAAAAATGGTTGAGATTGAACACTGCATATTCATGGCTGTGCCTGTAGATGTCCCTTGTGTTAATAGAAGAGACCACAGCATAGCAAGCAGTACAAAATCTGTGCTGCCAAATGCTTTTTGGTTGGAAATTACTTTGCATCTCTAATGAAAAATGTTGCACTGGATCTAAGGTATGGTTATCACCCATTCTTATTCTTTGAATAAGCCAAGAAATGAGAAACTGTGGTCTGCTGTTTCTGAATGCTGTCCCTTTAAAGCCAAAGGAGATGGGCTCTGGGATCTAATTTTCTGTTTCTTAAGTCCAAGGAACAGCAGTTGGTGAGTGAATAAATGCTTAAGGTATTTTGGGAAGAGTAGTGACTTTCCAGGAGAAGATGTAAGAATGCTAGGCCACTGTGCTATTAGAAGGGACAGAAAAAAAACCTTGTTGGTACATATCAATCAAGCTTTCTTTCTGTGGTCTTCCTTTTCTGTGAGAAATATTAGCTATAAACACTTTTTTAAACCTTTCTCTTTTGTAGGGTTGCAAGATGGTAAGTTATTTAGGGAGGTGGATCAAGTTGGCATTGTTTGACTGTTATTGCAAGCCAGTTTCAACAATCCTGCTCCATGGTCCTACAAATACAGCTATCTCAGGCACAAAAACTGCTGCTTAAAAAAAAAATTCTTGATTCTCTATTCAATAAAGTACCTTATTTTTAATTTTAAATATTTTCTTATTAATTTATTGGATAGAAAGGTGCATTTTTCACATGTTGAAAATGATGGAAGTCTATCTTCTATATACTTTACCACATTGGACGATTCTCTGTGTTGTAAATTGATGAGAAGCAGAAAGGTACAATTATACTCCATTACAATTAAAATCCATACATATAAAGAAAACTAGCAAAATGGCTATATTGGCATTTTTGTCTTAATCCTCAAAAGACTTGTTACAGTTCTAAATTAAATGTGCGGATAAGATAGGGTCTAAGACTTGAAAGATGGGGAAGGATGCAAGAAAGTTTGTTGGAAATGAACTCTCAAGGTCAGCTAAAATATAGAAGGCAGTATGCTTATGGGTATTTTTTGCTCCTTATATCAAAGGTCCATTGTTTTTTCTCTAGAACTTACATGCAAAGAGACAAAAAATAGATTTGAGGTGAGTTTGTTGTTGTTTGCAGTTAGCTAAAGTCATGTGAGTGACTTTTCTCATTACCAAAGCAAACAAAAAAAAAAACCCCAACAAAAAAAATCCTCTGCCAAATCCCTTGGAAATTATTGGTTCAAATCAATTTTTTTTTCTTCTCTCTTAAAAATATCATCTTTAACCAGAGCAAAATCTTAATTAAAAGTTCATTTTAATACTTACTAGGTAGGCACTAGTTCCTAATATTAACTTTCCTACCTGTTTACCTAAGAGAACAGATATATGGCAACTTTTAATTTCTTTTGCAAACACAGAAGTAACAGCAGCATTAGTAATTGCTTTAAGGTTTGTGTTCAGTTTGGGGTAATATTATGAAGCATCATTTTGGCAGAAATAAAATAACTTGAGCATCAGGTGAATGCCAACTATAAAGCATTAAATAGGAATCAAATATTCATTATCTACATTCAGCCATCTGTAATCAACAGGAGATTAGAAATTCACAGCACATTTTAGCACCATTTCAAGTGCAGGACCTTTGGATATTTGTGTGCTGAAGACTAAAATCACAGTGTGTCATATTCATGCATTTATGTTTCAGAAAGTAAAAAGTTCTTTAGTCTAAAAATCTAAAGCCAAAGCTACTACAGATTTAAATGTAAATAGCATTGCTACCACACTAGAAAATCAAGTAAAAGTGGTAAAGGGTCCACCTGTAAAGGAATTTTAGATAGAAAAGAAATGTGTTATCCAAAATAGATATAATAATACCAAAATACTTTGGAATCATGAAATCCAATGCACTGACTCTTCTCAGAGTTTCCTTTAACATAAACTGAATGACCAGTCTTCTGTTGTCTAAATACTGCTTTGACACAGAACGTTAAAACCAATAAGCAGCAGATGCAAGAGCTGTCACTCCGATTGAGCACCCAAGTTTGAGACAAAGCATATGGTTCCTGATTGTATAGTGCTCATAAACTAAAGTGTAATCTTTAATAACTTGTAGGATAAAGCCGTATAAAAGTTTTGTTCTTTCTTTTTCCATTTTGATTCTTGAAATACTGGGATGTATTTCAGGATGGGATGATCTGTTTATTTGGTCCTGCCAAGCCATCAGGGACATACCTATCTTCTTTTCCTGTGTTGAAAATTTGTGCACATATCTCTTCTGACATCTGTTATCTCAGGGTCAAATCCTACAGCTTTGATAAAATCTTTGGGGATGACTGGAATTTTAGCTCTGTAGAAATGGATTTTTGGCCTCAAGATTTATCATTAAATGCTTGAAGGATATTAAAAGAGATTCCTTGTGAGTCTCAGCATCCAGAAAAATAGTGTAATTCAAAATAAAGATACGTTGTTATCATGAGGCCTATAGCCAAAAAATTTTAAGGTCAACATAGTAACAGCCATAACTTATCTTTTGGATAATCCTGGAAAGATACATAGCTTTTAGTGTGGTTACATTTGATTGTAGCTCATGTTTATTTTGTTACCTTCAATTTCATGTGTGTAAGGCTCTGTGAGCTCATTTCTGGCATTTGTGGTTTGGATAGGTAGATGCATAGAGCAGTGAAGTTACTGCTCTCTCAGACATTTGCTGAATTTCTTTTGGTATGCCTGGAGTTTTTCTCAAGTGCGCTGTGAGGCAAAGAGTTTAAATGCTGGCTACTGTGGACACAGCTTGTCTTTAGTTTACTGTTACTGTGGGCTAAACCACACGAGGTTAAGGGCTTGTCAGTGTGATGTGAAACAACCAGCATACTGAGTGTGGCACCACCTGAATCCATAGCATATTAGAACACAGCTGTACACATCTAGTCATATTTTCATTCCATCACTGCAAGCTTCAGGAGGTCAGCTCTGTCCACCTAAGACATGCTGTCCTAAATCTTTTCTGGTATATAAAAAAATGTACCAGGTGTCTTCCACTCATGTCCAAAAGGCCACCAAAAAAGGTGTTTGATGCTCTAGGTAGAAAATGTATAAAAACTAAGTTCAATTCATCTCCCTGACCAACAAGGAGAATTTTCTAATGACAAGAAATACAAATTATTTTGGCTGAGATTTATTTTTATACTTCCTATGATGGCTGTTCTACTATGCACAGAACTGAAGATTCATTAGAGTGGAAAGAGGTTAAGGAACATTATTCTGACAGCTGGGGAGGTACCTGCATTTCCATCTGTGCTTCCAGGACTGTTTCTGTACTGTGGTTTCAAGGACTGAGATATCAACCTTTAAAACGTAAAGCTTTTATTTTTATTTTTTCCTTTTATCACCACCACATGTCACATTTGCTAAGAGTGATTTTTTTTTTTGAGGTAAACAAATGCAATAACATAAATGGAAAGATGTCTTGTCATTTCTCTGCTCGTTGGCGTTAAAAAAAGCAGTTGGTCTTTTGTTACGAGAAGGTGAGAATATGGTTTGTGTAACTGAAATTGTTGAAGGTTGTTCAATAAGAATGGCACAGGGAGGTGAAAGTATCTGTCAGATTTGGTGAGCTTTTTTTAAAGTTACAAGCTTTCTGTTCAAAATGTTTTATTTTTTTAATCAGCACCCATGGAGCTGGGGATATGGTCTTTCTTACACATCACTGCTACTGTGCTGGTGGCAACACACACAAATGTCATACTTGAGTACTTCTCTTTTGAGAATATCCCAGTGATATTGTGAACCTTGGGGGAAAAAAAATAGGGAACTGTAACTTAGACAACCACATCTTCTATTGAAATCCAGGACAACAGGAGCTGTTCCCATTACCTGCAAGAATACCTAACTTTGTGTGGGTTGTAAGAATAAATTAAGAAATTATTTTAGTTGTTTAAGAGAGCAGAAGGCTGATGAGAAGGAATGGTAATTTCCTTCTCCCAACAGCTTTTTCTACATTGAGAAGAGGAATAACCACAAAGTTAGTAGTAGCATTCACAGAAAAAACATCGAAGGGAAGAAGGCCCATGCGACAGTACACAAATCTCTAGCATGAACAAAGAGAAATAAAGCTTAAAAAATATTAAGCCTTAGCATTTGAGCGAGATGTCATAAGATTAATTATCCCTATGAATCCTGTTTCCAAGGTTTTACAAGCTATGTGTACAGTTTTTTGTACAGTTAACAGTTCTAGTTCAGTGCATACTGTCCAGTGGTTAGATAGAGTTAGCCTGATCCTGCCGAAGACAATCACACTTCTGAAATAAAAGATCAAATGCCTTGAAGTAGATCACTTGGAGATAAACAGTATTAAAATGGAAGCACATCTGCCAAGTATCAGCTGTTAAGGCCCTGCAGCTATCTGAAACCAATCAAATGTTAGAATAATCCGTTGTAGTGCCCTTCATCTTTATGTCTTTGTAATAATCCTGCCAATTTCATGAGCTACATGGAAAAGCATACGTGTGTGTTTGTGATTATAATAATGCTTTAGGTGAAATCAGAAATAAAGAATAAATACTAAATCTGCAGCTTTGAATTTCGGAACCTCATTTGCTCATTATTTCCTGATTTCCCATCAATTCATAATTGCCTATGGCAGTCGAAAATATTTATTCATTCTGTATCTGGCTGAGAATTAAGAAAACTCGATGTAAATAGTCTGAACCTCTTAAACAAGTACATATAAGACATAAATGATACTGACATTTGCATTGTTGCACTTTTGTCCTTTAAAAATGTTTGTGTGAGACTCTTTGCAGCGGAATGGGACAAGCTGATTGCTAAGGTCCAAAGTCAATTTTCAGCTCACCTAGTTGTCGGATCAGATATCTGCGTTGTTTGTGAGTGGGCTGCAAAAATTAGATGTATACTCTGTCATGGTTACTGAATAAAACTGAAAGCGTTCTCTGATGGTTACAGAACAGGTTGATGATGAGAACTGGAAGGCTGTCAGAGTTGGAAGACAGCCCATGTGACATAAGAAAGGCCACTTCATGGCACCCATTTTTCTTCTACCACTTGTCTCCTCCTTCACCCACCATCATATTATAGAGCAGAAACTGGCTTTTTTGTATAAACTAAGTCTAGCTTGTTTTGGCATTCTTGGAACACTTGGGAACTATACTGTACACACTAATTGCCTTTCTTATGCAGTTGATTCTAAAGACAGTTTTATGCTGTTGGTTTTTCAAATGGAGCACAATTCTGATAGGGTAGAGGAGATGTTGGAGAAAAGCTGAATGTGAAGTCTAGGCCATGGCCATCAGGATATTGTAGATGCCACTGGTGTTCAAGAATCTACTTACTAAAGATCAATAGTTAAAACTATGTCTAACTTTTGCCCTTGGTTTTCTGGTTTTCAGCATAATCGCTAACTTCTGTGTATACTTTCCCCATTATAGAGATAAAAATTGGGTGCAGTCTTTAAAAGTATCATATAATGATCAGAAATGATCCTGTGAGTGTTCAGACCTCTCATTTACCTTAAGCCATTTAATTTCAGCCAGCTTATATGTAATTGAATAACATGTGTTTACCTCACATAATTTTCAGAGAAATGTAAACTCTTGGTTTATAGGCATTAAGGGATGGAGAGTCTATCAGTGCCCTTGGTAGTTTGCAGCTCTAGTGGTTACATACCTTCATGAATATTTTTATCTGATTATTCAAAGGAAGTGTTTGCTATTGTAATGCTCTCCTGTTCTGCTTCTATACCAGGAGGAAACCCTAATGCCTTGTCTGGGAAAAAGTTTCATATATTGTAATCAGAAACCCTCTCAATCTTCTTGATTAACTGATCAAACGAAGCCTTTTAATCATATAGGTCATAGAGAGGCATTTTCATCAGTTTAATTTGTATTATTCTTCACTTTTTTCTCCAGTCCTTTCAATGACCCCTTTTGAATTTGATCTCTCTAAGCAATATTTAAATATCAAGAATATTTCTGGAAGCCTTTAACTGAAATAGAATTTTCTCCACTGTTTTTATGCTCTTTTTACATCCAAGGTTTTCAAATTTGCTCTTCCTGCCACAGCATATGGCATAACTAGATAGGTATTTAACCATGACACCAAAAGCCCTCTTTAACTGTTTTTCCAAGATTCCATTCTTCAGAAAAAAACCCAGAATTCCTTATTGTCAAATGAATTACTCTTCTTTTGACTGTAATAAAACACATTTATACCTAGGAAAGTAATCACAATTTCTCTTCCCACTTGTTTCCTTCACATCTAATAATTTTGCCAATCCAAATCATCAGCAAGCTTTCTAAAATCATTGTAATACTTTCTTCCAGCTCATCAATGAAAACAGTGTTAGCTGTCCTACCTACTGTCCCCATTTGCTACAGAAGATGTCAGCCATTTCTCTACATGTGCTTTGATTCTGCCCAGTCCTATTTTTTATCTGAAAATACTATGCAGACTGGTATTGTGTTAACTGTATCTACCATTAATTTTTAAAAGTGAAACTTTAGGTCTAGGAAGGCAATCAAAGGATTGATTGGATTGATTTATTGGATTGATAATAACTGTTCTTGGTAATCTGTTACTAACTGACATTTGAGACCAGCTCTTGGTCACTGCAAAGAGAAAATACCTTAATAGTCCCACCAATTGATTCAGCAAATGGAAGAATAATTAGGTCGACCAAAGCAAAAATTATAAAAATATTTTCATAAAGTTGTTTCTCCTGATTCTTGGTGTAGAACCCCTCCACAGAATTTCAGCTTCCATGGTTGTTACTCAGGCATGATTTATTTACAAATTTATGCTTAGAATAATAAACGTCTTTGGTTTTTTGACCAGAGTTCTCTAAAGCAATTTGCAGTTTGAACCAAGATATAGTCTGATAACTGGACTACAAGTGATGTGAACAAAGTAGCTACATAGTCTAGCATTCAGTGTATTCTTGGAAATAAGCAATACTACTTAATAGTATCTGAATGTTCATGCATAGTCCAGCCAGTCAGTATGTTTACAATTAATTGTCTTACCAGAATACAGGCTTAAATATAAGTTACTAACTAGACTGTGTGACTGAAATTTCATTGTGAATCTCATCATTTTCCAAGTATAAATTGTTCAAGAGATTAACCTTGACCTTTTTTTAAATTCATTGAGACAGAAGGGTTTTGGAATCAGCATTTGAGATCATGGGCAAATGGGCCGGTATTGGAATTGTTGTAACTGCCCTTCACATGCTTTGTTAAGTGTTGCATTTGCTAGCTGTTTTAAATAATTCACCATCCTTTTCATAAGATCCTGGAATAAATTAACCTATTAACTGAATGTAGAGTTTTCTGTATTAAATTTTTGTTTCCATTAAGAACCCACAATCTTCTCTTTTCCATTATTCAAATCGTTAAGTAGTTTGGACTGTATAATATATTAGATTCTCATATTTGAGTCACAGCAATGTCAAGATTACTTTTCAGTTGAGACAAATCTGTTTCTGTAGCTTTTAATATGCTTGCAGGTGTGCTGGACATTCAAAATGTTTGTGACAGTATCCAGTTCTGAGGGGAAAGGGGGACAGCTTGCCTTTTGCCTTTTTATCTTTTTTTTTTAACCATCAGACATAGTATCAGGAGAGCATACTTTCTACACCAGGCTTGACAGAGAGACAGCTGTGAGTTCAGCAGTTCCTACTACCTGTAGCAGTGCTCACTGGTGGCTGAGCTACCCTTGAGAATCAGTTGTGAAGGGCTCACAGACCTAAGCAGGCTCTCCTTACTTGACTGCCCCATTCAGCAGTTCAGCTGAGGAGATGGAGGTAGGAGCCATATGGCTTGGATTACCACACAGTGTAAGATCTAGAGATGAAAAGATGCAGGGACTCCTCTGGGAGCCTGCTGATAGGGTGGATGATCCCCTCAAACAGTAAATACAAAGATTTGCATGTCTTTGCCAAGTCTGGTGAGCGATGATGTATTCAACATTAACAGTTGTTACAGTAATTTATAATAAAGCTAAGACCTTTTTGGTCTCCTTTTCAACTAAATTCTTTTGTCCAGCATCAAAAAAATAGCATCACAATTTTGTCAATTTTACAGGATGAGGTGCCATTCTTATTTTTATGTGAAATTATTCAAAACACTTAAGGAACCAGGAGCATGTAGATAATGCATGTGCCAGTGTTACAATTCTAGCAAAAATACAATATGAAAATTAAAGTATTTAAGCTTGCATATAGTTCACATTGCTGGGAGCTCTACATGTAATCACTTTCATTTTTCCTGGCAAATGTGCTCAGAAGGAAGAACAATACAACATCACAGCACTTCGTAACACTCGATGGTGATTAGCCTGATTAAGTTATATAGTACTCAAAATGAGTAATTTAAAAGTATGTAATATTCAGAGAGAGGAGCAGGAAAAAACAGTTCTCTTCCTTTCGTACTTGCTTACTGTTAACTGTCCAGTGAATGGCCTTTTGCCTTTGTCAAGCAGCATGTGGTTTCTTTTACATGCCAATTTTGTGACTTGTGAATGTGCCATACAGTGAGAATATATCTCATCATTCTGTAACTTTAAGGTAACACTTCTGAACACTGTCAGAGTTTTGCTCCTTCCCTTCAAAATTTTGATCTACTTCAGGCATCTTCTAGGAGTTTGTTCCCTCTAGCTGATAAGGAAGTACAAGATTCATACTTTGTCCACAGTTGCCTGCTGAAACATTTATTTCCAACACAAATTTTTCAGCTTAATCTTTTACTCCAGGAAATGACAACCAAGGAGAGACCTGAGTTCTGTAGAGCAAGTAAAATACAATAGCTTCAGCTATTAAATAAAAACATTACAGATTTTTGCAGCTGGAGCTTAAGAAACATTGGGTATTAAGTAATGTTATTCAAAACATATTCCCATGATGTTTCCATTTAGAAACATTCCTTCAATCTATGTATATTATTCTCTGCTTGATTATGCAGTTTGAATTTTTATAGCCAAAATTCTCTTTGGCCTTCTCATAATGATTACACTATAAAATGCCTTCAAATATTTTAAAAATAAAATAGCTTTCAATAGCCAGTTATATTATTTACTATCCATAGATCTCTGCAGAAGAAGCTTTTTTTTTCTGTCAAGTTAACTCTGGAGCCACTTATTCTATCCTTATTCTTTCATTTCTTGCATGGGTACCATCATCATTACTAAACATTTATGTACAGCTGTGCACGCACTGTCATAATGATTTGACAATATTTTGCAAGCAAGAGAAAGTCAGTATTTGCATCTTCAGTAACTTTATCCAGACTTCTCAGAGATGCCTTTCTAGCAGCAATGCTTGCTGTGTACTGCTCAGATTTTGCCCTTTGTTATTTGATACAGCTACAAACTCAGAATTTTGCATAGATGATACTTCCTGTAAGTGCCTCTGATTTCTCTTAATGCATTACAAATATCCAGAAACAAGTGAAATATATTGACTTCATAAAGAGGATATCAAGTACAGGAAAGACTAAAATGCTCTTAATATTTAGGTACTAATTTTTAGGCCTATTTTCAAGAATACATGTTAGGATATCACATTATAGAGATAGCAATCATCTCCAGGCCTGCCTTATACTGCAGTAAGACTGATAACCAAGCCGGCTTTCTTTAATTATTATTAGTTTTGTCTGTGGAAAAATTGAACTGAAACTACCCACTCAATTTTAATCCACAGGCCACCAGCTAGCTGGAGATGCAGCCTTTCCAATTTGGATTCCAATTTAGACAATAAAAAGAGATCCTTATCCTATCATCGGATTGTGCCATGCTGAGTGCACTAAAAGAACATAGCTATTAAAAGTCAGGCAGTTTTAGAGGTGTAGTCATGGTAGATATTTATTCAGTTTTGAGATTTAGAACCCAGTAATGGAATATTTTGAATTTTTTTTAATGATAAGCTAGTTTGTCTCAGAGTTGTTTTGTTTTTTTTCTATACTGATATAAGTCATAGATAAAAGACGCTATTTAGTAGCAATCGCTGTTCTAATTTGAAGGAGTACTAGTGTCACACTTTTCATGAAAGAAAAGATTCTAATAGTTCAAATGTCAGGTAGTGATAATTTTAACTGATATCAACATTGGCAGAAAATTTGGACAAGACTTTCATTTTCCTTATCCATCTGATTTGAACAGATTATTTTTTAATACATCACAAAAGTCTGGAATTTAAAAATAGTTTGAGTTGCAGGGATTAGAATGATCATAATTTTTTTTAACTTTTCAGAGTAAGTGGAGACCATCTGTCTATTAATTTTTTTCCCCAAGTTCTAACTGTAATTATTTTGTAGTATCATATACCTTCATATTTAATCATTCCACTTGTATGAAAAGTTTATTTTTATAGTCATCTTAAGGATATACAAAATCATCTTTTCCCAACTCAGTCTGGATTGAATGTTAACCTATAGCTCATGGCTTAAATGTGTTTCTTGCTTGGCCAAGGTGCATCCTCAGTTCAAAAAACCGTGGGGTTTTTTTTTTTTGGTACACATTTCAATTTAAATATTTGCAGAATGCAGTTAGCACAAAATTGACATTTATCATGAGACTGTTCTTGAAATATAAGATTTACTGAGCAATTTAGATGTGGGAGGAACCCAGCTTTCATCCTGGATGCATGATGTTCTGAAAATAGAAGTGGTATTTCCGATGCTTGCTTATGATCCAGCTAAGTTGATATGTGCTGGCAAAGGGTTTTGGGAGCTGCAAACATTTCTTATTTTCAGGATGTCTTTTCAGTTTTTAAATCAAATCTCAGTTTCTTCCAGCTGACTATTAGATGATGGGACAATAATCCATTTGAGTTCTGGAACTTCAAAGAACCTGAGTCCCAGGACAATGGGGTTCTGCTATGATTCCTTTAAAAAAATAGTTTATAGCTGTACTTTCTTTTGCAAATACGATCATCACTTTCTGTCTTCTGAAAAATATGTCTATGTTGTCTTCAAAATACTGTTAATTTGAAAAATAATGATAGAGTCTTTTTAATTAAGTCTCTGATTCTGATAGCAAACAGCAGGGGAGGAGGCTTATGAGGATAACTTACATGACATTTTTTCCCATGTATGCATCCTCAAGACTAGATCAAAATGAAGCCATATGTTGTTAAGCAGAGTGCTGTACGTGCTGGTACCATCCTTCTATTCCAGAACAAGTGCATTATTTTTTAATTAACTCCTTGTGATGTACAGCCAGATGCATGTTGGGTGGGACAGACAGCACTTCAGCTTCAGCCAGGGGAACCACTGTGGTTAAGGGCTGAGAGCTGCACTTCAAGTTCACGCTTTACTTTCTCAACAGAGGAAGTTCATACTTTCTCAGTGGGGCACATGGCCACAAAGTTGCATGTAAAGGTTGAAGACAATGATCTTATAGCATTTTTGTTAATTTATTTATTTTGCAGTTTTCAGCATGCCTGGGTTTATATTTTGGTTTATAATTTATCTGATCTTGGTAACATTGTCTTAGGGTAATCTAGAAACTGGTTTCGTTTTCTCCCTGTTCCTTTACAAAACACAAGTATTTTTAAAATCACACTGAAATCCCAATATGCTCCATCTTTTTGACATTCTGATGTAAAACCAGTGAACAGTCAAGATTGCAAGGCACCTGTGGAAGTGTCTGGTGCCAGCTCAAAGCTGTCAACCTAGAGCAGGTTGCTCAAGATTGCATCCTGTGGGGTTGGCTGCACAACCTCTCTGACCAACCTGTTGTAATTACTAACTGTGAAACAATTTTCCTCATGTTTACGTGGATTGTCCTCTCACTCACTGAGAGGCCTGGCTCTTCTTTGGTCCCTTCCATCAGGTTCTTATACAGATTGATAAGATCCCTCCAAGCCTTTCCTTCTTTAAGCCTTTGCAGCTCTCTCAGCCTTTCCTTGCATGGCAGAGACTCAAATGCAGTTGTCATCTCTGTGGCCCCTCACTGGACTCACTCCATGTCTCTGTATCTTACGTCCTGGGGAGTCCAGAACTGCCCACTGTGACAACGTGTGGCCTCACCATGCTGAGCAGAGGGAAAGGATCCCCTCCCTCAGCTCACTGGCAATGATTTTCTTAATACAGCTCTGGGTCCTGTTGGCCACCTTTTACTGCGAGGTCAAACTGTTGGTTTATGTGCTACTTATTACCCAAAAGGACTTCTCTGCAAAGAGTCTTTCTAGCTGGTTAGACCTTAGCCTGCACTAGTGGGATTGTTCCTCCTTAACCTCTTGTTAAACTTCATGAGGTTTCTGACAGCCCATTTCTTCAGTCTTATGAGATCTCTCTGAATGGCAACACAATCCCTTGGCTTCTCAAACACTTCTCATAATTTTGCATCATCTTTAAACTTGCTGAGGCTGCACTCTGTCCTGTTATCTACAGAGTTAAATTATGATGCTCAAAATGCTCATCTCCACACTGATATAATTCATGTGGTATTTTTACCCAGCTGCCTTTCCCCTGAATTGATGAAGAAAGGCAATGTATGTTAGGGAATAGATGTACACAAACAACAAAAGACCACTTCTTAATTTCCTGTAGCCTCACTACAAAACTACAGTTCAGATGTAAAGGATATTGGACTTGGACACTTAGGTGAATCTAGTTATGAATACCATAGAAATACAGGATTTTCAGATGCAAGGCCTCATTTTTACTTCATTTTAAGCACCAACTGTATTAATTTGGAGTCTGTCTCACTGCAATAGAAATAACTGCTAGCATGTGTTTCTGGTTTTCACTACATACCTCTTCTATCTCACATATGTATCATCTAAATTTACTGTATTTGATCCTGTAACACATAGCTCATTCTGTTTAAATGTCTTTTTATGTATTGCTTTATTGAATTTTTAGGACATAATAACATCATAAAATTACTGCTGCAGTACCTAATCTGTATTCTACATATGTCTATACATAGTAGTTCACTATTTCAAAATTCATACTTAATGGACAATAAAAACATATTTAATAACTGTCTCCCTGGAAATATGTTAGTTTTACCAGGAATAGTGGTTTATTGGTTATTCATTTAAGTAGGCTCCATTTAAATGTTTCTGTAGTTTTGTTCAGGCTACAAAGTTCTTGGCCATAATTGTACTGACAGCTGTGGATCCAGTAATCCATTTGTATAAAAATCAAAATATTACTCACAACCTTAAAGCTGAAAATTGATTAAATGGTGGAATAGGATTTAAACATGGAAGTCAGAGAAGGATAGAAAAAAAAATTATGACTGGAATATTTATAAGGTTAAATTAATTTTAAATGTGATTCACACTGTGATGTGAGGAGTGAGGGTAGCTTCATTAATTAAATAAATAAAAATAAACCTCTTAGCTACTGATTGGGCCATATTCTAGTCTTATAGAATTATTCAGATATTTTTGCTGCTGTAAGTATGTCTAGAACTTGCTACATAGACGTGGCAAATTTGTTGGGGAAATAAATGTCTGACAGGTCTAGTAGCCTGTGGTGTCCATAGCCAAAGAGTGTGGCTGTCAAGTGGATCACCTGCTGGTACATGTCATGAGTGGGACCAACAAGGTGTGCTGACCTTGGCTAGTCCATTCGCCTGAGAAATGGAGAGGAGTTTGTACTGCTAAGGAAGGCAATATTATTTGGCTACTACAATACAAAGTATTTTATCCATGTTCAGTTTGTCACTGAGCAGGAAGGAAATGGAAATGCACTTGAAGTCAGTGTGATAGGCTCAGAAAAGTATAGTGGCAATAGTGGAGTATCTGAGCTGTGGTCACCCTTGGCTGATGGCTCTGATACAGTAAGTTAGACACAGGTAACATACACTGCAGTGAATCTGACTGTTGGAGATTCCTGCCAGGGACATTTAAGATATAAAATAGGATTGGAGCAATGGGGGATATCGAGAAAGAAGGCTGAATTCAGGGCAGGTGTAATCCACATCATCATAGGGCTCAGCTTTCTATGGACTCATTCAGGTGGTCAAGGCTTTCATAAAATAATGGGGCAGATGTCACAAATTTATTTGCCTTTACAGGAAAGCTTGAGCCTTGTGGAAGAAAGTGAAAACTACAGAATAACTGTGTGGTCAGCTGCTCCCACAAATCTGAATTTGCCACACACAGTAATTATGTCAAGTGTCCTGAGCTAGTTATACACTGACGAGGATTTTTTTTTTTTTTCCCCAGAAGTAAGAGTTAATTCTTGGCTCAAATACAAACTTATAAAGGGCTGGAAGGAGAAAAGGGAAGGTGCCTATCTTATGTCAAATAGCCCTTCACTTCAGCTGATGCCACACCTTTGCTTATCAGGTTGTTCTTCTGCACCTGTGAGAAAGGTTGCCCTATCTGTCACATGCATGTCTTGTGTCAGAGATCTAAAGAGTGCATTGCCATGAAGGCAGGCTTCTAGTCATGAGTTTCAGTTGATTTTCAGATGATGCCACATATGTCTCATTGCCCTTGGCTGAAGAAGTTGTTGAAAGAATCCTTTCCTTTCAAATGTTTCTGAAAATGTAACTCAGCCCTGAGAAGATGGTGTCATGGCCTGCTGTTTCTGCTGTCCCAATGATTTCAGGTTATACTTCCACAGTTTTGAAGCAAACATGGGGATTGCATTCACCTTCTCTTTTTCCTGTCTGCAATGCAATTTGAAACTGGATTTTAAATGCAGCCAGACCTTCTTACATATGATGTCCTGGTTAGGAGGACACTGACAGTAATACCAAGCACACTGTACAAGCCAGAACAGATCACCTGCTTTTTCTAAGCAGCATTGGCTCTAGGTTTACAGGAGTTAAACTGTGTGTCAAATCTAAGTACTGGCCTGTGCAAAATATACCTGCTTCATATACTTGGAATCAAGTTGCTTAATATACCAACATTTTTAATCTCATGTTTGATGGACAACCTCACTTGCATAGTAATCTACCTTCTTCAACTCGTAGTGATCTGAGTAAAATCTGAACCTAAAATCTGCTTAGGAAGAAATAAAAGAATCCATTATTGTTTGTAATAAATATATTTATTCACTGAATAAATACTATTTGAGATTCCAGTGTCCTTGGTCTTGTCACAGGTTCCGTTAATGCTTATTGTAATAGGTAGGAGATGGGAGGAGGAGATAATTCTGAAAAAAAGGAAACAAAAAAAATCAAACACTCCCCCCCCCAAGTAACTCATGTTAAAGGTTTTCAGAAATGCAGCTCTTTGACTACAGGTTCTGGGTAGCAGCAATGTTGAAGTTTTGGGTTGGAGTGGAAAGGAATTAACTAGGCAGTCAGGCCACCCACCCTATGTACAAACACCATTGCCATAGGAGATGTTTTCCTTGTGTAGATATACCAGGGAGTCCTTGATGTTTTTCTCCTCCTACTGATGATATTGTCACTCGTGCACTTTGGTATTTCTGGATTCTGCCCAGCACCAGGTCAGCTTGCCCTGTGAAAAGGCAGGTGAGGGTGCTGGCTGTCACACTGAGGTCACCTCCTGTCAGTGTCTCCAGCTCTGTGCCCTGCAGCTGCCTAGAAGTGACCTGGCACACAGGCGAGTCACTCGGTGAGGGAGTGTAACCTGGATTCTTGTGCAGGTTGTTTTAATTATGTATTACTTCTTGAAAGTAGTTCTATTACTAAAGAGGACTTCATAGAACATGTCAATCTTGAGAAGACAGTCTTTACCTGTAATATGGAAATTTTAAAGGTGTTATGGGCTCACAGTGCTGCAGAAGAAAATGTTTTCAAATTTTTTTATCTTCAGTGGTGAAAACAGTGACTTTAGAAAAATAGGACAGAAAACTTTTGGCCACTATTAGTGTGTATCGCTGACATTTCACATGCAATTTTTAGTAGTATTTAGTTTTAGATAGAGGTCAAGAAGTCCAGTCTTTTCTGATACTAAAGGACTGCTTTAATACATTTCAGGTAGGTACTGATCTTGCCTCATTTTTAAACCACCTGAATTGTCTTGCATACTTCTGTGCAAAACTCTATTCCCCCAAGACTGACTTCTAGGAAATGACTGGGTTGTGTCTCTCTTGCTCAGCTTCAGTTTAACACTGCCAATTGTCTCTTGTCTGGCTCTTTTTATGCACAGTGTTCAAATCTTGTACTGTTTCCCACTTTCTTTTTGAAGCTATTAACTTGGCAATGTCATCTGATAAATGCCCAATGGAATTCCAGATGTATTAGATCTACTTTTCCTTTTTTTTTTACTCTGTGAAAGAAATTGTGCTCTGTGAAACCTTAATAAAATCAAGTGCATTTACTTATTTTCCTTTTGAATTATTGGACAGAGCTGCTGTGAAATTCCTTGGCCACCTCACCAAAGCTGTTGGGAACGTGCTTGGCCACTTGGCTACAGCTCTTCTGAGAATCCTTCACTTCTTGGCCAAAGCTCTTGTGGGAATCCTTGCTCACCTGGCCAAGACTCTTGTGGAAATTGTTGCCCTTTTTGCCATAGCTCATGTGAAACTCCTTGGCCACCTGGCCAGGGCACTTTTTAAACTGCTTTGTCACCTGGCCACAGCTCTTCTCAGAGACCTTGGCTACTTGTTATTATTAGCACATTTTTAACTTTGGAAGCCAGCCTAGGCTTGAGTTGTTAGTTTTGATTTTTTCCTTCTTTCTTAAATAGGTGTGATACTTTTTAATGTCTGTTTAGAAACTGCCAGTCCCAGCTTGGTGGAGTAACAAAATGTGTGATTACATCTGCTTATTTCACTTATGGACTGGATACGGTAGTTCCTCATGGGACATAGAGTATACCATATTATTCAAATTCTCCTTACCATTATCTCTGAATAGAACATCATTCTTGTTGAAAACAGGCCAGATGTAATGCTTTTCTCTGTACTGGTCACTTCTATTCCAGTTCATCCTAACAGTAAAGCTGTTTTGTATTGAAGTCAAAACTATCCAGTTTTCATGCACAGGATTGTCTTGAACGGTATTTCTCAACACAAGAACTTGTTGAAATTGAGAGTCTTAGAAATTGTTTATTAGTGAGTCTTTTCATGCATTCTTTATAAACTTTTTGCTTACTCATTGTTTTTTTAGAACAGAAAAACACATTAGGATCTGGATACAATTTTTTAACAATTGAAGGCTAGGAACACCTGCCAGCCAGCACTCATTGATCCAGCTTTGAGCAGAGGTTTTGCTACATGACAGGGAGTAAAAATCTGTCGCTGCTCTTGACACTGACAGCCCTGAAGCTAACTTGCAAATATTGTTCTTCCTCAAAATGGCCACAAAACTCATTGCTTTCTTAAGCAAAATTATTGGTTTTGACTCTGAGCTTTAGCATTTCTGTACTGTGAAAAATTAATTTTGTGAAGTCTAGAACAGATTTTATGTGATTCATATTCAGGGAGAAAAAAAAAATAAATCGGTTTCCTTGCTTTTCATATTAGCTCTGTTTTGCAGTGAGAACAGATTTAGCTTTTTGATTGGACTATTTCCAGGATGCACTGAACAAGTAATATAAAATCTCAATTTTACAATCAGCTTTTAAGCCTAGATTAAGATATTCAAAGAGAAAGAAGTTGAGAGTTAGCGAATGATGGCAAACTCAGATGAAAACCCCTCGAAATTTCATTAGTGTAATTAGAGAAAAGAAAGCTAAAATAAATGCAAAGCTGGTGACTTTTTATGTATATGTAATATTTCTGAATGTGGAACACGGTGATTTAGATGGGCACAAAGAGGAAAATATTACTTAGTGGCATGACGTTTAGTGAAAACTAGCTGCATTCTGGATCTACCAAGCATGGGAAAGAATTTTTATTAATTGTTTTGAGCAAGTGATGTTGAGGCATCCTAGAGAGGGATTTGGATAGGTAGCCAAGAACTCAATTTTCTTATGGTTCAGTAACCTTTTCACCAAAACAAAGGACTTTCAAAGAATTGTATCTGCCAATGTAAAGCTCAGCTAATCACTTGAGATTTGGGTTTCATTTCCCTTGTCTGCTGTTTCAGAAGAGTCAGCAGAGAAAATTAGTGCTTTTATTTAACCAAATACAGTTTAACATTTTTCTGCATAATTTTGCAGACTTTACAGAAAGTACTAGACAGTCCTGTGCACAGGACGAGGATCACTGCCCTAATACTTTAAAGTGTTACAACGTTCAAGTTTGAAGTGCTTTGAGGACTGCAGTAGGTAGAATTTTTTTATCAAACAAGCCATCTCGGCAGTTGAATTCTTTTATTAAAAGGTTCTTAGTGCTACCATAAGTGACAGGCTAATCAGTCTCTTAAATATTTACAAGTGACAAAACAATATAGCTAAGCCTCCTGCATTTTTTTTTTCAATGCAACAATAGAACCTGTAATATTTGTGAAGTCACTTCTCTAGTATTTATCACATTTGCGTTGGAAAAATTTGCAATAAATATGTAACAGGTAAGTTTCCCTACTTGTCCAATTTACTCTCAGCTTTGGTCTCCCCATTTTGTGGAGAGAAGGATGGTCTTTTTGGCAGCTTAATGGAACAATAATATGGAATTCGGGGATATGCTTTTGTTTTTCATGAGTATTGGTGAGATTGCCCAAAACAGAACACAAGCATTGGGAAAAAGTCTGCAGTTCAGCTGTAGCAGTATCATTCTCATGGTAATAGCTGCAGACAGGGAATTTGGTACTTGCCTCAATATGCAAACAGTGAGCAATGGAGGGGTTATAGAAAAGCCAAAAAGAACAAAGAAGGTGCGTGTAGAATTTCCAAAGTTGACTGAGCACTTGTTTTTTGATCTGATCAGAGTTTTAGTCTAACTCTGGCTGCTAGTACATCCCTTCATGGTTTACCTGGTTGGCAGACCTTTGCATCTGGACCAGGACATAAAGTTCTGTTGCAAAGTAATTGCAATAGAAGTAAGTCAATATTGAAATGTGTAGATTATATATGAAATTAAAAGATTTGATATGTAAATATCTTGTGAGGCTTCATGTTCTGGATGTAAAGAATATATAAATAGAAAGGTGATTTCATCCTTTTGTTAACAAAACAAAATTTCAAAGGATTGGTTTAGTTGTCTAGTAACTTCCACAATATTTTATATTGCAATATTCTTCTAAGAATAAAGACAATTGAAAATATTATTTGTTTCAGCGTCACTAGTATGATATCTGTAAGATATTTTCTTCTTAATTCTGAAAAATTATCCTTTTGCACTTTAGGAATATTCTTTATAATGCCTGCATATAATTTTTAAAAATACAGCATATTTCTTACATCTATCTTTGCTAAATGTCTGACCTATGAACCTGTTTTTTCTTGTGTCATGTCTCCTGTATTGTATTTCTTCTGGTAGACAATGAATAATGGAAGAAATATTATTTTCATAAGAAACTGATTCTTGTTTTCCCCTCTGCACCTTAGTGGTGGAAAAAGCCAGAATAAAAAGACTCTGCATACAGCCATGCTCCAAATCTGTCTAAAGGTTACATTTACTTTTTGTCAGTTTGCATTAATACAATTTTAGTCATTTTCAGTAATAAATGTGTGATTAAAGGTTATCCATATAGCTAAATAGCTGTTATTACCATGTGCCATTTTAGTTACTTGGATAATTTGTCAACTCTGTATACAGACAGTTTACAAATAAGAACTTTCACCCCTATAGTTAAAATCATAAATCAATAGCAATTTTTCATGGGTTGATCCAGCCGCTTATCACCTGCCTAACAGACACAATTACCTTTACATTCATCTAACATTTTAGGTTAGAAAGTAGTTTTCTGTTGCCTTTATGTTCCTCCACTGGAATGCAAATGTAAGTGTAACACTCATCAGTTCTTACAGACATTATTCTTGGTACTGGCTGCTTCTAGAAAACTCTGTTGCCTGGTGTTTCTGGTGGTATCAGTTACTATTTTATGCTGTCATGTGGATACTGCTCTGTAACAATCATCAATTTGCCAGCATCACAGATTAAGGTTATTTCAAATACAGAACTGGAGGCACCATCCTGGGCTGTCCTCCAGTTCCTTGAAGCCGGAACTAATATCAGTTCTTTCTAATAAACTTACCAACCAACCTTCTAAGAGCAGAGTGAGTATAGTTTTGACACCTCAACTCAAATTGCTTGGGATTGGCTGCTTCTGTGACATTTTAATACCTTTTTTTAAGTTCCAGAAGAAATTTCAGTGACCAGCTTGAACTTGTTTGTCCTTGTCTCATGTGTGCTTCCTCTGACTGTTTCTTTTTCTCCTGTTCTTCAGCCTTGCTAAATTGTAAAAGCCAGTTGTGATCCCTTCTCAGACTTCAATTCTTTTATCTAAATTCACCAAGCTCTTCTAATTTTACCTTTTATCAGTCTTTATTTTCTCTATTAAAAAAAGATAATTAACTGCACAAATTCTGAAGAGCAGAATACTGATAGAGTCTCCCATCTCTCCATAATGTGCCTTGCTACATTATGTCCAGGACAGTACTGTGAAAGTAGCCCAGCTTTAAGTGGGGACTGGACTAAATATTGCCAAATTTTCCAGTAACAAAGATCAACAAAATCTTTCCTGCTTCTGTTTCATGGGAGTGTTTCATGTTCACACATCTGGTGGAGAATATGGAAACAAAAGACAACCTACAAGGTATAGATGACCACCACGCAGTCTCTTCAGTGCCAAATTCAGACAATATATTGCCATTGAGCCTATTCTTTGCTAGTTACACGGGTCTTCCGACCACGGTGGAAGCACAGTAGGAGTTTGCTTCTTGGCTCCTACAGGCATAAGCTGCAGGAAGGGAAGTAGCTAAATAAAAAGAAGAAACATCCTGGTTCTGTATTTTTTCTGTAGAGGGGAAAAGGAATGCAGAGAAAAGGAAAGAATTGTTTACAACGAAAGAGGCGCAGAGAGAGGTGAGGAGCCCTGTGAAGGGAGGTTTCTTGGAAGCAGTTGAGTGAAGCTAATGTGAAGAGGCTGTAAGGGAGAAGAACTGGGAAGGGCTGTGATGTGCGATTTCACACAGTGACAGGCTTTGCGTGTGTGTATTGGGAATTTCCTGCATGGAAATACACTTTCTTCAAGGTAGAGGCCGTCTGGCTTCTGTCTCCATTATTTCCCTAAGTAAGTGCTGAATTTAAAATGAATCATCCCCTCAAAACACGGAGAAAATCCCTTTCTATTATTTACCAAGGACAACACAGAACAAATATTGTAGCTTGAAATAGTCAATAAAGTGTGATCATACTTTACATAATTTACCTAAAACAATGGTCAGCATGAGGCTCTTGGCTTGATCTTCATGTTAAGGATTAACTCTTCAGCAGAAGGGATATCCTTGTGCAATTCGTTGGTATTGAGAAGATGAAGAGCTTCATGCTACTGGTGCTGGGTTTTTTTACTGTTCTAACAGTTAGCTGTCCCTAGAAAAAAAAAACTGCAAAATCTTCATTTACAGGAGTGGGTTTCCTTGAGGGAATTTCATTTATATTCCACCATATTTATTTGGAAATGAATGTTATGGTACCAAAGACCAGAACCAAAAATATACTGAATAAATATGTTGTAATTCTTATTTTTAGGTGACTGTCTCCACTCATCCATGGTTTGAGTTAACACCCAAACCACAGTGCTCATACAATGCATAGGGAACTATGTGCCTCAGAAAAGAATCGATTTCATAGTCACTGAATGTTTCTTACCCAGCATCAAAACAAAGGTTGTTTAAGGCACCTTACAAGAAATTCACTCTCACTCCTCAGTCTTCAGTACCTTTTTCTGCTCCACTGGGACAATACCTTTCCTCAGTGCTGCTGTCTGCACACTTTCCCTGAAGGCATCTTTCAAAACTTGCTGTGACAAAAATGTAGCTGTGGTGGTGTCTTTTATAATGGCATTTCGTAACTAAAATCATGTATTGTTTTCTCTACAGAATAGAGGTTTCATTAGGAAAGACAGGGAATAGCCCTATGGTTACATTGAACTTAGTCACTGCTTTGATTTCTCACAAAATATTATAACTAGTTCCATCACATTGTGCATGAGTGCTTTAATAGCTAAATTTCTGGAATAAGAGGGAGGGGGAAAGGAAGAAACTAGACTTGTAGGGTATTTTACTGTTTTCTTTAAAGCATGGCAACCACTATCCTACTTTTTGTGCAAGATGTCAATAAGGCATGCTCGAAGAACACAGTTTTATGGGTAGGCTCATAGGCTGTGGTGTGATTTAGGCACCAGACTGCTCTGTTGCCTTAGGGCAGAGATGATTCTATCTCTCCACTATTGATTCCTCTAATTTGCCATTTTTGATTCTGTTTTAGATGCTTGTTTGGTTTGGATCAGATCCAAATGCCGCCACTGGGACTGAAGGAATATCACAGCACACTGCTATCTAAACTACTCTGCTGTGTAGAAGCGGCAAAATTTAAAATTTAAGATGGCTTAAAATTTAAGATGAGCTCATTGCTCTCCAGCTTCCTCAGGAGGTGAAGGAGAGAGGGAAGAGCTGAGCTCTTCTCCCTGGGATCCAGAGACAGAGCACACCCGGGAAGAGTTCAAAGCTGTGTCAGGGGATGTTCAGACTGGGCATGAAGACGTATTTCTTTACCAAGAGGGTGGTCAAAGCTGGAGCAGCCTCCTAGAGAGATGGTTGAGGCCCCAAACCTGTCAATGTTTAAGAGGCATTTGGACAATGACCTTAATAACCTGCTGTATAACCTTCAGTCAGCCCTGGAGTAGTCAAGTATTTGGACTCAATGGTCACAGTAGGTCCCTTGCAATTGAAATATTCTAATTCTATTTTCTTCTAAATGTGCACCTGTGTAGTTACATTCAGTTTGGGAAATGAGCTCTTTTCTCAAATAAAAATAGATTTGAAGCAAACCAGAAGAACTAACAGTATTGGAAGAAATCCAGCCTTGAGCTAATTCCTTCTTTTTGTGAACCATCATCCTTTTTCTTAATTAATTAATAATGGGAAATTACAAAATTAAGTAATTTGGTTTGATTTTGCCTTCTCTAAATAAGAACAAAAGAGTGGTTGTATTGATTCAGAACTGCAGTCTGTCTAGCCCAGTATTCTGTCTGAAATGCATAAGGGCATCAAAGGGACATCAGGGGAAGAGTAAGAACGGGGCAGTCACACGGTACTTGTTTCCCTAATGTTGTTATTTTGTCCAAATTTAAAGTTAAATAAATACACAAAGTACGTATTGCCCTCCAAATTCTTCTCCTAGGAACAGCAGAGCTTCCAAGGCTTCCACTCTGAAAGAATTCTCTGTGTTCACTGTCATGCCAGTAGCTGTGTGCAGAGCTGAAGCTAAAGGAAACTGGCTGGTTGCAGTGAAATAACAAGTGTTCCCTCCCTAGGTGACCAAGTTCATTCAAAACTGAAGTAAATGGGTTTTGGGGGTTTGGTCTCTGTGAAATTAATTCAGTAACAAAATAAAATTTACTATAATTGATGCTCTTGTAGACCATTTCAGGAGTGATGGTCAAAACCTACAGGAGAACAGGCTGCGTTATGCTTTGTCCACGAAATAACAGCCTCTGGCACCTGCTTTGCAAGCCCTTAAGCAGTGCACTGTGTGGAATGCAAGGCTGCTGGTGCCTTTCCATGTATGCTGTGTACTTGAACAGTGTTCTTAGTGGTGTAGCACCTGAACTTTTAATCACATTTAAATAAGAAGAAACAGAACAGGGGTTTTTTTAAGCACAATCAGCATAGGGAATTGAATATAAATAGGACTGGAGCAGTTTAAAACTTGTTTTAAAAGGAAAATCATGTCTACAAATTTCTGCAAGTATTAAGTGCAGAGGGAAGCATTGATTTTTGAGACCTGTTTGGAAATTTGGGTGCAAATATTTCCCTGCATCATGGGAAAGAAGTACAAAACTTTCACAGCACAGCCACAAAGTTATGCTATTGATTTCATAAAACCTAGGGAATAACAATAATTTTTCTGGGGAAAAAAAATTAGACACTTTTCTTTCCCTGCACGAACTTGAAGCGGGGCTGTTCTAATAAAGGTGGGAATAAACCACCTGAATGGTTTTCTGGCATCTACAGCTAAGAACTTTTTCATCATTTTAAAAGTCAGTTTGAAATTTCCAAGGTAAGAGAGCAGCCATCAATAAAACATTTAAAAATCAGTGAGACAGTATCTGCCTGTAATTACATACAGCAATGTTTGTGTAGCTCCATTGTAGAAATAATTGAAAAGATTGTGTGTTGATACAACTCCTTGTAAAACCCTTTCATAACTTTTATTCAGTAGTGTTACATATAATTTCATGAATTGTTTTAAATATGATTTCATGAATTGTTTTAGCAATAAAAATATTTTGGTGTGGCAGATAGCTGTATCACCTTCTCAAAAAATGACTGACAACTGTAAACTGAATGACTTCACACAAAGGAGACGCACACAAACATTTCTTGGATAATTAGAGGAATACAAAAGTGTGAATTTGCCCTGGCAGCCTGTGTGCAGGCTCAGTGATAAAGCAAGGAGTGTGCCAGAAACAGTGAATGAAAGAAAACCTACCTCCCTTCCCAGCAAGAAGTGAGTTTCCTTGCTGTGGTGTTCTTCTGGGGATCAGCAAGGCAATGAATAACCAACTGCTTTGGCCTGCTGTGCACGTGCACTGATGTATTTTGGTGCATGGGATAAAAACAATGAATTTCTGCAGGCTGCATAATAAATACTATTGCTGGAGAAGTGTGTACAGGGCAGTGGAGCTCCTTCTTGCACTGAATGGTTCTGAACTTATCAAGGCGTTCCTCTGAAGGGGGCTGGGTCTTGCATTAGGCCATGTCATGTCTAAAACTAAACCCAAGTGATGCTGCAAGGACTGCTGTGTCCAGGTAGTGTGTAAAATGTGTCTTGGGCTGGGCTTTGGTGTAACTTACTTTTGCCTACAATTGTCCCTGCTGCCAGTGCCACAGGCACACACCCACCTTCTAGGAGTTCAGCTGAGTCCAAGGTGCCCTTGCTGCTTCCCAGCAACTGCTTTGGAAGTGGATCCCTGGGTATTTGTACAGGCCCTAATAGCAACACAGTCTGAGAATTGTCTCAGGCAGCTTTTCTTCTGCCAAAGTACTCAATAGCATTCCCCATCTCTGGGTTACCTCCCTTGAGAACTTTGGTTGCTTTTATAGAAATATGACTGGTGAATGTTGTCCAGGAAAGCATTATTTTCCTGTCATATGAAGCATTCACTTCTATACCACCAAAACTGCTTTTGATTCATAAATTGCTGGGAGAAGCATTCGATGGTCTTCTGTGACTCACCTTGTTATGCAGATGCTGGCTATCTACACAGAGTCCATCCTATCATGGTGGATTCCTATCAAGTCCATCATGAGGGGGCACCCACCTCTTGTTTAACTTGACTTGAGGTTCAGGAAAAAATGAAGGCTCCCTAAGGCCTGATTTGTTGCTTGTTTATAGACAAACTGCAGGTCAGTCTGGGATTTTTCTATTTGTCCCTGAAAAGGGATAAACTTGATGTACAGAGCTGCTGGCAATAGTCAGACATCCTCAGCTGGCTGTAGAAAATCTGCATTTTTGCAGTGCTCTATGCTTCTGCTGTTTCCTCACTGTGCAGAGCCAGGTGATACTCCCCAAAATGAGCTCCCTGCAGTGTGCTGTGCTCATTTGCCTTTCGCCCTCCCCATGTGCAAGGTCACACACAGAGGAGTTTCACTCCTTTGGTGCTTCTATGACATGCGTGCAGAAATGGGAACATGTGAGTTCAGCTGGAATCAACATGATCGTCCTGTGGATATTTACTTTGCTCATTCTTGCCTACGGAGGTAAAACAATTTTAACTGGAATAGCTTCTTTCCTAGGTAGTTATTAAAGGTAAAGCATTAAGGACAGTGTAGTGCATCCTTACAGAAGGTAGGTTAGCCTAATTAATTAGTCATTAGGTTAAACATGAACATCAAGAACTAAACATATAACAATATTCTTCTTTTGTTTGGTCAAGCGTTTTGTTCATTTGTTAGGGCTTTAGCATTATCTTCTCATTCTTAAGTTATTCAGCTTCCTTGTGATTTTCCTTCAATACATTGAATTTTCCAAAGACAATATAAACATAGAAGAATCAAGTTTTGCATAGTTGAATAGTGATGGAGGATTCTTTCTGTAAGTCAGGTAGAATTAGGTAGAACAGTAGTCTTATTTGTACCTAGAACATTTGAAGTATATACAAGATGCAATGACTACCAAAAATCAAACAAGAATAAATAAATCACAGTTATTCTTCTGAGTTTGGGTTAAGGGTAGTAGTAATTCTTCCTGCTTGAGTTCTCTGCTCAGTCATATTTTATGCTACCATTTTCTAAGGCTATACTAATGTAGTTCTGGTTAAAATCCCTTCCTCAATTCTTAAGGTGGGCTCAGGTTACCATAGTTCAGAACAACTTGATGAAGAATTTTGTTGCTCACCCTCCTTACTAATGCTTGCAAACATATATAATGAGGCCTAGAAATATGAGTAGAAAGTGGTTGCTAATGCATTTTTCTTTAGAAAAAAATATGAAGTAAAAATATGTTTTGATGAACATGCTGAAACATTTATTAGGACAATAATTCTGTTAATTTTTATTTTTTGTCTTTTCATGTATTTGATGTAACTGTACAGTCAATTATACTGATCTCTTGTGAAGCTGGGAAACACCTGAAAGAAAAGGACAAAAAAGCATGCCCTTTTATTCACTCAAGCAGATTTGGCAGTCATGTGACAGCCTAAAGGCTTCCTGCACAAACAGGTCAGGTTGCTTCACTCAGGAATCTTTTTCAGGCTAAAAGCAGGGGAAGCTGAGTTAAAAAAAGGGAAAAAGAAAGAGTATCTAAATTAAAATTATTTAGAAAGTAGGCAAATTCTAATAAAGTTTTCCAGGGAAACCCTTTAAGTGTTAGCTTGCAAGGCTCTGGCATTGATTTGCAAACAAGAAATGGCAGCTTCAATATTCAGCTATACTGGATTGTTAAAGAGCTAAAGAGCATGAATTTTACTAAGGAAAACAGCACTCTTTCCATACCAGAATATACTGATATCTTTGTAGGAGCAAATACAACTTTAATAGAGAAGCATAGCATCTTTTAGGTTGGAAAAGACCTTTATGACCATCAAGTCCAAGCATTAACCCAGCACTGCCAAGTCCACCATTAAACCATGTCCCCAGGTGTCAATCTACCATGTTTTAAATACCTCCAGGGATGGGGACTCACCACTGCCCTGCACAGCCCCTGGTTCACGTTCCATGTGTTCAATAAGAAGGTAGAATTAGGATAAAAATTCTGATGGTGGATCTGCTATCATAACTCTAAGAGCTATATTATTTATTGAAAGACCATTACAGTGGTGGTGAGGAGAAGCGTGACTAAAATTGGAAAAGTCAAAATGTAGTGAAAATTCATTGTGATCCTGAGATTAATATGGATACAGTACAGTGTTTCTGTGGAAGCCAGACAAGTGATATTGGGGGTTACTACTAATCAACCACAAGTGATTCATTGAACATAATGAACTTTGTTACATTTTGTACAAGTTTGCACTTAAAAAAAGGCTAAACTGGGATCCCTGGAAGTGGTAATTCACTCTTAATGCACGATTTGATTTTCTTCTCTAACTTATTTGGATGAGGTGGCACAGGCTTTTACATCATCGTGTTCTTGCCAGCAACATCTAGTAATTCATTCTGCCAGCAAGAATACCACCTGAGATACTACATTTTTTTCTGGCTTGTGAGGTGATATCTATCACAAACAAATCTGGATACTAGAAGAGAGACTCTAGAGTGGAAAGTAGTACATTACTTGTTATGGATTTGCTAATTACAGAAAGGAAGATTGCTCTCAAGTCCCAGTGTATCAGGTGACGCTGCAATTATTTAGTAAATCTGAAAATGAGACAAAAGGAATATAAAATTGGAAAAAATGTTATTTCAAAAAAAGTCAATGTCCCTAGTCACCACTAGGACTTCATTTCAAAAGCTAATTTAAATTAAAATAATTTCATCCAGTTCAACACTTTGCAGTTGTTATTGTTTGTCTGAGGACTCTGGCAACATTTATCTTCAATATTGTTAATTTCAGTGGATTTGAATGCAAGAATATTAGTTCACTATCTCATCAAAGGAGTGGCTTCTTAATCTATGACATCTCACTACAGTGAGTCAATATAAACCACAGACTGTAGATATTAGGAAATTTCTGATGATGTATAAATTTGAACTTGCCAGATTAACATTTATGATGCCAGGTAGAAATGAAAAGTCCTTTTAGAACTATTTTTCTTTTGAACTATTTTTATGTAAATTAGACAAGTATTCTTTTTTTTTTTTTTTTTAACACTATCAAATCTGGTAAATAATTGACCGAAGTTCTTTAATGGAAAAATTTACCTCCAAAAGGAAGCATTTAATTTCATTTACATTACTATTGTTCAGAGCACAGATACTAGGAGATATACTAACAAATCCATAAGTGATCCAGCATCTGCTGGGAAAAGGGAAAATAATTGGAGATTTAAATCCATTTACTCATCCAAAAGAGCATTTAATCTCAACATCAGAAAATAAATAAATAAATAAATAAAATTGTTTGAAAAGTTTAAATAATTTCAGTCTTTGGGTTTTTTTAACTTATGGATGAAACAGAGAATGTTGTTCTCCCCTATAAATATCTTATAAAAATGTACAGAAAAATCTTTCAGTAATGAGTGTACTGAGCTCACTGTTATCAAAAGAATGGTTAGTACTGAGTAACTTCAATCTTCTTTGTATTCCTGTCATGTGAGAAAGACCTATACTGAAGCATAAACAGAACATGCCTTGGAGGAAAGTGTAGTCATTGCCTAATTGAGTATGCAATTCATTTTATCATTAATTTGAATGTATCTTTCATTTTATTGAAAAAAAAAATACCCTACCTAACCCATCCTCTGGTGTGCATGCTCATTATTTTAAAATTAAGACCTTCTGTTGCTTAAGTGCTTGTATATAGAAGCACAGACACATCTAAATTTACTCTCCTGTGTAGGCCAATTGAATTAACTTAGCTGCACATTTGAATAATACAAAAATGCGCATAATGATCAGCAGAACCAGGAATCATACTCACAATTTCTTTCAGAAATTGCATGTAACTATTCACTTGAGAAAGCAATTTATAATTTTCTTGATAAACATGGAGAATCAGACAAATGGAAAGTTCCAGAGAAATTGAAGAATGCTAATGTTTTTGCTTTGACATAGTGTAGTTTGTATATCAAGACCAAGAGGCCAATTTCTATATGTATGATTCAAATTACTTGATAAAGAAATATAGATGTTTCCCTCCAGTTCAATGAAGGCTGTACAAGTCATTAATTAAAATTATATATAAAATTATGCATTCTAAATATGTTTTTTATTCTTAAGTGTGGTCTTCTCTTCAGTCAGTTCCTTCAGAATAGAATTATAGCTGAATATTCATGGCACACTACAGAACAATTTAATAAAAAATGATCACTTTTTTCTTTCTCTTTCCAGTTCAACAGAAGAGCAGTTTCACTGGCAAACACAAGGTAATGTACTTATCTACATATATGTATTACTTATATTCTCTCCCAGAAGGATCATTTTTACCTAAAGAAGATGGAAGGGAAAAGTACATTGGTGTATGTGGAGGTTTTTGTTGGGGTTTTTGTGTGGTTTTTGTCATTGCTAGTGTGTGAAAACTCTACTTAAAAAGTGACAAGATTTGGCAAAAGTTGTTAGGGTTGACAAAAAATACACTGAAATGGATTTAGAGTTTTGAGAGGGGGCACTACTAAATGTGTCTTTGGCTTTTTTTTCTACTAGACCTAAATATTCTCATTTTGCTTTTATTAATCCAAGGCCACACGTTCAAAGCATGGCACAATTTTCAGCATGGCCAGCATCCTGGGAACATGTAGCCTCCATTCCTACATCAGCTGTGAATGCTTAGTCACATAAAACTGGCTTTGGCTTTTGTCTTGTATATGGCTTTACCTTTCTGCCCTTCTTTTACATTTTTATGTTTTTAATTTTACTACAGATGGTCAGAAGGATATAGAAGATGAACTCACCACTGGTCTGGAGCTGGTGGATTCCTGTATTAGATCACTGCAGGAATCAGGGATACTCGATCCACAGGACTATTCAGCCAGTGAAAGTAAGTTGCTAGAAATACGTTTTCTAAACCCCAAAATTTGGTGCTTTAAAACTGAATGCATTTCTTTAAGTGCTGCTAGTTTTTTTTGAGGAAAACCAAGTGCATGAAATATATTTTAAGGAAAATATTTTTTAATTGCAATGTAGCTGTACTATACGACAAGGTCATGTTACAAAACTTCAGCATCACCACCATAAAAACAACATTCAAACAGCAATTTTTCACTATCCAAAGGTAATAAAATGAAACATAGTGGGTGGGTGTGAGGAAGTCTGTTGTCTAATTGTAACCACTTGGCCAGGTAGCTAGTAACTCCTTACAACTAAAATTTTTTTCTGGATACACAGACAGAAATAAGTGAACTTCAAGATGATGCACAGAACAGCAGCTGTAGCAAGAAAGGTGAAGTCTTTTCTCCAAGGTTGGCTCACGGGTCATTTACCAGCCATTCTGTTTGCAAAACTGTGCAGTGAATGGATGGATTATTGGCTAGAAGCAGCCACTGGGGAAGTGAATCAAGGCTAAACAACAGCAAAAGTGAACAAGGGACATGACACTCAATGTGTTTGTAGAGCAGATGTCTACCAACAGTTATGCTCATGAGTCACGCTGAGACTGTTTTCCAGCATGTTAACTGGTCTGTTATCAGATGTAGCACTAGATGATGAAATAGGAGGTTAATTCTCTAGTTTCCTTTCTTTTTCCTCAGGCTCCTATCTCATATTCTGTCCCCATCTGCCACAATATATACCCACATTCACTTCCCTGCCACTGCAGCTCCTGACACTGGCTTGCCTTTTGTTTTTTTAGTATTCCTCTACATCTCCTTCCCTCTTGCTCAGTTGATCCCTGTTGCCCAGTACCTTCTGACTGAGTCACATCTTTGGAGGTGGCTGCCCAAATTCAGCTTTTTTGATGATAACCAAGGGGATAATCTCCCCTTCATCTGAAAAGGCTGATGAGCTGTGACAGCCACCTTCTGCAAAGCATTTCTAGCAATGACAAGTCATCACCGGAATATGGTCATCAGGTGACAAAAGGAAAACATTGCACACTAAATGCAGAATTTTAATTTGTCAAAACATTTTTCATTATTTTAAAACAAGGTTTGCTGTCAAATTCAAGCTGACAATCCTGGGACAAGAGAAAAGTTTTCATTTTTCACATGCACAAGATTTCTGGGCCAACAGTGTCACTAATACTTTTGTTATGGTTTTGCTTAATCTGGACACAGTCTGTATGATTGACATCTGTTAAAATGTTGTTTGATCTGAACAAAAATTGGAAAATATGATGAAACAATGTAAGCCCTTGTTTTTTTCTTCATTTGGGAGTGAGGAGAAACAAAATAGACTAGTATAATAAGGATTGCCTTCAAAATGTGATTCTGTGATAGAAAAATGAAACTGTACCCAGTTTCATTTCTCCTCCAGATGGAGGAAATTGAGAGCAGAGTGGGGCCAACTTGTATGGAAAACTAACAGAAACTGTTTTAAGAGATGGAAACTAAGAAAAAAAAATGGAGAAAGGTGAAGATACTACATGGAATTAAGTCTGTGTACATAAAGAAAACTAATACTAAAGAAATTTATGGCGAGTATCACAATAAGCTAAAACACAAATAGGAATGCAGATGGATAGAAACAAGAATAAAGAACATGGGGAAATGGAAAACAGTGATGGAGAAGAGGCGAAATAGAGATAAAATTGTAGAGGATCTTTAGGAGAGGAACCAAGGCTTGTTGAAGCAGGAGGTCCATACAGAATGTTGAAAGCTGAGTTTGGCTGGATGATTTGTTTGTGGGAGCAAGAGTAAGGTGCAAAGAGAGGGAACAATGGGGTGATGAGAATGACAGCTAAGAAAAGGAAAAGTGGTATCATTATGGACAGGACAGTAGCTGTCCCTAAGAAACATAGGTTTGGAGAGAACAGGCAGATGCATGTATTCATGAGGGAGCAGGCTTCCCCACAGGGCTGCAAGCTTGATCTTCTGCATTGTCAGGAGATATTTGTAAAGCCTTTTGTCACAGTGCCCTTATTCCTCTGTTCTGGGCTCAGCTTGTCATAAAACTAGATTGCTATTTGCCATTTATGGGTTTAATTAAGAATCAGATCTATATGCCAAAGCTAACAGTTGCAGCTCTGCTAATCACTCATAAATACAATTAGGATGTCATATATTGGAGATTTTTCTGGTTTGGGGGTCTTTTTTGAATTTTGAGTAAAATGTTACAAACACATCAGAGGTAAAATGTTACTGTGTTTTAAAAGTCAAAAGTACAAAAATCAAGATTATGTGTACAGCATAATTTGAATTTCTTATGAATGCATTAGAAAACAATTATTATCGTGCCCTATTTTGTACATTTTCTGTCCATGCCTCATTTACCCCAAGTTGAGGCTCAAATTGCAACAGCACACTAGAGGGGAGAGTGCTCCTGACTTCTGTAAGCAATGAATAGAACACACATACACAATAAAAACAAAAGTCTCATATTTACTTAAAATGTTATTGTGTCCCTCCTTTGTGAGTTAAGGTTTTTATGTTCTAGTTGTTAAATCATTCAAAGTATTTTCTATTGATGCATAGTTTTAGGTGTTCCTAGTTAGATGTGCTGAGAACAAAACAGTTGTAACAGAACATTGTGGGAGCACTGTCTCAAATATTTGAAGTATGATACGAAAAGGAAGTTTAAAGCCCACTCTGAAATGTCTCAAACACAGTATTTGTGTTTTCTAGACACTTCAGTTCTTAATCCTTTCATTCTCGAAATAGGAAATGAGATTATATAAATGTCTCACTTTACAGGTATTCCAAAAATCACCATTTGTGATGTATTTGAAGTAAATGTTGAGTACTGTAGAATTATCCATCAGGGTGCTTTTTTGTTTGGTTGGGTTTTTTTTTTGGTATTGAACATTTTTCAATGGAGACCTGATGTGATGCAGTAAAAAACATTGAACCATTTTGGATTGTGTGCACTGGCCATAAGGCAAGGAAGGAGAGGAAGAGCGATGACTCAGAAAAGGAAACTTAGTCTGGCATTTTCTAACTTTTGATCTCCCAATTTGACAATTTTAGTTATGTTTACTTCTCTACAGTTTGACTCCAAAGCTGTATTTTAAGTAACAAGACTGACTCTGAGGAGAGCATTTCCCACCTGCTGTGCATTTAAAGCAGAGTTTTTAAAATCATCATATGAAAGCCTGCCCAGTGATGTGACCACGGCTTCCTTTTCTGAACTGTGTGCATCTAGTCTAATGACTTAATCTATCAGTAGCCCTGCCTTTGTAGAGGATTAGTATGTCTCTCCTCAGAATCTTTACAATTTGGTTTCACACACTCTGATTTTCTCATACTTAGTTTTAAAAAGTTGTCATATAGCAGTCAGCTGTTATAATACTCTAAATCCCAAACATGACTTCACATGTGCTATTCCTTTAGTAGCAAATAAAAGCCATGGAAAAAAAGGCTAATGGGACAAGTCACATGAAAGGGGCTTACAGAGGAGGGGCTCTGTGTTGCTAATAGAGATGCTTGCTAATTATCTTTACTGAGTGTGAATCAGCAAATGTAAAAAAAACTTAAGTATATAAAACGTATTAATTTGGTGGAATGAAAGCATAGTGATCACTGGTTTTAAAGACATTATCAGGCAGGGGGATTCATAACTGCTGCAAGCTCTCATACAAGCTTCCTGCAGTGGAGCTAACCCTGGGACAATGTTATATGCAACCGAGGGGAACTCCTGCACTGTTGCCCACCTCTTTGTTCTGTCCCAACTCAATGTAAGTTGTCTTCCTCAACATGTGCTTCCAGGTACAATTGACAGGCAAAAAGTAAGGAAACTTCCAGAATTATGCAAAAAACTGCATTGGACTTAAGCCTGTATCTCCATGGTCCAGTTCCCCATCCTGCAGTGATTTCTCGTTATCTCTGTGTAGCTCTAGATCTGTCAAAACTATGTCACTCCAGTTTATATCAAACATGTCATGGTTTTGTGACCTCAGAGGGGCGTTCAGCCTGTTGTGAGTGTTCCTGGGGATCACCAACAGAACAGCAGTGGTCCACACATCCCCTCAGTGCCCGAGGGAGGGCACATACAGGCTGCTGCTAGTGTCAGTAGCCATTACCTACAGTGGGTCCACGGGCCAACCTGGACCCTCAGGGTCACCCTGAGGGCACTCAATCCCTCCTCCTCCCTGCTCTACATTGCTGTAACACCCAGCTTGCCTGGCTGCTCCTCTCTGAAAATATTTCTTCCTTCTTACCTTTTTCTAATGGGAACTCAAAAGTACTGCTTTTGCACAAATGAAGATAAGTAACTATCACCTTAAATAGGGTCACGGGACAGACCAGATGTGTGAGAGCCAATGTAATTGCATAAAAGATGCTGGAAACAAGTCATGGAAGAGGAATGGGAATGCACAGTAAGTGCAGGACCTGAAATCACTGAGTGAGGAAACCTGCAGGGGAATGGAATTTAGTTCAGGACAGAGATAACATTAGGGGTGTTTCAGGAGACACAGCAGTACTGAATGGTGAATGTAGCTCAGGAAAGGTATTTTCATGGCAGAATGGTTTAATTTAGTGAGGAAAGGCATGTGAAAATAAATTTTGTGAGGGCTGAGTATGCACTGTGGAGATGAAAAATTAATATTTCTGGCTAGAAATCTTGGAAAAATGTGGGATAAAAGAAGCAAGACATTCCCATCCCTGCACCACTGTTTCAAAATCACACAGCTACTTCAGATCTATTCCTTTACTACCTTGTCAGTGCACCTCCTTTTTTTTTTTTTTTTTTTTTTTTTCCTTTTTCCCATTTACTTTATATATAAGAACAATTGAAAGCTGCATGGAAGGAAGGAGAGTAAACACAGATGTACAGCAGTCTGAGTTAAGAAGATTGGTTGCTGAGGACATTTGTCATTAAGGTTTGATAAGGTTGCAGTCTGGCCTGCAGATAAGTGGGAAAGGTCCTGATAAACTGGCTGAGGCCCCCAGATGTCCATCCTCTGTGACAGAGAAACTGGAGTCCTCTAAGCAGTTGTTAAGACCAAACGACCTTTTCCTGATGATGTTTGTAAATTTACAGATGGATAGTGTAAGGTAAAAGTGGAACAAGAGGAAAAGTTGGTTCTGTATTTCTTTCCCTTCTATTAGTTTCTCTGTCCCCCTATTCCTGTGGGTCATTAGCATGCCACATTAGAGGATTGACATGACACTGTCATCAAAACAATTTCTGAGATAATTGGCTGAAACTCACAGAGTCTTTACAGAGTATGCTGCATCCTTACAGCCTACAGCGGTGGAGACAGGCAGTGATTTTTCTTTCTGTCGTGGCATTAACAAAAGGAGGGTTAGAGGACTTCTAAGATTATTGAGCAAATCTATTGGCACTTTCTTCCTAACTTAAATCACAGACTCAAATGTCTGCTAATACAGAAGTCTCTAATTTTAATATAATATATCTAATCTTAAATCTTCCATGCTCTTTTCTCTCCTCTCCATTTGGAGGCTTCAGCCTCCACAAAAAGACCATAAGACCAGTCTTTAAAGGATTACGGGGCAGATTTGTGGAGCTTTCAGTGTTTATGTTTCTAACTGAAACAGAGTAATTTCATTATTTTTCACTTGCTTCATCACTTCCTGTGGCAACTTTCCTTGTTTGCTGTCTAAATCAACAGCAGAGACTGTAGGAACAGAGCTCTTGTTGACATGGATCAGAAAACTTTCAGGATAGTTCTCCCAATTGTCTTGATAATTTTTAAATTCTCATTTTTAATGTCAGTTTTTAATTTTTTTTTTTTTTTTAGAACAAACGGTTTCTATTAGGATTGCAGTTTTTTCCACACAACACTGCCAGTACTCCAGATGAATTTTTTCCCCCACATTTTCTGGATATATATTTTTATTTATGTCTGTGACCCTGTTCTCCTGGTGCTCAGGATTAATTGCAGAATCCAGAACATTGATAAGGGAATAAATACAATGTAGATTTTATAATGTTGTCTTCTTGGCTAAAGCCATTTCATAAGGCACTTCACAGATGCTACATATTGACAGAAATGCAGGCAATTAAGGATGTCCACGTTCTTCTGGGGAATAAAAAGCATGGCTTACCACTCTGGTCTCAATCCCACAATATATTTACTCTTTTAGTCATTCAAAACTATTTGCCCCAAATGCAGCACAAATTGGTAGCAGTACCATTTAGATGCTGGGGTTTTTTTTGCCTCTGAAGGATGAGTTATGTTATAAGGACGTCTTACCACATGAAATTATATACAGATGTTGCATTAGACAGATGTGGGTTTCACTTAAAACCCCTGTCTAATTAACAGGCTGGAAAGGTAGGCTAAACTCTTACTTTATTCTCTTAATTCACTTTTGTTTCAGCAATTTTTTGTAATAAGAGAGATCCTCCTCACTCAGTGGGAAAGCAAATGTTCCAGCTTGAAAAAACCCTCCTTGTTCAACCTGTATGATTTTCATCCTTTATCAGCTGCTTTTATCTTATATTCTGAAAATGGATTGAAACAAAAAGGCACTGTTTACACAATGAATGTGTAAAAGGATGTGTGTTTATGTGTTTTCCATCCCATAGCTCTTGCTTTGTGAAATTGCCACCTGTCAGATGGCTGGACATGCTCAATGAGATGAAATTTGGCAACAGTGGACCTCACAGTTTTTTGATAGATGAAGTTATTTCCATTTCATTATCTGCTCTGAGAGCCAGCGCGATACAGCTTAGTCATTTTTTGTGCACACAAAGGAGGTGTTACTGTGGGATCTCCTGGTAAACATACACACTAATAAAATCATGTGCTCTCTGAGTGCATTTCCAAGCTGAAAAACCCCTAGGACGTGCGCATGCCCCTCCTTCATTTCAGGATCAGAGTCTTCAGAGTAGAAGTGGCATACATGCCTAACATAGGGTACATTGTCTTCTGTCTGCTGCATTAATGCCAAGCTGGCAGCGTCTGACTCAACAGTTCATAGCTCCAGATAAATCTCTGTATGAGTATGAAGGCTGAGGAAATTTTGATTTATTGCGGAAACTTTTGTCAGTATTGTAATATATTTAGGGTAAATATTTATGGTTGGACATTTTGGATGCCTGTCTTTACTCCATTCATCTCTTTTAAAACAAGTCTTTGGCCAATCTTTGCTTCAAAACTTTGGCGTTTTAAAGTCACCTTTGCCCAATTTGTAATTGAGTAAAACTCTGAAAGAGGGACACTGCTTTTCACAGGTGTTTCACAGTTTGTTCATTGTATGTTCTCAAAGAGAAAGTTGTAACGGAATTGTCTCAACTGTGAGTCAAATTCAGTCTTTTGAAGTAGTTATTAGAAATGGGGATAAGATTTTGTTTCCTTTACCCATCTTGCCTTTCTGGCCCTAGTCACCCTAAGTGTGAGCATGAAATAACTCTTAAGTCATTTAACATTGTAATAGCCACTGGCTGATCACAGAGACCTGCTTTCCAGGGGCAATCCTCAGCAGGAGATAAATGTCTTTACAAAACAGGTGACCATGAAAAGCTTCTGTAGATTCATTGCTACACCCCACTAAGACATTAGGATTTGATGAAATGAAGCTGGCTCTAGTACTGGTGAGAGGCAGCTCTTACATATCAGCATCAGTGTTTACAGCCAGTACTGCCTCAGGAAATGCTCAGTACTAAACACCCTAAGCTTGGACTCTATTGTTTTCATTCTCTGTCACAGGCAGAGTTCAAAGGCATTGAGAATAGCACCAAGAAGAGATGCAGCTCAAACACTGCCATGCAGTACTCTATCACCTCTGCCCTTCTGGGTATCAGGATGGTATAACAGGCACATCTTTGTGGCTGACATATCACATCCTGGTAAATTCATGTCAGTGTTCTTTAAGAGCAATGAATGAAGTTTTCCTTTTTGGCCACTTCCCTGATGCAGGCAGGAGACTAAACTTAGGAGCAGTCACAGTATGGGCTTTCACCACCAGGATTCCTGACAGACTTTGGTATCTTCTTCAGGATGGACTCAGGTTCAGCTGATCTTGTTACTCTTTGGATTGCTACCTGTCTTCAAGTTCATGTGTGGCTGTTGCAAGCAGGAAACCTGGTGAAGGCTGAATGAACCATGAGTGTTCAGGGAAGCAGTTCATGCTTTCTCTGGTTTCCTCAGGGGTGGCACAGAAGTTCCTGTGGGTACCTTCCTCTGCCGGGCTTCAATCATCTCAATTCTTCTGCAGCCCTTCTGTAGGTTGGTAGGTGCCTGGGTGAGTTTATAGGCTTCCGGGGGGAAAGCACTAGAAGCCAATGGCAGAAGTGCTGTTCAAAACTTATGGGCCAGTACATGCCTTTATTGTTGGACCTAAACTTCTGCAGGCTGCCTGTTGCAATTTCCTCTCCTCAGGAAGTTCTTCAGCTGGTGACACTCACACCATCTTAATATCCAACCTTTTCCCTTCCTATACTCTCTTGCCTTTTCTTGGTCCACCATCTTTTCCTAAACCACCCATTTCTGTCTTACCACAGCCTTGCCTTTTGCATCCTTTCTTGTTTCAATTCTCATATTTTCTTTTATCTCCTTCTTTATCTTTTATTTTATCATTTATTACATGGCATGCAATAAAGTCTCAGTGCTTATTCCCAAAACAGATGATCATTCATCCTCAGAGACAAAAAAAAGCATTCATCAAACCCCCCCAAACCCGCACACATTTTCTGCATATAAGGGACCTTGCTATCCTGACTTTTACCATGCTTTCCCATTAACTAGAAGCAAACCCAGATTGTGCATTGTTGTGTCATGTTGGGAGTCTAGAGGTAAAACTATGAGAACATTGCAAATAAGGAATTTCTAATTTCCCTCCATTTCTGCACAGTAGCCTACAGGCTGTGACCTGTAACATGGATTTTCTTGGAGTTTACTTATATCTGCAAGATGAAACATGTTATATATAAAAATTTCATAGTGGTATCACAATATTACTTCATATCTCTGAGCTTGTCCTGTGATGAATCTGATTTTGGGATCTGGTGTCATTTAATGCTGTGCAACTGACTTAAAATCCATGCCTAAAGAAAACAACCCCTCACAACCCAGCTTTAGTACTGTAGTACAAAAAAAAAAAAATCAAAAAAGCAGTAACAGCAAGTAAAACATACATGGAGGATGGAAATGGAAAGATGAGAGTCAAGATCAGGACAGCAGGAACAATTAGTAGCGATGTCAAAAATGGATAGGAGGTAGTTGTAATGCTTAGTCTGTACCAAGCACAAATCCTTTACAGGCAACCAGGTGTTCCCTCATCCACTGCAGGAAGCAGCTACTGAAACTCGTTAGGAAATGACAGTGACATAGTAGCATCTGTAGGAGCAGAACAAAGAAAGGCTTTTGGCATCCGAACCCCCAGCGCAAAAGAACATCAGTAAATATTGTGCCTGTAGTACGGGCCAGGAAACAAATGCACCCACATCCACACGACAGACTGATAAACCACTCACCCTACTCCTGCCTCAGTGGCAACACCAGTGCCTGCACACTCGGCACAGGCAGCACTGCCAAGAGCCACATCATCCTGGGATCTGCCGATGCCAGCTTGCGAGCAGAAGCGTTGTGGAGATGCAGCCCTGGAAAAAGAGGTAGTTGGCTTGTTAGCCTATGTAAAATGATGTATGTGGAAGAGAAAATGTTGGCAGGTGTGCATTTGGGTTTGATTTCTGTTGTGCTACATGCAGTTTACACAGCTCTCAATCAAGTAGGATTTTTGTGACTTCTGTGGTAATGCAGATTAGGGAGCTGCTTCCATTTTTTCCATTCTGGCCTTATAAATGGAGAAATGCATTTTCTCAGGACAGTGTGAGAGCAGCGAGTGGTTCACATTTGTGTGGACACAGAGAGAGAAAGCAGAAGGGTATACTTTATGGTTTATGACAGAGGAGGTTTTGGCAGATGAAAAAGATTGTAATAAAATTTTGACCTTTTTGACTTAATTTTTAATTGACTTCTGAGGCAGAGCTAAACACATTCTGAACTGGCTCACCTCAAAGACCAAATAGTCATTTTCTTTTGTGGACAGAAAAGATTCAGGATTTAAGCCTGTCAAAGGTCTGGAAAAAATGGAGTTCTACTTTGCACAAGAAGAGGAAACCAGTTTTGTGCTAGTAGTTAAGTTCATAGAACAACATAATAGCATAATAGATCTGCTGATGTCTTTTGTATTAGATACATATATCTGTGAGGGGTTTTATAGGCTTTTATAATCAGAAGCTGTTGGGCACTGGTTTTTTTCAGCAGTCTAATTTAGGTCTATCAGAGGAGATTTGTCTGTTTGATTTTTTTTTTCTGATAATGCATTCAGCTTCGATGTGCATCATGATTGTGTGATGTCTGTAAACATCTGATTTTATTTCCTAGTAATAAAGAGGGAACACATTAGTTTAGTACTATTGATAGCAATTTTAGGCTGTGCTAGGCACAGAAGGGTGACTAGAAACACTTGATGTTCACAGCTGGCTTTCACAGGTATAAAACACTTCAAAACATTAGGATTTAATAATGCAAAATATGTTCTTAACTTAGTTGGCCCTTTTTTTTTCTGTAAACAAAGACCACGCACCATTTTAAATGTGGTTATTCCTTTAAAAATGAGAGACTGATAATGAAAACACAAATTAAAAAACAACAATTTTTAATGCCAAACCCCAGTGTTTCTCAAAATGGAAACATGGCAGTTCCTTCTGAGGTGGAGCTTCCTATCTGTGTTGCAATGTGCAATAATGCCTCCTCCTCTATGCAGATTTCCTCTTCTGCTCACATTCACAAATGTATCTAATCCCAATAAAGAGCCCCACTCAGGTACTGTTCTCCTGAGGTTCCACTGTGATATTTTATTAGAGAGCAAGCTTCTGTTACACTGAAGTGTTCTACTACTCTTAGTGTTGCAAAGTTTCACAGAAGCAGCATTAGAAAGGCTTGAGGACACTATTTTTTCTCTTTGTGTCTTCTGTAATGTAGAAATGTAATTAGTTACCATCTTTGTTGCCCATCTCGTTCTTGTGTTGTGTCTATCTGTTGCTCCAATAAAGCTCATTGTCCAAATGGCCAATGATAAATTATCTTGTTCATAGACTATCTGATTTTGATATCTGAAGGATTTAACAAGTAATTTCATAAAATATGATTAATATTCTACCAGAAAAAAATTGTTTTAATCTTGGGATCAATTAAAAACTCATATTAGAACGGTTATCTTTGGTTTTAAACTCAGTTGAGGGTAGATTTTCTGTTAAAAAACCAAAACAATCAGAAGAAAAACAAAGACAAGGCCAGCTTCTGTATTCTGAGCTTAAATATGTATACATCTGTTCTTGCTCAGTTCATGTATTCCAGTCCTGGTCTCCAGCATCTTCACTAATTTCTCTCACTAGTAATGGAACTCCAGATTTCTCCTGCTGTCAAATATCACCCAGTATTGCATATGAAAGAAGATTTGGCTGGTTTTACATTTCATAAAAAAATCAGGAGTAATGCTATGCATGATACGGTATAAAAAGCAAAATATACACTATCTGAGTAGTTAACACTGAAGTTACTCTATCATTTCAGGATTACTTAGGCTTTGGTATATTACTTTATTCCATGAGGTTTAAAAAATAAATCTTCCAGGAATCAAAAAAAGAAATATTTACTGTTGGGGTGGAATGCATACTTATTTTTTTCTCTATGCCCTTCAAGTCTTATAGTATTTTTCTACTACTTCTTGTGGACATTTATGGTACTTTGTTATCCATTGGAGTAGAGATTTATTATTTCAAATCCTAGAAGATATCTCTGTTTTCTTCTTACAATATTGGCAAAAGTGTTACCTTGTGTAAAAAGCATAAGATAATCAACATCTAGTGAAACTAGTTTCTATTTCCAGTTCACTTACTCTTGAAATAAAGTGTTCTTCATCTTTTTTTCCAATAGTAATTAGGTCAGAAGGAGAGTTAGAAGGGATATCCTTGTATTGTTCACTTATATAATGGCATCAGCCTAGTTTTTGCATCATTTCTCCAGATATATATCATTTATAGAATTCTTCGATGAAAATGAACTTATTCCACAGTTGTGAATGCATTCCACAAAATCCTATTTTCCAGTACCTAAGAATACATTCTGTAGCAGTATTAAAGCCCTTTTCTGTATTTGTAGGTAGAACATAGCCCTCTTAATGCTGGTAGAGCATGGCATTGCATATAAATTACTTTCCTTTTTTGTAAAACAACTTTTGTTTTCAGTGTACTCATTTAAGAATTGCTGCCTCTCATCTAAAGAGAGGGGTTTGATTCATAACAAGGGAGCTGCTTGGGATTAAGGATTTAAAGTATTACCATTTATTTCTTCATTTTAAGTATGCAGTTGGTGTCCCCCCTTCTCCCCTCCCCCTGCCTTTTTTTGCCCTTCAACTTTCTTCATTTCTAGGGTATGGAATTCCTTTGCTATATTGCAGGCTTGGCATTTTTTCTTGTAATACAAAGCTACTGATATATTTAATATCTTCTAGAAGGTAGATGTAAAAATATTTTCCTAGACCTATTCTAGTTCTAGTCTAAGATTTAGAGGGAGAATGGGTGCCATGCTTATTGCTGTTGTTATAGGACAGCTGCTTGTTATCTTCTATTTGAGATTGAACTCACAGGTGCCTTCAAAACCCTTCTTTTCCTACAGAATCTGTTTGACCAGTTTCAGCTGACAAGTTGTATTTTCAACTGCAGATCTTCAGTTTTTCCTCAGTTTAATCTCTCCCTTTTCTGTCTGTAATTAAGAAAATGTCTTCTTTTTATGATTGCCACAAAGTTCTGGCATCTAGTTCCCAAGGACTTTCCTCATTGCCCCATGCCTCTGCCTCTCTCGCCTTGCATTTCTCACAACTTCCCTGGAGACTAGAAAATGGAGAAGATCTGTACCTATGTGGCATTGTTGCTGCTTCTTGCCACCCTCTGTGGTACTTGCAGGGCCTCCCTTCTGCTCACTCAATTCCTCCACTTTCCAAAACCATCCTAAATCATCTTGGCAAGAGAGAGTCTCTTCAAAGGATGTTTCAGATGACCTCAAAAATAGGACATAGTGCAGCGGACAGGGTTAGAACAGATGTAAAAGGGTTCCTTACCCTTCTGATTTGGAAGGAAAGTTTACTCCTCATTCCAGATGGAGCAGCTTAATTCTGGGAGCAGACTTAGAAAACAGGATGTACCAGTGAGATGCCAAAGAATTTAGTATCACCAGGAATAGGTCTGTCCACCTTGTCATTAACTATCATCACCTCTTCTTTAATGTTAGATACTGTGGAAGGACACAGGCAGGCTACCATCAAAAGCTCTCTCTTGTTATGTTGTTCTTTTTAAATTATCCATTTCTTTGCAAAACTGGGCAACAAATACAACTCAGCTTTAGGAGGGGTTGGCAACTGCCTACTCAGAGTAAGGACACTTTAATGAACTAACAAAAAAGTAGGTTGTAGGGTAGGAATCGATATTTTGCACTCAAACTAAATGACCTAGGAGGCAGAAGAAACAAGTAAGTGATGACTTTTTGGTATTTGAGATCCTTAATTAGGCATATACTAACAGTTAGGAGGTGGTTCCTCTCGATGGGATGTGAGGCACCTCAACTTATTAACTCTGTAAATGAATGTTTAAAGGACATTAAAGGAGCTTTGCCAGTGTTTTTCTTTCAACTGTTATCCAAATGAGCAAAGCAGGTTGAAGAATGTGTGAAGTGATTAATTGCACTAATTAAAAACACTTTATTTACACTTACTCTATAATTTATCGTTACTACTTTTGTCAGTTGATCGAAGGTGAGTGAAGTGTTGTTTATAATTGGTATGGGAGCTAATTAAATGGTCGTTCAAGCACGTTTTGGTCTATTTCCTTTGTCAATTAGAACTGGCATCGTAATAGATGACTGACCAAATGGAGATGTATAGCACAATAGTAGTGCTACATTTTACTACTTACTTGGAGAAGCAAATGGGAAGCCAACTGACTTTAAATCTCAAGGAGAAGAAAAAACCTCTTCTCCTTTCACTTGGCTGCTATTTTTGTTTGTAACTTCATATGAAAAACTCAGATAACAAACATGCAATTACTTCATGGAGGGTGACTAGGTAGACGTTTCTGTTGTTTGCACTGTAATTATTTTAGCCAATTCAGAGGTAATTATTGCATAGATTTGGAATACTGAATTAATCATACCCTTATCTTGCAATAATATAGCTCTGTATGTAACTTGTCATTATCTGATACTTAATTTATAATGGAACAACTACCAGATAATGTGTTACTGAATACTTGTTCCACAATAAATTCTGCTCTGTAGTGTAATGCATTCATCCTGTTTCATAATTCAGCCTTTTTGTTTTGTTTTGTTTGTTTTGGAGATCTACCATACTATTGCTATAGTATTATCTTGAATTGTTAGATACTGTGAAGCTAAAATGCTTCAAGTATTCCCTAAATACTGTGGTCTAAGGATTAGGAAATGGGAGCAACTCTTCAGATGTTTGACAGCCAGACACTAGGGATAGATTGTCAGTAATATCCCCAAGGGAGAAATTTCTGTTGTTTCTTTTTGGGAGTTCCTGCTTTACAAGAAACCCACATGCATCTGAGTATTTAGCTTTGTGACACAGCAATGGTGCTACAATGTGAGACAGAAAAAACATAAAGATCTCTGAGTACGTAATGGAGTTAATCCACACTCCTGCAAACTTAACTTGCGCTCCTGTAGTTTAAATATGTATCACAAGTACTGATTGTACTTAAATCTTATCAGACTTTCCCTTGGGAAACTGTCCTTAAGAAAAAAGGGGTCCAGCAAAGCTGGACACACTTTAAGAAGGAAATCTTAATGGTGCAGGAATAAGCCATCCCTATATGCCAAAAGATGAGCCGATGGGGAAGAAGACCAGCCTGGCTGAAGAGGAAGCTTTTGCTGGAACTCAGGGGCAAAAGGAGAGTGTATGGCCTTTGAAATAAGAGGTAGGCAATTCAGGATGACTACAAAGATGTCATTTGGTCATGCAGAGAGAAAATGAGAAAGGCAAAAGCTCAGCTAGAACTCAATCTGTCAACTGCTGTGAAAGATAATAAAATGTGTTTTTATAAATACATTAACAACAAAAGGAGGGCCAAGGAAAATCTCCATACATTATTGGATTTGGGTGGGAGGGGGAACATTGCCACCAAGAATGAGAAAGAGGCTGAGGTATTTAATGCCTTCTTTTCCTCAATCTTTATCAGAAAGACCAGTTATCCTCAGGACAGCCAGAATCCTGAGCTGCTAGGCAGGCATGGGGAGCAGAATAGACCTTCTGCAATGCAGGAGGCAGTTATGAGTGACCTATTATGTGACTTAGACATTCACAAATCTATATGGGACAGGATGGGATTAACCAGAGGGTGCTGAGGGAGCTGGAAGAAGAGCTCACCAAGCAACTCTCCATCATTTATCATCAGTTATCATGATGGTTGACCAAGGAGGTCCCAGACAACAGGAGGTTGGCAGAGGTGATGCTTGTCTACAAGAAGTGTTGGAAGAACTACAGGGTTGTCAGCCCAACCTTGGTGCTGGGGAAGATTATGGAACAGATTATCCTGAGATTATTGTATGGCACATACTGGACAATCAGGGGATCAGGCCCAGCCACCACAAGTTTAGGAAAGGCAAGTCCTGTTTACGAACCTGATCTCCATCTACGATCAGGTGACCTGCCTTAAGGATGAGGGAAAGACTGTGGGTTTAATCTATGTGGACTTCAGTAAAGCTTTTGATACTCTCTCCCACAGCGTTCTGCTGGAAAAACTGGCAGCCTATGGTTTGGACTGGTGCACTTTTCCCTGGGTTAAAAACTGGAACAATGGCCAGACCCGAAGAGTGGTGGTGAATGTTGCTGCATCCAGTTGGTGGCCAGTCAGTTGTTGCCAGGATTGGAGCAAGTCCTATTTAATATCTTTATCAATGACCTGGACAAGGGGATGGAGTGCACCCTCAGCAAGCTGATGGTTGACAATAAGTTGGGCAGGAGTTTGATTCTGCTGGAGGGTAGGCAGGCTCTGCAGAGGGATCTGGGCAGGCTGAAAGGATGTGCTGAGGCCAGCTGCATGAGGTTCAACAAGGAGAAGTGCCAGGTCCTGCTCTTTGGCCACAACAGCCTCATGCAGCTCTACAGCCTTGGGGAAGAGTGGCTGGAAAGCTGCCCAGTGGAAGAGGACACGGGGGTGCTGGTTGACAGCAGCTGAACATGATCCAGGAGAGTGTCCATGTGGCCAATGGCATCCTGGCCTGTGTCAGCAATAGTGTGGCCAGCAGGACCAGGGCAGTGATTGTCCCCCTGTACTCAGGATGCCACACCTCTAATCGTGTGTCCAGTTTTGGATCTCTCAGTGCAAGAAAGACATTGAGGTGCTGGAGCAGAGGTGTCCAGAGAAGGGCAGCAGAGGTGGTGAAGAGTCCGGAGGAGCACAAGTCTTATGAGGAGCAGCTGAGGGAGCTGGGGGTGTTTAGAAAGAGAGGCCTGGAGAAAGAGAGGCTCAGGGGACACCTTATTGCTCCCTACAACTGCCTGAAAGGAGACTGTAGCCAGGTGGAGGTCGGGCTCTTCTCCCAGACAACCAACAACAGGACAAGAGGAAACGGCCTCAAGCCGCCAGGTTGAGGTTCAGGTTGGACATCAGGTTGGAAGAATTTTTTCACTGAAAGGGTGGTTAAGCATTTGAAGAAGCTTCCCAGGGAGGTCGTGGAGCCACCATCCCTGAAAGTGTTCAAGAAACAACTGGAAGTGGCACTTAGTGCTGTGGTTTCGTTGACAAAGAGGTGTTCAGTCGAAGGTTACACTCAATGATCCTAGAGGTCTTTTTCAGCCTTAACAATTCTATGATTCCATCATGTGTTTGTTTTTAAAACATCGCTCGTGATCTGGTAATATTACAAATATTACAAATTTAGTAGGATGAGCTTCATTGCCTCCCGTCTCTACTCAGTGTTGGTGTACTGAAGCACTCTCAGCACTTAGAAAATTGCGTATCTTCTGACACTGGTAAGCTCCTTGGTGCCCAAGTTCCTACTGGCTTTCTGATATGAGATACTCTTCTCATGATTCTCTGAATCATACCATGGGCTATGATTCAGGTGAGCTCAGCTACTTGTGTGGTCACTAGACAAGTTCTTACCCTCAGGTGGAAGGGAATAAAACATTTGATGACTCACCAGCTTTGATTCCCAAACAAGATTCCTGTCTTTTCAACTACTGTTGGTGCTGATGCCTATTTTTTGTAATCTCTCACTGAAGCCTCAGTCAGCATTAATGACTGTTCATTGAATCAAAATTCAGTACTGTGTTGATGCACTTTGGTCTTTATTGCTTTTTGTTTGATTTGGTTTTTTAGCTAGAACAGTATAAGCAGGTACTGGGAAGTATCCTAGCATTTTTTCTGTTCTGGCATTTAAAATATTTTTGCTTGCAAGCACTTGCCATTTAAGAATAATATATTAAAAAAGAAATTAAAAATTAATTTTTAGGTTGTGATTTTGTTTCCTTGGTTTGGTTTTTGGTTTTTTTTACCCTGAAGGACGTAAGAAACAAGAGGACATGGTCTGAAGAGAGCAGAAATGACAGGCAAAATATTTTATTTTCAAAGAAAATATTGTTCTTGACAATTAAAAAGACAAATGTTTTCATAATTTAATTTTTTTCTCACTTTTGACCCAGCCATGAATGATAATAGTAGCCTGGAGTCTTTGCGTCACTTTGTTTCCCGTAATCAACTCTTACTGTGATGTCCTTGAATTAATAATAGTCTCATCATTTAAGACCACTCACTTCCTTAGTTTGGTTTTTAAATAGCTACACCACACCATATTGCAGCATTGCATGTTGTATTTTCAGAAGGAAGAGCTGTGGCCCCTGAAGGAATCCTGCCAGTGCAGATCCCTGTCCCTTGCAGGCCAAGGGGCACGGCACAGCCCCCTCTGTGCCATGGGGTTCACCCTGCAAGCCTGGCCTCCTGCTTCCCCCAGTTCCCCCTTGGCAGAAGCGGGCAGATGCTGTGGAAGCTCTCCTCTGCTGCGGTTTATCTGGAGCCTGGAGCTCACCAGGTTCCACTGATGGCCGCATGCAGTGTTCTCAATGCCAAGAATCAGGCTGGTTGGTGCAATGCCAAACTGTGTTTTGTTGAATGCAGTGTGGCAGGAAGATGGCAAGTGTGGGCTTCAGTGCTGCTCTCTTTAGTAAGAGAGCACTGCTTCTGCTCTTCTTCCACATTTGGCTTGAAGTAAGTGTGCAAGGTACTTTCAGGTCCTCCACATCTCTTAAACTTCTAAGTTTTGAAATACAAAAAAATAATAGCCATATAATAATTGCCAGTAAGAGGGTTGGGTAATATAAACTAAGGGAAAGGACTTCACAGAAAGCCCCCTCCTCTCAGTACCTGAATGGGAGAATCATTTTCCTTTATCCCTGTCATGCTTTCCAGCACCTGGGCCTCCAAACCACAAAAGAAATCCCTGTTTCCCTTCTCTGATTCCTAGAAAAGTCCTCTGCTCTCCATCACCTCTGAAGTTTCTTTGTGGATTGGCTCCCTGATGTAAGGATATCTTCCATCTATATCTGTTCTCTTCTTGCCTGGTGTCCTCTGTGCTCCAGCAGCTTTCCCCCACTTAAGTGCATTTTGTGTCCCAAGCAAGACACTACCCTCTCCCTCCCCCTCTCCTTCCAGCTCCTTTCCGAGCTGGCTTACAGAGGCCAAGGTGAGCAACACACTGCTCTGCTCAAGGTTAAGAGGAAGAGGAAGATACTGTCTGCAGTACCTGTCCTCCAAACTGGAGACAAGTTAAAGAATTGATTGCTCTACCCTGCTCCATTATTTGAAGACAGTCCACAGCGGTGTCTCTTGCAATATGATGGCTCTGACTTAGTTTCCCGAATTTTCACTCTTACCTCTACTATTTTAATAAAAGAGGAGAGCAGCGCAAAGTGAATCAGTGAAAAATTGGTACTGTCAACCCTAAATAATCCAACATCAATATTCTTTCACGGAAAATATTTTTTTTATGTGGTGGTGAAAACATAAGGGAGAACAGGTATTTATATCTTCCCCATACCCTCAAATAGAAACTAAACATAGAAAATTTTAAAGCAAGATCATTGATATCTGATATACTAAATCTTATGAAACCTGGAGTGTTTGTTTTAAATTGAACAACTGCAGTAATTATGTCTCATTAAGGGAACCACTAAGACTGAATTGTGCTAGCAGTTAACTAGTGATTTCCAGTGCATAGCTGAAAATTGAGAAATTTCCAGCTGCCTTAACTCTTCTGAAAGCAAATGAAAAACAGTTGGATGAATGCTTACTTATACCAACGTAAAAGAGTTTAAACTCTAGCCTGGAAGAAATGGTAGATTATTGTGAAGAGCCATCAGTGTACAGGACACAAATTTCTGACTGAGCTGCAGGCTCTTCAGAAGGTTTGGTTTTACCTTCAGGTTAAAATCTCAAGAATGTTAATGAGAAAAGCAATCCATCTTTTCCCTATCAGATAAGGTGAGACTGCTTGTAGTCTCTGAAAAGCGAACTTGTGTTTTCTCATAGTCACATTGATTGATCTCAAACGTATCTTCTAGTTTGTATGCTTGATTTAGGGCTTTGCTATTTACAGGTGAGCAGCCACTATTCTACAGTTGCTTGAGCTTATTTAAAATTCTAGGCTTATTTAAAATATCTGTCTCTCTCAAATTATTTTGTAATTATTGAAATGTATGTATGTTTAATTTGTTCGTTACTGCTTGTTAGGGTACAAAATAAAAACGGCTAAACAAACCCAATATTTTAGTGAACTTCAAACTATGTGTGCCAAACTTTTTACATTCTTTTTTTCAAGGGGTTGGGTAAGTTTCTTTAAGTGCATGGAAGTGTTTAAACTAAATGATGCAGGGAACCCATGTATGTGTTTCTAGCTGGCAATGTAAATCCCCTAGTGAGCCACAGTAATATGAAAGCAGCACTTGAAAGCCAGATGCAATGAAAATTTAAACATATTGCATTCATAGCATGTGATAGTTTAATCATTATTTAAGCTTTAGAAATGTCACAGCATAATTACTTTCAGAATGAGTACAAACACTTTCATGCACAAAAAGTGCTTTCTTCTTGCAACTTTTGATTCTCATGGGAAAGTTACGCTTTTGTGAAATTTCTGAACTTGATCTTGTTCATCACTTGATCACAGAAAAATTCTCAGTGAAAATTCAAAATCCAAAAGATTGAAATAAACCCTACAGATCTTTTTAGAACTAAGCATGTATTTGCTTTATGCTCCTAAAATAAAAAATAAATCCGTGAAAGTATTTCTTTCATTAGAGAAGAAATTTTGCAACAAAACCAGTAAAATGGAAAATGCTAAATAAACCCTATTTGCAGAGCCAGGGAATGGAAAGTACCAAAGGCTGGATTTATAAGCACCCATAGAGGATTAAATTCAGCTCTCCTGTGGATGTGATACATTTTTACTGGCCTCACAGCATACATGGAGTTCTACCTCCTTCTGTACTTGTAAGGAAAATACAAAGACCAGAACTTACATTCTAAATTTGTCCTGTATCTCGAATGTTCTGATGAATGCAGCTGATTTTGCAGTATAAATTGTGTTGGTATGTAAAACAGTGTCAAAATCCCAGTCTACATTTAGATGCGAACACTTCCTCTTTACATAGCCTACTACGGTTTGTTTATAATATGAGCACTTCAGGTTGGATTTGGAAAATAGCAGTTATAATGGTTCTGCCATTTTTGAGAAATAGGCTAGAAGAAAAAATACTCTCCATGTAATTCGGGGGTGGGATTGTTTGCACATTTTCTAAGTGGAAATCTTTTTGGAACAGCTTTACATCCTCATAGCAAAGACTTAAAGGTCATAAAAACTGCCTTTGTATCAGGAATGCACTGGAAGCTATTTCTGGTGAATTCATTGGAATTTTTCCATTGAGAGTCTGTTTAAAACTGAAGGAGCAAAATCACTGTAATCATTTCACATCTCTTAAGGCTTGTGTCACCTTCTGTGCTCTCGTGAGCTTGTTAGTGCTAACCAGAAGATGAACCTGTCATCTGTGTGGAGCCACTGAGTGTGCTATAGATGGCAGCTATTGGGTTGAAGGTAACCTATGCAATAGCCAAGATATAACACTTTTTCCTCTCTTGTGTTTCACTTCCTGGGCCCAGACACTGAAAGAGACTAGTATCAGTGAAGACAGAGAGAAGATTAAGTGTGTATTCTTTAATGTAGCTGTCTGTGTATCATAGAATCATAGAATGACAGAATGGTTTGGGTCAGAAAGAACCTTTATGATTATCTAGTTCCAGCATCCCAGCCACAGATCGGAACATTGTCTTGGTTTTGAAAGACAGTTGTCTGCTAGGGAGAGCTAGAGCTTCTCTTGTAATGGAGAATTTCACCCCCTTCTCTTCTAAATTATTATAATTTTGCAATTAGAGGCTTTCAGGCAAAGATATGGGAATAGGAGTAACAGTTCTTTAATAGGAATAAAACAACAACAACAAAACCTCAAAATACAAATGCAGTAGTACAAAGACAAGCAAGCAAGCAAAACAGAAGTCCTGGAAAAAATCCTGACAGAGTCAGGGATACAACCTAACACCCTGTTGGTAAAGGTGTTGGAAGCAGTCCAAATAAATCCTAGATGAGGCTTTGTGGGGTACAGATAATGGAGTAGGAAAAGTCTAGTGGTGGCGAGATGGGTCTGGTTTTCTTCTGGTTGAAAAAACTAGATGCCTGCTGTTCTTGAGTCTTAGTCTTGAGTCTTATCCAGGTAGGAATGGTTGGCCTCTTCACACTGGGTGGAGCATCTCACAATGGGGTGAGGTAATGTGTCATGTCATTAGTGAGCCTTAATGGCCCATTAGCAGAAGATACCTCCCCTAGAGGATGGACAGGTGGTGAAGGAGTTAAGAAACACTGCCACACCTGGTTTTAACAGCTGGCCGACTATCAGAAGGTGTCCGCCCCCCTCCTCCCTGGAGTTGCAAGAGATAAAGAAATACCTGCTTTTACAACAGATGAAATAGAATACAAATCTCTTGGCTACCCAACCCAAGACAGACATCTTCAATTGGACTGGGTTGCTCAGGGCTCCATCCCACCTGGCCTTAAACACTTCCAGGGGTGGGACATCCACAGCTTCTTTGGACAACTTGTGCCAGTGCCTCACCACCACAAGGAAGAATTTCTTCCTAACAGCTAATCTAAAGCTACTCTGTCAATGTGAAGCCATTGTGCTGTCACTACATGCCTTTATAAAAGGTCTCTCTCCATCTTTCTTGTAGGTTCCCTTCAGGTGCTGGAAGGCCACAATTAGGTCACCCTAAAGCCTTTACTTTTCCAGACTGAACAATCCCAATTCTCTTGGCCTTTCATCATAGGGGAGGTGCTCCAGCTAAATTAGTGGCCCTTCTCTGGACTTGCTCCAACAGATACTCTTTCTGTGCTGGCATCTCAGAGCTGGATGCAGCCCTGCAGGTGGGGTCTCACCAGAGCAGAGCAGAGGGGCAGAATCCACTCCCTCACCTGCTGCCCACGCTGCTTTGGATGCAGCCCAGGACAGGTTGGTTTCTGGGCTGTGAGTGCACATGGCTGGGTCATGTCCAGCCTTTCCAGCATCCCCAGGTCCTTCTGGGCAGGGCTGCTCTGGATCTGTTCATCCCCCAGCCTGGGTTGATATCCAGGGTTTTCCCCAAACCAGGAGCAGCACTTGGTCTTGTTAAACCTCATTCCAAAATCCTCAGATTTCTGTGCACCCACTTAGCAAGATTGTCCAGGTCCCTCTGGATGGCATCCCATCCTTCAAGTGTGGCAACTGCACCACTCAGCTTGGTGTCATCTGCAAATTGCTGCAGGCATACTTGATTCCTGTGTGGAAAAAGTGGGAAATTTGTTATGTGTATGTGGTAAGCTAAATCACTTGTACGTGAACCTAATGAAGATTAGAACATGTTTCAGTTTCACAGAACTACTAAATAACTGGAAAGTGCCAGTGTTCATGGTCCTGACATGCCCTTCAGTCTGGCAGCCCCAGTTTAGGCTCGCTGCCTGTACTTGGCTCTCCTGCTGTGCAGGGCTGTGGTGGGGAAGATAAAGATAGCTGAAAAATAGTCATCAAAGATTCACTGAGATCAGGGTGTGTCCTGCATGATGAGAAGAGCAATTAATATTTTAAAGGCTGCCATCCATCCCTACAGGCACTAAACTATTACATCACTCTGTGTACAGGACAGTGGCAGTAATCAATAGATCTAATGTGCTGGGGGCTCAGGGAGGGACAAGTTAGCATTTCCCAGGCAGAACAACTGGATATAATTAAGAGAAATAAACAAGGCTTATCCTTGAGGGGAAAAAACCCCCTCATCAACTATTCTGAATTGAAAAGCAGGAGTTCTTTATCAAATAGTACAGTTGGATTTGCTCAGGCACAGAATTTCTTCACTAGTCAAAAACATACATTTCTTGCAAAGAAAGCAATGTGGTCTGTTGCTTGAAGATGATGACTGAGTGGTAAGGAAACAAAGTAATGCATGTATTTTTATTAATGAAAAGTCAAATTTTGAAAATCTGAAGCCAAATACATCTGATAATTTCAAGACTCACTTGACAGATAATACAGGTATGCTCTTTCACTGAGGCTTTCTGACTGCTCTCAAATCCTGTCCCCACAGGGCCCAGCCTCCTCTCCCAGAGTGCACTCCAGCTCAATTCCAAACCTGAAGGATCCTTCCAGTACTCAACCAGCTACCACAGCAACCAGACCCTCGCCCTGGGCGAAACAGCATCCGCCCAGCTCCCGTCCCGCAGCAGTCAGCCCAGAGGTGCCATCCAGAGCTACAGCCAGGTATGTGTCCTAAGCAATCGTGGCCTCTCACACCTGAAATTGTGTGGAGTAGCTCCCAGGAAAGAGCTGTTTGCTGCTTCCCACACCTGAATTTCTGCCTTTACTTTCTGTCTTGTTTAACACGCCTACAGCAGGGTGGAGTTACCATCTTGATTTTGTAAATCTCTGGTGGGTTGACTTGCATAGTAATAAAGTAATCCTGATTAACAAGGAGATCTGCATGCCAGATTTACTTACTTGCTTGCATACATATATTGGTAATAGCATGTTCAAGCATTTAATTTTCAAAGCAAATTTCTGTGACTGTGCTGATTAGGAATCCATTCTAAGGTTGAGAACCTGCCAGCATTGGTCTGAGCACATTACTGAAAGCAGTAAGTGCCAGGAAACAGACACCAGATGTGAAACCTGCCTGGGATACCATGCATCACATGGTGCTATGGCCTCATCTCAGGTGTAGGAAACATTTTTTTCACCACATATTGTAGGACAGTCCCCCATCTACATTTGAAACATTTTGAAAGATTGTCTCAGATACTCATGAAAACTTTGTAAATCCCTCCACCTGTCTAAACCATCGCTCCTGGTTCTGACACGTAACCCCTTCACCTTCTGTGCTTTTCAATGTGACATCAAAGCCTCTCAGCAGAAAGTTAAGCTTCAGTTTAGACAAAAATTTCAAGAAGCACTCATGCCTCTGTATATAAACAAAGTTTAACTGGGTTGCGTTGGTCAGCACACGTTATTTTCTCTGTTTAGACACTAACCATCCTAGCAAAGCAGATCATCTCAGTGTGATACCAGGACATTTTGCAGTTTAGGATTCTGTAGAAGAGAGTAGTTATTTGAATTTCAAAGACTTAAATTGCTAAGAGATTTCAAGTATTAGAGTCATTGCACAGTTTGTGGGATACTGAGAGACATACAATACTCTATTCTCTCAATTTGCTCAGAAAAGCTCCCTATTCTCTAAGACTGAAAAATTAAATAAAGCACAGTTAAATTAAATCTCAAATTGGGTAGGTACATTTTTTTAATAGACTCTTTTACACTGAAAAAGACCGCTTAAATATTCCAAATAGTCCAAATATTAAACCAGCACTGGTCATCAGTGAATCATGTCCCCAACTGCCACATCTTCATGTCTTCTAAATACCCTCAAGGATAGTGACTTGAAAACCCTTTCAGTGAAAAAATTCTTCCAACCTGATGTCCAACCTGAACCTCAACCTGGCGGCTTGAGGCCGTTTCCTCTTGTCCTGTTGTTGGTTGTCTGGGAGAAGAGCCCGACCTCCACCTGGCTACAGTCTCCTTTCAGGCAGTTGTAGGGAGCAATAAGGTGTCCCCTGAGCCTCTCTTTCTCCAGGCCTCTCTTTCTAAACACCCCCAGCTCCCTCAGCTGCTCCTCATAAGACTTGTGCTCCTCCGGACTCTTCACCACCTCTGCTGCCCTTCTCTGGACACCTCTGCTCCAGCACCTCAATGTCTTTCTTGCACTGAGAGACCCAAAACTGGACACACGATTAGAGGTGTGGCATCCTGAGTACAGGGGGACAATCACTGCCCTGGTCCTGCTGGCCACACTATTGCTGACACAGGCCAGGATGCCATTGGCCACATGGACACTCTCCTGGATCATGTTCAGCTGCTGTCAACCAGCACCCCCGTGTCCTCTTCCACTGGGCAGCTTTCCAGCCACTCTTCCCCAAGGCTGTAGAGCTGCATGAGGCTGTTGTGGCCAAAGAGCAGGACCTGGCACTTCTCCTTGTTGAACCTCATGCAGCTGGCCTCAGCACATCCTTTCAGCCTGCCCAGATCCCTCTGCAGAGCCTGCCTACTCTCCAGCAAATTAACTCTCCTAGCCAGCATGGTTTTTTTCTGCAAACTGATTGAGGGTGCACTCCATCCCCTTGTCCAGGTCATTGATAAAGGTATTAAACAACACAGATCCCTGGGGAATTCCACTTGTGGCAGGCCACCAAGTTGATGCAGCCTTTCACCACCATTCCCTAAGCCTGGTCACCCAGCCAGATTTTTACCTAGTGAAGAGTGCACCCAGCTATTCCATGGGCTGACAGTTTCTCCAGGTGTCTCTTGTGGAAAATAGCGTCATCTGGAGATAACACTTTTTGAAAAGCATCATACCCTTGGAGTTAGCCTGAAAGACTCTGATGCAGTCTTTAAGGAGGCTGGAAAAGTAAAATGATGGAAATGGAGCAGGTTATGAGAGCAACAGAAACAAAAACGAAGTAGAAGTGAGAGGGGAAGGAGAAAATCTTTTTTTAAAAAAAGGCAGGAAGGAAAATTCTGCAGTTTTGTAGAGGTTAGAATTAGATATATTCTTAATATATATTTTATTATACTCATTGATAGAAAAAGATTAATTTATGGAAGGGGAAAAATTAATGATCTAGATTTTTTCATTGAAATTACACTGATCAGACATTGCTTAGATCTGAGAAGTTCTCATGAACCATCAACTTCAGAGCTGGTTTCCTTCAGAAAGGTAATTACTAAGTTAGTAAGGCAACATTTCCTATCCTTTGTTTTTTCTTGGTATGAGAGGACAGAAAACAGATTTTCTTTTTACTTTCCTCCACATTGTAGGGTAGATCTTCCTGTAGGAAAATAATTCAGAGAACTCAATAATTTTTCACACCATGATGCTGCAAAGGATGCCTGACAACTTCGTATGAATTAAAATATATTTTGAAAATACTAGAAAACTGCCATATAAACTATGAATTAATACCACTAAAATTATATAAAACAGGTTTTAAAAAAGGTAAACAAGAAGAAGAAAATTCAAAAGTCAAAATTAAAAAATTCTGAATATGACCATTGTTGATCCCCCAATTACAGGGGGAAAAAAAAGTCAATCCTAAGAATTGTTTTGCTATACCTATTATAATTAAAATAAGCCTCAGGAGCTGAAGCTTCTCAGATTGTGATAATTTCCTTTGGTATTTGTGTGCAAGGAATATAGCTATCTCTCAACATGAATGATAGTCCAAATGCTTGCAAAATAAATGTAAATAGTCCCAAGGCCAGCTGTGACAGCAAGAACAATTTGTGAAAATGCAATTGTATAAAAAAGAGAAACTAATTAGTCTTGAGACTTCCTGTATAATGTTGCAAAGTGCAATCTAACATTTTTGTTAATTTGGTGGAGTTCATTATAGATCATAGTTTTTCCAGTGCTTTGCCTACTTTAGAAGACAAAACTTTTATCTTCCACATACAACTGGGATAGGATTTCTTAGCAAAAACTGCTCTTCTGGCAGGAAATTACTCTGCTTCCCCACTGAAAACTGCTTTTCAAACTCAGTGTCCAACCAGGTTAAGTGCAACCTTGAGAATTATCATCTTATGTTGCAGAGATATCAAAGCAGTAAAAAGCATAGCATGTACTAAAAAGAGTGGTTTTCCACATGCTCTGCCATGTGTGTGCAAGAGGACAGGAAAATAAATTTACATTCTGGATGAAGACTTGTTTAGCTCTTGGTAATGCTGCAGTCTTTTCTGAGGCTGTGGCAGCAACACAGGTAAATCCCTACTGTGCACTATTATCCTGTGCACCTGATGCTTTTGGACTGAATAAGCTCACACAGAATTGGAAAACTCTGAAAACAAAAAAGTAGATGGAAAATGAAGGTGATTAAAAAGTATTGAGAACTCATTTTACAGTTAGTGTTCTAACTTGTCTCCTGTTTCCTATAAACAAGTCATAAGTTTGTCATTCATCAGACCACCACACCTCACTAGCTAGAATGTGTTAAGTTTTGAAGCAGAAACTGTATACTAGCCAGAAGGTAACAAACAGGCTGCTTGATAACCTACCCAGAAAAAAGCTGAAATAAAGATTTCCCTTCTGGTAGGTATGGCCAATGACAATGCGTTTAAAACCAGATTCCAAATATAAATATAAGAATTTTTCTGTCATAAAAGAAACAAGATGAAATCTTAAGATAGATTACTCTTATTACAGCACTCACGGAGAACAATTCACTAGTAGAGATTATGGCAGTGGAAATCTGAAATGCTGCTTTCATTCTATCATAGGTAATGATTGTAGCTTTCACTGCTGCTTTAAAATCAGAGATGCACCATCTCTGGACATTCTGAAAAGATCTCACACAATTCTGTTTATGTATGTAGAAGACTACAATTACCTACCTTCATCTATATGTACGACCTTTGAGAGCAGGATCAGGTAGGCTGACAAATTTTCCAGGAATTTTGGAAGGGAACAATGGAACAAAATCAGGAGAAAGAGATGGAATAGGCCATATTTGAGGGATCCAGAGGTCTGGCATCTGTTATTGTAGAAGAGCATTTGAACATAGGTAGAGCATCTTCCTAGTCAGGTCAGGAACTTAAAAATGACATTAAAGCAGTGCTGCAGAAGAAGGGTCCTTCTACAGGTCCTGCCCAAAGACTGAAGGGTGCATCCCAAGACTAGAGAATGTTATGCCATTTCCATGCCCTCTTTCACCCTTTGTAAGAGTGTTGATAGAGGCATCGGACCACAGCAGAGTGATCCCTTGAGTGAAGCCGTATGGAGTGTTCTTTGGGCTGACAGGAAAAAAAAGTAGCCCTCAACAGACTGGCAAGTCTAGCACTCTCTGAAAAAGCTCAGAGCACCACTGAGACTGTGAAACAGAACTACACCCGTGGAATGTCCCTAGAAAACCCTAGTAAGGATGAGCAAGTTTTCTGCCTAAAGCTAACAACACAAACCAATACATAAAAACCAATGGGGCTTGGAGGGAGGTTTTCCACACAACTTGGAAAATCCTCCCTAAAATCAAGAGAAAGGATCTCCTCATGGACCATAGTGTACTGTATATGACTATGTTAGTACTTGTCAGATGTGACCTTGTTTGAGATTTTAAGGGCAAAGAGATGCAGAGAAGAAAACGAGCTGAAAACTGGTGCTGGCATTTACTGCTAAACTAAAGTTCATCCAGACCTAAGACAGGCATGCAGATGTACTCAAACCTCTGGGAGCAATCTACAAGAATCAATATACTGATTCATAATTAGCAGCTGACCCCAAAGTTTCACTTAAAGTTGTCTAGCCATTTGTAATTCCTTACCCATGAAAAATTTTCTGCAGAATAAATAAGTCAACACAGTTATTTGCCTCTCTCAATTCTACTCTATAGAACAGAATCTTATATTGCAGTCTTTTATTTAGTCTTTCTTGGTTAAAGTTCCAATTTAAATTATCAATTGGATTGTAAAAAAACCCAACGACAATAAAAAACCCACAAAACCCCCACAAACAACAACAACAAAATTTCCACAGAACAACAACAACAAATCAAACCAAAAACACTCAATAAACAAAAAACCCAACCCCAAAATAACTAATTTCCTGGAATTGAGGGCATTAAATGCCTGAATGAACAGGCAAACAACAGTTAGACTATTCTCTAGTCTCCTATAACCTAACTGGATAGCTCCAATAATTTTCTGTATGAAGCTCTAAAGATACTGTTTTGTATCAGTGGAAAGTGATCTGCTTAGTAACATTAAATGGGAAAGAAAATATTTTTGTAGCTGTGTTATGTTCTCATGTTTTTTTCACACATTCCTACTTCTAAAAAGGATATATCAGAATCCATATATTGAATCCAAATAAGCAAGGCTACTTTTTATTGGGATGCCAAGGAAATTAAACCCCTGTGTCTTGGAATAGCTATTCATAGGGTTGTAGTAAGAAATTCCTTGATTTTTATTCACATCTATGAAATTGGCTGATGGTAGAGAATATAATTACTGAGAAGCAACTTTGCTCTTAGTTTATTAGCTTAAACATAGTTTTGTTATCAGGTTTACAAAAATAAGGGATAAATGGAAAAAAATAATGGAAAAATACCATTGTATTTCATTCTTCCGTTTGAAGTATGTCATATTGCAGGGTGGATAATGACATGTCTTTATGAGTGTCTTAAGCCACAGAAAGGGAAAAACACAATGAAAAACTAAACCACATTTTGTCTCTGAAAACATGTGTGGAGAATGTTACTGCATACTTGGCCCTTTGAAAAATCCTAAGAACCTCACGGTACATTTAAGACAGGTCTGAGATTAGTCACATCCTGGAAAACACTGCATGCTAATGTTTTCATTGCAATCTGTTCATCCATAAGTTCTCTCCTTCACACAGAGCAAATGCTTAGCTTTTTAGGAAGTGCCATACACTGCATTTTTAATTAAGCATTTAATTATTGTGTCCCACCACTACACCTTGTTCCTTATAACAAATCATCATGAAATGGGATTTTGGGGTTTTTTTTTTGAATTAGTGCTTGCAGAATGCCCACAGCTTTATAGAGATTTGTTAGGAATATGGGATAATACTGGTTTACTTGAAATTAATTACTCTAAATCCTTGATACATGAAGCAGTGTAGAAGTAGATTAGAAAAAGAAATTTTGTATACATGATGATGGTGCTTGCCTAAAACCCTTAGATCAACAGCAAACTCTTAAAGTTAGCAGTGCTTTGCCAGTGTGTTCAAGAAATAACTGGTACACTGGTAACATTGCAGAAGACTCTATTTTGGAAGTGTTTATTACAAAATCATTATTATGATGCCATTTAACAGTCCAAAAAGTAAAATTTACTAACAGATAGAAATTGATAATATAGCTAGTTAGAACAACATTTTGTTAACATTTTGTGCAAAATTTGCTTTGCCCATGTTGTCTTAAATCATGCTGGCCTGTTTCTGTTTAATGAAAGTTGTTACCATATAGTCTAAAGCTGGAAAATGAAAACTGTACTCCTATCAAATACATTATTGGACAGTCAGCTGAAGATTAGTCCTTCTTTCCAGTTTAAAGCATATACGGTAAGTAGCTCAGTGTTAAAGTAGCTTTTAAAAGTTCACTGATGTTCCCACAGTTTTCCTTCCTGGTTTTTGTCAGGAGCATTTCAAATGAGCAACTTGAGCTTATTGACCATTTATGAAAATGTACTTGTACTTGAAGCTGTGGTGTTTGTTAATCACTGCTGCAATCCAATCCAAACAGTCCAGCTCAAAAGAGTGCAGCTACTTCCATCTGTGAGCCCCTTGCTCACCTGGCAGTCACCATACAGAGCACCTGGAGGGGAACAGTTTACATTTCATTTATGTGTAAAGCCTTTGCTCTGTGAGGTGCAAAACCTCTCGAAGCCAGGGAGGTTTGTCTGGCAGTGCTCTCTTGAGAAACCTGAACAATGTCAGTGCTGGTAGCTTCTTCCATGTTACTAACAACTGGGAGCAAAGCTCCAGGAGGAGTTTCTCCAAAGCCTTGTTTCTTGTCTCTGTCTAGGAATATACATAATCTTCCCCCAGTTACAAAGCATTTAAGATGAGGGGCAGACTCCAAAAGTTAAAAAAAGACAGAAACATTTCCAGTGGGTGTACATAGGAAGGCGTACAGATGTCTGGCATTTTGAATCTTGTTTATTTTTTGCTCTGATTAGTTATGTTGTCCTCAGTTCCTGATCAAATCCTTTATTGACTATCCTAGTGCAAATAAATCAAATTTCATACCAGAAACATGGTGCTTTTGCCCATTTGGTTTTTTGTTGGATGCTACTGAAAAACCATATTGCTATTCAATGTATGACAATGCTGCTGTTGGCATTCACAACACCTCTTTGAATTGAGTCACAAAATTCATTATTCACATTTTAAAGCTTCTTCCACCTAAGGAAATCAGTAGTTGAGAGGTGTGTGTGTGTGTGTTTGGGCAGAACAGCGGTCAGACCAATTCAAACTATGCTGTCAACTCCGAGGATCCAGAGCACTTTCTGAGGTTTCAAGTAAAACCCCTGCATAACCAGAAAAAAAAATACTATCTGAATCCAACAGTGCATCTTCCAACAGAGCGCTGAGCTCTCACTCACTGCGGGGTGCAGTTATGAGAGGATTTTAATGTTACCAGACTCACAGATGATCTCTTGAGCCTAAGATTCCCGATAAAAAAAAGAGGGAGTCGCCTGTGTGTGAGTGCGAGCTCCATCCTCTGCGGCTTCAGAGGCGGCTCAGGCACAGAACCGAAATTTCTCATAGGCAGCATCTCCCGAGGATTTCCTCTCGCTCTCTTTTCCCAGCCCCCCTCAATTACTGGTCTTAGAGGGAACTCGGCGCTGCTTTGCCCACGGCCAGCGGGTCGGTGCAAGGGAGCTCCCTCCCTTCTTCCCAATGCAGATTCCCCGCTGGATGCGGCCCAGGGAAGCGCCCGGCCTCAGCAGCTCCTCCCGCACCCCCCGCCCCCTTCGTGCCGCGTAACCAAGTACGAGGCGGCCACTCTCCGTGCTGCCAGGGGGGCTTGGCGGGCACCGGCCCGGGCTTCCCCTCCCTCCGCCCCTTCACCGAGGTCGGGGCCGCAGGGGGCAGCGAACTCCCGGTGCGGTGACTCTCCCCGTGGGGACCCAGATTGCTGGAAACCGAGGAAAGTTACTCGATTAAAGGCTTTTCCGAGGCTTCGGCCGCTCTTCTCTAATGTACGCAGAATAAAGAGGCGCGGGTGTATGTATCTGTGTGTATGCGTGTACGTAAGTATTTGAGCCGGGGTTAAAGCCTGCCTGCTTTAGGGGTCAGCAGGAACCGGAGCCCCGGAGCGCTGTGCCCCACGGCCGGGTGCCGGCTTCAGCCGTCGGGAGGAGTTTCGACGCCTCTCGGCCCGAGCAGGCGGCTGTTTTTTCCCTGAAAGGCCGGGAATGCTTTAGCAGATTATCGCCTCCCGTAATCCCGCGGGCACCGGGCGCCGGCCTGGTTCGAGGTCAGAGAGGGGGCTGCGTGCGGCCGGGGGGCTGCTCCGGCCGGCGGGCCCGCCCCGCCCCGCACAGGGCCGGGGGAGCCGGGCGCCCGCCGCCGCTGACGCCTCTGCCTTTCCTTCCCGCAGCAGGGCCCGGGGGGCCGCGGCGCCCACCCGGGCGGCCCGGAGCCGCCGCCGCCGCCCGCCGCCCCGCAGCCGCGGGAGCCCTTCGCGCCCAGCCACGGCAGCGCCTTCCACCTGCCCGAGCCCCAGCACGCCGCCGCGCTCTACTACGCCAGCTCCACGCTGCCGGCGCAGCGGGTGAGCTCCCCGCTGCCCGCCCAGCCCGGCGGCTCCCCCACCAAGCTGCCGCGGGCCGGCTCCGCCGCCGAGGGCGCCGCCTACGCCACCGCGCAGCGCCTCTCCTCCCCGAAGCAGTCCCCCAGCCGCCTGGCCAAGTCCTACAGCACCAGCTCGCCCATCAACATCGTCGTCTCCTCGGCGGGACTGTCGCCGTCCCCCATCCGAGTGACCTCCCCGCCCACCGTCCAGTCTAACATTTCCTCCTCTCCTATCCACCAGTTAAGCTCCACCATCGGCACTTACGCCACCCTGTCGCCTACCAAGCGGCTGGTTCACGCTGCCGATCAGTACAGCAAGCACTCCCAGGAGCTGTACGCCACCGCCACCCTGCAGAGACCCGGCTCCCTGGCAGGTAAAACCGCGGCCGGCAGCGCTTCGGGTCCGCGGCGGGGGACGGGGCTGCGCGGTGCCGCCGCGCCCGCGGAGGAGGCGGCGGGGGCGAGGGACGGCGAGAGGCGGCGTGGCGGGGCCGAGGGCGGGAGGGAGGGAGGGAGGGAGCGGGGGCCGTTTGACAGAAGAACGGCACCTGGGGGGAATTGCGGGTGCGTTTCATCCCGGGTCGTGCCCGGAGAGGCTGCCTGCCGCTGCTTGAGTAAAGTACCTGAGTTCTCCCGGCTCGTCCCGCCTTCCCGGCGCCGGGCAGGTGTGCGTGCTGCCGGGGGGTGCGGAGCTCGCCGCGCTCCCTGCTGTGACCCTCGGTGCGGGTGGGGGTTTGTTACTATGGCGAATCCCTTCTCTGCCGCGATCAGAACCTCTGAGCCTTTAGCAGGGAATCGCTCTTCCCCGGATTTACGGGTGGCTCAGGCGTACTTGATAAGTTTGGGGTTACTTAGCAGGAACTCCCGGTGCACCGGGAGTCGTGCCTAGTAAGAGGTAGCGGTGATTTGGCTCCGAGTGCTCTTTAGGGGACAGGCTGTTACAGCTGATTTAATGTCTCTGTAAATGCAGACTTTGAGCAGATCCTAGAAGTGAGATACTGGTGCGCTGTTCTCTAAACCATCTCTTTGCTAAACTGAGCATCCTTCAGGGGTGGGTTTTTTGTGTTCTCAAAATTTCCAGTTTCATTGCTATAGTAACAGCTGCTATGCTCATATGTTCTCTTGTGTGACATAAATAGATTTGAAGATAAATAGGATACATAAAGAAGTTTGAGTTTATAGGTCGGGTACACAAGTTTCTTACTGGACTGAAGACTTCACCCCATTTTCTCCTCTCACCCATCTCCCCTCCCCCACTCCAGCTGTTGCAGCATCCCGTATAATTCCAGTGTGTCTAAACACACAGATGGAATTAACTAATAATAAAATACAGTTTTGATCTATCTCATTGTAAGAACTATTTGCTGGATTGTTTTTCCTATTTAAAGGGCAGGGATTTTAAAACTTTATATCTTCATATATGTATGTTTAAGTGTATATATATATATGTACATACATATAACACCACATTTTAATATCAGAATGAGTAAAGTGACAGTATCATTAAATTAAGGTAAAATTCAAGATCTTGGGTTGCTTATATCAAGCCTGTTGTCAAATACTGAGTCTCAGAATACTAGGTGGTTTATTTAGCAATTATATTAGTACAACTTCTTCCTGCTGTAGTCCAACACACTGTTGGCCACAAGTATTAAACACTACCTTTGTACAGTGGAAATTTAAAGTTGCCACAGACTTCCTATTCTAGGGAGTTTTCTAACTTCATCCTATAGCAAGAGTTGTTTGAGTCTAAAAAGGCATGGATGGAACTGTCAGCATCAAAGGAACCGAGAAAGAAAATGGATTTAAAACTTAAATACCTGTGGCTATGAGCTATATTTGCCTGATTTTTCTTACCTTTGTTCTAGGAAAGAAGTCTTTCCTTTGGGAAGTTTCTAACAGGAACAGTACTTTTTCCTGTTTATGAACTGTTAGCATTGAAATTTGTATTGGGGGTTTGGTTGTGGTTTTTTTTTTTTAAGAAGGCATCCTTATAGCATTGCAGCGTCAAATCTGTGATGATAGCTTAGTCCAGAACTTTTTTATGTAGGGGTTAAGGTCCAGCATAATGACTCTGAAGTGCTACAGAAGCTGTTTGGCTTGGTCTAGATCTAAGTTGAAACGTGGATTTAGGCTTTTTTGGCCTTCTTGGCCAATAATGCTTCTACAGATATTCCTAATAGGGTTTTCTACTTTGTTTTGAATAAAAGTTAAGGAACTGACATTCATTTTCTTGGATTGCTTTTAAATAAAAGCTTTTGATAATACTTCTGCATCTTGCATAACCTGCATCTTTTTAAAGCCTACTGCAGGGCGTTGCCTGATTTACTGATTTATGGCTTTGGTGAAGGAAAAAGCCTATAGATGATACATGCATTTAGAAAATGGCTGATGTATTTTTGTGTGGATTTTCCTATGGGGAGGGAAGTAGTCATTGACCATTTGAGTTTGCTGTTGAGTTTGTAAAAAATTGATAAAGCAACTCTAACTTTGCCAAGTGTTGGGCTGATCAGAACAAAAGTAACAATCTGCTGGATCACTCATCTCTTAAAGATTTGATTTTTAGATATGTAAAAACCCTGGTTGTTTCATTTTATAACAAATGGAAAATCATATAACTTGAATAAGTATTAGGTGGCAGACCTGGAGAAAGAGACAACTGCTACTTGAAAGACTCAGAGTAAGCAACAGTATGTTAGTAAATACCTTTTCTTTTTTTCCCCACAGTGGTGACACAGCTTTCAAGTAGTCCTTGAAAGGAGGTCTATCACATGATAGATTCTTTTGCAAAAGCTTCCTGTTGTGTGCTCCTACCCCTTATTTTCCACTGCCATTCTTATGCATGTTCCTCGTGGCCTCCCTGCCATCCTGGAGTTACACATTTGCTAGCAGTGTTAAGTGCCTGACTAATCTTCTAGACTTTCACTGGATTCACTGAAGCCAATGGACTGCTCAGAGATTTAAAATTAGCATATGCTTTAGAGTTAGCCAGGATCAGATGTTACAGATACTACTAAGGCAATCTTAATTTCTTCTTATTTCTGTAAGTATTTTTGCTCAGAATAGGTTTGGAATTTGAGCCCTAAGTATATTATATTTTTGCAGGAGTTTTTCAGTCATTGCATTAGAAATTAAATCCAGTGAGAAGGAGAGCAAGCAATTGTATTTTGAAAACCTAATGTTCAATAAATTGTGGTTTTGCTTCTTGTTCAAAACATCCAAAGATGAGCTGAAGTTTTTTGGGGTTTTTGAGAGAGAGAGGAGGAGGAAGAATGGAGAACAGTTGTCACACAGCACTGATTGATCGTTTGCCTGCTGTGATTAATGTGAAGTTGCATTGGTATGTATGTGTCATCACAGGGATGATGTTATACAAAGTAATCTTTTTATATCTGGCAATAAAAAAATAAGTATTTGTAGTAATTACTAGAAACACAAATAATGCATTTGTTTTAATTACTTTTGCATGATACTAGAAATTTGTCCTGGAGCTATCTAGTTCATGGATACTACTGGATTTCAGTGTGCTAAACAAGCCAAACTGTATCAGTGCCAGACTTAGATATTTAAAAGAGAAGACATTCAGATAAGATCAATTTAAAAAAAAATTCAAATAAAAAGTTACATAGATGGCCCAAAACGTAATCTGTATGAGACTTGACTGAAGAGATAGCATTATTTATATTAATTTCCTACAAATTCGGTTATGAAACAACTTGAAATTATAAAAACGGCAATTCTTAGACCTTATCCTGAATTTCAAATGAGACATGCAACAGCGTGCAATGACTCAGTTTTAACCGAGTAACCTTAGAAACGTCTTCAGAAATGGCTTTTAGTCTAGTTATATTTGAGCTGCTGCCACTGCCAAGTGTGTGTGTGTATGGGTGTGTGTGTACATGTGTATATAGTGGCTCTGGTGAGTGTACATTTGCTGTGTTTATTCTTAGTCTAGCTGCTTCATTGCTATGATCTGCAATTACAGTTTTAGAAGTAGTTTTCTGCTCTGCACTGCTCCAGAGCATATTCGACCGTCTGTTCAAGCAGTGATCCAAATCCAGAATGCACAGTTTGTAAATACCTTCTTGCAGCTTCCACACCTGCACTGCTCAGAGGTCTTTGGAGTGCTGCTGGGAGCCAAACACACCACAGCAGCCCATTTTGCCTCGAAGGGAGGAGTGAGTAGGACAGTAAGCAGGAGAAACATGGGAAAACTCTTTCAGGAGGCAGGTCATGGCACAGGTGCCCACTCTTCATGCTCTTCTGAAGCATCACCTTCTGGGCAGAATCAGACAGACAGTACTAGACGAGTACTGAGTTTATTTAGGAGCAAAGGGAAAGGAGGCAGTCAAAGTGTGTTTTTCAGGTGATTTGTGTCTCAGGTTGCGTGGCTGGGAGCAGCCCCAGTGTTAAAAAGCCACTCGTGCCTCTTTATCCAGGTTTAGGGAAGACTAGGAACATGTAAAGCAATGGAAAGTGGTTTGTTATATGCATTGCTTTATTACAAAAAACTAAAAGGATAATAATCCTGCTTGAAAGACTGCACCATATTTCAGAAGCTGTACTAAAAGGTTAAGTTTAAGAAATGAGTGTTGGTGTGAATCACTTGATATAATGCTAGATGGAAAGACTATTAGACAGCTATCTTTCATGTAGTGGTGACACATTCCACTGAAGCAAGAGCTGCAGCATCCCTCTAGACAGCCCTACTGCTACCAGTGTTGAAAACTTCAGTGTTCAGCCCGGTATTTACAGTTTTCTTTCAAGTCCCTGAAAAATCAAAAGGGAAAAGAGTTTTTCCTTTCTGAGCAGGACTGTTTGTATGCAAGTGTAATACTAACATTAAAATAACACCAGTTTATAAAAATGTGGCATGAGTTAATACATAAAATATGTTTTCCACTCTTTATTGAGCAAAGAGTTCTAAGTTTATCAGGATCTTAATTGGTTCCTTCTGCTCCTTCATATGTTTTGCCTCATTCATCTCTCTTTGCTGAGGACCTTCCTTTACCCTTTCTCCTTCTGTGAGCTTTTCACTGCATATGACATGTTGAAGCCTGGTTTCCTGTTGGGGTTTATGGCAGGACTTCTATTTGATGGTGAGTGTTGACATGTGGAGCATGTCAGTGTGCAATCACAGGGACTCAAAACAGCTTAAGCATCTTTGTATGGGATAATTGATGTACATTACCACTAGCATGGATTGATGTATCCTTTTGATTGCATGAAGATATTGGATCATCTATATATCACTAGTTCATTGCCATCTTTAAAAAAAATATCTTGTTAAGTCTTAGAGGTCTCCAGTAAATCACACTGTACTTGTATTTGAGCTACATTACCGTTAACTTACAGCCTTCCTTAAAGGGAATCTAAATCACCCCAGAATTAAAAGTTCCCGGTGCCTTTAAATCCCCACCTGAGACACTAATAAAATAGTTTAGATGTGATGTGCCATTGTACTTTCTTGGACAGGCAAGGAAGAAAAATATTTGTAATTTTTTTGGCTTTAAGATAAACTCTGGGACTATCTATATGATTGATCATATTAGAAGGGACACTCAGTTGTTTCCCCTAACTATTCTGTATTTTTACAGAATCCTGTGAGTATCTCTTTTATAGGGAGATCCAAATTGCTTCATTAATTTTAAACAAAGTAATTTTCCATAGATTTTTTTCCTAAGTTTTTTTTTCTTTGTTTTTATTAGATGGAAAATTCCTCTTTCTGCTGCCAGAGCTTTTACACATGAGAACACTGTTCACGCTCTTTTGTTCTGGGACAGATACTGCAATCTTGGGGGTTTTTTTTTCTCCTTCTACTCTTGTTTGTTTTGAGACTCTTTCTTTCAGATAAGAAGACGAAGTGAAAGATTCTGAGTAATATCCAGCAATATTTCAGATATTAATCAGAACATAGAAATCGGTGTCTTTCTGATACAAAATTACTTGTTTCCACATTGCAACCTGGAGGTTAGATATGCTGGTATTGGTTTGGAGTTGATACAAATGCACAACTCAGTGTTCACTTTGCTTTGCTTTGTCACTTATTCTACCTATTTCTTTAGCAATAATTGTGTTTCTAATTGTTGCAACAGAAACCTTTACAATAGTACTCAATTCCAACTGGAAGAGGTATCCTCAGTGGACAGTGTACAGCAAGAAAGCAGAAGGAATAAGGTGGATGACTTTGAAATATTTTACTATTGCTGGAGTTTTGCTCCTATATCTTTCAGATTTAGATTACATGAAATTAATTTGCTCGTAGGAGAGGAATAATTGAGAAGAGCCAAATAAGAAGCCCCATGTGCATCTTTGAGCTTACGTACTTGATGTTGGCTCCCAGTGTGAGCAAACACAAGAAACATGTCTAAACTTGGGTCCTCTTCTTTCACTGATCACCACCTTTCCCTCTGCTTCCCATTCCCTGATAAGGGACATTGTTTGACTGATCATCCTAATGATCTTTCAGAGGGGTGTTAAATCAAATAATACTGCAGACTAACAGGCTTTTGGGCAAAGAGCACCAGTGTGTAGCACTGCTGAAAATGGGTTCAACTTGTATAAAGCTGCAAATATTTTAACCAAATGACTGGGAAACTGGGTGGCAGTGGCTGTTTCTGGGATGTTAGGTGAATGTAACATCAGACATGCTTCTGGGGACTACTGAGGCCTGTGCTGTGGCTTGGTAACCACACATGTGGTTTTTGGCCTCTGATCCTGAACTTTAGCAGTCTACCTAAGAAGGCCAGGATCCAAATTTAAGCATGCAAGTCACTAGAAGAAATTTCTTAAGCATCAGAGCAGAATTTGAAATGTCTCTGCTTATATACCTGCTGAGCAGGAGCACAAGAAAGAGGTAAAAGTGACGAAAAGCTAACAGAGAAGAGTCTGCATCTCTAGTAGAAGGATGGTTTGCCAATTTTTCTTGGCTACTGAAATCCAATGGTATGTATGAAGTCAAAGAGCAGTGTTTTGGGAACCTGACTTCATGGAACTTAGGTTAGAGCAATGGAAATACATTAACCAGTGTTGGCACTACAGTTCTATGCTTGTCTTGCTTATGTTGATCTGCTTTCTGTTTAATATGACATTTCAGGAAGAGAATAGAACCTCATAAACAATTGTACATCCAAACTTTTGGGTCTAAAGGGTGTGCTAGTGAGACTAAATCTCATCCTTGCCTGTTACAACCCATTTTTGCCTTCAGGTCTCAGTGGTGTCCTCATGTCCTCTTCAGTTGCCAGGAGTGTGATTATGTGCCGTAAGTCTTTGGCTTCAAACTCAGTTCTTGAGAGCAGAAGGTAGTGCTGTTGCATGGGGTAGGGAGTATAAGCAAAGGCATGGTCCTCTTCTATCAAATTTCTGACACTCAGGCTTTTGTGACATCAGTGAAAATAGTTATTTGTGCTGTATCGTCTAAAATGGGATGACTGTGTTTGTCTTGCTTGTGCACTGGGCAAAGAAGGCACATGTGAAAGCTGCAGCTTCCTCAGTCTCAAACCCTGTTGTGAGGCTTATCCAGTAGCCTGGAAATGTTTGTTGCAAAAGTATTGATGAAAAATGACAGAAATCTTATGTTCATCATGGTCCTTGGGTATTTAAGGGAAGTGACAACAAGCCCTTCATTTTTACTGTGGTGGAAAACATCATCCTTTCCAGTTGCTGTGGTGCAGAAACTGTTAGGTGTAGATGGTGTAGCTGAGATTTAGAAAGTCAATATGCAGCTCATCAGTAACATAAGTATTCATTTGTTGGCATATCTAATGGCTTTTTGGTTGTTGTATGCACCCACTCTCTTTAAAGCAGTGCAGGTGCCTCTGATCAGAAGTAATTCATTATGGCAGAAAAAAGATGGCAGAATGGGCAGTTGAGGAAGGTCTCCTTTATTTAAGGACAAAGCGCGGGTGGAGTGGTTGCCCATGTCTTCCTGTGCCACGTGGAGTGCCCATAGGTGAAACACATTACTTGTCAGTGGTAGCAGCTGCCAGAAGCTACTCTGGGCCAAATTTGCTCTATGAGCAATCGTGGAAGATGAGGCAATTTTTCAGTAATCATAGGGTCATATTTGAAGATCACATAGATGTGGACCCAGAACAGACTACCTTTTGGTTTTATGAAAGTGGTATTGGAGAGGACAGAGAGATACTGTCTAATGATAATGAATTCATGGAACTATACATTATCATAAGTGGTTAGAAGCAAAAGTCACAATTTAATATGCTGAAATGAGAAGGACCAAGTGGTGACTAATCTTACAATTATAAGGCATGGCATATGAAGCTGCCAGTTAGATCACATAGATTTTTAATAAGTACATCAAGTTGCAACTTACAGTGTGTTAGTGAAGAAGTGTCCCTGCCCATGACAGGGGCTTGAAACTAATCTTTAAGGTCCCTTCCAAACCCTTCTATGATGCTGTAATTGAGAAGTGCTATATTAGTTTGAATACAAGTGGTTTGAAATCTCATGCAATCCTCCCTTTACTGAGGAAATTTTTGCATGTGCTTTTCTATATTTACTTCATAGTGTATGTCTATGTCTTGCCTTATGGCCCCTTATCGTCTCTGTCCAATCCAGGTGCAAAGCATCCCTTTTATCAGCTAGCCAGCTGTGCAGCTCTCAGGCAGTAAAAGCTTTTGATCATAGAGCTAAAGCTCTCCCTGGATTTAAAGAGTGTTGCCTGGGAGGAAAGCAAGGGTGGCGAAGAAGCTGTGACCCTCTGTTACTAGGGCAGATTTCCTGTCACTGGAGAGCAAAATGACACCTCTCCATGGGGTCTTTCTCCCACCCCACAACTTTCCTGAGCACCCTGCTTCAGTGGGAAGGCAGTCATGTTTACATTTAATCACCAAAAGGTGTCACGAGCTCTTCAAATCCTGGGAGCATGGTCTATAAATGTGGCTGAGTTTGACTCCTTCAGATATTTGTGGGGGAAAAGAAGGTGAGGGAGGAGGCCAAGATGGCCGCCCTTTGTGTATTTGGGGCTATTATACCCTGGAGAAAGGGAGGACTGAGAGAAAGAAAATTACAGAGCCGCTAATCACAGTGCTCTTTGGACATTACAACATAAACTGATAGAAAGGATAATATAAGACGTAAAGGTAATAAATGGTTAATGGGATAATTTGCAACATTAGTTTTCCAAAACCAGATTGTGCTGGAATGACCTGCTTACTGACCCTTTCTTAGATGATATTTGTTGTCTTTCTATTTACTGTTGGGGCTTTGAGCATGGATTTTCTGTAGTGCCACTTGGGAAATGTTTAGTTAAGCTAGAGAAGATGGATATTCTTGCAAGAGCGTAGTTGGGCAAGGACCTGGGTAAGGGAACATTTTCAGTTTGTCATTTTGAAGATTGAAGTAATGGAAAGGAAGGGTACTCCTAATAAAGTAGAAGAACTCTTTTGGCTACTTGAAAAACACTTTTTCAATTTATTATCTTGGCACAAAACCATGAAATTATCCAAGGAAACTTCTTGGTAGTGGAATATTAGGAGGCATTTTCTGAAGAGAGGAAGATAAATCCTGTGTAGAAAAGGTTTTGCAGATGGAAGGGAAAGAACAGAATTGGAGCTGAAGTAATAATACACTTACTTACTAGCTAGTTACATGTTCGGCATCTTTGGCTGAAGAGAAGAGTAGGAAAATACCTCTGTGACCCGGTTGAGTACAGCATATCTCAGCCACCTGTATTAGGAGCATAATAGAGTATTTCATGGCCTAACATGGCCTCACATAACAAGCAGAACTGGGAGTGTTACACAGGGTTAGGGCTTCATCTTCATCTGGAGAACTGTACACAGCTGTGACCCTCTGTAGGCAGGAGACACTTTCTAGCCTTCATCCCTTCTGAACTGTCCTGCATGGATGATAAAGAAATAAAGAAGCTTGTTGTATACAGACCTGACTTAATGTGTTTCCTCCATTTCTTAACAGAGGAGGGGCTGCTAGATTGCATAGCTTCACATAGTAGATTGAGGTTATTCGTTAAGAGTGCTGAATCCTGGTAAGAATAATTAATTTGATGAAGGATATACTTTCTTTGAAAAAAGACAAGATTAGTTGAGTCCCTGGCAGCTTTTAGGATAGTTCATCCCTGCCCATGGTGATGGATGTTTGGAACTAGATGATTTTTAAGGTTCCTTCCACCCCAAGTCTTTATATATTTCTAGAATTCATCTGACCAAGGAAGGAGTGACAGTGAAAGGTATTTTCTGAGTGGCTTTTCACCATCAGCCTTTAATTTTAGTGCTTTGACTAACCAACCATGATGTGTTTGACTGGAGCATCTTTGTCAGCTAGTGCTCCTTCATTTTCCCTCAAAAGATTTGAACCTGATAGTCCTAGTGTCAGGTCTGACCAAACTTAAAAGTTTTCAAGGTTTATTTGTAGAAATGTTGTGTTTCTTTCTGTCTGAAGTTGTAGTTCTTGTGTAGCTCATGTCATCCTTGTTTGTGTTACATCTTGAGATGCCTTCGGCAAGAGTCAGCCAATGCTGGACATAACTGAGCATCTCCTCCAAAGTGATCTAGTTTGTGTTCTGTCGTGCTTAAGATCCTATCTTGTGAATCTAGAATTCAAGAATTAACTGTCTTAGCTGGAAAACTCTTTTTCTCTGAAGTTTATCAAGGTTGCATGCCATTGCTTTTTTTCAGTATTCAGTAGATTTTGGACCGCTTTTGTAAAATCAGGCAAAACTTGATGCACATGTCTACAGCCAGCCATGTAGCCATGGAAGTGTTTGCTTCACAGGCAGGGCAGCCATTTGACATGCAAATAGTGTCAATTTACATTTATGAATAACCAGGAACTAATTGTGTGACACTCCAGAATGCCTCAAGTGCTTGTCACCTTTGGACTACAGGAATCTCATTCTTCTAATTGAAATTAGAAGCCATTCTTGGAGCTGAACACTTCAGTGGTTTATTGCAAACTGCTGTGAACACATTTCTTATGTTCCTTATCTTAGATCTGCTTTCTTTTTGCCAGTGACCTTCTTTCACCATTTGTCTCCTGCAGCATTTGTCATGGCCATTTCATTTTAGCATGGACTCTCTGCTGGAGCTGACAGCACTCTTTCAACCTAAGGTCCTTTCCTGGCCATGCTTTTCAGCAATAATCTGAATTTGTGAGGTTAATTGCAAAGTCTGTTTTGCAGTATTTGTTTCTTCTCTGCTCTCTCCCTTTTTTTTTTTTTTTCTTACAATAAATTCCTCCTAAAAAGAATCTGTAGCCATCCATTTCCTCTTTTGCTTGTTGCTCATTGTGAAAGGTTTTACGTAAGGTATTTTTCTGGCTTTTTGGAAGTTGGATACTAAATGCATGCTATTGAGTGATTGCTGTATTAGTAAGAATAATGAATTAAAAGCGAACTCTATTTTATGGGATACAATGATTATTTCAGCATAAATTTAAGTCCTTGAGCTACTCATGTCATGGTGTTAACAGTATTCCTTTTCTTTGTCTCTACATTCAGCATTTCTTTTATTTAGAGCATCCCTGTTAGAATTGCTTCAGACTATAATGATTTTAGCAATACGAGATTATTTTAAGTTTTCTAGCCGAGGTCTCAATAGGTACATAATGGAAACAACCTAAAACCAGCTTGAATAATGGTACAATACTCTTATGAGCATAGTTGTAAAAGTGGGTGATTGTTGGTCTAAACTTCTTTACAGGCGTAACTAAATTCTTTCGTTAGATTGTATTCAAATTGATTATGTATACATTTAATAAAATGTCCATGTATTAACTCCTGTATTTTAAATGCAACGAGTCTCAAATGGATAGTATGAAAACTTGATGAGTAAGAGAGTGTGTCACAGAATATCCAGAGATATCTTCCCTTTCTTGAACTTGGCACTGAGAAAAAGACAAAGATAATGAACTCCATTATTTTCTCCTGGAATGTCACATACTTATACCTCATGTCTTGGCGAAGTCTAGAAACCAGGGACTGCAAGTAAGTGTTCACTGAGGAGGAGAAAGTCTCAGGAAGGAGGAAGTGTTTAACATTTTATCAAAGATGACCTTACATGAAAGAATGAATATTACTGATGCTTTATTCTCTTAATGAAAAGCAAGTTTGACTACAAAGAGTTACAGATGAAATTTCCAAAAGTTAGTGTTGTACACACTTGTAATAATGTGCAGTCTTCTTGTAAAAGGAATTACAAAAGATAAGTTACCAACACTTTCCTGTGAGCAAACCTCAGATGCAGTGTCTGAGATTCTAGCTGTGTCTGTCAGAAACTGTAACACAGGTTTTCAAAACAAGAATATTCATAATAAGTTAATACTTTTTAAAAGGTTCATGCATGATCTAGATTGATTAGAACTATGTTTGCCTTCTTCCTATTATCAGGAAAACCACCTCTTGGAACTGTGAACTTCTGGGAGTGGCAGTACAATTAGATAAAGAATTCAGGTTGCCCAGCAAAAGCCAGTTGAGGAATACTGTAGTTGGGCAGACTTGACACTTCATTACCCAATTGAATTTTATTTTCTGATGTTACCATTCCCACAGTGTTGCACAGTGACAGGCTTTTTTCATTTGGGAACCACTGTTCCACAGAGCACCTTCCTTAACAAATTCTCTGTGAAAATCTTGAGAATTTCACTTCTAGTTGTATTTAAGCTCTAGGTATTCTTTCTGATCTTTGTGCAGGGAGGAGTTGATGTGGAAAGGTTTTCCCCTTCCCCTTGCACCAGAGCTGCTGTGAGAACTTGCTCTGTTTAAGGTTGACTGAGCTGATGCTTGGTTTGGGGAAGGCTTCAGAATTGCTGGGTTTTTTAGCTGCTGTGCTTTTCCACAGTGTTAAACACAATCAGAAAGTTAAATTTTCACCAGTAGGCATTAGTGCAGTAGTGCCTGATTTGTTTTGCTGGAGGCAGCAGTGCTTTTTAGCAAATCACTCATGCTGCTGGAAGTGGTCTCTAGCCCTACAAAGACCTTTGGGGTTTTGGATGTTTAGCCTATACTGCTGTTTAACCAGCAGAAATTGGGTCTCCAAGTTTGCTTAGTTGCGGCCTTGTGAAAGAAGGAAAACACAGCCTTGGGGAATTGAGAATGCACTGTTACTTCCCTTTGGTTTGCAACACTTGTCAGGGAAGCATTCACTGTGGGGTTTCACAGACTATCCCATAGAGAGTTTTTTTTCCTGGATATTTGCTTTTGGGGAATGTCTCATCAAGTACACGAGTATTTCATCCTTTACTTGCTGAGTTGAATGCATTGCCTCAGCACCTGCATCAGCATAGAGCCCATGGTGCAACACAAACTATTAGCGTTCAGAATTGCAAATAACAAATTTTTATCTTTTCTAAGATCCAGATAAGCAAAACTTCAAAGATCTCTGCTGCTACAAAGGCCCAATATTGTTTTCAATTGTCGTGTAGCTGTGGTGAACTATCCAAACAGCTTATGCAGAGCTGCTTGGCCGTGTTGCTTAGTAACATCATCCTGTTGCTGAGGCACTCGGCCCTCACTCAAAGTGGATAGCTCACTCAAAGTGGGTAGTGAGCAGGAAAGTTAGGAACACTGATTTGTATAACCAGATAGCAGCATCTGTTCCCATCTGTCCCATTCCCATGGGACTTCTTTTCCCTCTTCTTGTAAAATTGGCAGGGTTGAGGGGTGTGGAAGAGGCAGAGCTTAAGAGAAGAGAGTGAAAGAAGCCCAAACACAAAGTAGCACCCAGCATGATAATTTGCTAAATGGTTTAAAAAAAAATCTTTTACTTCCTTCCCTGCTGAAGGCAAGTTGTTGATGCATGGTAGTGATTGCTTTGGGGCAGTTTCTATTTTTAGTTTTTTCTTCTTTGACAGTACCCTAGATCAGAAATGAAATAGGAAAAATCTCCCTGAACTTGTCTGTCACATTTAATCTGCAATTTCTTCCTGGCTGTATTTGCCTCTTATATCTTTGCTCCCAGTCAAACTTTTATTTTCCACTAGCAATTTATTTTTAATAAAATGTTTTAAGCAGGTGAATGCTTTTCAACAGAACAAGGGCAGTAGCAGAAAGAAGAAAATGCTTGGGATGAGGTACAAATTTATAATGTGGTTTTTCTGATTTCCCTAGATGCTTTGAATTATAATAACTGATACAATACTTTGCACTAAAGTGAGATTGCATGACTAAAATCATAGACCATTAAAAATTATTTTTACCTTAATTTTTCTTTTAAATATGCAGAGAAATGTAGTGGATGTCAATATTTGGTTAAAAACTAGTTTAAATGGGATAAAAATTCTGTAGGCACTAATTATAAGACATAATAAGCTTTATTGAATGATTTTAAAAGTTTATTTTAAGCCTGTTTATTACACTTATAGAAGTGTAATCCCTTTTTTTCCTTCTTCCTTTCCCTATTTTTAGCATTGATGTGAAAACTGCTCAGATGCTGGTTTGGCGGTGTCCCTTAATCAGCCAAAGCCAATCTGTTTTGAGGAGACTTTCCTAAGATGCTTAATCTGGTTAATGGACAAATTATGTCTGGGAAATTCCACAGTGTGAGCTGAACGTGGCAGTATCCTGACGGTGACACTGCTAATAGGTTTGATAGTGCAGTGAGAGTTTGCAAGAAGCACTCCAGACTATGCATTGTATTGCACTTCAAACTTTTAAGGAGAAAACCTGAGGAAAAACAATCTAAGATACTGACAGTGAGGCAAGGCTGTTCTTTCAGTTCTGGTGACTTGGAATATTTGGGGAACAGACCTTTTGTTTGGTGGTGAACTCTTATAGTGTGGGCTGAGGGTGCTAAAGTAGCATATCCATGGGGGTTTTTTCAGACATCCAGAGTTTGATATCAGTTGAAAGATGTCACGTGTAATTAGTCAGTTCACTGAGGGCATTATTTCTTTCTGTATCTGTACGAATAGTCCCGAGTCATGGAGAGAATGATGTAGTTAGAATGGAAAAAGTGTAAAGACATAAATTAGTTTTAAGTCTGAGCTTTCAATCTATTATTTTGGGAAAGAATTGTTACATTTGTGTTTGTTTATATGTAAAATCTAAACAGATAAGAATCCTGTGTGTAAAAAAAGCCCCTAAACCCAGTTAGAAAGAATTCACTGCAGACTGTGTCCTGGTTGTAGTCACTGCAGATCTTTGGTGTGCTAGGGCCCAAGCTGATGTACCAAGGTGTGCATTAGCTGGTACTGCCATATGGCCAAGCATGTCTTACTGGTTAACTTAACCATCTGTCATGTCTTAACAATTTGTATTTGCTTTCAGTAGTTCGGTTAGAAGTGTTTTCTTCTCCTTGGTACTGTAATTTTCATTACACAGTGCTGTTACATTCCCCTTATCTGAGTTTTATTAGTTTTCTTTATAGCCATATTACTTGGAGATCATACTTTCCGATGTTATGACTAGAAGATGCATACATTCAGGCAGGCATTTGGGGGACGTTTCTGCATAAATTTCTGGCACAAAACAAAGTCAGTATCGAAACTTGAGCTGTGAATGTTTGAGTCCTCCTCCTGTTCCCTTCTGATTCTGCATTTGTGTTCACATCAATTTCTTTACTATGTAAATTAAAACAGATTAGTATCTGTAAAACAGGTTTCATTACATATGAGTTCAGAGTAAAAATTCCACTATTCATATGCTCTTTCTCACATGTTGCATTTTCAGGATTGCAGTGAAGCTATGACCTCTTCTACCATATAGATATATTTATGTAATAATTAGCATTATTATTATGCTGCTATTTATTTAATAGTAGCATTTCAGGACAAGCATCTAAGGGAAACTTATGTCAAAAAGGATGGATTTTCAGCCATGATGTGCCAATTAAATCAAAAAGTTCTTTTGGTCCTCTGAAAAGCTTGCAACATATCAAAGCCACAAAATTCTTATGATTCTGTCTCAGATTCTGTGCCTGCAGGACCTTATCTCAATGATGGGCTTAGTGCAGTTTACCATAGTCTGGTGTTGGTTGTTGTTTGGTTTTTTTAAAAAAACTTGTAGTCTAAGCGACGTTGTCATTATATTTAAAATTAAGAATTGATGCAGCCAGCTGTGGATCTTTAGTCTTCCTTGTCAGAAAGATGCATCTTCTAAGTGTGAAGTGTTGTAGTGTGTTCAGTCTGATTTTGGTATCTAGAGCATCAAGTAGCCAGAGTAGCACACAGTAGCCCTGTGTGTTGAAAGGTGTGAGGTTGCAACAAAGTTAAATTAATTAAATTAAATTAAGTTGTTAACATGTAACTGATAAGGGTAATAAAATATGAATGTTGATCTTCAGCTCGTGTCTCACTGATGTTCCTCCATCATATACATAAGGAAATTGTTTAATAGGACTCTTGATCAATGATTTAATTTATTTAAGGATCAAGGATTTCTGAATGAGAGCTGAATGGTTTATCTGGTCAAATCTGAATGGGGTTTTTTAACATCGACATTATCACTTGTGTATTTTGTGTTTCCAAGGAGCTCTTAAGTCCTGGACAGGAGAACAGTACTGTATGCACTTGCTATTAGAGATGTTTAGAGAGTATCATGACTTTGTAGGACTTCTTCTTAAAGCTGCAGCAAGGCAGGATGACAGGTTATAAAGGCTTTCAAAAGGGGCACAAATAAAAATTGTCCAAGATTTATTAGAGCATACAGAAATGCCCGTGATCCATTAATTTCAATAATTTTAATGTCTTTAGTTTCTTGCAATGACAAATGCCAATATATTGATTTATTTTATTGACCTAAACTGTCAGATCAGCCGTGTCATTCAAACATGTGTGTTGTATTTATTTTCTTGGCAGCCTGCATCAGCTCTGAAGAGCAATTAGGGATTATTTCATGTATTTCTCTCATGTTACACCTGTCTGATTACAGTATTTATCTTACTGTGGGAAGTGAGACTTTGTCAAGAAGAGCATTTTCCTAGGAAACAACTACTTCTCTATATGACTAAGTATCTAACTAATGTGGAAAAAATTAGCTAATAGGGTGGGCATTTTTCAACTGTAGAGAGTGGAGATCGACTTTCTGATCCAATTTCGTAGGACTGCACTTTTCATGTGTTCTTTTTATTGACCCTCTTGAATGTGGGAAGAGAGGAAATACCACGAGTAGAAATGTGTATTTTCATCTGGACAGTTCTAGGTTATCATTGTTGCCCTAATCCAGTTCACTTGGCTAGGGGCTCATGTGATACCGCAGTGGACCCTGGCCACAGATGACTTCTAAAAGCTCCACAGTGATGCAGAAGAAGGGGCATTCAGTCTTGGAGGCTTCAGAAGAGAAAACTCTCCTTACTATATGCTTTGTTCATATAGTAAATCAGTTTCTGTTCTAAAAAAAACAAATTTGAGTGCAGCAATACAGATGAGCTTGCAGCTTTGAGTGGGAAAGGATGTAGCTGCTAACCCAGGATGCAGGCAGGAGACCTTTACACCTCTCCTCAGTAACATCAGTTGAATTCATGGTCTTTGTTTTGATCAATTATCTCAACTGTCTCTCCAATGCCTTCCAAAGCAGCAGAATATGGTGGAGGGTTGAGTGTGTAGATGAGATGGGATTCAGTTGTCTGAAATCCCCGAGTTATCTGTGTGACCTTTCCTGGATATAAGTCTTGGTATAACAGCTACTAGTTAGTTGATTTTAGTATTTAAATAAAATATGCAATAAAAACCTGGTGCTCCTCAGTTGAGACTTGAATAAATTAATACGTAGAAAAACTTACAGGAGCAACTGAAAAGAAATTTTAACTTAAATCGAGTTGCTGTTCTAGTTTTTCTAAATAGCAACTTAATAGAAACATTAAAAATTATGATGGCACTACATCTTTTTATAAATCTTCTGATTTATTGTCTTTTTACCTAGATTTAAGAACCTTAAAGGGTGGTAGTATTTTGTGTTCATATATAGATATCTGATAATTTAGAAATAGTGTAGTAAAATTGCATATAGAAAAGTATCATTTTTGCTTGAACCTGAAGGTGTTTAAGAGACATACTTTTAAAATGGCCTCAATTTCTGAAATTTGAGTGGTTTAGTTTCTAAAATGAAAATATTTTAGTTACCTGTTGAAATCTTCATTTTCTTAAAATCTTAGAGGGATAGTGGCAGTTACTCCCTGATAGGGTCTTAACTCTTGAACTTCTTGGGGCAGTTGTTCAGTCATGATGTTGTTACTCAGATGTCTTGAAGTTGTTTTTAGATTGCCATTTAACTGATTTCAGTCAAATCAGGTTGGTTAAATGTTTTGGTTAAGAAGTTTCTCTGGTTATACATGTGCTTACTGTGTAGTACAGTAGTGTTGAAGTCTTAATTACGTATGCAAATTGCAAATAAATCTCTATTCAATATTAGCATAATAAACTAATTTTAAGCTTCTATTTAGACTAGTATCAGCACTTGCAAATGCAGAACTATTGGTAGAGTATGAAGGAGGTTGAATTAAACCCACCTCACCAGAGGATTACCATAACAGTTTGGAAACATGCTGATATCTGGGTTATACTGCTACTGAGTTCAATGGGAAAAATACTTTGGCATACAGGAAGAAGAAAGAAGAAAATCTATTGTTCAAGAAGCACCATTAACTTGTATGTGGGTAAAAGAATTATAGTGCTTCTAGAATGGGTTGTAATTCTTTATTCTGTAGCAAGTCTGCTTCGTTGATACACTGTTAAATGTCTGGAATTTATCTGTATTTTTTCCTCTGAATACAAATTGAACCAAATATACATTGAAATTTGGACATAATCACAAAAGGCTGGTTTTCAGGCCATTCTGAAGGATACTAGACTTTGGTGGGAGTGGTTCAGCTGTTCTAAAAATCAGTCTCAAGGGTGCAGGTCTAAAGAGCACTTTGAAAATGTAGACCATGAAGAATTTAATTCTGTAATAGTGATATCAACTTTCTGGATAATTGCTGTAGTTAGAGATAAAATATGTCTTTGGGATTCTTGGCAGACTTTCTAGTAAAGAGAGCAACAGAATTACTTTCAGCAGTGTGCTAATGGCAAGTCAGACTGAAAAATGTTTGAAGGGAAGAATATGCAAATAGGGCATTCCACTAAAAATGTGCACGAATGTTGAAAAATTCAGAAGAAAACACGTATATGGCACAAGCTGATTAGAAAAAGGAAAGGGAATAAATAAAAAAATATTCTTTTCTCCAGACAATCTGTATTAAAGTTTAGTAATGTTGTGTCAGTGTATGTTTCTCATTTCTATCCTGGGTTGCTATCTCACCTTACCTTATATCTGTGCTTTGCATTTTAAAAGTACTTAGTGTCTGTTTATGCAACAAAACCACTGTCAACACAATGATTGTGGCAGAGGCTTTCAGCAGGAATGGCTACACTCATGGTCTCAGCAGTACAAGCTCAGCCAGTGGAACATCATCTACATCTGTGATCTCAGCCTCACAGAACTAGCAGCAAGGGCCATAATAGTTGTAGCTTTGATTGCTTTTCTAAACACTTAAGTAGCATGTTACCAGTTTGTGGTATATATGTGACATTTGGCAGGTGTTACTTGCATACTTATTGCCTACTTTATTCTTACCTTCAAAATGGGTAATGTTTGTATGGCATGCCCCTGACTCTCCTTGCCAATCTTCATAACAGACCACAAAGCCAAAGTACCTGAGTGGCAAAAAAGATTGAAGTGAAAACTTCAATCACAGCTGGAAATATACAAGTCTCTTTTTAAAATGTTCTAATATAATCTATTTTTAATAGTAAAATAAGAAAATGTTTTAATAAAATCACGTTTGATTTTGTTATTTGCAAAAAAAAAAAAAGAAACAAGTTGTGTCAAAATAGTTTTTTCAGGAGGTGTGTTTAATTTATTCATTCTCTGAGGATATTTAAGTTGTAGAAAGTCTTGTTTTTTTTCAAAGTGTTAAAGACAAAATGTTGATAAGACACAACCATTCTATTGCACTTCCGAGAGGCAATAGCCAAAGATCAGCCTTCATGTAAAACTACATCCATTCATCAACTCCAGCTTATTTCATTAGTAGATCATCATATATGGGCATAATGTGAAACTTGTTCTGACTGCTGCTGCTTTTTTCTCCCCAACCCTCCTACCTCCCCCAATCCTGGACCCGTCTCATTGAGGACATTCCTGGGTTGCACACCTTTTGCCTTTTCTTGTTTGTTTGGATTTTGGTGGTTTGGTTTTGTTTTTTTTTTTTTTGGAGGGGCAGAATTACTTTGGTTTTGGGATTTTTTTTGCAGGCGGGACAGTTGGGGGGTTTTTTCTTTTTTTTAAGAGGAGGTGGTGGGTTCTTTGGTCTCTGTTTAAGAAGAGATGATAGTCATGATATCTATCTCACCAAAATATGTAGTTTCCTTGGAAGAAATGGGATTTTGGTGTAGATGCAGACAGCAGGCAGCTGGATGATGCAGCTGGAGTGATTAACTGGAGCTGTAGCTGCCCTTATTTGCTATTTCTATTTGCATGTTGAAAACACTTACTACTTAGTTTTGTTTTGGGGATTTTTTTTTTGTTTAAATGTTACTTTCAAGTAAAATTTTAATAGTCAGATCCTGTATTTGTCTCGTTTTCTCCCTCTTAAACATCTCTTACAAATCTGTTTGCAGCTGGGTCTCGGGCATCTTACAGCAGCCAGCACAGCCACCTTGGCTCCGAGTTAAGGGCACTGCAGTCTCCAGAACACCATATAGATCCTATTTACGAAGACAGAGTTTATCAGAAGCCCCCTATGAGGAGTCTCAGCCAGAGTCAGGGGGACCCTCTGCAACCAGCACACACAGGCACATATCGCACTAGTACAGGTAGGTGGATGTAACCCACATGATTGTCTTTCTATGAGATATGTAACTTACTCTCTGCTACTAACTCTCTTCTCTTCCTGATGTGCTCTAACCAAATGTATTCTGTGCATGCCAGTCAAATAAAATACCTTTTGCAGATGGCAGCTATCAATAGAACCCCAAATACCGGCACGAAAGGGAGAAATACTTAATGTTGTGCTACATGTGCAGTAGGTTAAGCTAATTTGGGGAGGGAGCTTACCCAAAAGGAGAGAGAAAATGCTTCCATTAATCTGGTATATTGTCTTGGAGAAAGATCCATTGTCTGTGAAGATAGTGCTAGGAATTTTTTTGCTTACAAAGGTACTTTTTGCGGTGCGAAGTTCCTGCCATGTGAAGCTAAGTGACTGTTCACTTGCTTTCAAAGTAAATCTTAAGTAAATTTTCTTGCTCTGACCCACAGAGGTATGCTTTGGTATAGGTACACAGACATAAAATTGAACTATATTGTGGGGAAAAGCTGTTACCCTCACTGGTTTATCCATAAATAATAATGATTGTCCCTGAAATACATTGGTGTACAAGTCCTACTTGCAAAATGTTCTCTCAATCCAATGAAATACAGCTGTTTGTTGGAACCCACAAATAGATCAAAAATCAACAGGGATATTTATGGTATTTAATGCACAAAATAATTGGAGTATATAAATGCTACAGCCAAAATAGCCTAAAGCAGATGTAGAAGAAACTTGTCTTAGAAATTGTAAGTATTTCTGGTGTTTCATTTTTGCTGTGCTGATCAAAGAGGGAAGATAATGTCCATTTTCAGATCACTCCTATTTTCCTCAAGGAAGAATTAAGTGCACTTTTCAGAGTGTGTTAGTTTAGCACGGATGGTAAAAAACAATTAGTGATTGACTTTGAAACTGACAACCAGATTAGCCAATTAAATATAGATATACACCTCTGGGTCACACAGCCTTAAATCAAGAGGATCTTGGGAAGTTCGCTCTCTTCCTTCTGGCATTGGAACAGGTAACAGGGCCTGTCCCGGTCTGCCCTGCCCTGTGGCCCCCCAGGCCTGGCAGCCCGGGCGGGGCCCACTGCTGCCTGCTGGGGGAGGGCCAGGCCAGGACCAGTTGTGCCTCCGGGCCCAGGCCAGCCGGGCCCCCTCCGTTTTCCCCTGTTGTGGGGGGGAGCGGCCCGAGGCCTGGCCAGGCTCCATCAGCTCCCAGCAGGGGAAGGGAGGCTGCAGCTTAACATCAACTATTTTTAAAGCCTGTCCTGGAGTCAGCTGAGCCAGGAGGGAGCTGGCCGAACCAGGCTCCCTGATAACAGCTCTGGGCCCGGTTGGGCCGAGCTCACCCCGATTATCACCGAGGGGTGGGCAGGGCTCTTTCCCCCGCCCCGGGGTGAGAGGAAAGGAGAGGAGGGGAAGCTCGGCTGCTCTGAGATCTGACAGCCAGAGAAGCCACTGCTGCCTAGAGAAGCTGCTGCCTGGCAGAGATCACATAACCACTGTAGGCCTGGGCATATTTAACCCTTTACTGGCAAGATTAAGACCTTTTAAAACTCTAACCCTTCTCAGAGAGATAGAAAAGTACAAATTGGAGATATGAAAAAGACGATATGAAGATGTCAAAGTCAGTAAAAGGAGAGTGACCCCTTAGGTGGAAGAGATGACAAATTGCCTTAGTCCTAGGCTAAAAATCTCCTATGAGTTGTAGTAACAGACTGTAATATAAATATGCTAAACTATTCCTTTAAGTCGTGGACAATATGAATTGAGGAGATGATTTATAGATTTTGAGCAAAGGTATCTGTGATTTACTGAGGGAATATTGAATTAGAAGCTGTGATCTGGTGATCCCATGAGATGTTTGAACAGAGAGATGAGAAGAAGCCCTCTGCAGCAGTGAAGAAGTGAGAAGATATCTCTGTTCCTTGAGATGGAAAATCCTTTGCCTTTAAGTTGTGCATCTTTAGAAGGTGACACCCCAGTATGTGTGTGAGTCCATGGCCCATACGTAGTCATGAGAGAAGCTTTGTGATGTAGGAGGTCTACAACTGCAAAAGTTCCTGGGCCAGCTGCTTTTGTGAAAGTTAGAAGCCACAATCAGACTGTTTCTCTTGTGGAAAGTTACCAGAACAAAACAAGAGAGACACCTCTCTCTCAAAGACTAAATGAAAGACTATTTTATAAGTGGTACTGACCTAGAGTTCTGAGTTTTGCCTCTTTACATTGTTTGTGGGAAAGTTTACCTTTTGTGGTAAGAAAGGGGGTTGTTTCGGAAGTTGCATTTGCTTTTTTTCTTTTCTTATTTTCTTCTTCTTAGTGTGTGGTAATAAAACTATCTGTTTATTTGTAAGTTTTAGGCCTATGTCATGGGTTCCAGTTGCTGGCCTAATGCCAGCGCATCCATGAGAATATAGTTCTTTAAAATGATGCTGTGAGAGAGACTGGGAATAAAGCAGAGCAGGCTCCAACTTAAAAATAGAAAGAAAAACTTTATTAACTTACACTATTAAGGAAAAAAAAGAAAGGAAGAAACAAAATCTAAGGTGAAAAGAACCTCCTAAACCACTCCTCTTTCCCCCACCATAATTCTTACCAAAACTTTCTGAAACAAAACCTGGAACTCCCTGCTAGAAATATTAAGGGAGAGGAGTCTTCCTTGTGCCCTATAGAAACTCCCACAAGAAACACAGTCTCTTGTGGCCTGCGCTCTTCACAAATGACCCACCCCACACAGAGGAAATGTGCCCTTGAGAAGCCCTCCTTCCATGGACAGTGTTCTCACCACCACCCATGGACCAAAACTGCTTGTAGGGGTCCTTTTTAAGGATGCTTTGGGACACAAGTCTTCCCCCATTTCCCCCTCGGGGCAAAGGGTTTTGAAAACAGAAGCCTCTTCTGAGGGCACCACCACACCCTCTTAATCCTCTGTTCACTCACTCTGGCACTGGCATTTCCCCTACATGGTGCCCACCTTGCATGCCCCTAACACAGTTTCCATAAGTTACAGGACCATTAATGCAGTCTCTATGGCCACTAAAAAGAAAGTCTGGCCAAAAGCCACTCCATCATCTCTTCTTATCTTCTGCTGGCATCACAAGTCCCAGGCTGCCTCTCACATCACTTACAGAAGCCACAGCTGATGAGTCGTCTTAGATAAAGCGGCGCTGGTCGAACACTCTGGGGAGGGGGCAGCTCGGCACCGAAAATGTCCCAGGTCTTCCACCCCTCCATTCTCAGTTGGCCTGGTGGGCTAGACAGTTATCTATTTTTTTCCCCTCTGGTCTGGTGGAGGGGCCCAGCCTAGACCAGAGCTCACAGGCAGCTGTGCTGGCCCAGATCCAACAACAACGAAGCTCAGACAGCTGTGCCGGCAAGCCGGTAAATGTTGTCCAGGCTCACCCCCCAGGCACAGGCTGCATAGGCAAGCCTTAGCCCTGGCCAGGGGAGGCCTCCCCTCCCCCCCACAGCCAGGAGGAGGAGGGGAGTCTGTTCGCTCTCTGAAGGCCGAAATACAAAGAGGGCTACTCCACTCCTTCCCAGCCTGAAGTGTGTGTTCACAGAGATGAAATGACTTTTCATTGGTTCACAGGGTGACAACCTCTGAACTAGCACTCTCTCACTTCCTGGGGTGAGTCAAACCACGACAGCCTATTATGCTTTTTATTTTCTCCTAGTCATATCTCACAAAAGAGCAAACACTGAAACCATCACAAAATTGGTGCATTAGTCGAGAAAAGTCAAAATTAGCAAACATGAAACTGCTACAAGAGCAAGATACTTTGGGGTTTTTTTAAACTGTTTTTTTAAAACTTCTTTAAAAAACCCTCTCCAAGGGAAAAGCTGGCAGTTTTTGTGTGTCCTACTGCCTAATGCAAGTTTGGGTGTTCAGAATACAAGAGGAAATCTTAGAAAGGAAATTTAGCCAGACAATTATCTAGCAAAATACCTGTAACAGCTTTATGCTTTTTGAAGAGCATCATTGCACCATTTCCCTCCTGTTAAAGAAACTATCAGAGTCTTATGTTTTGTATAGAGTCACACATCTGTATGAGGAAAAATTACTATTCTTTGCATGATGGGGATAAAACCTCTGTCTACATCAGTGAGCAGTAGAGGCAGTGATAGTGACTGAAGCTACTGTTTCTATTGAACTTTAAGCCTCCTGTTCCACATGTGGCTGCCTTATATTGCCTGTATGATGCTCCCTTTCCCAGACATACCTTGAAGAGGGTTTCTTGTTTTGCTTGCAAAATATCCCTTGGTTGTCTGTGCTCAGGTAGCAGGCTGTCTTGTGACTGTACTGCACACAACACTTCCATAAGGAAGGAAACCTAGTCAATATAGATAACAGTTACAGTGAGTTAAACTGGGACACGGGATTTTAGTTGGTTGCACATGAAGATGAGTTTTCAGAATGAAAAGAGAAAAAAACTAAAAAAACCCCCACAGCCATATGAATAGTAGAAACATGCCCTGTGAATGTGAGTTTTGTTTTGCCACTTGAGATGCGGATTTGAATGTTGCTGCAGGCTCACTCTGAAGAAAGACCCCATCAGTCCAGCTTTGTGTTGGGTTGATCCTCCCTTGCCTTCCCCCATGCACCCCTATCGTCAGGGTCAGGGTAATGAAGGCGGATGGATGTATGCCAGGCCCACCACTCTGTTGCTCTGTTGGTAGCAGTCAGCCTTTCACACAGCCAGGCTGCAGAGCTGTCAGTGCTCAGTGGGAATTTTGAGCTGGATTGGATCAGCTCTTGGACTCTTGCCTCTAGCACAAATATCAGTAAGAACATATCCTTTCTGATGGAGACCATACAATTTTTTTCAAATTAACAGAAAGGAGGGAAAGCAGTTCAAATTTGCACTTTTTTTTTTTTCCTTCATTGAGTTTTCTTATGTGTTTGATTGTTTGGCTTTGTTTATTTTAGGACTAGATTGCTATTTGGTATAAGATACGAGGGATGAATATCACTGTGTGCCCCATGAAGATATGTGCCAAGGCTTCATGGCCTGTATATTCTGTGTGTATGAGTCACAGCAGAGCGGGGAGCCTTAAGGCTTCGGCGCGCTCCTTCGTACACCGTAGTTCACACCCTTTGTCTATCACAGAAATAGCTTTCATCGTGAAGATGGTGCATGCTTTTCCACATCTGACAGAAAGAAAAGGGAAGGCAGACTTAGTCTAAAAATGTCGTCGGAAGCCTGGATTTTCTTCTCTGCAGCTAACATTGCCCATTGGAAATAAAAATTAAGTTGGTTATACTTGCAAACCATTTAATTTTTTTTTAGTGGGTCTTTTTTTTGGTTGGTTGAGTTGGGTTTTTTTTAGTTTTGTTGTATTTTGTTGGGTTTGAGAGGATTTTAAGGGATTTTTGTTCGGTTTGTTTGTTTGATTTTAAAGAACATTATTCCTGAATTTGAAAATTTCACCTATTTTGGAAAAGTAACCAAGAATGGTTACTTACTATAAACATCACCTCTTTCTCTTTTGTGAGCCCTTAAATATATACTACATTCAAGAATGTTTACACAACTGAGGATGAAGCCCTCTGAAGAGTTTTTCATGTTCTAGGTGAATGAACCTTCAGTATGCAAAATTCAATAAGCTAAAATTTTTCTATGGTGTGAACTAAATAGTTTGTTCTATATACTCACTGTTTTTTGGGTGATGTTTTGGTTTTTAACTTTAGTATTTTCTTTGTGTTTCATTTGAGAATGAAATGCATGATGATAGTTCTGCTGGACATACTACAGAAGGTACAAAACATGTCTGAACATAGCTTTAGATAGGATGAATTCTTCATAGAATCACAGAATGGTTTGTGTAGGAAAGGACATTAAAGATCATCACATTCCATCTTCCCTATCACTGGCAGGAAACCTGTCACTAAATCAGGTTGCTCAGAGCCCTGTCCAGGCAGGTCTTGAGTACTTCCAGGAATGGGGAGTCCACACCTTCTCTGGGCAGGCTGTTCCAGTGCCTTACCACCCTCACCGTGAAGAATTTCTTCCTGATATCTAAACTTATCCTCCTATAGTTTAAGTCCGTTCTCCCTTGTCCTGTCACTTAGTGCTCTTGTGAAAAGTCACTCTCCAGCTCTTGCAGGCCCTCTTCAGGTACTGAAGGGGGCTCTAACATCTTCTGGAGCCTTCTCCAGGCTGAACAGCCCCAACTCTCTCAGCCTGTCCTTACAGGAGAGGTGCTCCAGCCTTCTGATCATCCTGGTAGCCTCCTCCCAACTCACTCCCACAGGTTCCTGTCCTTCCTGTGCTGAGAATGCCAGAGCTGGATGCAGCCCTGCAGGTGAGGTCTCACCGGAGCAGAGCAGAGGGGCAGAATCCCCTCCCTGGCCCTGCTGGCGACACTGCTTTGGATGCAGCTCAGGACACAGTTGGATTTCTGCACTGCAAACACAGATCGCCAGGTCATGTTGAGCTTTTCATCCACAAACACTCCCAAGTCTGTCTCCCCAGGTCTAGTCTTGATCCATTCTCCAGCCAGCCTGTATCTGTTGTGTAAATTATAACTGGGTGTGTTACTGTCATGCTGTCTAAGCTAAAAATACTGTTTCAAATTTGATAGCATTAGCTGTAAAAGCTCTTTTGGTTGTTAAGCTTTAACTTAAACAATCCCTTTTGGTCTTCAAAGGGTAACGCCTTCTCTTATATAAAAAGTACCAGCCCAAATTTTTGCACAAAAAGCAGTAAGTGTGAAATTTTCTTTTTGAAATGGGAAGCTTCAAAGGATGTGCTTGGAGGAGTACTCCGACACAATACAAAAAGAAAATTAATTTATTTACTGAATAGCAACATATATCTTGTATTTGTAATCCAACTAAATAACACTAATAATTTTTGTTCAGGCAGGTTCGTTACTGATTTTCCTCATAAACCTAAAGGTTTTGAATTATTCATATAGTAGAGATAAGCTTATTTGATGGGATGTTTACATGAACACTGATGGAATTTGAAGAGGGCTGTTAATTAAGAGGGATGAAGGGTTGCCTTTCAGCCAGGGTGGCACATAGAATCAATGATTGTTGGCTTATTTGCAGAATTAGAATTTCGAACTAGAGGTTTAGTCTATAGATATTGACATTTAATCCACATCAAACATGAAGCCAGGCGAAACAGGGGAAATCACACTATTTTGAAATCTGGGATTTCTGTAGCTGCATTGAGGACCAAGCATCCTCACTACTTTGGCTGTGGCCTGTCAGTGCTGAGCTACAGCTCAGGAGCACACCTTTGGCAGCTGTAGGGTCTGTGTGAACAGTTGTCATCACCCTCCAGAGGCTGGCATTACTGTGTAGAAGCTCATGCTTCTATTGTGGCCCCTTAGAGAAACAGATGAGCCCTCTTCTGTAAAAAAGGATGTAATTTCCAGATGAAGTTTGTAGTAGCCTTGAACGACTACTGTCGGGGAGGGAGGGATGAGAAATGGGAGAGCTGTTCTTGTTCTGAGCTTTCTAGAAAGAGGGACTTCATCAGATAAAGTAAGTTGCTGTGTAAGAGCACTGGTGCTGCTGGTGAGGTGTGAGCATTTAGATCTTAAAACCTGCAGAGTACTCATGCTGTAAGAGCACTCACTGGTTTCAGGGGCTGCAGGTGGATACTTTTGACTCCAGCCTTACAAAAGTGACAAGGATGCACTGGAGGAGTGAACCTGTCCTCTGCTCTGTGAGGGGTACATGCATCTCACTGGCATCAGGGGAACCCTGGCAGCCTGGGTGAAAGCTTAGGGATGGTCTTGGGATGAACAACCTGAGAATGGTCTCTGTCTCAGTCCCCTGAAGGTCACCGTGGGGAAGGCATTGTGATGCAGTTCAGTCATAGTTGAAGGGACTTCAAAGTCCAGCAGCTTTGTATGGTTACGTGAGCACTTGGTGCTGGTTGGAGTGCTTGGTGCATGGAACTGAGCTGCCTACTTGATGAAGACAGGGTATGCAAGGTACTGCAAAGACCATTCTGAGAGCATTAGGAGGGTAAGGACTAGTGTCTGTGATTGATACTACTGAAATTAAAGAGAACCCTGAAGGAGGGATTTAATGGAAGGATAGTAGAAGGATAAGCAGTAAAAGTTTGTATTGTCTCTGAAGAGTCACTTAGGGTGGGATTTGAAGGACTTATCAGGCATGCTTTTGCAACAGGTTACCTATTGGGGAACGTGTTTGTAGCAGAAGTGTAGCACTCCTGCAGCATTTCTTGTGCTACCATCAGAGCTGCCCGATGTCCCTGTGTGTGCAGGCAGTTGCCAGGCTTCCCTCAGGCTTCTTTGATGGCCTCCATTCCTTCAGGCCAGGTCCCTCTCCCTCAGATTCCCCCCACTGATGCTTGGGTGCTTCCACCAGTGCACCAGCACCTCTGAAGATGTCTGTTACCAAAAGCTGTGCTGCCACAGATTGCACCACTTCCTGGGTACCATGGCACAGAGTGCCAATCCAAGAGAAGAGGCCTGTGGAATTTATGGCAGGTGCAAAGCAGAAATATATCTATGTGCAAGCTGGGTTTCTGTGTGGAGGAAGAATGCTGATGGGAGAGCTGTGAACAGGTGTGAGAACAACGGGTCAATCCTGATGGACGGAGACGAGAGATCTCTGGAGTCAAGCCTAGTTTTGAAGCATGCAGTTTATTGTATAGGGCGTGGGTGAAAGAGCCCTGCTTCGAGTTGCCAGCCGCAGCTTGGAGCAGGTCTGAGAGAGTGAGAAGATAGTGAAGAAGAGAAGGAGCAAGAGCAAGAGAGCGAAATTCCTGTTACAATACGTTAAATCTTCTATACTGAATATTCTAATTTACACCAACCAATCTAGTACAAGATACAAATCCTATAGCATTTACATACAGCCTATAAGAATCACTACATTACCATACAGTGTTACATTTTAAACTCTAAAAACTACTCTTTGGACCCCTCCTGCCAAGTTGTCAGGGTCTGCTCTGACCCTTAGACTTTTGGTGAGGAGAAGGGCATTGTTTCATCAAGGGGGATTTACTTTCAGCTGACCATACCATTGTTTTCCAGTTGTTCAGTAACTAAAGCTTGGCATCTTGGATATCGAAACTTGCCTTCAACTCTATTTCACTAATATGTTTCATATTCTCTACAAATAAGCAGTCATATTTATAAGGTTTTCCTGTTTCATCCTCCCCAACAAACAGCCAAGGCAGTTGCTTTTCAAAGGAAAGAGTTATCTGTTGCTCCTGGCCATTTGCCAGTGGCAGGGGAAAATGCAATATTTCATTGTCCTGTGATGCAGCTCAGGAAAAACTACCAAAGGTGAGAATTGCCATTGTGTATCTGGACAAAAGCTCTTGTCCCCTTCTCTGCCTTCCATCCCCCTCCTGCCTTGTACTTTATTTGCTGAAGGAAGAGTCTGCGCCAAGGGATGCCTTATCTCAAGTGCTGCTCGTAGTAATGTTGCCTTTCTCCTGTAAAAGTGTGTGTTGCTTTAGTAGGGTAGAAGCAGTGTTTGCTTCTGGAGTCCAGTCTTTCTTCATGGACTAGATACTACTGGAGAGATGGGAAAAGGAGCTGGGTGGCAGTGGCAGCGTTTGCTGCTTCATGCTTGCTACACTTGGCCTGGGCTTTTGCAGTCCTGGAGTTTAAGCAGTGTCCAAGGAGAAGGTGTTCAGGAAAACCTGGTCCTTCTTTTGTCACTGGGCTGATGGCTTTCTCACAGTGTGACTGAGCTGCCTCCTTGTTCTGTCTGATGAGGTGTCTGTGGTGGGGATCATGTCTCTATTCATGATGTAAAGGAGAAATAGAGAGGGAGAAGCCGAATTCCCATTTTTCTTCTGCCCCAGACAGGAACAGCCCATACAAAACTAATTGTACTATTAATTTGTTTGAGTTTGGTTTTTTTGCAGGGAGGGGAGGTTGCTGGTTTTGGTTCTTGGGGTGTTCAAATGGCTCTGACCTTCTCCTCTTCTCATTTGCTTTGCACAAGTGAAGTGGGGCAGTCCAGGTTCTCAGAGCCAGGTTCATATGTCATTTGCCCCTGCTTCCTGGGGCCTCCTTCCCTGCAGGAAAGGTCTGACCTCTTCAAACTCCCATCTATCTCACTGACCTGGTAGACAGAAGTCTGGCATTGTGGAGTGGCTTCTGGAAAGCTGCACTGGCCACCATCTCGTTGCCTCTGCCCTGCCTTTCCTCTGCAGCTGGCATGGTGAGGCAGAGACCTTGCCTTGTCTCGGGAGGGAGTGCTGCTCTGCTGCCCAAGGGCTCTGCAGTGCCAGCAAGGGAGCCAGAGGTCTGTGGTCTTCTCTTAGTTCCTTCATCCCCCAGCCTGGAACGATACCACTGCACCTCGCATTTGATACTCCACGTTCAGATCATATTTGAAACAAATACAAGTGGGTTTTTTTAAAACTTTACTTGGAGATATATCTTTTTGATGGTCCCTTGGTAACTTGTTTGTTATTAGCTGTTTCAAATCACTGAAGCTGTCTTATGATTTAAACATGCTGAAGAAAATTTAGAAAATTAACACAGCGTGAAATAAAATGAGACAATGTAAAATGACATTGAGGGACTGCAATGTTAATGTCATGATGAATCACATACAGAGGGCTTAGTTCAGTTTTCTGTACCTGAAAGGTGGGCAAACATAACTTCAGCTTTGGGAATCGGAAGTCTGATCCTTGCATATCACCAATGGCAGTTTCCAAAGGGCACTTTATATCCCAGTTAACAGACAGTTATCCTTTCTTGGGTTAAGTATTGCTTTGCAACAGGGAACTGGAATTTAGTTAACCAGATATATCACTTGTAATTCCATAGACTTCAGATTAATGAGTAAGAGGAATATCAAGGGTTTAGAGGAGAAAAAAAGTCTGTATATTATATAAATAATATATATATATATAAAAATAATATATATATATTTATTTATATATATATATAAATACATTCAGTTAGAAATTACCAGATTCTTAAAAGGAGCACCAATGAGTACATTGGTATAGTAATTAATTTCAGAATGATAATGAAAAGCTGCTAATGAAAAGTTACCTGTTACATGCTCTTTCCTGTATTACAAATATTTGATATAAAAGTAAAAGGGAACATTGCTTTCAAACATATATTTTTCTTTATTTGTCTTTAAAATTATCAGTTCAGGGGAAAAGGAGGAGCAATAGGAATATCAGCTTTCACTTGCCCCATTTAGATTAAACCCTTTGTCCCTTACGCTGCTTCTCAAATCTGGTTTTATTTTTTCATTCTTCCTGATCTAAAAGAGTTAGATTATAAATACCAAATATTGCTTCTTTCTGCTTAAGTGGTGGCGGGTTTTTTCTGGCTGGAGGACAGGTTGTTTTGTTGTGTCACAACCTGATGTGCTGTACACGGATGTGCTGTGGTGGCACAGCTGCAGATTAATTGAGGATCAAGCTGATAAATCACACAGCATGGAGTTGTGGCTATTGGACATAATGTTTTCAAAGAAATTAAAAAGAAAAATTATTGCTATGACTGCATCTCTTTCTGTTTGGTAATGCAGTGATAATAGACCTGTACTCCTAACTGACATCCACTTGATAACATTGTTTCGGGAGAGAGAATTATAGGAAGCAAGCGGGAACAAATCTTCAATACAAAGTAAATTGAGCAGAAAATACCTTAGTAATCTGCATAAAGAATAACAAATCACCTCAAAGCAATACAAAGTCATAATCCCATTTGATTTGTCAGATCCAGGTTCCCTCGTGTAGTCTTACCTGTGTTACAGTCTTGCATATATGCTTTTAGGTGATTTTTTTTCTTCTGTGAGAAAGAATTTTCTATTTTATTTCCTTCCTATTAAAAATTCGGCAGAGGAATAACCAGATACACTGTTTTCAACCTCAGTGTCCTGTGGGCAGGAATGGAGAGAGAAGTGGCCGGAGGTTAAAACCGTGCAGAAATCACCTTTGTAATCTGGAAGCAATATCCCCCTTATGGTACAGAACCATTTCTCTAAATAAGATAGCTGTAGTTTCAAAGTACTGAGCCCATTATTGGGTTCCGTAGAGGAATTGCACCCATATGAAGACAGACAAGATTTTACCACTCAGAATAGTAACCTTTCGGAATGGTTGGTATCCATGACCTCTTTCCTGTGTCCCATGAGCAGGATACCTCCAGAAGCTTATATTTTGTTCCATGTATTTTCTAATTCTTCTATTCTCCTTTTTTAACAGAAGAATGACTTGTAACATGTCTGAGCATTTCTCAGGTGCCCCTTGACTTTTGCCACCTGTTGAGGGGATCTGTGATTATAAAATCTTGCTCATGAGAGTACATACCCTGTAAATCTCATCTGCCACTACTGAGAAAATGCAGTGTTTGTGCCAGAAACTGTAGGCATTATTTGTCATCTATTTACTGTACAGGTGTAGTCTCTGTTTAAAGATTCATCGCATCAGATTTTAGTGATGCAGGACATCCATTCTCATTTATATACTTCAGTGTTGCATAGAAATGCAAGGTTGTCATTCATGAAATAAAAATTCAATTCAAACACCTTTCATAAATCTCATTCTTGTAAATCTTTGCTGAACAAAAATACTGCTGTGCCTGAGGTAACTACCCAGTCATGTCTTTAAGATGACTAAATCTTTTTTTAGAGGACCATTCCTTCTGCAGTATTACATTTAAAAATCACCAGCCCATTATTGTTTTTTTACTCAAGCTATACTCTTTCTCTCTTTTTTTTTTTTAATATATGACTGGCTACTTTTAGAACTATCCCTTTGCTATAATTTCAGCAGTTTACATGTAATTTTTATGAGTACAAGTATACAAATATAGTAGTTTTTACTTAAATGTGTTCAACAACTTTTAAACTATCATTTGCAGAAGTTAGGTTTTAATGTTTAAGGTGAACATATCATGTGGTCGGGCACTGGAGCACAAATGTGATTACCTTAATAACAAAACACCTGTCTATTCCAGAGTGGAAACTACTAATTAAAATAGCTGAAGTTTAGTAAGGTGTTCTAAGAAATACCATTTAGTAGCCACTTTACTAGTCAGGATTATAGTGCCCTAAATAAGGAAAAGTTAAAATCTGAAGGAGAAGATGTCCATGTGCTTGATGGCTGTAGCATGATGCAGTGCAGTCTGTTAATCTGTCATTGTCTCATACTATTTATGTATCTTTTTATATATTAACTGTGACTTTTTTCCATGTGTTCAGCTTTATGCTGGCCAGATGGACAGGAAACTTAAGAAATTTCAAGAGAAGGTTGTTTTAGGAGTGAAAGCAGAGATTTAGTTGCAGTAGGCTCATCTATGTGCAGCAGAGTGGTCTGTGTGGATTTGCTGTCGTTGGGTCATTTTGTCCCACGCGCAGAATGCAAAATCGTGTAGTGTACTGCAAAGAGGAGGAAAACGATGTATATGTCTCCTGTATTGTGCCATTGCTCAGGGTTGAATTTTATCTCTAGAGAGGAAATTTCCATGATGAATTTTAGTATGTCAAATTCTGAAAGGGCGGTTGTTGATTTCTCTGTTTAAATGCTCATGTAACAAATGAATTAAACTGCATGTTCTCCCTAAACTGAAGGATTCAGCTCAGAGAGAGAGAAGACACAATCTGAGAAAAGATCTTGGCAATAACGTCTTTAGCAGCCAAAGTTGGCATCTGATTATCACATTGTGTGTAGGCACCATTTTTTACATGCAGAGCAGCATCACTGAAACATGGTAGAAGCTGAGCCTGAGAATAAAAGTTGCATATATTAGTGAGATTAAAATCTGGCAGATTTAAAATGCAGTTGGTTCCTGGAGGTGGAAAGGAGTATTATATTTCTTAATACTGATGACTTGAAAAATGAGGCTTCTCCTCTGTTTGGTTGTAAACAAGGAAGGAAGTCATTCCAGCCTTGAGTTGGAAATCTGAAATAATAGAAAATATATAGTTGAAATTCTAATATCTGCATAAAACCCTGGTGTCCACTTGGACTATGTGTATTTTAAAAGGATGCTTTAACTATATATGCTTTTGAGATACAGCCTTTGAGATGCAGGCTGTGTTACTCTGGTGGACACCTGGTAACTGGAACCTCATGGTGGTAAATGCCTGGAGGGAAGGATGTAGAGTTGGAGGTGGTTATGGGTGTGGGGATGTGAGATGGGGCACATCAGTGAAGCCTGTGACAAACCTGTCTGTGGAAGAGGCTACGTTCAATTTTGGACTTCAGGCTTCACCGAAGTCTCATTAAGTACTGTTGCAAAATAAGCCTAAGCAGGAACTCGCCCATGTCAGCCAATATAGCTATTGAACTGAAATACAAGTTTCTAAAATACAAATTCTGTCACCATTGCTGCTGAATGAATTACTTCATCTACTTGTTTCTGCATTACATTTGCTTAGAGGTGCAAAAATCCTTAAAGATGACTTTATTCATAAAGTCATTTGCTTCCATTGCCAACCCTGGTGGCACCAGGTGATTTCAGATTGAGACCAGCTAATCACCTAATGAACCCATAAGTAAAATAATTAGTAGAAGGAAATGCCAAGTCTAAACTGGTGATGAAGAAAATCATTCCATATGCTGAGGGTTAGGCAGTGGCAGTTATACAACTTCCCCCAATAGGAAAAAAAAAAAAAAAAAGGAAACTAAGGCACAATGTGAGAGTGGGCAAACTGAAATGGAGCAAGATAGATAAAAGCCTTCAAAGTGACCAGGTAACAGCTGTAATGGAAATAGAGGAGTAGCTCAGAAACCAAGGAAACAGTATTTTCTTTGGCTGACTCCTTCTGCATTATAGAGAAAACATCAGTTTCTAAGAAAAGAAATGTTCAGCCTTATTGTTACAATTAGTGTTAGATCCAAAGAACGCTCTTAGAAAATGGTACTGAAAGGATACTGCCGTGCAATAGCAAGTTCAGTTCTTCAGTCTTCAAAGGTTGTCAGTTTTTATATTGTATGATTTACTGAACACAATATACAGAGCACAGGTGATGTTCCCTTGGTTACTCTGAAACAAGGAATTCTGCAAAAGAATGGCATGTAGATATTGAAATAGTCATGAGACGATTTAAAGAGTTTTCAAAGAATCAAGCAGCAAATGGTTGGAGTGTACACTCACTTTGAATATGTTTATGACCTTCACTGGGATTAGTATTTTACAGGTGCCAGCAATGGCAATGAGCCTATTACATAATTCAGAGAGGCCCTGAGTATTTCCCATAGCAGCTAAACAGCTACCTGTGGTTTTGAAGATGGGATTGAAAAGTGAGACAAATATAAATCTCCTGTGATAGCATCTGGTAGACACAGGGATGTTGCCTTGATAAAAAGGCTTCCTCCTCACCATGTCATGAAAACATCTGATGATTAAAATATTACTGAATACCTACTTGCACCAGCTTGTAGACATACTAATTACAAGTAGGTGTGATAGCCAGGTATAACCAGTACTTGAGGAAATTATGAATAATATGCTCATGGGTGGAAAAGAGGCCTTTTTTGCTATGCACCATCCTGTTCTGTATCAATTTCTTTAGTTTGCTTGCATTTCCCCTGTACATTGTGCTATGCTCCCTTAAAAGATATACCTTGTGCAGCAGGGAGACCTATTTGCCATGACCAGTTGTTCAAAGCACGGAGCTGAGCATGGGGAAGCTGGCTGGAGGGAAGGGGGTTGTATTTCCCCTGATTTACACAAAACAGGAGCATCTGGAGGAAGCTGAAGCCCACAGAAAGAATTAGGCAGAACAATCCTCAAGCCCTAAAGGGTTGATGTGTTTGAAAACAGAGGCTGGGTAGCTGGTGAAGAGCCCATCTCATGAGAATGCAAAGGAATATTTGCTAAAAAGTCCTTTCCATTTGTCTCTGGCTGAGAATTGGGAGACTGGAATTTTGATTGCAAGAAAAACTAAATAGGACAAAATAAAGAGTCCAGAAAAGTGATGGAGGAGCAAATGGGAAACAAGAGAAATAGAAAGTTGTAGTACCATTTACAGGTGCCAGCAATGTTTTTTCTGGTTTGAGTATGAGAAGTCACATAGCAAAGTGGTCAACCTCCACAGAACTTCTGTGGTATTGGTATTTGCAGAAGATCCTAAATATTTTAAATCAAATTTGAAGCCTTGTATCTTGAAATCCTGTAGTATTTGCTTTTTTTTTTGTATTGTTCTCACTTTGCATGTCTGAAGTACAAAATTTCTTGTGCATGTGTACTTTGAATAGAGAATATGATAGTGCCTTTAGCAAATCTTTACAGCATTACAGGTGGTTGGCAATATCAGTTACGAGGAGGGTTTTGTCCCCTCTTTCAGTACATATTTTTGGTTTCCCTCAACTATGTATTTCCCTAAAATTTTATACTTCCCATGTGGAAAAGGGCTTCTAAAATTACAGCTAAGCTTATTAATTATTATTATTATTAATAATAATAATAATAATAATAATAATAATAACAACAACAACAACAATTCTGTCCTTGTTCCTTTGGATTGCCAATTTGCTACTAGCTTGATTAAAATATCTTTTCTTAAATTTCTATTGCAAAAAGGTTGGTACATGCCTTAAAACATTAATTTCAGCATTTTGAGTTAAAGTGTTTGTATGTCCCAAGCTTGATGAGTTTTTTCCTAATTGACAGAGAATGCAGTGTGTTATTTTTATGGTATTATAGGTGGGAAAAGTACCTGCTTTATAAATCCTCTATAAATTTGGTATCAACAGATATTTGGTATCAACAGCACTGCATTTATATTGTTTATGAACTCACAGAGGGGTGGTGGACATACTTTGCACTGAAAAGATATCTCACCGTGATCCAATTTTCAACTTTCACAAGAGAGCATAAATCAGCTGCAAGTGCAAATCAGCAAAGAAAAAAAATAAAGGGAGAAAACAAAGAAAATAATTATGAAATCTCTGTGAAAGAAACTAGGAGAAGGTTAGTACAGGAATTGAATGTTTAATAACAAATAGTAAGAGGAAAATCTTACAAGGTAATACCTGCAAAGCAAACAGCAGCATCAGTGAGGTATTTTTCAGCAAGCAGGTGTAGCAAGATAATTCTCAGTAATGAGTTTATAATTTCTGAAGGTCTAATCTTTCTTATGTTAACTGGGCAAAATGACCTCTAGCTTCTAGAAAGTCTGAACTTTTTAGCAGTTTATATGCAAACTTGATCTCCTGAAGATACTCAGGTATGGTACAATAGTATCCCTGCCTAGTTCAAGGTGTTCTTGCTTTTTTCATTTTGTTAGTGGTTTCTAACATCTGCTGCCGATGTGAAAAGAACATATAAAAGCTGAAAGCTTCTGAGTATCACATCTTGAGCTTATTTAGTGATGCTCCTAAATTATCAGCACTAATATAAAAGTTGTGATAACTTTGTTAATACTGTGTAAAAGCCAAAGAAAATTATAAAGACTGGCTTTTCTATATGCTATCTCTGCTATCAAGAGAAACATAATCAGGGCATATATCAGGTCTTTAGAGTGTTTTCATTACATTTAACAGGGGTTTTTCTTTATCTTTGACAAGTATTTGTTAGAACATACTAAATGTCTGTGTGGTACCCCGGATACTCTGTTTACTGGGTATGTCATTTTGGTTGGAGTAGTTAGGGGCTGAGATGATACAGTATCTTTTAGGTATTAATGACATGACAAATTAAAGCAAGATCTTAAATGTTTAGGGGACAAACTGAGATCACTGAGACTGTAGTTCTTGATTTGCACAGTGAAATACTTACTTCAGAAATTCTCAGTGAAACCCTTCTCTCAACCCAAAATTAAAATTCTCCTTTTCAAGGACAGTTCTTACATTGAAGCTTAAAATACTGATAATTTCTAGAGATTTATTGGCCTACAACTGAGCATGTAACTTTTTGTACTGGGTCTTTGCTGGCTGCAGCAGAGAGAGTGTGCTATGGCTTTCCCTCCAGCATGAGCCGGCCTCAGCTGCAGGCCATGGACCATGCAAGCCCCTCTTGTCTGTCTGTAGTGGTGCACTTGGAAGGGGAGGTCAGGTGCCAGTCACCCTCTCCTTGTGTCTCTGCAAGGCCACTATGCTGAGCAGGAAGGAAGCCATGGAGAGGCCAACCAGTGCAAAAGGAGCAAGCAGAGCTTCAGAAACTTACTTGACATTCAGAATCCACTGAATGTCCATGTAAGTTCTTAAAAAGTGAGGAGAGCAGTCACTACTGAAAGCAGTGTTTCCGTGGGTGGTCATTTAGATAGGACACAATATAGGATAAATAAAGTTTTGAGTCCTTCTGCTTATTTGTTTTTAATCTTGATCTCCTTGTAAGTTTTGGGACTTTGGAAGACCAGAAGAAGGTCTGGTTTTGTGGACGCCTTTACCTTCAAGCTTCACAAAACCAAACCTGCTTCTTCACAGTATGGTTATGGCTTTTTGGTTTTACCTTTATGTAGAACAGGGTCTGGTGCAGTAGACCCAGGGGAACAACATGACTTGACCATGATTCTGCTTCAACCAGGCCAGATCTCAGACTGGTGGGAGAAGGAAAAACAGCCCATTACTCCAGAGACAGGACTGTTGCAATTCCTTCTTGTCCCTCTCTTCTGTTGCTGGGGCAAACCCCCTCTCCTTGGCATCTCACCTAAACTGACCTGGTTCTGGTCAAAGTGTAGTTGACTTAGATTTGAGAGAGCAGTCAAATGCAAAAGTTAGAGAAAGGGCTAAGTGTCTTCAATTGAAAAGCAGGTTAAAAGGTTGCATGACCATCTGCAAATGTACCTGGTATGTGAATGCTTTCTGGTTCAGTTCAGATATGTGCCTTCTGGCTGCCCTGTGCTCAGAGAAGAATTAATAAGCTCAGTGAGGAAATCGACTTTGGAATTTGTTTCATTAGACATAATCACTCTGGCTTTGCTGCTTGAATAGCTAAATAGAAGTGAGATCTCAGTAGTTTGCCATAGCCTAAGAGAGCCATAGTTCAGTCAGTAGGTTTGGCTGCCAAAGGGATTTGTTTAAGCAAGGGAAGTGTGTAGGTAGATGACTTTGCTTCAGTTTTACATACACTTATTTTTGTAAAAATGTCTGCTAAAGCATAACCCTTTACAGTCAATGACAATAAACGTAGTCATGTTAGATGTAGAAGATTTTCTTAAGTGTTAGTTGTTTAGATTTTTGTTTTTCTTTTAATTGATCTGGGTAATACTGTCCAAATAAACACAATTGTGAATGTTTAAGTCATAGATTTATCTCATTCTCATATTCTAAATATGACATTTCTGTGCTCATTGTGATATTCAAAAGGAAGTCTACTAGGAAGGTAATTTGAGAAATGAATCAGAGTGACTGGAGAAGCTTGTAGGTGTTAGGATGACAGCCAGTTTCAATTCATATAAATACCTATTTTGATAACAAGACAAATGAGAAAATAGAAAGAAAACTTTTCAAATAATTTAAAAACAAACATGATTTCCATTGAACTGTCTTGCAAAGAAGATGAAGGAAACACAGTGGAATATTTTGCAAAGCAGTCAACATTACAATGAAGTTCTTGTTTTCAGCAGGATTGGTGTTGTAGAGGTTTTTTTTGCAATTCCCCTTATAATTTGTCAAAAGGTAGCATATTCTGTGGAATGACAGTGCTTAAGAGTATGCTGTGTCAGTATACAATTACATTTTCTCTTTTTCACTTGAAAATATTTCTAGTCTTTTCTCTAACTTGTTTTATTTCTCTTTTTCTCACAAGGCACCTGATTTTGGTTTTGAACTCTATTTTCTGTTAAAATATGATGTTTGTCTTTCTTTCTAACACTGAATTTAGCATGATTTGTGCATGGGATGTATAAATATGCTGATACTGTTAATGTATTTGAACTGATGCAGTTTTATGAAAAGGTCTGTGTGTCTTAATTACTCATTTCTTGAGGTGTATATATGTGTATACACACCAGTAATTAAACCAAAACAGTACATGTAAAGTCTTGCTATATATGTGAGTAAATGTGATTGTAGAATCATAGACTGGTTTGGGTTGGAAGGGACCTTTAGGGTCATCCATTTTCAGCCTCCTGCAGTGAGCAGGGACCCTTTCAACTAGGTCAAGTTGCTCAAACTCCATCCAACCTGACCTTGAACACTTCCAGGGATGGGATAATAGATAAATGGGTGATCCCACTTTTCTTATGTTTGTAATACAGTTACAATACTTGCTATTGTAAAATTAAATATTTCAGAACCATAAGAAAAAAATATTAAAATAAGTTAAAAATTCAATATAAATTTAAAATTTTCAGGTGTTGTAATTTTGACAAGTACAAGGTTGTACAAAACCATGGTAGTTGTATTTAAAGCTCAGTGTATTTAATTTGCTGACATGTTGAGATAAAATGCTTAAAATCCCTTTCATGGACCTATAGTGCATTAAATATTTATTTTAAAATGTGCCTGCCAATGAAAAATGATTGGGAAATCTGTTATAAAACCTATCTCTTCAGTATGTGGTTTTGTCTGCAGTTTAGCATATGAATTTGACCCAGCTAAAAATAGCCCTGGACTCAGGCCACTCCTTTTGGCAAAAGTATTCTTGTTGTCTTGGGACAGGAGGAAATGGCAACCACCATGAATTCACGTGCCACTTCAAACAGTCCAATTTCTTTTCTGAGCAGAGCCAGCATTTAATTTGTATCTGTCTCCAGGCCAAAGATCGTGTGGGTATTGGTCCTCTTGCCCTTACAGTGATAATCCATTTGCCATTAACTGGACTTCGGTTCAAAAATACTGCATGTTTAATCCAGTAGACTGGATCTCCACTACCCAGTGCTGTAACCGAAAGATAATGGGCTACAAGAGAGATTAATAAGATTTTTGAGTCGCAAAAGCATTAAGTCAGTTTAAAGCTATTGGTTAAGCTGCTCAGAAATGGTAATGCATTAATCTTGAGCTGTGGTGTATAAGCGCAGCCGCTGCTGGAGTGCATTAAGACCTCTACATGGTCACCTTGTGCTTAGCTCTTTTTCAGACTGAGTTAGCAATAACAAATAATAGACTCCTAAGTCTTAATTTAAGGTGAATTTGCAGGAGATGGGTTAACAAAGCATATGCAGTGATTCTCAGTAGCAGGTGTCTGGTTTTACCTGCTTTATGGATACCAGGGCTACAAATCTGGGATGGTTGGATATTTCTTCTGCTGTTGAGCCATCTGTCTCAGTTTGGACTCTTGAGCCTGCTTTGATCCTCCTGTTGGTGGATCTGACTGACTTCCACCCCTGTAAGGACTGCAAAAGCCTCACTCAGTGGTGGTTGTGAACCTTAGCTCGAATATTCCCATGCTGCTTCTGCACTTCATTTCGAGTTAGTGCAGTTGGAACCCCAGGTGAAAATACCTCTGCAATCTGTTTAATTAGTGTTAAGGTCTTCTAGTCCACAACTGGCATGTCATTTAGAAATTTGTTTGATGGTTATTTCCTTCTAAGGTTTGGAAAATGACAATGTTGCTTGTTTCTTTTTGTTTGTTTTTTTTCTCATTCTTTTTGAACCCTCGTTTTATATGTGTGTGTTTTTTTTTTCCTCTGCCTAGACCTGGTTAACCATTTCTGTGAACAGGTCCTCAATTTTTTACTTTGTCCCTACTTTCCTGTCGTAGCCCCATCTTCCCCTGGTGTCGACTCCGTACCCTTACAGCGCACAGGCAGTCAACACGGCACACAGAACGCAACCGCGACCTTCCAGAGGGCCAGCTATGCGGCCGGCCCAGCCTCCAATTACGCAGACCCCTACCGACAGCTGCAGTATTGTCCTTCTGTTGAATCACCATACAGCAAATCTGGGCCAGCCATCCCACCCGAAGGGACCTTGGCTAGGTCACCTTCCATTGATAGCATTCAGAAAGATCCCAGGTGGGTGAAACCTTCTTCATTGTCTTTTATTTCTTGCTCGTGCTGAGGTTTGTAATTGCGGTTTGCTTTGCGTGTTTCTGCTGTTGGATATAAAAAAAGCCACCTGTGGTGGTACATGGAAGACTTTGTTTGCATGACAGCATTGTCCTAATGCTTCACCTTGGAAAGCTCTCATGAGCTGTTATGTACAATGAAGTGATAGGTATGGTCTTGAATATGTGTGTGTTCAGCCTGCTTTCAGTAGTGTCACCCCTCAAAAGCTTAAGAAAAGTAATTTTCTCTGGAAATGGGGGGAGTGGAGTGACTGTTGACTCTGTAGCCATTGTGGATTGAATTTTTGAGTTGCTTCTTGGGCAGAAGTTGTTGCAGTTCTTGGTTTGTCTACATGAAATGTTTATAAATGCTGCGGAAAAGGATATTTCAGTTGTGCAACAAGACTGAGCAATGTGACAGCAACATGTTGTAGCCAGAGTTATGTTTCACTCCATGTGTTGTACAGGCTTCCAGTGCCAGTTTGAAGTAAAAGAATGTATGTACAACTTTGCAGAAATGGTTATTGCTGTGCATGCTTTTCAAGTATTTAACACAATTTTTAATGCTAGTGACCATCCTCTTCTGCTTAGGAAAGGTGCAAGGAGGAAACTTTATAGCCCAAGCAGGCATATAGATTAGAGAGAGAATTTTCTGGGAAATTATTTGACTTCCATGATAACAACAACAGAAATGCTAGCTGGAATCCTCAGTGCACTTTGTGATTTTTTTCAGTTTTCTGAGGGAAAAGAAAGCAATTCTCTGTGGTAACTTGAGTTTAAACTTGTTGAAAGTGTTCATTTATACTAAGATTTTTCTTTGGCAGATGGTGTGATTTATTTATTTATTTGTTTGTTTCTTTGTTGTGATGTGTAATTTAATGATAGGAGAGTCCAAAAAATTGCCTGCAACAAGAATGCTGGAGGTTTTTAAATAACAATTTAGAAAGACTTCTTTCCCAAAATTTAAAAAAAAAAAATCATAAATTGATTCTTGACTTGTTTAGCATTATAGCAGTTCTTTCTCTCTCTCCACCCAGGAACAAAACAGCAGATAACATTTTACAGCACATCAGAAACACCAGTGTCTGCAGGGTTTTACTTGTTGAGAACACTTCTGTCTTCAACTTTTTCACCACCCCCCCTTAGCTTTCAGTGCAGAAATTTGAAAGAAATATTAATTTAATTGTTCCTCCTCTTCCGCCTGCCCCAAAGCAAACATTAGTGATGAGAGGGAAAAAGTCTTTTTCTGAAACGGTGGTATTATATTTCTATTCCAGAACATAAGAGCCAATGTAGAAAAAAGAGCTTTGCTTTTTAATTGTGTTATGTTGAAGGTTAAAGAAACTTAGATTAGGAGTGCACTAAGAGGAGACCAGAGGAGAAATGACTGTAATCTATATGAAATGTTCTTAGGAGAAGCATGATGATGCTGAAAATGCTATTCCCTATAAATGGGAAAAACATATTTACAATGTGTCTACAGGTCTTAGACATAATATCTTTTTAAGAAAATGTTGTTTCTGTTCAATTCCTTTGCTATCACTTTGCAACTGTTAGCCAGTTAATGTATAGGATATGTGCTAGTATTTTTCATTTGCTTCCTTTTTGGTTCTTCCTTGTCTTGTGGTACCATTTGTACATTCATGAGTATTGATTTCTGTAGGTAAAATAGGAGTGAGCAATCATCTAGGTATAAAATGAACTTCATAAACCCTTTATAGGGGATCATTAAATATTATTACTGATTACTATTAGATGGATTGGAAATTTGTACAAAGCTTTTGTTAATAGGTTTGCATTACTCTTGATTTCATTCATTTGATCCATAGGCTGTGTGTTGTATATATTAGTATTTCTGCCCTTGCATGTTGGTTTGAATAGTTCTGATAAAGAAATGTCAGAAACACACTTGATTATGTTATGCCCTAATCCCAAGAAGCCATATTCCACTGAGGCAGACTGACTTATGAAGCTGTCTGTGGCCTGCAGCAGTTACTGATCATTGAGCTATTAAAAAGACACTGAACATTTGAAAGGAGCTTGGAGAAAAGTAACAAAAGTAGTCATAATGCTTTTAACTTGTTGATTTATATGTATAGATTACAAAAATGCCAATATATTACAAGTGTGGAAGTGATAAAATTAAAGACTTTCCAGATACTTCAAAAATAATATGAAAGGATAGAATTTACTAATGGTACAATGTGGGAGATACAACTAGGAAAAGGAAAATGACCCAAGTGCAATACAGGCTTTCAGTGGCTTTCAGTTTCTGTATGCCCCAGAGAGTTACCAGTTATATCTTACACAGCAAGAAAAAAGTGTACAGGTTGGTCAGCAGCTGCACTTTGTCAACTGAGAAGTCACAAGTGTCCTTAAAGCCATGTTGCTGCTTTTGTTGGCTGGTTGGTTGGAGTGTTTTGTGACTGTCACAAATTGTAGATGGCAACAGTAAGCATCATTTTCAGACACCAAACCTACCTGTCCAACCAGAGGTCCAAAAAAATACTCAGTGGCAGAGGAAAATCTGCAAGACAAAAGGACACTATTTGCAAGCTTTTGATTATCATTTCCTATGTGTCACTCAGCTCAAGATGAAAAAGTAGATATCCAGAAAAGATTGTACTCACCCTAATAAGCAATTAGCTTTCCTAAAATTGAACATAATTTTCTGGAATCTTTCATTCAGACAGAGTTTCTATATGGAGGCCCAGAAAAATGGTTGGCAGGCACTGATGTAATTGACAATTTTTTCCATTGCTTTCACCATGTAGTTTGTCTTACTGATACTCCTAATTTTAAATATGTGTTCTGAACTGACATTTGGCAGATGAAATTTTAGCTCAACATCTGTTCTGCATCATCCAGCTGTCAAAAAATGCAGTTCAATGTTCATTAACTTAAAGTTTAGGACAAAAACTTTAAAAAGGGGGGATCGAGATGTTTGCAATCAAGTTTGTGACGGGGATAATTTTTTATTTATGCAGGTAGACTGTTAGCTCATAGGAGCTTATAAACAGGTAGTAAAAACTCTACACATTTATACTGTTGGAGAGTGAGACTTTGTTGTTTAAAAAGGAAATAAGTCCCATATTGCTGTCAGAAATAATACTTAAGTTCTGCATATGGGAAATGGAAAAGTTCATATCATTACAGACTGATTTTTCAGAGCATTCTTTTACGTTTACTTCATATAAAAAAAGGAAAAGAAATATGCAGTAGGGCTGTGATGTCAACTGTTTCATGCCATAATCTCTTATATGAAGATGTGGTATAAGGAGGGAAAGAACACAATATTTATTTTATAATTATTTGGTTTCTTCTGAACTTTGAATGAGAACAGTCTTGAGTATTTTAAAGTATCAGAAATTCATGTTAATGAGATATTTTCCAGCTGACTTTCATGAAGGAACATTAATCTGTCTCTTGGCACCAACAAATTATCTGTGGTTTGTGTATGCTTATTATCATTGTTATTATTTTATTATTTTTTTTTTCTTCAGTTTTATTTTGTCTGTTTCTAAATCTTAGGAGAATGGGGGGAATCATAGAAATAGAAATCTTGGGATCCAGTTGTCAGTGTGTACCTTCCAGATTTTATACCAAAATCCAAACTTGCCAAATGTGTATAAATTACTTAATTTTTGACGTTTGAACCTAGTAAGATACCATGTACGTGTACCACTGCTGCTGCTAAGTTACACTTGCTCCTCAACAGATGAAAAATAGAACATTTTCATATCCTTTGTTTAAATACATACCAATGAGGTTTTGTGGTTGCAGTGTTTTTGCTGGTTTATGAATTCAAACTGTGTGGTTTGATGTGTCCAGTCACCAGGTGTCCTTTATTGTTGTGCGACTTCCCACCTGTTTTTATTTACACACATATACACAGGTTATCTCCTGCAAAGAAGCTGGCAAGAAGCTGAGGTAACAGCAAGAATTATGTGGAAATACATTCCACCATGGTTACCAAAGTAATTTTCAGAGCTCACTGTCCATTTCCATATTGCCTTGAATTGTATTAATCTGCACTTTAAACTTCCCTCTATGGCTTCGCTTTTCATTGGTTTCAGAACCTTTAAAACTATTTATTCAGAAAAGTGGGTTAATTTGGTGAATGAAACTGTAAAAGGTCCATTATGTGTTATAGAACAGACTGCAATAACGATTGGGCTCTTGTTTAAAAAGAAAAAAATTGTCGTTAGAGGATCATGTTGCAACTTCACAAGAAAAAAAGACATTAAACCCAGTTATGTTGTAGTAGTTCTCACTTTACGAACTGTCTGGGTGTAAGTCAGCTCAGAGACAAAAGTTTTCCAGATATTGCATGATTTAACTGTAATACCCTGAAATGCTTCTGTTTGGTTTTGCGTTTTCAAAGTCAACTTCTCATTTCATTACCTCTGCTGACCTTAATTTCTTCTTAAGCAGAAAACAACAGTGCTATCTATCTTATAAACTTTTAAACTGGCTTTCTTTTCACTTATGAAAGGATATAAATTATATCAGAACAATTTGTGTGAACTGTAAGTTTCAAAACTCATCTTTTTTCCTTTTTTTTTTTTTCCCCAGAAATGTATTTCATTTGCAAAATACAAGCTAGAGAGCATTCTTTTTCTGTAGGAAAAATGATAGAAGTAAATAAACTCTAGCTCAATTTCTGTGGTCCTGTAAAACTGCTTATGAGATTAGCACACAGAGTTTGGAGCATGGCCTATTAAATGTTTCTGCAGGAGTCTTCTCCAAATATTTAATCTCACTTTGTTACAAGGATTGTCTCGGTATTAAGAGTGTTAGTCTGCTGTAAGTCTGAATAGCAGCCAGGCACTCTGAGAGTCTAACGAGGTAAGAAAATAACAGCATAATCCTGCATGGGTGGGACGCTGGCAGTCTTGGTGGGAATGTTTCTGGTGGTTTCTTTGGGAAGGATTTTCACCTTCAGAAAGAAACTTCTGGTGAGATAGAAATGACTGTGGTACAGCTGGTGGCAGCACTTTGCAGTACTGCTGTTTTCAGGCCTGAGACATGGGCTGGGGTTTTCGGAATCCCAAAGGACTGGTGACGGCATCGTTGGGTTTCTGGCCTAACTCTAATGCAAGTTGTAGAAGATTGACATTCACGTTCCCAGTCTGGATGAGACAGAACAGGGCTTGCAGATACTCTTCGTGCTTTTATGTGACACGAGGCGTGATGGGCAGCTCTCCTTTTCTCTTGATTGTTTTCAAAGATCCCTCTTACCCTTATCTGAAGTTAAGGGCAAAGGGGAAGGTTTCTACAGAGGTGGTGGTAGTAGGGCAGCCATGGGAAACACACTTTCAGTGAATCAGAGAATGTAAATTTTGGTAGTGTAGGCTTATCTTCAGAAGGAAATGATTCAATTTTCTAGGTCCTGTGAACACCCTAAGATTTTTTTTTCCTAAAGATTTGCTCAGGCTGGCCCCCTTGTATTGGTAGAACCAATCAGGCAGTGTTTGAGAGCACTCATTTCATAGGTCTGTCTTTAAGTATTTCTTTTATACAGGAAGGAAATATCAGGTTTACTTTCCCTACACAGAAATCATACAGTCTCTCAGGATTTAATCTATACTCCTCTGAGTATGAAAAACTGACCCCACAAGAATAAATTTGAAGAGTCTAAACAGAACAAAAATACACCCAGTTCAAGAATAGCAAGTCTGGAGCACATTGCAATTCTTCATATGGATCTCTTCTACATGGAAGGTGGGAATTTTTACTTAGTGCATAAGTTTGTTTTTAGAAAGCATAGCAGCTATGATAAAATAAATAGCAATCTGTTTTCCTTTCCTGATGAAGATAATTAAGGATGAATCTTGCTTCCTTAAAATAGATGAGGATGGAATCCATAGACTATCCTACAGTCTTGTTAATTTGGGATTTCAGGACCTATCTGAAAACCTTGTCTGGAAATGATTTTCCCAGAGAGTATTTAGTTCCAGCTTAAGCAGGCCAAAATAAAAAAGTATCTATCTGGTCCTTGCAAGTGTCAACTTATGGCGAGGTAAAGAATTGATACCCATTTTTGTGTATATTTGAGCATATTGCAGTATGTGCCAACAGTTCCTGTTTTTCCACTGTTTACATTGAGGTGGTTTATAAATGGCTGGGGAGGCGTTGGGCACAGGTGGAGCCATCTCACAGCATGGCAAATGCAATTCAGTACAGAGTTATCCACCTGTATTTGCTATTTTTTCTCATTGGAATTTGCCCTATATTGTTTAGCAACCTCCTTTCTCTAGGATAAATGCTTGGTAGTGAAAAAAAAACGCCCCAACCAAACTAAACCAAAGAAACAGAGAATTTAAAAAAAACATTATGAACTGTAGTCTACAGGAATGTAGTGGCTCTGCTTTTAGTTCATGAAGTACTTAGTACCTTCTTTCTCTCCTTGTTGACTGGTACCATTTTACTGACAATGCAGGAGGGTACTCAGTAATGTTGCCATCCTGTCATTAGAAAATCTACTCTGTTGTGATCACGGAACATCACACGTTCAGAATATTACAATAAATAACATGGATGGTGCTGGTCCGTATAGTTTGAATAATGAGTACGTCCAGGAGAGCTTACAGTTCTTAACCTATAAGCAGAGTAGAAGAGACTGTATGTAGCTATTTTATTTGTCAGGTTATTTAGTAGTATGCAGGGTATAATTTTGAGAGAGATGATACCTTGTCTCTTGTTTTGATCTGCAAGTTCAGCTCTTCCAATCCTCTTCCTCCACTGAAAAATTCCTTTCCATTGTGCTGAAGGGAGGGAAGCAAAAGGCTCCTTAGGTAGTTGTGACTGAGGCAGGATGCTGGCAGGAGAGCCACGTAGTGTGGTAAGTGCACTTCTAATGGCTATAGGGAGATGAGACTGATGTTTCCTTTTTGAAATTCTGTCATTTCTAACCTGCCTTCCTCCTCAGTGCTGGTCTGCCACTTGAAGAACAGCAACAAAGCCCTTCCATCTCTTTCTTTCTTCATCTATTTTAATGGCTTTATTCATCCAAGAAGAAACAAGTGGACAGTGTACTTCATACTGTTCATAGCTCATTTCTGGTTCTTGCATGGCATTACTGAGCTTCTAATGGCAAATATATGTTTCAGTGCAGTTTTTGCCTTTGTTTGCCACACATTTTGCTCAGCATCCTGTGGCTGATTTGCAAACTTTGACAGATGCAAAATCTGTGTGGTACCTTCCTGTGATGACAGACTGTAAGAGCCAGGAAATGTTGTAAGTATATTTTCTAACCATATATTAAAAGCAAGGAGAAGAATCATACTTTCAGGCTTTACTGGGCTCAAGAAAGCTGTTACGATCTTCTGGCAAGATAAACCACATAAGAAGCTTCTCAGTAGTAGCTCTTGGACATCTCATCAGCCAAATGGATAATAATGATCTTACTGTTTACAGGGATGTTGAGAATAGGTAAAATTTTTAAGGTGCTTTGAAGTTCAAAGGATAATCTTGCTTTTAATTTCATGGGAAATACGATGGGGATGAGAAGAAGGGAAATAGATGGAGAAGATGAATGGGGGAAAGTTTAAAGAAGTGATATAAGATCAGGACACACAGTCTCATTTCTTTTCATTAAAAGAAGCAACTGGAAGTCATCCTCGATCATGAGACAAATTGCCTTGCAGAGATTGTTAGTTTCAGAAGCTGGACCTCAGTGTCGTATGCCATAGCTATTTTATAAGCAGGAAACAAAAGCTAACATTGAGAGTAGAGAACATTTCTGCAAGGTAATAACATCAAGTGTTTGTTGAAAAAATATCTCAAGTGTAGAGCAGAGCTAAAATGTTTGAAAGGAAAGACTGATCAACAACTTTTATTAGTTTCTAGCAGAACTTAATGGCTTTTATAAATTAAGAGCTTGACTTTAAGAACTTCAGCTCTATGTAGATTTAAAGTGTTATCCTATCTCTTCCAGCTCACTCAAGATCACAAAATCACAGAATATTCTCATATGCCTGAGGCCATTGTCCAGATACTTCTTGAACTCTCTCAGGCTGGTGCTGTGACCTGTGGAGGTCACCATGGAGCCTGTCCCAGTGCCCAGCCTCTGGGTGAAGAACCTTTTCCTGATACCCAATCTAAACCTTCCCTGACACAACTCGGGCCATTCCCTTGGATCCTGTCACTGGTCACCACAAACAAGAGATCATCAGTGCCTGCCTTCCTCATGAGGAAGTTGTAGCTGCAGCGAGGGGAGACCCTCAGTCTCCTCCAGGCTGAACAGACCTAGTGACCTCAGCCACTCTTGGCTTCCCCTCAAGGCCCTTCACCATTTTCATAGCCCTCTTTTGGGATCAGAACCTGATGTGAAGCCCAGCATTTCTTTCTCTGGTGCATCACTGTTCATCACCACCTTCACTTAGATTGTTCTTTCTCAGCCTACTCCACTGCCCCACTCCAGGAGCTCAGTGAACAAGTGAGGTTCACAGATTCACCTCAGTTCTTAGCATTAAACAAGCAGTTTCCTAGGAAGCAAAAGATACCACTGATTCCATAGAAAACTGCAGCCACTGTTGCCAGGGAAACTCCTAGTCTCTAAACTTATTGTGAAATATTTAGGCTTTTTACTTGGTTGGCTTTGGTTGGTTGGTTTCCCTAAGCCACTGCAGCACCAGTGGGACCACTTTGCTGCTTAGCTTGCCGTTTACCATTAATAATTTGGGGGTCATGTTTGTCTTCACTGTTTAATGAAGTGAAAGAATCTAGATAGCAGAAGACCTGGAATGAAATGGACAGGTTTTCTTAGCCCAAAGGAGGGCCAAGAATGAGATGTCTAGGTTTCCTGAACATACCAAAGGTGAAAATGTGTAGAAGGAAGGCACATGCAGAGAAAGGAAGAGCTGTGTAAACTCTGTCCCAAGATAAAACAAATAATTTATGTCAGGAAATTACCAAAAGCTACACAGGCTTAAGGAAAGTATTTTAATTCAGTTTTTTACTCTTTAAAAATCATATGAAGTTAGCTTGAAATCTTTTTGTTCCATGTGAAGACATGATGTATTTATTTCATAGATTTCTTTTTGAAGGGGAGAGCTGATTTTTGGTTTTATTCGATTTGATGCTATGTTTTTCTTTCCACCTACCTGAATTTGTGCATCTTGTGTGTAAAAACTTGATTTGCAAATTTGTGCCTAATAGCTGAAGCTTAAGAAGAGTGATTGTGTGTGTGTGTGTGTTGGTGAGAGGAATGAGTACGGACAACACAGGTGTAACAGGGTTTCTTAGTGAGAACAACTCTGTTACTTCCCTGTCAGCCAGGGCTGCAGAATATTTCATTGTAACTCTCTCAGAATCTGTGCTGATCCATCAGCCTCACTTACTCCAGGTCTTGTTGCTAGTGTGAAAAATGGTCCCTTTTCTTGACCAGGAGATGGCTGCTTAGAGTCTAGGTAAAGGGTGAGCCTGGAGCAAGCTACATGTGTTTGTTTTTCAGAGATATTGGTACTTTCCTGCTAGCTGAGTGATATTGCTGCTGTGTCCATTCCTGTTCGGAACTTGGAGCTGTGGATCTGAAGTGGGAGTGTGCAGGGAGTTCCCTGCTTGCAGAGAGCCAGGATGTCTGGGCCCGCTCACAACTGGGGGTTTGCTGCCAGTGAAGTTTACTGCAGCTAAAGACACAAAATATTTGGACTGTTTTAGACATTTGTAATTCCTGTCCAACGATTCACAGAGAGAAACAGCCTCTGTGAAGAAGCCTCTGTTGTTCACTGAGATGATCCTGTAATTACACACGTAGTATGTATTACATTAGGCCATAGTTAGGTTTGTGGCCTTAAAATAAAAGGAATTTGTTTTCCTCCTGCAAGAAATTGGCCTTTAAGGGCTTACCCTTTTTATGCCTTTTTAGGCTTCTGTATAGTTCTGTGATTCCTTCCAGTACCTTTTAATAGGGAAGGCTTGACATTTTTCTGCATGAGAATAGCTGTCAAATGTCTTGTAAAGCTCTGGCTGCACACAAATGGGCACACAGGGGGATCTTTTAGACATGTTGCTGTAAGCTTTTTCAGGAAAAAATGGGAGAAAGGGGTTTGATTTCTCCTGTGCCTTTACCTGAGTTTGCCATGGTTTGCCAAACTGCAGAACCTCTGTTTCAGCAAGGTATTTCATGTCTCACATATTTAGAAATTCTTTTAAATGCATGAAATCATCTCTGCAGGATGAAATCTTCTTTGCATAGTCTTCTCCGGTGGATGTTTTTTTCATTTGTCAGCAGCTACATTTTTTTAAATGAAATTTTATCCTAAACTGTCAAGGTTTTATCTGCAGCTGTGAAGGGATAACAGATCCTGTCAGCCGCTGCTTTTTCTGTGGCATGGCTCCAGCAACCATCTGTTACCTTTCTGCTTCTGCATGATTTACACACCAGAATCTCCCCTCTTAAAAAAAAAAAAAAAATCCACAAAACCAGTAGAGTAGTGCTGCACAAAAGCTTCGTTTAGAGTATGTGATTATATATGATTTCAGTAAACATGGGGGACCAGTTCTTTGTTTTGGTAAGAGAGACTTTGGAGCAATTTGGTTATGCTTCATAGGAGGAAGGGGCTGCCTTTTCACAGGGGGAAATGGCCTGCATGAAATTTTCTCACTCAAAAGTGTGTGTGCATGACTTTAACAGAGAAATTCAGGGGAAATGCACACTGAACACTTCTCCACCTTTTCGTTTCCAGTTATGAGTTTGAGCTGATCAATTTTCAAGTCAGCTAGGTGGAAATACTTTCATTGAGAAGCCTGTTTATCACCCCCTATATGCCTGTAATCATATCAGTTGTACACATGGGTGCAGTGAAACTGAGCCTAATAGTTCCTAATCCACAGTAGGTTTATTACTAAGCCAGATTTGCCTCATAATAATAATGCAGACAGCTTCTCAGAATAACTTGCAGTGTGAATGCAGAAGCCTTATTCCTGGTTTGTTTCATATTCATCAACATAAAGCTGTCTGATACTGAACTGACATCTTCTTTGCTTTTGTTGTTCTAAAATAAAATCAGATTTTGGGTTAGATTTTATTATTTATTAATATTAAACGTAACTAAGTTCTGTTCTGTTTCAGTGTTTTTATTGTGGATTTTTTTTTTTTTGTAATTAGCACTAAGAATGGGGTAGGAGTCATTAGCTTCTTAACTCTTTTCCAAGAACATGCAATGAAAAAAAGTCTGCACTTCATTGCTAAAAGGAAAAAAAGAAGATGTTTTGGAAAGGTGAAGGGAAGAACTGATGGAGCAGTTTTCCTTCAAGAGAGAATTTCTCTGGAAAAAAAATTAGGAAAACTATGTATCAATGTCTCTAAAACTTATTTCAGAGCACTATTTATTTATTTTGCCTCTCTAAGTTAAGAGTACAATGGATGGCAGAGAAGTGATAGAGCTGGGATGGATGGCAGAGAAGTGATAGAGCTGGGAGGTGACAGCTGAGACATGCAGAATAGTGAAGGTAGCCTGTTACACTTGTATTGGGAGTTTCAGCATAGCCTGAAGGATAATTAAATGCACAAAGTACTTTTATGAAACATTTTATAGAAAAACTATTTATGAGTTCACATCACAAACATTTTAAACTTCTTTGGAAAATGCAATTCTCTGCATGTGGTGTTGATTTAGTTCCTCGCCGTTGCAGGCTTCTTGGGAAGGCTAAACTTATGGTGCTCCCAGTTGTGCTGAATAGAAGCAATATAAGCTAAAGCCTGCAGTCTGTTCAAAGAGGAAATTCCATTTACTTTGTAATGTGACTTTGAATGGAGTAAGTGCAATAATTCAAAGAAACATCTATTTAATTGGAATATTGACCATGAGTTTTGATCATCAGTGGTTAAGAGGCAAACTTTTAGTTTTGGATAAAAAAATTAAGAAGATAAAACTGTCATGTGACATTTTATCAGATTACAGTGAAAACTATTGAGATTCAAGAACTTGGTGATGATAGTTTGAAGTTCAGCATTTGTTCTCAGTACAAGCAGAGTCTGAAGTTCTATCAGTGTATTTTTCTCCACTTCGTGAATCTTGTATGTGGGAGAGAAAATGTTTAAAAGGCACTGTTTTCAAGTTCTCAAAATATGTGCAATGAGAAATATGTGGAGAAAACATTTTCAGCTTGTTTCCTCTAAATGGTCTTGTAGTTTCCCTGTACCTCTCTTAACTGCAATAGCTGAGTCTTTCAGGAAGTTCACAACAGCTAGAAGCAGTTCAGGGATGGGGTTTTTTCATACTTTCAGACTAACAAATCTGCTTGATTCAAACAAGAAAATGAAGTTTCTTGGATAATAACTGTCTAATAACTTATCACTCAAATGATGTCAGTGTAAGAAGAAGTATTTTTTTTACTGTCAGCATCTCTCTAGATTCAGTTGAGAAGTCATGCATCCTGCTTTAAAACTTAAAATAAACTTCTGGAGAGACATGTTTTAGATTTTCCTTGTAAGACCCAAAGTTTGAACTCTCAGTGGTAAAAAAGTAAAGCAAATAAACTTTTAATAGAGCAAGTAGGATTTCCTTATGCTGGCGTTTCATTTTGTTTAGAAAATTCAGAAAAAAATACTCTTTTGAAATGAAAGCCAGGAAAAAAAAGGAATAAAAGCTAAACCGAGTAAATGTAGCTTTTATGTTTTCTGGCAATTTAAAGACTGATTGAGTGTTTAGAAAGTTCAGAGGGAAGAGAGATGGCTGCTTTTACATTAGTGTTGTAATATTGTAAAAAATATGATCTCTGCCTTTGTTTCTTTTACCTTAGGGAAAGAACATTTTGGCAAAGAACAGTTGCTTCTTCATTCTCCCCACACCCATGTAAAATTTAGGCTTTGTAATACTGAATTCTCTTAGGATCCCATTGAAAAGGAGACTGGTGTGAAGATTTGTGTATCTCAGTATGTGCCCATGATAGTGATAGTGATGCAACTCCCTTGAGGAGATTCAAGCTGAAATGGAGGCTGTGAAAAGTGCCTGAAGAATTACTGGGCAGCATCCCCTTTTAATATGCTAACCAAATGTAAAATGTGGACTTGACGCCACTGTTTCTGCACATCTTGCTATCATTTATATCGTCCAGTGGTTTCCTTTTGCTGTACATGTTCAGTTCCAAAACCCTCATGTTCGATTTGAAATGAGATGTGAAAAGCTGGACTGATAAAGAACAAGAGAAAGAAAGGCAGGATTAAAAACCAAAGCAGTTAAATTGTTTAGTTATGCCAAGGATTAAGAATGGATAGTTTCTTTCTGGACAGGTCTGCTGTGAAGCCTGTAGGAAGGATGCCATGTGAAAATTGCAAAAATCTTTTTGGAAAAGGTGGGCAAATATGTGCTCAAGGTTGTTGTTAAAGGAGCTTTTCAAAGAGTGCAGCAAAGGGCTGAACTCTGAAGGACCTTGGACATTTATGAAAACTATGTGGAAAATGTTCCCAACTATGTTCAACAGTCTCATTATATAATCTTGTAAAAATCAAAATTGCTTCGAAAGCTTGATTACAGGAATGGAAAACCCACATCTTTGAAATAGGGTAGCAATTAAACTGCACAACTATTAAATCTGGTTAACTAGCTCAGAAAAAAAATCTGTTTTCTTTACTACTCCACACATGGCATTTTCTAATATTAGCTTATTATATACACATACATTTTTGTGTATATATCTATGTATGTAGTATTAAGTAGGGCTTAAAGCTTGAGCATGGGCTGGCCATGGAATGTCTTGAAAAGAGAAAGTGCAGAGCACAGGATTTTTCGGAATGACAAGACAGTGGAAGACCTCCTGTGGAAACCTCAGTCTTTCTGTATATAGAATAAATACAATTTTTATATGTAGTATGTGTGCATATGTAGAAACCATAGTCCATGTTTGCCTGGCTTGAATCTATATGCTAACAGCATGTGTGTGTAGGTGGAGATACGGAGCACAGGAGCAGGGTGTGATTTTTATTCAGACACGTGAAATTACTTTGGTTTATAAGAAACAGTAGGATTGGTAGAGCGTGAGTGGAATCTCCTTGGCTGCTGCTGAAGTTCCTTGTGTGAATCAAACTGAAAGAGAGTACATTTAGCTTAGATATTAGGAAGAAATTATTCATTGTGAGGGTGGTGAGGTGCTGGAAGAGATTGCCAGGAGAAGTTGGGGTTGCCCCATTCCTCAAAGTGTTCAAGACTGGATGGGGTGGGGCTTTGAGCAACATGATCTAGTGAAAGGTCACAGCCTGCAATCGTGGGGGAGTGGAACTGGAAGATCTAAAGTCCCTTCCAACCCAAACCATTCAGTGGTGCTATGATTCTGTGAAATGCTGAGAAGCACTTGGCCTGATATAGATCTTAGCCTCTCCAGCACTTTTCACATAGAAACCTCAGATTCAAAGGATATGGTCTGTCCTATGTCACCTTCAGAAAAGATACATGTTAGTTGTGTCCTCTACTTAAGGTAGAGTCATTGCCTATATCCTTTATGGTCTTTGTGCTGGTCTGTCCAAAGTATCTTCTCTGGTCTCTGAAATTATAAGCTCAGGAGGTGCAAATTTTACATATGCAAATTAAATTGCAGCAGCTAGTTTTATTTATGCCATTGAGATTTCCTTGATTATAAAGTGGAAACTGCAGTATCATTTTATTTCAGGTGTTTGTAGTGGTTTTCACTGACAGACAGCTCAAGTAAGAGTCATGGTCATTTTCAGTGTGTAAGCTACAGGCAAGTTACAGAGAATCTCCTTTATTTCCATGGTTTCAAACACAGAGTAAATATGTTTGAATGCTCATATGAATATGACTATTCAAAACAGAATAATATATTACCTGAGTTTCACATGATTGGATTGCTGTAGCTTAATACTTTGCCTTGGATAGTAACACAAATCTAGTTCAGTGATTAACCAGACTGACACTTGCTGCACCAAATTACCTCTGCAGGCATATTATACGAAGAACCAAAATACATGACAAGGTAGTGTAATCCTGAAGTGACTAGAGTTCTGATTTGCTTTATATCAGCTGGTATGTCTAGGAAAGGCTGGTATCTTACTAGGGGTATGATATTTGGAAGCTCTCCCCAAGCAGAGCCAATCTATGAGACTGAAGTTCTCTTTCTTTGTTTCATGGCTAAGTTTATGACGGAAAGAAGCTTTCCAGTTCAAAAGAGGTAAAGGAATAAGTAGGATTTAGTAAAGTCCTAGCTAATTTGCGTGCTAGGAGATGTTGCTCATCCTGGAAGATGTATAACTGAGACATGGATTTGCCTAAACTTTAGAGTATTAATACTTTTTAAGAATACTAGTTATTATAGAGTAATAATAATCTTCATATTAAATAAGTATACATATTGCATGTTTCAGGTATATGGGACCAAATTCTTTGTTGTAAAAAGATAGGTTTCCCATACAGGACAACAAAGTTGTTTGTTTTCAAATGAGATGTAATTATTGGCTGATATGGTACTGTTTATTTGTTTGTTCATTTTTATTAAATTTTTTATAAGAACATTTATCCCTAAATAGTGTTTTAATTTTGATTTCTAGACTCAAAATTGCATTTGCTGTATTATATACATACCTGTAAAATAATTTAAAAGGAATTTATGTTACATTAAATAAGATGATGCTTCGTTCTTTTGGGTAGGAAGCAGATTCTCTATGTGCTTAATAGAGATTTATGTTTTACAGCCTGTTACATAAGACTGCTCTCCATGGAACCTCAAGAAATTAGGGAAAGTAATAAATTTCTGGTTTTTTGTTGGTTAGTTGGTTGGGGTTTTTTTGTACCACTGGGGAATCTCAGAAACATCGCAAGAATACAAACCTAGTAATAGTCAAGTGAAAAATTCTCCGCATGTGTTACCTCACCTCCAAACCAAAGACTTGAGTCTCTGAAGTCCTGGGAATAGATACTTTCTTCTTTTCCTGTACTCTTATTTGACACTTTAACTAGACAGAGCTGAGTGATTTTTCAACAAGTAGCTAAAAATATGTAGGAGAGTGACAGATATAAAACTAGTTTGAATTAAAATGGTCAGAAGATTGACATGGATGTGTTTCTTCTAAAATTGTCAAAGAGTAAAGCAGAAAAACTTTTAAGACCTACAATAGTCGACTTCCTTGTGAACTCCAAGAGTAATATTCCTAGTTGCAATTTTGCTTCCTGCTTATTTTCATTCTAGAAGGCATATCTGGTTCCCAGGCTTCTGAACCTTCAATTTTGAAGTATGATGTATAAGACATCATTCAGGATTTCCTCTCTTAATGTTTTGGGGAACTGTAGCATGCATGTGCCCTGTCAAATAACACCTCCTTGGAATGGCAGTTGGTTTCTTCCTTTATTTCTCCTTTTTAAAAAATCATTTTTAGAGCCTCTAGTGATCTGCTATGTGGTGGGGTATGCAGCTATCTCATTTCATGTGGGTTTTGACTCTAAAGTGGTCCCTGATGCAAGTGGGAATTCTGTCCCCTTGTTTAGTGCACACACCTTTTTTTTTGTCCTCACAGAGCAGGATGCTGGTCAATTTTTTTATTGGGATAACTACTCACTTCTCTGCTGAAAGAGGAAGAATTCAGAGCAAAATTTTATTATGGTTACAGAAGGTGTTGTGAGTAGCTGGGATAGTGAAGCTGAGCTCTTATTTCTGTACATGCAAGGAAGGGTAGAAGAGGTAGTGTGGTGATACTTCAGCTGTGAAATGTAAGACTTTAATGCCTCATCATTCAGAATAGCTCATAGGGCAAATTGCAACTTAAATTTGATGGTGGAAGAGACTTGCTGAAAGGCTTATTTCTTGCTATACTATACACAGTATGCCTCGGCTATATCAATTTTGGTCTATTATTGTTTAGTATTTGAATTTTCATTATTGGCAGTTTTCTAGCTGGTGGTGTCTGAGGTTTTTAAGAACAGGTCTAATAAGCACAACCATGTTGGTTGGAGTTGGTAGAAGAAGCTCTGAGTGTTCACAGAAAGCTGCTGCTGAGAAATTACATATTAATTAGTAAATGATAAGAGCCTTTTTTATATATCAGATTTCCAGAAACAACACTAGAAACCAGATCTGGATTTAATTTTTCAAAGTTACTGGACATGTATTGTATAATTGAAAAACTTATCCTCTTGGTTTTCAGGCTAGTTGGAGGCACTTAGAGGAGGGTGTCTTTTTTGCCTTCCTCCATGCCCCTGTCTCCTCTACAAGTTGTAGTTAGACTGGAGCAGTACAATTTATGGTGTGCCATATGGAATGCCATATGAGGGGGGAAGCAAGGATCAAGAATCTTCTGTCATGGATAGCTAATGAATATTTTCAGAATTAAGGCTGACCTGAAAGCTGTGACTTAATGTTGTAGTTACTTGCAGGTTATATCAATGGCCTCAGTAACTCTGCAGCAAGAAAACAAGAACAAGGGATGAGGTCTGCCTTTCCCCACAGAAAAGGCAGAGGGGTCAGAGGGTTCTCGTTACAACAGATTAGTAAAGTTGAAGATAATGTGAACCTGTGAAGTGCTAAAATATGGGATTACTGAATGTTAACATTACTTAAATGTTGGTTTAAGGTTACTTTAATGTGTTTTTATGTGAATTGTCTTTGTTTCTTCATTTTGAATTTATAAAACAGTTTAAATATTCTAAATTATTTCAGACAAATTTCAATTTTTTCTGTATTTTGCCTTTTTATTTTTATGTGGTTGTAGAAGCATATAGATGCCTTCAGAAAGGAAAGTGCCGTTCTCAAGCTTTTTAACAATAAAGGAGACGTAAAATTACATTTCAATCTTTGCATTCAAAGATACAAAGTTATGCTTCCAAATACATGAATGGAGTTTTTGTTTGATAGGATTTGAGTGTAGGGAGTATCAGAGGAGTATCTGGAGTATACAATACTGATAGGAGGAAATTTTTCAATGCACTCCATGAAACAGCTTTCTTCATTTTATTTACAAAATCTACCTTTTTTTCTCAGATACTTGGTCTTAACTAATCTCTAACAGAAGGTATAGTTTCTGATTCACAGTAAATGCTCTAAAACATACTGTTTGCAACCCCTCTTTAAGTTCTTAGCATTGAGGGTGATGCCTTGTCTCTAAAGGTGTATGTACAGTACTGTTAGTTTTACACAGGCAGCATAAATAATATATTACGAACCTGAGCCAGACAGCCTGGGTATTGATAACAGTGTGCAGAACCAAGACTGTTCTGCGAAGCAATCCAAAAAGTGAGGCTATCAATTGCTATCTCAGTGGGTAGGTGAGGCAGCAACAACTGAAAGCGTAAACTCTGTCTAGCTTGTGCATACACTGAAATTGCTGAATTCTCCAACAAAAATTGTCACAGGTTGCCAAGAAAATCTGTTTGCTGATGTGAAAGAAAGATACCAGTTTCTGGGACTTCCAGAGGACAGTATTTGAATGCATGACAGCATTTACAGAGTACATTATTTCTAGCTTGGGTTGGTTCTGATTCTGCAAATTTTATCCACCTTACTGTCTGCGTCATCTTCAGCAGAAGGCAGATTGTCCTGAGGGAGGTGATACATGTGTAGATGCATCTGTATCTCCAAAATAGGCTTAATCTCTTAAAGTCTAATAAAAGGTGTGATGGGTAATAATTACAGAGAAGGAAAAGTGGGAATGAAAAAAGTATGTGATACCCCTTATCTTTTATTTACACTATCTAGTACAGAACTCAGCCTGTGTTATGTCACAGGATGGCTGTCACAGTGGCTGTGCAGCTCCAGCATATAGTGGTCCAGTTTGGCTTGTGGAAACAGTCATGATTTAGTATGTAATAGTTTTTGTTCAGGTCTTTTCCTGTTTCAGCCTTACCCATGAAGCGAAATGCTGCTTTTCTGATAGTTATAAACACTAATTTTGGATGCAGATTGTAGTTTTGTTTTTCACTACTTCGAGAGAAGTTGGGATTTTCATATGTTCCTGGTATTTGTTCTACAGTCATGCATACAAAGCTGTGATTCACATTTATTGTATTGCCACAAGTTGCTTCAGGCCCAGAGATATTTACCTACTCTCCTTAATCCCCTTATCTGCTAATTGAAAAAGTCCTTGGAAATTTCTTGAGGTACTATTATCCTAATTCATTCTAACAGGTAGTAAGTCATACTATTTCATACTTCTGGTTCATGTGCAGAACTTTTACTAGAGAGTAGAGGGTGAACTCATCCTGTAGTTACGTAGATAGTGTTTAGAGAAGCGGGACAAGGGATTGACTTGGAGTATTTTGTTTAGGGTTTATTTTCACTGGCTGAACATGCCTTCTTAAAGGTTTTTTCTTAGGGGTTTTTGTGTTTGGTTTTTGGAGTTTTCTAGATTACTTGACAGAGTTTGATTATCAGCTGTGTCTGCTTGGCTTTATGGTGACTAAATACCTGCTTTATGTCTCCATTGGGAGTAGGAATACCATCTTTTTTACAAATGACTTGTGAGCAGCCTTCCAAATTGTAGTTGCATTGTTCAGCCTTGTGTGATTATGGGATCGTCTAGTGAAAAAGCACCTGTAATGCATAAGAAATCTTGCCAGCTTCCACAGAATTGTTGCCCAGCTTCCACAAAAACCCTCTTGGGCTCATACTAGTATATACCTCTCATTTTAGTCACAGGTTAAATGTAGACATTCAGGTAGTGCATTACTATTAAAAACTTTTCTAAACATAAAAAGGCTGAACACTGTAAATTGAATTTTAAAAGAAATTAAAAAACCCCACAACCTAAACTAGCAGTTTTAGTTGCTTTCCTGTTACATGCTTGAGAACATTTTCTGTACAGCAAGGGAATATCATCTCATTTGAAAAGCAGACATCACGACACTTACAGATTTGTCATATAGCACATTGGAAGTTATCCATGAGAGTTGTAGTGTGCTAATTTTTACTGCTGCCCATATCTCTCCATACATTAAAAAAGATGAACTAGTCTTGAGATGAAAAAAGTGTTGCCATACTTTTTCAGATGCATAATTGACTTAATATTATTAAACTGGAAATCCTGTGGGATGGTAGAACTTATCTTTAATAACAGCTCCTTGGTGGCCATCTGGGCTTTTAGATGATAAAACAATGTACTCATTTTTCTGTGATAACACTGTGATATTCTAAAGTACAGAACAAGATCTGTATTAAAATCAACTTGCCTAGGGGGAGCTTCCCCATCATCTGTTTTTTTACACCCTCCTACCACAGTATTTTTGTGTGCTCTGCTTACAGACTTCACTTCCATAAAATCCAAACGGGAGACAGCTTGTGTCGATTCTGTGCATTTCTTACCTTATATAGGTTAATGTAGTTTATAAACTTCCAAAAGATCAGTTATTTTTATCACACTGTACAACCTGGAAAGTGTTTTTTAGATTGATGTTGATGATGAAGCTTGTTAGCTATGTGGCCTCCTCTCTTTTTATTACAAGGTGCTGCTAGAAGATCCTTTTTAAAGTTACTTCAGTTTTTCTAATATGTAATTTATTTCTAGACTGCCTATCTTGATTTCGTCATTCAGTAGTAATGAAAAACATATTCTTTAGGCCAAACATTCTTGAGGGTATTTTTATCTCTAAAATTGTAACTGTCCTTTAATTAGATTTAGCCAGGTAAAATGTATGAGTAGAATAATGGCATAACATACTTTGTTCAAAATCCAAAACACTTCTTGTCCTAGGGAGTTCAGCTGCAGCCAGAAATGCCACTGCCACTAAAGAAAAAGTCTAGTCAGGAAATGCTGGATGTTGTAAATTGTTGAAGCCTAGATTTGTTAAATGCTAATAAAAATGAAGAAAAATGAAAGAAATTAGTGCTTCAAAGCATTTGCTTTGTGTCTGTTTTTCCAGAGTCATAGTGTCTGTTGTTTCTTTCAGTTCAGGGAAACAGAGATAGTTGAACTAGATACACAGTTTTTATACAAAAGCAGATGCACCTGAACTTTTGTAGCTGAGTGAAGGAAGGATATTACTGATTGAAAAGAATATTATGTAGCAATACATGAGATAAGCCCCTCCTTGCAGGCTGATAGTCTGTGTGAAGCAAGGTCACATCATCAGCTACCTTAAGGTGGCTAAATACCCCCTTAACTTACGGGGTAACTGTTCTTCAAAGGAGACTCCTCAGTGCAGGTGTGTCAGCTGATTTTCTGCTCTGAAGTCACCATGCTTTTATTTATTAATACTTACTATAAAGCATGCAAGGGACATATATATATATATTTCCTCTCCTTAAATTCCTGTTGACTTCAATCTAAGATTTAAAATGAGGTCTGTACATTTGTAGCATTCTGGAAGAGAAAGAAATGAAGCTTCAGAATTTGATTCTAAGTTAGCTCAAAGGACTGTAGAGTCCTGTGTCCCCTCTGACAGAGGCCAGCAGCCAGGGAAGAGGACAGAACAAGTCTACTGTTATTATGCAAAATGTTTTTGCATCCATATTGTGTTCAAGGAGTTTTTCAACTTATGTGGACCTCCTTTGAAGATCTCTTGGGAAACTTCCACTTGATATTTTAATTATATGTCTATCAGTTCTTGTACTGAACACAGCTTTAAAAAATAGATCCATATTCCTCTTCTCCATGGCAATCATAATTGTGTAGATCTCTACCACACATCCTGTAATTCATTTCTTTTATAGGTTGAAGCATTCTCTGTATATTTAGAAGTATATATTATGGAAGCTGCTCCTTAACTATTAGTGTTCTCTTAGAGCTTTCTCTATTTTCAGTAAGGTTTACTTAATTATTTTTGTGAGAGGGAGATTAGAACCAGGCATTCAAGGTACAGGTGTGTACCATAGATAGGCGAGTAAGGATAATGACAATGGTTCTTTTGTCTTACATTGTTTTCCTAATCACATATTGGTTTCACAGATGCTTCACAGTACAAAGCTGATGCTTTCCTACAACCATTATAATCCAAGTTTATTTCATTTTTTGAAAAACAGTGCACTCCTTGGCTTCTCCACAAACTTCCAGTGGCTCATATGGTTGCATATGCTCATTAATTCAGTTTTTAAAAATAGTTTCTGAAATTTTGGCCAGGTTTTTACAGGCTTGTGGTTCCCCAAATATTCCCTGCAACATTATTCTTTTTTAATTAACATTCCTTTATCTGCCCCCTCCCCCCGTTACTTAATACACATATAGTTTTAAGCAGGAGGTTATACAGTCTAGCTAGAGGTTCTCTTATTTCATTCTTGCATTTCTTTCATTGTGCATGCCATCATAGAATAGTTTGAGTTGGAAGGGACCTTTAAAGACCATCAAGTCCACCTCCCCTGCAATGAGCAGGGATCTTAACTAGACCAGGTTGCTCAGAGTCTCATCCAACCTGACCTTGAATGTCTCCAGGGATGGGCGCATCTACTTTGGCAGCCTGTTACCGTGTTTCACCATCCTCATCGTAAAAAATGTCATCCTTTGCTCTTGTCTCAGACTACCCTCCTCCAGTTTAAAACAATTCGCCTTGTTCTGTTGCCACAGATGCTGTAAAAACTTCGTCCTCAGCTTTCTAAGACACTCCCTTTAAGTACTGAAAGACCACAATAAGAGGTCCTCAACTCCAGCTCTCTCAGCCTTTCCTCATAGAAGTGATCCAGTCCTCTAATCATTTCTGTGCCCTGTGTCTGGACTCACACCAACAGTTCCATGTCCTTGCTGTGCTGGGCTCCCCAGAGCTGGATGCAGCACTGCAGGTGGGGTCTCACAGAGCAGAGCAGGGGGGCAGAATCCCCTCCCTCACCCTGCTGGCCACACTGCTTTGGATGCAGCCCAGGACACGTTTGGCTTTCTGGGCTGGGAGTACACATGGCTGGGTCATGTCCATCCTTTTATCCAGCAGGATCCCCAAGTCCGTCTTGGCAAGGCTGCTCTCAATCTGTTCATCCTCTAGTCTGTATCAGTACTGGGGGTTGCCCCTACCCAGGGTCAGCATGTCTTGCACTTGGCATTGTTAAACCTCATGAGGTTCCCATGGGAACACTATTCAAGGTTGTTTAGGTCTCTCTGGATGGCATCCCATCCTTCAGATGTGTCAGCTGTACCACTGAGCTTGGTGTCGTCCACAAACTTGCTAAAGATGCAGTTGATTCCACTGTCTGTGTAATTCATGAAGACAATAATCAGGACTGGTCTCAAGATGGACCCCTGAAGGACACCACTCATCATCAATCTCCATTTGGACATCAGGCTCTTGACTGCTACCATCTGGAGGCAACCATCTAGCCAATTCTTCATCCACTAAATAGCCCATTGATGCAATCCGTATCTCTCTAACTTAGTGAAAAGGATGTTGTGGTGGACCATGTCAAAGGCCTTAAAGCAGTCCAGATAAATGACATCTGGAACCCTTCCCTTGTCCACTAATGTAGTCACACCATGGCGAAACCATGCTGGTTTTCTCAAATCTTCTCTGTCTTCAATTTGCCTTAGCATATTAGAATAGAACCTTCTAGGAGGTTCTATTCCATGATTTTTCCAGACACAGAGGTGTGACTGACAGTTGAGTAGTTCCCAAGGGCCTCCTTTCTGCCCTTCTTCTTGAATGAGTGTAATGTTTCCCTTTTTCCAGTCAGCTGGGGCTTCGTCTGACTGCCATGACTCTTCAAACATCATGGAGACTGGCTTGGCAGCTACATCAGCCTATTCCTTCATGTACTTTTCAGGGGTGTTTTCAAATCTTGATATGTGCTTGAAAAAAATATTTATCATTGGCTTTTATATGTGTGAAGGTACTTCTTCACCTACTGATTTGGCCATTCCTTTCACCTACCTAATTTTCAACATTTCACCTATTACTTTATGTGTCATGTGCAAAGGGGAGATCTTCCCAAGCCCTTTGTGTTTCATCGGTCTGTCAGCACCCCAGGGAAGCCAAGACCCTTGTTCCTGACCCATCTGTCAGTATGCCATTATGGGGATCTTTTATTGAACAGTCTCACTGGGCTGGAGGGTGGTACAAATATCATCTTTAGGGACACACATCAACAGCATAGAAGAAACCCTCCCCCAGGTCTCCACAGTTGATTATCTTAACCTCTCACTGGCCACTGGCAGGTGCCTTTGAAGGACTCACACCAACAGTTTGCAGAATATCACTCTATATAATAGAAAATTTTGACAGCTTAAGGTTGGAAGAGTGACTCTGTTCCTTACTGGATCATCATTTTTCAATTCTCTAAAAATGCTATGTGAATTGCCTATTTATATCCATTGGGTTTTTTTTTAATTAGCTGGAGATTAAACCAGTTTAAATTTCAGGTGACTTTGAATGCACCTTGCTGCAATCTGAACCCAGCTCATTGTTAGGAAGGCTGTCAATGGAAGACAAATAGTCCCTGAGGTAGAGTCAGATCTGATACTTTAGAATGCTTCCCCTGGAAGAAAATTTTGCCCAAAGCTACTGAGGTTTTGTTATGATTTACTAGGTTTAAAACTCAGTTCAGGTATATAGAATTCCTAATACACCTACTAAGAAATCAAGTAAGCCTAACACAAGTGCTGGAGTATATGAATGGCACTTTTTTGTTCTGCTTACCTTCAGATTGTTGAACACTTTTTCCCTAATTTGTCTGTTTCGTTTAGGCTGGGCTGCTTGTGTGTCTCCCAAGGAATCAGTGTTGAATATGTTTAAAAATATTGCTAGAACACATCACTGAAAATTAAATTACAGATACTACAACTATAGCATGGACTTAAATGAAACAAGCTCTTACTTCATGGTACATGTCAGAATTAAAAGTATGATTTAAATTGTGTACACTTTCACACTGACATATAAAATAAAACCTTCCATTGTTAAACTAGACAGAAGATGATTAATCAAACTGAGCTACAGTCCTCTTGTAGGTATGACAGTGAATGAGCTAACTTGTTTCAGGACACCATTGGTACCTAGGGTGTAGGTGCTGTTCCTCTTTTTTAAATGTAACTGATGCTCTGTGCCTGTGCTGCAGAGAAGAGGTGTAGGTAGTAGCTCACTTTGAGGATAGAAAGGAGCATATTTACAGCCTCCATCCATGTGTGTATTCCTTGTTAACATGCATGTTCCTTTTATCTTGGGGAAAGGAGCATAAGTCCTGGGATTATAACAGCAATATATGAGGCAGTTGTTAGACATTCAGTTTTCTAAAAGCTAAGAAAAGACTCAAGGTCCTAAAATGGAATGGTGCTTTTCAGCACTTTTCTCCTGGTGACCACCTAGAATGCCTCTTGGAGGTAGCAAAAGATCCAGTCTTTTTCCTCCACAAGATAGTAGTTAGCTTTAGATAGTCTTTTGTAAAGAGAAGCAGTGAAAATAATGGGATCTTAAATAGTTTATCATAACTAACCAGGAACTGTCCATTAAAATGGGGCATCAGGAGGGTGAGGAGCAGTGATATCCAAATGAGGAGACAGGGAGACAGGTGCCCTTCTGCCACCCTTACCCGTGGCAACAGACTGTCTCAGTGACCTGAGCCTCCAGTTCCTTGGCTCGAGAGGCTGGTCAAGACTCTACTAGATACTATTGCACAAGGAGGAAATATTAAGGAAAGACCACAGAGAAAAGTTGCCTTACCCCTGCTGTGAATTTTACTCGACCTGCTATTTTGTCCAGTCTTTTCTTGGTTCAGGCAGTAGCTAAGGGGAACCCTTTTCCATACCTTTCCATACCTTTTCCATTCTTTCTGGAGGAATAAAGGGAGCAAGGAAAAACTCCAGTTGACAGAGAAAGTGTTAAACTAGAAGCAGGGAGTCAATAGTTACTTTTATAGAGAGGTTAAGGGGGCTACACACTGTAAATTGGGAAGGTGTGACAGGAGATCTCAAAACTGATATATTTAGGAGCAGTTTAGTTATCTGTAAAATTTGTTTGTAGTTGCCATCTGAACCATCTGTTGCCTTTCCTTGCGTTGTAGTCAGTTGGGGTAGATGATATTCTGTAATAGATGAAAAGGTTTTTAAAAGTATGGTTTATGTCTCTACATATACATTTATAGAGTACATCTTCTAACGAGACCTAGATCCCATTGGTGCTATTTGGGGATGCCACTGTAGTAACAATGATATATTACATGCTGTTAATGCTGTGTTTGCAAAGCATTTCCAATTAAACTTGTTATGCAAATGAAAGTTTCCTCCTTTCTCCATATGGTTGTTTGCATACAGGCTATGGCATGCATTTCAGTGAAATAGTTTTGGATGTTATATTTCTAAAAGTTTATCTTTAATGCTGGCAGAGGTAGGGGAGGACTTCCCTCAGACAGAGTCATAGTGTCCCATGACAGGAATTGCCACCAGTGTTTGACTTGTTGGATGTACAAGCATTTGAGCTGCTGGGGATTTACAGCAGCACTGTTACATTCCACCCTCTCTTGCTGGAGGGCCTGCACGCTACCACACAATGTCAGGAATCACAGCTGCTTTCGAAGGGATCAAGTAATATCAGGAGCCTAGAATAGGTGTTCAGTTCCAGACACAGTGTTACAGCGTTGTCCAGGGTAATGGACAGGAAAACATACAAGAGCTGACTGGATCTGGTTTCTGATCTACAGCCCACTGAGTTGTAGATTTGGTTCCTCCAGGTCACGTTTGGAAAACCAGAGACAACTTTTTCCCCTGCATCTTGGTGAGAATGTCACCATGCAGGCTTGCCACTTAGACACTTGTCACAGGGCCTACGGAATGACCAAAAGAGGTGGGAATCAGCTGTCATTTTTGAAAATGACAGGTCAATTCCACTCTGTGCTGGCATTAACATCAGTTGAAAAAGCAAAATCTCCATTAGGACTCCACAGAATTAAGATAAACCAAAATTTAATGCATCATTTACAGATATCTTTATTCCACTGCAGTTTTTGTCAGGATTTGTCAATCTCATATGTAGTCATGACCAATCTATTTGAGAGCACATTCCAAGCATGTATCTAATAGTTTTTATGGTAGTTATTTCACAACATAGTATTCACGTCAGAGAAATTACACCTTCTAGTTTAACAAAGTATTAGGAGTTTAACATCTGTGAAGGAATGTGTGGATATGCAGTCAGTATGTGGATCACTGTTTTCCTTTAAAAGAAGGAACATGACAATGAGTCAAATAATGCTGAATCAGAGGTTAGGTGATCCCCTCTGAAAAAAATAGCAAACAAATCATTTCTGCCAGCATTAGTAACTATTTTCTGTAGCATTTAGTCTTGTAGAAGATAACCCAGTTTTTGTTGTCCCACCTAAATGACTCTTGTGTGTTTGATGCTAAACAAGTCTCAGCAGCTGTGATCAGCACTTCAGACAAAGATACAATAAAACTTACTGCTGTTTCAGCTAGAGGTGAATTACCTCCCTCTAGGATCACAACATGTAGTTTTCCTTAGAAATGGGGCTTTTAATTCAGTGCAAGCTTAATCTAATTGTGGGGCCAAATCACAGCAATTTTCAGAATCTGGTGTATGCTCTGGTCTCAGTCTAAAAATGCATTTCTTTCCTCATAGAGGGTTTGGGATTATTCCCCCTCTACTTGTGGACTGTGGTAGATAATGATCACCTGTTAAAAATACTGTATCTATAAAAACTCCACAAAATTAATTTAGTGTATGAATCCTAATGGCATATGAAAGGAAAGGGATCAAGTTGAGCAATCCAGTTTTTTGCATATTAAAAGAGTAAACAGATGCATAAATACCACAGGGTGTGATTACTCTGCTCCTCTTAATACAAAATACTGCAAGAAATTGTTTTTATTTATGTATGTGTATACATATATGCATATATTAGCATATAGTTGAATACACATATTTTAATATACATACAGTTATGTATTTATATACATATACATAATTATGTGTAGGATACATGTTTTTCCTGGAGAAACTGATGCTGTGAAGTTAGTATTCACATTTGGCAAAGAACTCAAGGAATGGGTACTGCTATCCTTTCATTGATGTTTGCTTTACCATTTCTAGCTGTTTATTCTGAAATACTAATTGTTTTTAGGGATTAAAGGAGTGAAGAGAGGCAAATTTCTTTAAAGTAAACTTTCAGCAACTAAATACAGTGCTGCTGAAAGGGCCCTGGGGGTGCTGTTCAATGGCAAGTTGAATCTGAGCCAGCAGTGCCCTGGCAGCCAGGAGGGCCAAGCCTGTCTTGGGGTGCATCAGGCACAGCATGGCCAGACAGGCAAGGGTGGGGATTGTCCTGCTCTGCTCTGCCTCACCTCGAGTACTGGGGGCACGTTTGGGTGCCACAATATAAACAAGGCATTAAACTACCCGGGAGTGTCCAAAGGAGGGTCACAAAGATGGGAAGGGCCTTGAGGGGAAACTGCATGAGGAGCAGCTGAGGTCATTTGGTCTGTCCAGCCTGGAGGAGACTGCAGGGAGATCTCATTGTGGTCTGCAGGTTCCTCAAGCGGAGAGGAGGAGGGGCAGACACTGATCTTTTCACTCTCATGACCAGTGACAGGACTTGAGGAAATGACATGAAGCTGAGTCAGGGCAGGTTTAGGATGGATATGAGGAAAAAGTTCCTCACCCAGAGGGTGTTTGGGCACTGGAACAGGCTCCCCAGGGAAGTGGTCACAGCACCAGCCTGACAGAGTTCAAAAAGTGTTTGGACATGCACATGGTGTGACTCTTGGGGTATCCTGCATAGTGCCAAGAGTTGGCCTCAATGATCCTTGTAGGCCTTTTCCAACTCAGCATATTCTGTGATACTGTAAGTCAACAGGACTGCAAATCCTTGATAATCTTTTTATCTCTAGGGAACAAACTAGGGAAAACATATAAAGCACATAGTAAAAAGTAGTTGTTTCTGTAGCTAGCTGCCAGACCTGTTTGTCAGATATTTTCATAATTCACATCCTATTCCTTCATCATGCATAAATGATGAAATTGGTCACAGAGTTTTGACATAAAAGTTTGTACACTGTTTAGAAAACTGTGTTGGGTTCTTTCTTATTGCAACAGTGTGGGACAGAGGCAAGAGAGAAAAGAAGTCAAAATGAAGTTGAAGAACACTATTGTAATATTTCATCATAGTTTACATGTTCAAAGCACTTTGGTAACTTCTGTTGTATAAACATCTAACATAAAGCTGCTCAGTATTTCATAAGGGATTTAGTAGTTAAATGGTAAATATCATAAAAAGGATTAATGGTTCACCATTTAAAAGGTAATTTTAAGGACAAACACTACTGAATTTAAATTTTAAATTGGAGTATTGTGTATATCTCTGTCTCTACAACCCATGTTTTAGCCTCAGGAGCTGAAAACCTGTAGCTATGTCATGTGAAACCTCTGAATAACCTTCCAGTTGCATGAAAAAAAAAAAAAGATAAATAGTAAGCAGTTTGGGTTGTTTATTTGAGTTAATATTTAATGTGCATTATGAATTTCTATAATAAACTGCTTATGATAGATAATTCATTATGGAAAGATAATTGGTTTATAAGTTTATTGTGTCCTGTAAATTGTGTCCTGGTTCATGCTGGCACTAATCATAGAAAAAAATCATAATAGGAATTTTTCTCTAATTTAAAACAAAATTTTCATGTTGGTAATTTTTTTCCCTCAAATATCATAAACACAGGTTGTTTTATGAATACTTCAGAACTTAAATATTCTTAATGAAAGACTTAATTATCTTATACATCTTGCTTTCCTTCCTATTTGTGTGAGAACAGACAAGTATTAATCACTGCTGAAATTTTTTTTAGGAGGTCAGAGAATCCTTAAAAGGGAAGTACTTTTTACGGCACAAAGATTTTTAAACTACTTTTATGTCTTTATTTTCCCCTCTAATCCCTTTGAACATGTCACTTAAGAGGTATGATTAGTTGCAATTACACAATTTCTGAGTAGCTTTATGGTTCAAGTTGGTTAGATTGTTAAAATAATTTTTACTATGAAGAAACAGTTTGTGTTGCTTAGCTTAACTATAAAAGAGAAATTCTAATTAAGTCTTTTCCTGTTCAGCTATCATATACATATACATATCATATACAAAGACACAATAAGCATACTTTTAAAGATACAGTGTTTGAGATGGGAAGTATTTGGTGTTCCTTTCTCATGTGAATAATCCTTTCTTACACAACTAGTTATTATCAAGTTCAAGAGATTTGTTTCTGCTAAGGCTCATTAATAATGATTTTGGAATTGGTGCACATATTTCTCTGAAATTAAGGATAAATGAAACACATTTGATGAGTTTTATTTCTGTACCAGTGCTGGCCAAGAAACCAGAAGCATACATATGGTTACATTGTGATATGGTTGCACAGACCATCTACAGTAAGAAAATCTTCCGTTATCTCACACAAAAAACCCAAAACATTGTTTTGTATCTGTCTTATTGAGCAGGAAAAATGGCATTATTCCCATTGTGTTTACATCTAAAAAGGTGAAGAGCTGAATTGCTGCTTGCATGTTGCTGTAGAAATTATGCTCCGTCATAGAAAGAAGTAAATGTTTTCTATCTCATGAAGTAAACATTATTAAATTCTTGAATCAGTGAAGTGGAAACAACTTAGTACTGTCTTGAAAAATCTGCAATGTATGAACACTAAGACTGTTTGTAAATCCAGTGTTAATTCTAACTAAATAGGAAAACATTATATATGCCAAACAAAACCCACTGGTGGTGGGTTTTTATTTTTGTGGTTTTGTTTGCTTTGGTTTGATTTGGTTTGGTTTGGTTTGGTTTGGTTTGTGGGAGGAGCGGGGTGTTTTTTCTTTTGTTTTTAGTTGCCAGGTTAGTGCTTTCCTGAAAAGAGCAAGTTAAATTTGTAGAAATTCTCAGTGGAAGATCCAGTAGTCTTCTCAGTACAAACACCGAATTTAGACCAGATTGCTGAAGGCTTATTCTAGGTGTATCTTGCGAATCTCCAAGAACAGAGATTATGCTGCCTCCCTAGGCAATGTGCTCTATAGTGCTTAATTCTGATTTTGAACATTCCTTTCTTTATGCCAAGTCAGAGCCTCGCTCATTTTAATTTTTGACCACGCTCCTTTACATTCAGATACGGATCTCAATAAAGAGCTTAAGTCAACCTTCTCTTACATAAAGGAAGGTGCTGTTAGGTCCTGCTCCCCAGTGTTTCCCACCCTGTACCATTGCAGGTGTTTATTCCAAGAAGCAGAACTTTGCATTTGTCCATTTTGTATGCCATGAGGTTCCTGCTGGTCTGTTCCTCCAGTCTGACTTCAGGTTTGTCCATGCAGCTCTCAAAAGTTGCCCCCAGACAGAATAAGAGGCAGCAGACACTAGTTGAAACAGAGGAATTTCGGATTAAGTGCAAAGATTTATGTTTCTTATCCATGTGCCTAGAAGTGGCTTTCAAGACAACTTCCTCTGTGATTTTTCTAGGTGCCAAAGAAAGATTTACTATCCTATCATCTTGCCATTTTTTAAATACTGGTGTAGGTTGGTTTTTTCTCTGTTATTGAGGACCTCAGCCAATCTCCATGCTGTGCCAAATGGCAGACTTTCAGTGTCACCAGCAGGATCTTGGCACCATTACATGTATCAGATTTGTCAAGTCTTTTGCTATTTGCAAACTATTAGCTGCCAGTGTCTGTCTTCCTTGAACTCTTCAGACATTGAACCCTGGGAGACTTTGCTGGGGAGGACTAACAGGGAAGGTATCAGGTACCTTGATCTTGTCCATGCCTGTGATTACTGATTTAGCAACAAATTTGTGGTTTCATTGTTCATCTTCTGTTGTTAATGTAGCAATAGAAACTGTTTTCATTGCCTTTGACATTGCTTGCACATCTCAAATCAAGTTCATTTTTAGCTTTCTTAACAGCAGTCCTGCATGTTCAGGCAGTATTTCTGCTTTCTTCCTTCCCCATCCTGTCCTCACTTCCATCCCATGTACCCATCCTTGCTACACTGGAGCTCAGTGGTGAGTTCCTCAAACTTTTTGCTTGGTACACTAACATAAATCATCTTGGCTTGTGGTCTGTTCAGTATTAAAACTTGAGAATTTTTTTCTGATTGATACAACCTTTGTCCTTTGACAAAAAGCTGAGGATAAAATGCATAAAATTAATCAATTGATTAGCCTTGATTTTCTTCTTTTGAATTAGTTTTACAAATAGATGAGTATTTAGACATATATCTGGAAATTTTCTGAGAAGCTTCAGCTAGGTTTCCAGTGATAACTGAAACTCATCCATGCTTTGTGTAAAGTTCATGCAAGTAACATTCATTTAATGTAAAATTACTCAGTGTAGTAATGTGAAGACTTTCAGTGTAGTCTTTAATCTCGAGAAAAATTAGAAAAATATGGCATATCTGGAAGAAATTAGATAGAGGAGATGTAGCCTTTGTGTGTCTGTGTAACAGTTGATATTGTCTGTCATGAATTCAGAGCAGCTGAAGTAAAAGCTGGATCTCATAAGGAAAAATAAGCTAAATGCTGTTTAGAGGGTAAGACAGCGATGTATGGATAGACAGCAAAGCATATGGTGCCAGGAGCTTGGTGCTGGGAACAGTCCCACTCTCTATCTTCATTATTAATTTGGAAAGAATGCAAACACATGTTAAGTTTTATTTTATATTTTTCTTTGCATAAATGGAACCTTATGAATTGAAGAATCTTGTACTTTACCAGTCAGGACAGAGCACAATGTGATTTGGCACAATTATTTTTTTGATGGGGGAAAAAAAGGCAGAATAGTATTTGACTTGGAAATGACAAACTAAAGTAATTAAGGGGAAATGAGGCCATTTTATTTATTTAAAGACAGAGACACTCATGTAGGAAATAATGGTACTGCAAGAGACCCTTGGCATTCCTTCTCCCTGGCAGCAGGATGGGAGTGCAGAGAGCTGTATTTCAAAGGCTTCCACTCATGGATGAGGGGAGAAGGAGCTGCCCTTTCCTGCAAAGATGTGTTGCTGTTTGGCAGAGAGGGGAAAAACAGGTCAAATTGGGATTTAAGGAAAACTACTAGAATCTGTGACAGTATTGATCAAGTGTAGACTTTCTGCTTTTAGTCATTTGTAATCAGTAAATTGAGTAATCAGTTCTGCACTTAAGCAAATCACAGGTTGAAGGCTGAGTTAAAACTTCACAGGGAAAAAAGAAAACTGGCATATGGCTTTATCTGTCACTAGGATGCTCTGGAAAGCTTGGGAGCATGGTTAAAGTATTGTGAATTTTTAGGCAGAACAGAGGCTACAGGCAGCCATTGAATTTGGCCATTTTGCAGTGTGAAAATGCCATCTGAAGACATTCAAAAATGTGAACAGTTACCAGTAAAACAGACAGATCTGTCATGCAGCAGTTCATCAGCACAAGCACAGGAGCAGCATAACTGGAGTTGGTTTACAGCAGCTCAAAATGCTGAGTGTGTTTCTTGCACTGATACTCCTTCAGGCAGCAAGTACTTGCCTGCCAGCACTGTGGTGAATGAATCTGGGGGATAGAAAAGAAAACAGCATTTCTCTTATGTCTGCTGTCTGGGAAGGGCTGTATTTCAGCAACAGGTATTTTTGTACCTAACAGTATGACTTTCTTCCTTATTGCTTTCATTCTGTGTGGAACAATGGTTGGGGTTTTATCCTTAAATAACAATTAAAAAAAAAAAAGTAGAATCACTTCAGAGCTAAACACTGAGATTTACTTTCTTCACCTGTGTTTTCATGTAGTTCTTTTAAAATTTTTTGTTCAAACAGTCTCAAAAAAGTAGAGTATTTAAATAATGTCCTCTGCTGCATATGGGATTATGCTTGACATTTGCTTGATATTTGCTAGTATATCTTGCTCATTTTAGTCTCTACAGCGTCTTAAAACTTTGCTTCTATATACATATTGAAAAAGTACTTCTTAGCATTTAGCAGTTAATGCTAGCTGTATATTTTATAAATATGAATTCACTAAATGTTAAATTAATGATGATAAATACAAATTCAGAAAATAAAGATATAATGCCATTGTTTATACCATTTTAAAAAAATTATTTCTAGTGAATCCTGCAGGAAAATTCCACAGTCATTACAGTATTGCTGTTACAGTTTCATCTGAAGATTTTTTTTTTTTCAAGAAACAGTGACTGCATAGTAAACTGGACAGATGTTTACATAGTATAACATAGCATTTATGGGAGTCACTTCATAAAGGGATTGCTCTGGAACAATAACCATTCACTTAAGAAATTAATTCACAATACATACAGTTATAATTTCAGGAGTGTATGACTAGGAAAACATTCAAATTACAGATTTAGTAATAAATTTCTGATGTGCTTTCATTTTCAGTACTACATACAGTCCTGCATTGCTTGAAATCATGAAGCTGCTCTTTGAGGAGCTGTGGCTTGGCATCTTGAAACATCTTTCAGTGTTTGTATCCAAGTGGGGGTAATGCATGAACAAGTAGGAAAATGTACCTAAAAAAACTCATGCTATAGTAAATAAGTGAAAGAAATTCATCAGCTGCATTAAAAATAGACAAATAATTACTGGAAAGGCAAGCTTCATATGCACTGATTAATGAAGTTAATTTTTTAAATATTATCCAGATAATCTTGAGATTTCTCTTAGTTAGTTTTACAGTTTTTGAGGTTAGCTTTAAAAAATTCTTTTTCTCCAGTCAGATTAAGAAACTTGCTTGATACAATGATTGTTCTCAGTCTCTTATTTTGACTTTTTCTATAATCTCTTTACTTGTCTCTCAAAATGCCTCAAGCCAGTACTGCTCAGTCACTATGAAAACGTTGAAGTATCAGTAAGATTTTTACCCTTTAGGAGTAGATTATCCAGACTGAATAGCAGGGACCCAGTGTTCTCTCTAGTACTGTTATGGGTGAATTTTTGTGTCTCAGTATTTTCTCTCGAGTCGCCAAGAAGTCTCCTCTCCACATTTTCCGTGGTTGGTCATCAGATCATGCAGCTTGATTCAACAGGAAAGGAATAACAGTCCAAGCAATGACCCAGATTAGAATTACTTCTCTGATTTCTATGCGTTGTTATTTACTTGGGGTAAAAATAAAATTGTACTAAGCTGTGGTTTCACCCAGGCTGACAACTGAGCATCACACAGCCATGGTGCTTTTGTGCAATAGAAAGTCTTGAAAATTTAGCTTGGATTTAGTTGCTTACGTATGATACTTCACTAAAGTAGACTAAAATACAGAAGATCAAGAGCCATATCAGAAAGGTCAAAGTCTTTTGAATCAATAAGACTTTTGTACCCAAAAACAAAGTGTGCCAGCTCTGTATTGAGGGTTCCAGGTATTGCCTGAGTTAACTCAGCAGCAGTACAAGAGATGTCACTCATGTTTCAAGATCACACATAATAATCTTGATGTCTTTTGTCTCACTGTGTTGGTGAACATCAATTTGATCAAGATGTCATCAGTGATGGAAATCCACAGAAATGGCTCAGTTATTTGCCTGGAAGCATATGTTTCAGTTTCACAAAATATGTGAGTATGATTTCAATAAAAATTAGTTACTGCAGGGTTGAAAAAGTAGCTAAAATACTATTGCTACTAGTCATTGATGATGGTAGTAGATGTTCATAGAGTAGACATTTGTTTCAGCCCGTCTTTTTCTGAGTTATATTCACTAAATCACATATGCCACTGATCTCATTCTACTAAACACAATCACTAGTTATAATAAACTCATTTAAAATTTTTAAGTGTTTCAAGCTATTTTTAACAGATTTAGAACAAATTAGGTACTAGTTCTTGGTCATGAGACTCTTGAGTAACAAGAGATAATTTTGACTAATGAACTGTTTAGTTCAATAGTCTAATGATCATACAAAATCTCTAAAGGGAAAGGATCCAGAGGCTAAATTCCCTGAGTTATTACTTTAGAGTTTCTTATTATTCTTTTTTCTTCCAATATTTGTCCCTTTCCCCTTGTTTTTTCACAACAGTACTTTTTTTCAAAGGTTTCATAATATTCAGGTTTTGTAAATAATTTGTTAGTAAAGATCTGACAATTGCTGCTTTGGTGGCAAGTAGCAAGTATTCATTAATCACTGTCAGGAGAGTTGTTCTCTATATATCCTTATGCAACAAAGATTAAAAGATAATGATTAGTTCAGCAAAGAGTTCTTAATGTGTCTCTCACTTTAACTTGTAGTATTGCTTCCTCCTCCTCCCAGCTTGTGCTTCCATCTCTTCAGATTTTGTCACTTTTGCAGGCGTGTGCCAGAAGCATTCAGATACAGCCTTAGAATGATGCTGGGAAGGCAGCAGGTGAGATTAACTTTGCCTGTTGGGCCAGCTTCAGAGCCCAGAGTGATGGTGGGAGAGTGCCAGCAAAGAGAGAGAATACTCAAAGCCTGACTCCTTCCTCATTGGCAGAGTCTAGTTTTATTTGCTCCTTCAGTGAAATAATTAGCTAGCTCCGGTTCTAGCATTACACTGAAGTAATGATATGCTCTTTCTGAGCATTTTGGAACTGTTAGGTAACTGTTAAGTTTAACTCAGCTGTGACTTCATTCATAAACTGGACATTTTATCCATCTCAGTGAATTGATTTTTATTTTCAGCTGTTGGGATGAAATGAGAACAGCCCAAAAATTGTTCAGGTTCTCCTTTCATAGGTTCTTTTTGACTTTGCACATCTCAAAACAGTTTAAATACTACATTGCTGTTATCCTTGACCTCTCTGCAAGTGCTCCTTCCATTACTGACACATCTCATGGGTGTGATGCAATCAATGTAGATAGAAGAAGATTATTTCCCAATGCCTGTAGTGAGCTGAAGAGCTAAGCCTGCTCTTGATTCATCTTCATTCTTCAACTTCACTGGCTTTTGTTTTCAAAGATCTCAGAATCACATCTTAAAAATGAATTTTCCTCATCTTTTTCACTCATTTTTCCCTTCAGTCAGGCTCCTTTTGATAGGTGATTCATGCTACTATCGTCCTTTCCTTAGGCTGTTGTAAGGGAGCATTGATACTGCATTAAGTGTCTTCACTATCCCTTTTATGAAGACAGTCTTTTCTCTGTAGCTCCCTTCTTTGAAGTTCAGTGAGACTGGAGGATATTGTGGCCTTCGTGTTTCACACTGGGATATTGAACCAGAGAACATTCTAGTCACTTGTGGAATGTGTCTTAAGTTGCAAGAGCTCAAACAAGAGCTTGCATGTCATCAGAGACATGCAGAAAGTGCAAGAGTTGCACTTTCTGTTACGGACTCGTTAAGCAGGAGTTTTACTGTTTGTCTTCATCAGTAGAAGGCCCACCCTAAACCATGTGCTATTCTGTATCCTCCGTCTTTTATCCTTCCTGCCACCAGCCCCCACTAATCAGTAAGAAGCTCATTCATGACCCTCTGGATTTGAAACGCTAACAGGTTGATTCCCTTAAGATTCAAATGAGCTTCTTGGGTCTAGCTTCAAATGTCTCATACAAAGGAGTCTCCACTCCATAATGAATAGGAAACCTCTCTTTTAGCCAAGCATCCTTGCACATTTGTCCATCTGCAGTCCTATATGATATACAAATACATAATTACATGGAACACCTCGATTCCAGGTTACCTTGTAGGGTCCTAGATTTTCTCTCTAAAATCTTTCCCTTGCCTTTTCCCTGTGCTACTGGCAGCCATGGAAAGCAGACATGCAGGCTTCTCAGACCCAGTGCCTCTTCCCTGGTGATCAACAACCTTTGTGCCCTTCATATGACTTTTGCCTCCAGGAAGTAAGTGACTGTGTGGTGGTATCTGGTCTTGAAAACCACTAGTTCCTCAGTGCCAATCCCACTTTTCCCTTCATCATAGGTCCTGGGTTCCAGGACAGAAGGATACTTGGTGTTTGGTTTGAAAGGCCTCAGCAGGGCCGTCAGTGGTCTATTGCCATGTCCTCCTGCCATGTGGTGGCATGGGCTTTAGCCTGCACTTGGATCTTTTTTCCTGAACTTCCTGAAAATCCTCTCTTCAGGCTGACTGTTCTCTTTCTCAGAGGACTTGGTTTCTGTGTTTGGAGAGCAGATTACTCACCAGTGTCTCTGTAAATACTGCCTCTAGCACATGGATTGTGTTTCTCTTGAGTTCCTGTGGTCCAGCCCCCTCAGAAAAGCTCCCAGAGATACTGCCTTCATAATGGTGTATCAAGGCTGCTTCCTGCGGTTCAGGTGTTTGTACATGAGATGTTCAACAGACATTTACATGCTGGAGCTCTATCTTGATTTTTCATTCTGGATGGATAACAGCAGTTCTTTAAGATGGTTTCTGTATCACAGTGATTGACCTGACTGTCAGATTTCCAGATGTTACTGAATTGCCCCTGGATCCAAACATCCATTTATCTTCTCAGCTCACCTCCTCTGATGTTTCCAGGAGCTCTGCTTACTCTGTACTAGGACTCATGTTGCCTTCAGCAAGGGCCTCATTTCTAATTTCAGATTTTCAGCTGCATCTTCCTTCCCTTCCTTCTTCCTGCCCCACCCACTGCATTACTGAGTAAATATCTGTTCTTGATCTTCCTCACAAAAATTTGACTGATTTCTTATTAAAGCAAGAGGAACAAAGCAAAAACATGTAAATGTTTTTGCACAAAGCAATATATTCATATAACTTATTTTAAATTACCAGAGAAAACCCAAGATTCTGTCTTTAAAAAATAGAAAGAGCATTAAACAATATGCCATGGTCAAAACAGAATTTCTGACAGTTTTTATTTCAATTTAAACAAGCAGTTTACTAGGGGAAATTGTATTAGGGTCTTGTCTTTGAGCATTAATTATAAAATACACAAAATAGTAAAATATGGAAAATTTTCCATAGATCATCTATTTTCTAAATAGATCATGACCTTCCTAGTTTAGGGAAATTAGACCAAAACTAGCTACATTCTCTGATCAGTAGTCAGTCACACTCAAGGGAGAGTCCGGTCACGGCTTTAGGTTACCTTATCACCTTTATCCATAGCGTGCGTATTGCTACATGGTTACCCCATTTTTTGAGGGCTTTCATGGAGTTGGCAAGGCTTGGGTGTGTCCATCTTCTTTGGGATATCTTCAGAGTTGATTCCCAGCCATTTCCCATGATTTTATCTGAACTGACACCAGGATTCTTAAATTAAAGTTGTTAGCAAGAGCATCATGTTGTTGACTGGACCAATGACAACAAAAATCCAAACAAATTGTCCCTGTATGTATTAGCTCTGTATGTGGACAGTGAATTGATCCCAGAAGTGGTGAGCTGAGTCTCACTGGGCTGAATAGCTTTAACCACTTAGGACCACTGGATCAGAAGTTCATCCTCACTGAAAATAAACAAAGTGAACTCCCATTGTGTTACTCCAAGAAATTCCCGGTTTAACTAATGAACTAATGGCAGTTCTGTGAGTTCATTCTGCAACTGACTTGAACCATCCTAATCTGTGAGTAGCTATTGTCCTTCAGGTATTCCACAGAAACTATTCCTCATCTTATATTGTTATATGTTGTTTCCCATTACTGTGGCTACATGTCTGTGTTTGGTTGCAATATAAAAATACATTATTCTGCTTTCATTTGTGCAGGATAGATGACTTGTGTTTTCAGAGATACTTTGTGTCAGAGTGAGTTTTGCGTAAAGGAGGATACGTAGCTGCTGAACACTGAATGATTCAGCAGTGTTCCAAGGGAACAGACTTTGATACATTGATGTGTAAATGACGTGAGCTTTTCCAGTATACAAGACTTACAGCATTGATTCATTTACTTATCCCTGTTTTCTCTTGCTATATTTATTCTTTTGTAGCCTGGATGTTTTCCTAAAGGACTGTTTCAGACTTCAGTTACAAATTTCCAGCAATCATAAGTCTTCTGTGACTGTTGTTTCATTACGATCGTCCCATTGTTTGTTTGTACTACAGAAAACTGAACAGACATCTGTAATTTTGGTGTTTCTTATTGCAATTTTAATTAGTATTTTGGGGAGTTTATATGAAATCTATTAGGATTTAAGTTTGCATTTTGTACTGTGTCACATGATATATGTGTGAAATTAATTCACATATTTTCAGTTTAAATGTTTTCATCTATTCCAAGAGCTTGTTAAAGGCTTTAGATAAGTCATGATATTAAAGCTTGTGGCTTAGGTTGTGGAAAAATGTATCTTTTTTGAAATAATATCTGTGTCTGATAATTTTAAATGAGATGCCTATATTAAAAAAGCCAAAGAGGGAGTGAGGAAGCATAACAAGAAAAGCCATAAGCAGTTCTTCTTTGGAAGCCTGCCTTACAGTACCTCAGAAGAATGAGGAAACATGAAAGACCTAGAAAAGTCACTAAATAAAATCCTTGTATTTACATTCAAATTGATTATGTTTTTGAAAAAGATTGTGAGGATAAAATTATGAAAAGTAACAATGGATGGCAAATCAGATGTTTTAGAGGTATGATGTTTGAGATACAGTAGTTTACAAGACTCTTCTATAGTCAAGTGCAAAAAATTTTATGACTTGAAAGTTAACCAGGATATCATGAGAGGTGGTGTTCTTCAGAATTAGTCAGAAGATGGACAGGCACCTGTGTTAAATTGCACACAGAAAAGCAAAAGCTAATTAAAAAATTTTCTATGGGTTGCTGTTTGCAAGAACTTTGCTATTCCTTTGGGTATGCAGAGTGTAATTGTTTTCTAGTTCATCTGAGAAGCATTTGCTGAAAAAATGTAAATAATTTTGTTTATCTAAATCAAATTTTTACTCTTCATTGAAGAAGCAAATTGTAAAATCTGAAAATAATGAAGAAGCAGATCACATAACATTTATTGTTGGGAAAAAGAAATTTATGAAGTTTCTCATTAACTTAAAATTATTATTAAAATATGTAATTGGAATTACTTTTGTAATTTGCCTTGTCACAATCCAGTTTGTGACATCTTTTCAATGAAACAAGAAAAGCAGGGAAAACAAAGCCAAAGTTCAATGTATTAAAGTCAACTACTACTGAATAGAGATAATCAATACATTTGAAGGGAATTGCATTTCAGAAGTGCCACTTGCTTGCACAGCTCAATACTGGGACTGTAGCTCCTCTGAAAATCAGATACTTTTTCTTTTAATATGTTGTTCCAGAAACTACCATAATATTTTGTCTTGCACTTGTGGTCTTTTAGCTAGGGTTTTTTTTTTTTTTTTTCATCTTGTGATTAATCCAAATTATACCTGCTGTCAGGAAAGGATCTGCTTCTTATTAATACAGCAGAGTTGGCCAAGGCTTACAGGCTGAATTTAATATGTGTCTACATAATTCCTTGAGGAGATAGAAGAATGTGGAAAGCTGAGAGTGCCTCAACCCAACTTGCACGTTTTTTCCTCCTCCCTGTAATTATTACAAATTTTATGTGAAGAAGCAGAAGAAGTAAGGTTAGTATGGGGTTCTGGCTTAGTAAGAAGTTCTGATTCATAGTGTATAGGATTTAAGGTTTCACTATCTAAGCATTAACCTTAAATTTTGTTCTTAATTTTTCATTTAAAATGTTGGTAAATTTTATTTCGAAACACTGCATTAAATTTGATCTTTTTGTCTCTGATATGCATTGTGCCATGAGTGAGATTGCTGTTCTTAAATCAGGGATTGTCCAAAACATAATGTGCTAAACCTGCTGGATTCAGTGAGGTGTGGGGTTTTGCATCCTAACATCCCTAATACAGTATAAAAGTTTCCAAGCCTACTCACAGCTTCTGCCAATCTCTCGTTTTACGCCTTTTCTCATGACGAAGACTGACAGGGTAATCTTGGTCTGTAAGGCTTCCAGGTTTCCCCTTCTCTCATACCCTGTGATTTGCCAAGAAAATTTCCAGATTTCCTCTACTGCATAAGAGATGATGAGACATTTGGTCACGTAGCTTTGAGACACATCTTCAAGTGCAGCCTGTTGACCTGCTCTCCCCCTTAGCCCGCACTGCCTTGGATTCAATTCTCGCAGTTCTTAAGGGCGTAGATGTGTGCGCCCATTCCCAATTGATGGCCAGCTCTTAACCTGGAAAACTCCCCCTTGTCATCATGTAAAATGATGTTCTGTTCTGGAGTCAGACATTCTGAAGTCAAGGTAGGCAAAGCATAGAAATACAAGAGCTTGCATGGGATCAAGAAGAACATAATGAAACAGTTCAGTGAAAATGCCCTCCGTGTCAGATTGCTTGTGCAGACTTTGCCAATAGTTAGTTCAGCCTGTGAATCACAGTGTTTGTTACACTAGAGGAACATTGATTTCTTCCTGAATTTCCCTGCCAGCACTTGCTCACTGAAGAGCAAGTGAAAAGCTTTTGCTTTCTCTCCTTCTGAGAAGCATTTCTGAGAGAAGAGAAAAAGAACTTACCATAGGAAGTTTCTCAAAATGTATGAGTGCCAGAATTGGAGAACAAAAACTAAATCAGGAGTAACAGATTGCCAGGACTAGATAATGTTAATCCAAAAGTAGCAAGAACACTCAGAACAAAAGAGCCAAACTGAAGGCTATAGCATTTCTCTTTTAGCCCCCACAAAATGTCTCATAGGACGCCTGTGTTCCAGATGAGCTTCCAAGTAGGTCTAGGCAGCTCGGATCTGTATCACATTTGCATCAGACTAATAGAAAGGGCAATCAAGAACAGAACTGATTAGCTCACATATTAATACAATGTGGTATGAGAGAAAAAACACGAGGTTTTAAAGAAAGAAATTGTGATACCACACTGAAATCAGTTAAAATTGATTTTGTGTAAGTATGAAGTGATGTATATGGAAAAGTCATGACTTCACATAGACATATGATGCATTGTAAGCCAGTATGAGGCATGAAGAGGGTCTTGTGGTGATACCAGGATCATTCCATTAAAACAGTTGTTTAGTGGTCAGTAACAAGATGCTGAGAAGAAGTGCCTGAAGGTCACCTGGTAGCCCAACCCAGAATGGCTTTTCCTACTTTGTAACATGTAACTCAGAGTGATGATTTTGACAGCTTTGGTTTAGCTTTGCAAGTTCTTAGCATTTGAGATAGGCAGTCCTGAATTGCTTCCCAAATTTTCCAGTAGCGTCTGCCTGTTTCAGATCTGTTTATCTTCATCAGAACTTCCTGCTGAAAACTTGCAAAGATTAAGCAGTCAGTAATCTTACTTTTGATGAAATAACGAAGTTCTTCAGGCCAAAAACCCAGATGACAACCATTTTATCATTCAAAACATAATGTGGGTTGATACTACCACTTTGAGGTAGCATAAGCAGAGAATTTATGTATTGTGTATTATTTTTTAGATACAAATGAAAAATTATGGTTTCGCATCATGCATTGAGAATCAGAGCCCATTCTTCTGCTACAGTTGTTGTCAGAGTTACTATAAACCTTAATTTCTATTAATTTCTTTAATATCTTTCTTCCAACTCATAAAATTAGACTTTTTTTATTAAGTGTGGTTATCCAGATTTACCATATGCTGTCCTTTCTCCTGTGGAAGTGCTAGCCCTACATCTCTCATCTTTTGCTTTGTGAGTCATAAATGATGTTGAGAATTGTGTCCCAGATAGACTTTTAGATCTCGTCTGTGGGTCTCCATGACCAACTGCCACTTTCCATACTGTCCCAATAGTGCCAGTCTAATTTAAAACATACAGTTTATTAACAAACACAGTGACTCGGCTACATGATCCAGAGCACTGTTCAAAAATTAAAACTGTGGAGAAAACTAAAGATTTTGGAAAAACATCATTTCTTAGAAAAAAAAAATGCGCGTTTGTACGCTACCCCATGCCCTCCCCAAACAGAAAAACAAAAATAAAATAAACCAGCAAACCTACTAGAAAATCTAAATACTCATTCATGCTGTTTGTGGTAGAGATATATTTTAATGTCTTCACACTCCAGAGCAGCAAAAAATCCATTAGCACACAGATTCTCACAGTCATTGACTGTGTGGGAAGATACAGATGGGGTTTTTTTCTTCATTGCAACAATATCACTAACAGCAGGAGCTGAAACATACTATGTCATGTCAACCTGAAACAAATTAGGATTTAAGAATCTAATAACGTTGGGATTGCTCAGTGGTGCAGTTTGCTGACAGAATGTCATTGTGCACGAATGGCATGTGCTCAGAGTTGAGTCGCTCTGGCAGTTAAAATACCCATATTTCCCTATTAAGCCAGAATGCCAGCAGCTACCCCACTGGGGGCGTCAGTGTAATATAATACGCTCATCCCAAATTTTTTGTGGCACTGAGTGGTCAGAGAGCTGTATGGCAAAACAACTGGACTGAAGAAAATGAAGAAAAATACCTGGTAACCTGTCAGAAGCTTAAAATCTGCCGAGTTCAGTGGCTGCCTCACTGTGACTAATTGATGCTATCTCACAGATTCAAATAAATATGTTGATATATCTGTGCTATGCTTAATGACAGTGTTTTAAAAACCTTAAAAAGTTGGGGGTTTTTTTGCTAAAGAACTAAAGTATTAAATGCATCAGTTCTCTGTATTCTGTTACAGTGAGAAGGAAAGCAAAAGTTTCATGGGCAGACTTTTCATTTTATTACCAAGAACTGCAAGCGTTTGCAGGTTTTTGTTTCATATATAGCCAGGGCTAAGAAACATTTTAGACCTAAATAGCTCCTTATGCAAGCTTCTTAAACCTGATTTGAATTGGTGGTGACAGCAATGTATGTACAATCTAAAAGAAAAGTTTGCATATAGAGATGTTAATTGCATACACTGTCCATCTTGTTTTACCTGTGATAAAAGGAAATTCACATAAGCACATGTATCAACAACAGGCAGTTGATATATTCCAAATTCAGAATACTCTCTAATAGATAGTGCAAATACAAGGCTGTGCTATCCTTCTAAAAATTGGCTGTTCTTAGCTCACTTGTTTTGTGAAGCAGGACACAGCTCACTTGTTCCCAAATGTCAACAGCCCGTGTTAGAAGGCTTTGTATGGACATGGCTCTTCAGTGCAGTGGTAGTGTCAGCTTGACCTCCTTCCTGTTGCAAAGATATTTTTTACATAGCCGTGTTTGAAAATGTAAAGATAGTTGTAGGTATTAGCTGCCAGTTTTTCAACCACCTCAGGGAATTCTCTGTTCTTGAAATAGCTTAAAAATATGCTAAGTATCTGAACATCAGTATCATACATAAATGAAATGTTTTGGGGTTTTTTTTTCTCTAAAATAGAAAAGGCATGTTAAATGTATGTTAGAAAAACTTACGATTTTCAGGGTCTAGTTGAATGGTGCAGAAGACATTGTCTGGTTTTGTACTTCTTTTGCTTAACCCCCAATGTACGTATTTGTGCTTTTTTGAAGCTAATTGATGGTAAAGCTGGTAATCTTGTATTTTTCCCCTACTTCTGTGTCTGACTAGACAGCTGGACCTCATTATCTTCTAGTGCATTCCACAAGATTTAGCACTATTAATTGTCAGTTTCAATGTGCATGGAGAAATTTTAGAAAGGGAAGAGTGTCTGTAACTTGTAAGGATTTCTGTATGTGTACCTAGGATCAATCACTATTTAAAGGAGGACAAAACTCATCCCTGCTACTTTAACATCTTTTACTGAAATAGTAGCAGATCTTCTATGTGGAAAGTGAATATTCGGTTTAAAGACTAAAAGCTAGAGTACAAGGTCATAGGGAAATGCAGAAATCCTAGTGATTAATAGAACAAGCCTTTGAGCAGCACACATTTTCAAGCCTGACTGCACATTTCAGTGCTCCTTGTGGGTATTTTATGGCACCACTTTCTTGTGTCTTAGGAGCTGCTGGTACAGCTTTGGCATCCTCTGCCTGTGTGGCTCAGGAAGCTGGCCCCCGACTGCAGTGTTCCAGATCTAATTGGCGCTTCTCTCACTGGATCTTGCTGAGTTTAAATCTGGTAACTCCCTGCTCTGCACTGATGGATTGTTATCTTTTCCATGTCCTTTCATCTACCAGTGGTAGGACAACATTCTTAGAGCAGACAGTTACATAAGGGTTTTGCTTTCTCTTAGGGAAGAGAGAATAGCTGAGGGTTCTTTTGTCTGCTTACTACGTCTATGCACACCTTTGAAATGGAAATTGAGATATCAGCAGATACTTGAAGGCCAGTTTGCTCTGAACATACCTTAAACCAAGCATTTACAGAAAACAAGTAATTATTTAGTTTTTCTCTGTATTCCTTTGGCTAGTCCTTAACTTTCAGCACTGTCAAATGAATCTCACAGAGAACCATAAGGTTTTTTTAACTATATCACTCTCTTTGTCACTGAGCTGTGTGCTGGATGGTCTTGCTCACTTCTGAGGCCTCATCTGAATTTCAGCAATAGTGAGCCTTAAAATATCATTATACATTCTTGTACAAAATGAATCACATGAAAATATTGATAATTATTGGTTTTTACCTCCATTACAGCTCTAGGAAATGTTTGATTTATCACAGACTTTTAACTACTGGGATTTCATTACAAACATTAAAAATGCATTGCTTTTTAAAAATCCATGAGCTCCTACCTGTACAAAGTGGGATTTGCTGAAAGAGCTCTGGTCATTTCAGCAGCTCCTGCACTCTGGTCAGTGCATCTCCAAGGGCTGGACACCCTGATCCAGTCACAATCCAGGTGGACAGATACAGGTTTCCTTCCAAAGCAATGCTGAGCAGCTTGGACAGGCTCCTGGCTGAGCAATCCTCTTCTCTGGGGCTCCTATGACATGTGGTTGTCATGGAGGGTTATTTATTTTACTGTTGCCTGCTCATGAGTTTAAACAAAGCTTTGGAGTTTTTAGATTATAACAAATCATCACAATGAAGTGTGGTATAGTTCTTTGATTTAACACTTGGATGTGTAAGAAACTGCCTGTCAGTTAGGCCAGTCATACCTGGAAATCACAGGCAGTTGTCTGCCTGCTAAAGAAACACCCAGTAGGTATGTTTTATGTGAGCAAGGCTCATGATTTCACCTCACAACAGGTGTTTTAGAGCAGTTTTCCCTTAAAAGTCCTTATTTTGAAATGTGTAGAAGTCAGGAAGAAAGTAGGTCTGCAGTATGTCAAAGTCTTAAAGTCACAGAAACATTCGGCTCATGAGTTTTACTGTGCACCGGAGATAATCTTGGAAAGACATAGAAGGTTTAATGTGGTAATTAATGTGTTCTTAATGATTACTCAACACAACTGATTAAAAGGTTGTAAATGGCTTCATTAGTTCAGTTACCTATTTCCTGGGTGAGTGTTACCTGTCGATTGATACCCTCTGGCACTTACAGAAAACTTTTGTCCTCCCTCCAGGATCAGTTAATTACTCAAGGAATAGTCACACAGCTTATTTGATCTCCAACTCTCAAAAGTCTTCTCCAGGATAATTGAAAATTGCTTGTCATGTTCCTGATTCTCTCTCATTCCTCATGAAGCAGCCCCCGGAGAGTCTGATGCTGTGCTTTGTATGGTTGTAGATACCATTTATGAGAAAAAGAACATAGGATAAAACGCAACATCAAACTATTAACACATAAATTACAATCGATAAAATAAACAGCAGTGAATGTCAGTTAACAAAGAAACTAATTGATACTTTAATTTTGCTATCACTTAGAATGGAATAAAATATGTGATCTAAGTATGTGGCTCCAATATGAAAATCAAAATGTCTGAAAAGAAAATATAATGCTGAGCAATCACGTTGATAAGTAAAATTTTGACTCTTCAAAATGTTATCCCTTATTGACGTGGAAGGAAATCAGTTCCAAGGCCAGCAGCATTCTCTAGAAATGTAAGCTTCTTAACTGGTTGTAGTGGATGATGAAAGTATTTTTAAGGAAGATGGTGGGAGTAGTATTTAGATGTTTCCCAGCTGGTAAACGATTGAGACTGCTGAACAGATGGCAGTAAAGGCTGATAGGTATTGGTGAGTCTGGTGATTGGTATCACATAAATACTCAGCTGTACTGTGTGTACATCCCAGGTCTGTTCAAGATTTGTCATTAAATTGCTCTTAAGTGTATGTAAAGCAAAATCCCAAGTTTTCAGCCAGTTGAGTCTTCCTTTTGACATCTAGGTATTGCTGAGTAATTCCACTATCACAGGAAAAATAAAGAGCAGGTCTAACTTGATAAAACAGTCATGAAATCACCCAGTTTCAATTGTTCAGTTGTGAGAGTCATTCTTGTATTTTGACAACAGTGTGGTAACAGATCAGGTAAAATGTTGTGTCATTTTGTTAAAGGCTGTCCTTGGCGAGTATTAGTGATTGACCATTTTGCAGCTGCATACACTGCAAAATTATTTTTGATCAGGTGAGGAATTTTTTCTTAAGCCTCTCTTTAGATGCATGTTGTGCCTGTATTCTCCAGTCAGCATCAGTTCTCAGAACTGGGATATGAGGAATCTATTCCAAGGAAATTTGAGTTTTAGGACAAAACACCTGGATGTAAATGATAAACACGTAAATGAGAAAAGAGGTTCTCCTCTTTAGGCATGTGAAACAAATTGCCGTTCACTAAGCTTCTCTCGTTTTCTTTTTGCACAGTGATTGCTTAACAAATGATAGTCAATAATCTGCCTCCTGATGGAGCTTTTTTGTCTTAGATCTTCATGCTCTTTAAAACCATTTCAGTCTGGGTGACTACTCTGCACTTCTGTGGCAGCATTGGTAATAACATTTTGGCCTGGAGTCAGTGCTTTTTACAGCAAGATCTGAAACATCTTTCAGAGGAGCCTTTCAGAAGGTCTTTTTTTAATAGGTAGCAAACCAGATGTATAGAGAGATGAAATTACATGGAAAAAATAACAATATATTTATGCCTCCAATTTCCTTGTCTCTTGCTGTGCTTACTCTGCATGATCTCTGCTTGACCTACAGGTTTTTTTTCCTTAGTTTAATTCATGGAGTTTGTGGCTGTGAGTATATTGCTTTGCTTTTATCTCATGTCTTCAAGCCATAACTCTTTATCTCCTAACTCAAAGCTGCAGGACTGAAGGCAAAGCTGATTTGCTTTCTTCTTTTCTCAGTGCTCTGATGTTCTGCAAGGAAAATTTGGCAGAGGTAAATAACTGTCAAACAGAAAGAACAAGACAAAACTAGCAGATCAAGGTTTCCAAAATTGGCTAGTAATTTTAGGTGCATTCATTTTGGATGTGCAGTTGACAAACAAAGACTCACAGCCAGGCCCTTGTAGTTTGGCAGCCAAAATCATTAGCATCTTTTAATAAACTTGGCTACCATGCTATCTTTATAGATAACCTGATTTTAAACAGCTGGCTAAAGTAAAATTTGTTAGCAAAGGTAATTCAGTCTGTTGAAAAATATGACTATTTTTATTTTTCCTGTATTCTATTCTTAATTATAACAAGAAATGTTTACCTTCTTCTGACAAGCCAGCTTTTAATTTCTGCTGCATGAAACCCCAAAGGGAACAGAACAGAAGTCTCAGTTGTTGTTGGCTTTGCATTGCAGGCTGATGGGAGCTGCACGGGTGCAGCTGTAAGCAAACCTGGCTGGTTCTGGGTTAGATCCAAGCTGCCTGTCCCAGGAGCATCCTCCTAAGCAACCCTGGGCCTGAAGGTCAAGCAGATTTTGCAGGGGCAGAACTAGTTAGCCATGGTCTCCCTCCCTCCCTGCTTCTGCCAAAGCAGGAGCTCCCTCAGTATTGGATTGCATCACTTCTGGGACGGGGCAGCGGAGCAGCTTCGTGGGGCATCTTCAGTTTTCCTTGTGCCTTTGAAACCTGTTGAATGGTCTGTGTTTATACAGTCTCGAGACAGTAGTTGATGCATCATTTATATGTCTGAATAAAAATTCTTTTAGAACCTAATTTAGAATGTATTTCCGTATCTGAAATTCTAATCAGGCAGAACTTGCCTAGTTGTAGGTATTCCTAAGAAAGCAGTTAGCTGAAATAGGTATTGCCGATTTGTTTTTCTCCAAGACCTGTTTTATCAGTTGCTCTGAATTTTTGTTGAATTTCTAGGATATCTCCTCCTGTGTTATGTTGCAGCAGCAGCAGTCCATTACTGATTAGGATGCAGAGATCATTTTGGTCCTGGTCTTGCCTAATAGTACTAACCTCAAAATAAAAAGTTAATTAGAGCAAGTAAAGTTATTAAAAGTGCCTGTGTAATTTAATAGCTGAAGTCTACATTTTCAGGAGAGTCTTAGGCATTTTGGAAACCTGATTAAATTAAAACCATTGAGGTTACATGAAAATAGAACTTTGGCTTTAAATCACCTTGCTGATCATCTCACTCAATAAATGGTAATCATTCACAGGTGAAATTCACCACTCGTAGCTATGGAGGAGTCATAGGACAAGGACATCCTCACCAATAGCATATATTTAGTCAAAATCTTTCATGGAACCCAAGAGCACTTCAGATAACATTTCATTTTGAATGACTTTTTTTTTTTTTAATTTTAGTTCTTTACTATCAGGAGAGACTTTGTAACTGTGTTATGGTTGAGATTACATTTCGTAGCTCAGGTGTATAAATCTGATATACTCTGGCACCCAGCACATTGTGGGCTTTGGCAGGAGAAGAACAAGTTGAATCTGAGGGTTGCTCAGGGAGGCAGAGCCTCTCCTCCAAACTCAGTGTTAGTATCAAGCACAGCAGTACTCAGGTGCCATTGCCCGCATACACATTGGCCATAGAAAACTAGTTTGGTGTGGTAGGACCAGGGAAATAGGTGTCCATAAGAGTCCCTGTTGCTAAATCCTTACTAGCAAACCAAAGACTAAATGAGCCTGGAGACTGATTTGTGTTTTCACCTACAGTGACTCTCTTCAGTGGAAATTGACTGCCTGTGCTTAAATTAGTATAAGAAATGCAGGACCGTATGTGTTTTCTCTAATGCACAGAGTGGGAGAATGAATGATCTGCAGGCTGCCCTTGGTGAGGGGGATGAAATGCAGGGACGAGGGAGGAAGGAGCTGTGAAGGATGTGGAACCATTTCTAGTGAAGTGGACAAGAGACATCTCAAATCCTTTAAGTATTTTGCTTATCTTTAGTGAAAGCATTTTGAGATGCATGTGATGGTACAGATAGTATTGAATTCATACTCTTGTTTTATGTGTGCTATCTTAGTAACATAATAGGTGTTTAATGCAGCTTTGCCTGTCTCCCTTTTTCCACTTGTGTAGAATATCCTTGGTGTTTAAGAACAACCCTTATGTCAGCTTCTTTATTAAAGAATGTGCTGCGGAAATTATGCTAATTAAGCTGGAGTGTAATTATGGGCTAGAAAGATTATTTCACAGTCAGAATCAAATTGTTGTAGATAAATGTGCATTAACTTAATAGTGTGCAGCTAATTAGTTTTGCTATTTACTCATAAAAATTAAAAAAAAAGATATAATCAGTTACACAAAAGCTTGAGAAATGAATATATTGCAAAGCCAATGGGGAGCATACTCTGAATCTCTTTTTAATTATTTTTGCACTGGAATTCTTTTGTAGTTTTCATATTCTGAACTTTCAATGGACACAAGTAGCCAATTAACAAACTTTATTTCTTAAAATATATATTATGCAGGTAAAACTTGTGGTTGCCAGTTTGACAGTTATATATCTGAATTCATACTAAAGCACTTACAGTATCAGAGTGTCTTGTAACTCTCCACAAAAGTTAAATTGCTCTAGATCTCATTATGTAGCAAATTAAAATAGAGACTTTATTTTCTGTGTATATCTAACTTTAATTTTTGTGTTTGTCAGCCAGCTGACATTAGTCTTTAGCATGGCTTAAGGAAGGAAAGAAAGAACAAAGTACTTTCATGCTCAGATACATCCACTACATACCTCTTAGAGTACTGCAGTGCATAGTCATGGTACAGTCCTGAAAACCAAAGAACACAGAATTACTTGACCCCCATCTAAAAGACTGAATGCTTTGAGATGTTTGCCAACAAACATGTAATTTTATATGTTCCAAAAATATCCATAATAGCTCAATGTCTCAAGCATTCACAAGTGTAAAGGGAAGGCTGCAGAACATTCTCCTTAATGTACGTTAGTGTCAGCTTCTGGGAAAATCTAATACAGTAATTTGATTTGTGCATATAAATTCATATATAGAAACTTCTCTAAGCCACCTCTGAGCATAATATACCTTCCATCAACTTCAGAGTGGAAGAGACTCCAGTATAAATTGAAGTAGTGATTAAAAAGTGCAATCTCAAACTGAAATCTGTTGTGCTCTGAACTTCATGTGCAGTGTTGTCTACAGGGCTTTACTGTATGATCATCTTTCTTTATGCTGAAATGAAAAAACATAGAAGAGGGTCATATTTTTATGAAACAGAGAAAAATAATTTCAATAGCCTATATAGTGATTTCTCCCCTAATAAATAAATAATACCAGATATAATATCCTCTGTTGCAGAACAGTTCCATGGCTTTTCCACGGTGAGTTTTAATGAAATTGGATATCAGTTTCATTTTTATCAAATTATATCACGAATGCTAGCTCCTATGTGAATTTGTATTTGCCATTAGAAGAAAACTTATGAACAGCAAGTATTGACACAAACCTCAAAAAAATCTCAGACTTTCCCACTTCCAGCCTCCCTTGTACAAACAACATAGCTGAAAATCTATGAACTTTGCCATGTTTGAAATTGACTTTGGAATTTGCAATAAGAATTTGGGATATGAGATTCAAAATCATACCTATTTTTCCTAAAATGATCAGAAATGTAAAATCAAAGCTGTGTAAAAAACTTTTTTTTTTCTGCTTTGTAGGATTTTATAGCTGCAGTTGATGCTATCAGTTGAGTACAGAGAGAAGAGTTTCCAAGTTTGAGGGAGTGGAACTTTCAGTTCCAATAAAGAAGTATGGAGGGAAATATTACCAAAGTCTGAAAAGAAATTAGCTCTGAGGTGCAAAGGGAAAGATACGATTCACAGTCTGTACTTCTTGCTGCTGGCAAAATATATTGCAGCGTGTCACTCACCAACTAAATTCTTGGATCAGTGAAAGTAATGGGCACTGGAATTTAGTATATCACATGAAAAATCCACCCAGAGTATGTTGCATGGAAATAAGTACCATACATGTAACAACTAAGTAAAATACGAGTAACTCTTTTTCTGTCAATAGCTGTGCTTCTCTTGGCTCAGGAAAGATTTTTGATAGATTGAGGCACATATTTTCCTTTAATATATTCAAGTTTCAAAGGCCTCTTTAAGATATTGATTCTGATTTCCAAATGACAGATCCTTGGCAGTATATCTGTCATTCGTTAATAAGGGCAATTGCCCTGAGTCAGTGCCATGATTATTGTCTCCAGTGGATATATTAGATACATGCAGTGTTTCACAGTTCAGCTGGAAACGTTTGTGTAGAAATGCTGTACAGCACATTCTGCAGCCTCATTCTTTTACTCAAGAATAGAAAAGTTATGTCCCCATTGTATCCTGACAGGATGGCAATTAAGGGAGGAGCTAGTTTTCCCCATTCAAAGGATGTTTTTCTGTGAGCTGGATTTTACTTGGGTAAAACTATCAAATATACATGTGAAATGTTTATTTTAGGTTCATTTAAAAGATACAGCCTACTTCTGCAATAACTCTGAATATCAACCATGTAAATTTTTTTTTTCTGGTTCAGCTTTTGCATTAATTTTAGTAAGACACATTCTGGTTTCAGCTAGGATTCACTGTTCTTGCTCTGCTTTTGTTGCTGATACATCAGTTCAGGGTTATGGATTTCTTTGCTGATGACGAGCACTTTGGTAGTACTTTAACCACTGACAAACTCATCATTCTTCTGGCTTTTGAGTATTGTGAAGACTCTCTGGGTTATACTGTGGCTCAAATAGAGATCAGAGATATTACCATTTCTAGACAGCCAGCTAGAAATCATCCTTTCTCCATTTACTTCCCCCTTTAAGTGCTGAAGTACAACCTTGTTTTCTTAGTATTCAGAAAAGTGGGACATGTATTATGTTTGTTGATGCTTTGAGTAGAATAGGATGAAACTGAAATACCCAGGTAGAAACAGCAATACCAATAACAAAAAAGCACTTCTTCTGAATGTGTGACAAATCTTTTTTTATTACTGTTATTATTTATGAACTGAAACTGTTGTTAGTTTATATCAACAGAATCCGAGATTGATTTCAATTCAAGCCAATTGATGGCTACAAGAAGCCATCTTTAGTTTAAGCAATGGATGTGGCAGCATCCATGCCAAATAGCAGGAGGGTTGCAGTCACAGGTTGGCTTTGGTAGCCCAGAAGGTCTCTTCTTGCCCTGCACTCCCCTGCGGTGCTGTCCAGATTCTCTGCATTTTGTATATACTTGAAAACGTTTTGCAGTCAGATAACAGTGAATCAGTCTCTCTGGGTTCCGGGAGTTGAAAACCAGGACTGAGGATTGAATAGCGGCCCTTTTAACTTTTGACAATTTTTCTTTCCCCTCTATCAGAGAGTCATGTAAGCACTGTCTCTCTTCACCCATGCCTGGCATGAAGATGATGATATCTATGTGCTGCATTAGGAGAGTTCCCTAGAATTTCTATAAAGATTTGAAGATGAAAAGCATGTGATGGGAAGTAGCAATAGTGTTTGAGTATCACTACTCATTGCTGTTGGATATTTTTTCTTCCATCCAACAGCTTTTGTTTGAGCAGTTTTTTAACAGTTTAACTCCTCTGTTACTAACTCCATGAACTTACTTTCTCATGAGTATCAAGCGTGTCTTGCATTACTGCATTGTTTTGGTGGTTGTACATTGAAGTACATCAAGCTAGCATGCAGGAGATCAGTTTTTCCATGCTTAATGAAAACTGAAATAAAGACAGCACAGGAAAACCAAGAAGATGAATTTCAAGTGCATTTATAGTATTGTACAGCTTGCAACTTTAGTGAACAGAATTAGTTCCTCAATTTTTCCAAAACATAGGAGTCTAGTTGTAAGAAAAGAAAATTAATACTATTTGTTGTTTCTCTTTTTTAAAGTTCAGTATTAGAAATTTATATAAGTGTTTTTCTTGGTTTTCTGGAGTTGGTGTTTCAGGACAAATTCTGGACTTACCAATTTGTATTATTTTTATCAATATCTTGAGTCACTGTTAAGTTTTACTGCTTAATATTTGTTATTAAGCATCAGATGAATGCCTATTATGAAGAGTTTGCTGTCCTCAGGAAGACAGGGATTGCGGGAAAGTGTTGCATAGATAAGAATGATGTCTGGTATGGATGTGTGGGGATGAGAATGGTATGGATTTCTGCTGTGCAGCAAAAAAACAAGGCAATAGCACACTCAGTGGAGTAATCATTAAGGACTGAGATAACACAAGATATTTAGGATTAAGACTTTCTGTTAGTTTAGATTAACACCTTTTCCTGGCGCCCAACCCCAACTGTAAAAAGTATTTCTGCAGCTTGCGCTAAACTGTATGCTCTGTTGGAATTTCCTATTTTCTGCTATTTGCACACATAGAAAATATCTGGTTTCTAGTGTTGGTGATTGCTGCTTTCTTGTGGCAGTCTCCAGGTTATCTAGGCAGCTTTACATGTGAGAATATGAGAGAAACATCCAGTTTCATTGTTTCTTGATTTGTGTAAACCTTAAAAAGCTTGACTTTGTCATTCCTGCTGGAAAAGGGTAGAAGCGGTTTTCCTGTCACTGCCATTGAACTTGAGATCTGGAGCCAGAAGCTTGATCAGGAAAAGAGAGCAGCAGGGAGAGACAAACCATGTATTGTCACGTCCCTTATTGTGAAACTCATTCTGCTTAATAGCACAACATTGAAAAGCTTTGACTGGAGAGAGGTGGCATGCCTCAAAACCTTTTGGGAGCTTTCGTGATTCTGGTTATTTCAAAAAACAATGGGGATGCTTGGAGCCTTTCAGGGAATATTGTGTGTGCCAGCTTCCCCTCCTGCTTGATTTAAACCACCTGAGTGTGGTTTAAATCATTAACATTGGTGCTGTTAGGCTAATGTTCAAGTGCTCCTGCTGCTTTTATTCACTTTCCTTTTTTAAAGCTGCAATGTTTAGATGTTATCATACAAGTAGGGAAATAAAATTATCTTCCTCTCTAAAACGCTTCTCCCATTTTCCTAGGGAAATTAGGGGTTTGTGGAGTAACATTCGTTCTTTAGAAAGGATACATTTCTATATGGCCATATAGGAGCAGAGTCTCAAAAGCCTTTTGTTGTCCTATTGTTATATAGAAGGCTTTCTTTCTGTGAATACAGAAAGGTTTAGGAGACTCTGAGTGGGAACAGTACTTCTAGAAAAGAAGACGACTTTGATTTGTGGGTCTCTGGAGGTGGAAAACCTCTCAAACCTCAGAGAAAGACATTAAAGTAAATAATTCTGTCTGACAGTGTAAGTCAATGACAGAGTCAAGGCTGGAATCCCCTAGGTCTGTATACTGTTCTGGTCTCCTGTCTAAGTTTCCCCTTTCTGATCTATGAGGAAAGCATATCTGAATCTGTAACAGCAGTGCTGCCAGAGAGTAACATTTCACAATCTCCTGAAATCTGCCCTGTGATGTGAGAACTCGTGTAGATGGAAGGAGGCCAAGTAAGCTGGTCTCTCAGGGAAGGGTTAACTTGGCATATTTTCACAGCTGCAATGTATTAAGCTACTGTAAGGCCCTTTTGTAGTAGGAGGTTAGAAAAATGTTACCCATCACAGGGAAAAAGAAGATAAATTAGACAGCTTCAAGACATCTTGATAGCTTAGCTAATTTGCCTCTTACTTGCTTTTGCAGAGGCAGTCCCTGTATATGCAAATACGTGCAGAGGAACAGATTAAACAAGTTGTTCTAGACTTCAGTTCAACAGCCCCAAAAGACAAATATCACTTTCTAACTAAAACAAACAAACTAAACAAACCAAGTAATACAAATGGCAAATTAAGAGGTAGTCTAAAGCATTGAAGTCCCTGCTCCAAACACACAGTCTAGAGGAGAGATAACATTGTACTGAGGGTATGGTAACCTCACAGTACAGGCAGCTTTTTTCATAAGAATAAGAAATGCAAGCTCCCTCACAGGATGTGAGAGAATTAATATATAGATCAGTACCAATATAGAGTGAAAAAATACTTCATAAAGGTTCATAAAAACATTTTCTTTAAAAAGACATTTGTAATTGAAATGAGGGTAACCTTGAGTAGATAATACTTACACCTCTGAATATAATCATGTTGTATTGAAGGCAGTAACCTGGAGCTGTAAATAGTAACACATGGCCCAGTGTCATTAGAGATAATCTTTACTCAGCTGAATCATCTTTAAAATCTTTTCCTCTTAAATGAAATGTTCACAAAATCTAAAGACGGTTCATCTCCAGGCAATTTTTGTTACGTTGAAGTAGTTCTCATTTTGCCTCTTCACATGCTTACCCTCTTAAGGTTTTTTTAATTCTAAAATCTAAATAACAGAAGAGTGATGCCTTATCAGAGAAAATGTAAAAGATACAAAGGCAGAACTGTGGGAAGGTATATATGCCATTGTAGAAATCAGTTTTAGCCCTTTGCTGTATTCAAGATGTAATTTTTTGAAGTAATGGATTAACCCTGAGACCCCAGGTTTATGGTTGTGTTTAAGACCTGGGACATGCTGACCATCTCCATCACTGCTTGGCAGAGCTGGACAAGAATCCTGTGCATCTAGTACATCACATCCTTCTCTGCACCTCATTAGCAGACATAAATACATTGTAAAAACCACATTGTACTGAATCTGTGTAAGCACTACTGCATGACAGTTTTAGTTTAGGCCACATGAAAGCATAAACCAAGGAAAATGTCATAACCCAAGAGCAACATCCAAGTTTTTGGCAGGACTGCCAGATAATTTTCCAGCTGTTTTACATACAGTCATGTTAAATTTGAAAAGCTCTAACAAGAACAGCTTTTCAGAAAGTGTAAAGGACTCTTTTAGAGGAAGAAAAAAATGATGAAGATTTGCGAGATTCTGGAGTGACAGGTTTGGTGAGATGTTCACATTTAGTCTGTGTGATGGTGGATTACCTGGGATCAGCCTTAGGGGGCATCCCACACAGGCTACAGTTTTAAGTTTGGAATAAACAATAACATATTTCTTTGTTTCATAAGAACCTAACATTTTTATTCATAGAAAATACATCTTCAGTGCCTTTTCTCTGTTGTCCTTCTGGTACTTCCAAATTTAGACTAAGCTATGTCAGATTATTTTGTTACTTACTTTTTCAGTAAAGTTTGTCTTATCTAATTTGAAAGGAAAAAAAAGAAGCGCAGGGAGCTGTCTGCTAATAAGGGTTCATTTCTGTCCTAAGGGGTTTGCATTAGGCTCAAACAGGCTGTTACTACATCTTGTGGTAGGTTATATGTTGTTTGTGTCACCGTGGGTCTGAGGATGATGATCAATTGCTTGTTATTGTTCACTCCTTTGATCAAGTTTGGCTGGGGAAGCCAGTATGCTGAAGGGTTTTGAGGGTTTTCCAAGGTGAGAAGAACAGAGATTGACATATCTATTTTATTTCCTAAAATTGAGTGCTGAAGTTACCCAGTATTCATATGTTCCATTTTCAAAGCAAATATAGTAGTTCTGCCTCTTCTTAAACTACAGTAGATCATTCAGAGAGGGCTGGCAATCTCTGCATATCTGTGTATGCGTATATATGGATAAGTATGTTTTGAAAAAGAGAAAGTACTTGAAGCACTTCAAATTTAACTCACAGTAAATCAAGTGTAATAAGTCTGTGTTCTCTTGTGTTTGACCGACTGTCAGAGAATCAGAAAGAAAATAAGGAAATGAGCTGTTAGATGGCTCCTTCCTCTTTGTATCACATTCCTTTTCTATGGATTATGTTTAAGTATTCTTGATTTCTTCTTCTAGTTGGGTTTAACATCTTATCTTTGCTTTTTTTAAATGTACCAAGAAAAGTCCTTAGAGAGAGATTCTTGTATTGGTATATTGCCTTCCAAATATTTTAATAGAAGTTAATTTCTCCCTTTAAACACAGGAGCTAGTTCTTTGATCTTCTCCCAGCTTTTGATTAGTTCTCCGTGTGTTTGATCCTGAGCAACATGTAGTTTGTTTTCTTTTAGTGCTAACAGAAAACCATTTTCACAGCTCTCCTTTCTGAAATGAGGGAAAAGAAATTTATTTATTGAATTGAGGGAGGAAGCAAACAGGAGGGTCTATGTCTGTAGGCATAAATTGAGCAGAAAGTCTTTTAGGCTGGCATTAGCAATGTCACAATGTATATGAGGTAAAAATTGAGGAAATTGCCTTAGCTCGGATTGAATTGCCTTTTCCTTTGAGCACCACTTCATATGAAAACCTTTCCTTCACCAGTTTAAGATTGTTTCACATGCATATTAAGACAGCCAGGAACACACAGACGAGTTTGGTTTAAATAGTCTGGTAATAAAAAATTGTGCATTCTCTTTCTTTGATAAATTCTTGGTGCTAGTTCAGTCTTTGTCAAGCATATGGTTCTTTATAGGGGGCGTCTTCACAGCACTGCCTTTGGGGAATGCTACAGAGACAGGAATAGCTCTGGGTGTCAGTGCTTGCCTGTGCCAACTGCCTGATCAGATGTGAATGTTCTGCTCTAATAATGTAAATCATAAATAAGAACCAAACTCTCGTGAGATTCACTGTGACCAATGGCTGGAGAGTAGACAGAGCCATCACACCTGCTCTTCCAACGCTTTGTAGAAGCAATCAGTATCCTTAATTACCAGCTAGAGACCTGTGTTTTAAAAACTCATTTAGTAGCATTTTTAAAATCAGTGCAGGTATCTATGTAACAGGATTTTTGGCTTTGCTTTTCTGTGTACAATCAGCATTTTCAGTAGCTGAAGAAAATTTTGGCATAATCAAAGCAAATATTCAGATGCAGTATATCCTCTGTGTTCAGCAACACCTCTGAGTGAACCCAATGCACTCAGCTGTATTACAAACAATCTCTTTTAAGTTTGTATCTCTTTTACTTTCTGGCACATGTATGTTCTAGGATAGCAGGAGCAGGACCTGTTTTCACTCACCCAAGTGAGCCTGGATTTCTAGGTGCTGCTGCTTCTATGTCAGAGTTGTGTCTCATGTAGAGCTCCTTGTTGATTCTCTTCAGTTGTTCATAATAAGATGTAGCCTTTTGCAATAACTCTAGGCATCTGTATTGCCAGTTTACATAGAGCTTAGTGTTCCCCTTCGGGTCCTCATCCACTCTTGGAGCAGTAGTGTGGTGTAATCCATGGAACATCTGCCTTAGTCACCACCCCAAGCTAAAACCTTCTGTAGGATTCAAAATTAGATCAATCCTACAATCCTAAAGTGCAGTTTCCATCGAAGAAAGAAGGTTGGAACACCTTGGTGTGTTCCAGTCAATCTCCTCAGATGAAAATGCTTCCTAGAAAAAAATGCACTTTTCCAACCTGCCAAAATATTTGGAGTTCACAGCAAATGCTGCTTTCCAGACAAACTGTGAAGTTCTTGCACAGCTGGGATTCTCTTGTGGAAAAACTCACACTGCCACCAGAAGCCCTTGGCTGACCTAAATGGATTAGTGTTCTTACTCCAAGGAAATCATAGGCGAGTGGCAGATTTGCATGGACAGCTACTACCTTACTCTTCATTTTTGGATCAACCACACAGATACTTTGTTAACATTCTCAAAATGCCAGCACCTCCGCAGATTTACTCCAGCCTTCCGGCTTGTTTCACCATCTGTGTGGATTGCCTCACTCAGATTTTATAAGCATGGTGATGTTTTAATAAAGGACACAGGCTTATATAGTGTTTGTTTAGGATGTTCAGTATGATTTCAACTTCTGCTTAATTCTACTTTATCATTTTACTAAGTGCCAGTTTTCTCAATTTGCATGTGGCATAATATCATGTGTTTCACAGAAATCAAGGTAGATTGCATTTTCATTAACCTTCTGCTTTCCTTTAATTTATCTCTGTCAAATACCAACCCTACTACTTTTTGTTGGTAGAGAGTAAAAGGTCACTTAATTCCAACTCTCTCCTACTAGTTGTTACATTTTGTTTGGCTCTCTATTTTAATACATACTTTTTTGTCATTTAGGTATGTCTACTTGGAGGCATGGCCTGGATGTTCCCCCACATCTAGGCAAATTGTTCCACATAAATTTTGTGCCTTTGTCTTTAAGGAATACCAGTCCTCCCTCCTTCTCCAGGCCTCTGCTAGATGACTTCATTAAGTGGCCTTTCTAACTTTTCATAATTAAGCTAAATTAAAAAAAAAAAATAAACCCATATTTAAATTTTTTAATATATGTTAATAAGCTGCGAGCTTGCTGTTCTTAAAAAAAAATCCTCTTTCTCATTCTCACTTTTTTCCACCTATAAAACACTTACATAAAACAAATGAAAAATTTAAACCCCTAGAAACTACTCTTTCTTGCCCTGAAGGCTGCTAAAATTATCACAATTACTCAGGCAGCCCTAATTGTTGACAGAACTTTTTGTTTGTTTTATGTAGCTACTGTATTTCATTTAGAAACTACTAAAAATACAATCGTCTTAGAGACCATCTGCTTAAAATGACAGTGCATACTCGGGCTAAATTTTTAAACTTCTTTTCCTGCTTTGTTCATTAGCTTTTCAAAAACTGGTTACGTAACAAACTCAGTATTCAGTGCTAAGGGTTTCTTTTTTGAAATGATTTTCTAGTTACATCCAGTGTGCACACATCTGTTTGCAACAAGTATTCGTACCTCACTCTTATGCCGACTTTTTTGGGAGATCAGAGGGTAAAAGTGGAGAGAGCCTTGCTTTCATACTTAAATATATATATAACATACTTAAAGACTGCAGGTTCCTCAAAAACTGTACCTTAGATGAAGGGACCTTTTCCCTTTTGCCCCCTCATTGCCTGTTCTGTTGTGGATTCCAGGACAAGAGGGAGAAAAACCTGAGCTGATGGTTAGAGCCCATAATGTACTACTGCACATAATGGGCCTTTTGTTTGGTTGGGTGGTTTGTTTCTTGGTTGGATTAAGTAATACACGTGTTGAGAGGGAGGAAGTTTCTTTTTGGAGAGAATTTGTCAGTAGACGTTCCCACACTTTAAACTGTAGTTATTTGCTGTAAAACAACTAATTTCAAATGTTCCCCCTTGTTTATTGTCATTCAAGCTGTTTTCTTCTGGTATTTTATATCATCTCCAAAATACCCACATCTGCACTTGGCATCTAAGTTTGAAAATGCGAATCAATTAGAAGTGGAGGTAGGATAAATAATTTGTCTTCAGTAAGGTTATTGGATTTTGCTTTCATTTCTTATTTTTATTTGAACAAAAACATCTGGAAGGTGTCTTTGGTTTGTTTAGAGCCCTTTCTATAGAATGCAGGTCTAACAGGTTTGAAGAACCTGTTAGGAAGTGTTAACATTCTTAATTGAATGAAAGCAGATGTAAGAGGAAGCTACCCTGTCAGATAACATTGTTTCTATGACCTCTAGCAATTTAAACATAAAAAAGTGCACTTAACCAGTGAATCCCTTCCTTTTCACCTGTTAACAGGTCATGGTAAGATGGAAATGTGATGTTCGCCATCTTTGGCTACTGAAGTTTGTAGCCTTCCCTGATACCTCTTACAATGTTCTCTGACTTTTCAAAATATCAATTAAATGTTAAAATCTTTTCGAACCTATGCAGATATATCTTGCAGAGATTTCCAACAGTATATATAATCTAAAAATTCATTGGAATAGTCCATATGTGAATTATTACTACATCTTTATGGTTTCTTTGTATTAAATGTTTAATGTGAATTCTAAAATTCATGAGTTAACTTATGTTTTGTCAGAAGAGACATAACCAATGAAACTGAGTGAGTTTTTTTACATCTCATATTCATATTCTGAATCTCCATAAAGATACAACTGTAATGACAACTCTCAATCTGGCAGACGTCACATATGAGAAGAGAACAGACAATCCCTTTGTTCTGTAGCAATTCATTATTATTGTAAAGTGAATCTTCCTTCCCTGAGATGTTGTGAAGAGTTGTTGTATTTAAAGTATGCTTTAAATACAACAGGTCAGATGGGAGATTGCTGTGAATTTCCCTTGTGATGTATTCTTGGCCTCAGTGCAGAAATTCCCTATAACATAGGAAGGAGACTGGTGATCAGGATACTTTAGTCCAAATATTATAGCTGGACTCTGCAACAGGTCTACTAGGGGTTTTTTTGGCGATGAGGTCCCAAATGATCATGGTAACTGCAACAGAGAACTCTTTTGCAAGTTACCTCTTTTACCTAATTTCCCTCTTTTAGCATAAACGTACCACTAGATGGAAGGTCATCAAAATATTTATATGGCACAAAAAAATAAGCTCTTAGGGAAAAGGCATGTGATAACTAAGTATATGCAGAGAGGCTGTGTGTATCTCTGATTTTAGGGACACAAATCCAAAGCCATTCCCATTAATGATTTTTCCCCATAAACTCAGGGTGGAAAAATTCACCTGAAGTGACTGATTGATTTTAAGTTCAGGTCTGGAAGCTGCATAATACGTACTGGGACTTGTTCAGCATACTTGGATTCAGTTCTTTTATGTGATGCTAATGACGTTTCATATTTTGTAGGATTAAAGTAAAGTGCAAAGACTTGAATGCTGAAGTAGGGCCAGATATGTGTAAGAGTTTTACATTGACTCTATCTCCAAAAAAAACCCAACAACGAAACAAAAATCAAAATTGGTCATTGCTTTCTATATAAGATAGCGATTGGTATTGCATAGAGACAGCAGTAAGTAAAAAGGACTTTTTTACAAATGAGCATTTCATAGCAAACCATTTGTGGTGATATGAGCATATGTTTTCTTTCTTTTCTTATATCCAGATTTCATATAGCCTTTTTATTTAGGATACTTTATCAGTTAGAGAACTAATTCCACAAAGTTACTTCTTCTAATTATACTTTGTGTAATTATTTTTCCAGAGAAGTACAGTTTAAAATGAAAAATACAAATAATATTTGATGTTAACGTTTGCTTTGATAATAATAGGGGGAAAAAGATTTTATTCAGACATTTCTGTCTTCTCTGTTGACCTAACTGTTGGCACATTTAGTCACTAATAGCAGAATTTTTGATGAATCTTTTGTAATTGTTTTCGCACAGAGAGTTTGGATGGCGGGATCCAGAGCTTCCAGAAGTTATACAGATGTTACAGCATCAATTCCCCTCAGTACAGTCGAATGCTGCAGCCTACTTACAACACCTCTGTTTTGGAGACAATAAAATAAAAGCAGAGGTAAGATTTATAAACACTTTTTCCAGCAGTGTTGCTGTCTGCTATTTATCATCAACAATTATTTATGCGTGCTTTAAAAAACTTAAAAGGGACATCATGGATATATGCCTGGACCCATTTTACTAAAGCCTTCACTAAAGCCATTTGTTACAAATGTAAAAAATGCATAAAATACTGTTGTAACTCATGGGTTTGTTTTCTTTGGAGTAGTTTGATTGATTGCATACCATTTAAACGTTGTATCGTAGTTGTTCAGTAATCAGCTAGTGGTGTAGTCTTGATCTCTCTGAAACATATGGGCATTTCCTTAGGGTTCTCCAGGAGGTGTCTAGACACTCAATACAAACACAGAATGTGAAAATTAAGCAAAAAAGTTCTAAATCAAAGCATCCTTTAATGCATAATTGTGTGAATAAGTTTGATTTCACTGGTTTTGCAGCTTGAATGGTGTTCATTGGACTATGATCTTGGAATTCAGTGCAGATTGTATCTAAAATGTAATTCAGACATCAATATAGAGCTTGTTCTATACCTGTAGCTGACAGGTACTTCTTTCTTGTTTAATGGTTAACGGGACCAGCACAGCTTTTGGCACAAGTTAAGCAGAAGGATGGCAGCTCTGAGGGATCTGACAAACACACAGCAGTCAATTAAAATTGAATGAGTGAAGCTGTTACCAGCCCCAGCTGCTTCCCCTGGCCCTCTCAGAGACACTGCTAATCAGGGACATGTGGTGTGCACATAAATCTGTGCCTGTACTGGCACCTTTTAGCCCGGCATGTAAAGGTAAACTGAGATCAAGATCTGCTATCACTTATTTGTCAGAACTGTGCAGTGATGCTGGCTTGCCAGTGCTTCATCTTCCTCACCCTCAGCACAAACCATTCCATGGGTCTATCCCACTATAGAACCTTCCCTTCCAGGCTTTTTCATGCTCAGGAAATTCGTTAGTGAGTAAGCACGTAGTCTGCTGGCGTTGGCAGAACTGCACTGGTTGCATACATCACCTCAAACATCTTAGAAATAGTAATAAAAGAAATATTTACATGAATGTTAAAGTGAGGAATGTTTATGCACTGGAGAACTCTGGTACAGGTATCACTGAAAATTTTAACTGCACACTCTCTCTGTACTCAACTCCCAACCTTATTCAGAAATCAGTTTTTCAGTAAAAAAAAAATTAAAATTTCTGAGAAAGGCAGTTAAATTATTAGAGCGATTTACTCATTGCACAATCTCTTTTGCCTCCTGTTAGCCATAGATTGAGACCCCGCAAGTAGCTGTCCTGTTTGAGGGAGGCAGATGGTTTAATTTCTGCTGCTAACCATTTAGGAAGAAAAGGTGTCTGATCATTGTTGGTCTCACCCATCCTAGCAGCCTTGGGACATCAGCCTTTGTAAGCCTCAGGCTCATGAGCTGGAAGGGTGAAGGTGGGTAAGTAAGTGATAGAGCACTAGGCAGCGTTCAGAGCTTCTGTGAGAAAGGATAGCAGATAAAAAAAGAATTCCCCAGTTCATTTGTTATTATTCAAGACTTTTATATGCTCCTCACTATGTAATACATAAACTGATATGGAAACAAATTAAAATGCCTTTCTTAAAACAGTTCATCTAAGAATATGCTTTCAAACTTTGGCTACTTTGGATTTTTGTAAGACAACAAAATAATGGGACATATTGTATACTTTCCTAATGCTTTGTGGAGCTTTTCAGCCTAAAGCACCCATTATCAAACTATTTTATCTCTGTCTGTATCTGTGTATGTACCAACCTCTATTATTTAATGGTACCTCCTGTCATGTTTAAGTCATTCCTCAGCAGAGCACTTGAAACAGTTTCTGTGTTTGCTTGTTGGGATCAGGGTCTACCCAAATGGCTCAGTAGTGTGCCTAGGGCCTGCTCGACCTTCCACTGAATCACAGTTTCACAAGGAACCTTTTGTGTGAGAGTTTAAAATCCTGTTGATAAGGAGATATCACAACAGATATCTCAGGTTCTTCCTAGGTGTATATGTAGCCAGAGGAACTTGTTAAACCTGACTGGGACAACTCCCATGGTAACTGTTAAGGATGTGTCTGAATTATGTGTTGAACTAACACCTAAATAATAGAAACTGATCCCAAAATTATCTTTTCTGCGAAGTATTTGTGTTGTAGTTGTGTCTTGTGCCTGTTCTCCTCTTTCTGAGAATGACCACATTTAATATCTAATTCCTTCTTCATGATAGCAGCATTCTAGTCCTGCTGCACATGGTTGCAGGGAATCCTGCCAGCTCTGACACAAGGAAAAAAGCACCAGGATACAGCATATTTTCCTTACAATCTCTTACTGAGATTATAGAGCAAAAAAGTTATTTTGAAGCAGAGAAAACTACTCTTTAATGAAATATCTAGCTTTAATATAGCAAAGGACTTGGGCTAAAGATAAGAAACTGTCTTGGTGGTCTTTCAAATCCTAGAGAAAGGCCAAACATAGATATGTGTAAGTAAAGAATGCTGCTGCTATTTTGTGTGCCTGACAGACACTGAGGAAAAATGGAATTAGCTAAATAATTTTCTAAGTGTTAATCTTTAATGTACACTTGAACGTGCATGCACAGAAAGAATAATATTATACAACAATTTAGTTTATTTACCTAGTTGTATTGAATTCAAAGTGTAATGCACTTGTTAAAGTTTCAACTCTGGAGTTACCTGACAGGGAAAAAAATTTATCTTACCTTTGTCACTGTTGAGCATTGAATTCTTATAGTGCAGTTAATGGCTGTTACATCCAGAGTTTCTGGAAATAACTGTTCTGAAATAATTTTTTTTTATTATTCTTTTAAGCATGATTTATACTGTATCACCTACCCAAATAGATGATTAATGATCTGTCCTCTGAACCTGACCATTCTTTCATTCTTCCAGTTTTGTTTTTGTATAGTGGCAGACTTGTCCTACTCTCATAAATTAGTGGGATATGTATAAAATTTCTCCTCATGTACTTAGTTGGACAAAGGCCTACCTTATATTCTTGCTGTGGAAGAGTGTCACCTAAAATTTAGACAGAAATAGAAAATAGCAGCTGTAACTATATGCATTTCTGAGATTTCTAGTACCTTTTATGGTTTTACCATTATGTTTTTATCTTCTAAAATATTTCAATTTCTGCAGCTGAAGTGTGGAACACTACCTCTTGCTTCCTCTGAACCCCGCCCCCCAAGAAAAGGAAGTCAAAATGCTCTCCAGAAAACAACTGAGAAAATGATGCTCGGTCAAAAATGCTGGATGCATGGCTAGGGAAACTAGAGCTATTCTTCCCTTCATGACCATGTTCTTTATGGTTGGTGTTACTTCTAGAGCACATTGATCTTGGGTGTGCTTATGAATTTGGTGATGCCACTGGAGATGTGCTTTTATTGCCGCATCAGCATAACTGTCCCGCTCAGTCTTACGTAGCAATGAGGTCTGCAAATCCCCTCTCTATCTTAAAGTACTTAAAAGTTGGTAACTGTTTATGTGAAGATGTCCCAGGCTGGATGCTAAAGTTATCAGAAGTAATTTTCTTTCTCACAGAATAAACCCAGCTTCTTGAGTAAATCAGGCTTTATATTTCTGGAAGAATTTGTATTTTTCCCATTCCAGCCCTGATCACAGCAGAACAACAATAGGTAAATGCAATAAACTCTGGCCATTGATAAAGATGGTGGTGTTACTTCTTGCAGGTGCTGCCACTTCTATGCTGCTCAAAACCATTCAGTGCAAGTCTTTATTTCAAAGTACAATTGTAATTGCTGCTCTAATCTGGAAGTTTTTCAACAATGCTACTCCTGAGTCTCCTTGAGTCTTGCTGACTGCAAGGCAGGTGCTATAACATGCTCTCTGTAGTGCTTCTCCTTATCTACATTTATTCCCTGTGCAGGGTGCTTATGTGGTGCAGCAGACATAAGAATGGAGTTGAAGAAATGGGATTATTTTTGCTAATGTTTGATAGTTAGGTTTTTCATCTCCTTTTGAATAGTGACCAATCATCGCTGGAGGTCTCACATATGTAGAAGAGGACATAGGAAGGCAGAAGTATAAAGATTATAAAAATTACCAGGCAGCCCATTACAGTTAGGCATAATAATTCCAAAATTCAGAATGTCAGAATACTTCAGTAAGTTCTTTCATAAATTCCTCTTTCACTTTTGACAGTGAAGAATGTAACTAAAAGGCAAAAGGGAAGAGGGAAGAAGTCTTGATCAGATATTTGAAGGCAAAAGAAAAGCCTATCAGGCAGGAGAGCACAAGAAGACCCTTTCAGATGGCATTTTTCTCCTCAGGAGAGGCTCTTACACCAACAATGGCGAAATTGTGAGCAGAGCCAGAGTAGCTGCTCCTGGATGCCAAGAAGGAACAGACAGGGGATATAGGAAAGGAGGAGCATTTTAAAATACTTGGCAGAGAACATTTCTTTAAAAGAGCACATTCTATTAAACACAGGATTCATTCTTCCACAGCATTTTTTTCTTTCTATAATGACATTTTCCTCCTTTGTATGAGGTCACCATATAAAAGGATTGAATTGTGCAGTTTCACAGGCCAGCATCATTTTGCTCTCATGGAAAATGGCAGCCTGCCATCAGCTGCAAAGGTGTAACAGGTCACTCAGGGGTTTTGGCACCCATGATTCCCTTCCTCAGGCTAGGAGATTAATTTTTGCCAACAAAGTCACAACACTTGAGATTCTCATCTCATGAAAATAATTCAAAGATGCCAAATAAAAGAACTGCAACTGCTGAACTGTCCTGCCTGAAGCCTTCCCTTGCATCCTTAATTAATATTGCTGAATTAGACAGTCTCCTCTTTATCTTGGAGAGCATTTCCATAGACTGCCTTCAGAAGAAAAGTATCAGTCCAGACACTATCACATGGAGTTCTAAAAACTGAGTGGCTGCATGCTGAAAGCATCTATTTTACCACATCACTGAAGCCCATCATTCACATTCATTTTGTCATTTATCTGAAGGTGTTTCTACATCTTCTTCTGTGAGTTCTTTAGACTGTGCCCAGCACCCTTTCAACACAGTGCTCTGCTTGTTCACAGGCAGTGGACATAAATTCCATTAGCTTTTTGTTTATCTTCTTTATAATACACATAGTTCAGTGTTGTAGTAACTTTGATGCCGTCCATTGCACTGCTAGATTCCTGATGGTCAAGGATATGTTCATACTGTTTCTAGCATGCTTTTCTCCCAGGGAATACTTGCACTTAGTATGGGGTGATGGAGAAATAGTCCATAATGTTGCTTTTCGACGTGCTGACTGACAGAAATCTTCATAATATTTGAAGGATTGGAATTGCTCACATTGTCCTCAGAGGGTATCTTGGTTTGATTTCTGCAGTGTTCTGCAAGATTCCACTCTGTTTCCATAAGGATAGCCAGAGAAAACAGAATATCTTACCGTGCTACAGGCTTCGGGAAGAGAGTTACTGGAAAAGTTGAAATGTTGCCCAGCAGGAAAGGACTCATTTACCTGATGCTGGTTGACAGCCAGCTGAACATGAGTCACAGTGTGCCCAGGTGGCCAAGAAGGCCAATGGCATCCTGGTCTGTACCAGCAATAGTGTGGCCAGCAGGACCAGGACAGTGATTGTCACCCTGTACTCAGTGCTGGTAAGGCTGCATCTTAGGTGTTGTGTCCAGTTCTGGGCCCCTCACTACAAGAAGGACATCAAAGTTCTGGAGCGTGTCCAGAGAAGGGCAGAAGAGCTGGTGAAGGGGCTGGTTGTATAGATGTGGTACTCAGGGGACACAGTTGGTGGTGGACTTGGCAGTGCTGGGTTAATGGTTGGACTTCATTAGCTTAAAGGTCTTTTCTAACACAAATGACTTTATGTTCTTTTTTTTCCCTATGTGTTTGAATAAGAATTATAGTTCTTGATTCACTTTCTGATACATAGCCTTGCTCTTGTCCTTTTTACTTCTAAAATCGCTTCAGTTAAAGGGTGGAAAGTGGCTTGTACACTGGTGATACTGTCAGTTTTCCATTAAAGACATTGTGAGAACTCCTTTAATCTCTGCATGCAAGAAGATCTAGATATAGTATTTAATTTAAATGAAAGAGGTACCTCACAGGTGTACTGAAAAGTAATGTAGTAATTTCAGAGAGACTCTACAGCATTTGTTGAGAGTGCATTTTAGTGCAGACAACAACTGTATACCTTTGGAGAAATTTTACTTCCCTGTTTGGTTATAAATATTTTGCTAGTACTATGATAACCATAATTTTCAAATGTTAAAATAACTCTATGGGTAAAATCTCACAATATTACTTCCCTCAATGGCTTCACAAGGAGTTTCCTATTGTCATAATGGGGTTTTTTTTAATATTAAAAGATGCTTGCCTGTACCTGATTCCTAAAACAAACACTTAAGATGTTCATGCTTTTGCTTACCTGTGCTTGTATTACTGCAGTAGAGTTTGGGTCTGTGCCCCTATTCCCCTGGGCAGCTGTATTCATCTCTGCAGGCAGATGTCAAGCAGTCCATTTTCAGTACACTTTCTGTGTCATTTTTACTGGTAGGTATTACTCCAGTGAAGTAAAGCAGCACCCAGTGGCATACCCAAAAAACAGTCTTTATGTAAGAAGTTGGGGGTCTTTTTTGTTTTTTTTTTTTTTAATTCTCTGAAGCCTAATTGATGATTTTACAAAACTTACCTTTCAGGTTCTTACTGATCTCTCGTTTGTTTTCTAACAAGTCAGTCATACACCATTTTGCAGTAAAGGCTGGAAGTTTTTATTGGTGGGTTATTTACTGTCAAATATTCGAAGACAAAATGCTACTGTTTGGTGTTTTTTATACTTTCCTCTCAAATTATTTTTGGAGATGGTCCTTTGATTTGTCTTTTGTAAATTGTCTTAGTTTGCGTTATTGAAATAGTTTCTGCAACAATGCTTTCCACTCTTAGCATCTTGTTATTCAAGGATATGATTTTACACTGAGAGAAGGTTGCATGTAACTTCCACTCAGAACCATCAACAACACCAGGGAGTCTCACTCTTCACAGTAAGACAAGGAAGACTAGGCATACAAATAGATGTATGATTACTTCTTGTCCCACTTATGTTCAAGGGGTTTGTTCTTTAGCAAGGGGAATGCGACTTTTCATTCCACCTCAAAATCTATTTATATTTTAATGTTAGTTTTCCAAAGACCTTCTGAACTACTTAAAGAATGTATTTCAACCAAGACTGTTAGAGTATTTCTGGTGTACTGCATATACCTTACATGAGGAGTAACTTTGAGGGTAAAATAACTGACCTGTAATTACTAAATGATTTTTGATCATCTGGGCGGTTGATAATTACAAAACCAAACTGTGACAGTAACAATTAATTTGATCAATTTGAGTATACATTGTTGTAGCTTTCTCTGGCATATATGACTCAAATACACTCCTATCATGCTGTGACATAAAAAAAACCCCCACATACTTATGTTTCATTATCATCAGACAGAGAAGAGAAAGGGATAAATATGTGAGGGTGTCACAAATAATGAACATGTTAAGTAAAAGCTGTACACATGAACGTACTTCAAATAAAAAGGGTTTATACTGAAAGCACTTGACTAAGTTTCAAACCAGTGGCCTATTTTAGCCCTGCATGATGATGGGCACTCCTGTAAATGGGGATTATTATTATTATTATTATTATTATTATTATTATTATCTTTTATTCTTCTTAAGGGTGATAAGTTGGTAACAACCTGTCAATATCAACTCCTACGTGGCCTCAGGTTGAAAACATTTGTGAGGGCTGTTCCTCTGTCAGGGTTTGACCCCAACCAGCAGCCAAAGCCCACGCAGCCACTTGCTCACTTCCCCACAGTGGGATGGAGGAGAAAAACAGAAGACTACAAGTGAAAAAACTCAAGGGATGAGATAAAGAGAGTTTAATAAGGAGAGCAAAAGTCACATCCACAAGAAAAGCAAACGAAGGAATTAATTTTCCATAGCAAAACAAGGAATTTCCTATTCCACCTCTTTGTATGGGCAGGCAGTTTGCCTGGCATTGTGCATCTTGTGGCATTCTTGCAGCCCCACTAATTTGAACTAGGGATATAGGGGCTGAAGATATCTTTCCCCTGTCCTATTAGAAGCCTGGGACAGCTGAAAGATGAGTCCTCTTTTTGTTTGAAATAGAAATTATGCCCTTTTTTTCTCCCATGATCGAAATCCCATCACTTGGATACACTAACTATGGCTTGTCCCACCTTCTTTCCATAGAAATTTTTTAGAAAATTTAGTAGTAGACTAACCCTTGTTTTCTCCTATTGCTGCTTGGTTTTGATTTTCTCCTTTTCTTGTGATCCCATCTTCTGTGCTGTGTAACCAGTTGTGGTCATTCTGCTCCCTTCCATTTTATTCATGTTTATATCATGTTAAGGCAGGCAGATATAAATGGTTTGTTTCTCCTGAGTAAAGTAGTGATAACTGCGCTTCAAGCTCTTCTCTATTGATAGGTGTACAATAGAGTTTATATTACATCATTTCAGTAACTACAGTGCCAGTTTCAAGTGTCTCGTGTCTGCTCTCCATGGTGCCCTCTCTCCTCTTTCAGTTTTGCATATAGTACAAGCCTGTGGCCGAACATTTTTCCCTTTTACTATTAACTAAAACAGGTGAGGCAGAAATGGCTACATTGGTCTTGACACAATAGTCTATGTGAATGCTGTTAAGAACACCTAAATATGAGTGGTCTTAATTACAATGCTAATAAGAACGCAGTTTCATTCACTTCATATATTGTAATTATGTTTCTCAGTCTAGAGACCAACACTGAGTTACTAAACAATACTTATGAAAGTATATTGCTCTATTTTTTTCTTGCTAATATATTGTCTCTATTTTCCTAATAACTTCCACAAAAAATGATAAAGTGGTAAGCCTATTCACTTGTTCACAGGAAAAAAGCATAAGAGTGTACTTTCTATCTGATAATTAAATCTTACACTGACAGTCTTGCTTTCAAAAGCTTTTCTGAATGCATTTCTGTGTTCAGTTTTGCCATCTTATTTATACACTACCGTTTTATGATATTTCTCTTCTCTGATGAGAGAGTGCGTCTCTGTTTTGTGCACAGTCTTTAAACAGTGTATTAATGAGTGCCACTGAGTGCTGTGGTGTGTCCCCATAATATGTGCTTTCTTTAGCACTAAAGTGGCATTTTACACTCTGGGATCCTTCTGGGATCATTAAACCACAGTTATTCTTGATTTCATCATCAAGATACTATGCCTGAATTATAATAATGATTTACTGTGTATCTGGCATATATTTCACTTGATTTAAGATTAGGAAAATGTTCTAGTTGTTCAGTAAATGAATTAATGACAAGCCCCATAGGAGTAATATTTGGTTATAAGGGGGAAAGGCAGATTTAGGATGTTAAGTTGGGATATTAACTGAAGATTGCACAACAAAGTAGTGGCAGATTTCTGGGGCCAGTTCTTGTCTTCTGATCCTCTGCTCTGCTAAAGATCTTGATGAATGCTTCAGGTGTATGGCATTCACATTTCAAAATTATTTCTTTGGAAAAAAGCTTCAGTTATGTAAAGCGGCATGATTTTAAAAAGAAGTAACTTAGAGTGCATTATTTCATAAATATAATGGAACATCCAGTTGTGGTTGCATTTCTTTGAGTTAATGCGAGATAAGCAAAAATTCTTTTTTGCCTTTCTGTTTTCAGTTGTTCTGTAATATACCATTCTTTCTCATCTTGAAAAGAGACTGAATCAAACAAATTTACAAGCTGACTTGTAACATTATTTTACAAAATCATGGGCTTAATATTGAGAATGTGTGTTGGTATTTTCATCTCAATCCTCCTTTGCACTGCTTTGATGTTTCTCCCCTCCCATTGCCCAGTTATTCCCTCTCCAGGGAATAACCAAAAGGACAGTTTTTTTCCCCACTGTTCCAAGAAGTTTCTCTCAAAGGTTTTTCTATGATAGTAACAGTCAGCAACAATTATTTAGAGTGAAAGTGAGCCAAAATTTTATATATATTTAAGTAGAAGTAGTAGTAGTTGACAAGTGTCCATGTTTCATTTGGATAATTGCAGCTTTGCTCTTTGGACTGTCCTGTTTATTCACCACAGTGGAACCTGTTAGCAGTGTTCCCAAATGGCTTTGGGATGCAGAATTTGACCTCTGTTCTGCTGCTGTTTAGGGTCCTGGTCCTGGTCTTCTTGCAGGCTGAAGGGGGTGAGTGAGGCCTTGAACAAGAACTAGACTTCCTGTTTATCTGGGTTTAGCACTTACTCCAACTGTGTCTGCCTCACCAGAGATGGGAATGCTGGCTAAAGTTTTCTATCTTTTTCAGCTCTGGGCAGTCAGAATAAGCACCTAGAAGAGAATTTCAAGCAATAAATATGATAAGCAAAAAAATTCAGATGTGAGTATCTGGTGAAAATGCTTTTCATGCAGCTAGGAGAAGAGGAAAAGAAAAGCAGTTTATGTGTGCAAGAAGAATGGCTTTGTGCTACTTTCTGTGGTATACAGCAGACGCAGAAAGAACATTGCACTGTACTGTTCCACTCTCCACTGCTCTGAGGAAAGCATGCTGTAGCTGTATCAAAACATTTGCAAAAGCTTTTGTATTTGAAAATATTCAGAGGTAGGGAAAGAAGGGTAATACACTGAAAGACAGTGTCATTTGACATAGGTAGTATGACATTTATATGGGTAATAAATATATTTGCAGCTTTTTCAAGCAGTATAGTGCTCTACTGCATATGCCATGGATTTCTTTCTATTCATAACTATCCTGCCAGTTGCTTCTCTGATTTATTAGGCTGATGTCTGAATGCAGAGGATCACTTTCCTATTGTAGAGCATATTTTTTTATTACTGTTCTACTCATCCAGCAAGCCATGGTAAGACTTTGCACACTATATACAGAAATAAAACAACCTAGATTGATATCAATATGTGTAATTTGATGCTTTCTCAACATATCTCCACTAAAAAGGTTGACAGCAAAATGATTTCAATAAGGAAGATCATAGTCCTGATAAAAAGGACCTGCCCAATGAAACTTTTAAGGTAAAGACCATCAGTTGATCTTCAAAATGTATTTCAAAAGATAGAGATGGCTGTTACTAAGCTACTGAGAATGGGGACAGCAGAAGGCACAAGTTTGTAGAGACATAACACCTAAGGCTCTAAAACATAAATGCTCACCTTGAAACCAGTACATGTATATCTATATATATGTATACACATACACACACACACACACACACACACTCTCTCATTTATTATATAATACATATTTTTATGTATCTATAAAATTTTGCATATTGATCTGTGGGTATTACAAAGTGTATTAGCAATGAGGTTGTTGTTTACTTGTGCTGATTTTTACTTCATTTATGAAACTCATGTAAATGGTAGATTGAGGAAAGATTCTGCAGTGAAGCAGAAAGCTTCACTGCAACGCTTAAACTTCAGGTCATAGCCTGCCTTTGTGAGCTTAGACAAAAATTTAAATTTTATGTGCCTAGGGTTCTATTAGCAAAACTTCCTACCAAAGAGGGATGTTGTTAGAATGCATTCATTAGCTCTTGAGGAAGTAGCTTGCTCCCAAAATTCTTCAGGACAGAAAACTGTCCTGTGACTGAGAAATTCTTTGAAGGATAATACATCATTTCCAAGAAGAGAACACCTCATATTTAAAACACAGTAGAGAATGTCCTGTTAGCAGAGATCATCAGATATGGTGCTCAACATAATAAATCGTAAATGTATTTTTAATCTGAGAAAAGGCCTTTTATATATTCTGTGAGGCAAACTGAGGTAAGTGCAGCAAGCATCAAAAAAGGAACATTTTGAATTTCCAATTAGAACCAAAATGTCAGATAAAGTTGTTTTGTTGTTGGGGCTTAAATGACTGAAAAAAAATTCTTTGGTCTTACTGGTGACCATCTTGTTCCTAAATGGTATTGGTGTTCACATTGGCTAAATCCCATTTATGATATGCTTAACTGAACAGAGTGAACTACAGCTTCAGAAGTTTTCATATAACACTGAGGAGATGTCTTCCATTGATGTTGAAATATTTGAAGAAGTGACATACTGCTTTCTCTAAAAAACTTACTTTTGCTTTACATTAAAAAAAAAATAGTTTTCTTTATCTTGTTAAATGTCACAAGGTATCTGGTTATAGGAATACCAGAATGTTTTTAGTTGAAGTATATATGACAGTTCTTTTCACCAGTAATAAATGTAAACCTTCATACTCAAATAGATACTTAATTATTTTTAAATACCGGAAAGTAAATGATCCAAACCCTTGTTAATCATCATTTTTCATTTAATGTCAGACGGTACTAAATCAGTTGATTGGTTGAGTGATGTCAATGTCTTTACATCCTAAATTAATATTGCTATTGCACTGTCTATGAGGTGCACACTGCTGAACTTTCTTTAGCATTGTGCATTTTTTTGAAAAACAAAGACCCTGAATCAATTTCAAGTAGTTACAATAGCTACTGAGGGCTTTGGCACGTGTGTATTTTATCATATTTATGTGTGTTCCTCCGTTTATAATGTAGGTCATTGCCAAGCTGTTAATTTTAGGAGCTATTGCTTTTAACAGTGGGATTGAAAATTGCTTTTCTGATGCCTTCGCAGTCAGACAAGCACTTAAGGTCAGCTCTGTGCTCACAGTTAGAAGTGTTATTTGGAAGATCCCACTAGTCCTTCATTATTAGAGTAGGATACTTGTGTTGTCCTTCAGATGTAATGCTTTTTGAAAGTATTGGGGTAAGGTGCTTTACAATTACAGGTAACTCATGCCTACCCAGGGATTTTGTGGGGTTTTTTTTTTTTTTTTTGGTAAAATCTAAAATCACATGAAAACTTTGATTTATAATAGGTATAGCCTTCCTACCAAGCATGAAAAACAAATGTGTCACAGAGCAGAATACATTAAGGCTTAGTGACTGAGAAAGCAGCACATTTATTCATACCTTCTCAGGGCAATTTTAGAACATGATTTTGAATCTCCTCCTGTTTAGAAAATGGTTTTGACCCTCTGCCAACCCCACACATAGATCCCAAGATCTAAAGAGGTCACTTTAGAGACACAGGGAAAAACAAATCTGTACTCAGTAACAGAAATAAAATACCCACTCCTATAAAAAAAGCTCTTGAGTATTTGACCCCATGCTTTGCATCCTGACGTCACACAACCTCTCCACCAAACACCCACCTGGTTTTTACAGAAAAAAGGGTCCCCATCCTTCTCCATGCAGTGCAGTTTAGCACAGAGGGAACAATTCTTATCTAAATTTAAGCAGAACATTGTATATATTCAACTGATAGTTGAATTTGTTTACATTATGCCTGTTCATAGCTTTATGTTACCTTCGTGTCTGATCAAAAAAGTCCTAATGAGAAAGCCATTCTTAAATGGGACCTACATCCAAACCCTGATTTAGATTCCTTAAACAAATTAGACTTTGGAGTTAATGCAGCAATTTGCATAACATTCTCCTCTATTTTCAGCTAAAATTGCTCAGCACTTTTTTAAACCTGTAGCAAATTACTTCACTAATGAGGCTAAATTACCCTATGATGTTACATGTAAATTTGTCAGTAATAAATCTCATGTGCATTTGCAATGTACAGATTTTGCATTGTCTACCTGCTGTTCCATAGGCACATCAGAAGAAATAATGGAGAAGACTTGAATTTTGAACTAGTGTGTTTGTCTTAAGAGATGTGCTACACTAAATATTATTCCCATATTCTGTTCTGATGAGTTGTTTTTTCCCCTTCACATCCATTTCAAGTTCTAGGAATCAGCCCTCTGAAACTAGATAGCAGTGGGGCTGCTCATCTTCTAAACCCTTCTCCAAAAAATAGTGTAGTTCTTTCTGTCTTAGATGAAAGTCATTTTAGTAATGGAAACAAGGCAAAGATAAATAACTGAGACAATTAACTACAGTAAAAACATGAAGAAATATAATAATTTCATGGATACTGGATGTAAATGGTCAGTGCAGTCAAGTTGCTCTGCAGCCGTCTTGGCCTTTGCTGCTGCGCCCTGGTCCATGTGGGCTCGCCAGTTTGCTCACACAGTGAGCCTGAGAACAACAGGGTGGCTGTAGTCAAACAGTGTTCACAAACACTACACGGCCTGCCACCATTTAAAAATTCTTGGGAATTTGGTTTAGCTCACTTGTAGCTTCTCCTGCCAGCACTGGTAGAACAGAGTTGCTCAAATCGATTCACATGTGAATTGGTTAGTGTTTGCCCTGCTGGCTGGAAAACCAGTATCTAAGAACATTAAAACCAATTCTTACTAATTATTTCCAGAAGCAGACTTAAACTGAGTTGCCCTTTTAATTTGGTGTTTATTAGATACATTACATCACCTGTGCTAGCAGCCAGTTATTTTTTTAGTTCTGTTCTAAATGTTACAAAGTGGCATTAAAAATAATTCCATATGTTTAAATATGTGTATTCTGATATATTAAAATCTGCTTTCTTAATAGCAGAAGTGTCACAGAATAAGTGGCAGATGATGCAATGTGTTATGTCAATTAAATTGCCAATTAATATCTCTGATGTGTAGAAAGGATTGATTGTTGTTAGATTTCCTTCACCTCCTTTGGATGAAGAATTGCTCAATAATGATTATTAAGAAAAATGTGGAAAGTAAGCATCTAACCATGAATTAATCTTTGAATTAGGAATGTGGAGCCGTTAATAGTGGAACACTTAATGTCTTACTGGGAAGAAGAGATTGTGTTATTTTAGCAACACATTTTATCACTGTCAGTCTAACAGGTTTTTTTACCTATTCCTACTTCTCTTCTGTTTCCATTATATTTTTCTTTTTAAGGCAGGGTACACAGAATTAAAAGCAGAAAAGGATGTTTCAGTTATACCTACTGGCAAAATTTGAACAATATCTCAGATACCCACTTGCTGATTATAAATAGAAGAGGAAGGGTATTTTGGTCTCTGTCACCAAAGTATTTTTTAGGCTGTTTTGGAATACTTCATTATCTAACAGTCTTTGGCTAAACTGTTTAAAACTTGAAGCTTCACTTTCCTTTCTTTTTGTATCTCAAGCTCTAATTTTTGTAGCCTTCCAAGGAGTGGAATGGAAGAGGCAATTTCCATTATGCAGTGATTGAAAGAAAGGGTTTTGCTTCTTTTCTTTGCTGCTGGGAGGAAAAGAATAATTTTCACTCTACAGATTTCACAGAATATATTTCAAAATAGGGTTCAAAACCTTAGTGAGAGTAAAACCAGATAATATCTATTTGCTTTAACTTTGCTTCTGCTGTTGCAAAGCCATAAGCAACAGCTAGGTTCCAGGGCCAGATTTCTCATAGCTTGATATGAAGAGAGGTCACTCACCTGTACTTTGTTCACTCTGGTCTCACCAGTATCTATCCCTGAGATCCACAGTGTCTCTGATAGCTCTTTCCCACACAACTCCTGTTCTTCTCATCAGCTATTCCAGCTAAAGGTTCACTAGTGTTGTGCGATTGTTAGCAGTTAGGATTAGGAAGCAGATAGAACAGGGTGCAGTGATCAAATGAGGGGTGTGGCCAGACAAGCATGCTGAAGCAAAACTTATTTACAGATGACCAATCTCTTTCATCATGACGTTCTCTATTTCCTGATGTGGTTCCTCCCCCATGCATTTGGAATGTCTCCCTTTGCCTTCTGCTAAACAGCCTGTGAGTCTGGCACACTGCCACAGTCCCATCAGCATGCCCTTTACCATAGGACCTTTCCATTCGTTCCTCCCTGTGCGCCCACTTTAAGAGTTAGCAAAGCTTAGGCTGAGCCTCTTCAAGCCTTGGAGTGGTTCCTTCAGCAGCCCATCAGGCAGTGACCTCCCAGACCTGGTCTTTGGTACTTTCTCTTGCTCTGCAGAGTATGTATACACCAGTGTAGTTTATTACTTTTCCTATCTTGTCTCTGTTTATATGCTGGACAGCCACTGAGCACACAAAACAGGTGTCTGTACATTCTAAGTATTTACATACTCTTCACATCCTACATTTCATTTCCTTCCACACATCCAGCCAATCTGTTATATTGAATTAGGAAAGCAAGCTATCAAGAATTCATATGCTAAAATCTTACAGTAATAAAGTGTATATAAATAGATATAGATATAGTTTCAGACATATTATCGATATCTTATTGACTTGTTTTACCAGCACATATGCTTTAGGCTGGTCATGTGTGACTCCTGGTAGATTAAGTGTCTAACAGTCCACTGTTGTGATAAACACCACTGAGTCAAAGATAAGCCTTGAAAAAGATAAATAAATTTCTCATAGGCTCTTGGCATGAGACATAGAAGCTGTCCTTATTAGGAACATAACTGACATCTTCACTGCCTCCAGCAGCGGCCTGAACCCCTTCTTGAGTATAAATTTTATTTTCTTATTGTGAATACGAATACATATTCTCAGATGTAATGCAAAAAATGCTTCTTCCTGTGCCAGAAGAAAAGACTCTGTGATTAAGCTGACATGAGTACGCTTTTATCAATCTGTGTACCAGAGAATCTTGCACCTTTTCCTGTCCTGTCTGTCTGTGTTGTGGCATCAGTGGGACTGGTCAAGTGCTGCTGGCTGGCAAGTAGACAGTGACATTAATGGCAGAGACCCAACATTAACAGAAAGTTTGAAAATATCCTGGTAAAAAAAAGCACACGATTCCTCAGACGCAAGCAGCTCTGTGCATTCTTCCATGGAAATCATTTTTTTTCCAAAGTTTATGTAATCTCTGTTCTTTCAGTTTTCACTTTGATTGGCATAGATTCCTAATCACAGCTCTGTATTTAACAGCTCTCTTTAACAGTGTCTTCCAAAGACATACACAAAATATTTCCAGTGAGAAAAAGGAAGGAAAATAACTTACAGAAATTAACAGTATCCATGGATTAAAAGAGTCATGAGAAACAACGCAACACAGATTCACCCAGCACTGTTAATGTTGTTAATCCTTCTTCTCGGCTCCTATTTTTTATTTTTGAGAAAAGATGGTGTGAAAAGGGGACAATGCATTCGAGACATGGGTAGATGCAACTGGCCATACTTCGTTGTTCTGGAGAGTTGAAGGTCATCCTTTTGAGTTCAGAAGTGGCTACTTTAGGGCTGGTCTGTGTGAGAATAGAGTTAGTTCTCTGTATCTCATGACAAGTTGGTATTCCACTGTTTGTTTTTAGTAGGCAAACAGACTCTGACATATTCTATTTTCTTTTCCTCCTAGATGTAACAAGGCAGCAGCCACTGATATGTCAATAAATATTGTAGTAAGAAATGTTTTCTTCATCTTAAGTTAGGAAAGAGACAGAAGTATCAAACTGGGATTTGGGATTTGATGCCCCATTGGTACAAATTGCTGCTTATCCATCCATCCCGGCGTTCTTGGTAAGGACATTTGGCAGTAGCACTACTGAATTCACCGGAGCTGTGACTAACTTAGCTGAGATCTGCCCCAGGAGACTAGGTCAGAATTGTCCTCCGGGCTGTGGCTCTTAGCTCCCTAAAGGACTTGAACAAATAATTTCATTTCCTTTGCCTCTATTTCCATACATTTAAATAGATCCTGATGACATCCATCACAGTCTCACAATTTGTCAGGCATAGTTAAATCTGCTGGAGAGTATAGTTTTAAACATCAATACAGATATTTGATAGAAGCATGAAGATGGGATGAGACTTGTGGTGCATAAAGGCCTGTTGTAAAAAAAAAGAAAAACCAAAAAAAAACCCCAACAAAGCAAGAGAGTAATCTAGATAAAAAAAACAGCATCAGAAACTGAGCTCCTAGTTATGAACAATCAGCTCCATCTCTCCCTGCATGACAGTTATTCTGCCAAATATCTGAGCTTGGAAATGCAAAGAAAGTTTTAAAAATAGTTTTGTATTTCCCAGGTAAGAATAGGTTCTTTCTTCAGTAAAATTTAAGAAATTTTGTCAAGTTATGTAAAGTGTTGTGTAACATCTGTTTAATTTCTGTTGTATTACCCTTCTTTTTTTTTTTTTTCCTGACAGAAATGCATTTTAAATTAATATTTAATGTCTTTGCTTTTAAGAAACTATCTTTTAATCACTTCAGTCTGCTGCTGGCTTCAGGTTCCTTGGAGAGGAGGAGCTGCATGAGCTGAATACTAGTGTGCTGTCAGCTACCATGACTCGAAAGGGAAGGTGCAGCTCAGGGAATACTGTCTCAATGTAGCAGAACCACACATGTCCCTTTAGAAATGAGCAGAAGATAGCGAAACCTATTACCTGAGATAATCCACAGGATAAACTGCTGAGGAACGTGAGATACCATTTGGTTGTGTGCAAGGGAAGGAGTGGGAAAAACAGCATAGGCACAGAGTCCCTATGAATGGAGACAGAGCCCTCTGAGTCTTTAGCTGAATTGTAGCACACAGAATGATTTTTTCGAAAAAGTAATACTTTTTCTCATTCTTACTCCTTTTTTTTAGCAGCAAAGAAATTAAAATATTCATTCAACATATTGTGCTTTAAAAATATAATTCACAAAGATCAGCAGGCATGTTTTCATTCTGTTGTTTCTGATATTGCTCATCACACCAGGCAACTCATATATTTTTTAACTGTATTCTTTCTTCTTTCAGATCTTGTTTCTTTTCCAAGGTTGAAGTGTGAAGCTCAGTGGTTGATTCACCTTTTGTAGAACTGATGCATAAATTTTTGTTACTAGTCTGTTCAGTAAATGTCATCTGTTTTGTCATGTAGGTGGCTCTTCATGTAGCATGTTCGGTTTTGAAAATCTGGTTAGTAGGGGAAGAAAATGTATTTTTGTATGAAGGTTAAATGGCAATGGATTGTAAACCCAAGCAAACAAAACAAGCAAGCTTCAACCCCCAGATCTCCCAGATAAACTTGGTAATTCTTTTCTGGCTCAGAAATGAGCTAATTATTTAATTGCAAGTCATTCTATTCACATGGAAAAGATTTGACCAGTGAGATATTTTGCAGCACCTTTTATCTTTGACCTGCTTTTCTCATTTCTAAACTGAAAGATGCCATGGTTTCTCTGAGCAGCAGAGGCATAAACTCTTAAAAAGATTGGTAAGCTTTTCTGCCTGAAATTGATGTATTTTACCAATGTCCATTCATATCTCTTCATGCATCATGTAGTGCCAGCTGCTGTAGTCTTTGAGGTTACTTGCATATTGCTCAGAAAGTTGCACATGAGTACTGATATAATGCCTATTTAAGGAAAAATACCCCAGTTTATCTTTAAACACTATCACTTCATCATTTAGACCAAAGCTGTGTGGTAACTGTATAGGTATTAGAACATCTTAATTTAACACTGTAACATCATGGTGTGTATGCTTTTTGATAACACAGCTGTTCCATATTTTTGTTTTGCTGTTATTAAAAAAAATAAGAATATGCCACATAAACTTGAAGAAGAAAGGGAGAACTTCTGGTTTATCAGTGAGTAATTTGATATAGCTCAATTTTGGAACCCTAAAGCCTGAATCACTTTTCAGTCTTTATTTGAAGTGAATCATAGATTCACATAATCATTTAGGTTGGAAGCAATCAAGATCATCTGGTCCAACCATTAACTCAGCACTGCAAGTTCCACCACTAAGTGCCACATCTGCACACCTTTTAAATACCTTCAGGGATGGTGACTCCACCATTTCGCTGGACTTGATAACCTTTTCGGTGAAGAATTTTTTCATAATATCCAATATAAACCTCCCCTGACATAACATGAGGATATTTCCTCTTGTCCTACCACTTGTTACTTGGGAGAAGTGACCAACTTCCACCTGGCTACACCCTCCTTTCAGACAGTTGAAGAGAGTGATACGGTCACCCCTGAGCCTCCTTTTTTCCAGGCTAAATAATTTTAGCTCCCTCAGCTGCTCCTCACGGGACTTGTGCTCCAAACCCTTCATCAACTCCATTGCCCTTCTCTGGACTTGCTCCAGCATCTCAATATCCTTCTGGTAGTGAGGGGCCCAGAACTGAGCACAGGATTTGAGTACTCACCAGTGCCAAGCAGAGGGGGAGGATCACTGCCCTGGTCTTTGTGGCCACACTATTGCTGATGCAGGGGCTAGGATGTCCTTGGCCTTCTTGGCCATGTTCAGCGGATGGCTCATGTTCATCTTGCTGTACATGACAGTTTCTTTTCCAATAGCCAGCTTTCCAGCCACTCTTCCCCAAGCCTGTTGCATTGCGTTGCATGGGCTTGTGACAGTAACACGGGACCCAGCACTTTGCCTTGTTTAAGCTTGTGTTAGATCCATGAAATGCCGTACATCAGTTGTACATAAAGATTTTAGGTTAGTAGATGAAGCTTGAATTCCTAATAGATTTTACTGTTCTTTAATTGTTTCTGTCTTCCAAGGCTTCCCTCTGCAGAGACCCCAGAACACATGCCCATGCAAAAACTGCTTCACAGATATTTCAAATTTATTTTTGGTCTTAAATGTAAAATGGCCAGCTGAAGTGCCTGGCTTGTTTTGGGCCTTAGTCAGCTGCACCCATGGGGAAACTTCTTAACTTTTTCAGAGATGTCTGTATAACTTGCTTAAAGCTTGTTCAGTCATTGTACTCCTTGGATTTAAGTTATGAATCTGTGTGGTTTCTTAAAATTAGATCCAAGACTGATTACTCTTTGAGGAGCAAGTAGTGCCACAGAACAATAAAAATGTATTTGTTTGAAATGTATTTCATAATAAATTGTGCTTGACCTTCTTGATCATTTGTCTCAAATATTTTTGTGCTTTTTTTAGAATGTTTTTTTATATGAGATATCACATTAGAAATTTATTTTGTAGGCCACCTTCGGTACACATAAGACTTCTGTTCCTGCATCATTTAAGGGTCTCCCTCAATATTGTTAGAACAAGCTTATCAACGATTTATTTCTCATCCTTGTCTTTATATTTCTGGTGACTTCCTCCTGTTCCTTTCAACTTTGCTCATCCCAATTTAGTTGATATAACATCCTTACTGAGGCTACAGTAGCTGTTCCCATTCCCAGTAATTAAATGTAAAGACAGGACTCCTAAAAACTTTATGACTTGAAGTGCTTTTTTTTTGTTTGCAGTAGCCTTGTGGCGTTTTTTCCTAGCTTGTGATGTGCTACACTTGGAAGGAGATGATGTTTCTCCAGTGCGGGAGAAACCCTTGCCAAGGCAAACCTTGAGGAACCATGAGAAATCTTGATGAGGCAACACTCTTGACTAACCTTGGCTGCTTTTACAGAGGTTCTGGTTTCTCATTGCAGTTATGTTGCTACTGAAAGAGTAAGACTAAGGAATCAAAGCAGTGAAATGTAGCAGCTCTGCGGTGTTACCTGCACACCTTTGTTGGCCTTCAGTCCACATAAAACACAGCTTAATTAATTAATTAATTAATTAAACACAGCTTAATTAATTGGACAGCATTTGTTAATACTGGTGTTCATTGCCTAACTGTATGATTATCACTTTGGCCTGTTTCAGATAAGAAGACAAGGTGGAATACAATTACTGGTGGACCTATTGGACCATCGGATGACAGAAGTCCACCGTAGTGCCTGTGGAGCTTTGAGAAACTTGGTATATGGGAAGGCAAATGATGACAACAAAATAGCTCTGAAAAACTGTGGTGGTATCCCAGCATTAGTACGGTTACTCCGCAAGACTACAGATTTGGAAATCAGAGAACTGGTCACAGGTTTGAATTTTTCAGTATTTTTTTGTTCAAACTCTCTCTGTCAGTCTTGCAAGCACAGTTCTGTGCCGCATGCCACTTGCTCCATCAGTAACTATTTCATTACCATCTTATTTGCCATAACAAAAAGCTTTCAATCCCTTTGTATTTATGTAATGTATGAATGGCTTTCAATATCATTCGGTTTACAGATGTAGGAATGATTTATGCCTGTTGTTGCTGGTTCACTTGGTTCTTGGTTAGCCATCAGGGCTCTTGCAGGAAATGTGCTCCACTCATGGATATGTTGCGGTGGGAATCCTCTGCTCTCCCTCCTGTCTGTGTAGGGCTGGCTAGGCAGGAGCCATATTTTACTGAATTTACTTAGAAACTGTTTCTCATTGCTTTTACATCCTATGTAGTGATGTTGTAAGAGGGAAGATTTGTTTGGGGGTTTTCTGCCTTACTCAGGGTTCTGATAGGAAAGTGGAAAACTGTTGGAGAGGTGGACATCATCTGAAGCATTTTGTCTGAAATTTGATAATACGCTGTGTGATGTGTTTTACACAGAACATGCAAGTAGTGGTAGCCTATTTCTTTTCCTGATACAGTAGGATCTGGTCTTTTTAAGATTGTGTGGATTTTTTCCTTTTTGAAATTCAAGAGGGAGGGGAGGGGTGGTGGTGTTCAGGAATACAGGAATCCTGTCAAACAAGACTGATGTGAAAGGTTTGGAGTTTCTTTTTACCTTGCCCTTAAGCTAGCGTATTTAATATGTGAAACAGAAACAAGGTAGAGGGTTTTTTTTTATTTTTCACTTTGGGATTTCATTCTGTTTGGGGATTATTTAACACTATAAATCAAAAATATTTTCATTATCTTGTTTTCAATGCTGGTATTTTCATTCCTACTAAAATATGTAAGAAAATTTCTCATTTCTGTCACAGAATCATCAGAGTACACGTTATCATCTATGTTTCTGCAGAAATTACTTACCCTTGTACATCAGGCTTCATTTAGGGTACAAATTGATAATATTATCATCCTTTGGTTGGGTCCAGGTTCCTTCCTTGAGGGTGTTTGAATAAACTGAATGGTGTTTATTAAATGTAGATTTTTTTATATTTAATTTTGTTTCTTAGTTACAACAGTTATCACCTCCTACTTGTTAGTCAGGATTAATGGGGCAGAGATACAGGTTTCATGAGCCAGGATTGTGCCTCCTGTAGAGTGACAGAATTACTGACAGATCTAATAAAGTGTAACCACTGCTTCAGATTCAACATACTTGTTTGTTTCTTGGTTGTGTTGTCAGTATCCTGCCTCCAGGGAACATTCTGCCTATTTATTCTGAGTAGTAAGTGGCAAACTGCTAATAAACCTCAGCAGTCACTGTGGCACTTCCCATGCCATCTGTAGATGGAACACGTAATGTCATTAGGTCATTTAAAGAAAGTATACTGGGCTACAGTTTACGATGGGTCCATTGCGCCGTATGCTGTTAGATTTTCCCAAATTCCCGCAGAAAGAAAGGATGTTTGTTTTCTAGTATGCCCTCAAAGTGTTATTACCAAGAGGAGTAGGTCCTGACCATCAGTGGGAGGCAGTAACCTGCCTTTGCACAGGTAGATGCAGCTCCCAGAGATGGCGAGCATCAGGAGTGCTGGATGCGTACGAAAGGGGAGAAGACCAAGATGGTGACCCAGAGGAATAGGATCAGAGTCAGTGGTATTTCAAGATTTTATTCCTGAGCCTGTTTTGTATCAGAGTTCTTTGATTGTTTTTAATAGCCAGTACATCCCAGAAAGCCACTGCTTGCCCTGGCCATGTTTGGTGCCTTTCAGAATGCAGATCACCGGCCCTTGCTTTCAAAACGCAAATGAGTTTATGGTAGCGTTCTGCAAAGCTTCCTTCCAAAGCAAGGCTCATAGCTGCAGCTCTCATCTTGCATCTCTTAGGAAACGGGCTAAAATCATGCATCTGAATCAGTTCTTTTTTTTTTTTTTTTTTTTTTTTTTTGTAAAGTCTTGTAGTGTGACAGCTATTCCAGCTGAATTCCTTCTTTCTGTCCTTTCTGGGGAATGAAAGGTAGCTCCTGCAGCAGCTCCCTCACTAATGAAAAGATTTGACTTGGTGGCAAGTACAAGGAAAAATAAAAAGTTCCTCATGCTTTCCATCAGCCTTCCTGAGCTGAGGTGGCAAGAAGGTAATTGTTTCAGTAGGGGCTCCACAGCCTGGAGGAGATGCAGAGAAAATAATAACAAATGTCTGTTTTGGGAGTAAACATAATACCTTGAGCCTTTCCATCTCATGTTCATTGTGCATCCTGTCTGTATAAAAGCTGCTCTTGTTTGTTACTCTTAGAGAGGACACAAAGTTCATGCCTTAGGAATTCATACAGGCTCTGATACGGCTGCCCCTAAATAGTCATCCACATTTGTCCTCAGAGCACTTCTCTTAGGTAAGGAAGTATCATTATCTCTGTCGTACAGATGGGGAACTGAGCCTATCAAGTGTAAATGACCTGTCCAGAAATCTGGCAAGATGAAGGTGTGAATCACTCTGGGTAGACACCCAGCTGCAGGGGAAGAAATATGGCCTGAAGAAGTTATTTAGCAGCTCAATTTGTCTGGCAGTAGTGAAGTATTCATTGCCTGTCCCAAGTACCGTGAAGCACTTGCCTAGCAGAGCGAAAGTTCTGATATTAGTTTCTTCCTCAAACATGCACATTCTCTTCCTTCTTGTTGCTCTTCTGTAAGTAGATTATAACTTCAATTTCTGGCAGTCTCAAGACTGGTTTTGGAAGGGTATTTAAACCTGCAGACCAGCTTTCTAGCCCAGTAGTTCCTTGACTGTCAGGATTGCCTTCGGCACTATTTGTGGCTTGTCCTCTTTTCCAGAGATTTCTTTCTGCCATAATCTCTCCAAAACAGAGTTTTTTCACTTTTTCCTTTATCTCTCTTTCCCCTCCTCAGCAGCAGAGGTCTTGTACTAATACTGGAAAACCTTACCAAGCTCAAATTTTTGGATTGCACAACTTAACCTTACAGCAAAGTGTCAGAGCTTCAAGGCTCTCTCATGTCAGGGAAATGGTTTCTGTGCAGGCTCCCATGAAGAAGCTCTGAGGAAAGTGTGCTGTGCCTGGCTGTTATGAAATTAAATGGGGTTAATGCCCAGGAAATATTTTCTAAAGTATGGGAAGATTATTCTTACAGAATCACTTCAACAGTTACAGGTTTTTACTAGAAGAACATGGATAAAATTAGGTATACCCATGAATATATTCATTTGTGCAAAAGTGAAATACTCTGGTAGAAATAGAGATGTTGGCATGGCCAACAGCCTCTTGGTAATTTCCAGAGACTCAAGGAGAACCTAAATCACAATATAAGTCTGTACGTCTGTTCATGTAAGTCTGTAAATGAAAAGAAATAGGTGTAAGCTGAATGCACCACACTTAATTTAGCCATCTTTTTACCCCAGCACTGTGCTGCCAGTTTTCACAGTAGCACCTGTTAATGGGAAAAAATAAAAGCCTTCTATTTTAAAATAATTAAATGTTAACACTTTTCTAATAAATATAAATAGAGAGGAACACAGTACAAAATTAGCACAGATCCTGCAGATGGTAGAAAGAAATGTTTTCACTTAGTAATAATGACAATGAGTAACTGATTTCTGATTCTTTTGCCTTTACTAAGTTAATTATGAACCTTTCCACAAAATTCTATTTTATAATTTTTTCAATTTGTTTCACTGTCAGGGAAAAAAAATACATGGAAAAATCTGACATTTTAGCAAGGATAACAGAGGAATCCCAAGGATGCCTTGTGCAGACGGTGAAGTCAAGCTGCTGTTGCTAGATTCTTTCCAGCTCAGGCCATTCTATGATTCTGTGATTCAGCTTATGCTTGCTGATTCTTCCATCAGCTTGATTGGTTAACTGACTATCTGTCTCAGACAAAATGGCTTAAACTGCTATTCTTCCCAGTTTTGACAAACAAGATCCATCACAGCTAGAAAACAGTTTCTGCCTATGGACAATGAGGTAGCTGAATTAGAAAAAATTCCTTTTAAAGAAGGCCCTTGTATGACTGCATAACCTGTTTAAAATCTGTAAATACTATTTCTGATTGAAAGGTAAAAGTGGATAATCCACTTTTAGAAAGTACATGATGATAAAGAGCTGCAGCTGTAAATAAAGTCAGGAGAAATTGTTTTTTCTTGTGCTAACAGCCAGTCTCCTGCCTATTTTGGTTAACAATAAAGTGTCAGAGATTTAACTACTGTCTACTGAAAATATATAAATTATAAAATTTAGCACATAAAAAAATTAAAAAGCAAAAACCTTCTAACACTATACATATATACTAAATATAGATAGGTAGATACTGACTCATGTATCTCATTCACATTTTTATTCACTGAATCAAAAGGCATATATTCTATTCCTGCAAAACATTACGAGATACTGTGTACAAAATCTTTCTTTCGAAGAAGCACTAGTTCTCCAAGTGCCTTTAGCCCAGAGTCAAGATGGACAAGGAAAAATTTCATTTACTTCCCAGACTCAGGACTCCAGTATTCATTAGTGTTGTCTTTAATTTCAGCTGTGGCCAGATTGTGTTTTGGCTTGATTGGTCATCCCATGTTTTGCAATATTATTACCTAGTCCTGTTTCAGTTTTAGTAGGTGCCATATGTTTGTAAGGAGTGGTTTATAACCTTATGGATACAACCTCTCAGTGTCCCTGAAAGCGATCACATGTTGTCCACCTTAGATCTGTCTGGTCTGAGTTAAGCACTGCAGGTGAAACCTCCTTTTGATTGAATGGTGCTTCTTAGCATGTGCATAAATTATTGACAGATAGGTCAACTCACTCCAGAAGGCCCCTTTGAGCCCCGTATCTGCCTTTGCTAATCTGAGTAGTTGAAAATTAGTGAGCCTGCAGTGATATGTAAAGCATATTTAAGGGAGTATTCTATTTAAATGGACCTTTTACCTCACTTCAGTGGAAGATTTAATTGGATCTCATTTTTTAAGTAATTCTGGCCAATTATTTAGAATTTTTAACCTCCTAGTACTATGGCAGTTCTTCTTTTGGGTCTTCCCAAAGTCAAGATCACATGCCTGCAGTTGTTTCCTATTTGTAATGTTATTTTCTAATTGGACTTTGTAAGGCATTACATTGGTGATTTTTTTGTATAGTAAGTCTTATTTAACAATATTATGGCAAAGGGCTCACTGTTTAGTACTTAGGATCTTGAAGCAGTTTAATTTAATAATTTAATAGTTTTCTGCAAAAGTGACCTTGATGTTACCTTAGTTAGTAGTGTGTAAACACAGATGTGAAATTTTATTGTGATACAAACATTCATTTGGAGGTGGCACCTATTTGTAACCTTATTGCTCTCTGGAAATTGTATTTCAAAATGAATAAAGGCTGTTTTATCCCATTCCAAGATGACTTTCCCACAGCCTTAAGTAAAGAAGAACCAAACTCTTCTATGAGTTCTGTAGTCTTACAGTATTTCACCTTGATGTAATTCCTAAAATCTCTATTATATCCCTTTCTCTTTGCAGGTTTATATTAGGTGTTGCTCCAGTATTGCTCATATTAAGTATTCCATTTCTTAACTGTATTCAGGTTTTGTAATGGAGCAATGCAAGTGTAAGGAAGCCTGACCAGTGAAAGGCCTAATTAATTAGCAGCTTTTGATAGGTAATTAAAAAGATAGGTAGGAAGATAAATGTACAGTGGCTTGCTCATGGAACCAAAGAGACGATTTCAGCATTATATGAACTGAAAATCAGATTATAAAGATACATGTTTTAGGTTCAGGTGCATATCCTGCCTAACACAAGCTTTTCAAACAGACGACACGAAAAGCAATACGTGTGTGTTTAAATTGTCATGATGGCGTAACCATGCTAAGACAGCTGCTGCTGGGTTGACATAGCTCTGGTTCAATATATGCTTAGCTAAGAGAATAAGACTGCCAAATATCCTTTGGGCCCGTAACTATGTAGTAAAACAAAATGGAGATGTAGAATAAATGCAGAAAGTACATGAGTGCCTCCTAAGATGAAGCTCCTCCAGCTCCAGTATCTGATCACTGTGGCCTGTCAAGGCAAGGAAATTAGAAAGGTTAAGTGTGGAGTTAGATAACTGCTAACACAGAACGCTGCTTTCAGAACTGATAATTTTGATTTTGGCAGGAAAATATGTTCATTCATTTCTTGCTTAGTGTCTGCTCTGCACATAAGTGAATTCTCTTTAATAACTTCAAACAAGTGTTTTGAGGAGCTCTGCCAAGCACAGAGGCAGGTGACTTACAGATTTTAATTCTTTTTCCACCAACAGATTTAATAAGATTAACAAATTTCAAATCTACTTGCCTGGGCACTAAAGTTTGCTTGTATGTTTTAAATGCTTTTTATTCAAAATGGAGATTTTAAGGGTATTTAAAGCTCTAATAAACCTTTCCTACTCCTTCATTAAATGGATGTAATTGCAAGTACAATATCCTACCACAATCAATTTTAAAAGTTGATTAAAGCTTATGAAGTAATTTACTTCTAATTAGGTGTTTAAAATAAAAGTTGTTTTCAACATTAACAAGATTATTTGTGTAATGAAAATTCCTATCTATTTACTCTGGATCTAAGCCAGTGGCTGAATAAGGAATTACATACTGTAGTTTCTTCAGTATTTTTTTCTTCAAATACAAGAGCCTTTTCAGTTCCCGGAGGTTATGTGGTAATTTGACTCCCTCCTTTTGCTTGAGATAATTTTAAGCAATCCTCCTTACTTCAACCTCCACCCTGAGTTCTGTGAACCATTGAGAATTTTGATAAAAAAGCTAAACTCTGTCAAATCCCCTGCAAGTCTCAGATTGCTTTTAAAACAATGCATTTCATCTCACAACCAAAACTTTGCACAGGCTAGTTTATAATTTTATACTGTTATATCTAAAACCTTGGAGGGGGGGGGGAGGGAAGGAAACCAAGGGTTTGTTTAACTGAGAAAAGTACTTGTTACTGCTACCTTGATAAAATTTGGCTTAATCCAGACCATTGTCAAAGCTAAGCAAAAGAAAAATAAATGAAAGCATCTGGTCGGCAGAAGCAGCTGCTCGAGTTGATGTCTCTGAAGGTCCAAGTGCCCCAATACAACTTCAAGCAACCCCACCAAGGTAGTACAAACCCTGTGGCTTTGGTTTGCCATGCAGTGCCATGCATGTGGGCTGCATGGCAACTCTGTTTTTCCACCCCAGTCATCAGTTACTTCAAGGTTTTAGAGAGAGTCTCCAAAAATAACTATTGCATCATCATAATTTTCGCAAAATACTTAGAATTTGTTTTATGTTCTATTTTTACTTCTCCACGCTAATAGGCTGACATTTCATAGTGGATGTGCTGTGGCCAGGCACAGCTGTGTGTTGTACTTTACAGTATAATTCTGCAGTGTGGTAGAGTTTAAATTTTGGATTTTAGCATTGCCTACAGCAAATACTGCCATCATTTCTAGAAATGTAGAAGTGATTTTCAAACAAATTCAGAGCAGGAATTAATTGGCATTTTATAAAGTCTTCATACAAACCCAGTGTGAGACCATTCACCAAAATACCAAATCTTTGTAGTCATTTTTCTTGCAAAACAGGAAGGTAAAAGGTTCTACAGTTTACACTCATTTGATGTTGGGAAACTGATTTCCAACCTATAGGCTGTGACATCTTCAAGAAATTCCAAAGTCATTCAAAACACATCCTATTTATAGTTCATATGTACCAGCAAATCTAAAAGTAATTTATTAAATTGTGTGATTTTTCTTCAGAAATGATGCTGTCTTCTCAAATAACACTTAGGCAAACATTGTTGACAGTTCAACTGGATCATTTTATACCATATCTATTACAATTTTACTGTCTAATTATAAAACAATCTTTGCCCCCTTTCTCAATATGCTGTCACTATTTTGGCTCTGAAAATGGGAAAACCCACTGATAGAATCTGTTGTCTTCATGAAGAGTTATTCTCAACTTTTTTCTGAATCATCAGATTAACTTCTTCACCCCCTGCTGCTCCCAGTTAAATAAGGAGATGTGTTAAAATAGATACTTTCTCAAATCTTATGCTCTGCTTTCTTAGCAACAGGCTGGGGTACTGATTTATCATGTAAGGTGTTACATACAAAGAATTTTTATAGGTAGAAGGGAATGTACTGTTACACAGCAATACAAAACCTGCCTCAGGCTTGCAGTGCCTGTTTCCCTGGAGGTGAATGTGGGAGAGGAGAACAAGTCACTGGTGCTGAGGGCTCTGCTGGGAACAGTGCAATGCTCCTGGTAGGGGAGTCCCTCTCCTCTCTCTTAGGGGCCTTGAGAGTGGTTTCATCCATTTTCCCATCACAGCCTGCTTCTTTCTCCCTGTTTCCCAGGCAAATTCATCTTCACTTGTCCTGCATTTACCACCCTCAGTACCAGCACAAAACCCAGTGATCCCTTGTTGCTCTCTTTTACTCTCTAAGTGGGAAGGAACTGGTTTTCTCTGCTACAGTGAGATGCATCTTCTATGGAAAATTCATTCAAGTTTTGCCCATGTTTCAATTCATGGAGCAGTGAAACTGATTTCATAATTTGCTTGTTAATATACTACATAAATGATTTTCCTCTGTTTTTTACTTCAGTCAAATTTTAAATTTGAGAGGAAATATCAGACAGGTAATCTGGAGTGATAAATAGAGGACATCTGTTGCAGCATATGGCTTGACATAAGAGCTGCATTGAACTTTTTCAGTAAGTAGTAATCCTTTGGAAAAATTCAGCTGGACATAAAATTTTGATGGGCCTGCCTGAATGATGGAGTATTAAAATGCTTGCAGTTTAAAGCCACTTTGCAGTTTGAAATGTTTGAGATTTGCCACACAAAGTACTTAAATTTTATTTTGAAAATAGTTTTATGTTTAGAAAAAGATCTGAATGTTTCACTTTTCATTTACAAAACGAGAGTTTGAGGTTATGGTGAAATGTCATTCTGTGGTCAAATTAGTGTTTTCACTGTACCCAGTAATTTTATTATTTTTATTCATTATTTTTGCGTTCAAAGGCCAACTTCCATTCCTCCCTCCCAAATAATGTTATTTACAGTGCTCTCTTTTTCTTAGGTAACAATTGGGCTAGTAAATATTCCCTTCTTTTTTAGCAGCTATGCACCAAGTTTTTCATTTTGCTCATAGATACAGTTTTATAGATAGAACTAACTGTGTAACTGATTCTTTTTAGAAAGGAGTTTTGTATTTAGAATAATAAGTTGATGTCCAGCTTTAATTATAACATTTTATTCTCTGTACTAGGATCTGTTATCAAACATATGTTTTGATTTTGGGTGCTAGAAAAAATTATTCAGGTGTATAATACAGGTATAAGCACTGAAAAAAAATCTTGCCATTCATATATATCCATCCTTGTTAGATTCCCATGTTTTCTAATAAAGAACTTAATTTGGAATGGCATTGCCATTAGTCATGTGTTCAGATAAAACTTTTTTTGAAAGTGTTTGATTTATTTTTTTCTGTGTTTCTGTCACTTAGAATGAATTGGTTTTGGTTTGGCTTCAGTGTTTTACAGGACTTATTTAATTTCATCAGCTAGGAAAGGAAGTTAAGCGGGAACCACTGATCTTTCCCCAGTAACCTTGGTCAACTCTTCTAGTATTTCCTCTACTGTTTAACATGAAGGCTAATAACTCTCTAACATTCTTGGCTGACACTTCTTCCCTTCCACAGTTATGTGTTAATTTGCAATGTACAGCAGAAAAAGAGGAACAACCTTAGGTCAGAATTCAGTCCCATGGGAGAAACACAGATTCTTTTGTTAATCCAATAGCATTTGGGTGGAACTTGGTCCTAATCAATAATAAAATTGGCCCCTCCTTTTTGTTTTAATAAAATCCAGGATGTAATTTTGGAATGAAAAGAGCAGCAATTGCAAAAGAAAGGGCTATTTTTCAGAGGAAACCTTTATATTTTTTATAGTACATGTAGTCTTGTACTTTTATGTAGTCAAGATCAGCTGTATTTTTTGTAATTAAACAAAAAAACCACACCATAATAATCCTTCTCTGTGGAGGCTTCTTTCTTGTAAGGCTATGAGTGGATGCAAAGGGAAAATTGATATTGCTGTGACTTTGCTTAGCGTTCCTTAAGCTCCTGCCTGCTTGTGGCTTTTACTGAAACTCAGTATTTCTCAATGTGGACTTTTCCTATGTCAGCTTATACACAGATAGCAAACCACCGCTCTGCATGTCAATCAGTGAATTACAGCACAGTATCCATAGGTGTTCATTCACGAACCAGATAAATTTTGCAAGAAAATTGGTGAAAGTTTCTTGTCTGTTATGCCAATTTTAAACTTATTTTCAAAGTGTGCTTTTAAGGACACGTCTGAGCTGTGTGTTGTTCAGTTGCCAGAACTTTTCAAATCAGCCACTTTTTCTTTCCTACAGACAGTCTGTTACCCAGCCACTTTCTCACCTTGACGCTTGAGCTGGTTGTGAAGTCCTGTTGCACTTTGTATTAAGAAATGTTGTGGTTGATATTCAGCATCTCTGCAGCAGAACTGCTGTAATCTATTGGGAGCCACATCTGCTGCCAGGGAGGAGATCCAGCTCTGCGGAGCAGCCTTGCAATTACAGCAGGGGCTCCGAGCAGCAGCCAGCAAATGACTTTTCTAGCACTTGGGAGCTTAGGGTAGAAGATGCTTTTCCTAAGGACTTCAGCAAAAGACCCCTTGTGCTTGGCTTCTGTGCAGGGTATTTAGCACTCAGATTTCAGTCTTAATTGTCATGTTCATGAGGGAAACTCCCGGCAGTGCAGTCAGCATATAAACAAAAATGCCTGCCAATACTTTGGTCTCTTTTTGTGGAATGTAGTCTCTCACCATTATCAGATGGTTTTCTGCATCACTCCCTGACCAAACTATTAAATTATGATGGAAAAGGAAAACCTGGATGCATTGGAATACTTTTGGACTTCTATTTTTACAGAGAATATGAAATAAACAAAATCTTAATATAATTGAAAGTTGACTTAAATCCCATATTGAAAAGAATTGAAGTCCTGTTTCTCCAAATAGTATTTGTTTATTTACAATCTATTTACCATATAATTTTTTTGGGAAAGTACATTTTTGGCACAAGAAAAAAATCAGTGGCAGTGGCAAGGGCAATGCTTTTTGGAAAAGATTACTTTTCCAGTTTTATGGTTTCCATTTATATTTGTAACCTATCTTGTTCTAAGAAGTTTGTTTGTGTGTGTGTGTGTATATATATATATTAGTCATAATTTGAGGTCGCATTAAATCATTAACTAAATCGTTGGTTAGACTTCCTTGGTTTTGTACATGTCCTCTTGCTTGCTGTCTTTTTTGCATAGATGTATATGATCTCTATTTTCTTAACTTTGAATGGAATAAGGATAGCATGTGGCTTATCAGGTCTTGAGTTATATCTGACCATAGGTGTACATATACCAGTTCTAACTAAAGTGCCAGCACAAAAATCCATTGAGTTTGGACTCCAGCCTGATTCAGAGTTTATGGGACTTTAACTCTGACTGCTCCATTAAATTGAGCAACTTGATGACCTGTTGCATGTCCTCCAATAAACTGCTCCAAAAGATGCAACTTGATGCAGTAAGATCTCCAGAATGATCATTTCTGTAGTCTCCTCTAAGAATCCTTCATCTGATGTCTGCTAGACTAATACTCAGACCCAAAATTCAGCTTCTAACTGGAATCAGCTGAGTATTTTCAATACCAGTTTCTCCTCAGTTTTAAAATTAAAATGTGATTGCAAGATACTTTTTAACTGTATTTCCATTTATTATCATGTAAGGGTAAAAAAACCTCAACCTGCAAAAAGACTTGTTTAGTCTGGTGTAGCTGTTTTTGTCTTTCTACAAATATTCCAATACAATCAGAGGTGATCTGAAAATAGGGACACAAAATGCTTAATCTGAATGTCTCACAGCTTTAAAAGCAAGAGGGAAATAAAATATGAATGAAAGTGATTAGGAGATGTTCAACACTGAATAGTTTCTTCATTTCATACCTCTCACAAGAGTCTGTCTACGGATGGTGAACAGTTGAGTTGGACTGTTGTGTTATTGAGTGGATCCCACTTTTTGTCATTGGCCACTGGTGAGTCCAGTCCCTTACCTCCCTGTGGGCAGCTGATGACAATGCAAATTCTCCAGGGGTCACTCAAGGCACCTCTGAGGCAATTGCAGACTTGCTTCTTGTGTTCAGAAGCCCAGTTCAGGCAGGGCTTTCAGAGTAAGGTGTCACATGGCCTCAGTAACCAGATTCTTACAGTAGCCACAAAGGGCATGTCATGAATACACACCTGGAAAATATGTTCAGAATCATGTGGTGAAAAGGTGGCTCTGTAATGGAAGGTGTATCAGGTAAAGGATTTACTTTATTGTCGTTCTCCCTTCCAAAGTCAAGGCAATGGATCAGCTTCTCAGACCCCACATAAATCTAGCTCCAGGTTATCCTTAGCAAAATTGGAGAAGTGAATTACAGTGCCCTTTCATAATTGCAATTTCTTAATTAAGAAGGTTACAAGGAGGCGTGTAGAATGCCAACCTCAGCATGTAGCAGACTGCACTGCTTGTGAGAATAAATTTTAACATGTCAGTAAAAATTTTTTGGTTAATGTGGTTGGTAGTATTCAGTCTCTCAATTAGATAAAACTCTTTGTTCTGGGTTGGAAGAAGATTATCTCACTCTTTAAAACTGTGAGGAGCAAAAACTCAGAAGAAAGCATCAGGCTTACTGGACAGTGCTTCTGCCTTGACTTGATTTTGCTTGTTTCTGCCTTGACTTAAAATAATTTTAGGAGAAGGTGTAATAGCCATTTTAGCCTGATGATTTCATCATCCTCTTACTCTGAAGGTTTATTTTTCCAGTTAGAAAAATCAGAGAAGAAGAGGGCTTAAGGAATATTTCTGCGCTCAACTATTGCTGAACACCGTGATGTTTATGTGAGTTTACTTCAAATTAGCAAGAACCTGAAGTGAATAGAAAATAGTTTCAACATACAGGTTTTTAAGCATTTTGCTAGACAGGGCCCTTACATTTGCTTCTTTTGTATTCTTTTCTGCTTTTCCAGTTCATGACTACTTCTTGAAGCCCAGAGTGTTGTTTTGTTGCCATCAAAACGTTTTCTTCTGCTTTACTTTTAAATTAGGACTTCTTCACAAAGTTACATTGTCTTGCATAAGAACTAAATTGAACCTTAAAGGGGGAAAGATTTGCATTCTGATTCTCTGCTTTTATACCATGCACATCGTTTACACCTGTCTAGATACATGAAAAAAAAAAAAAAAGAACCACATTGTTGTTTTTACTGACAAAACCCAGCAAAATGCTAGGTATTTCAAGAGTAGTAGATGTGACATTAAAGCTTGCCAAGAGCAAGAACACATAGAAAAGCAAGTATAAGTGTTCTTATGAAGGCCTTTATTCCTTTAAATATGGAATTGCTTTTCATAAAGACATTCAGAACAGAATTCAAACAAATACTATTTTCCCTTTAAAGTAGCAACTCTTAAATGAAAAAATAAACATTATTAAAATGAATGTTCTTCTTTCTTTTTTTTTTTTTGTCTGTAGCTAAAGTTGGTCTTCTTCATGCAGATTATGTTAATGGGGTATTTTTACTAGTATACTGATCAAAATTTTATATTTAACTTAACTTTTGCTTTTGCAGACAGTTACATATAAAATAATTTAAACATGAAATTGTATAACAGAAACAGTCTCCCCATAGAGGTAATTAATTTTAAAGGGAAACCCAAAAATGTAAGTTGGTTCCTGTTAATTACTCTGCTCTGTCAAAGCACAGAATGCTAAGGAAAGCCTTGAGCAAGTAGTGTTCTTGCTGCTTATGTTTATAAATGTCTGGGTCTGTGTTCCTAAGGCCTTCCCTTCAGCATTTTCCTCCTACAACACTCACTTGGATTTTTTCTAGTGTTTGTATTTGTAACCTATATACAACGATGAAGATGGTAGTATTTTTTCTCTTTTGGTTGAAAACTTTGATAGATGTAAAATCAAAACTCAGTTGTGCCACTCAAGGTCAGATGTGGGGACCGGTCTGCTGTCCTTTGGGAAGAAGAGTAGGAAGGAGTAGGATTGGCTTCTACAGAGGAGGATGCATGTTGGCAAGGGGAGGGGCATGATGAGGCAGGCTGCCTCTTCCAGCTACTCCTGGAAGGGTGCTGAGCTAAAATAAAGACCACTGGTTCTTCAGAACAGCAAATTTCCTCCAGCTTGCCCCAGCAATAAGAGCATCCCAGCAGCAGCAGATGCTTGGCACAGCACAAAAGTGTTTTTCACATGTGCTTTTCCAGCAAATGCACAAATAAGTAAATGTGGGAATGGAAAGCAGGGTGTCTTCTGCTCCTAACAATTTCTCTCCCACTTTCTGTGTGGCACAAATGCAGTGACCTTGATCTTTGCAGATGTGGTCAGAAAACTTTGGCTCTTGATTTCTCTTCTTTTTCTTTGGCACATTACAAATGTGGAAGGGATGGAAGGGATTTTGGTTTTTGTAAACTCCAGTAAAGCTCCTTGTTAGTTGTGCCATTAGGCTTGCTGTTTCCATGTAAAACTTACAGTATTCTATAACTTTGTATAGTTAAATATTTACAAAATATAATATTACTTGCTGAAGTTTGGTAAAGTACTGCTGTATCAGGTTGTGGAGGAAGTTTTTTTGTTTGTAGTACCAACAAGCCCAGACAGTTTCTTCCATTACAGTGAGGATCACAGGGCTGAGATTTTGTTCTCTCAATGTGTATCTATCAACAGTGGAAGTTTTAGCGTAAATCAGAACCTGCTTTCTGCTACTGTTTTTTATTAATTTTACTTAGAAGGAAGATATCGGAAGACCAAGCCCTAAAAAATTCCTTGTAATATTCCTTCATTCCATGTGTGCTTTACAGCCTGCATAGTACTAGATCATACCTAGTTGCTCAGTTTCTAGGCAGAGCTCTGAGAAATCTCCAGTGCTGCTGTGACTACATTTCATATTTAAAGCTGTATTCCCACTGCAAAAGTTTGCAGATGTCATTCAGCCCCATCTACAACGTAGTCTGTTTTCCTTTTGACAGAAACAGGTAAATTAAGCACATCAATATGGTGTGAAATGTATTGATTTGGATTGAGTTTTTTAAAACAAACAAAAATTCAAACTTGTTTTGTAAAAGTGCTAATTATTAGTTATTTTGCTTTCTGTAGGAGTTCTCTGGAATCTATCCTCCTGTGATGCACTGAAAATGCCAATCATCCAGGATGCCCTTGCAGTGTTGACCAATGCAGTGATCATCCCTCACTCTGGATGGGAAAACTCTCCACTCCAGGATGATCATAAAATACAACTCCATTCATCACAGGTGCTGCGCAATGCCACTGGGTGCCTACGGTGAGTACTTCAAAACCTTTGCTTTACCTTAATCATCATGCTTTTGTTTCAATTGCCACTTCTCATTCTTAGTCATCTATAAACTAAATAATTGGTTTGTCTGTCAGCAAAGATGATGACTTTCAGTGATGTAAACTTAAAGTTGGAAATTAGAACACAAGCTTCAGGTTGTATAAAAAACAATCTTTAGAAGGGCTGTTGGGGGTTTTCTGTTTTTCTTTTCTTAGCTGCTTTCATCCAAGCTTGTATATTACATACATTTTCTTCCTTGTGAATGTCCTGTTTCCCCAATTGCTTAAATAAAGTCAGTATGTTTTCACTCTTATATCCAATTTAATCGGTACAAAAAATAATGATGTTCACAAAAAGTCACATGTCTTAAAGGTTACAGATGCCATTGCTGGAGTTGTGATAAATATATAAAGTAGATTTTTTTATGCTCTGGGAAGATCAGAATTTCAGTAAGAGACAAATCAATTTAACATTTTTCAACCAAAAGACTTAAATAGAAACCTACTAAGTATGATAATGATTTATGTTTGTGTTTCTATGCCAAACTTGTATATGCAATGCAAAGGTGCATTTATATAAATAAATGCAATTTGATCTATCCATTCCTGAAAGTCACTGTAGATGTGAGAATGAAAGTAGAATGAGTAAGAAGAGTTTCACTTCTGACAAAATCTAATTAAAGGATTGAATCATAGCAATTTCTGAATTCCAGTGCACGTTATTTTCATGAAATGGTAATAGGCAGGTTGTTTTAAGTGTATATTTTTTTCTCCAGGTATATTGGAGAAAATAATCTGTAATCCATCCCAGAGACATGAAAATAGATTAGTTAATATTTTTACATACATCACAGAAAACATAGTGAATAATATGTTTCAGTAAGGCAGTCTATATTGTATCCTGCATCCAAAGCAGATATACATTAAAGAGCTAAATAAAAAAGAAAATTGATAGGAGGCAAACTAAAAGAGCAGTATTTTTTATGTATCTGTAGCAAGCACCTTTTTGGCTTTGTGCTCTTTCATAAAATTACATGTCTCCCTTTCCAAAATTATATTTGAAAAGTTTAAGGGAAAAAGCAATAAATATTATTTACAGTTTATATGCAATCAGAAGAAAATGAAAGTTGGAGAGAATAACTTCCATATTGCAAATATGGAATTAAATGCAGTATTGTGGTATTGGACTTGAACACAAGTGTGATTATGAACCAGTTATCTTGGGGTGTGTGACTGAAGCCAGGTATTTGTACCTGAGTTGTTTGACTTTTTTTGAAACGAGTTTACGGTATAAATGTGTTGCATTGCATTCAAATCACTACCAAAAAAAGTTGCTAAAATCACTAGGAGGTGACAGAAGGTGTTACATGAAGACCTTTACTACATTAAAAGTCTCACATTTCCAGTATTTAATGTGTCTCAGTTAAAGAGCTGCCTCTGAAAGAAACGTCTGTTACAAATTTGGGGCTTCAGTGTCCCCTCTCTGAGTGAGCATGTCCAGTGTTGATCTCCCCTCACCATAAGCTCCATCTTCCTGTTAATTTTTCTTGACTGCTTCTCAGGGACCAATGCTCATCCCTGATCCTGCAGACTTCAGTTTTTCCTACCTCTTAGTTTATGGATTCATTGCACACTGGTCTTGAAATCTTTCTTCTTTCTTTTTTTTTTTCTTGTGAGTGTATGTGCACGCCCATTTGCAAACTGATGTGAGCTTACTGTAGCCTGCATTCTGGGTCAGCCTGAGGACTGGGGGCCACGTGAGAAGGGTACGTTGCCTGATCTAATACACACTGCTTTGCAGCAAGGCTTACTACCAAGCGCTTGATGGGATGCTGTCATAGCAGAATGGCTTCTGGTCAGCTCGTGCAAAATAAGCTCATATCTGCCTGCAAAAGACTGTGCATATTATAACTCCTGAATCCTCCCCAGGTAGCTGTAGCAGCAGCTCAAACTACTGTCCTGAGCAGGTTGGTCTTCCTTCTAAACCCAGGCCCTTCAATCATAGTACAGCCTTTTATTATCTTTCTGATATCAAACCCTCACTATTTCCCAAATGCATCTTTCTATCCTCTCTAATGGCTTCAGATTTTTTTTGGCCTCCATCCATCTTCTTTAGATAGTTTCATCCCACTGAGTCTGTGTGGATGCTTTTTGGCAAAGCAAGAACATTTGGAGAGGGTTGAAACTTACTTCTACTTCACACCAGCAGTAACTTTTCTTGATTACTTTTCCTCAGTCGCTGTTGAAAATACGTCTCTGTATGCAAAATTTCAGATTTGAAATTGTGCACGAAAGAAAAGTGCAAGCTCACCGCTGAGATTGTAACTGGTTTCTTCTGTTGAATTAATATAATATAATGGGACTGTAGGCTGGAGGAAACAGCAAGTGTTGGAATTAAAAGATCAGAAAATTCTGTGAAGATGATTGGAGTCCTGCATGCTCTGTTCAAGTGAAATAGCCACCACCCTCAATAAACTGAACAGCTTTCACACTTTCCACTTGGGTCTAGTTACAAGCCCTGTATTTCCATTTCAAGATCTCACTGGAAAAGGGAGGTAAATCAAGAAGATATATTGTGGTTGCTGGCTAAGGTTGTGCTGTGCTTATCTGCTAAGTGGAAAGTCCATTGTCATCTTCCATGGGAGAATTTCTTTTAAGACTCTGGTTTGGTTGTCCTCTGCTCCTTTCTTTTTCTGCTTTTTCTAGAGCTCATTTTGAGGGGACGCAGTTAAAATTCACTTGCATCAGGATTATCAGTGACAATGCTCAGGATCAGAGGAAGAGTAGTGGTGTTCAAGATACTTGACAAATTCTGAGTATCTAATGCTGGCAGATTTTAGAGACATGAGGTTGTATTACATAGGTTTAATGCTAACAAATATGCCAGGAGGATTTGAGTTCGGGGGTTTTTTTTCAGTCTTCTGTGACTTTGGTTGTCTGGTGTATTCACTGATGAAAACTTTAAATAATATTTGAGAGGTGATTTGATGTAGTTTAATCCATCCCATGTACAATGCTAATAAATAGTTTGCCATGGCCATTATACAGGAATAGTCAGATCTTTGGTTTGTGTTTTTATCATATAATATATGATTATATATATAATATATATAATATAATATAATAATATAATATACAACAGTATATGAATTATTATTTTTTCTGCTGATCTTTGCTTTTCTCAGTTTCTTGATGAGAATTTCCTATGATTTTTCAATTAAAAAGTTGGTTATTACCTACAATTTTTAGTACTCATATCTGCTTACTCATTATCTTTCTTAAGTCTGTAACTCTGGTCACCCAGTAATGCAGCTGAAATCACATAAAAAGCAGCAGCAATATCAGACCTTCTTCTCCTGTTACTTTCTCTTTTCCTTAAAGATGTTATTTACAAACTGCACTTTGCATACTTTTCTGATTTGAAAAAGGAGAATAGTTTTAATACAATATTGTACAAATTAATTTTACATAACTGGAACACTTTGAAATTGTTTAGATAATTCAAAGATCTAAATATAGCATTATGGCTATCTCTTACAAATTTAATCTAAATATTCATCCTTCATAAATTGCCAAGCCTCAGTGTGACATGTTGGAGTAATCACCCAATTTAGTTTTCTCCCCACTGAGATACTAGTACCTTACCTCATTAAGCACTGGTGAAGTTAGACTTCTTTTTTTCCTTTTGTATTTTAGCTGTGACTCTTTTACTTGTGTTAGGGAAATACTGTATCTTTGATCTATAGTTTCTGGTTCACTTAAACTTATTAGGGATAGTTAGGTGAAAACTGAATTTGTAACCCCAGTTGTTTATGGGAGGGGGTTTGCAATACCCAATCTGAAATTTAAAAGTCAACAGGAGACACACTGGATAATGTTGTCCTAACCTGAAACTTCAAGCTTGCTTATTACAAAATAATGTATCAGTGTCCAATGACTTATTTAAAAAAAAATCGCAGACAAAAAACTTTTCAAGAATTTTTACCTCATGTACAATCTGGAACCTTGTTTTTCTATTAATTTAAAATGAATTTAAGTTAATAGAATATCATCTGGGCACTTTAAAGAATTTTAAGACTACTGTTTTAAAATTCTAGTGTGGGTTTAGACACAAAATTATAAAATGCTTTTTCTTTCTTCCATGCTGTGTTTAATCTTTAATCAAATACTGAAAGTACAGGGGCAATTGTGAAAATCAAAGACCTCTAAAATATTTATCTTCACCCCATTAGTTGATTTGGAGTATCATTCAACTAGTTACTTGTTTAGAAAGCCCCTTATCTTTCCAGTATTCATACTTCATACTTTCTTATTTGTAAAACCTTTAACAAAATACCTTTAATAATTTTTCAACTGAATAAATACATAACAAGCTCTCAAAGTAGAAGAGCAAAGGGGAAAAGTGCTTTTAAAACATGACTTGAATAATTGGCCCAGTAGTATTTTCTGGATAGATCAACTTTTGGAAGGAACAAATTGCCTTGTTAAAACAATTTGTGTTAGCTGTGAAACCCAAATATCAAGTGTTTTCAATTGGTTTGTGGGTGAGAGATATATTCCACAGACATTTACAGCTAATGCATTTGTCTCACTATCTTGTTTCTCCTCCAGTTCACTTCTAAGTATCCAATGTCTATTGACTTCTGTTCTTAGGAACTTCTGCACTCACGTTTTCAATAGAACATTCTGCTGCATACTGACAAAATAAGACATAGAAACAGCATCAAATAAATGACACAGACTGTATTGTTCGTCATCTGTTTAGTTTCTGTAGAAACGTATGTGTAGACACATATATGTGAAACATGTTTGAGACTGAAGTGATACATGTATGTATGTGCATATGTGTAGATGTGTTTATGTTGTATACATTCAGATATAGAAGGGATGATTTTGGAAGCCATAATACCTTTCTGTCTTTACTGACTGGTGCAAGCTCTGAATATCTGCTGTTGAGTATAAATGGAGCTGGCTTCTTACAGTAGGACCAGCACTGTTGCTGATGATTTTGTGATTCTCTTCCTGTTAACAGAGCAGTCATGTTTTGTCCATCTCTGTTGATGCTGTGGTGGATATAGAGATTTTGGGCTTACCAACCCACCTCTGTGCTTTCTGTGCTTTTCAAGAACCCAGGAGCTCCTCTCATGCCCTCCTCTCTGACAATGCAATTTTGTCCATCAGAAAACACACATTTTCTGTCAGAAGGGAACCTGTCAGAATGCAAAGTTAGGACCAAACTCAAATGAAGTGTGTATTTCGAGAGACAACCTACTCAAGGGAGGGACTTCTACTACAAGCAGTTCCCACAAGCCAAAATGGGAAAATGCACAGGAGATAAGTAATAGTCAGTCTGCAGGAAAATGTATATTTCACCTTTTCAAGAGTTTAGGTTCCAGTCTAGAAAAGAGTCACAAACCAATTGAGAGGCCGCAACAATCTCAGTTAAGCCTGAAGTTTTGAAGGTGAGTTTCTGCAAGATACTAAAGAGATTGTTCCTTCCTGAATGCTGCAATTGTTCAGAAATGTAGCTGAAATAAAAGTCTAATGTTAAAACTCAGGGGGAGAGAGAGATTTTGGTAGGAATAGATCAGTGTCCTCTGGTTACTGCTGTAATATTTTTATTCAGAAGATACTCAAGGGAAAAGTACCAACAGAATTAAATGTGTAGTTGTGTCAGATATTTAAGCACCTCACTTTTTCTTCATAGCATAGTTATTCCTAATTTGCATATTCATGAACTAATTTATAAGGTTTATACAAGGTCATACTGTATTAATTATAGCAGTGGCATTCAAATAGCACTCTGAAGTGTAGTGCTTTTAATGCTTCTTCAGCACTCCTGTTAAAAGCATTATTTCAACGTATCAAATTGATAGCCCTGGAAGTTTATTCTGGGCTCAGCCTGATGAAAATCTTGAACAGAAATTTTGATTTTAAACTGATACTATGGAATACCCTTTGTATTCTTTTTTGGTCTGAAAAATAATGCAGTATAATTCCAGCCACTTTTTACTTTCCTGTACTTAAAAACATAGAAGCTTTGGTGACATACCTCCTTCCTGCATCATTTTGTCTGATAAAAGAGATGCTGGGCTGCTCTGCTTTCAAATGCAGAACAAACTCCCAGTGTATTGATTTTGCACAGAGTTAGCCAGAAAGTGATCTGTCAATACACATCTTCAAAATACAATGTAAGTGTTTCCTGGGCAAACAATGAAACTCATTCATAGGTCAGTGGGGCTTCATTTTTGGATACCAAACAGAAATACTGGATCTATATGTTGAGAGTACTAACTGAGGACCTAGCTGAAATTTAGTTCGTATTCTTCAACTGACGTATTTTATTCTCTTTAGCATAAATGAGGAAAAATGTCCGTCATGTAACTGTCATACAATTAAAAGTATTTAAGTAATTTACCATTTCTGGAAATTATAGGCCTACCTATAAAAAGAATGAATATGCCTTTTGCATCTTATTATATTCTTAGGCTCAGCAACAATGACAAAATTATAAAGTGTTGCTTCTAAAGCTGAATGGTATATGATGCACCCTAGACTTGAATGTGGGGGAATGTTGAATATCTCAAGTACATTTTGAACAACTGACCATTTTTCCAGCTTTTGATGATTTTAATTCCTTTCAGGTTGAATGCCTACTGTTAACTAGTGCCTAATGTGAAAACTAAATGTCCACTCTTATTTGCATAGTCAGGTAGTGTTAATTTACGTTTCCTTCTGCCAGAGGTTTAAGCCTTGTGGATGTGAATGCTTTGAAGAAAGTAGTTTGTTCTGTGAAGTGGCTTCAACTTTGTTGTTTGGGTTTTTAGTCATTTCAGAACAGTTTTAATTTATGGAGCAACAAGTGTTAGCTTAGCAGACACTGTAATAAAGCATGACCTGAATCTTAGTGTCCTGCTGGCTTGATTTTAGCTGACTGTTGAGCACAGCTGACAGTAACATATCTTCTCACTAGCCAGCTGCAGAGCTGAGTATCACAGTGCCATAGGTATTTTCTTTTTGGGAAGAGCCCCCTAAGCCTATGTGGTACCACATGTATTTTAGAGTGCATCCATGCAATCACTGTGTGGGAAGATAAAAAAATGGAGCCAATTTTTTCTTGACTGTCTGAGCCCATTGAGAAGAATAACCACAAGTGTCAGTGGGAATCAAGGTGTACCTCTGTTGTGGCTTTGCTGACTATCAAAAATCCTGAATAGTCCTTTTTGAATGGGTACTTTGAAAAACTCATGTAGTCTGGCTCCACAGAATGTATTATTTGTCTCAGCATGAGATAAAAGCTGATTGTGACAATTCTGGGGCACCACTCACGGTCACGGTGATTGATGCTAGAGGATGGTGTTTTATTTACCCAAGAAAGATGAGAAACACAGTCATTCAGAGTTTGTATGCCCACTCAGTTTCACCAGAGATAATAAAATAATCCTCAGTAAGTTCTTTGGTCTTCATCTCTTGATTTCTATATTGACTAGATTTTCACTTCTTAAAACCATTTGCATTACTAGGCAATATGAAAAAGGAACATGTGAAAACACATAGCTCTGCATAGTGAAGGAAAGGCAGGGTGTTCTGCAACTTTCCCTCTTTGTCTCATGATAAATGACTTCAAATCTGAAGAAACTTTGCCTAGGAATGGTAGGATCATTTGGTCTCTGCTCAGTCTGAGGATTTGCAGTAGAGAGATGTGTTTGAAGTATGCTGAGCTTGCTTCAGCCTTCTGGATAAGCCAGCCAACATCAGAGAGTAAACATTTTATCACCTCCTTTCAGAATGTTGTTGGCATGTGAACTGTTGGACTTCAGGCACAGGAGTAATTAATGCCAGCAACTCAAATTGAGCCAGTGCTCAAATCTTTTCCTGAGAGAAGGCTTTGATGTCATTCCACGTCTGCGAGTTGGTCAGCTACGGAGAGCCGGTGAGAAGCGCTCTCCAGCAGTAAGTGTAGCGCTGAAGCCCCGAGAGCTGCAGTCGCTACTAATCACATTGACAAACTTTGCAACTTTTGTCTGTTTGGGAAATATTTTCCCAAGAGCTCTCCTGGTGAAGTAAGTAAATAAATAAAAGTACAGCTCCTGGAGGGTGTGATAAAACAGGCTGCAGACTGCCAGGCCTGCTTAGTTTGCAGTCCACTCAGAGTGCCTGAGCTGAGCACTGAAAAGCCAAAGATCATTTCCGAATATCATGTTTTGTGAAACTTTGCCTAGTGAGTGTTGAGATTACATTCTTGTTACCATCACTGCAAATCTTCATAGAGGAGTTTTAGCACTTTGGAATATTTCTCGTTGATCTCTTTTGCTGAAGAGAGAGCAGTCTAGTGGGAACATTGCAAACATTGAGAAATGGAGATGAAGACCACTATTTGCAATAAAATGGATTCCCCCCTTTCTGAGAGGATTAGTAAAGTTAATTTGAGGGTAAATTGAACCTTCTGTAAAGACTAAAGTAGAAAGCAAGTAATGATATTCACTAATTCAGTTCAATTGCATTCATTTTATCCAGTTTGAGTATTTCTGTGGTCATAATGCAAACTAACACTCACATAAGTGAAGTGAGATGATTTAAAGCTTGGGCAAGGTGATGCTGATTTCCAGCTACAGCTCACTGATACAGACATAGCCTTGCAAACACTGCCTCAGAAAGGCAACAGCAGCACAAAAGGAGAGGATTTTTGTGTGTTCTGCCAGCAAAATCTGTGCTAAGTTTCTGTCTAATACAGAAAACAGGGTGGCAGACTGCCCTCTTCAAAAATCAGTTAGAGATACTGGGGGGTTGTATTTCAGGTGTTTATTTCCTACTATCTTCCCTAAATTAGCTTCATATATAGTATTTTCAAGGTCTTTATTACTGGTGGGAAAGTTTTCTTGGGAAAGAAAGAATACATTCAGTAAAAAAAATTAAGAATCCAGTATTTTAAATGCATAAGTATGTGCTGTGAAAACATTTAACATCTGTCTGATAGCTGTCCTTTTACAAGAGCATATAGTGACAAGGGGGAATGGTTTCAAACTGAAAGAGAGTAGGTTTAGATTAGATGTTAGAAGGAAATTCTTTACTATGAGGGTGGTGAGGCGCTGGAACTGGTTGTCCAGAAAAGTTGTGTATGCCTGATCCCTGGAAGTGTTCAAGGCCAGGCTAGATGGGGCTTTGAGCAACTTGGTCTAGTGGAAAGTGTCCCTGCCCATGGCAGGGAGGCTGCAGTCACATGGTCTTTAAGGCCCCTTTGAACCCAGACGATTTTATGATTCTGTAATAGTATTTTTAGCTAGGATTGCACACTCCATGCAGACAATTCGTGACAAACTACTTTTGAAGTATTTGTCCTAGTGTAGCTTTTTTACATTCATAGCTCATTTCTTTTTGTCAGGTAGTCATTTATTACAGTTAGTTGGTTACAGCTTCAGCATTTTCTCTTGAAGGACAGTAGTATTGTGAAACACTTCCACTTCTCCCCCTACTGTCATTCATCCATCTTCATATTGGACTTACTGTGTACAAAAGAACAATATTTGGAAAGTGTTTCAAAAAAGATGGTCACGAGAGGGCACATTATAAGTATTGTGCCTATACAAATGTGAGTTTAGGGGTTTTTTTTAATCTCCTAATGAGGTAAAAATACCCACTAGAATGGATAAAAAAATATTTATTTGCAAAAAAAAAAACTTAATTCCCTGTGTTTGCTTTATATAATTGATTTGTGCTGAGGAAGTTTTTTAGTCGACTAGTCAAATTGATTGACTTTGGTTGATTTTGATACCTGCTATGTTTGGTTGCCAGACTTCATGTTAAGAAGGAGTGTCTTCTAATCAATGCAAAAATGGGAAAATGCACAATATTGTTTGCACTTTTGGTAGTTACTTAGGTGTTAGAGTCAGCTGCCTGTGCTTGCAGTCTGATTGCACATTTGGGCACTTGCAGTCAATGAGGAGAGAGATCTACAGCGGCTGGCCTTGGGCACAGTTTGTGACCTCAGAAGTATTTAAGTTTCATAAACCCACAGAAATAAGATTGATCCTGTTTTTAGTTAACAAACACACTAGGAGATCATCCTTTTTTTATAGTCCATGTGAGACGAGGAGCAGAGCAGAGAGTAATGGCTCTGTTTGCATTCATCGACAGCATGACCAGGAACAAACATTTGTGAGTTCACATGAGTATCTTCTGTGCACAAGAGAAGAATCAGCCGGGACAAATAGAAGAATCAACTGAGACCAGTTCAAGAAGGAGGGTTCAGCTTTATCAAATTAACATCAAGGAGAGCGATGTAACTAGGGTGGTATCTTCTGTGCTGGGTATCAATCTGTTTTGGAAACAGTGTAGTCCTCCTTGGCCTCTTAGGTGGAATCATGTCACCCTTCCCTGTCACTAGGTTGCAGAGGTTACTGAGGACACCTGGTCTGCACACAAGGCATAGGGTCCACCAGCAAAATCAGCAGGAGTGTGGCTGCCACGGGTGTAATCAGCACTGAAATAGGGAAGAGGGAAATTCACATGAATGATACCATTTTCTGAACTGAAATTTTATACCAGAAATTACATGGGAGTTTTTAATTGTTTTTGCAAGAACAATGTGTTTGCTTTTTTTGTTTCCTTTAGAGAATTTGTTTCTTTTAGAGAATTGGTAGTTTTACTTTTGCCTTCACCTAAGTTATAGAAATGTCAGCTAAAAGAGTCCTTGAGCACTGAATTACTCAAAGATTTCCATTATTTTATTATTTTTATGGTTTTTTTGTTTGCGCTTTACTAAAAAAAAACCTCTGGGGTACCTAAAGTTAAATAGGCAGCATTTCCATCTCGAAGGATTTAAGAGAAAAAAAAATTGTCTTCCTTTGAAAAGCAATTTATGGCTTGTTTTAGGTGTCTTATTTAACTAGACACGTGAATGAGGTACTGGTTATTTAGAGGTATACTAATGCTGTATGTATGTCACATTTGTGTATACAAAGATGATCAGTAAATAATCAGTTTGTTTTACCATTTTTCCCCCTGAATATGTAGGTACTTTAAGCACTTCACTGGTATTATTATCTGTAATGAAAATACATATTTACTTGTTAATAAAACAGGAAGACATTTGTGCAAATCTTGGGGGGGCTTGTATGTATTTATATTCTTTTTTTTTGTACTCTTTGGTCTGAATAATGGGGTTGATAGATTTTCTTTTAAGGCAGTGGGAAGTGATTGCATTAGCACAAATATTTTATTCTAGAATCGTGGCTCCACATATCATGAAACACATGGAAAGCATTAACTGATTAATTATCCCCCATAATTTTCCAACGTATCTCTGTCTAGATTATAATGCTTGCAGTATCGCTTCTGCAGGGGTTACATTTGGCCTGACCTTATGGCAGACATACAGTGTAATTACTAAATAGGGGCTAATTTATGTAAACAAATGACAATTTTTCATAGCATGAGCCCTATCATTATGTTTTATTGCTAGTGGATGTGTTATGTAGTCAGCCATTCTTCAATGGTTTGGGTAGACCATTACAGTAAATTATCTTTATACTATAAACTAAAAAGATTAAACTTTACAAAGTCAAAGTAGCGTAATCCATAGATACTATTTATATTTCCTCGCCTACAAATATGTGAGAGCTTCAACTAATCATACTTTAGCAAAGTAAATATATTTTACTTTGTATGAGGGTACTTCAGGTATTTTCCAGTTAGTACTGTTTGGGGGATTCTAATGCAAACCACAGCTTGTATCAGATGTAATAGATAAAAATAAACTTGCAGGAACTGGAGTTTATTTAATACTGTGGTAACTGTCATGTGCTGACCTTCATCTATCAATATCATCTGAGGTAGCTGCCATACAGTAAAAGTAATTGATTTCCATTGTCCCTTACAATCTAAATTGACCGAATAGCTCCCATTCTTAAATCAAGTGCAGGAATGTGTTATGAGGGTAACGGTGAAATTACGTACCAGTTTTCTTCTTGGTTTTGAATATTACTAATTAAAACATTACATTCTTTCTTTCCTTAATTCTTATTCTTAGATAAGGAAAGAAAGGAGATTGATCATGTTTATAGTGACATCTGAATACCTGGAGTTTTCACTGGTGCAGGCATGCAGCCGTATTGGGAATGGGACTCTTGGCAGGCATCTAAGCTTATTCATGCCTTTCCTGTTTAATCATTTCACATTTACTCCTCTCTGCTGGAGGTCTGTCCTTGTGCTGTTCATTTTTTCAAGTTCATGTATTCAGTAAGAAACAAATTATTAATCTATTTTATCAATAATAAATATTTGTTCCTGTTTAAAATCTGCAGTGAGAAACAGAGGGGTTTCCAGCAGACTCCATTTGGGAGTTTGTTCTGCTTTTTTCATAGTGCGAAACGAAGTTGGTGGCCTCAGCATGACTCTGCTACTGTCTCACTTGAAGCAGTAATGGTGTTGCAGTCCTTGATACCCAGACAAGAAATAGGAATGATGTTGGCAGTGGAAGTAGAAGGTAACTAGCAGCACTAGGTGTGTGTGCCCCTGTAGCAGTCAGCACATCCAGCCAGCAGTACAGTGAAATAGATATCAACCTGCTGTGGGGCTGGACTGTACATGTAGGTTGTTATTCTCAAGTCTAATGGCATACTTTCAAGTTTAAGTCTGGTTGTTAACCATACCTGCCTAGGTATTTGATCATTCCTCCTGACCACAGCATCATTATATCCATGGCAGTCGCACACTCCGTGGATTTTGAATCCTTTGTGAATCCATTTGAGAGGAGAAAGATATACATGAATTAAAAACAAACAAACAAACAAACAAAACCTAAAACGAACATGAAAATTCCCAAAACCAACCAAACCACCAAACAAAATGCAATCAGCATGCTGGGAACTTGAGAGCAAATCACACTGATGTATAGGAAGACTGGAAGTTATGGCAGAACCACTCACTTGGGTAAACAGAAAGTCTCCTGAAGCACAAAAAAAAAAAACAGAGTGGAAACCAGAACAACAAAGGAATATGAAAAGCTGCATTTGGAGATAAAATGAGGAAGATCAAAGACCAGCAGGAGGCAACTTGGGATATAAAGGGTCACAGCAGGGGATTTTACTGGCGTATGTATCCTAAAAGGAGAAAGAAGTTGAGAAGAATATAAGTCCATTAATGCATGGGGAAGACAAATTAGTGATGGATAAAAGGGAGAAAATTAAAGAACTCAACACATGTTGTGCCATAGTTTTGTCAGGCAAATCCTGCTCCTGGACTCCTGTACATTTCAGTGTGTTTTAAGAAGAGCAAGGAGAAGCAGCCATGGGCATCAACAGGATAAGGGCTATTTGGAGAATATGTATATGTATTTGGATCCATGACACTGGATAGAATTTACCCAAAGGTACTGCAAAATAAGCTGATTGATGCAGCTGTGAGGCATCTATTACACTGATGTTTGGGGAGATGGCGGAGAAGTAGAGAAAGGCTAAAAATTAATCTGGCTTTGAGGAGAACAGAAATAGTCTGAGGATAACCTTTATCTCAAACCTCAGAAAAAACATGGACTATGACTTTTTAAAATCCATTTCAAAGCATATGATGTAGGAACAGTAAGCATGGATTTACCACTGGCAAGTCACGTTTAGTGAGTGTGATTGCCTTCTGTGATAAAGTGTTTGTCCACGTGGGTGAAGGGAGAGTACTGATGGAATATACTGTTCCTTTATTGTTTTATTAGTACAGGCTGTAAATCCTGACTAAGCAGCACGCTTTTGAAAAGGAACTGGGGTTTATAGAAGACACCAATCCAAATATGAGCCAAAAGTGTGTTCTCATCCTGTATATGGCAGACTGGGATACATCTGTGACCAGGAGATGCATGGAAGATTATCTCCTTTTTCTTGGTACTGCTATGAACACCTGGGCAACACTGTCTCCAGCTTTGGGTCCACTCCGTTCAATAAGAATACTCAGAAACTGGAGAGGGTGCAGGGAAGAGGTGACAAGTTTCAGCTTGGGAAATTCAGATTGGACATTACACTTTACGAGGTAGGCAGTGCAACACTGGAACAGAGAGGTGGTGGAATGTCCATCCTTTGATCACTTCAAGGCTCTCCAACACAACCACTGACCTTCTCTGGTCTTGACAATCCTTCTGCAGGCAACAGGCTGGACTCTGACGGGTTGACTTCCCAATGGTTCTTCCAAGCCAGCAGTTCTGAGATTACATGAGTGACTCCAGAGTTTCAGGTCAAGCCCCTGGAAAACTGGGAATACAGAAAGTACAAGCTCTCAGACAAAATCTGGAGCAGAGGAAAATTCCCTTACCTTCTTTCTCATGTCAGGGCCATTATTCCTCTTCCCTTGCATTGGTCGTGGAGCACTTGCTGACAGAGGTGAGCAGGCTGAAGGAAAACAACCCCAACAAGTCCTTCTAAGCTAAACTGTCAGTCACATCAAATAAATCCATTGTGTGTGGTGGATTCCTGCACACACAGTGAGTCCTACAGGAGTGAAAAGTGACAGCGTAGACAACATACCACAACCATTTTGTAAAAGGGGGTTAAATTGCAAATGCTGAGGCCAACTTAATTTAGGTATTACGTGAGTTTTCAGTGCTTGACTTTCTAAGTGTACAGCTCTGTAAAGCATGTTACAGCAATGAGCTGGTTAGCATTTGCAAGTATGATTACATTCAAATGTCAGCCAAACAGCTCAAGAAAGATTTGTATTTGAAATTTTTTTTTCAATTATGGTCATGTAGGCTAATAAGTGTTAATTTGGGTTCTCTTAATAAACAAGTAAATAAGTGGTATTTTGATGATATGTTAATTAATATGTGTAGTTACAATATTGGACATTTGTAATTAGATGTTTATTTAAATAGACAATTTCAGAATTGCAGTTGCAAGCTGCTTTTAATATTCTTTACATCAAGATGAAATTGCAGTCAGATAAAAAGTACTGACCATTACATGCAAAGTGTCTTGCCATTTGTAAGTCTCCAAATTCAGTTAAATCCCCTTGAAATTGCAATCAAACTTCACAATTCTATGTGAAATATTAATACTACAATTTTTGATGAACTGGACATAGAGGAAATGCAGTAGATTTTTTTGTTAATGTCTTTACCTAACTAATACAACTTTGGGATGTTTAAGTCTTATTTTTCAATCTCATTGATACTTCCATATTTTTCTGGAGTTCTCTGAACTCATACTGAAATATTTCTAGAATTCTCTGCTATTTGTTCAGAGTGATTTCACTATTGGTCTAAATAAATAAGGATGATTGCACTTAATCTTTAAAGTACTTTGAGAGTTTATGCTTGTTACTGCTGTTTTTTCTGGTGTTATAGGAGTGATCAACTTCTCTGGCATTGCAGTTATTTTTGGCTGTCATGTTTTGTTCAGTTAACAGGGCAGATTTGTAAATCAAGTTTACAGCTTAGAAGACTCCCTAAATGTTCTGAGGCAGTTTATAGTGCCAGTTTTCGAGTGGACTTTGGGTTATAAACGTGTAAATTGAAGACCTGAGGGTATAACTTTTATTTGGGGAAAGAGGGGAGGAAGGCATATTGATAGTCATTACATGATTCCTGTAAGAGGCTGTAACAGATAGCAAAGACAGGTGTATGAGGTTTTGCTGCCTGAATTAGAAATGTTTAATGGATCAGTTTAATTAGAGAGAATAGAGAACAGATTTTGAGAATAGATTTTTTGGTGTGGATTGAATTTCAGGCATTCACCTTCAAGCATGTGAGTGGCTTTGGCTGCAGCCATCACAGCAGTACCACTGCCCAACAGACGTAATATTTGGAGAAGCCCAGCACATCCTCAAAAGTGTGAGAAAACACTGAAGTTTGTGTTTTCCATCTGCCACGGTGCTGCTTTCCATGGAGATTTCTCAAGAGAACAGATGACATGGATAGCAGTGGTGTTGTGTGGCTTAATACAGTGATGCTGAAGGCAGTATTTTAGGTAAAATGGTGAGGCAAGAGTGAGGATATATTTGGTAAGAGGCAGGCAGATTAAGCAGATTAAATTGAAGCTGGGTATGGATTACTACTTGTCTGTTGTAACCAAGAGTTTTGTCTTAGGGACTTGTCTGCACTGTAGAATAGTAGAAAGCAAAGAACTGCAGACTAGTTGTTTCTCAGTAATTCTCCCAGTGAATCCTCTCAGGGTAGAGACCATGTGTCTCCAGAGGAAGTTAGTGCAGGATAAATACTGCGTATGAAATACAAATAACTTTTCCAAAGCTTCCTCCAGTAGAAAAGTCCATATAGTTCCTGAATGTTCCTGAAGGGTTAAGTGGCACCCATTGGTGCCAGTGGGTGTTTCTGGAGTGCAGGGATGCAGTTCTTCCTCTAAGCCCTGGTGTGGTTTTATACAGCTAAGAAGTTCTCAGAGCTGTGATCAGAGACACACTTACCTGCTGCAAAAGCCCAAGGATACAGGGAGTGGTGCTTGTGCCCAGCAAAGCCCAATCACTGTCTGATTCTGACTGCAGTAGGGAAGAGAGGGTAAACCCCAGCTGAGGCCCCTCCAATGCCTCTGCCTCACATGGTGAATAAGTAATTGGCTGGATGGACACAGACAGAGAGTTGTGGTCAAGGGCTCTATCTTAAGGAGGAGACTGGTGATCTTAAGGGAGTGGTGCCCCTCAAGGCTCTGTCTTGAGGCCAATGCTCTTTAAATCAGTGATCAAGTGCACTCTCAGTAAATTTGCAGATGGCATGAAGCTGAGCAGTGCACCTGACGAAACAGAAGGAAGGGATCTCATTCAGGAGGACCCAGACAAACTTGAGAAGTGGGCCCATGAGAACCTCATGAATTTCAACAGGCCAAACTGCAAGGTTCCACACCTGGGTCAGGGCAATCACAGGTGTGAATGCAAACTGAGAGAAGCCACTGAGAGCAGCCCTGCCAAAAAACACTTGGGAGTTCTGGTGGATGAAAAGCTGGACAGGAGCCAAGAGTGTGTGCTTACAGCCCAGAAGGTCAGTGATATCCTGGGCTGCATCAAAAGCAGCATGGCCAGGAGATGGAGTGAGGTGGCTCTCCCGCACTACTCTACTCTCCTGAGACAACAGCTGGAGTGCTGCATCCAGCTCTGGGGCCCCCAGCATCAGAAGGTCATGGACCTGTTGAAGCAGGTCCAGAGGAGGGACATGGAGGTAATCTGCTCTGGGCTGAAAGATAACTCAAGGACAGGGAACTGGAACATTGCAATACTCGATTCATACACTTATTATCTTGATAGACTGTCATTTTACCAGAGCCAGCGGCTAAGAAAGGAAGAAAAAATGCTCTCATATTTGGTACTAGCATATTTATTTCAGCAGGGTTTTGTGACGGAAATCTTCTCTGAGCTGGGGAATAAGCACTAAGCTTCCTAAAGTTCTATTTAATAATTTGCAATCTTTATACCTAATAAAGGAAATTTTACTGTAATTCAGGGAACTGTGTTTGCACTATTTCAGAGGAAGCTGTGTTTTCGAGTAACTGACAATTAACTGAGAATGGTAAAATAATAATTACAAAATTAGAATGAGTGTTTATTCATAAAAGAATAGACACCTTTAGAAGCTGTAATTATCTTTTTGCTAATTTGTTCTGACTGGCAAACGAAGCATATAGAGGATGATTCTTTTCCCGGGCATAGCACCACTGCAGTAAAAGCACTGTTAGAGGTGAGGTTTGTTGTAAAAGCAGGTCACATGGCAGCAAGCACTAATGGTGCTGAGTATCTCTTGCTCAGAAAATTCTTATCTGTCAATTGAAGAGTAAAAACAATTGCAGGAATTCCTCAGCAAGGAATAATTAACTAGAGACCAAGGCTGAAGTTTGCCACGGCACCAGTAATTTTGTACTTGAAACCAGCTCTCAGCTTTTTCTGGTTATTCAGTTTGCATAATTTTCCTCCCACTCTTTTATTATTGTTGGGGAATTGTGGGTTTCTAAACACAATGCACTGTCTCTTGGCCCAAGAAAGATGTTCCTATGTCTGTGTCCTCCTATGTAAGGTGAAACTGGATGGAAATAGGATGCATGAAGGTGCATCATGGGGGAAGGAAGACAATGATTCTGCAGAAAACTTAAATTAGATACACACAGCTCCTGCAAACTGTATTTTTGGGGGAGAGGGAAGGTTGAGGGTGAGGTGTCCTCTTTTTTCACAGCATACAAGGGTTTTGGTGCAATTTATAGGAAAAATCAGGATGAGGCAAATACAGTAATGTGTTAAATGCAAATCTTTGCAGATGGGAGGGTGAAATAATCTGAAACAGAATAGTATATTTAATGGCCAAGCAAAAAATAAAGTAGAGAGTCTGCTATACATGCAAGAGATTCGTGAGCATCTTAAGGCATCAATGCAATGTTTGAATATGGCATTTAGTTTAACAGGAATGAATCAAAGGGTATGTGTGAAAAGGGAAAAATTAAATCTCTGACAGTAAGTAATATCTGCCTCCTGAGCAGTTCCTGTGACATACAAGAGAGCCAGGCATGAGAACAGGGCAGTGTAGGGTCTTGTAAGAAGTTTGTTCTGGCAGAAGATCAGGTTGTCAGATGCCGTCCCTGGGGTATCAGCCAAAGGGGTAGAGAGCATCAACAGTAACACTCATAGCAGAGTTTGTTCATTGTTCTGTATGGCATGGACTAGGTGGGGGTAAGTAGGGTTGTGGTAGAGTGATCCCCTTCTTTTTTTACAGGTTATTTCAAGCAGCAGTGATGCACAATGACTTGTTAGGCTGCAGGGCACGCTAGAGGGTCAGTTCTTTCACCATCTCTCAGTGTGCACGTAAAGCCATTTGGAGATAGGATGATGTGACAATCTGAGGATGCTCACTGGTGATTTCAGGTTAACTGTGATGAAAATAGGACACAAACATACATAATTTATTTATTATGCTGGAGGCACATTTGGACAAAGCATAAGAATTATAATTTATTACGCATCATATTAAATATTTTTTACAATCAGGCAATTTATGATAATGAGATTTTTTTACAGGTATTTAGCTCAAAAAATCATAACACCCTGAGATGCTATTACTGGGAAGCAGCATAGATACCTTGATGTTTTTAATGGAATTAAAGCATAAAAAAAAGAAAATTGAGAGTAGAGATTGTTCTAGAAATAAGAAAATGCAATTTCACAGGAACAATATCATTTAATGAATTATGTGACTAGAAAGAAATAATATGAGCAAAAAATAAATTAATTTTGAGATGCCTAACTGAAAATTCAGAGGGAGGAGCTGGTAACAGAGCATGTGGATTATAACAGTAAAAGAACCTGCATACTGGTAACTAGTTTAGACAAGGAGAAGGGAGAAGTGGTTAATAAGCAGCATTTCTAAAGATTTTTAGTTTCGTAAGGAAGAAAGACACCTCTCAGATTTGGAGAGAGACTCCAGCAGGATAGATGTCCATAGCAGTCAATTCACTGAAAACATGGGCAATCCCACAGCTGAAAAGCATTTGTCTTCTGCTTTGCTGTGCTGTGCTGTAACTTTGTTTCAGAGCAGTGTTTCATACTTCTCATACTCTAATGAGTGTTCTGCTTTGTGACTTCTTATCCTCTGTATTAAAATTTCTAAGTAACTGATGAAAAAGAGATGAAGCTAATAATCTAATGAACTGATTGGTGTTATAATTAGTTGTGCTCATCTGATTAGTCAACAACCAAAGCTGATTTACCCTCCTTTCTTCTCAAGGCACTGCACTGATAATGGTTTTTCAAGACTGCAAAATAGATGCAGGAAGGCACTTGAAACTCGGATGTCACAGGGAGATTGCTTTGTAGGTTAAGGAATCATCTTACTTGAGCAATCACGATCCTATTTGTTTGTTCCTCCAGGTTGATAGGATTGCATATTGCTTGTGTTTTTTCTGGAGCCTAATCTTTATTCATAGGATTTTTAGAATGTTAACTTTGCTAAATATAACGATTTACATTGTTTCTGGTCTTACTTTTGCAATTATCTTTTTCACTGAGTTCTAAAACCAAAGCAGGAGAACAGTATAACTGTCCAGTACTTTGATTTATAAGACTTGAGAAGAAGTGCAATACCGATAATGCTTTGAAATGTTTTAAACTTAAGGGCAGAGGCAAACAGACTTACTGAGCTTAAGTGTCTACCAAAGTATATGAAAAGAATATGCACTGTGTTGTAATACCTCATCCAGAACTTTTAAGTTTGGTTTATTAACAACAGTGTCAACTTAAAAATCAGCATATCCAATGGAAAAGTGAAAATCAGAGCATAAAAAGTAGAATTTTATGTCAAAATGGAATCCAAAATTCATCAATAATGCCATTATTTATTCTCATATTTATACAACTAGAAAGCCACATCTGAACTATCATCTAGCCCAAGTAGAAAGCTTGTTTTAACAGAGTGAGAAAACAGAATGACAGTGTCATGGTATTCCGAGGGTTTAAAGTAGTTTTTCCTCATACAGATGCTCTCCTGGGTTACTATGTCTCTATGTCTGAAATAAGCTCTATTTCTCTCCTTTTTTTTTTTTTTTTTTTTTAAAGATGTAGCTTTCTTATTTTGCTAGAAACGCATTCACATCCCTTTATCATCAAACTAGGAGAATTCATTTCAGCTTCCCATCCTTTCAAAGTGTCTTTTTATTTGTAAATGTAAAATTACTGGGTTTATACCTGAATCACAGATGTCTTCTTGCATCATATTGTAGAAGGAGTTTGACAGTCCTGGCGCTTGGCTTTTTACTACATGTGTTTGGTTGCTCTTAAACTGAATTTGTGTGGCCAATAGGTCTCTTTGGCATATGGACTGTTTGCCATGTTACAGGCTATTCACTGCATATTTAAATGGGCTGTTTTTTCTGGGAAACTGACTGACTTCTTACTATTCCAGTTGTGTGTATGAGCCACAAAGGAGACCAAGACAGGGACTTACAATTTACGCATTAAAGCACTTTTTTCTTTTATAATTGTCCATTAAGAGAATTTATGGACAACAGGACCCTTGAATGCAAGACACTCAAATGACTGAGAAAGTTTTAATGCAGATACTGAGCTACAAATCACTTCCTTTTGTGCTTCAGTGAGGTAGTGCAATGACACTCTTTGCACAAAGACTTCTGAGCATGCTGGAGACTCAGTTCTAAGTGCCTTAATAGAATGGAACAGAGGATAGCTCCAGAGGGTACCAAATCTCAGGTATTGAGTTCATCATTACTTGAGAGAGGGGAGAAAGGATGCACCTATTAGTCCTTTAAGACAGAAAGATATTTAACAAATAAACTTTAAGAAAGTATAACCCAAAGTCTGTTTTTCGTAGGTTTTGTTCTTAGATTTTGGGGGGTTTTTTCTGATTACAGAAATTATACTTGTGAAACCTTTTCATAGATTTTCTGTTGTTGTTGTTGTTGCTTAGAATAAGCAAATAAGCAAACTGGTCTGTTAGAAAAAGCATCGTGCTTGTATTTTTCATTAACTGTTAATTTTATGTGATGGTCTAGTCCTTTTCTATGACTATAATCAAATATGTCTTCTGTAGGTAGAACATGCCCACTAGTACTAATAAATTTCAGGTAAAACCTGGCAGCAGGTCAGGAATGTATTTTGGCCCCGTGTTGGATTCTGAACTTGCACTTTTATCATGACCAACTCAGGTGTTGAAATATTTCTGAGTGTATCAAAAAGAGGCTTGCATGTATTCCTGAAAAGCACAAGAGCTACACTGGGATTAAGTCAAAAGGAAAGAGCTGTCAAAAGTAAGACTTTTTGTTTTCGTTTGTTAGTACTAGTTGTTCTTAAGTTAAGAAAAAAGGTCAAATACATCAAAGGATGGCAAGAAATTCACACACTGTGGGAAGTTGGCTAAATTTCCAAGTTTCAGGTACGAATGAAAATCCTTTTGCCCCACTGTTGTGTATGTTACAGTTTTGACTGAAGGAGAGTCATTTTTCCTTACAGCTAAAATTATATTAGAGAAATAACATTCAAGCAATTTTATAAAGAGATCTCAGCAGTCTAAGGCATGCTGGTACACTCAGAATAATATTTTAGACACAGTAAATTACTGCCTTTTACAGATAGTGTATTTCTTTGATGTTTACTCCAAACTCTAACTCATTTTGTCTGCTTTTTTTTAATTTTTTTTAAGAATGCAGTTGTAATACCAAGTTTTTCCTGGAACTGTAGCCTACAAAAAATAAAAGAGGGATATTTTTATTCTTGTGGAGGTATTTTTACTAGGGCAGCTCATGCAAATCAGAGACTTTCCCACAGACCTAAACAGGACAAATAGAGGCTTCATCTTTTAGTGGAAAAGAAAAGTAGACATAGAAATGATGTACAAATAATCTGAATTATAATACTTTAGAGATTGCTTGAATGGTTAATGTAGAGAAAGGCAATTAAGAACATCAAAAAAGACCAATATAAAAAAGCATTTGAAGAAAATCACCTGATAAACAATAGGTAGAATGACGTTCATTGAAAACCATTTGTGTCTTGATCAGTTTTGTTCTGAATAAGATAAAAAGCTGAACAAAAAAATTAAAATGGACTACTTTCCAATGCTGAAGCGTCTGACACAGTAATTTTGAGTTTTCACAGTGACCAGAGTTAGTAGCCAGGAAAGAAATATGGAATGAGACCAGTAATACTTCTCAGGGCATGCTCTCGCTGGCCACATAGCTGTTTCACTGAGTGCTGGTAGGGGAGAGTGATACCTGCATGTGGCAGCCTCAAGGCTTCTCCACAAATTTGTCCTGTTACTCTTCGGTCCATGCACAGAGTAAGAGCTGCAGAGTCCTCTGGACAGTGGTTCTATAGGACAGAAGTGCCTGAACTGATGCTGGTATTTAGTGCTGGATCATCAAAAGCTGATGATGTTGTATTTACATTCTTACAGTCTTTAACACATCTAGAGTTCCATTTAGCAACATTACAATTGTAAATGGAGAAAAGTGTCTTGATGTTGACATATTTAAACTATTCCCATTATGACCATCAGAGTCTGTACCACAGCTGGTCTTCCCAAGGGCAGTAAGTGACACAATATTTCAGCTCTTACTGAATGAACAGATAGTGTATTAAGAGGTGTATAACTGATTTTTATGAAGCCAAATACTACATGTCAGAGAAATAAATATCAAGCCAGAAATCTGATGCAGATTTTTTTATACCATTATTTAAAATATTGCCTCGATACACTATGTGTAATTCTGTGGTTTGTAGTTAAATAGAATTGCACATCAAATGAAAACACAGCAAAAGAGGAGAGGGGTAGTTAGCAATATTTTTTTTCTTTCAGATGAGGCTATGGTTGATTATACCATGAACTTTTACTAAAGTTGTTCATGCCAGAGAATTTGGGGTGGTTTTAGGTTTGTTTTTACAGAGATAGTTTCTTTTAAGATGTTTATTGCAGTTCATGTGCTTTCCCATCGTGTATCTTTCAAAACTCTCAAAATAGCAAAAAATTATGTTAGGAGTCAACTGCTTCACAAATCACACAGGACAGTCATTAAAAACAATGCATTTAGCCTTAGGATTGGACATGCAGAAGCACAGCAGTTAGAAGGCACCTGTTGAGTGCTTGACTTGGTAGGCTAATTGCTCTGATGTTTTGAAAACAACAGGTACCACTGGATAATCAAAGCTAAATAGCATTGTCATAGCATTTGATAGAAAGGTTAATAACCAAGACTGTATCCACATTAGACTATCAGATATTTGTCTTATTGCAAAATATTTTTTTTAAAGTGAAAATGATACCAAAGAGAGAAAGATATCTTTTAGGCTAAATTCCTTGTTGATATAGAATGGTCTTCTTTAACTACAGTTGAGCTACTCTAATTAATACAAGATAATTTGCCCCAAAACTTACATTATACTAATCCACATGCAGGATTGCTAAATTCTGACAATTGGCTTATAGATAAAGAAGGCTGTAAGTGGTGCCAAGAATAGTTAGCAAGAAGAAATCTTGCTGATTTTGGTGATACTGCACTGAACTGTCATTCAAATCAGGAAAAGTTAAAGGGAGATCTGTGGCAGTGACTGAAAAGTCTGTTTTAATTTATTTTTACTTCCAAACTATAAGCTGATATTTTAGTCACTGAAAACCTAACACTTAGAAACTCTTAATAATGAAGAATGAACCATCTTGTGTTTTCTTTGGTTTTGTCTCACTACCTTGTTTAAATTTCTGTTTTGTCTGAGAAACAGCTGGTCTTATCAGCTAGTTTAGTTTTCAGTAGTAAGAGATGATTTAAAAAAGTATTAGTGTACAAATAATGACAAAAAATTAGAATTTGTCTAAAAGTTACAATAGTAACCAGATCTACTACGGCTAACCTATTTACTCCATGTCCAAAGCCTGCCCTGAGTACTTGCAGATAAGCCAATGTGACTCGAGGTCTACTCCACTATAAAAGCCCCTCAAATTGTGTGGTTGCACAGGGTCTGCTGATGACACCGAGCACACTTGATAGATACATGCATGGTGTTGATTGCTTCATTTTGTTGTCTGTGTCTCTGTATTAGACCCTTGCAGCAAAGAGCCTGAATGCTGACAGAAACAGCTGGGAGTGTACAGAAAAAGCACTAGCTTTTAGGGGATGGTGTGTTACGCTGCAGGCCAGCTCAGAGGATCATCACCACGGCACCCTCTGATGGGGCTGGGGATGCCAGCTTGCCCCTGAGACAAGGCTTGGTCCCCAAAGGAGAAACACTCTGTCAATCAGACAGAAATAGAAACAGGCTGCATGTAAAAGTGCACATCAGAGGAGGCCAGTTTCAGGGTGGGATTTTGTTTGTTTGGGGTTTTAACTTAAAGAAAAGTATGTAGTGTGCCAGTTGTAACTCAGTTTCTCAGTATTCCCTCAGTATTCTGAGGGCTTTTCCCTTGCTAGGTATCCTCAGGGAAACATAATCGTAGTTGCTATAACAATAATGGTATTGGTGCAGTTCTTGATTTATGTAAACATTTCCCCCTTGCTGTGAAAAATCTCTTTTTTGGTGGCTATTATACTACATATAGAAAGATGAAAAAGATTGAGGCTTTTAGTCCTTCTTACACAAAACTTGGAATAATTATATACCTGGAAGGCCCCTGAAGTTTTCATGCCGAAGATAACTTGTGCTTTCCACCTAATTTAGGATATTATCCTTCCTGTGTCTGCGCTCTCTTGTATCCATCCATGGCAAAAATATTACATATACTAGATACTAAACATACTTTCTCTTTTTATCGTGGGGCTTTGAGGAATACCTGTCTCAATTTCACCTTTGCTAAATGCAGATTGTTTGTTTTCAACAATTATCTTGCATGACTGCAGTTAGATCTGCAATCTGCAGACTGGTAGCTGCTACAAGAAAGGTCCTACTAGCTTCGTGTGAGCATGCTTAGGGAGGGCAGATGCAGACGCTTTAATTCTGTCTTTGAGATGGATAAAACTGCCACTGGGAGTAGTGTCAGCAGCTTGCTAAATATTCCCATATCCAGAGGTCATGTCTCAGCACACTGGCTTGCCTTCTGGATGATCGTTCTGTAGAAATCAGTGTCCCTCCCCTGTATAAGGTGGATGATTTTAGTTGTCCTTCAATCATAAGGACATTGCTCTGAACCTCCCACAGTTTGTATGAGTGTGGAAAATGACCATGAAGCAGAAAGAAATTGCTTGGCACCACCCATCTTTCCCTACCTCAAAGTCTGACAATTGCATTGAATAACTAATGCAAGTGCCAGGGTTGACAGGAGTCAGATATGTATTGCTCAGTGCACTCCTTTATACCACACCCTTCGTATCCCTAGAGCCTTAGATTGACATGCCTTAGGTATGGAGGATCATGCCTGCTGTTTTCAGGTGATGATATGATACTTGGCACATTTTCCCATGAAACTGAAGCTGGATTATTTTAGTTCTTTTCCCATTGCCAGGTAATTAGCAAAGTCAGTCTGCCATTTGTTCAGAAAAGCAGTTTGATGAGCCATGGTTCTGAGCTCTTTCTCTATGTTCCTAGTGTTCCTCTCTTGAGAAAAGGCTATTTACATTAGCTGGGTTTTAGAGGTCTAACTGGGACCTTCTGACTAAACTAAGAGTTATTCTTCAGCCCTATGTATTCTTGGTATTCCTGCATGACTGGATTCTATTTGAGTTTCATTTTACTGGTTTATGGCAGCCTGAAGGACTCCCTGTCCTGTTACATTCAAAATGACAACCTACGGCTCACACATACCATGAGTAGAGTTTACACAAAGAATCAAAGTATGCAGGGTAATCAAGCTGGGCTGCATGTAGAATGGAAAAGTATTTTTTCTCTGAAAACCTGTGCATCGTATTTCCACGTCCTTTAAGACATCCAGAAATCATGGTTTCACCTGTTTGAAAAATGACACTGGAAAAATATGCACTGACTTAGTGGGGCATCTTACCAACAGTAGATACTACTAATGTTCCAATTTAACATCTGCACAGTGACTTGTAAATTCACAAATGATAAATCACGTCTTATTCCCTGTCACACTGACAGCTACAGCATGTCCAAGTTAACAGTGAGAAATAAAATTAAGATGGCAGTGTGTTCTCTTTGACAGCTCATATAATCCGGAACTTGTTTCTCTTTTGCAGAACTACATAGCCTGAACATGGTGATATTAGAGACCCTCTGTGAATGATCTCAGTTAACAGTGATTACTTCAGTAGAGGTGACATGAGACTAGCTAGAGATATTGGGATGTATTTCTTTTGAAATAATCAACTGATTATTTCTGCCAGAATGCTGATGTAAAGTTTGGATTTGTCTTGGGTTTTTTAGCTATTTCCTATGTAAATAAGTGCACCATATCTTGGGGAGGGCTGTAGTAGCTACAAGTCAGTGCAGAAAGTAAACAGCAACTTTTTTAAGAAAAGGAAAGGCAGTCATGGGAATTCAGAATATATACATCTTGATTACAGGAGCAACTGGAGCATAATGGGGAAGGATGACAAACAGAAGAACACAACTCGACAGTTCCTCCATACAGAGCAGGGAAATGCATTGTCTGTGCAAGATATGCCCCCAGTGTGTCTGTATTGCTTTGTGTAAACTCCATAAATTCTTTACTGGAAATGAATGAGGCAGATAGCTCGCAGCTCTGGGGGAGTATAAGGTTGTCTACATTGCTGTCTTGGTGAGGAGGAGTTTCTGGTGAACTTGGAGAGGAACTGAGAGGCTAACAGTCTCTGCAGGCTCTGGACAGTCAAAGTGATGTGCAATTTGCTGTGATAGAAGGAAAAATCACCTCAATGAGAAGATCAGGGAGAGTATATCTCTCAGTTTCTACTGGTGTCTACATCAGTCTATTTTGAAAGCTTGCACTCAGTATATGTAAGTGCCGAAGCCTGGACACAGGCTACTAGTATTCTAGTACAGACTTGAAGATCCATCTCTGTTTAAAAGGATTCAGGAATATTTCAGCTTCTTTTTTCACAGTGGTTCAAAGAGAGGTGCAAAGTCGTGCTGAGAACTCTTCTTCAATATCCTCCTATTATAATTCGTGCAGTTGCTCTTTTAGGGCTGGATACAACTTTCTTCATCATAGAGTCATATGATCATAAAATGGTTTGGGTTGGAAGGCATCTTAAAGACTATTGAATTTTAGCACCCTACCATGGGAAGCAACATCTTTCACTGGACCATACTGCTCAAAGGCCCATCCAGCCTGGCCTTGAGCACTAGCAGGGAATGGGACATCCATCCACAACTTCTTTGGGTAACCTGAACCAGTGCCTCAATACTCACTCTCCATCTATATTTATCTACCTGCCTCTGTCTTTATCTGCCTAGAGAGTAAGAGAATGTAATTTCAGATAAAAGTCAAATAATCCTTCTTGTCCTCACTGTATACCCCACAATGCACTTTTCCAGTCCATGATTCTGCTTTTCCTACGTGTTCTGCCCTTTTGGAATATCAGTGGAGCTCTTGCCTTTACGAGGGAGTAGTGTGCTAGGTGGAGTCCCCAGCCTTGCAAATGAAGGGCACAGGCACTGTTTGGGGAAAAAACATGCTCTGTATTTTTACCTTTGTATTTCTGCCACACAAAGTTAAGTCAGAAGTTTCCTTCACTTCAAAGGGAGACAGTTTTTCTAGTTAATGTTCTCCAAACCCTAGTTCCTAGATTACAGAAGAAAGTTTCCCCATGAACTGGAGGAAGACCCCTCACCTGCAGATCTTAAAGCAGCAGAGATAGGGCAACAGGGATGGAGTTCAGGGACCAGAGGAACCAGACAACACAAAACTTGCAAGGTGTTATGAAGGGCAGGCTTCTGATGTGTAATGTGGCAAAAAATGAGGGGTTTCAAGGGGAGTAAATTTGTTTGCTAGAGAGATACAACAATTCATTCCAGTGCTCCAGGGCTATATGGTTTCTGTCAAGCTGTCTGTTGAGGTGAAGGGAACAGTATTGAATTAATTGGGCCAGTTTGTGTGGGAGAAGAGCACTAATTAGGACTGCGTGGGGATGCAAGTATAGATGGTAAATCATATATGTTTAGGGGGCAGAGTCAATTAGGAACCTGCATTGGAGAGACTGGGGGATTGTGCGGTTATAAGACTCTTCGTTGTTTTGGGGGAATGGAAATGTTTTGGGGTGTTTTTTTTAGGTAACAAGGAGGCAGAACAGGATGAAGTTGATAGAGCAGAAAAATAATTGAAAGGGAATCTAGCCCTAAGTCCTCTCGTCTTCCTCCATCTGAAATTCTTTTCCCCTTCCCAGGATTCCTCTGCTTTTTCCATCTTTAATGCAAAGGCCATTGAAAATGGTATAAAAAATAGAAAGTACCTTGTCTTCTTCCTGAATTCAAGGACCAATGTTCTCCCTTCCATTCCCACACATTAGCATTAAATGCATAGGTCTGGTGTGTGCACTTTTTATTTTTTTCCCTTGTACAAACTTTAGTAGTGGTGAGAGAAGAGCTACAGATGAGCCACCTCAGCAAAGGGTTGTCTTCCCCTACTGAAAGAGATTGTGAAAAGTTTTATCCCATTCTTGAGATTACTAACTCACCCATTTCCAAATCAAACCTGTTATGCAAATTTGCATGCAGTTTTTCTCTGGGGGACCTGATGTTAGCAAACATGGATTCTGTTTTTATATGCTCATTCATACATACCTGTTTCTTTGTGTATCAATACTTTGAACTTTATGACACAATATGTTATGCAGTGAATTTGTTTTACTTGGATTTATATAAATGCAGAAGACCCTCTGGCCTTGTCTAAGGAACACAAGTGTTAAAATATTATTATAATAATCCAAGGCCTTAAGTTTTGCAATGTAAAATAAACTACGTAAAGAGAAGATTGACGCATTAATGTTCTCTCAAAATGAAAGAGAAAAGGAAACACTCATGTAAAATGAGAAGCAAGCAAAGGCAGGTGTATTATATTATGCTCTGATAATATTTTTCTCTCAGGTTAAGAGCCCTAACTACTGGGCTCTTCAGTTCCTAGGAGATATATTTGGCAAAACCTCTAGACTTTTTAAAACCTGATTTATATGTACAAATGCACATTTTAAAAATGCTTTCTCAGAGGAGGGAGGGAGGGAGGGAGGGAGGGAGGGAGGAAGGAAGGAAGGAAGGAAGGAAGGAAGGAAGGAAGGAAGGAAGGAAGGAAGGAAGGAAGGAAGGAAGGAAGGAAGGAAGGAAGGAAGGAAGGAAGGAAGGAAGGAAGGAAGGAAGGAAGGAAGGAAGGAAGGAAATGATCAGCCCTTCTCCAAATTTTAGTGGGCCATGAGTCTCCCCATGCAGGTGGGCGCATGCTGCTTGGCCACTCAGCCCCATCCTGTGGAGGACCTGATGTCTTCCATTTGTTCCCCTCTGCATTACATTCCTGAGTTCATTCACAGCTGTCTCCATTATTCACAGCTCTGAACTGATGAGAGGAAGAAAGAAAACGTGTGTTTTATCTGTATGTGAACTGTGAGAAGGTTTCAGGCGGGGCGGTGGGCAGGGAGCCGTGCAGATAGTGACCCTTGCTGTTGCCTTGCAGGAATGTCAGCTCTGCTGGAGAGGAGGCCCGCAGAAGAATGAGGGAATGTGATGGCCTGACAGATGCATTGCTGTACGTGATCCAGTCTGCTCTGGGGAGCAGTGAAATTGATAGTAAGGTTTGTCGTCTTTGTCTTTTCAGCAGCAAATCCAGGTATTCAGGGTACATGGGGACTATAAAGAGGCAATGTTTTCATGATATCCTTTTTTTAATACATTGTGAGGAATGTCTTAACAAAACATAATTTAGCCCATCTTTTCTTTTTTTTTTTCTGCTGAGCTGTTTATTTTAGTATGCTAAGCATTGTATTTGTATCTACCTATTTGTGTAGTGTGCAGAGGTAAGCGTGTCATCCTCTCAATTCAATTATTGAAGTGGAAGATATGATACGGGTTGAAGAAGAGCAAATATATCAAATTCCATGTAAAGTTCCTTACATTGCTCTGCCAGTTTTACCTTAAAATTGATTTTCAGTACCCAGTATGAGAGTTAATGAGAGTGAGGTAGGCTTAGAAGGCAAAGAAGCAATAAAAAAATTGGGCAATTAATAGGCAGTTCTGCAGTAAAAACAACATTATTTCTACTTTTGAAGAGAATCAATGAATGCTTTCAATAACAACGGTGTTGAGGTGCCTCATTATGTCAACTTTACTTCTCCTCAAATGCTAGGATATGAACAAGCTTCTCCAGAGGTGAAAGGCACTCCCTGATTAAAAAGAGTACAAACATTTACAAACTGAAGATTTGTAATGCATTAAAGTATTCCAGAGAAGAAGAAAAAATACCAGTTTCTTTTGCTTTCAGTATATGGTGCTAAATTAATTACAGTTGTTGCTCTAGGGCAACCTTGGTCCATTTGCAAACCCCTAGGAACTGCAGGAAAGCAGCCTTTTATGCAGCAAGGTTTTAAAGCCCACTGGGTTCATAGTGCTTCCCAGAGTTGTCTTTGGACCCCTATGGTTTATAGATTTAAGAGGAATAATCTCCAGGAGCCTTTGGTCACTACCTGAATCAAATAGGTGGGATTTGCCTGTGAATTCAGGGGATGGAAAGAGGAATTAAGATAGGTTCATAGCATGAGGTGCTGGGCTAACAGTGTGGCTTTGGGGTTTTTTTAAAGAAAAACTAAAAAACCCTCAAAACACCACATATATGCCATAACCCATTAGCCTGTAATCAATTTTCCATTAATAGAAGTTTAGTAGAGGGATGCTCACAGGACACCCACCCACAAGGCAGGCAGAATACCTGGCAGCAGGGTTTGGGGCAAACTTGGCTGTCACCAGCCCTTACTACCCCACCCAGACACGTCCTGCAGAGCAGCCCCTAAACAGAGGGATGGTTTTAACTTCATTAGCTTCAGAGTAGCTTAGAAGTAGCTAGAGTAGAAAAACTAGTGAACTTGTACTTAGCCCACTTATGATGAAACTGAAAACAGAATAATGAATACAAGGATCCTTGAAAGTCAAGGAATGAAATCTGTCCAGCTGTGAGGTTAGAACCAGCTTTCTTGGCTTGTAGAGTTCACCTTAATAGAGAAGGTGTTGGTTGTATTTGAGCCTTGGAAGTTCGCTTATCAGTTTTTCGTTTAAGGTAACATTGTCCTCGTGATGGACACAGCTTATGTTTTCCACAGAATGAGAACTTTAAATGCAAAAACTATGATTTGTGAAAAGGAAAATAAAGTTTAGTATTCTAATCAACAAATGCAAAGCTTCAACTTCAGCATACTATATCAAAATGAATAAAATTCATGTTAAAAAAAATCAAAGAGGCAGCAAACTTTAAAAAATAATTATGGTCACTGTGATGTTTGCAAAGCTTTCAGCTATGAAAGGTGCACTAAGAACACTTTCTAGACACAGACACATACACGCATACATATTTCTGCATGTGTTTACATATTTGGCAGAAATTTTAAATTAGTAAAAGTGTATTGCAAAATTGTGACATTTCATCTATGTTAAAAAATAGATATATAAATATTCCTGTGTAGATGAATCTGAATTTGGTATGGCCTCTGGAACTTGGTGTCATCACAAAAAATGTGCTGAATGCATACCTGGCAGAAGCTCCTGTCGTACATGAAAGTAAACGAAGCCCCATCTGTTTGCCTTGCTGGTGAATATGGCAGAGTACGACAGAGCTGAAAGCCTCACAGTCATTCCATTCTGGGTTAATGGAGCAAAAGGGCTGGGATCTAGTGGCTATTGCTTTTTATCTCCATAGAGCATTAGGAACAGTTGAAATAAATATAAATAGATAGAGAATGCCTTTTTAAACCATGCTTTCCTTGTGTGCAGAAAATTAAGCTCATATCCTTCTTATTAGGGATAATCAAACCAAATTGAACCAACTAAATGAGTAGGTTTCACATCTAAACTGAACTTTTAGAGTGGAGAAATTAGGTTGAATTACAAGTGAATTTTCCTCCACTGGGTCTCATCCATTTATGGATTCCTGCTTGCATCTTCTACAGAAGGCACAGCCTATTAGGGGGATAAATGGATGAAAGGAAAAGGCTTCACACAAGGTATCTGTCTGCAGCCTGGCTAGACACAGGAAAAGCAGCAAGACAGATTTCTAGGCCTACTTCTGGGACTGGAGAATCTGTTCATGCTACAAGTACTTGTGAAATGGAACTCGGATCACAATTTTATGGCAATTTACATAGAATTTTTGCCAGAAAAAAAGGTTATTTCTGATTTTAAAAGGACAAAACCCAGAATCTATTGCCATTTTCTGTTTGTAGCATTTTCTGTTCACTGAGGTGGGCGTTTTCTGACCTTTGGAGTGTTCAGTGGTTCTCTTGATCACTTTTCAGCTTGACACCTGTTTCACGTGGACCTCTCCAGTGTGAAATTCAGAACAACAATAAAAAAATCCCAGAAAAGTGTTGTCCAGACTACTGATTTGTTACCATAAAAATTTCTGAATCTCTTAACCTGTGATTACCTGCGGAGCACTGAGAAATATGCACATAAGAATTGTACTGGGAAAATGAACGTGCAGAGATAGATGAAATTCCTTCTGCTTTGTATTTAGAGTGAGCAAGGGAGGATTTTAATCTTTTTGTGATATTCTGTTTTTTTCTTTTTGTCATACTTTTCAGACCGTTGAAAACTGTGTGTGCATTTTGAGGAACCTCTCATACAGGCTAGCTGCAGAAACATCTCAGGGACAGCAGATGGGAACAGATGAACTTGATGGATTACTCTGTGGTGATGCCAATGGAAAAGACGCAGAGAGTTCAGGGTGCTGGGGAAAGAAGAAGAAGAAAAAGAAATCACAAGATCAGGTAATGAAAGTTACTTGCAGCTGTGTTGGGAGTAGTTGAAGTACCCGTCATTTAAAATATAAATAATTAATGCACTGTATTAGAAATTAAATGCATGACGCATAATATACAAAACTGTTGCCCCTGTTAATTAGATGAGAGCTTAAAGCAGAATATGGCTCTGGAGTAATGAAATATATTTGCTTGAGAAATTGTACATTATGTGGTGCACCTGGAAACTGTAGTCATGGGTACGCTGTGAAAGCCATAAATACCATAAAATGCTCTTTGAAAGGAAGCTGTTTCTAATGAAAAGTGTAATCTGCATATACTTTACACTGTACTTCCACAGAGCCACGTGTATGTAGAAAGGCTTTGATGAAAACAAACATCAGGCTTGTATATATACACTCACTTGCTTCAAAGTTAGTCTTGTACCATGTCTCTACACGTTGAGAGAAAACTGTACAGGACTGAATCCAACTAATAGGAGTGAATGTTAAATAAAAATTGTATTTTGATGTATTTAATGTTGTTACCAAACAAAAATTGAAAAGCTGAGTCTTGATTGCTTCTTCCTCAAGTTATTTGACAGGTTATAATTTTGGGTGGGTTGATTTTTAAAGTGTATTTATCTCCTTTTTTATCCCTTTAAGAACTTATAATTTGGGGAATACTGACAATTATATTGCAGAGAAAGACTGATACTGATTGTATCAGTACTCACAGCAGATAGCAATAAGAATGGCTACTGATTTAGGGGCTTTTTCAGGCAACCTGTGCTGGCAACAGTAAGTTTTCCACCTCTTCCTACACTTAGTCACCTTTTTGTATTGTAGTTTATTTCTGTTTCAGATTGTTCAAAGAAAATACTTATTTATGTCAGCAATTAAGTGCACAGGGTATTCGAATAAACGATGTAAACCAGTACTGAAAATATTTCTGAGTTCCTGAAGCCAAATTGTGTTAATGTGGAAAAGTTAGAGCAACATTACTAAGCTAAAACTTGAAACTGAAAAATGCAGCACTCATGACTAGTAAGACTTTAATTTCACCTACTCTTGTGGTTAAACACCCCATCATCAGATAACTTGAATTTATTATGCCCTTTTGTTGGGATTCCTGTAATAGGCTGCAGTGAGATTAGAAGTGTTGAAGCAAACTAATTTTACCCCATGAAGCAGTCATCTTCCCTGTTACTGAATGAACAGTTCTCACACACTGTGCTTGCAGTTATTCAAAGTGCAGGAGCAAAAAATAGTGTGTCTGGATATGAATGCGTCACATGGCGACTTGGCTTGCTCTTTGATGCTCTGTTTACTAACACATGCACACACACTCACTATCTGAAGTCTTTTTTAAGTCTTCCTCTTCTATTTCTTCTGTGACTTTTGGATCTCAGATTCATACTTTTAACTCTCTAGTGTTGACTCTTTCAGTATTCCCATAGGGGTCTCTGTACTGTAATGGTTCCCTTAAAAATATTTTCTTGCTCCTCCAGGCCAAAGAACTGAGCTCTTTTGGCCGACCACCTTTACAATGTACATGCTTTTGCCTGCTCTTAGATGTTTTTTGTCTGTTTGTATGAGTGCTCATTATCAGCATGTTGCATGGTAAAGATCTCAGAGCTGTTAATGTTGGCCTCATGGAAGAGTTTTATATATTTTTTAAAATCCAAAGAATAATAAAACTACACACATATTTTCAGGTTTATGATCAGTAGGCTTTTCTGTGGCAAAGACATAAATTTACTCTTTCCAGAACTGATTCTGTTGTGCATAGGACTGCTTTGTATTACAAGTATTAGAAACATTTTTCTAATGGTGTTTTCTTCTTTAATCTAATTTCCTTTAAATCCAGACATCCTACTTCATCTTGCCATATTCAAGTTCTCACATGTGGATATTATTCAGTTCAGGAATTTTAAAGGGGCCTTGTGAGCCTTCTGCAGGTTATTTTCACCCCATAATCCTCGACTGTTGTTGAACATTCCAAGTGATTTGAAGCATATTATCAAATTAATGTATTATCAAGTTTACTAGAGTGCCACTAAAAACAATAGCAGCAAGATCACTGTGCCAGAAGCAGCTCTCCCAACTTACCCTCAAAAATGGAAAAGAAAAGCAATATTTTTCACGTTACCACATTTATATTAATAGTATAAAATAACTCAAGCTGTATTAAGGGTAAATGTAACTTCTTTATCCATTTATTTTGAAAAAATGAGTAGAGAAGTATGTTCAGAGGTGCTTGTCCAGTGTGGACACAATTGTCAATTGTGTAAAAAGATCTGTTCTTTCTGCTTCTTTGTCTTTGTGGTGCCTTTAGTACTTGGGAGTTTTATCTTTTCAGGCAAAGCACAGGGCACAGACACATCTCTTTCAGTAGTGACACCTCAGTACAGGGGAGTAGTATCCCCCCCCCCCGTCTGTGGTTGCTACATTTTACTTCCCGAGAAGATACGTGTTCAAGGTATAGGTTTTTTTCCCTTTTTTGGCAGTGCACCAGGGTTTTGCATAACAAAATTGCTGTTTCAGTCTTTCTCAGATAAGATGTACAAAACAGTGTGGAGAAAAAATGTTCAGATTTTAGTGAATGCAGTTTTGGAATTTTCCTATTACACTATCACTGTAGTTAGTTTCTTCATTATTATGTGTCTTTTCTTGAACTCCATTTGTGCAATTATGAGGTGGTCTTAAATTTTTGGTTAAAAGTGTTAGTAAAAAAAATAGCAAAACTATTGTAGTTGCAGAAGAAAAACAGATGTATCATTTTAGACAAAGAATGTGGATGAAAATGCAGTTTTCTGTACTTAAAAAAATCCCTCACAGAGCAGAGGAGTTTGTTTCTTAAGCCATAAAACAAGAGAAACTTTATATTAAAGTCACTTTCTCATGGGTTTTCTCTATAATGAAAGTACAAGCTAATTTCTTTGTTTTATGATTTAGGGAGCAAGTATTTTTCCCAATTTTTCTGAGTCATGTTTCAGTTGTAGTCACATGGAAGGAAAGAACAAATTGAGTGGTAGTATAAAATGTGACTTCTTTCAAAAGCCTTTCAAGAGCAAACTGGATTTTATTTTTTATTGATGACACCAGTTGTCTATCAGTTCTCTGTAATGGCAACTTCTGTACATCTTGGAATCAAGTAAGAGATGTGTCTTTGTTCAGATCATAGGTCTAATGACACCTTTCAAATTACTTAACTTAAGGAATTCCTTTAGGATCGCAGGAAACAAATGGTCTCCACATTTCATAATAAAGGTGGGTGGTGTTAAAAGAGCCCACAATCATTTCACCAGAGCTGAGAGAGGTTTCTGAGGCATCTGCTTTGTCACACAAATTGAATGTTAGAAGAGGCCCAAACCTTCTGAAGGTTTGTGATAAAATCTAGGTATAGGACTGGTTTTAATCTGTGGAAACACAGAAAGCAAAACTTCCTGTTAAGGCCTCAGAAAAAATAAGTGAAACTCACATGACTTCTGTCTCAAACCTCTAGGACTGTAATCCTCTGCTGTTTTGTTATTTTTTCTCTGCTGCTTACCTGTGATCAGCTGGTACTGAACCCTCACCCCAATAAGCTCCCCAGCCACAGACCCCTTCATCTCTGACTAGGACCTTGTAGCCATCAACCTCTCTGCCTTGTATTGTGTGACTCTTCAAATGGAAACTGATTCTTCCACTGCTGAAAATGTTGTTCATGCTGCTGGCATGCTCACTGCTGCCAACAAGGTTTATTCCTTGAGCTGTATGAGAAATGAGGATTATGACAAAAAGCAGTTAGGGCAAATCAGGTGTATGGTCCAACTTCAGTAAACCCAGGGAGCTGTCATTAATCCTTATTTTATTTCTTGTTATGCAGCCCATTATGTATACATGTGGTGCAATTTCATTTCTTTTCCTTTCTTCTCTGAGAAAAACAGGCTGACTTCTTGGCTTCATGCTCATCTTGAGTTCCCCATCTGTGATCATTCTTGTCAAACCAGAATCTAGCCCAAAGTCTGTTTTTTGATAGGAAGTGACACTTCTGAAATGAGCCTGACCTTCTTTTTCACCTTCTGTCAGGAGCCTTAAGGTATAACAGCAACATTTCAAGTTACATATCATTAAGAATTGACTGGCATACCTCTTTAGCATGCTTGCTAAATGGCCTATAAATTCTTCCATCCAAGTTAAATAGCAGATTTAAGGCAATAATATTTCAAAAAGCAGAAAAAATAAACCTGCCAGATACGTCTTTTCTTGTGGTGACACCACTATTTTGCCAAGTATGCTTCATACTCTACCAAGCCATACCAAGCTAATAAGCACAGGAACAAAGAAATAGTGGCAGCTCCTGGGTTTAACCAATAATTTGAACTGTGATTAGGGATGGAAGGCTGTGTTGCCAATACATCCTTGATCAGAAAGGATATTATTTCTACTTGTTGCTTCCTCATCTTGCACAAGGTGGTTATGTCAAATGTTGAGTAGCAAGAATCAACTGTCTTGAGCGATCCCTTGCAGAGCTTTTTGAAAACCATTTCTACTTTCTTGCTTGCCTACAAAGCATCTTCCCAGATGCTCTGAGCCTCTCAGTGTCATGTAGCCAACTTTGTTTTCAAAGGCAAAACTGCAGGGTTATTAAATATAATTTGTATTTGTCGGTTTGTGGAATATACTGCAAAGCCAGTTAGCTTCAGCTTTCTGTGGAGAGGAGAAGGGCATGCAGTGACATGCCAAGGACTATTTTCCCAGCTTTAACTCCATCCCCCTTCATTTGGGAAAGGTCTGCTTTTAAGCAAAGAGAAAATGCATTAACTGGATTAATTTTTTTTCTTAGCTAAGCATAATATTAAGAAGTTAAATAAAGGCATTGACAATTATTTTAAGAGTGTAATGTATAATGTAAAGTACAATTTAGATTGATTAATATCTGAGATTAATTATTATTCAATACATTGAAATGTTTTGAAATCATTTCAAACACCTTTCCTATAATTTGTAAATGTTGTTGAATTGAACTGGGAAGGGTACCATTATTTAAGCAATGAGTTCTGCTCTCTCCCACCATGCTCCTGTAGTTTCTGTTTCAGTTAACACCTACATTTATATTCACCACCTTTATGTAGGCCTGGATATCTAAACTGAAGTTTGACTTGATGTAAATAGTGGTATTCCTGCCTGCTTAGTGTCAGCTGCATGGATTCTGAAATCAAGCTCTGTGACTTGGGTGTATTTTTGTGGCTGAATTTCTGATTTCTGCTCTTGACAGCACTGGCCGACTCGCCTCTTGGACAAAGGTGTCCAAAAGAGGTTATTGGACTGACATGCCTAGGGAGCACTGGCCAAGACTGTCACAGCCACAAAGACATGCAGGATGAGATACCAATGTCTTATTAGGGAGCCTGTTAATTGAAAAGTCTTTGGCATTTCAGAGAAGGTTTTAGTAAGTGCTGTGTAGTTGCTCATATAAATTTTGTCAATGCTGCTTCAAGGAGCATTAGCTACAGTGTCATCAGACTATTCCAAATGTCTAGGATCACTGGAGAGAGGTCTAGATGGTTTTAGACATTGCTGGGGTTTGTTTTAATTTTTTTCTAAATTTTCTTAGTAGTGGTATTTTGTACAGCATGGGGGAAAGGAAGTATTCATATGTAATAAATAAAAATAAAACACTGTTGTTTTGTTATCACAGGAAAGTCTATTGTTATGTGATACCTATTAAAAACCAACCCCACCAGTTTGAGGTTGTTACTAGTACAAACCCCAAAATTTGCAGAGTGTACTTCTCTTGCTGAGTTGAAGCCCTTCCTAGGTATTTAGTACAATTGCACTATAAATATGGATTTACTTTCATTAAAATGAGAAAGGTGGTGGTAGATAACCTGTTGTGCAGCACAGAAGAGCATCTTGATGAGTGATCTTTTTCTCCTCTCAAAGTTCCTTACATTTATGAAAATTTGGAAAGTTTATTAGAGTACTCTTACTTTCAAAAGTCTGTTGTTCTTAAAAGATCTTGGTATTTGGCTTTTTGTTTTTCTTGACTTTCATCCTTTTTTTTGCACCAGTCTCGGGAAATGAGAGATTTGTATCTCACCCACGTAACAAGCAGTTTGTCAGCTTCAACCACAATATATGTGGGTAATTTCAGCTGAAGGAGGGAAGCCTGGAAGGAATATTTGTTTATGACTTTTTTTTTTCTCCTTAGTATAAGCTAGGAAGAGTAATTGCATGTTGTCTTCTTTTTCGGAGGCCCCTACTGCAGCCTCAGTCTATATCAAATAGACCTTCCTGATCATTCCTGATGGGCTGCAACAGTAGAGTAACTCTTCCAGTAATTTACTGGGTGAGGATGCTGCCTGAACTCATTAATATTTAGCAATGCAAACTGCAAAGCAACTCCTACCACGCCTTAACCACTATTTTAGATACGGACTCTAAAACCACTCGGGGAACAATTTTTTTTCTTTTTCTTTCTCAGACAATTGTTGTTGCTGAAATACAAAATAAACAAATGAAAATCAGGTAAATCTCCTTTGCAATAGCTTCTTTGCTTGCCTGTGTCAGTTCTGCATGCCCTTCAGTAGTTGGGCTGTACATCTCCAGGTGCTGATCTCAGTTACACACAAGACACCAGAAGCCACTAAGCCCTGCAGTGAAGAGGCTGCCACAGGCTCAGCAGGTGTCGTGGTTTAACCCCAGCCAGCAGCCAAACCCACACAGCCGCTCCCTCACCGGGGCGCGGGCGAGAAGAGTGAAAGTGAGAAAACGTGTGGGTTGAGGTAAAAACAGTTTAATGGGGAAAGCAAAAGCAAAGGAAGGAATTCATTCACCACTTCCCATGGGCAGGCATGAACACTTCCCATCTTCAGCCATCCCCAGGAAAGCAGAGCTCCATCATGCATAACAATGATTTGGGTAAACAAACCCCATCTCTCCAAATGTCTTTCCTTCCTTCTTCCTCCTCATAGCTTTATATTCATGTGGTATGGAATGTCCCATTGGTCAGCTGGAATCAGCTGTCCTGACTGTATTCTCTCCCAGCTCTGCATCCCCATTCTCCTTGCTGCAGGGGTGGGATGAGAAGCAGAAAAGGCAAGTGTCAGTGTTACTCAGCAGTGGCTAAAACATCCCTGGGTTATCAATACTGTTCCCAGCACAAATCCAAAACATGGCCCCATGTAGCGCAGGACATTTTCCAGGGTCACTGAATTTCCCGTGCTTTCACTGCACATGTATATATGATACCAAAGATTTTCATCATTATTACATGGACTCTGAGCATCTTGGGAAAAAGGCCTTTCCTCACAGTTGGTGACAAATTAATGCAATCATGCTGAAAGTGAGTTGCAAGAAAGGCAGGGAAATGCAGTAATTTGTCTCCTTTTTTTTTTTTTAATGTTTTCTCATTACTGGGCAGAATGGCAAAACAACATTAAATATTAATTTATCTGCTAGATAATTTCTAGTGCTTTATATGTACCAGCACAGCTTGAACATGTATATAGGGCTCTATTTATATCAGCTGATTTTCTGTAGTCCTTAGGATCATAAGAGTGTAAATAGCTGAGCATAAAAAAAATTATACCCCCATGTAGGCATATACCACCTCATATGGGTCGATCTGATACATTTGAAGCATTTCATGTGCTTTGTCCTTGAAATAATATACCCTGTGCAAACACTCTTCAGTTGCATAATGCATAATTTGTGCAAAATGGAATGAGACAAGTGAAGACTTGATTCGCTGCCCTTGGACATCAGAAGTCATTCATTAGTGGACTTACTAAGGTACAAAACCTCAACCTGGTGTGAGGTCAGATTTGACCTGTAAGATATGTCTCTCATTTGTTTTCAAAAAAAAATCTGACAGTGTGAATGATTGAATTCTGAGAGTTAAAATAAGAAGCAGGCTTTAATGTATTTTTTATGAGCTGAAAAGAACTCATTTCTGGCAAGGCGGGTGATTTATAAGGGGGAAAAAGAAGAACTGAGTCACGTGCACTGAAAACAATCTATTGGTTTAAAGGCAGAAATATATTAAAAATTTCAAGACACAGCCCCATAATAGTGTCATTTGAAGGCATTGTTTCTCCAGAAAGCATTTGTCCTCTACTTTCTCAATCATCACTGGGCACTGCTGTGTGAGTTCTTTAAAACTATGATAACATTTGTCCAGGGTAGTGAGTTTCACGTCTGAGCTGCTTTCTGGTAACTGCTCATGTGTATGAAATGGTTCCTCTAACTTTCCACTTTGGTGTTTGTCTGCTTAAATTTAGAAAAAAATAATGGGTTTCATTCCTAAAGGTATTAATCACACAAAACCTTGTTGAAATTAGGTTAGTTGTTAATAGAGAAGACTTGATTGATTTTCCTTTAAAATATATGTATTTTATTTATAAAGTTAGTGTAAGTAAAATTATGATTGATAGTTCCTGAAAACAAGAGATTCTAGGTCTTTCCCAGTGCAAGTATTATTGTACACTCATAACTAGTTAAATTAACTGTTGCAGATTTAAACCAGGAGTTAATTTGACTTACACACTATATTTGTATGTTTAGTAGATGTTTAATGTTATGGTACAGATTTTTTGTTTATATAGACACAGTAATCTCTAACCCAAGGTACTAAAAGGTTTACTTTTTATTGTATTATGCAATGTGGACATGTCAGAGGTGTTAGAAAAGATATTTTATTAAAAAGTTAAGGTTTGTTCCTTACAGTGACACTAGTGCCATGAACTATTAAAATCTCTTTATCTGTACAAAACAAAATATACAATAAATATATAAGTAGCTTTCCATTTAAAATTTTATTCGAAGTGCATTCTACATCTTACTTTTGTTTAAAAGTTAAAAAGAAAAGTCTGTATTTTCCTTTGAGGAGTTTCCTACATAAGTGTAAGTGTTGTGTGCTCCACTGGAGACGAGAATCCCTGTCCTCATGGAATATTTATTTCTGGTAAGAGTAGGTTTTGTGCAATAACCTACCCATTGTTCAGGATTAAATATTGCACATTTTGGATATCAGAATTGGGTTGTTTTTCATGGCAAAACTCTGTATGTGATGAGAGGCCTAGTGTGTTTTATGAGAGCTGGTTCTACCAATTGAATTGGAGTCTCAGACCATACAGCTGGCTAGCTGAATACCTCCTGCACTCTGGTTGTGAGAAGCCAGAAGTTGTGCAACTGAGGAAGACTTGTCACACTTGTGCCTTTCATTGGATGGGGGGCTCATGGCCTTGAATGATTTTGTTTTCTATAGTAGCATTCTGTGTTGTTTTTCTTCTCATGGGAAGAGAGAGAATGTGGAGAACTGAGAAGGATGTGAAAAGAAAATCTCTTCTCCCCATGCAAGTTCTAGATTTGCCTCCTAAGATAACATTCATTGGGCTTCTGTTCCCACACAAAAAAATACATGCAGTGAAAAGTGTTTTTGTTATGTCAGCTAGCTAAAACATTGGGATTTCTGCCAATCTTATTGCTTGTCTATAAGGAATGTTGAGTAGGAAATTTGGATTCTCCATGAAGAATCCCATGATGTACAAAAATTGAGAACATCTGTTTATGGGCAGATGCCCTCACACATGTTTCTGTTTCAACTGAGACAATTCTCAAATGTATTTCACTTTTTCTTGCTGACAATCTGATTTGTGCTTTCCAACAGTGGGATGGCGTAGGACCTCTCCCAGACTGTGCAGAACCACCCAAAGGAATCCAGATGCTGTGGCACCCTTCAATAGTCAAACCCTACCTCACACTTCTTTCTGAGTGCTCAAATCCAGACACACTGGAGGGGGCAGCAGGGGCACTGCAGAACTTGGCTGCTGGGAGTTGGAAGGTAGGAATATTAACCCAATACGTATTTCCTCTTCAGTTATGAAACCTCCCTACAGCTGACAGCAGGTTGGTGATATAAATGTATCTAATTGCTTCTGGTAGTGGAATAACCTTCTGTTCTCAAAGAATTGTCTGAAGTCAAATTTGAGATAGTATTTCAAGTCCTAGGTAGTCATATCATAGCAAATGTCAGCATACAACAGCAAAGATCACATCGGTCAAGTCAAGTATGAAAAATTGCCAGTGAAAACCAATATCAAAATGTGGAGAATGAGGAGAAGCAGTTCTTTATGAACCTGGGTGACAGAGCCATGAAAAATGAGCCAAAAATGCCACCAGTGGCAATCAAATGAAACCATATTGTTTTGTCACTGCAGAAGCTGGTTGACATTCTGTCCCTTAGGAGAAGCCAGGGCATGTCAGGGCAAGATATAAATGATGTGACACCAGCAAAAGTAATCTTAGCTTCTACTTCTTTTAAACAATAAGACATTATTAAAATACATTTATAATGTGATTAATTATATACAATGAGTAAGGAAATGTGCAATCAAGGCACTCCAGCTAGTCCTATTTTTCAGTTATATTCAAATGCACCTTTTTTCTTTCACGTATTATTTGCAGTACGTCAAGTAAAAAATTAAGGAAAATACTTGCAAATTTAGAACAGACCAGTCAAATTCAAGATAACATTGACTTTTGTTTACTTTTTAGGGCAACTTTCCTGATGGTAAACTTCCTGATGGTAAACTTTAATTGGGTGAAAGTACTAACTGTCTAATCCTATGGTGTAACTATAATGCACTGATTTTAAATTAACTCTCAGCAGGAATTTTTCTCATTTACAATTAAAACAGTCATGTACAGGGAAGTGCACTGATCAAAGTTATGTCTCAGAAGGTAACCCTCAGTTGGGTTTTAAGCAGTTGCACATTTGTATGTGATATGTAAATACCAATTTAATTAGGCATTCATTTTGAAATACTAGCACTGACATGAAGAAATTTTCTTTTTCCCATAAAGTTTTATTGGAAGTTGGGTTGGCACACTCACTAGCTCTTCCAAGGCATGTGATGTTTTGTTGGAGTTTTTTTATAATTGTGTTCCACCAGACTTATAATATGTCTTTGTTGCATTCAGTGGCATGTAAAATGATTTAACAAAGTATCTGTTCAGTGATTTTTGTCCTGTGTAAGCACTGTGCCTGAAAATCATTCTGGTTTTATTATTCTCGTGTTGTACTGCTTCAGATGGTGTAATCCTGGCAGAGAAATGCAATAAATGTGTTCTATCCATCTGGGAATGGGTGTAGCCCCGGTCCAAATGAGAAAACAATGCAAGCATGTTTGCCAGGACTAATAGAAGTGCTAAAATCCAAGTGGCGTCCCTTCTCCCATTTCTAATAAATCTGTATACCTGTCATCCTTTAGTTGGCAGAAATGTACAGAGAGAGGAAGGGAGGCTCTGCAGAGCTCTTTGGCGAGTGCTGGCTTAGAAAAACTGTTTTTGGACTTTAATACTATCTGTGCTGATACCATGAGAAAAGCTGAGTTGTTCTCATATTGCTCTATTTTTCTAAAGACTCACCAATTCTATTACAAGGGATGTGCAGACACAGAATGAATATCCTTAATTTCACATGTCATACTAGCCATTTTTTGTGAGGGGAGTAATCCTCTTTGGGGATTACATAAGCATTGATGTTTCCACCTTTTGACCTCTCCTTTCCACTGCTGCAGTCCAGATATAAAATGACTAAAATAAAAGATAGAAAACTGTTAAAAGAGTTTATTCCTAAGGGAAATTTTAATTTTTTTAGTTCCTCCAACAAATGGTAATTGGATAAAGAGTGGAAATTTTTTTTAACTTTAATTCTTTCAAGAGGAATTTTATGATGGACTGAAGGAAGAGCAAACTGTATGAAGATAAACAATGTTGCTATTAATAGTAATAGCAAGAGCAGTTGCAGGCTTTTTCCAATTAGCATTATTTTAATGCCAGAAGAATCACAGACTATAGAGGCACCCAGTCCACCAGGTGTGCTCACACTCTACTGAAGATACAGTCTCTTCTAGAAAAAAATACAATGCAGTTGATATTACACACTTGCATAATTCTTTCCTAGCTGTTTCACCCTTTTGGTTCCTCTGGTACAAAGCTGTCTAATCCTCTTGGGTGGCCAAGAGGTAATATTTTTAACACAGGCAGTGCTTAGCCAGTGCTATTATGGAGGGAAAGTGAGCAGATAAAAGGAAGCCTGAGTAATTTTTAAAAAATAAAAAGTTGTGTAGGGGATTTAGATAAATGTCTGCCACTAGAATTAACAGACGATATGCGTATAAATCCCCTAGACTACTTTGGAGAATTTCAGTCACAAAAAGAAAGCAGCAGTATGTAGCTTTAAGGATTAATAGCTCAGAAAGGCTGAAAGTTTTCATTATTTCAGGGAATATAGTTTCTCAGGGATACAGGCACATAAAATCAACACATGCACATGGTGAAACGTAATCTACAGGACACTTTTAGCACTGCTTCAGTTGCAGGAATTCCTTCTAAAGCCGAATACTAACATAAAGGAAAAAAGTGTGACATACTTATATTTACGTACAATTTTTCTATGTCAAAATGAAACACTTTAAACTAAAGTCTTGACATAAGATACCCATCTGCAAAGTAAAACTTCGGAGTTTTTTGTAATGACTAATAAAATATTTGGTCAGTGCAATCATTATTAGACCAAGCACAGTCTGTAACAAATCAGAAAAGGAGCATCTTGGTGGCAGATATATTCAGAGATCCAAATGAAGGTTTATCAGTAAAACAGGATACTGATTTTGAGGTATGAGGAAGAATATTTGCAATGTGAAAATTTAACCTGGCGTAATTTACGACTGCATATCTTGACTTTGGTGTATATTCTGATTTTGGAAAAGGTTGACAGCTTATATACAAAGCAGAATTCATTTTGGAAGAGACTTTCAGATAAACACAGACTTTTGTTCATCTTATTGTTCTGCATCAAGATGTCACATAAGGAGGACTCTGGAATCTGAAGGAGAAGAACCATATCTGTCATGGAAAATTACATGCATATCCCCACAGAGATATCTTTTTTGTTCATGTGCTTAGTTGATGCATCTATGAAAAACAGGATTGGCCCTTCTGGAATAATATCTGTGGAGACAGCCAAATGTGTAAGTCTTTTGGAAAGACTGGACAAATTAGCATTTTCCACACCCTGCCAGGGTATCACATTGCCTAAGGTCTGACTGCTGCCCTGTGCAGTGATGACCTGTGACACCAGCAGGAGGTCACTGCGTGTCCCCCTCCTGACAGGGTTGGTGGCTGCCAGTAGTACAGACTCCAAGCACAGTGCTGCTACCTGACAGCAATGGGGCAGCCTTAATGGGGCAGGTAGGGTGGTTCTGCACCCACCTACCACCTTCTGCAGAGCCCAGCTGCTACGTGGGACTGGAAGGGCTGCTGTTTTAGAGAAGTCATGGCTTCCCAAAATATTTTATCCCATCAAATCATAACCATGATAATTTCACAGTATCCTGAGCATCCTGCAGAGAGAAGGAGCAACACGTGGAAAGCATGGCTATTGGGTTTGGCTTTTCTTCCTCTCATTGCTGCTCTAAGATTTATTTTTTTTTTTAAGAATAGGCGTTTTGTAATTATACTTGATATGAACTTGAATATTAAAGCTGCCTAGAAATATGAAATAATAAAACTAGGGAAACACTTTCCTCATCAATCTTAGCTGGAGTTTTCCCTGAACAAATAAGGTTTGAGATGTGCCTTTGGAAGCACTGCAAACTCTTTATTTCCCATTAGGTATTAACTTTCACTGGGAACTCTGTTATTCTTCTTTGCCACTTCATTTGTGTTTAACCAAATTTGTGCAAAAATGTAGAATAAGAAAAAAGGAGACTTTCTGACTCCCTCAGCTCTATTCTGAAGACAACTGCCTGCTTATTAAGAAATCTCTCCCACTATAACTCTTCAAACCAGAAGTTCTTTCTGCAACCTCATATAATTTTTTTATTTTAATACCTTGGATTGAAAAAATTACATGGTTTAAAATTACAAGAGTGATCTTGTAAAAGATGATATTTTTATATGTAGTCTGGCATTAGTACTTCTCAGATGGTGAAAATAAAAGTGGCAAGTTCTTTTTAGTTTTCACCTTGGTCAATTGGCTATTAACACATTAAATCTCCTGCGCCTGTAAAAAGTTATATGCAAAATGTCCTCGAGTTAACAATGTCAAGCATCCAAGGTTATGTCCCTTCTGAATAAAATTACCCTCTCAGGAAGAGAGGAAATTTTAGGATATCTGATTATTGCTGTGTCTGTGTGTACCTAACTGACAGCTGAATTTAGGCTGATGTCAGTTTATCTGCCAGATACTACTGCAATCTTGCAAAACCTGTTGCCCTGAACTCATAGAATCATGAAAGAGCTGAGATTGGCAGGGGCCTCTGGAGGTCATCTGGTCCAACCCCCTGCTTAAGCAGGGCCACCTAGAGGCAGTTGCCTGAGACCATGGCCAGATGGTTTTCTGAATGTCTCCAAGGCTGGAGACTCTAAAACCTCCCTGGGTAACCTTTGCCAGTGCTCAGTCCCCCTCACAAGTGAAAAAGCAATTCCTGCTGTTCTGCAAAGGTCCTGTGTTTCACATACTGCCCATTGCCTCTGGTCCTGCATGACCTTTTCTATTATATGCAGTTGGTAATGCAGTATTGTCACCACAATTGGCATTTCCTTAGTTTTGTCAACTCTTAAAAATAATTTCTTCATTCATATGATCCTTTTAAAAAAAATACTGTAATGACTTACATAGACAACAGTTATCTTTTAAAACCAGAAACAAGATTTACTGTATTTCTTCTGGCAACACAATGGCTTAGATTGGAACAGATAGCACACCTGCTCTGGGCCTTGGTTAGACCCTTCTGTCTCAGTTACTTTACAGGCTTTATAAACTCTCTCATCTGCTTTAATGACAGGATGGCCAACTTCCTTTTCCACACTTGCTGATACAGGCCAGGATGCCCTTGGCCTTCTTGGCCACCCGGACACACACTGGATCATGTTGAGCTGCTGTCACCAGCGCCCCCAGGTCCTTTTTCACTGGGCCACTTTCCAGCCACTCTGCCCCAGCCTGTAGCGCTGCTTGGGGTTGTTGTGATCCAAGGGCAAGAGGCATTTTAGGTACCTCAGCCTTTTCCTCATCCCCTCTCACTGTTTTTCCCCCTGCATCCAATAAGGGATTGAGAATCTCCTTAGCCTTCTTTTTGTTGGTGCTGTATTTATAGAAAAACATTTCTGCTGTCTTTTACAGCAGTAGCCAGATTAGGTTCTTGCTGGATTTTGTCCCTTCTGATTTGCTCCCTGAAACCTCAGAATATCCACGTAGTCTTCCTGAGTTCCCTTCTTCCAAAGGAGAGGGAAAATCTCTGCTCGTTTTTTCCTGAGCTCCAGCAAAGCTCTTTGTTCAGCCAGGCTACTGCTCTTCCTCACCAACTCACCTTTTAACATACAGTGATGACTTGGTCCTGTCAACAACAGGAACAAGCTTTAAAGATTTCCTACTTGAAGAATGTCTAGCCTTCGTGGACTTCATTGCCCTTCAGTACTGTCTCCCCAGGTACTCTGTGAACCAGTCTCTTACAGAGCCCAAGGTTTGTCCTTTGCAAGTCCAAGTTAGCAGTTCTGCTGACCCTTCTCCTTTCCTATCCTTTGACTGTAATGCGAGGAGCAAGTGCTGCTCTTTTGAGGTCAGTATCAGTCTCATGAAACTATAGCATTCCTTGGCTGGTTCTTTCTAGCTCCTCTCCTTTCTAATCATTCTCAGCAGGGAATTAGGAGGCTCTTTGGTTAGACTACTGAATGTCCTCGCCTTTGATCCCTAATGTACAGGTACAATACCCATGTGTATGGGGTTTATGGGTCATTGGCCTGATCTCTTGAGGTAGGCTAGATGCTATCTTGGTCTTTGTTCCTTAGACAAGCAACTGCATTTATTTTGTTAATTCCATGCTAGGGAAATCTGACTCTCATAGGAGCAAGAGTTCCATTAAGTAAATTATTAGATAAGGAAACTGAAAACATAAAAGGGACCAATTTAGACACAAAGTCAGTGCAACTGCTTCAAAGAGTAGTATGAGAAAGAGTTTCAAGCTCCTTACCATTCAGACACTTGAAGATAATGAGTAATTATTTTCTAAAGCAGCAGACATCTAGGTTATCAATCTTCTCTTATCAGGAAAAGACATATTGTGGGTTCCTTGCCAGACTTCCCTGATGACTCTAGTTATTTATGTATTAACCCTTCGAAGTTTCATCAGGCTGTTCCAGGAGAAAGTTTTTTTGTATTACAGTGAGAAGGCTTACTTTCTATGTAATCAACAAAGTCAATTTTTTAAATAGGAAATTTATTCTGTCAGGAATTCCAATGCTTTATTTTGTCAGGAATTCTTACCTGGGTAGAAACATGTCGTCATAAATGAGGCAGCATCCATTGTTGAAGGGAAATGTATTGGCTCTAGAGGACAGAAGACAAAATGGAAGGGGCAAGATAATATTTGAAAAGCAAGACCTGATGCTGCAAACATATCACAGACATCATGAGGAAATCACCATGGACATCTGTATGTGGAATGGCAGCACAGTAGTTCATGGTGGCCTCATGTTCAAAGTAATCCCTTAGTATATGCATCTTTCTTCCCATGAGATGTGTCACTTTTGTCCCAAATATTTTCTTTTTTAATTATATAAGTTGCAATATTTGGAAAACTGATCCTAAAAGTTCTCAGATCATTTTGGAAACGCAGTACCTACTTGTACTGCAGAACCAAGAATGATGAGGTGCTACGGCAGTTCCTTATCAGTTTTACCTTCCTGTTTAAGTTAACTTCTCTAAACACTGTTTTCTTTTTCTCTAGTTCATTTATTTAACCTTGTATCTTTACCCACTGAATGTTTTCCTTTCTCTTTAAGTTTGACTAAGGTTATGAAGCAAGAGAAGAGTAACCAGTTAATACTTTTCTCTTGTCCCAATACAAAGATATAGAGAACTTGCTGGTAGTATACCAGCTAGGATCATTTCTGAGAACAGAACACTCTAATCAGGAGGCAGACAGTCCTTGGACATCTCTTCCTGCTCTCTCCAGAAACTGCAAAAAGCTAACCAAGATTTCAGAGCTTTGCTCTCTGTCAGGTCATGTGACTTCTTAGGGAGCCTAATAGAGTTATTTGAGTAAAATAGATCTGTAATTTTTAAATATAAAAATATTTTCTTTTTTTCCTGATAGGTATATTATATTGAGTATGATCAGACAGAGAGGAATATTAATCTTTAATTACTCATTGATCTTTGATTATTCAACATGCAGTTCTCTTTCATGGTCTGCTAAATACTACTGTTAGCATGGACACTCTCTAAACCTTTCCTAGCAGACCTCAAGTCTCTCTAATCTTCCTGGTACTCTAGTTTGCTGAGTAATTTAGTTTGCTTTGTCTGCTGCCCTGATTTAGCTTTCATGTTCTAGTTTACATGTCAGTAGTTCCCATTAATATTCAGGAACTCAATAGTCTTTGGGTCACGGTGTACTGTACCAATACAATCCGAATTCTAGTCATTGCTGAAGTATGTGATGAAATATTCTGCAGATACTTCAGGAAAACTGATGTCAATGGCAGGAAAGTGAATTCATTCAAAATGTCTAGTGTGTACAGTTGTTGGTATTTTTTGCATTTTGGGGGGGAAAATTATTTTGGTAGTTTTTTTCCTTTTCATTTTATGATGGAAACTTCTTCATTGTTCAGTTTGGCCTCCTGTGTTACTGATGAAGAAAACCATATGAAACATCAAAAGGAGTTAACTGAATAAATGCTTTTCAATTTTTCTGAAAAATATAAATGAGTTTTATCTAGAGTAATTACTCTTTTCTTGAGTTTCAGCCTAATACAGTCCTAAATCCCTAGAGGCATTCACTTCTGCAAACGGTAACTGACAAACAAAAAAATAGTTTGCAGCTTTACTCTATTTTTCTACCTAATTACTGTGATGAAAATAAAAAGGGAACTACTAATGAAAGTGGACATAGAGCTCTACTATATACCTTCATGTGGTATGATGTGTGGTAATTATGCCCCCCCAAATTCCATTATTGGTAAAGTGTATTCATGCACAGACTATGACTCCTGTGCTTGTCTCTGATAATTTAGCCTCAGTCTGATGCAACAACGATTTTATTTTATTTTCTAGCTGCTTGTTCCCGCTAAAGTGTTTGCTGTTCCCACAGGAATGCTTTTGCTTTACAAACTGAACAGCTATTTGATCGTTGACACTGCCACTGATTTGTGCAGTAACAGGATGATTAAGCGTATTAGCAGAGTGCCTCATTTCCTTACTGATAGGCAACAAACCCTTTGTCTCTTTTCTTTTTTATGAATTTTCATCTCTTCACTTTTATACTTCACTGAGCTCATATTAGCAATTGACCCACGATGTAGAAATGCAGGCACTCCTCAATGGCTTTAGGCAAACAGAAGGATCATCAGTATACACAAGACTGAATCAATTTCTCCATTCTCTGCAAGAATGAAATAGCCTTTTGAGGCATCTCAATTTGAGCTTTCCTGAAATCTGCACAGTGTAGCGTAATTGCTTGCAGAGACTTGTCCTAATTGGCAGCTTAAGGAAAGAGAACCAGACAGTTCATACCACTTTCCACATGGAAAGTTCTCCAGAGGCCGTTGAAACAATTAAAAGCATTTCTCTCTTTCTGCCTAAGGTTCATGACTTGAAACAGCAGATGAAATGATAGCAAATCACACATTGAGAAGTCTGTGAACTTTTCCCAAAGTGGATGACATCCTCTGGAAAAAGACAGCTTGGGAGGGAGAGGAGTACACAGGGGAGACGAGAGGTTTTCTGCATAACTTTTTTCTAGTCCTCCTCCCATTGTTTTACATGTATGTGTGCATATGTGTACTTGTAAAACATTGTATCTGGATCTTTCCCATGTGAAAGCTTTGGAGCTCTGTTTTTTTACTGTTGTAATCAAATTAATTGGTTCATTACAGATCCTGAAGGCTTGCATGTCATTTCTTTAGTAAGGAGGTTTATATTTTCTCTTTTTTTTTTTTCATACTGAGTTATTTCTCCCACAACGTAGGAGAAATGTAGTGTTTCTCCTACAATGTCTCCTACTCTCCCTAGGCTTAAAACCAAAACATTCCCTTGTTTGTTCATCTTAAACTTTCGGGTTGAAATGGATGAAAGTACTATATCCCAAGAAGTCTGTTGTAAACCTGACTTTATGAAACACATGCTAATGTTTTCTCTTGGTAGGTGACTAAAAAAAAAGTGAAAGGAAAACTGGTTACTGAGGGTTTAGTATGGAGGTTTTTAAAATAAAGTGAATAATACAAAGGATCATGTTTGATTCTTCTTGGTATTGAATAGACATAGATAAGCTTTTTTCTCTCAAAACAAACACCCCCCACTTGGTTCCCCATGTAGCCCATTTTGGAGACGCTACATCAGTGATGTACTTCTGCAATGAACAACAGCATCTTTCAAAATACTCTCAGCAAGCTTGAACTCTCACCTCAACCAGACAGGCTCACTTTTTTCTCAAAATATTCTCTCTGCTACCTTGAACTCTCATGCTGGCAGTCACCTTGTAATCACAGCAGACACAACAGATGCTTCCCCTGGGAGAGATGTACAAAACACAGCATTTTTTAAGTGCAAGGAGGTATTGCTCATTTCCCATCTGCAGGTGAGACTGCATCTAACTGGCAGGTAAATACATATTTATTCAACCAGGAAGGCTAGAAATATCCACTTACTGTTTTCATAGCATCCTTTCTATTGAATATCCCATTAAAATCAAGGTGTAGGAAAGAAACTATTTTTCAGAAAATACTTCTATTAAACTCATTGCTCCTTAAGATCTGTTTTAGTTTTTTATCTGATGATCATCCTATACACTGTTTCTAGAGAAGAGGTTGGAGGAAAGAGCACAGAATAATGTCAACCAAGAGTCCTGCTATCACTTATCTCCCCTAAGCTGTTCGCTTTGCTGCACAAAATGACAGCACATTTATGTTTTAGACACGTTGTTGTGCTCAGGGATGCTGAGAACCCCTTGTCCAACTTAACTGACTAGAAAGCTTATCATAACCATTATCACTTTCATCTACAGCAAAGTCCAGCCAACTGGCTTTTGTTGTTCATAGTTATTACAGTGGAGAATTAATAAAAAATTAATGATAGTTTATTTTCCTTTTTCCCAATTTCCCCTGAATTATATCACCTGGAATGAATTTGCACTACAGTCATTGCAGCACTGTAGTTCTTGTCTATCTCCGTATCTCCTGTTTTTATCATAAATATATATTCGGATTTTTGCTATTCAGGGCATGTATCTTATGTAAACAGATGCTTTTAAAGTGAGCTCTTCAGCTGTGGTAAGTAGAGGCCATTGCTGATGGTGAATGTGCTAACCTTTTTCCATACTCTGCCTGGCTATGGAGTAATGCTATTGCAATGTAATTATTCTTTACAGTGGCATGTCTGTCAAAAGAGAAGGGCCATCTACATCAGAAAATCCTAAGACTTATCATCCTAGTTTCTGAAATATTTGAAATATTTCAAAAGCAAAGGCCTTAGAGAACTTGTCTTCACCTTTCATGTACAATGGCAAGATAAGCATCCATGCCATAGCACTGAAAGGAAGTAGACATTCTGTTTCAATAATGTCTTTTCAACTGTTGGTACAAAAAGCATGAATGTGAACTTTATGAAAATTCCAGAGAAGAGATCATGAAATGAAAGGAATGTGTGCCTATGGATGGCTTGTTTTGAAGTGAGCTATGCTGAAGATACCTGTACATCCACACGTGTCCAAACACCTTAACTTTAGCAGTACCCATATACTTTAACCCCACAAGGTCACAGCTGCTGTCTTGTTTACACGTTTTGCAACTGCTGGAGATAACAGTGGAATGGAAAACAGGGTAGTGTAGCTGATCTTCCACCCCTTCATGAGCTGGGAGCCCCAAGTTGTGCAGCTCTGGATGGACCTCCTACTCACAGCACACTGCACAGGTCCCTTGTTCACTGGCATGATAGTCTTCAGAGCTCCTAAAGGGTTTCTTAGCAGTAAACAACTCTATTCATCATTTCTACTGTCGAATAAAAAGAATGTTTACATGAGAACATACTGCTGGCTTTGATACAGAGACAAGGCCGTGCCAGTGGTGTCATGACCAGCTGTCAGGTGGGAGATGCCTATAGGCTTCTCAGATAGAGTCAGCCACTGGGCTTGTGCTGCAGCCACGTGATACCTGCAGCCAGGCACAGCACAGGCGCACACTGCCCTCAGGTCAGCTCTTGAGGGAATTGCCAACAGTTCAATGTAAAATGCTGTTCCAGCTAGGATTGCTACAGCTGCCAAAACCAGGCATGTAGTTATCCCTCAGTTTTCCTTCTGAACAAGTTAACAATCACAAGAGAAATGATAATAGTGTTTTCATGTTTTTATGCTGAGTAATTCTTATGGTAACAACAAAGAATACTCAGACCTCTTGAACTTGATTTGTAATACATATTTTGTTAAATAAATGTTGTTGGTTTAGCTGTAAACAAGCATCATTAGATGTTGCATACAGAACGCTGGTGAAGGGTAAGTTGTCTGCAAACTTGGGCTGTGAAAATGTAACCAGGTGTGCTGGGAGTGAAGTCAATTCATCATTTAATTTCTCTGTCACCATAAAAAAAATGAGTGCTGATTGCCAAATCAAGTGGTTGCCTAGCATCATCAATGCAATTATTTCCACTCTTTTGAGTTCTGCATCCAAATGCTTCTGTCAGCTCTTGATGTGTTGCAAGCTCAGATGCCTCACTCACTGTCAGTGGTGATTTTCTCACGTTGTTCCCACTCTCTCTCCCCTGTGTCTTTGCAGTGGTCAGTGTACATCCGCGCTGCCGTCCGCAAAGAGAAAGGATTGCCAATACTGGTGGAACTGCTCCGGATAGACAATGACCGGGTGGTATGTGCAGTTGCTACAGCTTTACGAAACATGGCCTTAGATGTCAGAAATAAAGAGTTAATAGGTATGTTCTTTCCAAACAATCTATTTATACTGTGGGTTTGGTTTTGGTTTTTTATTCCAGTTTGCAGCAGAATGAGCACGATAAAAATTATTCTCACATTTCTAGAACAATTTCTTTAATTCTTTCTCTGGTGTGTCATATTCAGATTTTATGTGACAGCTTGCTAGTGTATATCAAGGAATTGTTAAATTAATTAAACATCATGCAATGTTTCTTGATCTCTCATGCTGTAATCTCTGTAAGAAAAGCAATGGCTTTGTTCTGCTTTAGCATTTCATTCTTAGGTTGGCAGTAGAACTGGCATCTTCCAAAGCAAGGATCTAAGCAGAGCACCCCCTGCTGATCCTCAAATTACCTATTGCAAGCAACTTTGGAGTCATGAAGTAACAAGTCATAAAAATTTTGAGAAGGTTACATGAATTTACTGGGCAGATTAGTAGCTCCAGCAAGAGAACTGGGAGACTCTTGCTTCACAAACAAACACACTGTTAAGGAAAGGGACAATAATTTATGTAAATCATTATTGCCCCTGAATTCTGATCATATGGTAAGCACACATCTGGGGGTTTGGACATGTTTTATTTTGTTCGGGCGTTTGGTGGGGGTTTTTTAGCTGAAATTCATCCAAGCACTGTGGGTCATTGAGCTTTTATTTTCATGTTCTGTCTTTGAAAAATAATAACCTCCTTGATTTTTAAATATTTCAACAATCATAACCAAAATATTTCTACTTCTGTACATTAAGAGCATATTTTCTGTTAATTTTTCCTAACTTGTTGGTTTGTTACCATTACAGCATACCTCTTCCCTGCTTTTAATTACAGAATTACATAAATAGATACTATGATCATAACATTTATTATTTGCATCCAGTACTATCTTAGGGTTAATGCTTCATTACAGCAGTGTTCTGCAAGTTGTTAAAGCAAAGCAGTCACTCCTTTCATATTGGGAGGACTCTCATTGTACTAATGTTGCCAGATCTGCAAATTTCATTTAGGAATGTAACATGATACATTTAAAATTGAGCTGTGTTACTCTCATGTGCCGTTCAAAACATTCGTCAAATTAGGGATAGTAAATTTGCACAATCTCAACATTTTAATATTTTATTAAATTCTTAAATAACACATCATAAAAGCAAAGATAAATTTTAAAAATGTAGGAACAGTCTGTTGAATATAATAACGCTAATATACTTATTTACGTAGATAGCTAATAATAGCTGTGGAGTGCTGCTCTGATTTATGTTATTTGTAGGGTTATTCTGAGAAATTGTACTTCATAATTGCAGTAGTAATTTGCTGCAGCTTAAAAACAGTCCAAACATGCCAATATGACAGGGGAGTTATGGTTATAATTCTTGAACCATTTCAGCTGTGATCTTTGTATGTTCATTTCTTTGGCTTTCATCATTGAACTTCAAAGAAACAGTAATAGCGGTCATTACTGCTCTTGTTCTCCAGTATTTTTTAGCAAATAAGGCCTATCATAGAGCTGATTTTTAGAAATGCTGAACATCAGCAGTGGTCAAGGATTTCAACTCATATTGTAGTCCATTTTTGTGATATTGCACTTCCATGTGTTGTATATTTATTGCAGGATGCCTTAGCTGTTGCTATGCAAAGAAAGCCTCAAATGAGCTTGTGCTTTATCGGGGTAGTTCCTCAAGCATCCTTCTGCCTAGGCAAAATCGACATGCTATTTATTTTTTCTCTTTATGATTTTTGTTAGTGCATCAGGTTCTTGTGGTGACACACTCTACCTCACAAGCTGGAATCTTCCCCATAAGATAACCCTTTTTAAAGGAAAAATTTCCAACTGTATATATAGTAAAGTTACATAGCTAGTATTGAGTTTGTTGGGAGGGGGTGTTTATTGCCTTTGAAAAGCTTTCTTTTCAGTGGTGCTGTCTTTCCATTCCCAGCTGACATTTTTTTACTGAAATGTGCCAGAGAATGATATATTTAATTCTGCTGCTGCAAACAGCCCATAAATCACTATTGAATCACCTAGAAAATACATTAGAAAGCTTGCTAAAATTGACACTCACCTGTACTGAGCTACAAAACAAACAAAAAGACCTTTTTCTCAATGGCCAGAAGTTTCATACTAGACTTCATTGAATTGACCAATCTGTTTTGTTTTTCACAGAGATCTATCAACTGTGTAGTTATATTGCTAAAGGTTGGTGCAAAGCTTCTTTTACAATTTATCTGAGCCATCCCCATAGCAACATTTTCTTTATTTATGGTGAGGTCTTCTTCCTGGGTTTTATTTTAGGCATGCTCCATGTCTTTGAAAGTTCCTTCTTTTTTCTCCTTCTTTGTTGCTTTTGCAGTGCCATGTGTCCCTTGGCCGAGACATATTCATCCTTCTCCTTCCCAAAATTAAACTGCACTCAAAAACATGGTAAATCTGGTCTAGTTAGTACTAGATAATGCAATACCTGGTTTTCTCTCCTTGAACACACTGCCCAGGGGCATTCCTGGTCACAGGTTAAGACCACATTCATTTTCACTTGACTTCCAGGACCCTTGTCTGCATAAAATAGTATACAGTCTTTGTTGCTTCCCAAGAGTGCACCCAAGGGAAAAGTTTCTCAGCCTTTTCTCTCTCCCAGCTGAGGGAAAGATCCACTACTGATGTCGCCTGTTTTGTTCTTCCTTGGTTTCAGTGATCTAGGCTCACAGCACCCCTGTGTCCCTCTGGTACCACAACATTTTTCAGCTTCTATTCATGTGCTCAGCATTTTAGAATCCTTCTTTTCCTTTCTTGAAGCAGGTTCTGTCTCTGCTAAACTTCTCCATGGACCCATTACCTTCTCCCCCCAGCCCTGGTAGATGCCACTGAGTTGACAAAAACGACTTTTATTTGCTTTTAACTGTTCACTTAGGCAGAAGAAAATCACTTTTATCCCACAGGTCCTCTAAAAGCTATGTTGATGACCTCTGTGCAGTTATGTCATCCCCATGTTCTTTCCCTCTTCTTCATCTGTCTCTTTCTGTCAGAAAAAAAAAAAAGGTGAGGATGGGAAAGTAGAATAACAAACCCACCCTTCTGTGTTCCTCAGGCTATACTGGTGCCTTAGTTTGAGGATATGACATTATTCTCTTTTCTGCTGGGAATGCAGTTTTTAACTTGAGGATTACCTGCAGACCTCTTGCTTCTGGCAGTGCCGGTCAGGCCAGCACCTCACACCAAAGTTGTCCCACTGTCTTGCTTACAGAGTGCACCTACAGACTTCCATTCTCTAAAGCCACATTTTGTTGGAATGGTATCAGAAATTTCTAACTTAATATACTTTTTTTTCATTAATTTGAGGAAACTTGGATCAGCTGGATGGAGCAGAAAAGCTTGAAAGTAAACCTGTCTCCTGTAAACAGCATCTTTGCAGGATGAATTGTTTCCTTGCAGTCTGCCCCTGCAACCTTCAGTGGCTTTCTGGTTCAAACACCTTCCACACAGTCCTCTGGACTTTCAGGGAACTTTCTGTGGGTTACCTGAGCCTGCACTGTAGACTTGTGTACTTAGGAGTCTCCCAGACAGCACTGGTGTGGCAGCCTCCCTTCTTGCTATTCCCTCTACTCACTCTGCATGTGAGAAGGCTTTCCAAATCAGGATTCCCCATTCAGTCCTGGGAAACAAGCCAGCTTCATCTTTCTTTTATCTGAAAGACAGGCAGCCTTTTCTTCTCTGCTGCTATCCATGACCTTTTTAACTAAAGAGATTTTTGTATTGTACAGTTAATTGAAAATGATGTGACTTGTTATTCTACCTAAACAAGCAGGTACAGACTATCCCTGTCTGAAATTTTTAAAGGATGACTACCCCCAAAATTTGCATTTTCCTTGTTCTTGTGTATGCACAGCATTTACCTTTTGTTTTAAATGGCGATTACTGTGGCATTTTAAAGTGCAGTAGGTGGTCTTTAAAACAAGTTAAGCTGATTTTTCAAGCTGCCCCAGATGAGAAATTTGTCAGTATTCATGTACTGCAGAATACGTACAATATAGGATTTGTCCTCTTGAAGGAAAATTTGGAATTTGTATTAGTACTGTTCAGTGGTAAGTCCACAGGGTACGGGGCTTTGGAGAGAAAGCGGAGCTGGAGGTAAAAGGTATAAAACTTCAATGCACAGTTTTGTGCTTCAAGTCTTTCTGTCACTTTCATTTTACCCTGACAGTGGTTTCTAATGCTGTTCTGGGTCAGTGTTGATTAAGAGAAATATTGTACTAGTAATTGAAAAGCACCATTCTTTCTCTTGGCCTCTTGGTCTGCATTTTTGCAGTTAAATAAAAGATTTATTCTTTTTTTAGAGACTGGTAGTATTTTAATCACTCATCCTTGAAAAAAAGTGGCACAGTTCCACCTAAAGGTTTTTGTTGACTTCTTGTATGTGTGGAAAACAAGTCCTTGCATATCTATGCCCTTAAAATGTTCAGAGAATCCAGGTGTCTGTTCAGAGCTCTAGGTTCTATGGAGTTTGATGGGGTAAGTTGAAGTATTGTAATAATTAAAGATTCTTGTTGTGACTATCAAATGAGTAAAATTAGTGGTATGATTTCTCCTACCTTCACAACATTTTGAATTAGGTCTCGAAACAGGGCCTGTAGCAGGAGTCATTTTTAAATAATTGTTCCTGAGTTGAGGACTGTGTGTCAGAACTGAATTATCCTCTTTTAACTATTTGTCAGTCGGTAATGCAGTTATACACACAAAATTCAACAATAGCACATCAGTTCAATTATTACCTAATAGGTGCTGGAAGCTGCTTACTCTTGTTAGATGTCTAAAAGTTCATTGTCTAAGATAAGATACCTGTAACGGAGGCCCTTGTAAGTGACTGAGAGACTCACAGAAACCGACTTCTTTTGTCTAAAATGTGATAAAATGGAAGTTACCCCATACAACCATATCACTATTGTTTAGTGATGAAAAACATCTAAGAAGGGTGTAAATTTTCAGTGTATGTCTTGTGACCTCATAGCAATGTGAGTCTGATTGGGTACCTGGAGTTAGTTTCTAAGTTTTATTGCTAAACTTTAAAAGTTTGACTGAACGATATATAGGGAGTTCACAACTCTAATGAATTGTTAGATTTGCAGAATAATTCATGTTGGAAGGAACGTCACAAGGTCACCTTGCCCAGCTTTGCACTCAAAGAAAGGTCAGGTATGTTATTTCAAAGTGTGATATCAACGTTTGGAAAGATTGCTTTTCAGCTGTGATGCAGAAAATGCATCATAATCAAGTATTTGCATTCTCAAAGCAGAACATGGCTCTTCTGGTGTATAAACAGCTACATGTGGTCTTCCTGTCTTAGAACGTGCTCATATTTTGTTTCAAGATTAGTAATAAATCCAAGTGAAAAGAGTTCCTAGTTTTGTAGTTACAAGAACAACAGCTAAGTCCTAGTAATGTGCATTGATAGGGAATATGGGGATGTGTTGGGAGATGATTAAATCAAATATGCAGCTTTCATCCCACTTGAGTGCCTACATGCAGTTTTCTCTTATTTTTAGATGTGAGCATTTCTGAATTTCTCACACATGCATCTGCTGACAGTGAGAGACACTGAATTTTTTTATTGAATTTTTAATTGACGTATAAAGTATCTTAGTCACTAGAATGTTAAATTGACATAAATTCACAGTGCACAAGATGCCAGAAAGCACTAATCAGACATTTGTTTAGAAGAAGGTGAAGACATAATATATCCTGCAATTTGTTTAATTTGTGTCAGTTTTTATTCCACTTTATTTTTTGTGTTTGATAGTTGAGCTGCGCAAAACAATAAACAGATACCTGAATGAGAACCAGCTTTCAACATCAAGAGGTTAAGGAAGTTGATTTACAAAATTAGACATATTGTCATGCATTAATAACTGTTGTTCCTTACTCTATATTGATGAAGAGAAAGATGCTAGTTAAGTTAGTAAAGGAGTAATTAATCTATGATGTTTTATACATCTGGACTCCCTGGTTTCTACTGTTGTATAAGTAAGTTAGCTGAGAATTTAAAGTGATAAATATTTAAATGTTAAGTACTTTTTCCATTGTGGTGTAAAAGCCTTGTGTCAAGGAGACGTTGACTTTTCATGTGCCTTAGCCACTTGCATGTTGATTTTTGCTCTGTGTTTGTTCAAATACATTTCTGACAAGCAGATGTGGTAGTTACAGAGGTTAGAGAAGGTTTTGAACCTCACTCATTTCTTATTAAATAACTCTCTCACATGAGGAGATTTGGAGGAAAACCAGCATTGGTAAAACTGAATTCTTATTTTTAGTAGCAAAGTCAAGATCAAGCACTTACAAAATTGGATTAACCCTTCTACATCTGAACTTCCCTGTTGCCTAAGTACACCTGTCTGGATTTGGAGAGATTTTTCTCTTCCATGAACCATTCTGAAAGAAATGGTGTTTCAAGTAGTCAGCTGGGCTTCTGAACAGTAGAGAGAAAATGGCACCTCTTAAGTGTTCATCCCACTTTTCTCTGTCACATGAGGTGTTTGATCTTACAGTGTAATGGGTCCTGTGTGAGAACCTAAAGAATTAGCCAGAGACTCAGAGGCCAACTTTTGTGTCACTGAAAATAGGGAAGTAGTGTCCCATCAGAAGTTGTTCTGATAATACATACTAAGCACTGTCCTGCTCTTGTTTAATTAGGTCAGTAGGCTCAGCAAGGGCTGAAAAAGCACTGCTATTTTTCACTGTCACCCAAAACAGCAAAAATAACTGCATGCAGGTTCAAATCTAGGATAACGAGGGATACTACTTTCATAGATCTGTCTTTCCTTGTAATGCCAAGTCAAAGAATCATTTCATCACTGTCACAGTAAGGTCAAGATGCTTCACAAATTGTAGCCACAACCCAGCCATAGGTCAGCTATTCCTTCTAGTAGAATAAACTGTGGGGAAATGCCTGTAAAGTGCCTGTATTTCATTTTAAGTGCTGTAATCAAGAGAATGATCTTCAGTATTGCACCATGACACCTTCTCTAGATGATGATGGTAATGTTAAGTGATGCCATATAGTGCTTTAAGGTTTATAAACCTTGAAGTCCTTATTATAGATTTTATCATTTTGTATTGACATCCAGTACTACTTAAGATTGAATTCTGAGTGCAAGTCATAAAAGTTGCAAAATCTGGTAGAAGTGGCCCAAGAAAGCCTATATTAACTGTGACTGCCATGAACACCACCACCTCAAAAAACAGCCGAGGGGTGTGCCTTTTCACTTCACTGATGTGGATTTCACACATAAGAAAGTGCCCTGACCTGCACCTTACATTTTGTTTGAGATAAACAATTTCGGTTTGTTTCTGTTCTCCTGCACAAGGTGGCAAGCAATTCAACTGTAACTGTATCAGCTTTTTTCACTCAGAAGACAGACATTTCAAACAATTTACTATTAATTTTCATCTCTGTTTCCCCGTGTGTTTTTGCTGAGAAGTGCCACTTACCTTTTGAAAATTTGGAGTTATGATCTAAAAAGTGCGTATAATTTAGTCACATACTCTATAAAATATACAAAGGTAGAAAGGCAAATTTCAGAAACTGCCAAAGTAATTTTAAAAACACTTTTAAATCCATGAGAATGGAAAAGCAGTTTTGAAAATCCAAGTTTTGTGACAGCCTTATAGTAACAGGTAAGTCTATCAAAACATGTTTCCAGCCTATTCTATATCAACTTCAATGGATGAAACAGCGAGCTAGTTTTATTCTCTGTAAGATTCAAAATAGTGTTTTCGCTTGAAATACATATCACCTTAAGTGATTTTTAAATGATAGAAGTGACATATATGGCATTTTCTACTAAAAGCACTTTTCTTTGAAGAGATTCAAATTCCCATTTGTGACACATGTCAGTGCAAGAGAGTAGAACATGGCAGGTGAATTAGCATTTGATAAAGGGAAGTAATGTCATTTTCTTCTCACGTGTGAAGACCCTGAGAATGGGTGAGGGGCACTGTAGTTTCAAAAGTGTTGAAGGTTGATCTGAGAAATGAAAAAAATTTAAACCAGTAGGAAAAAAGAAGGATGAATGTGTATTGATTAAATTTAAGCTATCTCTAGATGGCTTTCAGTCATATTAACAGTAATTGTCTCTGTGCATCTACGTCCTTGCACTCTCTAAATTAATGCAGTTGTTCCTGCAAAATCTCATTCAATCCTAGTTCGTGAGTTAGATGTTGACAGGTGAAGTGGGCAGTACACAATGTACCTCTCACCTCATGTGGCTTTTGAGAGATACTTCCACTTCTATTTTAGTGTTCCCAAAGTTGTTTTCTTCATGTTTTAGAGTGCCCAAAAAAGGAAAAAAGTTGAGGATAAAACCCAAACACCATTCACAAAGGTGACACTGGTAGAAAATTCTGATTTCAGGGACCTAAGCTGTGTCCTTGTAGAGGAGGACTAAGTGTAGGCTAACACAGAAGTAAAATACCTGCAAAAAGTGCAACACGTTTGTCATCATCTCTTGGATTAAAGACTGCACCGTAGAAGGTCTCATTTTCACCAGATAAAAATGTGACTGTCTGGGTTTAGAAATGGTATTCCTTAATTTAGTGCTCCCACTAAAGTGAAAAACCACAAGTTGCTTCCCAGTCCCCATCCCCTCCAGTGAGTGACAAATGGCAGACATACCAAGCTGAGATAAGAACAATTTGCTGGAAACCACAATGAGATAAGAAGACAGTAACAGCAACAAAGTTGATAACAAAAAGATACAAAATTGATACAAAAAGAGGATGTCTTACAGGCAAAAATTGCTCTCCAACCAGGACAGTGAACAAAACAGTGGACACACTGTGCATGTCCATGCTTTTTCCCTCAAGCCCGAGACAGTGATAGTATCTAATAGCACCATGTTTTGGCCACACCCACAGAGCTCCAGGCTCTGCCCCATCACAATTACTGCGAAAAATTAACTCTGTCCTTGACTCAAACTAGGACAACAGCAAAGGTAGAAGATACCAGAGAGTTAATGTTCCAAGAATGCAGGATTAGGAAAAATTGTGGATGTCTGGGCTCTTACAACTGGCACTTTAACTAAATCTCAGGGAAGTTAAATTGAATTTAGTTTTTCTTTCTGTTCCTGACCATTAGGTGCTTACACAATATTCCTGGTTCTTAGCATTTGCCCAGTATTGGCAGAAGGTGATGGTACTTCTTTGTTGGGTTAAATGCACTCTGTGCCAAAATACCTGTGTACATGTGTTGGTTTCATCTTTGATGGATATAAAAAAGGCAGGCAGTCACATACTGACATTGGTTTCTGCATGCCATCTTCAGAGGCTTCTGTTTTCTTACAGTGTAATTGGTCTTGGTTAAATACTTCAATGTAGGATTTTTTCACTTGTAAGAGCCAAGTCATACCCTGGTTGTTTCCATCATTTATTATGGGTTTTAGTATTAAAGGCCCTTGTTTCAGATAACACTAGTAAAACTTCAAAAATCCTCTTAATTACAGAAAGCTGAATAATGGTCTTTTGCTGCAGCCTTTGCAAATGAATACTTGTGTTTCCTGATGAATATTGTACCTTTATGTGCAGGTAGTACCTCTCAAAAGGCACTGTCTGGGACTAGCTGGAAGCACTGTCACTGTGTCTTAGGTTTCTGGTCATTTATGGGCTCTTATTTTTGTTATTGGTTAAATAAGTCTCAGAAAAAATCCACTTCCACCCCTACTTAGCAAGCAGCATTTAAAAAAATCAAAATCTGCTCTTTCATGCTTATAACTGATGTGATTGAACAGCAGCAGTTTTGTAATACACAGTTACAAAATACTAAAAGGGTAACAAATTCTCATCATCTGAGATAAGTGAGGGAATAATCAATTTGCTGAGGGGCCTTATTATCATAATTCCATAAGGTAAGACTGTGATTCTGCTACTTAATATCTCGATGGGCTCAATTAAAGAAAAGTAAAGAAATGTAGTTTTCCTCCCAAGGAAAGCCTAGAGAACCCTTAGAATCAGCTTCAAAGCCCCATTGATCTCTCCATGGCATCCCTATAAAATTTACTTGAAATCTGGTATTATTGATACAATCTTCAGTGTTATTATGTTTTTCATTTTCCTTTTGCTTCCTCTTGTGGCTGTGTTATGCAAGAGGATGTGTGAACGTGAAAAAGATTCAATGACTACCCCCTAGAGTTAGCAATTGTATGGATGTATAATGTATGATATTTTATAATGATAGACTGGACTTCAAGAATTGACCTAAGAAAGCAATAAGATGCATTAATGCTTAAATCCATGCATCTGGAAAAGATAGTGCAATTTGAAAGACCAGGTTAAGACATAAGAAAATAGCATGTTGTTAGCACTCATAATTGAAGGCCTTTTTTTTTTAAAAAAAGGAACTAGATAATTTAATATTTTAGATACAATTGCTCCAATATTCCAGAATGAAGATTTTAAGCAAACATAATCAGAGAAACACCTTTAAAGAGATAGTTTTGAGAATTTTCAGTAGATTGTCAAGCCCTATCTTACAAAAAGATATGGAAATAAAACCTGTCTTGTTGCTAATGGTTTATAAGCCTTGATCAGTGTGCAGGGAAGTAATCAACAATGAAATTAAAAATTGCTTGTCTTTGTGGTCTCAGCTGTTAAGTAATTGCTAACAGTCTGAGATACATATACTATGAAATACCTTTGGTCACTAAATGATACTGTGCCAGTTTACTTCCTTTTAGTCCATATAAGCCTAGAAGATTAAGGTAACTGAGTAACTTTAGAAAATACACTTAGAAAATAGAGTAACTTTTTCAGACTGTAGGGAAGTCTTCTGTCTGCAAGTGCAATAAAGACAAAATTTGGTATTACTGGATCTATGTGGCTTGGAGGGGGCCTCCAGAGGTCAAGGTGGACCAGTAACAGAGGGTTGCTTATCCAGCTGGTGAGATGAAGATTCTTCAGCCTCCCTGGGCAACCTGTTCTGTTGTTTGACCACCACCACAGCAAAATTAGTCTTCCTTTTATCAGTTGGAATTTCCTGTGTTCCAGCATGTCTTTTGCTTCTTTTTCTTAGACTGTGGAACTCCTAAGACGATCCTGACCCCATCTTCTCCATTCCGTTAGGTAGTTGTAAACAATAGTAAGATCTCTCCATAACCTTCCTTTAAGGACCAGATGATGCAGTTCTTTTCTGCCATGTGTTCCAGTCCCCCAGCTGTCTTTGTGGTGCTCCACTGAACTTGTTCCAGTATTTTGCAATGCCTTTTTGTACTGGGCAGGAAGAAACTGCATGTGACGCTCTAGGTGTAGTGTAGATGCTGAATTGTTTGAGTGAGAAGAAGAAAGCTATCTTTTTATCTTTTTTGGGTTGGCTAGACTCCATGTAATAAAGCCCAGGATGTCATTGGCCTTGTGTGCTGCAAGGGCACATTCTGGACTTGTGCTCAACTTGTCTACCAGCAGTTCTAGGTTTCAGAGGGTTTTTTATAAAATTAGCTTTATAACCCATTGACACCCATCTGTGTGCTGGTACAGGGGCTTATTTAATCTTGAGTGCACTTGCCTTTGTTGAACTTCAAGTTTGCTGTGCAGCTGTCCATCTGAATAGTAGTCCTGTCCTTCAGTGTAATGGCTACTCCACCCAACATCACACTGTCCAGTCTTTCTTTCTGTCCTGTCCTTCAGGCTGTTAATGAAGATGTGCTTGCCCCCAGTACCACCTGTGGGGCACCTCTAAGTAACCATCTGCCAGTTGGATTTCATACTGGCAATGAAGTCCTTTTGTCCAGCCAGTTTTCTGCTCACCATATCATCTACTTATCTGGTCAGAATCTCAGTAAGGACACCGTATGGAGTAAGCATAAACTGGCACGTTTGTTATTTCAGGCAGTGTAGAGTACACTCTGTAATTCCTAAATTAGAAATGGATAAACACAATTTAAATGTCTTTAACCTCAGTGACATCATTGCAGATACTTAAGTTACTTCAGGACAAGGTTCACCAGATTTTAAACCACAGTTTCAGTGTGACAGTGTATAAGCTTCAGGGAATAACCATCTTATTGTGGAATCAGGGGCATAATAGGATAATTGTAACTAAATGCACTTAAACAGAGAAGTTTGCTTTATTTATCAGAGGGAATTGTAATAGTAGCTCCATTTGTTGCATTTTTAGTAAGGCTCTGTACTTGCAGATTTTAAGAGGGAAATACTGTGAGATGTCATAGAATATCCAGAGTTAGAAGAGACCTGCAAGGATCATCAAGTCCAACTCCTGGCCCTGGACAGGATGATCCCCATGAGTCACACCATGTGTCTGAGAGCATTGTCCAAATGCTTCTTGAACTCTGTCAGGATGGTGCTATGACCACTTCCCTGGGGAGCCTGTTCCAGTGCGCAACCACCCTCTGAAGAACCTTTTCCTAGTATTTAACTTTGTCTTTGGAATTCATTGCTTTCAAATCAATGGAAATAAATGTAATTCCTCTAGTGTTCAACAGTGATGCCTATTATTAAACTAATCACATGTAGACTTAATAGATTCTGTTCTGATACATAATTCAATTGTAAAGCAATAATATGAATTTTAAATTATTTCAGACACATGGAAAAAATGTTTGTAAGAAATGTAATCAGAATACTCTTATGTACAAAGGCATTTTTATTCTGTCCTGTTACAATAACTTACTTCAAATTCACTTCTGAATATCATCTGCAAAAGTATTGGCATACTAAATTGATGCAGAGTGCCTTTAACCTAATCTTTATTTGTATTAATATATACCTACAACACTATATATGTGTGTGGTAGTGCATGTTTATATGTATTTAGGTAGGTTTTATTCCAGCCTTTAACCCACACCAAAGAGGAAGAGAAGCTGTGCTAAGGAGTACACGTCCATATAGAAAATTACTCCCTTCATGTAAAACACACATTGTATTACGGCGTACAGTTGCAACAACTAGAGGAAAATCTTGTTGCCATCAGCTTAATCATCTCCTGGGAGCTAGAAGGAGTTTTTCCATCAAGTTCCTGACATGCAGGATTCAACTCAGAGTAACAAAGCAGCGCTATTAAGATAGAGTGAGTAGGCTGCATAAGTAGTAATCAGCATACAATGCCAAACAATGGTAAGGTCTACTTTAAATCAGTTATTTAAATAGGAGAGTAAAGTGAAAGTACAAGTGGTTCTTACCGTGTTAATTACATCTGGGTAGACTTCTTAGGTGCCTGATGGTAAATTAAGAACTGAATTTCTGTTTTCAGTCATGACACAGGCATTAAATGGACTGTTTTAAATGACTAATAGTTTATTATGAAAACCAGAGTTGGATGCCAATTAATTCACTTTGATCCTTTGAAAGTGTAGTACTTACTCCATTAAGTATATTTAATAGAAATAAATTCATGTTAAATATATTATATAATACAGTTCATTTTTTAATAGTGGAATTTCTATTTTCACTCTGAAAATTACAGGTTCTCAGCTGATTAGGTTAGCATATTTAGGAAACTGCAGTTCTCTAACCTAACACATGGTAATTCACCATGAGGAAGTCAGTGACACAATATCCTCCTGCTTCTAGGTTCTATCCAGCCACTCATTAACATGTCACATCTACATTGACTCAGCACTCCCTGACTAATCTGTCAAAGTCAGCGGGGGGAGCAAAAAGATTACTGCTTCCTTTTACAGACAGATTTAGTTAAACACAACAAACTCAAATGAGTCAGGTGAGCAGCTGAGAGGTGAAAAATTCTGACTTGCCCCAGTAGTGCTTTATGAGGCTCAAAATGATAAATTTTCGTGCTTACATACTGGAGGTCTGCCTGCAGCCCGAAAGTTGTTCTATTTTGCTAGAATCCAGCCACCATGAATCCTATTTTAGTATTGCACTGTTGCTTTACTAAAAAACCCTGCCCTCCCCCTTCTTCCCTCCCTCCCTCCTTCACTCCCTCCCAAAACAAAACAGAACAACTAGTATTGGGAATTCCCTCATGTCTTACTGGAAGATTAGAATAGCAAAACAGGTAAGCTGTGTTCCTTGGACAGACAAAAGCAGAGTCGTTTGGAATATAATGGTTTCAGATAGGATGGCAAGCTGGCATGTATAATTTCTCTATATTGGTATTAAATCTTCAGCAGCTAAGGGTGTTATCCTCTTCTGTACAATTCTGTACCACAATGTCTAAATCAAGCCCCAAAGAAAAGGCCATGTCTCCTTCTCTGTTGCGAGCCACTAACAATCTGAAATACCAAGTACATCACAAGCAAAGCCTTTGAGACAGGGGGTTGTGAGGATGGATTTTTGTGCTTTATCCACTGTAGTTAAATCCATTCTTCTGCCTTGGGATTGAATATGTATATGCTTTACACTGAAAAGCTCAGCTTCTTCCTAGGGAGACTGAAATTCATCTTGTTCAGTTGTAGCCCTGTTCAAGCATCTTTCATTCACTAGGACTTTTCTGATAAGCTGTGCTCAGCTTACAGAAACTTCAAAGCTGAGGCAAAGTTATTAAAAGAGAGAGAAAAGAACTGCACTTCTAGTTCAATCTTCAAACAATACAAAAATCGATTAAGAGTCAGAGATTAGCTTCATTGTAACCCTTCCCACATTCTCATGAAAATTAAATGTTGTCTCTTTCCTTCCCCATTTTATTCTAAAATCTACTTAAAACTTAAGAGATCAGTAACTATTAGTCTGGCAGTATTAATAACAAGCTGCACTTTGGAGTCCCGTGGCTAGAGTTGTAGTTGTAGAGTTGCCACCGAAGTAAATAAAGTAAGAGAATGAAATTATTTACAAAGCAAATACTAAAAAACCTCATCTTGAAGCTGGAAGAGTTCATTTGCTTCAGTCATTCCTGAGGAGAAAAGCACTAAGACTTGGGTGGCTTCTTGAGTTGGCCGTAGACTTATCTTGCCTTGGTTTCTGTAACTGTGAATGAATAATCACGTGTGGCTTTCTCATTGTGAGAGACAAGTGGTGTGCAGAAAATGGCTAGACATCACCCACTAAAAGGAATTCTAAAAAGCACATCATTATTACAAAACTGATGGAAGTACTTTCAGAAGCAGTGGTACTGATTTGAAAGTTTGGATGGCATGGGCTTTTTAAGCAGTCCTGGGGCACAGCCTCAATTAGATTGCAGCAGGAACCCAGGGGAAAGCGTCCAAGGTGAGCTGTGCACACACTAATCTTCCTGGAAAGAGCAGTGTTTTGCGTATTGGCCCATCAGTGTTGCATAGCTCTTGCAGGATGGATGAGTCAGAGTAGGCACTTGGCCATCTGGCCATGGCAGCAGCAGACCCAGGAGCCAAGTCACCTGAAGGCTGTGAACAAAGAGAAAGAATATTCCCTGGATTATGAAGAGGAGTGGAGGAAGATAAGACATCTCAGCTTTCTGCTTCACCTGATTCTGAAGGAAAGGGAGCACACAACAACGAGCAAGAAAAGGGTGGTGTATATGGTCAAATATACTCTCAAGGAATTGTGCAGTTAGAAAACATAAGGAAAATATTCGAAGACCTGGATCTGGGGACTCATATTGTATATTGGCCATTTTTCATCTAGGTTTTTCCTTGGATCTCTTTTTTCCCCTTTCTTCCAAATACCAGAAAGTTAATACCAGAAAGTTTATTCATTTTGCAAGATCATATTATCTTCCAACAAGTATTGCACTCACGCACAAGCTAAAGGGATATTTCATCTAAGGAGTATATTTACAGGGCCCTGAACCACAGAGACTTCAAGCAAAGGTCTCAAGCCATCATGATTCTGAAGAAGATGCAGAGTATTACCAAAACAAAAGCAGCTATCATATTTTGACTGCAGGAGTTTTGAAAATAAGCTCTGTGTGCAAAGCCATCATTCTGAGCCCACTAAACCAATTCATTTGCAGAATCAGCTGAAATTCACTAGTTATTCTATAGGGAAACCAACCTATAGTCCTGTCGGTAAACAGCTCTAAGAGCCAATCCATCAAGTTACAGCTCCACCTCCTACTCCTTCAAAAGACAGCATACACAACCTCAGTCAATTGATAGTCCTGTCCTGTCTCTCTCAGCATGTCACAAGCCTCCACTTTCTGAAGTTAACGCTGTGCCTGACCCTCCTCCACCTCAGAATAAGCCAGCAATTTTCAGATCCTCTAGAGAGGACATGGTGTGGTTCACTTTTTATCCTCAGAAAAGCTTCCCTGACAAAGGCCCTGTTAAAGGAACCAGCAGATTCAGAAAACACTCACTCCTTCTTACAACTGCTTTACAATAAAATCTTACCTAGTGCTGTTAGGCCCTTTGAGTGCAAGTTTGGAAGTCCTAAACCCAAGCACAATCTCTTGACAAATGAAGCTCAGCATAAATCAGTCACCATCAAAATCTCACAGTTCTCACCAACCAGTTCCAAAAGCACACAGCTTATTGCAGCTTCCCAAGTTTGACAGTGAGATGGATACAGTACCTTCAGTGAACAGGTTCAACAATCCTAAGTATCAACCCAATAATATTAATGCTGTTCCTAAAGCCATTCCTATAAGCTCTTCAGCACTCAAGGATGAGAAGGAACACCACAGACGCACTGTTGGAGCCACAGCAAGAGGTGTATTTAACAGCTATGGTGGTGTATTCAGCCCCATAGGGACTGGAGTTAGTACTCTTATACCGCAGGGCATATTCCAGATGGACTAGAGCAAGAAATCTGTTTCAAAGTCTGCGGAGATAACACTTCCACTTTTGGTCAAAGAGAAAAATAAAATGCTTCTTAGCCCCTCAGTAGTATCAGGCCTCGTGGATTAAGATTCCTGAAATCAGTGGAGCTGTGACTGATGTATTGTGACCCCAAAACATGTCAGAACATATCCCTTCCTGGGGATCCAGACTATCTCATTGAAGGAAACTGTTTCTCAGTCCTAATTGACCATTTATAAATATGAAGTTAGCTGAGTGAATAAAAAATGGGAAGCTGAGATAGACCTTACATAAAAGGTGAACCACTCTATTTCAAGGCCAATAAGAGCAGCTTGCAAGCATGACTTCAGAAGCAATAAGATTTGCCATATGAACCAGTCCTTTCTTCCCATTTTGGACACTTGACTTGCATTTTTCTTTGTTCCAGTTCTTTAAGTAGATCATAGGAAGACCTCATCCTAAACATGCAGTTGGGGCTGTGTGTCCAGGGACTCAGCTTTTTCTGCCATTTCTTGGTGACCTGCTGTCTCCACTAGCAGCCTCCTCTGCCATGTGTGTTGAGCATGAAGACATTGAGTAAGAATGGTGCCACTGCAGTACATTACACTAAAGAACACAGCATTGTTCCTTGTTTGCAGGTTGAAGGGGTATAGTTAGAGTAGCTGAATATATAATTAAAGCTGAGATGGCAGTCAGTTCAGTCTGTCTTCCTAGCTACTCTTGTTGCTTCCATTTGGACTCATTCTGCCTGGTCCCTGTCTTTCCTGAAGTCTGCCATTCAGACTAGTTGTGCTATTTCTCCATAAGCTCTGCTCTGTGGAACATATCATCTGTATGTGCTGCCAGAAATAGTTGTTAATATACTCCTGAATAGCTGTCTTTGTCACAGCAACCCATCTTGTAACACATGCCTATCTTATGATCTTCTCTGGCTTCCTGATCCTTTCCTCCAGAATTGCTACTCAGTGAATTGTTCTTCATTCTGTATTTCTGCAGATAATCATCTTCTGCTTCTGTAATAATAGTATCCATTTGACTTTAATGAATTCTGTCTTCCAAAATCAAGATAACTGAAATCTAAACCAGTCCTCAAACATTTTTCAGCCTTTGTCCTTGTCTCTATCACCATTCATACAACTGACTGTGAGGCAGGATGGATATAGACCTGGGATAGAAGATTGTCCACAGAAATTAATTCATATGTTTTCTACAGAATTCTTTTGATAAATGCTTTTATTTCAAAGATGAACCATTAGTACCTGTTCTGAGTAGCACCATCCAAACATTTTTTCATCCTATTTGCATCAGTTCTATCTTATGTATTTATTGACAGAACAGGAATGGAAACTATTTTCTCCTCTGTGTGAGTTAATCTTTCCTCTTGCATACTTCTGCTGCTTTCATATCCCAGAATATATTCATATCAAAAAGAATGCAGTCCATTGTGGTCTTTATGTAGTGAAAATTTGAAGGTTAAAATTTGTGCTGGGAGAAGAGACTAAACAAATGTGCACACATGAAGACACACATTCATCATATTTAAATATTTCTTCCATTATGAATAATAATCTTTTTGACAGGAGAGCAACAGAGGGACTGTATGTGCCATCTAGTGTATTATGACAACTATATGAGATATAATACATGTTATTTTTCAACAGTTTTCTATTGATCTGCAGTTACCTCATTATGGTTTTGCATTGCATTGGTTTTGCATTGGTTTTGCATTTGTTTTGGACAGGGAGGTTAGGTTAGACAAACTCCCAATGTCCTTTCCAACCTCAGTTATTCTGGTTCTACATGTAATTTTAAAATTTACTTGTTATTAATAAAAACATTTTTTCATGTGTATCTACATAAAGTCAAATACTTCTGTGAATTATAAGGACAGCATTGTCAGACTCCATCTCTGAAAGGAGAAATAATTCCTGGATGAAGAGAACTTGAACACAAATGACAGATTTATCTACTTTAATTTGCTTTCAGAAGAGGATTTTGTAGCTCAGAAGTGGGGCAAGTTCCAAGATATTCTTCAGTATATTTACTTTTAATGTTTAAAATAAATTTGTACTAAGGATATATTTCAGACATTTTCAAAGATAAGAATATGTGTGTCGATAAATCTGGAAGCTAAGAGCTACCCAATAGAATATCTCATAATTGGTAAGAGAGTGCTTTATAATAATGATCTTTGAAGAATCTTTTCAGTATGGTTTGTCTACTCTAAATTAGATACAACATGACTGTAAGTGTTCTTTGTGTTGCTGTTTATATTAGATAAGGAGCTCATATTTAAACAAACACGTGGCTGTACAATATTGCTGTTAACTGTGTCTCACTCAGTAGCTGATATGCCAATACTAATATTCTCCTTCTCTCATGTTCTTTCACAAAAGTTTCATTTATCTGAGTGGGGTTTTTTTGGGGAGCAGCATTACGATATTTAAGATCCATTTAGTTTAATGGTTTAATTTAAATGGAGTATTTAGCCTAACTGTTAAAGGGAAGACCACTGCCACTTGCTAGTACATTGCATCATATTTGATTCATAGGCAGGAATTTTAATTGGGTGTTTCTGCCAAATCAAGTTGAGAACCAGCTTGAGCTGCAGGAAAAGCATGGCTAACAGGAGTAAAATCTTTAATTTTCTCACATAGTGAAGACTAATGCTTGCTTGAGACAGTGATAAATGAAACCTTACCTCATAAGCTCTTACTCTCATAAAGCTCCTGCTCAGCTTTATGAGAGTAGGATCAGGCAAAAAAAATGGTTTCTTTTTTGACAATTTTAAACATTTGTGTCAGCCTGTTTTCTACTTTTACCAGCTTACTTGGTCTTGGGTTTGGTTATAGGTTCAGAAGTTGTGTTTGTGCTGCTGAGGTCAAGGATTAGAGTTTGGGATTAAGGTAGGAGGTCAGACAGAGGTAGGGGCTAGGAGTCAGGCTTAGGGTTGGTGGTCAGAGTTAGTGTAAAGGCTGAACAAGCATGGTCTGACACCCAAAGCCTTCTTACAGCCACAAAATCAACTCTTCCTTGCTGGCCCTGCTCTCTCACACCCTTTGTGTGAGCTTCACATGCCAGCCTCCAAGTCCTGGCTATTCAAGTGCTGAGGCATGAGGACCCCCAGGGATCAAGCTGAAGCATTCTGTCCTCCTGGATCTTTGCCCATCTCCCACCCCCTGGGCACAGGTAGCCGAGAGATGGGGTCAGAAGAGGGGCTAAATGTGCAGGGTCAAGAAGGAGGGCTTAAAGCGGCTTTGGGAATCTGTGTAGGGCTAGGACTTGGGTTGAGCTTGCCTATCAGGGAAAGGAATTAGCCTTTAGAGTTACAGAGGGGCTTTGGGTCAGGGTTTGCAGTTCCATGAAGTTTTTAGTAAGCAGTTGGGGTGTAGGTTGGAGTTGGGAGTCACAGTGAGGTTTTAGGATTAGGGTTAGGGACACCAGATTAGGCTGCCATCAGAACAATGTGGGGCAGGGATAAGATAAAGGGTTTCAGGTTTGGTTTTTGGCTTAGCTTGGGGTTAGGGTTTAGTGAAGGGTGCTGGGGTAGGGTTTAGAGGTCACGTTACACGGCAGTGGCCAGAGTTGGGTAAGGGCTTAAACAGTGTGGTATCGTGCATTTGCTGTACCCACTACATTGCCATCACTTTCATTGTCAAGACAAATCTAAAAAAATCCTGGAGTCAGCAGCATGCCCCAGCAGTAAAGTGGGCCAACAGCCTCGTAGGCTGTCAGGAGTGTTAGCAGCAGGTCAGTGAAGGTGATCATGCCCCTCTACTCAGTGCTGGTAAGGCCACACATGGAGCACCAAGTCCAGTTCTGGGGCTCACCAGTACAGGAGAGACACAGACATACTGGGCAAAGTTCTGTAAAGAACTCTAAGAATAATTATGGAGCATCTCACCTGTGAGGAGAGACTCAGGGAGCAGGGACTGTTCAAAGAAGAGGCTCAGTGAGATCTTCTTATACAATGTTTAAATGCCTGATGGGCAGGTATAAAGAGGACAGAGCCAGACTCGTCTTGGTGATGCTCAGTGTCAGGGCAAGAGTTCATGAGCACAAATTGAAGTACAGGGAAGTCCATCTGAGTATAAGAGAACACTGAGCAGAACCTACATTGAGCTGAGGGTTTAAACTGGGTTGGCTCTAGAGAATCCTGGCAACCTCAACACTTCTATGATTTATAAGGAAATTATTTGCAAAATTTTTATTTAATTTTCACTAGAAGTATCAAGGTCCACAATTGAGCGTGACTCTGCTAGGGGCCTCATTCATTCATGGTTATGTTTCAGTTTAACATACTTAATCCCTTTGGGAAATACAAACAGAGATGGGCTAATCTTTCTGGCATAGGGAGCTTAGTCATTTAAATTATCAGTGAGTGGCCCTGCTGTTTTATGGTATTCTTGCATTTTATTCAAGGTATAGTCTGTAACCTTTTCTTCTGAGAAGTTCTCTGCAACCTGTAAGAAAGATGAAAATGCTCCTAGTTGAAATGTACAGATTTTTCAGCATAAGCTCTGTGTAGGAAAAGAATGTGCTGTGGTGGCGTTCAGAGTTCACCTGCTGTTTGGTGGATCTAATGTGCAATATGAGAAAAATAAATTGTCTCATTACTTACTCCTCTCGGGAGAAAAGTTACAGGATCTCTTAGATTGTGTGCTACTCAGGGTGCTCTTAAAGTGGTATGTTTTATACATTATTTGGATTTCATAACTCAGGATTATTTTAGCAGATCATCACTGCTAATTTTAATTAGAGGAAAATGCTTCTATTAGCATGAGAATGTGCAAAGTCATATATTTGTGTATAAAGTTTTTCAAGGTGACAGTGACAACAAAAGTTGCTCTCGCAAAGGGAACATGACATTCTGCAGATTTGTAGTTTTCAGAGGAGCAGTCTATCAAGAAATATTTTACCTTTGGTAATACTATCCTCTGAATCTCCTGTGATTAGGAGGCCAGCATTGTATCAACCTGTTACCTGTTTTGTTTAGCTGAGAGCATTTATTTTTCAACCTTGTTTTTCTGTTGTTGTTATATCAAATCTTTTCCAGCACTCCTAGCCTGATTTCCCATCCCTCCCCTGCAATGCAGAGTGTAGTTTATATTCTGCCACATCTCAGGAAGTAGCAAGGCTGCTGAGTACATGTAAAATTTTCACTCTGTCTCCTCCCTAGTCTTTCAGAGCACTCTGGTCATTTAAAATAAGGCACTGGAGCCTGGGAGCCAGCTGCTGTCTGCCAGATTTGTCTTTTCCATAAGTTTTGGAGGAGGAAGAAGACTTTTGCAATATTTGCCCAATTCTCCCCCTCTTTGGAAGTAACTGAGGTCAGCCAGTGTTGCAGAAGTCAGTGAACTTAAAGGATCTAAGAGGTTATGGGCTTTGCCTTAAGCAGGTCTCCTCTGTCCAGACTGTCTCCAAGAAGGAGATGAGGCCTAGCATAAAAAGTTTAACATGCAGACTCTGACTCTTGCCATGTGGGCAATTGCATCTCCATGGAGGTAAGAAAAGGAAACTGAGTATGTGCACAGTCCTGAGAATCCTCCTGCCATGTATTACTGATTTGTATGTGAGCAGCTGTGACTCGTGTTAAAAAAGCAACAGTTTCATGACACGGAGCAATCTGAAATGAATGTCTGGAGGCAAGGTTTCTTTGAGGGCCACTAGAGAGAAGACTTGGTCAGCTACTAGCCTGAAGGTGACACCTGGAGCTGTTACTTTGAAAGGATCAGCAGTAGCACAAGCCAAAACCAAGTCACATTATGAACTGTTTGACTCCCACCTCCTGAGGAAGCACAAACAGAACTGTGCTCCAGTAGATCTGTACTCTGGTGGAGCAGTTGGGACTAGGATTCATTTGACGCAATTTAAACACAACTAATAATGAGCTGTATGCCTTAAAAGAGCTGAGAAAGTCTTTTATGAGAAATGTAAGAACTAGTAGTGTTGTAGTCAAAACAATAAAATACTACTTATTTGTTAAAGAAGGTTATTGGATGCATTTTTGCCCTTTGATGAGAGCACAGAACCTACTTTCACTCTGCATCATATCCTTGTTCACATACTTACTCTATTCAGGTCTTATATTGTAGTAGCTTTAGGTGATCTAAAGTATAGAACTACAATATAATTTGCTCTTTTCCTGTGGCTGTGTTGCTAAGACAAAACACTGTAGGGAACAGGAATTTACCTGAATCAGGATATTAGTAATATTGCAAAATTAATTGACCTCCAAAAAAGCCAACTACATCTCCACTTTCTGCATGACTAATGGAGAGGCCCTGTTTCTAATAAATGTACTTGTAGCTTCATTACCACAGTAGACCTTTGGATAGTCTGGTTTAGTTATACTGATACATTAGTAGTTCAACAAATGAACACTGTTTTCATGAGATATTTGCTAACAATTGCAAATTACAGGTAAAAAAAATCAAATACTGTGTTAAAGTCTTATCCATTCATGGTTTGTCTTTAAAGTTTAAAAAAATAATTTTTAAACACCCATCACTTTTTCTGATGCTGTTCTTTTGCGTGTTCTTGTTCTTTTCCCTTATGTCCTTCTCCCAGCCACTGAAATCTGTAAAGTTAGTGTATGATTTCACTAAGCCTTAGAAACTAACCAGTATTTTGTAACTGAAATATAAATGATTTTATTTTACGGTGCACAATAAAGCAATGTGAAAAGCTGATACGTATCCTCAGCATTGTTATGCCATCATGCACAGATTAAGTATCGTAACTTCCATGTAGATTTTTTCATGATGATGACTTAAGAAATATTTGAACACTGAAGTAATTACAGAATAGATGAACATTGCAGAATGACTTGAAGTGGTTTTGATGTCTGTTGGAAGAGTTGTTTTCAAAAGACACTACCACTTTACCAAGATTTTTATTTATTGAGCTAATACATTTACATCTATGCTTTTTATTTAACCTTTAATAACAGAGTAGATCATGAGGATCCCTTTTATTTCTCTTAATATGAAATAAAAGAATCTTCATGTTTTCACCATGGTATTACATACAAAAGCATGCAGAAACAATCAGTCTTTCAGACCATACCATGGGGACAAATTTCTTGAGCTTCAGGCAATACTATAGCACAAGTGAAGAAGCAAAAAAGTGTAACAAATAAATTGCAATTCCTTCATGGACACTTAAAACAAGGTAATGTCTAGTTGCAATTTCCTCTGACTACCCCTGTCAGAATCTTGTTCTATTTTGGACACAAAATAAAAACCAAAGTGGAAAAGCTACTTTTTTATGCATCTGATTTCATACCTTTTAATGTTGGTAGATGGGTTCATTAATTTCAATGGGTGTTGGATCAGGCTATAGAACTGGAAGCCTGAACTTACTTTTCCAAAAATAGATTACATTTTTATTTCTTCATTATTCCCTAATTTGAAGTCCCTTGAATCAGACTATTAACAAAATACTACCCTATCTCACAAAATAATGCAGATAAAACTAAAATTCCATTCAACACTCACATAGCACTTTTCCTCTTCAAAGCATTTTAGCATCTCTGATTAATCATAGCATTAATTAAACGATTATTTTCTTAAAAATTCAGCCTTCCAAAAGCTCTGTTCTCTGCAGGGAGCAGGGAAGAGCATAGCAAGGGACTAAAACCAGCTCCAGTAATCAGAAAACTTAGCCTGCAGCAATTAAACTGAGAAATCACTTCCCTTGCAGAATCTTTTTTACCTTGGGTTAGTGGAAAGATGAAAGGAAAGATGACAGTGCAGTCTAAACAAGAAATAAATCTGTTGGCGTGAAAAAGAGCTGGTTAATTGGATGTATTTGTACTACCTGAATCAATAGGGAGGCTAACAACTTCTTTCCACATGTTTTCTAGTTTGTATACCTGGCAGGAAATGCAATCAAAATTAATTAGAAAGGAAATTATTTGAGTTATTGCACACATGGACTACATCCATTCTGCATATAAAACCCAAACATGCAAGAATAAATTCCTTGGATCCAACAATTAAGCCTGAAGTTGTCATTTTTGTTCTCAGACAACCCTCCAGAGCTAGGACTGGAAAGGAGACAGCCAAAGCCGCCACCCAAATCCTTTTTTCTGGCTAAGAGAGGAGAAACAGCAGAAGAGTAGGAATATCTCTGATTGTTTGCCTTTAAAAATGCTGCTTTCCTCACTGCTGAGGGTGATAAATAGAATCTTATTAGTGGAGATTTTTCTCCTTCTGTGGACCCAGCAGTTGTTTGGCATACCAGGTCAGCAGATAATTAGGCAGGTCAAGCTGAACTTGAACTGACTCATTTTTATTGTCCCAGCATGGGTGAGACAGTCAACAAATTAAGACTTGCACGTCTTCCCAAATTCATCTTCATAAACCTGGTTGCAAGTCAGAGAGCACACCCTTGAGTTGGGCCGCCTGCATGTGATGGTTGCTTTGCTTCTCCAGCATGAGAGAGGGAGAATTGCTTGACTGATACATGGATGAACATTCAAAACAGAAGCCATCCACTGGGTGAGAGGCGTTACGAAACAGAAAATCTATTTGGCAATGGCACACATAAATCCATTTCAGTATTAGTCTTCTAACTGTGTTGGTGCAAACATATACGCCCCTGAAGGGCATCTGGTTTCTCCAGAAATCCACGTCAAGCAGCACACCTCCCGTGAAAATTGCCAAAAGGACAGCAGCAAAGATGGAAGAAGCAGAGATGTTCAGCAGGGTCTCAATGCAGTACTCTGCCTTTGGCATTATCTCCCACAGAGCCAGCAGAAGTGCTTCTACATGCAAAGTGCAGACATGCATCTAGCCTGTAAAGCACCTGTTAGAACATGAATTAGCAGGTTATGGTCAGCCAAAGAGCCCTGGATGTTCTTCAATCTGTAGTTTTTACAATAACTGCTGGTATAAAGTCTGAATATCTGTAGTCTCACTGTGTGAGAGACAAGCAGAATATGAAGGGGTTCCATTGAGAGAGAAGTAAAATCAGTATTAGAAGTAACAGCAGATTAAATAGATGCCTGTGGAATTGAGATATACAGGAGAGGCAACAAGAGTAGTACAAGAGCAATAGCTTTTAAACACACTGGTATTTTGAGTCTAAAATCTATGCTTGCAAACTAGCTAAAATTTTCTTTAGTTCAGAACATTAAAAAGCATGACTCTGTGTCAGGTAGGGGTGGGACTGGGAATGCAGGGGTGTGACAAAACCAGGATCTAACTGACCATCAAAGTGTAGGTGTTTAAACCAAAATGAGGAGAGATTGGAAAAGATTGGCAAGCAAGGCAGATGGAGAGATTTACAAGACGTGGCAAAGGGCAACGAAAACCTCACAGTTAAGACCCAAAGGTTTGAGGGGATGCAGCTCAAGGGAGAAAAAATACTAGTCATGAGGTAGAGGGGAGATGGGGTAGCCCTGAGAAGACAAGTTGAACTCAAGAAAAGTAATCAGCCAGAGGGAGGCAGGAAACATGAAATGGAAAAGTTAAGTTTCTGAAAGCAGAGAGGCTGAAGGAGGAGGGTAACTGGGTTAAAATGCTGTTACAGGAAAGAAAATCTGTGAAGGATCTGAGAAAGCATAATGCTGAAAAGCAGTGATTGCATTGCACCCAGTTGTGATTTCCCATGGCACGTTCAGGTTTAAAATATCGAAATGCTTCTCTTTTGTCTTTGTCCAATGCTAATAGTTTCTATACATGCTGCTCTTTCATCCTTATGTTATGGATGTGCCCTTTGTCATTCCTTGTTCTCCTCATACCTTTCTTTTGCAAAATATAGAACCAACACCTTCAATCTTTTTCAAAAGAAAAAAGCTTCTATATTGGTTACCCTTTTAGATATTTGATTCTTTTACAAGCATATCTCAACTGACATTGCCACATAGTTATTGGTGTTCTGCATGCTTTCATCACTCTGTGTAGTTTGAGGGTTTCTTCCCTAAAACTGTAAAAGATGGCTATTCCTGCTCCCTGTAGGGCTTTATATGCTACACTGCTGATGGCCGAATTTATTCTTGATAAAAAAGGTTTTTAAAAAAGAAGAACAGTGACTGAAACATCACATATAATGCATCAGGGAAGACACTGTTCCTCTTTGTCGTGGCCCATATCTAATACCAATCTTGTATCTTGAAATCTTGCCGCCTGTCATCAGAGATGGTGGAAAACTGAAAGTGTGTATCATTTATCTGAAGTGAAGAGGGAATATGAGACCTCCACATGATTCTTCATTCAGTCTCAGCAGCCATGAGCAAAGTGCACCTGGATCCTTGGGGGCACAGGAGGGCATGTGTGTGTAATGGTTTTTATTCTTTCTTTATTCTCAAAAAATAATTTATCTCTACAGAGTCTTAAAATTTAAATTCAAAAAAAACTGCAAGGATTGATATTGTTCTCTAGCTCAAAGTACTCATTATCCCAACTTAATTGGCAAGTTATGCTTAATGTGAAGCAGCTGAAACATGGCTTCCAGCCCATGAGGTTTGAGCTGCTTACCAAAACCAGTTTAAGTTAACTCATCTCTCTTTCCTTTATAAATGATTGAGCTGAGGTAATAGGTTTTTTGGATAGGGATAATTACAATACTGTAGTCAATTACCATTATGTAGTGCAATACATATCTATCCTGAAATGCCAGAGAATACAAATGTTTGTGCATGTCACTAACATAAGAACAAAAAGGACCTGAGTATCTAACCAACATTTTTGGCCAAACATTGAGAATGATACCTAGGTGCCTAGAGATAAGCATTAAACATTAAGGACCAATGAGTATCCAATTTTGTTTACATCTGCTTTTCCAGGAGCCTGTGTGTCTTCCATAGGTCTACTAACTGTGCAGGTATCTCGAGTATCCAAGGGAATTTGAAACCATGTTGCCCCCATCTGTTTGGACACATAAATTTCCCCCTATTTACGTGAAAATGGTTTGATTTTTTTTTTTCACACTTTCATCCCAGAGTGATCCAGAATCATCTGTTCTCTGACACTTTGTAGAAGTAGTGGGGTTCACGCTGTTTGGGGCATGCTTTTCAGTCCTACTGCTCCAGGGCTTTTTCCATTTTTTTCCTCCAATAACAATTCATGCACAGTGGTCTTAGGAATAAGAACCAGATGTGTTGTGATGAGCAGCATCACAGACATGAGGCAGCACAGTCCAGGCCATGGGGGTTTAACAGTAGGCACTACCTTGGAGTATCGTAAGCCTGCTCTGTCCACAGCTGAAGTCGTGTCAAATGAGGGGCCCCAGAGAGAGGGAAGAAAGCTTTGCTGTATGCAAACTGTGGGGCTTGCAGTCCTTCACATGCAGTGTGCCCTGCAGTCGGCACTGCTACAGACTGTGTCTTATGGCGTCAGGTGGAAAGCAAAGTCACTGGCTCAGTGGTTGCAGTGCAAAGCCTGTCTGGAGGCAGTCATGTCATTTAGTAGTGAGTGAGAGGGCATTAAACTTTGTGCTGGCTGATGACCCTTATTTCAGGTTGTGCTGCTCTGTCTTCTTTTATAAACCTTCTTTTAGAAGAGGTCCTCTTTTATAAACCAGCATTTCTTCATAAGGTGAATTTTTTCTAATTCTTCACTCACCTTTCATGCTGTTCCCCAAAGTCTGAGGAGTAATCATTTACTCAGTGGGTCAAGTGCCTCTCAACCTCAGTACTGCAGCCTTTTTTGCTTTCAAAGATATAGGTTTGTGTCTCCTTCTATCTGCTGCCTTTACTCCTGGCCCAGCATCACTAGCATTAACCCTGCTTCATCTTCTTGGGCTTGCTTCCTACTCTGCCCCACAAAAATCCACGTGTTTGGCTCTAAGACCCAGTATGACAGAATTTCTTATCTCTTAGCCAATTTCCCTTTAAAATTCAGGGTAGTTTTCCCCCTTGAGTCTTTCACTGGTGAAAGAAAATCTCCTTATGCAACCTAGCATACCTCTTTACCCTCTGAAGTGGCACGAGGTTGACTGCTGCTCTGATGCCCACACTATAACTTGTATTGTGTAGGCAGTCCCATACAGAGTCTGCTACATATTGCAATAAGCATAATCACTCTTTTTTGTGGTCTCTTACACTCCCCCTTGCACCTCAGTATATACTAGAAAATCTCCATTGTTCAAGTACACACAGGGCTCCTCTGGAGCAGCGAGACCTGGACCCAGAGGGCAGGTGCCACACAAGTGCCAGTAGTGGTAATATATTACAGCTTAGAACAGTGGTATCTGACAGTGATACCATGGTGCAGGATTGAACCATGACATACAGTGGCAGTGTTTCTGCCACTGCTGTCATGTGATGAATATATGAATTTATTAGACTACCAGTTGAATACACTGACTTATGACCAAAATCTGTTCCTTGCCAATTAAGTAGACAGTTTTGGCACATTTATTAAGTAATGTTTGAAAGTAATAATAAAAGCTCTCCCAGTCATATTCTTTCCATAAGTCTGTGAAATACTGAAGTTGAGTAGTATAGAAAACACAGGAGTAGTGAAGGTGCCCCAAACCACATACATCTAAGTGCAGCGCATGTGTTAGCACAAAGAGAAGAAAATTCACATATATTCTGATATACAGGCACAGTAGTTCTGGAATAGGATATCTGCACCTTTACAACAAAGTATGGTGGCATTTTGCCATTTTTATATTAACCAGCTACATGGTGCGGAATAATGGAAATCTTCAGAGGGGGGAATAGGGAACAATTACTTTTATAGAAAAAGATCTATTTCTAGGACAGGGATTTGAATTAATGTCTGATTGGGGTTTCTTGTTTCTTGAATAGGTCCATTTTCTTAATCTTGTACTCTCAAACTAGGAACCATGTCACAACTATTTAATAAATCCGCCAATGTGTCAAAGGCATTGTTCAGAGATGAGTGAAAATGGAAGTGGATTCAATGATGTTACAACAGCAGCAAATTTGTCTCAAGGCAAAAGTAGGGAAATATTTCCAGAAGAAGAACCTTATCTGTGATGATTTTGCTCTGGCTTAGTCTACCAGAAGAATAGTTTGCTCTGCTGTTTGGCTCTGAAGGTAGAATCTCTTTTAGGACAGTTATTCGATCCTCTGATGTGAAAAGTTTTCTGAATTAAGTAATGGAAGCAGGTATTAAGGTGCTGAGACTTTTATCATGCAAGGGAAAATACATTAAATCTTCATTGTTGAAATAACAAGCGGATGATACCATCTTACAGTCAAAGACTTAGTGCATGGTGTTAGATGAATCACCTTCTTAATATGAAAATGATGGAAGTCTTATCTTGGAAAAATAACTTTTAAATGTATAGTAGCAGAAAAATGCTCTTCCAAGCACCCACAATATAATCCCTTTCCTGTTATGCCTGTTTTATGTCTTGCTTCCTTCCTTTAAGAGTAAAATTGAACAAATAAATAAGTTTTCTTTTTTCCTTGTCAAGCTGTTGGCTATGTTTAATCATCTTATGTAAATCCTTTTTAAAAGCTTCAAATCAGTTGTGGGTCTTACAATGTGTAATGTTGTTCAAATACAAAAAATAAAAATAAAAATCAATTTGTTTGTAGATTAAAGTAGTTCTGCATGGACCCTAATGAAAATTAACAAGGCTATTTATTTTTAATATAATCCTCACATACATCCGCCTCTCTTCCCAGCATCCTCATCAGTTCTCACTTCTTCATTCAGGGAGGCTGCATACTGAATTGCCCAGCGCTCCTACTAGTGGTGCTAGATAATAGTAGTGCTAGATAACATTTCACTGGCATTCCAACACTGGTTTCCATTACACAGTTCAGTCTGCTTTCAGAGGAGGCTCTTAACATGGAAAAACATAATTCTAAGTGCAATTGCTCTGCAGAATGTAACATACACCACTGCAGAAGTCAAGGATCACAGTTGTGTTGGGCTGATGCAATAGTACCTGTGGTAGGACTTCATGCCACTGTAGAGGTAGGTTTCTTCTATAGCTCGTGCTAGAAAACATGACTCTTCTTCCTGTCTGTAGTAAAGAAGTAGGAACATAGCTGAGATAAGAGAAGTTAACCAATAACTGATGGGGGTTTTTTTCTGTAAATGTACTGTAGTGATTTTTTAACGATATGTATAGTTTTAGAAAATCTTCTTGTAGTATAAAGAATAATCCTTGACTTTGAACTTCCATGGCTTAATTCCTGTTTCCTGAAAATTTCCTGCTTTTTCAGTATATTTTCACATGGCTAACACAGTGTTCGAAGCACTCAAACCACAAAAAAATGTGCTAACAGTTACACATGTTAAAAGATTTTAAGACCCATGTAAACAGCGGCTTGGATCAACTCTGTAGCCCAGTCACTCCTTTCTTCCAGCTGGTGTGCCACCTGTGTTTGTTGAACCTCTGCAAGGACATTTTGATGTCCTTGACCATGATGCCTGTCGGATTGTGGTCATTTGCTTTACCTGCATGGGTGAGCAGCTTCATTGGAAGTGGCAGTTCTGTCTTTTGCTGCCTCCTGGGGACAGGCCAGGGAGAGGGAAACCTGTGTCCCCAACAGGCAGCTCCTGGCAGGGAGGCCTGGCATTGACATTACAGGTTCTACTAGGGGGACTCTCCAAACTGGACACCAGCTTGCACAGCTGCCACAGATGAAATCCAGTGACTAGATTTTAGGTCTACGAAATGTGAGTCTTCTGGAACTTGCTATCCAAAAGCTAAATTTCATGCAATTCTTGGGGGAGAAAGAAGGGGAAGGCAATTTAAAAACCTTTCCGAACCCACTCAGAATATATTTTACTTTAAATGTGCATCTAATTAAGAATTGAATGGTAGTATTGGACTGGAATTACTACAAGTGCTCAGAATAAGTAATGCTGTACTATCCCACTGTTACACATTATCTATAAAAAGCCTGTTTTATTGTTTTGAAGTATCTAATACTGACTTGATCTTCTCACGCCTAACTGAAGGGTGTGCACAGCAGAGGTTTTGGAGCATTGGCATCTCCAGAATGCTTATACCCTGTTGGTTGTGTCTGTTTCAGATTTTCGACTGAGCTTTCCCTGATAGCTCCAAAGCATTTAATTATTGTAAGAAATATCTTGTGTGTCTAGGCATGTGTGCTGGTGTGAATACTATTTCCTGGAATACTAGACCAGTTCCAGGAAAAAATCTACTTGTGGCAGTCATCCAGATTTCCTTACACTGCTCTGGGATGCAGTCTGTGGCTGCTAATGAAATGATCATCATGAACTGGTTCCACCAGAGGACTGAGGTGCTGAGGTGCTCTGTTGCAATTTAAGATCCAAAAAGAAAAAGGAATATTGGTCTATTCTGGATGTATGTCACTGATCTGATTTATCTACTTGCACTTAGTCGCAACCAGTGGCAGACACTGCACTAGAAGAGTAAAAGCTGCATCAAATCATAGTTTATTTTTTGAAACACCAGCTTCATTTGATATGTGTTGCAAACTGAAACAATCACTGTAAGTGATATACAACTATTAACGTGTTCATGTTGCACAGAACAGACAGATGCAGGTGAAAATAGCAATTCAGACTTTTCTGCAGCAGTATTTCGTAAATGTGTAAGGGAAAAGAAGATTCTCACTTTGCTCAAACAAATCATTTCTGAAGGAGGTGCTAACAACTGTTCTACGTCTGATATTAATAATATTACTTAAAATTTTAACAGTGCAAGTAAATAAAATAAGAAGTTCAAAGAAATAAAAATGTTTGAGGATAGGATTTGTAATTGTATGGCAGCACACTGGTAAGATTCAAATCCTACTGTACACATTTTGTGGCAATCTAATGCTTTTTATAATCAGGAATGTTTTTACATAGTATGGAGCGAGTATTTTCTAACACCTCACATTACCACAAAATCTATTTGATAATCTTTAACAGTTCAGTACAGAGATTTAATTTTTTATCTGTATTATGAATATTCTCTTCAAATGACTGACTGTAGTTCTACGACATCAGGCAAAAATATGAGAAATAAAAATGATTCAATGTCTGATAGTTAAAAGATGTGACTTTCCTCTTGCCACTACTTGCAAATATAGATACAAACAACTGAATTTATGAATTCAGAAATAAGATTTTTAATAAGTACGCATAAACATTAATTGATCAGAACATTTTTAAGTTATCAAAAAAATCTGATTAAATTACCATATTATATACAATAATCATACCTGATCATTCACAAAATGTGATGTAGATTGGATTGCTAATTATGTTTATATTTCCCAATTTTCCTGTCCTGTTCATCCTGCATGATACACTCATGGTGATTGCTGTATGCAAATTCCTAGCACAGCTGCACTGAAGGTGATTCACAATTGTTTCACTGACCTCAGTAATAACTTAATCAGGCCTTTGCCTTCTCTGATCTTCTCTTCATCACATTGAAGAATTGAGCAGCCATTCACCATAATATCAATCCTCTAGAACTGATGTGAGGCTTCCTGTGTATCTGTGCTGGTGCTAATCCTGCCATATATATATATAGTCTCAGAAGATGCTTTTTTATTATTTTCACAAGCACTACATGACTTTTAGGTGCAATTTTGAAAAAGAAATCTGTTTATTTAAGCATGGAAAGAATTATAATAATCTTAGAATCATTTAGGTTGAAAAAGATCATCAAGCCCAGACATAATTGACAGAATATCTTTAACATTTCTTTAACATCAGTTTCTTTAAGTGTGTGATGTGACCATTTTAAAAATTTTTAAATTTTTAAATAACTTTCCTTTTAAGAGATTTTAAGTTCTGGAGGTTAGTGTTTTATTCAGTAACACCTTGCAAAATGCCAGACTCGAATAGATGTCAGAAAGGCTCTTTCTCTGGTCAGTATGGTGCGTACAACTAAGGATGTGTGAAAAAGATGGTATCCTCTTGAGTAATACAGTCTAAAAAACACTAACAAACCCACTTAAATTGCTGCATGTAGAATAGAATTAACCTTGTACAGAGAAGAAATCTTCAGAGACGACCTTTTCCCAAATATCGACATCATTGGGTTTGCATTCACTGTTGTGGTTTTGACAATTGGCGCGCATTCAGTTTATGGTATGTGAGTTGTTTGGTGGGAGATGAGGACTTGCCAAGTTGTGTGGATTGTGGTGTTCAGGTTATCTTTATGCATATACTTAGCCTCTACCATCATAGATCCATTCTCTTACGGCTGTGCTGTAGCCATATTGGAAGTCTCTGACTGATGCAGTATGGAAGTATTAACAGGGTCTGTAATGTGTGAAATGCCTGAACATGCAATCATATAAATATGGATTGCTCCAAAATAATATCAGTATCCAATTAGATGACGTGCAATGATGCAAATGGTGCTGTTAGTCTTGCGTGTTTTCCCTGTACTTCTCCGTCACCCTTTATTGCTGTATCTTCTGAATTCTCCCTTCATTTTCTTTCAACAAAGGCAAGTATGCCATGAGGGATCTGGTCCACCGACTGCCAGGCGCTAACAACAGCAACAGCTCAGCAAGCAAGGCCATGTCTGATGACACCGTTACTGCCATTTGCTGCACTCTGCATGAAGTCATCACTAAAAACATGGAGAATGCCAAGGCCTTACGAGACGCAGGCGGCATTGAGAAACTGGTTGGCATATCTAAGAGTAAAGGAGACAAGTATGTTTTGCAAATCACCTTGCACCTTTTTAACCTCTCCAGTAGTTATTACTAGTCCTGAATGTGTTTGCCTTCTCTGTGCAATCGCGACTTGAATCCTTTAGTTTCGTTAGAAATCACATGCCCAGTGTGAAGGGTGACAAGAAACAAACAATGCCAATACCAAAAGTCTCCCTCTGCTTTGGTTTATTTTTGATGTGCTATCAGCAGTGCAGGGAGTGCACACCGTGTGCATTTTAAGGAAGAGTAGCTACCTACAGTAAGCCCTACTTCTAAGCAATTGTAGAAGATCCTGATAAACATTAGAGAGCAGAGTATTTGAATTGCACCCTGCACAAGGCGTGACATGCAGGTGGAGGGGTCCTTTGAAAGGAAGGACCTCACCACAGTTCTGGTACTGCTTCTCTTGATCTAGGAGTGAAGAATATAAAGTCACTGTGCCTCTTCACAGCACCCTTTTCCCTGCCACCAGCCTGGTAGTAGATCCCTGGATTTTCTGACTGGTTGCTTCTGAGAGCCATTAGGCTGCTTGGTGAGGCAAAAAAAATGTCTTGCACACAACTGTGACATTTTCAGAACAGCTATGGTTTCATCTTGTCTGTTTGGCTATGTACACACCCTTCATGAAGAGTTCACTCTTTATCCTTCTTTTGCCTAAAACAGATAGCCTGGTTCTCATATTTGTCAACCTGATGAAGTATAGTGCAATGGGACTATGGCAGTTTGAAAACAAAAAGCCTTCACTGTAGTGTACAAAACCCATCAGTCCACCTACTCGGAGCTGTCATCACACAGCCTACTGCAGCATCAGAGCTCTTAAAGAGCCCCACAAAGCCAGGCCACAACCTGAAGGAAAGATTTATGCACCCTACATTTGGTATGAGAACTTATGCTCGCCTATGTGATCGGAGCATTGCCAATATAATTTATTCACATTTCTCTTCCTCTATTGTCACTCCTTTCCTTTCATACCAAATTCATTATTGATACATTCTTGCATTCAAATTGTAAGGGGTAAAAAGTAGTGTGACCAAGTATGTGATTCCAGTTGTGGGAGCTCCCCATGCTCTGCCAATTTTATTTATGTTTGCATTCTGTTATTATTAAATCTACCTAAATTTTTTGTTTATATTTTCTAGATCAAATGTTCTGACATTGCAAGCAGGTTCATATCCATTTCTCTTAAGATGAATGTGTATTTCCTCAGAATAATGCATTTGCCTACCTGTTGGTTATCTGGTAAAGAGTACTAATATCTGTTGAGTCTGGAATTTTTGAAATATCATGGGCAGTTTTAGGAGAATCTAAGGGCATAATTCCCTGTCTGAATATCCCTCCTAACTGTGAAAGACATCTACTTCTAATTAAAGTAGAGCAGAGTAATTCCAAAATGCCATTCCAGGTCATGATGTGTATCCCTCCTCTCAAGTACTTTGACCTGCAGTCCCACGTTACTATTTTTACAGGTTACGCACTTCTAGAACAAGAAAACCTGTCAACACACAGTGCTGCAAATGCCCATCTTAAGTAAAAGTTCCATTTTTCAGATTTCAGAAATGTCAGTACTGTGTGCTATTGGTTTGGTTTGATTTGGTTTCTTACAGGTAATTCATTGCTTGAAAACCGAAATTGCTGATTGTTGGACTGATAGAAAATTCTGACATGCTCACTTTAATACAGTAGACCACTTCTGTATGAAATCATTTTGTCCAGTATGAAGCAACTGCTTCTGAATGTGCAGGATACTGAACTGGCCATGCATCCTGGTATGTATCAGTGCCAGTAGTGTGGGGCTGGCTCTGATAGCCTTTGGAATATGCCCAGTGCTTGAGCAGTCTCCCTGTATGACTGCATGAGAGAACTGGTGTTCATAAGGTTATTTACACTGGCCAAGCCCATATCAGCCCATATCAGCTTCACGGAGCTCCTGCCTCTCCTCAGTACTCATGGAGTGGTTGGCACAGTTATATTCCTGGTTACTCCATGCTTACCAGCACCCCACTAGCCAGTACAGCTGGAAGTATAATAAAAACAATTATACTTGAAAGGGCTTATCAAAATCCTGTTTACTCACCAATTACCCACCTACTGCTGTACTCTGGGTGAGAAATGGAATAGAAGTGGGAAAAAAGCACCAAACAAATTACTAGGGAAATGTATTAATGAATCAGTTGTGTCATAACACTTTACCAGCTTGCATGTCAGCCTACCAGTGATCCTTCTCAGAAGTCACAGAATGAACCAAAGCCTGGCCCCTGCCCAAAGCAGTAACTTATGCTTGCTGCTGATTTTCTGGTTTCTCTTGGATGTTCCAAACCATATGCCTCTTCTGAGTAAAACATGAATCACCTCAATGACTGCCCCAAACTCCTTCAATCCTCATCTGGACTTTGGCCTTTGCAAGGTTTTCTAGCGTTCTACTGCTTTATATTTATTTTTGATCCTGCACAGTGTATGCTTCCTTAATGGGCTGGATTATCTTCCTGGTCCTTTTCTATCTGACCCTTCCTCACGGAGATGAATACTCTCTGATTTGGATTTTTTTAATTACCTGTTCCAGAAGGAATATATGACACCAACTGATTGGAACAATAGTTTAGATCTTCTTTCAAAACTTGTCTGAAGAGAAAGACCATGTGAAGTTACATGGTTTTCCACATGACATTGTACTGCTTTCATTAAAGGATAATGGTGTGAGCAAAATCCTAGTCCACATTTGGATTCCTAATGAAATTTATCATAGCTTTTTGTAATCACTTGTATTTCTGCATCTTGGCTCTGCATTTCAAAACCAGTGCTCATCACCAATCTAGAGTTCTTTTGGCTACTGCTGAGAGGGGCTTAATGAGTCAGCACACTGTCCTGAGCTGGAGTTCAGCAGCTTGCAGAGAAAGAAATTCTGCTCTGACTCCTTGTCCTTTATGCCAAAAGTTGTAGCATATCTTAGATGCACATAATGCCAGTTGGGTCCGCAACAATTTTGCCAATTGCTACCTCCTATTCCTCTTACTATGCTTTCAGCAGAAATCCCTGTGTGTACTGAGATGCACAAGTTTTGCCCCTCACTGATTGATTAGTACTATAGAAATAAGATATATTGCCCTTGCTTAAAAACATATTGGTCTCCAAGATGAGCAAAGATCTTATGGCATACTTGAAACACACTTTATTTGTGGGTTTAAATCCATAGGAATGCATTTGAAAATTGGAATGAATGGTGTCCTTTACTTAGCAGTCTCTTTCTCACTCTTTTTTTCTCTCTCTCTCTCTCCCTTTTTAATGTATGTGTGTAACAGGCATTCGCCTAAAGTGGTGAAAGCAGCATCTCAGGTCCTCAATAGTATGTGGCAGTACAGAGACCTGAGAAGTCTCTACAAGAAGGTAAGGCTTGGGTTTTTTTAGATTTATCATCTTTCATACTGTTATCCAAATTTGGGGGCTGAGAGACTTTAGACCAAAATACTTGTTTATGTGACTGGAAATTCACTTAGAGTTTAAAGTTTCAGATACTTGGAGTTCTTATTTTTTCCTTAATTTCTTTTTTTAACATAAAAATGCCCTTTGAAAATATGTGTGATGTTGAAAAGGGAATGTGAATTTGATTTTAAAATAAATTCATACAAAGGGTGCTGGATCTGACAGACCTGGAGAGTGAAATCCTCTGTTCACAGAACAAACACATGTAAGCTCTCCTACTGGAACAGTCCTTCTTACACCTCCTCACCTTTTTCTGAGGAGATTACTAGATTTCCAGCCCTTCAGCTCCCAAATTTCCTCATGTTTACAAGAGTATCTGAAGGAGTGGTGCTTAGGGACCAGCTACATATGGAGCTGGGCTGAAACCTGGTAGCTTTGTTCCTAATCATCCAGCAGACAGAGGCATCATGTGCTTGGTTTTCAGACAGTCTGTTGAGTCCGTAGTACCATGCCATTCCCAAAGGGCTGCTAACCTCTTGAAAATTAATTGCAGTGGAGTAGTGTAACACTGTGAAACAACATTCTATATAGCTTTTTAAACATAAGTGTCTATTTAGTAAATGAAAACATCTACAGTAATTCTTGCTGAATATTTCCAAACTGAATTACATTCCATGGGAGTATCAGCCTGCAGATTTAGTTCTTCAATGTCTTCTTTCTTGGAATGTCACATCTTATGTAAGTGATATTTGTATTTGGAATTTCATCAGAGAGAGCTCAGACTTCATGTGGCATCTTCAGTTCAGGCCCTAGTTAAGGCTGAGGCATAAGGATGGTGAAGTAGGGAAGGTTCACAATGGTGTGATCTGTGTTGTATGTATTCTGCACAAGAAGATAGCTTAGTTACATGAAATGTGTGCACCAAGTCTAAAGCTGGCAGAAGTTGACCTTCTGTGTGAAGTGCTGTTCTTTTGCATGCCTCAGCCCTGCTTGTGTCAAGTCTGAGGAGTGAGGAAGATGATTATTGAGTCTCTCCCATTGTTCACTTCCAGTATTTTCAGTCATCCTTGGCAGCCCTAGCAATACCATATGTGGAGACGCTCCAAGTAACAAGCTGGTTCTCAACTGTCCCATTAAGAGGTGGGAACAAACATGAGCTAGAGTAAGCTTTTCTTGATCCAAGGCAGTAACACACTGGGAGTGTGTGCAGCCTGACTTCTGTGCATGTGGGTGGCTGCGCTGTAGAGGCTGAGCTGTTCTGCACCATAATCTCCTTGAGATTCTTACAATATCTGGCTCATGTCCAACCTTCTGTCCGTATATATATATGCTGTGATGGAAAAGCAGTTTCTGGGGTTGCTCCATGCAGGAAATAATAATGTTTGTGCTGTGTGGCTGCTGAGTTTACTGCTACCTAAGGGACACCGCTGGTGTGACTGTTGGTGATGGACTTACATACTAAGCATACTCGGGTACTAAGTACCTTGCATGCTTACAAGAGCATTTTCCATGGCCACAAATACATACTTGTGATATGGAAAATAGGACAGGCTAGCTTTAGAGGTAGCTTCCAGGACACTCATAGCAGACAGATTGTCTATATTATCAGGAAGAGAATTGTATTAATATCTATATTACTTAGTTCCTACACAAAATCTTAAAATGAAGATCAGTCTGCTACATATTTGCATGCTAACTACATGCCCTTATATGTGCTGTTAAACCTTGTGTAAATATGGTTTCTTTTATTCAAAATGTTCAGATAGTTAATTTTAAATACTTCTTTTTTGTTGAAATACATGCAATAACCTTTACAAAATTATAATATTTATTACACTTGCCTGTAATAGGCTGACTCTTACACTGGCTGGCTGAGTTTCACCACTGTTTGAAAGGCAGTGGCAATGGTTTTATGATAGGAAAGTTAGAGAAGTTTGCATTATACTAATAGTCAGGTACTTATGTAATATAAAGATACTGGATCAATGCAATCTTTGTTTTGCCCCATTAAAATATATATCTAGCAGTAAAAATGAGTGAACATACAGTGTAATACGATCAGCATTTTGCAGTGTCTTGCACTTGGACAGCCTTTTTTTGAAGTGCAGGTAAATCCCACTGCATAACCTTCAGCAATTTGCTCCCATGTAGCAAACTATCTATACAATTGCTTTCAAAGAATTGGCCAACAGAGACACAATTTTGTATTGTAACACAAGGAAATTGCAAGCATGCCATTATAACTAAGTGAAAGCAGCAGCACTTATCTTCTGTTTGAGAAACAATGTAACCAAATAGTTTGAACTGTGGCATTATTTTAGAGCTGCACGTTCACAATAAAGTAAGAAGTTGTAAAAAGAATAGAAGTATTATTCTTTGTATTCATGGGCAAAGAAGGCAATACATGTTTACTGCTGATACAGCAGTGGTCAGTATATTTAATCCAAGTATGACTGGATCAGCAAAAACACTAAAACCTGTTTCATTTTTCTCATTTTGCTCAACATTGCAAGGAACTTCCTACAGCTGGCAGAAGATAAACTGCAGTGACAGAAATCCGGAGTTGGGGATTGGTGTGGATGCCCTTTAAGTCCACAATATCTTATGCACTGTGTTTGCAGAGTCGTGCCACAACCTGTACCCTCCACTGGCAGGTTCTATCCAGCGTTCAGGGACTTCCAGGTCATAACTGTGTTGTGGCTTTAGTGGGACACACAGACCTGTTAGACTGGGCTGGCATGGAAAATACATAGAAAGTAAACAGCATTCAGATCTGTGAGTGGGGCAGTAGTGTTAGATAGTTCTCCGTAGGCTTGTGCTTTGAGAGAGAAAAATCAATTTCTAGTCTGAAAACGTCCACCAAGAGGAAAACAATGTTCAAGTTCAGTCACATATAGAAATTGATTAGATTATTTAGTGTGTTTAATTTCTAGAAAGGTGGTAATCACATTTTTCATCAGTAGAGGAAACATGGTCTCCCAAAGACAATATCATCATTTTCAAACTTCTTTGTTTTCTACAAGCAAGACATATATTCATAAATGATCATTTATCTGTCTCTGTTTTCCTAAGTATGTTCCAAATTACTTAAAATCTGATTTTCAAGCATCCTTAATGGTCCCATGGCCCAAAGCCCCATGGGTGGGTCAGTGGCTCAACACTTTGGAAAAACAAGGTATAGGAGCTATCCCACAACTTGTTCTTATGCTTCAAAATCCTGGTACACCACTCCTCTTCAAGGGTCTTGTCTTACAGAGTAAACAGGAGAAATAAATGCTGCTTACAGCATCCAGAAAGACAGATCCTGCCCCATTTATGCTTAGCCTCTTCAGCAAGGTGCAAGGAGCTATTAGGTGGCTTCTTTAAAGGCACCTATTTTTGACTCAGTATCACTGACTGCCACCCCAGTCTCCTTGGGTATTCACTGGTTGAAGGTTTGGGGACACCTGACAAAATATGGATGTGACGATAAGAGAGCAAATTTCCATTAGCAGGTAAACTCTTCTCTATGTCAGTATTCAAGAAATAACCAACTACTCTTAATTACAGATAGCTTGTTAAATTACATGAGGAAATTTGAGCAAAAGGGTTGTGCTAAATGACCTTAACATGAAAGAAGATTTATTAGCTAAAAACAAGCTTCAATTATCACTAAATGTGTGTGGTATTAAAGAGCTGGAGGAGCTGTCAGGAAGAATATGTTTTCTATTAATTGGTTTGCTTTGCCTAACCATTTAGTCTCGTACAAAATATGTTTACTTTCTACCATTATGTTTACACGTACTCTATCTCCCTTGTGTAAGTAGAGGTCATGATGAATTTGTAGAAAATATTTTTCTTTCCCACTTATTGTGGTAGGTTTCTGTTCTGCACGGGAATATTAGAAATGTTTGTCCCATTCGCCTGCCCTGAATAAAAATACCACCCAACACTGGAAGTCAGGGAGGCTGTTGAGGGCGGTTGTCCTTCAGCGTGTACTGTGTCATTTACTGCAGGGATACTCTTGTGATAGGCATTTAGTGGAGTCACTCTGAAGATGGCCTCGTCTGTCATTGTTTGGAAAAAATACATAGAATTGCCTGAAGTCTTTGAAGCAGTTAAGGGAGTGTGGATATAGAGAAATACTTGCTTTTCATATGACTTTCAGAATAATAGAAGGATGACTTTATGAGAAAGTCCTTTATGACTAAATGTTCCATGAAAATTGACAGCATTAAACTTCAAAACCCTAGTCTCAAGGAGTTTTAGGATCTAAAGTCTTTTCTTAAATAAAATATACCTACTCACCTTTTAAAAATGTTAATTACAACGTCCTATCATGCAGACTTGGACACATCACTTGGATTTTCTTCTGGTAAGGTTATTATTATCAGTCAGACCTCTCCCAAAAGGAAGCTGTTTAGGTTAAATTTATCTAGTGAAAAGGTCTGTGCAGAACTTAAACCATACATTAAAGATTTAAATCCAGAGCATAATAACTCCTCAAAAATAGTGGCTTGACTTGAAGGAACTATTCATGTGTTCAGATTGTTCATGAGCATATGTACTTTGCAGTGCCAATCTTTCAGCGGGGCTTAATTTATTTCTGTACAATTGGCAAAAGCTTTTTCAGATTAATATGTCACCCTCTTAGAAAAAAGGTGAATTAATTTAAGACAAACCCCCTTTTGTAATATGAAGCTAACATATCATTATAGAGAAGGCATTGTCTAGAGCCCATTTTTATATTAACTATGAAAATGCAAGTACCTGATTAATAAATGATTGACTGATTGATTGATTTATGGCAGTGGGCGTCCCCAAGCTTCAGTGTGACTGATGACAGAGGATTTTCACCAACCCACGACTCTGGGTCATGGCACGCTCAGCATACTCTCTCCCAGAGCCAAGAAACCAGAATCTATTCCCCAACCCAGGTATTCTGGCTGTCAGCTGACCAGTCTTGAATTGTTGTGTTTCATGCATACTGAGATTTGTACCCAAAGCAGTTCTACAGGAGACTATTGAATCAAAAGTAACAAAGCCTAACTGAAGAATATGTTTTTAAGTTGCACAGGTTAATGCACTGAACCCTGTAAGTTCTAGATGGAAAGTGTCTCGCTTCACTTAGGAGAGTACGTGCAAGGAAGGTGGGCAGAGTTCTGCTCTCTCTGAGGACAGCACGTGCACATAGAGTGACAAGTGCTTTACATTCAGCTCCCTGACCATCCTTCTAGCATTTCTCTGATCTTTCTCCTGATTGTCTGAACCTTTCAAAGAGAAAGGAAGCTTCTGATAAGCACTATGCTGCAACAGCAGATGAAATTTGTCCGGCACATTGCTTTGTTTTCTGGCACAAGGGCATCTCTTAAGAAAAAAAGCAATAGCTGGACATTGCAATAAGGGGATACCAGGTAAACTGGCATCCAGGTAAACTGGCATATCTGTAGAAAAATAGGTGTGTCCAAGAGTCAATTAAATTCTTAAAATGCTAATTTTCAAAATCTCTATTAAGAGTGATAATGTACATTTCCTTCAGACAAAGTTATACGAGAATTACCAGGACTGGCGCACTTTTTTTGTTGGTTTGGGTTTTTTTGGTTGGTTTGGTTTTTTTTTTTTTTGTTAGTGGCAGTCTTTAGTTTGAGGTACTAAAATTACATGTCCTTAATCAGGTGTATTCTTTTTTTCCCTTTTGATATTTTTTTCTTAATAAAATACTACTTTGTGGCATTATGGCAAAACCAAAATACCTTCTACATCTGCACCACATTCTAGTAAGTCCATGGAGGGACTATATATATATATATATATATATATATATATATATATATATATATATATAAAAAAACTATGCATACACAGATATATACAGTCATATATGTCGGTATATTATCTCTGATAAAATATTTGGAGGAAATTGGAATTTACATGTTTTTCCTGGCCCCACAGAACATGGTAACTATGATGTTTCTTTCATTTTTGGGTAGTTTTTGCACTAAGTTTGCCTGGAAAAGAGAAGAAATCAGAGATCTCATTTAAATACTCCAGACATAAATATCTGTCAAGGTTAGGGTAAATCCTTTTCATCTTTAGCTAACAGGAATATAGTTTAAACACCCAGTGTTTCATCATCTGATATATTACATTACTTTCTTTTGTTAATTAGGAACTAGGCAAAGTCCTAAATTGACTTTAAATAAATACCAAAGTGAAATACTCTCAAGCCTTTTTAAAGCATCATATGAATAATTTTAGTAGAAAGAGATTCTACAACCAATATAGCAAAAGAGTTATAGTCTTCAAATACATACTTCGGTTTTTTCTTTCTTAAAGATGTGATTTGCCTTTAGTTAAGCATTTTAGATATGGCTTTTTATCAATTGGCAATCTTGTGAAATACTGAATCATGAAATTGTCATTGGATTCAGTACTAGAGAAAAAGTTGGCATTACTGGTTTGTGTGGGTGTGCATTCTTAATTCTCCATTTTATGCTGAATATTACTTTGCAGTGTTCATGTAAGATTGGTATGCCTATCCTAATGCACGCACAAATACAAAGGATTTCATCATTAAAGCAAAGGCATATTTTGTATTCTGCAGGAAATAACAGGTAGTGGCTGCAGAGCAAAAAATAATATGATAATCTTTTCACATTATTTCTTAGAGACACGAAAATCTGTTCAGTGAGCAATGATATGATAGTCTGGGACTTCTATTTTTACCTTAATGCTACTTTTTCAACATAATTTGCACTAGGCAGCATCACCATTTATGTAAACTCACCATTTGACTTACTTCCTCTTTTGATTGCATAAACCTTCCCAGAGATTGTGTTTTTAGGAATCATTCAAACCTTTGGCAAGAAAATTTTAACATTTCTGACTTTCTGATTGCCAATTGCCTGCTTGAATAACACCCTCTTTGTTTATAGGAATTTATATATCATGAGAAAAATCATGAATCCTAAACGGGAAATGGTGAAAATAAATTGAACTGACATATAGAGGCAAAGTCTTTGGCTTATGCAGAAGTAGTCAGGAGTATTCACACAGGTAAAAAGTGATGTAAAAACCACTCTTGAATTTTTAAAAATAGAGAAAAATCCCATCATTTGGCAAAACATGTATTGTTTTCATCCAGCTGCACTACCATTTGAAATCTTTTGGTTACTTTTTTAAGAAGAGCAATTTTAAAAAAGACCAAAATATTACAAAGTGCTAAGTCAAACTGAGTGTTGTTTTGATTTCATTTTAATGCTCATAATTATCATTTCACTTGTGGCATCAAGTTGGCCGATTTCCTTGGCTTTCTCATCATCTCGAGTAATATTTTTTGTAGTTCCTTCTAACTTTCAGTTTATTAACAATCTCAAACAGTACTAGAAAGATAGAAAGTGATTACTATTATAAAAATATATTTTGCGTGGCCTAAAGAGGGTAGAAAATATTTTGCAATCCAAAATATTCACGTTCTTACCTATATCACAATGACAACACATGGAGGAGTATCAAATCATGTGTTTTGACATCAGTTGTTAGAAGGAGATGTTTTCAGCTGGTTTATCCCTCTGGATTCCATCATTTACTATATATTAATAACCTTCATTTATTCTAATAATTTGCCACTTTACATAGTCAAATTCTTTGTGATACCCTCAACAAAGATTTATTTACTATGCAGTATCACCTACCATTCCTTTAGTTATGTGTCAGTATTTACATGTTTCTCTCTGAAACATTTTCCATGTCTATGATGGTTTCTACCATTCTGAACAAAATGTCATATTTAATTAACTTGTATGCTTAATATTTGCATGTCTAGGTTCAGGCACAATATCAAAGTAGATATGCAGGAAAGAGTATGGGTGAGAAACTCAGTTCCTCTCAGCAGTCTTGAGTGGGTTTGTCGGATGGTGTTGGATGGCTGCTTATAGTTCTGCACATGAATCAGATCAGTAGAACTTTTACTTGCAGTAATAGCACACTTATGGAGCACAAAGGGGAGGGAAGTCAATTAATTCCTGTGTCAATCACAGCATATTTCTCTCTCAGAGGTAAATAGTTGAGCTGGGATAGTCAGTGCATAACAGTGTTACATCTGTTGCTGATGCTGAGCTGTGTTGCTGTACTTGCACTATCATCATCCTCACTCTTCTGGGTTTTATAAGGAGGTCAAAAGTGTTTGTTCAATGTGGCCAGTACATGTTAACTCAATCAAAGGTCAATGAAATATTAAGCAGCTCCATCAATATCCTACTTTAAGTTCTTTGATGTTCTACATGATCTAATAATGAGTGAGGGGAAAAAAATACTAGGAAGTCCTTCTCATGTCTTCCTTCTTCTCTTCCTAAAACTGCTAACGAAATTCAAAAATGCCCTAAATATGTCTGCCATTTCAGACTTTAAAAAAGGAAGAAACCTTATATTTTGAAAGGAATCTCTTTTGTAGTATGTGTGCTTTGTTCTGAGTGTTTTACTTCCTTTACTTGCTGATAGAGTTTGTCTTGATGAAAGAGCTGTAGCTACTTCTTCCTGCAAAAAGTAGAAATGAGAAGTTTCATTGGAAGTTTCTGAATGGCTTTTATTACTTTTAATTGTGCAGAGTGCTTTTAGAGAAAGTTGAGGATCCTCTAAATTGAGAGTTGTAGTCTTTGGTCCAACAGCATCTTTCTCTTTGAGTTAACAATTCTTACTTCATGAATCAGAAACTGTTAAAGGTGTATCAGTAAAAAATAATGTGCATTTCTCATTATTAATGTCCATGTGTGCTGGTGAACTACATGTTCAAAGCAGAATATCCTTAAACTCACGCAGCTTAGCAGTAAGCACTCAGATCTCTAACTCTTTGATTTAAGTGTATTATGCACAAACTTTTGACCTAAAACCAAGGACAGCCTGAGTTCCTCCAGTGAGTTTTCTGAAGGAGCACTAATTCCTATTGTGTCAGACAGCTCTACATTTGAATAAAATGATCCTCTGTTTTCAGCTGCACTGCTGCTCTTTGGGAAGCACAAACTTCTAATGGCTCATGATAACAGTATCATCAGTACTATCATGTTCTTTACCATAAGGGAGAATAGTGCAAATTTTACTCTGATAATGATTTTTCCATGTTTTACACTCACAGGTATAATAGAAGGGTTGTATCTGGTTGATTTTATGGTTAAATGCATGAAAACTAAGAGTAAGAGGTGTTGATCGGTTTCTAGCCTTTGGAAGGACAGTAGATTTAAGAAACCAACCCTGAACATAAAGTAGTACTTGTCTCTCTCCTGAAATTTCAACAGCCAGAGTTCGCATTTCTAGATCATACACATGTTAAGATAGGTGAAATTGCATTACTGGAATGAAAATTACAATACAAATCAAAAATCAATGTACACATTTTCTTGCAGGCAGGGGCTTTTTGTACATACAAGATACAAGCAAGAATAGTTCTTTTGTGATTCTAACAATTTAAATTATAGCTTATATACCTTGTGCAGGAGAAAATAGAAGAACAGAAATTCTAGCTGAAGGGCCAAGTACCGCCTTCATTTCCTCTAAAATATATTAAAACGATTTGATTTCTGTATAAGACGCAAAGGGATGCTTTGAGAAATGAATGTATTTCATTTTATTGCAATGTTTTGAACGTTTTACTTTTTGGCTGCATATAACCTTAGCAAAATGAATAATGAACTCTGCCATGTCTGTTGTCTTGTCCTTCATGCTTTGCCTCACATACAATTCTCTTTTCTTGCAGCTATTTTATTCATCAGATTAGGTCTTGTCATCTTTGCAATTCACACAACAGGAAATCAATAATTAATTATGGATAGGTAAAGCAATGCCTCACTGATTGCCTAAAATATCCAAGACTTGTACTTTATAAAACCACCAGGGATAGTTTCCTAGCTGTTTCTCACTTGAATAGATTTGGCAAGTAATTAGCACTATCTTTCCCTCATTGTGTGTCTCTTCATTGCTAAAATCAAGGGATGAGGTGCAAAAATTAAGGTACAAGATCTGTGATTAGAAGATGATAGCAATGCACATCAAAAAGTACATGTGAAAAAAAAAGTGTGTGAAAAGTCACCAAGGCCATTTGTGCTATTTTGAAAGAAAAAAAATGGATGATACCCTTGCACTGCAATGGAAGAGAAAAACAGGGAGAGAAAATATTGTAGATTATTTTGAGGTGGAATGCTGACAGTAGGAGAATAATGGTGTTGCTTTCAGAGAAGCCGAGATGGAGGCTGGGAGGTACATGTCTCATTTTGAAAAAAATTAGTTTAACCACTGATTCTGAAAATGTCACTTCAAAGAGCCTACAGAGGACTTAATAATCCTCAGCCAGTGCCAGACAGTTTTGCTGCAGTTAATGACTGTCTGACTCGGAGCCCTTCTTTAAGCCTCATGCTGCCCTAAATACGTATTTCAATACGTATTTGTATTTCAGCTTCTTAGGCAATTGAACTTCTGCTGTGTCTGGGATGCAGAAACGGTCACTTACAAGTAAAAGCCACTTGTACATTGAAACTCAGAGTAAGAAGACGAGAAGCACTGAGGTCAAGCCCACTGCAGCAGATAGGAGACAGAAGCACTGTATGTGTCACACAGCTGCACCAGCTGTGGAGCAACATGGCAGCCCCAGCATCTGGCACTGGCACAGGACTGAGGGTCCCTGGGAGAGCTGGCTGCTCCAGAGGAGCTCTGCCCCCTGCCTGGCCTGGTCCTTCGCTGCCTGGCCCTGCTGCTGCTCTTTGCCTTGGCTCAAGTGATGGCACTGCTTCTGTGGGGCTCTCAGCAGAGTCTCTATCCTCTCCCCCCACTTAGGTCTGTGCAGGGGAGGAGGAAGAGGCCTTTCTCAGAGGCTCACACAGGAGTGGTACTCCCAGCATGACTTTTAACCAGCAAACAACTGGCTTCATCATCATCATGAAAAGGCATGGGAAGCAAGCTGTGCTTTCCTTTAAGCGCTTTGGCTAACTTCTCATCCTGTCACCTGCTCTTTTATCCTGCTCTTACATTCAATTTTATCCAAATTAATGTAATATTTTTAAAGCCCCCAAACTTGATGAATTTCTCTTTTAAAAATAATCTTCTGGCTTCCGTAAGTTGTGGAAATTAGACTGTAAGCACAAATACTAAAATTTTCAAATTAAGACGAGCTTCAGTGATGCATGTCTTCACTTTGGGTCTGTTGATTTTGGGTGCTTGGCGCTTAACTCTTTGGGAGAGGAGGGGAAACACGACACTTGGAGTCAGCAGCCCTTTTGAAGCCATTGAAATTACTCCAGAATTAAGGATTTAAACCAAACAGACATGTAAACTGGGAGAACACCAGGATCTTCCTGGCTCAATCCCTACTCTTCTCTTGAACAACGTATCTTGATTTGCCTCTTTGGAAGCAAAAGATAAAATCCTAGGAATAAAAATGTTAAGATATTTTTAAAATGTTTAGAATTGTAGTAGAATTGATGGCAGTAAAATAATGTTTATTCGTACACAGTAAAGCAGATCAGTGCCCAGGAATTCTTTTCTGGTTTTGAGTTTTTCTGGAAACAACAGAAGCAAATCCAGAAAGGCAATACTTTCAGGAATCATTTACTGTTAAATAGGATTTGACAGTGTAAATTCAATTTGAATTTGTAAATTCAAAGAAAATATTAAAAAACACCTTTGGGTTTAAATTAGATAGTTTATCTAAAACTAGTTGGTTTTTTTACAGGAGTGTTTCTAGAATTGAAGCTGTAAGAATTTAGTTGTAATCCCTCTTCCAAAGTAAATACTCTTCAAGTACAACAGCAGGGTAGAGAACGGTTGTCTCACCTTCTCTTCCTCAGCTCACATTTCCTTGTGATCCCCTCCAGTGGTGCACAGGTCCTGTTGGTGGGGACTAGTTAGCCTCCTCCCTTGCTGCCGTGGGGCTGGCTGTGTATCTTTGTTGAGAAACACTGGGAAATACATTTATTCCTTCTCTTTTATTAAGACAAAATAATATGATCTCAGACTGTAAACCCTAATGATAAGTAAGGGTGGTTGTTGGTGATCATAAAAAACACATTATTTCAGAAATGCCATGTGAGAGCTCCATGAGATATTTATGTGGATCACCCCAACCTTGTGACCATTTCAGATTTCTCACCACAGTCAAGTCATACACATAACTTTCATATGGCAATATATGTAGATTATTTGATCCAGTTCTGATTTCTGCTATGTCCTATTAGAGTTGTGACAGCAAATTCCCACTGAAGAATTGCCCAGACCTGTGTAAGTCTGATGAGCCTTGACTTAATTCACATCAGATTTATCTTTTCCTGTAGACAGCGTCACACTGGTGCACACCAGTCGGGGTGTTTCATTTAACCTGACAGTGGTGCTTTAGCTTGTGAAAGAAAGCAGCACCAGCAACTCAGAGCAGTGTCTGGCGGAGTTTCAAAGCGAGTAGATCCTACATTACATACTTACAGGCACTTTCCCTTGTTGCTGTGTCACCTACTTCTAACACCACTAGTCTAGTTACTGATCATAGGGTCTAGTTACCGATCCCTATCAAAACTTCACATTTCTACAGCTTATAGCCATTACAGGAACAGTTATTACTGCAATTGATATCCTGGAACCAGTAAAAAGCTGGCTTATTGGTAAGGAAGTAGGATGATGAAGCAAGTCTTGGTCCTATGTGCTTTAAGTTGTCTAAAATATCTATTAAATCAGGTTACAAGAGGATCAGGCCTGAAGCAAGAAGTAGCATGCTAGAGAGATTGTAAATTTCAAGAAGGCAGGACAAAACATTATTTATAGTTTTTCAGGCTTTAGCTGTTTTTTTATTGGATTTGTTGTACCATTTTTATTTTTTCTCTCTAGTAAGAATTTTCTGTTTACAGGAAGTTGCTCTTCTCTGTTCCTGACAATGTTCAAACACTTACGGCCAGGAGTCAAGCAGACTCTGCTCTTCAGCATTGAAAGATACTGAGCCATCATACAGCCATCATACATTGTACAATTTTTCTGGAGCACTCAGTGCTTTTCAAGTCAGTGTCTTCTTATAGCAGCTGTTCAGCATAATCAGCCAGAGGATAGGGCTTGTTTTCACTTTTGTTGCATGGCTATTAGTACATGGACTATTGTGGATGACGTGATGCACCCAGGTTAGGGACCATACTGTCCCTGGCTGACCATACTGACTCCTGGGCATTCCTTGGCCACCTCACTCCTCTGTTGTCTGTGAGTTCTTCAGGCAGGAGCTCTGGTTCCCTATTGGGTCAACATGTTGTCAGTTCCCATCAGGGCTTAATTTAATTCCTCACAATGTTACTGTCCTATGTACTGGTTTGAAAGCAAAACCAGTGGGAGACTCCAAGTCAGAAATACAATTTAATAAGAGGAAAAGAAAAGTAAAATAAAGTAAAATAAAATAAATGCAATAATACAAAAAAAAAACCCCACTGACAGAGTCAGAATACAACCTGACACCCTGTTAGTTAGGGTGGTAGTACCAGACCAGATGAAATGGTCTTGTTGAAGCAGTGATCCTGTTGAAAGGTCTGGTAGCTCTTGTCCTCTGCAAATCCAGTGGAGAAAAGGGCTGCCTGTGTTGTCCCAAATCCCAGATTATATCCAGGTGGGAATGCTTGGCTCCTCCCCCTGGGCGGAGCATCTCACAATGGGATGATCTCATTCTATGAGTCATGCAGTGGGGCCTTGATGGCCCATTAAACAGAGATAACTCCCAGAGGGAGTTATCTATGAGTCATGTGGCAAGGCATTGATGGGCCCATTAACAGAAGATAAGGGAAACACTGCCCCACCTGGTTTCAACAGCTCATGGAGATGGGGATAGAATACATACTTTGGGCACAACTTACATTGTAACCTAGGACAACTACAAGAGAAAAAATGGTGTGTCTGATATCATCCACCTCCACAAATCATGTCCTCAAATCAAAGACTCCACTACCAGTGACTTCTGAAAATTGGGAATTCATGCAAACACAATAGAAATCTGCTTTCCATTTTGCCCTTACATTTTAAACACAAAGAGAATATCAAGAAAAGAAAGAAAAAATAAATTATATTTTCATGAGACACATGCAATAGGTGTTTGGGACAATAAGTTTAGTCACCCTGACAAAATAATTATTTTCCCGTGGGCCTGATGAAAATGATTTATTTTCAAAATGACTGGAAGTTGAGAAGGGAGATAAAGAATCTCTTCACCCCTTAAGACCAGTAAAAAGTGATCAGAGAGACTACAATATTGCATTCATTTTCTGCAGTGATCATCCAACTCCCATCCCAATTTTAATCCTGCAGCTTTTCCAAGAGGATGTTGTCAGAAACATGTCACTGTCAAGCCCTAACATTTAGACTTTATGAAGTACAATTGATATAGTAGTATAGTGGATATATTCTGTATAGTCAAAATTTAGACAAATGGCCAGCAGATGTGTTGGAAGGATGTATAATGGTATTTCTGTACTCTGGTTGTTCTCTGTCCTCCTGTAGTGTGCAGTTGCCACCTATTAACTGATTACTGCCATTTAACAAATACATCCATTCTGTAACAGAATTGCATTGAATTGCTTTCCCATTTGTCAATTCCTTTTGCCTTACTCTTCATCTCCTAGATCATATTTATGGCTAGTAAATCGGTTTCTTGAATTCAATCTCACATACTTTGGTCTTGAGTTAGCTTTCTTCTCTGCAGGACATTGCTGTATACTGTACCTTTAAGTACCCAAATCAATTTAATTAAATTTCATTACAGGCAGTAGACCTGAAACAAACTAATGAAAGCAGCCATCATGTCAGGTGGTATTTATCTAGCCATTAAATTGAAAATGCCCCCTTTAGGCTCTTAAAAATTAGTTTCAATATTTAATACTAATAGCTTTTGAAATTCTTTGATGGTGATAGTTTTAATAAATTTGTTGCAAACTGTTTACCTTTACAAGGAGAGAGGCTTGTTCCTTGCAGCAGAAAAGAGCTAAAGATAAATAATTTAAAAGTATTGGGGTTTTGAAATACTGTGAGGTCTGGGAGCTGCCTACAATCTGTTGAAAAACACCATGAAAGTCAAGGCATACAGTGATAGGAGTATGCCTTGTTTAGTCAAAAGTGATGCCAAGCCAGTACAAAACTTGTCTTAAAATTGTTTGCCTCACTTGTCTTATTGAGCTGATTTGGCTTGCCAGCTTGAGAGTTTGTAGCAAAATTTATTTGAAGACCTCATTATAAACACTACTGTCGCCAGAGAGAAAAATTAAAATTTGCAGGGAAGAGAAGAGAAAACATCTGCTGCAGAAAAGACTGCTAGTGCCAGCATCCTGAACAGCTCTCCTCGCTGCTCAGGCATCTTGCAGTGCTGTGTCTGAGGAAGCAGCATTGACAAAGTGGCTGTTGATATCCTGCACAGCAAAACCGGTGCCATGTGCTGTTCCTGCAGAGTCCGTGGGACGGGGCACGTGGCAGGGATTTGTTTGGTCCGCCCCCTGTCAGAACCAGGCTGCAGGTATTAATGTATACAATACTGATGGACTAGGCAACAGGAAGAAAGACCATGGGGAAGACTCTTGTCACTTTTTTCTGAATGATATGCCAGGGTTTTACTTGAGGGAAGCAAGAGTACAAAAGGATATCCGGATCCACAAAACTGGAAGCATTTCTACCTTGCTCTATGTAAGCATGGTTGATGTCTCTGTTTTGCAGGTATACAGTAATAAATAGTGCACCCCTTTTGCTTTTGTCAGATCTAAAGTCTGTCCTCTTCATAGCTTCCCCTTCTTCAGTCTGTTTAAAAGAAAATTTATTTTTAACAGAAATTCTGTTGTAGAAAACTACAACAGAATGAGATATAGTCACCTTTCTTGTAAGAAATTCTGACCCCGGAGAAGGAGAAAGAAAGAAACTGTTTTTCTTCATCAGTATGAAGGCATAGGCTTCTCACAAGTTTACACCTTCAGTCTTATAATAGAGAAATCAATGCACAAGTTATTGTTAACCAGAGATAAAAATTAAGGCTATGTGTGTTACTTGTAGTCTTGATGATTGGGTAAGATTATTTGACTTAAGTTATTAATTATAACTCTAACTATATTATATCTTCTTTAAAATACATGTATTTTATACATATATACGTACCATATATAGTCATTTCCAATTTGATTTAAGAACTTAGGGCTTCAGAGATGTTTTTCTTCCATTATCATGAACCCTCTCTAGTTTGGAGGATGTGGTTTGTTTAGAAACTTCATTTTGGAGACCAGATATAGATTGGAAAGGTTGTATATAGAAAACTTTTGGATTAAGGAAGTGGTATTAATGACCAAGTATTTCTTTTTTCAAGATATTCTTATATTTTTTATTAATTAACTTGATTTCTCCCTTATATTATCTTATATGACTGTGATTAAATATGAGGTGCAGTTCAGTGAAGTGTCCTAAACATGAATGATAGAGGACAAACAGTCACTGCTGACTCTACAGAAAGTCCTGTAAAAGCCATAGCCCAGATTTCACTCCTCTTCATTTTTGTCTTTGTATTTGCAACTGAGATACATCCCTGTTTGTACAAATGCATTACATGAGGAGTGCAGACATTCAGCACCTGTAGTTAGGTGTCACCTCTGTCCTAATTCATTTATAGCATTTCCCTCTACAAGAAGTGTGGGTATCTTCTTTCTTCCTGCTTCCATCACAGTCTTGCTGAGTTCTCTTTTCTAAGAGTCTTGTGGAAGGGGGATTTTCAAGCTATCTTCTCTTCCGAGAGCGAGGTGCCCATGGTTTCTGTGGATGGAAGGAAGTCAGACAGATACCTTGAGCAAAGGCAGAGCATGGGAAGGGGTGGGATTCATTGCTGCATTGTGGAGTAGCTGAGTTAGGGGGTGGGAATATTCTTTACTACCCCAACCGTGAATTATTCTTCTGTAAGCAAGAGGAAAATTCCAACTGGTTTATGGTAATGTTTTATTGTGTTTATTTTTATTCAGCATTTCATTGCAAAACTTTCGTTTAGCACCATGCCTGGTACTTGACCCAATTTCCACTGAGCCCAGCAGAAAGTGGGCATTTTTAAAACTGTGTGAGACTGGGAAATCTCAGTGTTATTGATTTGGATTTAACATTAAACACTGATAAAGACAGTTGCACTCTATCAATATTGAAGGCATTTGAAATACTGTCATTTAATAAGAACAATATCAGAAGTCAGTTTATGGTCTCATGATAGTTCCAGACTATATGTAATACGTTTTTAAAAATGTGAGATACATTATTTTGTATTATTCCATTACATTATGGTGCTGGGACAAAACGTGAATTATTTAAGCTTTCCTTTTTTTTATTTTTGACCTAGCTGTTTCCAGTATTTGTATTACTTTGTTGCATTTTTTAATACATCACCATTAACATAGTTTTAAATAGTTTTAATTTCATTCTGTATGCCTTGAAGAAAACTGGAACAAGGAAAATGCATTGATTCTTTTTCTCTTGTGTGTGAACAAAAGGGCAGTTAGTATATAAGCTAGTATATAACTAAGCTAAATAGATGTGCAGTCTAGTAATCCCGGAACTTCCCAATCTACTTATTCCAAAACCTCCCTATAAAATGGAAAATCTTTCAAGCCAGAATGCTGCTTGCAATGTGAAAATAGAGGTGTGGAAAAAAGGCAGAACTATTGAACAAATAGCCTAAAACGGTATTAATAATTTGAGTCTTTCTGAGATGTGTTATTTTATAGAACTTTGCTTGCTTTTTTTTTAACTTGGCTGTGTCAGAACAGTCAGCACATCCTGTCCTGCACTACTAACTATGTTTACCACCCAGTGGCAGGAAGAAGACAGCAGCCTACTGGTGTATCCGTAGTGAAAACACCAGAGAAAAACACTCTGCCTAAAGCAGGGAACTGTGTGGCGTTTTCACTGACCATTGTCACGATTCTTGGTGTTGCAGGATGGATGGTCACAGTATCACTTTGTAGCCTCGTCTTCAACAATAGAAAGGGATCGGCAAAGGCCGTACTCGTCCTCCCGCACGCCCTCCATCTCTCCCGTGCGCATGTCTCCCAACAACCGCTCAGGTAAGCCCGGCCAAAGCAAAGGCACTGGCACCAGTCCATCACCGTCATTTTCTCTGACATCTGGGTTTGTTGTTAGCTCTGGTGGAAGGGCACAAAGTGTATTCTTTACTGTCACCAAATCACCTGTTCAAAACAGGATTTTTTTGTTGTTGTTTTCATTAGCACCTGGTAAAGTTTCACAGAAGAAAGATTATTCCATAATGTTTTGTCATAAATGTCGAATTTCTCCCAAAGTGTTTTCTTGATGGGGATTACCTGACTAGATCTCAGGGCAATGGTGTCCACTGGTAGCACCAGGAAATTCTGTTGCTCACTTTCTAGTCGTGAAAGCCACTATGGTGTTTATGACCATTTTGCACACTTAGCAGAAGTTTAAAGACTTTTGTCAGCTTTTATTCTGGGTATGTGTGTATGCATATGCCTATGTAAGTTTCACAGATTTGTCTACATGTCGTCCTGTAACATTGATAGCATATTTACACCAGCTATTATCAATTCTGTATGATCTGCACAATGAACTAATGTAAGTATCTCAACTAATGCTGTAGTGCAAATTAATTTTTCTATCTAGAAATCAAGTAATCTTCTCCTCACTGTATTCTAAGGTAGAACATACCTTCACTAGATAAAGTTCTAAGGTAGAGCATACCTTCATTAGATAAAGCCATTCCCAGTGAAAAATTTTCCAGATAAACAGAGTGCACTCTCAGTTTTCCAGTGGCCTTTCTGCTGCTTGTTCAATCAAATGCTGTCATTCCACAGGTACACCAAGAGTTTAGGATTAAAATTGCCATTCTTAAAATTACCATTATGCCATAGTTTGTTTTTTAAGAAAATTGTTTTGTTAATTATGTAGAAGCTGCATCTTAGTCCTGCAGAACCACAACTGAGGAGATGTGAAAATGCAGCCAGAAGTACAGTGAGAGCCGCTATTCTGTTTTTAAAATCTGCCATTACCCAAGTCCATAAAGGGCTCTTGTTCCTTTTTTTGTTCTCTAAAATCTCATCTTGACTGTAAGTGCAAGGTACTTGAAATGTCTGGCCCTGAGATTTTAGTTCTCTCTCTTGCCAGAACCATCTTCTCACTTCTGTTACTCTAAATTTTGGATGAAATTTTACTGCTGTCATCAGTTATGGTAAGACTGTAAAAGCACAAATAATAGTGGCTGTTTCTGAAGGAAGAAGAGCCCACATCATTACACAACAGTCAGCTCAATGTCAGTCTAGAAAATTGCTGGAACAAATAATCAAAACCTGAGCAGCTCAAAGGTAGTAGAAACATAAGATATTACTTAATTTTTGGAGTATATATTTCTACATAATAAAGTAAGTTGCTGTGTGTCTGGTAGTATCCATATCAAATGCAAACCAATTGCTCTTATTAAATCCATCTGAATTTCTGCTACAACATAATCAAAGCACTTTGCAGATAGAAAAGTCAGTAAGTACAATATCCTATGTATGATCAGTAAGACTCTTTCACCCAACATTTTTATGGACAAGCCTAAGGCAAGCTAGCCAACAGTTCAGAAAACATCTTGTGTGGTAAATAAAAAACTTACTGAAAACCATTCACAAGGAAAGGGTATAGTTTATTGCCAGAATGGCAGAATGCTGTGCTTGGAGCCTAGCCTGGGTCCAGTACTCTTCAGTGGTTTTAGAAATGACCCAGATAATATGCAAAAGTTACCTATTACCTTTGTGAGTGACATAAACCTCGGAGAAACTCATGTTCTTTGAAGGGTATTATTGAAATTCAAAGTGATCCTGAGAAATTTGAGGTAATGTTCAAAGGGAAAAAAAATAACCAATCCTTTAAAAATAAATTATAAGGGGAATTTCTGACTAGATGAAAGTTTTTTAGGAATTATCTAGGGATTTTTGTCAGTTGCACATACGAATTGGAAGGTTGAAAAATCAGGATATGAGAATATACTGAATGGACTGTAATTGTTTAACTCAAGTCAAAGAGACATGAGATGAAGACAGTGGGAAGTGGTACACACCAGCTCTTCAAGCACATAACAGCCAGCCGTGAAGGGGAATGGTGTGAACTTTTTCTGCTTTCATAGCAGACAAATGGAAATAATGAGCAGCAAGGAGTCACGCTAGACATCAGGGAACACTTCCGAGCAGTGGGGAAAGAAAGCACCAGAACAGACTGCTTGGAGCAGTTATGTGATCTGTCATTAGAGATCTTTAGTTCCAGATTAAAATCTGTCAAGAATTACGTTGCTATACAGGATCCTACCTTGGGGTAAAGAGTTGAAGTAAACTAACTCATACTGTCCCATCCATCCCTAGGACTGGGTGATAACAGGCTCAAACTACTGTACAGAGCTCTGCATTCTTTTCTGTGTCCTTTAAGAATTAGAGCAGAAAAACATTATAACAATTCTCAGTCTTACATCAGCCAAAGTCTTCATCTTTGCTTCCAGTAAAAACTCTGAAAGAGGGTGTTTCTGCATTTTAATGCTTGCCAGAAAGTAGTTTTCCTCTCATGGGAAGAGCAAGGGACTTCCCACAGGGAACAGATAGAGATGATTTTATCTGTCTCAGTCAATTTTGTTCAAAACACCAGAGTGTTAATAACCATTACCAGAGTATGTGAAACAAAATGTGTCTCTCTGCCAGCAGCTTTTTCAAGGTTTGCATTCTGTCCTGCTCCCCATTAGACTCAGGCTGCCATTAGCTGATTTGGTAGTTTAACGTCATGTTTCTTTCTATCTGCTGGATTATCAGCTTTAGATTTACATCACTATTGACAAACAGTTTAAAAGCAATCCCCAGTTCTAATGGCTTCATAAGAAAGAACATCTGTCCCACATTTGCTCTGTAAATTCAGAGGCCAGGGCCAGCAAAACCAATCGAAGCAGAATTCAACATCATTTGTGCTTCCCTACTCCATGGTTGAGTTCAAGTACTTTACTGTTGCTTAACTTAAAAAGTGACATAGTTTAGAGGTGATGGAAGATATGCCTCAAGGTCAAGCTTCACAAAGAGTTTAACGTTTTTAACATTACATTTTTAAGGTTTTTTTCTTTTCCTTGTTTTTGAACAAAGGCATTGTTACTGTTTTTGAGCTTCTTTTTACATATCAAATAGCTGGGTGGAGGCAGGGGAGTGCATGGGGGTAAGCACCAGCACTTTAGTAATTTTTGTACCACTGTGCCCTTATGAGGCCCTGGGGGACTCTGTTACTCACCCTGTGCTCCTTATCCTGCCCTCCACCACAGAGAAAGTGCTCCTTATCTACCAACACCTAAATATATTGAAGTCAGTTTACTTGAAAGCCATTATTTTTTTTCCTTTTGCTTTTCTTCTTTTCCTAAGCACTGCAAGCTCTAAGGTTTCATGATCAGTGCCAGTAATCACCTCCACATTTTCCAGTGTGTGAGACTCGAGTATAAAACCCAGTTCTCTTTTTTGTTACCTGTACTTTCCTCCTTTTAGCTGTACCATGAGTATAGGTGATGAAGGATTTAATTTTAATAAAGCCAGCTTAAAGTGGCGGTTGTTGCCTTAATAACACATATAGATATTTAAAGACAGCGAAATTATTTGAGTTACCTTTAATGGTTAGGCATTCTTTGGTATATATTTTCTAGGTGAAAAAAGGCTTTCTTTTCTTCACTTTTCTATTAGAATAATTTAATTGGTTTGTTTATTTTTAAGAGAAAAGGGAGGAAAACAATTTTGTAAGGGCTTTTTCCACACAGTTGAAAGTTAACAGTCTTTTCAATGGAAATAAAATAACAATTTTGGGGAAAAAAATGGGAGTGCCCCTACCAGAAAGTTTTGACTTCAACCAGAAAGTTAAAGAAACTGAAAAGCAAAAGGAGAAAAAAAAAATATTGTTGTACTTTTTTAAAATAGAGATCATCTCAGATGTTGGATGTAAGTAAAAAGAAATTAACCATTCAGAAATAAAATTATGTTTGCAGTTGATTGTCCAATTAATACATTTGCCTTGCTCTTGAAATAACAGTATCTCTTCTCTTCCTTCCTAATGTGGTAGTGTTTCTTCATTCAGGTTCATGTTAGAAAACTAATAGATATAAGCTTTACTGAAATACTTACTTGAGAGTTAAACCCTACATTTAGTCATATATGATTAAAAAAAAAAATCCATTTTTGTTATCCAGCAAGTGCCCCAGCCTCACCTCGGGAAATGATCAGCCTAAAAGAAAGAAAAACAGACTATGAATCAACTGGAACTAACGCCACTTACCATGGAAATAAGGGAGAACACACTTCTAGGAAAGACACCATGACAGGTGAGATTTTGCTTGCATAGCATATATAAAAATCAGCTGTGATAGAACGCTGATTTTATAGGATTGGCTGAGCTTGCTGCACTGTAGAAAAGAATCAACCTGCTTTGGTTAATTTCCAAGTTTTAGCCTTGAGAAATACAATTGAAGATATATTTGAATGAATACAATGCTATGTGAAAATTATTTGTTAACACCATGGTTCTTCACAGAAGAAGTACTGAAGTACTGAATGTACTTTTGCACGTATTTTTCAATTTTACATTTCCTTTCATTTCAGAAGGAAGTTGGTTGATCACTTTGAATTAACTGGTGTATTTGGGCATGTGCAGTGGCATCTAGCATCTGTCTTTTGCAGGGAATGCTCTCCAGGACCAGTTAACTCATTTTGTATGTCAGTATTCATAGGAAATTTGCGGCTTTTTGTAAAGTCTACTGATGTTACTTTCTCATCTGGGCTGATCTAAATGCAGTAATTTTCTCTGTATGTTGTGGCATCTGTTGCAGGTTTCTTTGAAGGCCTCTCTTCCCCAGTGAGCTCATTAATCTCTTAGCATTTCAGTAATTAGGAAATTTGGAGTGCTTTTCCCAGTGTTATACCTCTTCATGAATTCTCTTGCAAAATACATGTTGGTCTCCATCATAATTGTACAGGCTTATGTAACCATTATTGAACTTTTTGTCATGTTTACATAGTACCAAGCATCACAGTCTCCTCTTCTCCAAATGCTGCCTCAGGGCAGACAAAACATCACAGTAAGAAGTCTGAATGTCTGCTACCTTCTCCCATGCCCTCTGTATGGGAGCTCAGAGCCAGAATGGGTTGCTCACCAGGAAGATGGTGACTCAGCATCAATCCATCTGTAAGATCCATAAGATCCATAATATCCATCTTTCAAGACTGTACTCAGGATATGAAGATACTCACGCTGTATCTACCATGTTATATGTGATTATGTAATCAAAACCTAAAGCCTTGGAACTTGTGTGAAAATGCAATATGGAATGTTAATTAACCTGAAGGTGAAAATCTGAAGAGAAGAATGACAGTCAAGAGCATTTGGAAACCACAGAAATTAGGAGTGTCCTGAATTACTTCTGTGGGGTACTATGGGAAAGGACAGAAGACTTAATCAAGGTACTGCATTTTATGTGTCTGTTTTGTGTTTCATAGTCACTGCACAATGTGGTTTTCTATAACAATTCAGTGGCCCTTACTTGGCTGATTGTGAAGGACAGGACTGAAGTTTTTTCAGCCATTTGTCAAGGACCCATAAAGGGTGGATCTCAGGAATAAGAGCATCGGGCTGAAAAGGCAAAACCAGTAGTATTTTGTTCTAGCTGTATCTGTAAATTCAGACTAGCAAATTATATCAGAAAGTTCACCAAAATACAGTGTCTCCATGCTGAAAATTTGTATTTCCTGGCAGATAGTCTTGTCTCTCCCTGCACGTTTAAAAAATGTGCTGTTCTTTTTCCACACCCCTTTTTATTTTCTCTTTTATTGTGGTGTTTTTCTTCTCCCATTCGTACTTCCCTTATTTCCTTTCCCTCACAATATAATTTTCAGATTGTGAGGTTTGTACTGCCTCAGCAACATTTAGTCCACTTTGATTTTTGCATTGTGTTTTCCTCTAATATTGTCTTGTATTTTGTCTATTTTTATTGATTATTTGGTTGGGCTTTTAGTCAGGAAACTTGAAACTCTTAGCATCATGCTCAACTATCAACTGTCTTTCCAGCTCCCGAGCTCAGTGAGGGAAAAAATCAAACAAATTCAAATCAAAAAGTGTAACATTTCAGACTCTTACATTACCAATGTAAAAATAAATATGGAATTAACAAGTAACTTTCTCTCTTTCAGATCACCAAACCTCTGCACGTTTGGTCTAAGTTCAAATTAAGCACCATTGTAAGAACAAAAGAAAATGACAGAAGGAGTTTTGCTCATCAACATTCAACATAGAATTTGTGTAACATAATTGTGGCTCATTAAATAATAAATATTTGATATAAAAAATATGAAATCAGTATCTGTGATTTTGTGAGACATTTTGACTTTACTTGAGTGGCCTAATACAAGTTCATGTAGCAAGTTTCTTGCCATGCCTCCGTTTCATTTAGTGTATCAGACAGTACATCACAGCCAGTTCATCCACATGGATGGGACTTAGATGAATGTTTTCTCAGGTTCCACCTGGTATACATGTATTTTGATCTGCTCTTCTACTTTTGTGCTGAGCTGATGTATTACACAAAGCTTTCTTTGACTTACAGATTTTACGCTGAGCGTAGAGCCACAGCTGTTGTCCCAATTTATCCATGATTTTCTCCATGCTCTTCTCCAAAGCTCCTCTCAGTTTATAGTTGAAAAATTTTATGACCCTTGGACTGGGACTGAAATGAAGGTTTTTTGATGGATTTTCAAAGTAGGAATGTTGGCTTCCTGCCATCCTGAGGATTTGTCAGGAAACCTCTGGGAAAAATGGAGACTCTATGAAGTAAACAGTTTGGCTGAAGATGATAACTTACATTGATTTCATGAGGATAGCTAAAAAAAATAGAGGCACAGTATCAAAGTTCTCATTGCCCTCTTCACAGGTTTATGATGCCTTTTATATTTACTGTCCATTTCCTCCTTTCTGTAGAAAATAATAACCTATAATAAAGTTTTGTCACCTAAAGTATATTTTTAAGACAAAAACTATTATATTCAGTTTAGGAAAATGGGAACTGTAAGTGCACATGATAATGTTATTTATGCCATGGTGTTTTCCTTCAGAACAGGGAAGATAAGGTTCCTGTGTACCATCATGAGACTCCTTTGAGGTTTCTTTTACTTTTTTAGTTCCCGCACTGAACATGTTCATCATAGTCTACACACTGTGCCTTCTCTTCCAGCAGCAGGAAAAAACCTTCTGATTAATTTATTTTTCCCTTGGTTGTAAAGAATCAATCATGAATAATTTTGTTTTCTAAACTTACTGGCAAGTCCATGCATATTCAGAACACAAAAAACCACCATCAGATGTTAAAGGTACTCAGGCTTATTATTATTATTGTTGTTGTTGTTATTACTTTCAGAAACTATAATGCACTGTAATTTTTTCTCACGCCCTTACCTCATTTTTCACTGTGCAGGAAGGTGGCAGTGGTAGTGACAGGTAATGATCTCTGTTACCTAAGATTTGTGAGGTATGGAAGCATTTTCCTTTACTGTCTTCAACTAAATTTTTTTAAATGGAGACCTTCTGCTTATAGTAGAAAAAGTAGGTTGTGCTATACCAGATGAGGATGACTACCTGTCCAGCTGAGCTGTCCTTTCTCATTATCAGTTTGTGTTCCTGAGGGCAAAAGGCTAGCATCTTGTTATTCCAAAGTGTCTATAAATGTGTTCAGAATAAGTACTTCCAGGATCTGAAAGGCGAATGTTAAACCATGAATCAAGTGACTGGGATATATGGGGATGAATTTGGTAAATTACAGCTTTGTCACATAAACCACTGAGTAACATAATTTTCAATGTATGTCATCTTTAAAGAAAACTGCTATGGGAAACTATGTGCCTTTTTTTTAACCAGTATCACCTTGAAGACTGAACAGAAGGGAGAAAGAGAAGTATCCTTCTATAATGTCCTTTATGCAACTGAACCACAACGTACTGCAGGTTGATCATAGTATTCATTTTAGAATGCTCACAGCTTTGCCTACCAGAAAGTGCCTCTTCCGTATTATCATGTACTGATGTTTAGAGACTGCATAAAATATGCACATAAACACACACACATTGATCACTCCTCTATTAATTTAATTTTCAGCTAGTTCTCTCATCGCTGTGAAGAAATGTGGCTGCAGAAATACCTGTCTCTTACTCCTTTCACTTCTTTCCCTTCTCTTGCCATTTTTATTTTAAAAAATATTTCGTTGACTTCTCTTTCTATTTGTTGTACAATTTTATTATGATGGTGCATATACAATATTACCAGGAAAAATCAGATATTTAACCACACAGTATCTGTCCATTCATCTAGCTCATGCTCTTCTTTCTTTTATATTTGTCCTCTGCTTTTGGACAGCAAGAGTCAGCTGCTCACTGAGGCATGGCAGAGTGGGAATGGAGTTCCCAAGGATGCCACCTGCATGTTCAGAAGCAGGTACTGGAGCAGGGCTGCATTCATTGCTAGCAGCAACATTGCTTGACTTACATTTCCTCCAGAATCAGAATTACCACAACCTCCAAGCTAGCCTAAGCCAAGATTTCTTATTCTTGAGCTCCTGGCATTTATTTTCAAGCATTTTTTATCTCATTGTTTTTATTGCTTTAACAAAAGCTTACTAAGGGTTTGAGGGTTTTGGGTGTTTTTCCATTTTAAACTTTCGACTTTGTATCCCCATCACTGCAGTGAAATCAGCGACACAGAGCTTGCAACTATTTTCATAAGCTGAAATTGTCCATTTTCCATTGCGGAATACGTGATCCAAGAGACCGTAAAACTTCAATCTGGTGTGTGACATTTGGGAGCACATCAGTGCAAATGTCACAGTAGTGCACTGGACAGCTACACACCAACTCTGAACTATTTCTAGGTTTATGATAATCATGGCTAAGAGCAGCACATATGTACCACATGTCTTTTTATACATCAGTATGGAAAGGTCACAACCTCCCTCGTAATGTCTGATTGCCTGAAGGAACAACATATAATTAGCATGAGTCTGGTTTGCTGTTTTTCATCAGATTCTTCGTAATACCCTCAGATGTTGCACCTTGTACCAGTCTTTTAGTCTTGACATCAAACAACCATGAACAGCATTGACCTGTCTGAGCTCAGTATGTTCAGTCATGTCTGACTAGAAGGTCTCATGCATGAAACTTCAAACCCACTTATCTTGGCACATATATTCATAAAAACAAAATGGTTACAAGAAGTTCTTCCTCCATCTATGACAGTCCAATACATTGAATGTCACTTCACGTTTTTTCAAGAACTAAGACTTCACAAAATGGATATCTGAAACACTTGAGTATCTTTAGATCTTGAGAAGAATTTGTATAACAAAACTTCCGGATTTTGTGGGACAAGCAAGAAAATCAGAAAGACAGCATTAAAACGATGATATCAAGGAAATATCTGGCAGCTGTACTACTGAGAATCATGTTGTCATGAGATGCACTATAAAGAGCAATGTTGATGCAAACTTCTCCAATGCTAAAGACTCATCAGGAGGGGTATTTTCAAACACTACAGCAGAGGATGCAGATGGAATATAAGGAAACCCACTGAAATAACAGTCAAGTCTCAAAAATCCCTTAAGTGACAAAATGCAACCTGAACACTGAGAACCTCTGCAGATCAACTCTTTGGCATTAGTGTTGACAACTAAAGAAAACTACTCAAGCACTACTTTCCATCATTTCACCTGTTTCTGTTACAGCCTGTTGACATACAGGTAGAATTAAGAGTACCTACCACTGGAGGAGTCCAACCAGCATCTGTCACTAGAGTTTGTATTCTTGCCACCTTAAAAAAAAGGTGTGCTTGGAGACCTCCAGGGCTCTTCTCCGTTTCCTACAGAGGACTCTATACTTCCTTAGTTATTGCATCCAGCTCTTCAAGGAACAAGAGGAGTTTCACTCCTATCAGTTGATGATTATGAAGTGAAAACTCTCTTTTTCCAGCTGTTAGAGCTCATCAAGCCACCATACAAGCCCTGTCTTTATCCAGTTTTCACAAACATGGTGCAGATCTTTAAGAAAAACCATCTGAGATCTGTAAAGCAGCAACATGGAGCAGTGTATTAAACTGACAAAAATTATACCCTCAGCATGGAACCCATGGCAGATGTGGAGATCAGAATTGATGTGTTCCAGTCAGCTTTGGCTGAAGGACATGCTGTTTCTTTCTCCAGAAAGGTGGGGGGAAAGGTAGAGATCCATGCTTGCACATTGCCAAAGGAAGAAAAAGCTTACATCTTCAGAAACGTGGTTCCTCCTAGTGATGTGACTAGCATGGATCCCATATCCAGCTTTCAGCTCTGATGCTCAGCGTTTGCCACCACAAGTTTTGAGCTGTGAAAGTATTAAAAGCCACTCTTGGTGCCTCCAGGTTTTATACCATTGCACGGAGACCTGAGAGAGGTCACGAGCCACATGGGTCAGTTCCACTGGTGACTGATACACAACTACTCAGTTTTTACTTTCAGGCCTGTTCTTTTATAGTAAGAATTCCTCATAAATCTTTTAATCATTGGTTAGAATGTCTGCAAAGTTAATGATGCATGAAAAGTGAGCAGCAGCCACTCAAAGTGCTACCTTCATCGTCTTTAAAATATGAGAAGTAACTACAGTCTTTCAAGTCCTGCTGGCAAACTAAGCTTCAGCTACATTGCCAAATCAGAGGGATCAGTGGAGTCAACTTTGCAAGGAAAATCCTGTGCTTTTCATTTGGGGTTTTTTGTGACAGGGTCGGAAATAAATTTTTGCAAGACTGTATATTATCGTCCTTCTCTTTTAGAAATACTTCCAGTTTCAAACTCATAGCTCAGTTTTCTCTCTGCATTTGGGTAGTAGGACATCTGAGAAGAAAGTGACAGCAGTCATGGATTTGAGACTATCTTGGTCAGACCTCTTCAGTATAACTACATGTTACTTTTTGCATAACTTGTTTGTCACTTATATTTAGTCACTTTGTGCTTGAATAATTTCATGGTAAAGCAAAATGACTGTAGGATTAATAATCCACATTGTCAACTGAAGTGAAAAAACTAAAATGTTTCTTAATCTCAGTATTTACAACTGCTGTTTGTTGCGTGTGTTACATAAGCCCATCTATAATCTGAAATTTATTATTGAATGCTAGCTTTATATGAAATTATTTTTTTGATGCATATAAGAAGTGCACAAGAGTGTTATGAGCATGACATGGAGCCTGTTGCCATTAATAAGTGAATACCAAAGAGATGTATGTACACCAACGCAAAGATGATGACGGTTCAGTGGGAGGAAAAGTCTGCCAATGCTTTTCAAGAGTTTGGAGTGTTGGAATCAGGCTTTGTATGATTTATTTAATGAAGAATTCACTTTGAGGCCAAAGAGGTATGTTTGGTAAACCTGCTTTTTCCTTTCTTTTCTCTCTCTGCAGCTCAGAACACTGGAATCTCAACTTTGTACAGGAATTCGTATGGTGCGCCTGCTGAAGATATCAAACATAACCAGGTAAGTACAGAGACTAAAATGTTACTGTTCCAGATGGCAAAAGACCTGTGCAACATCATATATGAAAATGCAAGAAAAGTACCAGAAATTTAAAAATATCACTGATAAACAGATGGCTTCATGTAGAATTTTACTCCTATGTCCAAATTAAACACCTGCATTTGAATATGGGAAATGAAATGAGGTCCTGAAGGTCAGTTACAACTTGATAGTAATTCTAGAAATAGAAACTAAGCTCCTTTGTGCAGTTGTAATATCGGGCCCAAACTTGTAAGATCCCTTGTGGGGCTGCTAAAAGTAGTGAACTTAGGCAGCCTTTTTCAATGCCTGCCTATAGTCCACTACAGATATTTGTTTTGAACAAGTATCACGGAGTTTGGGCCATAGCAGTGCGACTGTTCCTGCCATCATGAGGGAACATTACTAACATGTGCAGAGCAGCAGCAACCACAAAGTGTTCTCACGTCAGTGTCTGAATCAGTATTCCCTGTGATAACCATGTAAGGAATGACAGGCTACATCATTTTGCAGTCACAAAGTCTGCCCAAACTTACCGAGGTGGCATAAAGCAGAAGATAGTCTTCTAGGACAGTCAGCATGTGTTTATACATTTCACATTTCAATAAAATCCCAACTATAAAATCAGAGACTCACTAGGCATGTCTGAAAAAAAAATGTATGGGAACCTTAGGGTAGAGGACCATATGAGATTTTTTTTTTTCTGCTTACCATAAACATTCCAGCTTCAAGGCAACTAGCTGGAATGTACCAACAACACAACATTGTCAGTATGATATGTTGAGGAGGTGTAAAATACATGCTTCTGCTTAACAGTGGCAGAAGAACCTGTCTCAGGGCACTTCTCTCATGTCAGTGCCATGAAGACTGTAAATGGTTTATAAGGATATGGTGTCACCTCTTCCCCTAAATCTCACTTCCATCAAAGGCAGCTGCAAAATAAATAGCATCCTTGGAGTGTAAATTGATTACATTCAAATGCTTCAAGGCTGACTTTTGGTCACCAATATTTGCATTATACAGCTGCAAGTTACACATAGGTTGTAGTTACGAAAGTGAAGTATAAGCTATGCTGCATGAGCTACTTTTGACATAAACCAGCACCTTTTGCAGCAATAATATTAAATAATAACTATATTTGATAATAATAATGCTATTAAATAAATGTAAAGATATAAAATGACAAGGCAGAGCTGTGGAATTAATTCACTATTAAAGCAGTGCTTTGAGCAGAAGCTAAGATAATGCACAGTTGTGTATTTTTAGCACAAGAAATGTGAGATTTACTCCTTCCATCCTGTTGCCTTACAGTAAGGCAACATCCTGTTATCCTTACAGTAAGTTATATCTAACAGGCTGTGGGTATTGCTTTTTCAGGTTTCAACACAGCCAGTTCCACAGGAGCCCAGCAGAAAAGATTATGAACCATATCAGCCATTTCAGAATTCAACAAGAAACTATGACGAGTCCTTCTTTGAGGACCAAGTGCATCATCGTCCACCTGCAAGCGAATACAACATGCACCTGGGACTAAAGTCAACTGGCAACTACGTCGACTTCTACTCAGCTGCTCGTCCCTATAGTGAACTTAACTATGAAACAAGCCACTATCCAGCCTCTCCCGACTCCTGGGTTTGAGACTTGGGCAGATACAAAAGCTCCAGGAACTGTGCATGTGCATGCATACCACGAGACATTTTTTTTTCCTGCAAATTTAGTTTGTTAAAGCCTGTTCCATAGGAAGGCACAGATAACCAGTATGGAAAAAATTAAGAGATTTTTTTAGAAGGCTAAAAGATACGAAAGCTAAACCTGGGAATAATTAGAAAGAAATATATATATACATATATATATTTTACAGTGTGGGGCAACTTTACTGTTGGCCTGTAGAGTCTGAAGTTCAGAGCTGTATATTGAACGTGGCTGAAGGAAGGAGGAAGAACATGACAGTGGATCTGGGTCAAGAGTTAAGCACAAGTTACTGAGCAGCGTACATACTTTATGGGGAACAGCTTCTCACACTTTGTTTAATATCCTCATTCATTGTGAATCTAGGCTTCAAGTTGCATTTGGGGTTTCCTCTGTACAGCAAGATGTTTCTTGCCTTTTGTTAATGCATTGTTGTAAAGTATTTGATGTACATTACAGATAAAAAAAAGAAGGTGCATTGTGTATATTACACCAATGCCACAGTGTTTCTTCATCTATGGTTCTAAATATTGCTTCAATTTCAAATTTTGAAAGATGTATGAATTTCCAGGTTTTTGTTTTCTTTTCCCCGGTGCGTTTTAACAAAAAAAAAAAATCAAAAAAAATCAAAAAAACAAAAAGGAATATTTAGCAGTATTGTTTGTTCTGATATGTGAATTTGTTTGTGGCAACTCAAAAAAAAGGCATTCAGCAGTTTCTGACAATTAACATTCATCATTCCACACTCCTTGTCAACAAAGTGCTTTTTCACTGCCTAAAATTTTAGATGTAGATATTTGAAATAGATTTTTTTCATTTATACCAGTTTTCTTTATGATGATACAGTGTTAAAAGAAAATAAATTACAATTGATCTGTCATCCATATTTGCTAAGAATGTCTATTTCCAAGAACCTACCATACAAATACACATTCTTACTCGTGTGTGTCCATGTGTGCATAGTATTCCGTGTGCGTGTGTTTGAATGTGTGTGTTTGTGTGGTGTAAGACTTCTTTTCACCCAATGTTCTCCTTGTTAAGCTTCAATTTTTGTTTGATTTTCAGTTCTTTTAAACAGTGGAAACTCCAGTATGTGCTTTCTCTTACTCACTTCTGTAACCATCGATAGCAATTCAACATTGCTAGGCCACATGCTCACAAAAGAAGGGGTAGCTGATTTTTTATCACCAACTCCATCACCCTTAGGTGCCATTTCCTTTTAAAAAGCATCTTTTGATCTCCTCTTGAGGAAATTTCATTGCTCTCCAGCCACCAACCAGTAAGTGCTCAAGGAAGGCAGAGTTTGATCTTGCCATCTCCCTGAGGGAATGAAAAAACTAAGACCCATCAGTTTTAATCTGGACTCTCCAACTCTTTAGACTACAGAAGGGTCCAATTCTTGAACCATTAGGACAATCATTTATTTTAACCCATACCAAAAATAAAACCCAACACCCAGAACACATTCCTCAAATATTAAAATAAAGACCATTTCTGTGCATTTAAAGTGAAATTCTAAAAACTGTAAGGGAAAAAGAGTTTTTTTAATTTTAAAAGAAAAAAACAGCTACATAGGCTAGGAGGCCAGAGGAGCTGGCATACTCATCTTAGCTCTTGTAATGCTGGAAGAAAAAAAAGCATTTCTTCATTTCTGTGATTCAGGCAACAAACAGTTCAGCATACAGTTTTCAGAGCGTAAGACCCACCACTAATGGAGTAGTTGTAAATTGCTTAAATTGCCAATAAGGAATTTGTTTTAGGTTGCAGACATTTCTGTGGTTAGTCACTGTAATAGTTTTAACATCACCTGGCACACTTCTGGCTGTGTGCAGGGGGCGAAGTCTCTCACAAGTCATCACCTGCTCTATAGGACGCAGCCCAAGTAGTTCATGCAGGCGGGTATTGTGATGTAGAATTGGTTTATTGGTAATCTAGGACTATAGTTTAATCTTTTTGGCAGCTTTTCCCAGTGTACGATATGTAACCTTTGCTCTTTGTAGTAAACGGGGAAAAAAATAGCATGCAAAAAAATTTTTAAAAAATTTCAGAAAGGGTGGGTGGGAGGGGCACAGTGGGCCAGATGTATAGTGAGGTAGATAAAAATACTATTCATAGTTTTGGACACAGGTTGTTTATATTTTATTTATTACATTGATTTTAATAAGTGACATTTGCAGTGCTCTTTTGAACAAAGCACATTTTCAGTATAAAAACTTTTTTTTAATAAAGAATGTCACTCGCAACTGGAAGTTCTTCTTGACTGCCTGACAAACAGCAGGCTGGGGCAGCTCTCCAGGCGCAGGTTTGCCAACAGGCCGAGGGGATGCATCGTTCTGTTCAAAGCTCTTAGACAGGAGATTATTGTAAGTTGGATATATTTCCATTCTTCAAACTACTGAAATGCCCACATTGCCCTCTTTCAGCTCCTCTTAGGAATTACTTGGAGTCAAATGTTGACCATTGTTCAAGTGAGAGATTCTGGATTGATGACGTGGCATAAAATACCTTTTGTCTATACTTTGTGTTGGTTTGTTCCCATTTTTCTGTGGTGGCAAGTGCTCCGACTGATAACGTTCACTCTTGCTGTACTGGGTTTTGAGAAGGTGTTGAATTACCTGGCTTCTTTTCCAGGTTAGGAAATACAACACTGCCGCCATACCGAGCAAGATATATATGATGCATTCTTTTTAATACTGAGGAAAGTATCATTACCTATTGCTGTTCCCTTCATTCTTGTACTAGATCACACACAGAAATAGAGAAGAAACAAAACTGTTCAAAGAAAATGTATAAAATGCAATTGATGTACTGTAAAATGTCGGATTTTTTTTTTTAACAAGCTTCGTATTAGAATCTTGTTCAGCTGTGTAGAGCTATATAAATCTCACTGTTTTATTAAATGCTGTTTATGGTCTGGAAGGAATGGTTAACCTATCTCAAGATTTAACAAATTTGCACTAACATGAGCAATATTGATTTGAAAAAAAATAATATGAATTCAATATTTAAAAGATAAACTATGATTTTAAAGGTATATTAACATTGAAAGTACATTTTGACAAATAACATATTTAAGCCCAAAATATAAATGGTTATGTCAGATAACACAAAAGAACTATAACAATATAGATTGAAAAAAAAAAGTGTTTCACTGTACATGTTGCTAACATGTACAAAGACAAACTCATATTGACGTATTTTCTATTAATAAATCCTACTGTATTGTGGAGAATCGCTGGTCATAGTGCAGTATGTTTAAACTCAGAAGTTGACTCTGTAGGAGCTGCCCAGCTTCACATAGCAAACAAATCCCTGCGATGTAGGTATTTAAAATATTAACTGGATAACTAAATTTCAGCCCTCAAGTCAGTCACTGCTCCCTCCCTCTCCATAAGGCCGATGAGCACAACCCGCTCTATGTCAACCAGCCAAGGGGAAAGGTATTTTTGAGAACACCCAGCTCACCCCTAATTATGTCTGCAAGGGCTCAGCTGCCACCACTAGTAGAGAGAGTTTATCTACACGCCTAGAAAGTTGGTGCCACTGGATAGGAACATGCTGTAAAATACATGATCTTGGCCACAGGTTACATCAACCGCAGCCAAGAAACAAAGAGCAAAACATTAATTTACTTGTGCACTGCTGGAAGACCCAGCACACAGTGCATGTAAAGGCTCAGGAATAATTGTTTCCTAGGTTCCATGAGCTTGCAGAAGTGTCTCGCCAGGAGACTTGCAACTCAAATCAGAAATGCTGACTTTTTTTTATACCTTGGCACAGTGCAGGCTGTGCACGCCAGTGCATGGCAAGGGAGGCTTTCTCATCTCTGTTGCTGTTACTCATCCTCTCCTGCCAGCAGACAAAAAGAGCCCTGAGTTCAGAGTTATGCTTGTATCATGAGTGGGAGAGATGGAGACAGCAATCCTGAACTAGTAGGAGGAAACAGAAGGGCATAAAAAACCACTCAGAGTTTGTGTGTGAAGACAGATCCACACCTGTAGTTACTAACAGTAAGAATAGACCCAACAAGAGATTTTATACAGCAAGATCTTCAAATATTACCATGAAGTTAATGTAATGAACATTTAATAGTAGCAGTGTGATGCACACAAAATTTTATGCTAGAAAAGTGGGAGGGAGCAGCAGAGAGAAGTCACAGGTCACCACTGGGCACTTCCCAGCTTCAGCCAGCAGATGTTGGGCATGTGGGCAGAAACTGCTTACTGCTGTGAAGGAGAGGGGAGAGGGATGATTCTTGAGAAAAAGCTTTAGGTCCAAGCCCTTCAGACTCGGTCAGAGCAGCATCAGCTGAAACAGAGGCTATTTTCTGCGAACCTGCCCCTTGCCTCATTATCCTCAATGGCAGAGTGAGGTTCCCCCTAGCAGATACATGGACGTGGGTGCACATGGGGGCAATCCTATCAAGGGGCCAGCTTGCAAAGACCCTTTTCTCTCATCTGGAAAATACCTGGTGCAGGTGTGTGTCTGACAGCTGCCAGGGCCAGGGCTGAGCTTGTTGAGCAGATGCAGCCACTTTCAGGTTGAAGAATTTTCCCTGGAGGACAGATGGGCACCAACATCTGCCTAAGAACTGTGCAGTCCTGGCTCTCTCCCAGGGACTGAACAGTTTCTAAATAGCGGCCTAAAACCAGTTTCAGACATTTAGGCTGAACAGGAGAGATTTGAGTTTCATCCCTAGACAAGGGGCTGAAGCATGTGGTTGATACCTGTGAGGAGAGGAGCATCCCCACCTTCCAGACTGTTCTAAAAGTGAGACGAGCTGTACTGGCTATCACACACCTTTTGACAACCTGTGTCAGGAGCACTTGCTTTTAACTCATGCTGTACTCTTCTGAGGTCAAACCAAACAGCTTCACGTAACACAAACATTTCTACTTCTTCCTTCCCTGTGCTCCCCCTGGGTTTTGCACCATCTCAGCCAGGATACATCAGTCAAAAGAGCAGCACACCACAGTCCTTCCTAAGTCCAGCAAGGCACCTGCATGGGTACTGGTTCTAGTCAGGTGCAGTGCTTTAGCAGGACACTATGCCTATTCATTATTCTTAAACCTAATTCTCAATCAAACCTGCTTTAGTATTTTTAATGCAGTTTTCAAAGCAGTTTCCTTCCTCTGTGAGCATTGGTATTACTTTGCCAGAAGAAAGCACATGCTAAACTCTTGTAAACAACCTGTAAATGTTTAGCTTTAAAATGTGCCCAATTTCAAAGTCCATAGAAGTCCCTGGAAAGATTTCCATCAGCTTCACCAGGCCCAAGTGACAACAGGTGAAGAATTGGTACAACCTTCTCAAAGGATGTGCACATCAAGGTCACTCTTGCCAGAATATCAAAGGCTGCAACCTTCTAATAGCTAACAGGAGGAAAAAGTTATTTGCTAGTACCTGTTTGTCAAAATTTACTCTAGAGCCTTTGCCTCTCTGCACTTTTACTTTCACTGCTTTCAGAGAGTGACATAGATAAAAAGTACTCAGTGACTGATAGTTGCAGTTTATTTCAGTAGTTGGATGAGATGCTGAAATACCTTTCTTTTCCAAGCAGGTAAAATCTGAAACTTGCCACTAAACTTAGGAAAGCAAAATAGCAGTGGTTTGCTGATTCATTTTTTTTTTCACAAATTCAATTAAAATAGTAACTTTGGCTATGGGGGCTGATTTTTACATTATTTATTTATTTTACATTAATGTTACATAGGCAGAAAATGTTGATAACTAAACGTCAAGACAGTAACTTATTTAATAACATCAAGTCTGATGAGAAAATCTGTAGCATGGAATTCAGGCTACTGTGTGCAGACACAATCAATTATTACCTTTGTCATCAAAGGAGAGAGAGAAAAAGAAGCCTCTACCACCATTTGAAGCCTAACATCTTCTATAGCAAATACAAGTCCATTTTGAAAAAGACTTCTATTGTTTCCCTCAGAAAAACAACACCAAAAAACAAACAAAAAAATCACCCCAAAACCCTCAACCTTTTCCTTAAGCTACCTCGGGTTTGACTTTTTTATTGGGGTGGCAGGAAGGGAGGAGAATTTGCACTATACGCAATATTTGAACAATATATTGTGATGCATTTGTTTCTGCCTAAGGTCTGTGGATGTGGGCAAGAGCACCACCCACTGTAGTGCTGTAGCAGCATTAAGCAAATCAAAATATGCCAAATAGCAGCTGCATTGCCAAATGTGACAGCCACCACTTCCAGTACCCTGGCTACCACTGCAGGCTTGTCATGGTGGGAAAGCAAGAGGAGAGTGTCAGTCTCCTGTTCCGCAGCCACCCCAGCGCCCAGCCAAGAGTGAGAGGAGCGAGATGTGCGAAAGCTGCTCAGAAAAGGCAGGCTGCTTGTGGGCTGCCCTCTGCCACGGGGCTGAGTGGGATAGGCTCTGGCAGAGTGTGGGGCAGCCCACAGCCTGGGGGAGCACCAAGGGCAGGGCAGGCACAGTGGGCAAAATCGAGCAGAAGCATCTTGGACTTCGGCAGGACACAGGGAGCTGGTGCTGGCCAGAGAGTGCTGAGGGTGCTGCAGCTTCAAGAGACTCAGAGCTGACCAGGCACCGCTGCCTTACTCTGCTCCTGCAGCCCAGCCAGGGACCTTCCTGTCCAGATTTTTGTGTTACTTTCAGTTAGAATGGTTTAAGAGGTGACTTGGTTGGTTGGTTGGTTGGTTGGTTGGTTGGTTGGTTGGTTGGTTGGTTGGTTTTTTATTCTGGTCCTTTTTGTAGCAATGAAACACTTCATAGCATCATGGAACGGTAGAAGGGACCTTAAAGATCATTTAGTCCAAATTCACTCTCATGGGCAGAGACACCTTCCACTAGACCAGGTTTCTCAGAGCCCCATCCAGCCTGGCCTTAAAAACTTCCAGGGACGGGACATCCACAGCTTCTCTGGGCAACCTTTTCCTGTGTCTCACCAGCCTCACGGTGAAGAATTTCTTCCTAACACCTAATCTAAATCTCCTGTCTTTTAGTTTAATACCACTCCACTTGTCCCACCACTATCTGCCTTTAGGTAGAATGGTTTAAAAGCTTAGTTTTTGGGTTTGTTTTGTTCTCTTCGGGTTCTTTGTAATAATGCAGCAGTTGTTATGATCTGCTGCAATTACCAAAACCCAGGTGCAGAGCCCGTAACATAGTGGGGAAAAAAAAAATCTCAGTTACTAGATTATATGTTCTGAACAAAATAAAGGGATGTTTAAATATTTGTGGTTTTAAAGCCTGAGCACATCTCCCAGCCCTGAGTGAGGCTCTGGCCGGGCACACAGCAGGAGGGTGTTTGGGCAGGCGGCTGCAGGCTGCCCAAGTGGGGACACACTGACCACAGGTTACTCCACAGTCCCCACCAGAGGAAAGCTCTCTGCCAGCATATGGACATCTCTAGTGGCTGTTGAGTTGTCAAGAGGGAAACGTATAGTTGGAAACCAGAGACACGGAGATTTAACACTACAGTTGTTTACATGGTAAAATGTGAGCTATCCTTCCCACAGCTAAGGTCTGTAGTTTAGGGGTTTGGGATTGTGGGGGTTTTTTTCTTCTTTTCTTTTTTTTTGGCTTTTTTTTTCTTTTTCTTGCTTTTTTTGTTTTTATTAACACAGTCTAGGGCAACAACATTTTTGATGCAACCATCTGTAGAATATGTTTTGAACAAACAAAAAGTGATATTAATAAACATAATTGAAAAATGTACAGCTGGTTTGATTTCCTACAATTTGATGCATATGTATAGTTTAAGACAATGGTTTGGTTTAACAACACTGTGATGTAAATGCATATTATGTACTCTAATAGACTGTGAAATTCCAGGTCTATCAGCTGTGTATAGTATACATAATGACTGTTCAAATCAGCAAAATTAAGGTTAAAGAGGTGTTAAAAGACAGGAAGATTGTGGAGCTGCTTCATAAAGTGACAGATGATGGCTGTCAGTCATCTTGTCTCTGACATGCCACAGTTTAAGTATTATGTTTATCTGCTGTATTAACTTAGATTTTTAAAATAAAACTGTTTCATAAACCAGAACAACTTCAATCACAACTAAGCCTGACCTGCTGGAGTGACGGATGTAAAAAGTGGGAAATTAACTATGTAGTCTTCTATTGTGTTTCCAATAACATGTCCAGAGATCATGAATTATCCCAGAAAAACTGGGACTCTTTTACTTCCAGGGATTTACTCTGTGCCTTGCTGATGGCACTTACTGCCTCTCACAAGACCATCTGTCAAGGCACTGTTGGAACTCCCCCGAAAGGCCAACAATATTTTCCTGAAATCTCAGTGAAGCAGTAGGTGCTTGGGAAGCATATCAGCAGCTTTGTGTCTTGTCACAACTGAACTCCTAATCCTTGCTTCAAGACCTTTGTCCACCCCGTACAGGGCTAGAAGAGCAGAAAGGGGATGTGACTGCCCCAGCCTATTTGAAATAAATCACCACATGGGACTAGGAGCATCTAAAACTGTTTAATGACTCCATAGCTCTTTTTCTTTTGGCGTGGGTACTCCAGTGGCGAAGGGTGCACCATGGCAAAAGGAGAAATTCAGCTTACTGCATTCAGAAAAGCTTTCAGCCTAATTTTTTCTTCCTGTCAGCACCTCTAAGGGTGCTGAAGCCAGTGTTTTGTTAGCAACCTCCTTAAATGTACCCATTGCTCCCCTTACTGCCACTCATGTCCTTGCAGACTTGCCTAGTTCCTGTACCTGATTCAATAAGCAGGATATGAAATAGTGCCACCGGGAAGTGAAGTTAACTGAGCCTCAACAAAGTCAAAGCAGTTGGATGTCATGGAGGAGACTTGCAAGGCAAAGATCCTGAGATGGTTAAAAGTGTCACCTAAAAAAAGAGGTCCCCTGGTCACAGAAAGGGATGAAAGGCAACGTGCCTGCAGAAGAGGCAGTGGTGCAATGAGTCTGCCAGGTCTTTCCATGGCTGCCTGCTCAGATGGACACTCAGTTTGCTGGACTTGCATTTCAATGCCTTTGTTCAGGACGGGAGGCAACAGCCACTCTTCCTTCCCCAGAGGAGATGGGACTGCCAAGGGATTTGCAGCAGCTTGTCCTCTGGCACAGTTTGAGTGGCCACAGCAGGACAGCAACAGAGCTTGTCCCATGCAGGGGTGGCACCAGCAGAGGTAAAAGAGCTAAGGAGAGCCATGGGGGAACCAAGACTTCACTGAACTCAGACAATGGGACAGAGAAACGCCAAGGTCTGCAAGGTTGTCAAACAAAAATTATATTAATGGCAATCATGCATTTGTACAGTTATAGTAAATTCTAAGCTTTATAACAATAACAGAATGTTTTAAACCTCAGACTGTGGTTTTCAAGATGGACACTGCACTCAAAGTGCTTCAGTAAAACCATAGGAAGGCTTTAAGCATCAGCTCCTTGTTATCTAAAAGTCTCTTGTACCTTTTCTCCTTAGCCATCCCATGAGGCAGCTCCACACAGACCCAGCTCTTTCTCCACAGTCTTCTCTCTTCCTTCTGCTGTTCCAGCTCGCTCCTTTCTGTCCCTATTATGGCCACCTAACCCTGTTTGTCCTATGTACAGTGTCTCTCTGTCCCTTGCAAGACCCCCTGTCCCTTCCCCATCACAGCACAGCCAGCAGGCTCCAACTGACTCCAGCTGAACTGAGCTCCCTCCCAGCTAACTCACTCTTTATCACACCCATAGCTGGGAGGGCAAGGCTGTTCTCACTCTTGGGCAATTAACACAGCTGCAATATATCAAAGGTAAGATTCCCTTTAGTACTACCTCTCTGTCTCCTCACATCAGACCTTGTCTGGATTTGTCTGGGTTTTAACCCATTTTAGCAGTATATGGAAAAATTAACCTGGAAGCTTTTGTAGCAGCAGCTCTGCTATCCATCTTTCTTTGGCTGTCTCAGTATTTATACATGTCTTAGCTGAGGTTTTCCTTAGCCTTGCACAATTGTGTGGTGCCAGCAGTCAGCAGGACCAAAAATACTCATCCAAATACCAGAGGGATAAAGTATTACCAATTAAACAGTTGCAGATTAAGGCATGAACAGCATGTGATATGTGAGTAAAGGAGGACATGAGCTGCATCCAAGACCGAGCTGATACCACTTACAGAGCATGGGTATGCCCATAAGTCAAGCAACCTGTAACAGGAACTGGATGTTAACTGGTTAGCACTGATGTGTAAAGGAGATGCTGCATTTTCCCCTCAGTGCAGGGGTATCAGAAGAGGATGCTCTGGGCAGAAGGAGCTCTGGTCTGACATTTCTCAGGCCTGGAAAGCTTAGGCAAGAAAAATGAGCTTAGGTCTGACTGTGTGCCTCTTCTTCACATGTGTGAGACCACGCTAAAACTGTGTCAAAAATCAGGCAGTGTAGCCAAGTTGTTGGTGTGCAGCACCAAGTACCCAAGACCTGTAAATCAGTGTAGCATCCATGTCAGTCCCAGCATGAAAACCAGAAGGGGAATTACTTTTTCCTAGCACACTTATGACTGTAAATTTATGGGTGAGGACCTCAAAAATTATTTTAATAAGGTACTGCTTCAGTCAGTTCTCAGCTGTCAAAGTCACAGAACTGCTCTATTCTGTTTTTGTTTCATTTTGCTAGAAAAGAAAAATTCCTTTAGGTAAATCAAATTCAAAAGCTTTCAGTAGAGGAAAATGCTACATGGAATTCCTTCCTGCTGTAATATGATGGGAAAGGACCCAATAGTGTGTGGAACAAAAGTCCTCTTGAAGTCTGTTGAAGGCTAATTACAGCAGAGGGGATCTCCACAAGACAATGAAAATGTTATACTTGATCAAGTGGAGATTTTGCTGTATCCAACATTTCTTCTTGAGCTCAGTTTTCTAAAAGCAGAGTGGAATATCCTTTTCCTATGGCCTGATCAATCTGACTCTGATTAGGACAGATGCTTTAAAATATAGACTGAATTCAGTGTAAATAGAAGAAATCAAATGCTGTTGTTCTCATCTGTGTTCTTTATGCTTTTGTTACTGTCCCCTGAAAGGATGATGAATTTTCTTTTTATGTGCTTGATAATTGATGTGCATTATTATTGAATTTCCTTAATGTTGATAGAGCTAAGTAGAACAATATGGATTATATTGATTTTTCTGAAAACAGACTGTTTATCTGCAATTCCTATTAATTCACTGAAGACATGAATGCCTTACAGTGATAATCAAATAATGCATAACTGATTTTCTATTGCTTTCAGGAGGCATCAAGAATGAAGCGTGATCAATTCATAAAGTTCAATAGGCATTGGAGTTTTGTCCTTTATAAAACCGTCTGAAAGGTCTTTATAAAAGCATAAATGAGATCCTAACACTGGATTTACATCAGATGGTGCCTGGAGCTTTTTGTCCTGAGTCAAGTTTAGTTCCAGAATTCAGTTACTCATCCAATCAAAGTCAATAAACATTTTATGTTGCAGGGAGCATTTCTTGTTTTGGACTTCACAGATGTGATATAGGCTGGAGGAAAGAGAAGTTCTGAATAAGGACAAACATACATTATAACTGAGCTTTTCATCTAGATATGTGCTTTCTGAAAAAGACGTGCACAGGGACTTGTTGAAGAGGGTTTCATGAATTTCAGTAAGTCAGTATTACTTTTCAGTCCTGAAGGGAAACTGGACTCATTAGAAAAATCTTCCTTGCCTGGGTTTGCAAACAAAACTATGAAGAATCTGTATGGCCATATTGCACATCAGCCATCAAATCTTTCTACTCACAATCTTTTTATAGTGATGTAACCAAATTAAATTGTACTTGCCTAATCTAGCACCTGTTAGCATAAGAAAACTTCTTTTGTTAAGATATTTTCCAGATGGATTCCTGAAGTGTGTGTGAGGGCAGGTTGTTTTACCATCTTGACGAGAGCTTGAATGTCCATTATGTCCAATGAAATAAGAAAGATAAGCCTGCAGTATTTGTCAAAATGACACCTCAGTTTCTGAGTCTCATCCCTCCCACTAATTAGCTCCCATTTTTTGTTTATATCTTACACAAGAATAATTTCTTTTTCATGAGAAAACAATTTTCTCCTTATCTGTTCTAAAGGGTTAAGTAGCTCTTTCATCACTCTTAGGAACATAACTGCAACCTTGAGTCTTCCATGAAAGCCTTTTTTTCCTTCAAGGGCATGCTGACTACATTCATCTAATTTTGCTGCTCTGATTTGCATATTAAAGAATTGTTTCTTCTTGCAGAAAAACAGTGTGAGCAAAATCCATGGCTTTTGATGCCAACTGTAAGCTAGATTAATGTTAGAGAAAATAATTGCAGAATCCAAAATAATATATAATGTACTAGAGAACTAACAAGGCGGTAGCTAGTCACAGGGTTAACAGCTTGAAGAGAGAGCTCTGCTTCAAAGCCTTTTATCTGCCAACAGATGTCTGTAAAAGAAAATCATCATGAGAATACCACGCTGTATCTGTAGAGCAGAGCTGGGAGGGCATGGATTACCCACACACAAAACCACATCCCAAAACAAACAAGAATGCCAAAGCCAATACTTGGTGGCAATATGCAGAACAAATCGAGGGTTTAATAAATGCTGTGGACTCTTCATTTGAAAAGCCCAGCTTTTGCACGCAGCTTGCAGCCCCTTCTGCCCAGCCATAAAAGTGCTAAAGTAGGCAGTATGATGTTTGTCTTAGAAAGAATTTAACGTGCAGCCTGACTGATGGCCATAATTAGATGGATGTGATCATAAGCTTGGGCACTGAAGGTTTTGGAACAAAGCTTTTTGATGGCTTCCAAAGGCTGGTGGGAGAGCCAGACACCAACACCCTACCATCAGTCTGGACATACTCTTTGCATATGTGGAGACTGCACTTTTCCTGTGAGAAGAAGAGGAAACTGAACATGTCTATAACACAGGTTATTTGCCTGTGTTTGGGATGCCAAATACGCCAAATACGTTCGCCCTTTGTTTTGTATTCCCAAAGGGGACAGCATTTTTGGATTATGACAGATTTTTAGAAAAGATGCAAAAATCCTAGCTGTTCCTCTGTTGTACAATTCTCCTTAGTTGAAGTTAGCAACATATGCATGATTCTTTACCGTGCCAACTATCTCTTAAAATTTTCCTTGCTTCTAAATCCTGTCTGAAGGTGAAGTCTGTGGCTTCTCTCTCAATTGTCTCTTTGTTATTTTAGGAATGTCCTACTAATACAGTCCTGAGGTGCATATATACAACCCAGACAAAGTTCTGCCTTTTGTCTTTTTAATCCCCCTGCTTGTCTGGAGCTGAACTAAAATCTTTTACTTTTTTTTTTTTTTTTCCCCCTTTCACAGAGCAGCCAAGCATTTGATCAACTATATGGCATAATTTCCAGAAATTAAAGAACACTGATTTTCTGCACAATCTTTAAAGAGTAGAGCCAGTCTGAGTGACGCTTACACCACAGAGCTAGGGTGCACTGAAAAAGTGATCAGAAAGACATATTAGAACTGCATCCTCTAAGGTCTTGTCCTTTGCTGTCATTTGTGGAGGATGCCTTTCACTTCCTGTCAAGGCTTTAGTCTTGCTAACAACTACCCTAACTCGTGCCTAAGTAAGAAAGCATTGCCATAGTTAACATTTAGCCGATATGCCATCACAAGATTTTGCATCTCATTATGTGATATAGCACATTCTGTGGTAGTCCTTTTCATATTTTCTCTCTTTTGAGCACCCTTTCTGGTGAAGGTGACACATACAATGTTCTCCAAACCAGTTTCCTTGTTCTCATTCCGCAATGTGTACCTTTTTCGTTTCTACAAGAACCATTTTAGTAGCTGTCTTTTTTCCCTACATTTTCAAGAAAATAAATACAGCAAGTTTTCCACTCTCTCCTGTCATGAAACTGTCTAACACATCTAAATTTCAGTCTCTCTACAGATGCTTCCAGTAATCTATGCCAAGGCTTCATATTCTGCAGCACCATATCACTTGAATAATTTGTGCTGAGCTTAACACTTCTCCACATTTAAATAGATATTCTGCAAAGCCTTTACAGCATTGGTTTAGTACTTTCTTAGACTTAGGAAAGCAATCAAACATGTCTTCCATAACAAGTCACCTCAGCAAATGTACTAGCACTTCATCAAGAGACTTTCTTCACTTTGATATTCCTACCTGTTTTTATGACTTGTTCTTTCTCAATACAGCCTATCTCATCCCAGTTGGATTTATATGATTTAATTCCTCTCTTGCATTCTCTTCATGTGGTACTCTTGCAAAATAATCCCTCCAAGCATTGCTAATTAATTCAGCATTCTTTTCCAATATACCTTATTTACCTCTTACATAAGTGTGTTTGTATCCTTTATAATTTGTTCTCCTGTCTCTATGAGATTGCAATTTTTTCTCTTCCCCCTTCCTGGAGAGATAAAATTCACTGATAGCTCCACTTTTAGCTGACACTGCTGCTTCAGCTTCCTATTTTGCTTATCATATTTTCACTAAATTCAAGTGATTGTTCCAATCTTTTCAACTCAACAGGCCCTTTTACTTGAGTTTTTCATAAACAATCTACTTTATTATCCTATTCAGTTCTGATATTAGTACTGGGGGCTTTCTGAAGAAAAGCTACCTGTAGTTCCAACTCTGCCCCATTTATGCTGATTGAATGTCACAGATCACAGACGTCAGAGGTGGAAAATGGGGATTAGGTGTATGCAGTGGGATGCCTTCTTGCCCACCCAATGGGTTTGTATCAGGGATTTTTCTCAGGCTGTGATGGTGTTCTAGACAAAAAATGAATTCCTTTGCCCCAAATGTCTGTAAGAGGCAAAACACTATTACATGGATGAAGAATCAAGGTAATGCAGAGCATACAGATAAATTTAACAAGCATTAAAAAAAAAATTATAAAATGCTCAGCACTTTAAAGCTTCAGACATAATTTTCATGGACAGATATTTTTTCAGAAGATCTCATTAGCAAACATGAGCTCCTTTTGAAAAATTTCTCCCTGACCCTCTTTCATAAAATATATCTTCTACCAAGCAGCTGATGGGCTGCACATTGTGTTTGTAGTAATGCCAGCAAAAATGGGCACCATATCCTCACTCTTTATGTTGTGTTTCTACAGCCCAAAATCCTTCCACTGTGCAACCCTTGTTCTGTATGGCTGCTGTGCATAAAATTCAACAAGAAAGCAGAGAGAAAAAGAAGTTGGCTTTCTGAAGAAAAAGATTAATCATCTCTGCAATATCTCAGTGGTGCAATGGAAAGTAATATCAGTGGGGCAGCAGAAAGCTGTGTGCAACAGCTATTTGCAGCCAAAAAAAGAGAGATGGGATAACCTCTAACCAGAACATCTAACGCTCTGTCATGTCACTTGAGTGTTAATTTAATTTTTTGACAAGATTACTTTAATTAGTTGGCAGATGATAGAAAGAAAACTGACAGGTAAGCATAACCTGACAGGTCCTGAATCCCTGCTGTCCCTCTGCCTTTTCATTTTGAGTTGAAATTTGGGCTAAAATTTGCATTGCCATGAGGCTAAATGTTGGCATGGAAGTTCCTGCACCAGATGTTTGTTTCACTTTTAGGAGATTTTGGATGTATACTTACAATATTTTAACAGCAACAACAATAGAATGGACAAGAGCTTAAATTTTAAAGAACCCAAGCCAGGTCTGACCTTTTCCAGTTTTAGTCAGCAAAAAAGGACTGTCCAAGTCTTCCTAATTTTAAAACACATATTATTCTCTGAAAGAGAGACAGTGTGATAAAATAAAAAAATTAAGCTGTTTTCAAGGTCAGTGAGGAAAAAAATAAAATGGATTTCAGGGGTAGGGGAAGATGTGTAAATCTATTTTTATTTTTATTATGATTCAAACCATTTTTCAGTATTTAAGATCACAATTCACTGTACAATTAGGACAGCAGGCCTTCTTGTTTTAAGTCTTCTGGTGGTTAGAACTGGGCCTAAGAAATGGGAATTACCAGTACCACATCTGGGACTGCCACTTATCATTCGGGCTTGATGCTGCAGATATTTCTGCATGTGAGTGCCACTGCCTTCATGAATAGACCCAAGGTTCTACAAGACCATTTGTAGGTATCAAGTTGTACAGGACTGTGCACTATTTCCAGGATCAGAGTCCTAACTTCCCACTTGGGTTTTGAAGTGCAAAATGTGCCTCCATGCTCTGAGGGTGAACAGGGGCTTCAGTTTCCTCTGCCACTTCCAGGTACACCTGTGGAATTTCTGCTTAAAACTATTTTAATTTCCCTTAAGTTGATCTGATTTTGTACACTCTCTGGAGCCCAAATGCCAGACATTATATTTAAGGCCTGAAAAACTTTTGTATGACAATCCCGTTTTGCAATGTTTTTCTGACTTATAGCAAGCATGAGCATGAGCATGAGCAGGAGATGAGACCACAATGAAAATCCAGCTTGGAACAATTCAGGGCACCACGGCTCAGCTGAGTGCACATCGATGTAGTGCAGGTTTCCTGTGTTGCTTCTCTGTTACCTTAGTTGTAATATTGGGCATGGTTCCATAAAGCAGCTTGTAATTTCTCTGTTGAGACTTTTATAGCTTTCAGGCTCACCAAGCAGACCCTTCTCTGACATCTGATGTATATTATATTGACAACAGATAACATCCTCTTGGCACAAGTACTACTTGTCAGGAATTTTTAGCTTCTCACATATTTGACCACAGGATGGGATTTGATTTTACACTGAGCTCAAGAAAATATTTTGCTCCAAATTATTCACAGTTTGTGAGACTCATCTAGTTAGGGTCAGTTGACATTCCTGTTTTCTATGTATTATAGAAATTACTTTGTTCAGCTCTAGGTACAGGTCTGCTGACTTTTCCATTAGAAGCTGCTGTCAGCCACCTGAATCCATAAGGAACTTGCAGGGAAGGAAACTGATTCTCCCCATCACCCAAAGATGGTTCTTTCCTGGTAAGATTTGGGTAAGTACTGCGCAATTAGCACCACTCAATAAATCCCATTAAAAGACCTCTGCCTCAGCAGAGAGGTTGTTGTGCAGCTGGAGGGTTCATTGCCACCTTCACTCCTGACTAGGCAACAATCATTTCAAAGCTTCTTAAGAAATAATGATGTCTTAAACCTAATGCTTTTTGGTTATAAAAACCCACAAACATCAGAAATACTGACTTGTCCTTATTAGGAGATTACATTTCAAAAAAAAATTAGTCAGGTTCCTCTTAAAGTCAGTTCTAAACTTGACTATATAACCAACATACAAGCATATAACTTTGTTTACTATTACTCAAAAAAAAAAATTGAAATATTTAAAAGATTTAGTTCTAGCTCTCTGAGAACAGTTTCTGGTCTCTCAAATTTTATTTCCATGTTATATCATCATCTTGATGTCTATTTACAGCACCTGGCTTGGAATCTATAAGTAACAACCTCACTTTGGCAAAAGTTCTTTCCTAAAGGAAAAAAACAAAGGCAGAAACAAATCTAACCCCCATACCAGACTCTGTTAACAATACAACAAATTTGTATGTTTTTTTGAAAGAAGAAACGCCAAAACATTGAAATGAAAAGTTAAAGCTGCATGAAAGGTACAGTGAAAATAAAATTAACAAAATGTTGTAAGAGTGCTATTAAAGCATTGTGCATTGCCATTCGTATATATTATATATACTCATGGTTTGTGTGCATGTTTGTGTGTGTATAGGCATATTTGGTACATAAGTATGTATTTTAGCATCTGGCTTAGCACAATTCTGATATTGGTAATGAACCAATCCAATTTTATCTTAAAGCATGTTATCTTCAGATTCATGATAACATCACAGATTGAAAATTGGAACTTAAAGATTTCAAAGGTCAATTGTAGAACAAGAAAATAATGGACACAATGCTGAATATAACCTACAAACCCTCTGCTATGCCCCAGTCCTGCTGGCCCAGGTCACATTCTTGTTTCACAGCAGGAAGATGCTTCAACATCCAGGTGTCCCTTCCAAACAAGAACCACATAAAGGCAGGGGAAATTCACCATCAGTTTCTGAACAACCTCTGATAGGAGTAATAAGAAGGAGTGGGAGGCAGGGCACACCAGAAAATGCCTTTGTTTGACAAAAGACAGAGCCTCAATTTCTCTTGCTCATTTATTCTCCACAACATAAAATTCCTGGTTATTGCAAGGTATCACATGCAAAACATCTTTGGTATGGAAAATTATCATCTCTAGTTTCTACCCTACATTCAAAATTATTCAAACATTTCTTGACAGTAATTAAGTAAATGAAGTCCTCGAGGCTCTGATATAATTGTGAAAAGACAGAGTTCTCAGATTTCTTTTGTAATTAAATATTTTTTCATCATTTTGCAAAAGTCTCACATCATTTGCACAGAAATAGATTTTAGTAACCGCTCTGAACACACACTTTGGAGAATTAACTACTGTGTGAGAGATAATAATTTCTATTTTCAGAAAAAAACCCTACATGATTTTTAACTGAAAGATCCATCTGAGAAGGCTGCCAGTTTGCTGTCTCTTTTGGTACAATCATGTGGGACAACTGAGAGAAGTCTCTCACTTCCCACCCTTAGTGAATTGTCTCAGACTACTTCAAATAGATAGGGTTTTCCTTTTCTCTTTGGTGAAGGGAAGAGTTTGGGTTGTGCTAATTGCACCATGCATGAGCTCAAACACTGCTGACTAAATTAAGTTCAGGAGTGCAGTTGTATTTTTGCTTATTAACTTGTACCTGTCATGAAATAAGTGGGAGGCCACTGTTTCAGGCAAGTTTTTCCTGAGATTTTACAATCAATTCCTCCAGGACACATTTCCTTCACATACAACAAAACATAAAATATTGCCCAAATGTTCACTGGTTCTGTTGGAAAGCAGATGAAAGACTTCCCCCAAGACATTTTACTTCTTTGGAAGGAGGAGCATGGGATTTCTAGCAGAGCTAATTAACTCGATTAGTTTGCAAACACCATTCCAGTTGCACAGCTCAATAAAATGCTTTTGAGATGCTGTCTCAAGCCCACTGCCCCAATGCAAAATATGGAATAGACATCACTTCACAGGTGGCTTTATAGTAGTGCCATACAGATATGTCAGTGATAAACTGATAGTGGAATAACTGAGAAATCCAAGCCATTACAAGCTATTTTTCAAATCAACTACTAGGCTGCATGGGAATTGGTGAGTCCAAGTCTGAGGGAGGCATGATTTGAAGTCTGTGTACACATTGCTAAAAGGCAGGAGCAATTGCACCTTTCCATCACTGCCCTTAATAAATACCTAACTTCATTTTATGAATTGACTCTGTGAGTACATCGTTAACCAGCACAGGGTAAATTCATCATGGTGAGCAAGATAAACATAGAGAGATCCACCATGGGGAAGAGAATGTGACTAATGGGTGTGGAGGGTGGAGAAGAATTTGAAACTACAATGCAGCTACAGTACAGGGTGTTGGGCTGCCAGGAATGCTGTATTTCAAATAGAAAAAATCAGTTAAGAGCAGACAGCTGTCAGAGACCTGTGATTTTGGAGAAGGAGCCAGAGGTGCTTCTTTGAGAAAGAACATGAAATGGAAAATAAAGAAGAGAAATTGTGTTGTCTGGGAAGATAATGTGAGTGGGGGAGGTTCAGACAGGAAAATACCTGTTTATTTTCAAAACAAAAAACCCCACATGGAAATATTAGCAGTGAAATCACAGAAAAACGGCTTGATTTGTGGGTTTATTCTGAAAATCTAGATTACATATGCATATTTGCTTATGCATGCATGTGTACACAGATACATGCATATATGAATGCACGTTTTTTATACTTATGTGTGTATATTTAGGTATTTGTGTATATACAGACACACACACACCCCTTCATTTCCACACACAGCAGATGTCTGATTGCTATTTCCAGACCTACTGCATACTTTGAGTACCAGTTGCCACCTGCTTAAAGAATAAAGTGGGATATTGAGCAGGAATCTAAGCAATGTGTTCTGCAAATTCAAGTAAAAGGCAAATCAACATAAACAATTAATTAGTAAAGCCATGCTTATTGCCTCTTTTTTATCTTCAGAGTATGGCAATGAACATGGACACAAGGCTTAGTGATTTTTCCTTTTACCTAACAGCCAGCAAAGTGGGCAAAAGACAAAAAATAACACAGTAACAGCAATGCAGTTGATTTGCACCCAAAATGTTCTATTTTAGAAATATCTTATCTCATACAGAGCAATTATGAAAATAGAAACACACCATTCCAGTTGCATGATAAATTTTTCAATTTTCCAAACACTAAATATAATCCAAGGTGGAAAAGTTTTACTGTTCCTTTATTTTTATTCTGTTCCCAGGTTTTATTCTACTCAAACAATCAGAGAAACTGTAAACTGGAAAATAACCCTGGAATGAATTACAGCAGAGAAGTCCACAATATGCTGCCTGAGGATTTTATCAAAGAAACTTCACTAGCCCTTTACAGCACTTATGGATTGCTTTTACTATATTTTTATCAACACATTTTTCAGAGAAAAAGGGGGTTTTTTAAAAGATTACCTGATAAGACTGATTACCTGATAAGATAAGACTGAGCCTCTGCATCTCATTATCAATTTATAGTCAGAAGAAAAGTGCCACAACTATCTTATGATTTCTTTGTGGGCTTGGGAGACATTAAAAAAAATGTGATGGCAGCAGAAAAAATATTCCACCCAAATACTCTTTTAGTTAGTTTTTCTCTTGTTTTAAAATATAAAATGAAATATGGAAGTATAGAAGTAGATAGAAGTGAATGGAAAACTGAAAATTTCTCATTTACATTTGAAAATCCTTTTTTTTTCCTATCAGGAAATTGGATAGTTAAAATAATCAGCATTAAACATAACTAACAAATAATCCTCATTATGCTATATTATCTTGAAATCCCTTCTGCTAACCTTGCCTTTAAGAGCCTTAGATGAAAACTTGCATGTTACATAAGCATAACACTTGACACAGCCATGCCTATAGGCACCACAAGATGGCTTACAAAATCTTAAATTATGTATATTGTAGGTTATTCACTCCATGAATAAACTATTAAATCAGTAGCTCAAACTTCAGCAGTTATGCAAATCTGTGACTGCAGTCTGTGCTGTAGCACTGAGGTGGCAAGTTGAGGATGACGGGTTCGTGAAGTTTTATCAAAAGCCAAACATCAAATGCACTAACACAAATACTTTTGAGAGTGTCTGGATGAAAAACTTTCTCAGTGCTGCAATGGTCTTGGTAGGCTTCAGACCAAAGATGCATTTAAAAATTACATATATTCAACAAATTATTTGCTTATGTGATTGTTGCCAAATCAGTAGAGAGAAACATCATTGCAAACTTGAATGAATATTCATATGTCGCAAATAAACAATGAATACTCATCATGGCAAGCTGACAAAAATTATGCTAAAATTATGTTGAAATTGGTTTGGGAACAAATTCAAATTCATAGCCTGTTGGCAAATGCTCTGCTGAAAGAAAAAAGAGCTACAATTGTCATAAAACCATTTGCATACTTCAAATGTTGCACTGAGTTATTTTATTTAGCCATAAGGACTCTAAGACTTTCAAGTATGAAATCCATTCCCGTGGGAAATAAACAGGTTTTAGAAGATGCGCTGATTAATTGCCTTTGGTTCCCAACATTAACCCTCTTAGCAAGACAGATGAACAAGCTGGCTCTACAGATTCTCTTATTTAAACACCATTACATATCCTTGGGTAACATTACTGGGAATTACAAGATATTAATTTTCAATTCCTGTTCCAATAAGGAACCTAAGCTGAACTTTCATTTTCTTTCCACATCAGGTGATGGTTAAGGTGGCAGTTTAGCAGGAAGCCATCCTTATCCTGGCGTGATTTTTTCATACCTTTTGGTTCAAAAGTCCCTTCAGTCACTGGAGCCCATCCACACCTGCTATGCCTCTCAGCCAGACTCTAACTCACTCAGCACTTGCTTGGCTTTTCCATCAGCTGGCTGTTATTGCCAACATACCCACTTTTTCTCTGGTTTCATTGTGCCCCTTCCAGCACCAGTTTATTATCTACTCTATCAAACCATTTCACTTTAAACAGTCTACGAAGACAGCTGCATTGTCAGATGTACAGTTTGCCTTGGAGGGATTGTCCTTCCTGAGACAGAACTTTTTGTAGGAGGGAGCTGAAGATGTAGTAGTTAGTTTCTAGAGGCCTGCAAGTTTGTGTTTTTATTAATACCACTGAATTTCTTTAGTTTTCAAATACACCACTTGCCTTACATTGCCTGAATCACTACCGAATAAATTAGAGAAGGCAAATAATTTTTTTGTGTGTGTTTTTGGACTAAAGGCAATTTTGAACCCACAAAAAGTGGCAACAAGATGCAAATATATGTGTTTAGCCACTGTTGGGGCCTGATAACTAATGACAGTGTGTGCTTTATTACGTAAGCTGAATGGTACCTACTTGTCACTATTTCCCTGGACATCCTATCACATCCTATCCACAATGTCACCGTGGCCCTTAAATAAGGGATTGTACTCTACACTTAACTAAGAGATCATTTTGGAGACAAATTTTCAAGTATCTGCTGCCATCACATAGTCAAAATCTGTTTCTTTATCAAGCCAGTAATTTTGCAAATAAAAGCAAGAGTCTGAAACATTCAACTTCATTATAATGACTTTACTTACAAGATTTCCATAAACTCAGCAAAGCTCCAACTAATTACCACAGCCTTACAATGTGGAGATGAAGGCTGCCTAGAGGAAGAGCTTTTTAGAAAGGCAGTATGGAATGAAGACAGGAGTTGAAAACCAGTCATGAAGCCAACATTTCAAGCCCAATTAAAGCAAGAAAATTTTGTCTATAAAAAATCAACCTCACTACTGATACATTGAGAAGTACCTGGGAGAATATTTCCAACATAATTTTGACAGTTGAAATCTTATAGGTATTCGAATAAACAGCACAAATTTGATTGAATACTCACTAATCATGCCAAAACTTTACCTATCTCTATCTTCTTGGCTCTGCCTTGCCTGGGACTGCAGTCCTGTCTGTAGCTTTGTGCTGTCTCCATTCACAAATGTGAGCAGTGGAGTATTGTAATGAACCGGGGCTTTTATGAGTTTAAAAGCTTCTTGGGGAATTCACTGCAGGAAAAGGTCCAGGCAAATCCTCTTCACATTTGTACACCATCTGGAGTCCTGTCACATGCATTTTTGAGCATAAGGTGGTAAATGATGAAGGGCCTTTGTCCCATTAGACTTCAATTTACATGTCCTTGCTCTGTACGTGTCTCTGGGCAGCATTGCTTCCAAGAAACATATCCGGAAGTCTCCAGCCTTTCTCTCAGGCACATTCATCCCACTGTCTCCCCGCAACCTTGCACTCCCACCGAAGGATAACTAAGGAGTGCAACTCTCTCTCATTCACAGCTTTGCACCCAGATCACGAGCAGCCTCACAACTGAGTCACATGACAAGACCTTCTCATTTTCTCTCTGAAAATGAGAGAGAAGCATTTAAGATTAAGAAATCTGTCACACTGTAAAATTGAAGGCCTTACATACTTGCACTATCTAGAGTCTAATGGCTAATCTGTGCAGTAGCCTATTGTGAACTTCATGGTCTCAGCTTTGACATCAGCAGGTTCTGGATTTCTAATTTCAAAACTACAGCTGTTGCTAAAATCCCGTTGGGCAGAACCAGCCACATTTACTCTCCCCTCTTTCAGGAATTTGGAGGTGACACTGTTTGTGACATTGTGACATTGTGAAATGGATTTGTCTGATGTGATTCTCTCACCTGCATGTGGGCTGAACCCTTGCAGTGCTTGTGTAACTCATATGCTCTGTTGCTTTCCTTGGGTGATGACAGTAACTAGGATGCCCAAGTAATCTTCTTCTTTTGCTGTTGATATTGTTGCCAACATTGCAGAATACGTCCCTTAGCCTTAAGCCAGTAACAGATTACTTGTTTTCATCTCCTTTGCTACTCCCTGTAAGCACAGACAATACCAGTCTCATGTCAGTAAAACAGATACCTTATTAACTGAAAACTAGGAAAACCATCAGAATTAAAAAATGAAGGCACCCTCTGTGTCTTTTGGTTGGCAGCTGCTGCTTGCAGACACTGAGCTGCTTTCAGTCTCTCAGGTGTCCTCCTGGTTTCCGGAGGGATTCAGTTTTCCTCAGATTTTAAGTGCTTATTCATGGTTTCCAAGTGTGCTCTTTTTTTTGTGATGTTGTTTTGGGGTTTTTTCCCCCTAGCTGCACACAAGGTTTGGTGATCACTGGGGAGATCTGACAGAGGTGAGCAGCCTGAAGTGTTTCATTTGTACCTGAGCATTACACAGAGAAGCCACCCACCATTACCAGGTGAGGCAAGTTTACCACTTGCTCCCCTGCTGATGAGACCACAGTTATGATGGACATTTTTTCTTTCTGCTGCAAATACACTGAAGGATTTGCAGGAATGTTTCCTGTCTCCCTTTTCTCCAGCAGGACAAAGTTAGCAGTATGATCCTGATAAAACTCCACTTATTTCCATTTAAGGAGGGTGCTACCACTTCTTTTCCTTACATTTGCAGGTACAGTCCCCTTTCTTGTCAATGCAGACAGAGTCTGTGCACAGGAGCTTGAAGTTGCTGATGTCTTGAAAGGTAGAACAGCCTCTCCTCTCAACATCTGATGGAAAGAAAAGATTAATAAAACAGATCCATGGAGCAAGACTTGTATAAATGTATCTGTGGGGATATTCTTTATATTCTTCTTTTATGCTCGGTTCCTTTATAAAGCAAATCCATTCACAAGTGAGGAAGGTCATTGACATTGACTAGGTCATTGAGGAACTGAAAGTTTAATTTAGTTTTCCCCAGTTTCTGGATAAGAATGAAAGTCAGTGTTTTATTAGTAATGCTGAAATTTGAACTTACTGCTGACCCTTAGTGCTGTCAGTCAGGTCCTGAGACGTGGGTTGAACACACACAGCACAAAACAAGGATGTTGTAGATGCAGCTAATCCTGTAATCCAAGGCACCTGCATCTACAAAGGGCTGCAAGGAGTCTGAACTGGCTCGTTGCATGATTTCAGCATGACCTGACACAAAAGCATGTCAGATTCCCAAGAATTTTGGATGCTGACTGAGGAAAGTAGATTTATAGCACAGAGTTCCATCAAAGCATTTCTTATAGTTGTGAATTCATGTGGAAGAAATATGTTAGGTGAGTTTTCAGCCACTCCCTTTTCATTTGGAGTTTCACCACTTGAAATAGCTCTCGGCAACATTACTGTGCAGTAACTTTTAAAGCCCACATCAAGAACCTCTCACAGTATAGTATCCATGTTAAATAAGAGGGACACAGAGAGAAGGAAAACCAGAACAGTGAATCTTCAAGGCTTTATTAAATTAGAATCAAAGAGAAAAGAGAGAAAAGAGAAAAGAGAAAAAAGAGAAAAAATAAAAAAGAGAAAAAAGGGAAGGGAAGGGAAGGGAAGGGAAGGGAAGGGAAGGGAAGGGAAGGGAAGGGAAGGGAAGGGAAGGGAAGGGAAGGGAAGGGAAGGGAAGGGAAGGGAAGGGAAGGGAAGGGAAGGGAAGGGAAGGGAAGGGAAGGGAAGGGAAGGGAAGGGAAGGGAAGGGAAGGGAAGGGAAGGGAAGGGAAGGGAAGGGAAGGGAAGGGAAGGGAAGGGAAGGGAAGGGAAGGGAAGGGAAGGGAAGGGAAGGGGGAAGAAAGAAAAGAAGAAAAAAGAAAAGAAGAAAAGAAAAGGAAAAGAAAAGGAAAAGAAAAGGAAAGGAAAGGAAAGGAAAGGAAAGGAAAGGAAAGGAAAGGAAAGGAAAGGAAAGGAAAGGAAAGGAAAGGAAAGGAAAGGAAAGGAAAGGAAAGGAAAGGAAAGGAAAGGAAAGGAAAGGAAAGGAAAGGAAAGGAAAGGAAAGGAAAGGAAAGGAAAGGAAAGGAAAGGAAAGGAAAGGAAAGGAAAGGAAAGGAAAGGAAAGGAAAGGAAAGGAAAGGAAAGGAAAGGAAAGGAAAGGAAAGGAAAGGAAAGGAAAGGAAAGGAAAGGAAAGGAAAGGAAAGGAAAGGAAAGGAAAGGAAAGGAAAGGAAAGGAAAGGAAAGGAAAGGAAAGGAAAGGAAAGGAAAGGAAAGGAAAGGAAAGGAAAGGAAAGGAAAGGAAAGGAAAGGAAAGGAAAGGAAAGGAAAGCCCAAATACCTCTCTTGAATGCAGTGGCTAGATCTGTCATCTTAAAACTTACCTTGCCTTGTTAAATGTGACAGTAGGTGTCATCTAGAATCATAAAGAAAATAGCAATAAATCCCTACAACTTCTAACAATTTGGCTGTTGAAAGCCTGGGTTTTCTACCATTGAAAAAAATTGAAGAATTAGTGTATGCATACAAAGCCATCTACACTGTCACACCCTGGGGTTTCACTCCTGTTTTGTAATTACAAAATATTTTCCAATCATTAGACTGAGGACTTCATGTGTGCTACTGGACATTTTACTGGTCATGGCTCATTGTCTCTCAGTAGCATGGAGAGCAGCACTGGGTCCTCAAGCTGATCTAATATAAAAGCAAAAGAAGAATTACTCCCTATAGTGGCAGGCAGTAACAAGAAAGAGCAAGAGTTGGCAGATATGACCAGTGGAGAGATAGACTTAAAAAACGTTTACATGCAGGAAGTTCAAGAATATACCTCCTTTCTTTTGTGAGCCAAAATCTGTGTATTGAAGGAGCTGAACACACCAGCTTTTCCTGAGTTCTTAATTGCCATGGTTATGGAAGCAGAAATAAAACACTTGCATTTATGGAAGTTACCTTCCACTGCCCCCCCCGTAAAGTTTTTGCCCTTGTAGAAAGCGACAGAAATACACAGTGAATTAATTCCCTTCTACATGGTCAAGAGAAACATTCTGACAGAAAACAAGTCATACTGTGATTAACAAATTATATACAGAATGAATCTCTTCCTGTCTTCAGGGATTAGCTGACTTGTATTTCTCTTGATGTTACCCTAATTGGTGGATAGGCTCATGTCTGAGCTGGATGACCTACTTAACTCTGTGTCACTCACAATGACTTCCATGAATTTCAAGTATTCAAGACAATATCTATTTTTTACTTACACTCTGTTGATTATGCAATAAATGAAGTGTCTCTTGGCCTACATTTTATAGACTGGTGGTAATGAGATCTCTGAGTTACCTTTACTATATTATGTATTAAGAATATATAAAATGCTCAATGAGTGCTGATTAACAATCTCATATGACTGATAGTGGCATATGACTGCCACTATCTCCAGCTCTCCCTTCTCATGCTCCTCCATCAATGACAACTGTGTGAGAGATGCCAGAGGGTGTGCAGCCCTGCTTGTTCTGTTTGACACGTGTGTGTGGACCTGCAAGCCCTGAATTTGACTACTGCCCTCCCCCACTGGACCTGCTGACCATGTCTGCCTCCACGGTATCCCACAGCAAAGAACACCAGGGGCTCACCACCCTCAGCCCAGAGAGGTGCTTTCATTTCTTCATTTTAATTCAGGCTCCTACCAGTTTCTTTGAGCATACCCAGTGCCAGTACTTTATGGGATCCAGGTAACAGCCCAGTTACATGTTTAGTTCTTCTGCCTCCATGATTTGTAAACCTCAGTCTTATGCCCCATCCATCTCCTCCACTAATCACACAAGAACCACAGCCTCTTTAGTCATTCCTTATGAAGAAATCCCTACATCCCTTTGATCACTGCAGTTTTTCTTCTCTGTACCATCTCTAAGAATGTGGCAGTAGCAACACTTTTCCTGATGATGCCCAGAGCCTCATTGACTTTTCTGGCTGCTGTTGCACAGCAGGTCAGTGAGTTTGGAAGACAGCAATGGCTCCAAAATATCGTCCCTGGGCTCTAGCTGTCCGTCCTGAGTTGCAACAGTATTTTATTTTATCACATCTTCTCTTTATACTCTTTCCAGGAATATCCATGATCATTTTCAACTCCCTTCACATAGGCAGCAGCTCCAGGTCTGATGATCTGCTGGCCTTCTCAAGCCAACTTCTTCTATTTCAGTTATATTCCTTTTGAAACAAAGCAATAAAGTCTGATTGGGCTATCCAAGGCAAGAAGAACAAGATGTGGCATTTCTGAAATACTTTCTATGTTGCACTGTGGCATTTCTGAAATATTTTTTCTATTACACTCTTCATTTTCCTTTGTATGCTCTAAGTTCCCAATCCAAAATTTTACTTGGTATTGAAACTATATGTTGTTTGATGTAAGTATAGTCTAAGCAGCTTCTTCACTTTTGTTGGGGGTTAGGTTTCTTTTCTTTTTCACCTATAGAATTTTTGTCCCAAGGGTTGCTTGGCAGCTAATTGCTGGTACTTATCAGTGCTCAGCTGAGACAAAAAAGATGGACCCTGGTATTTGGCTACACCCTTTGTCTCTGCGAGTTTCTCTGGAGGGGGGGAGAAAGACGGTGCTGGAAGGCAGCTTCACTTTTGGTGTGGTCTGCATCAGGAGAAGACTGGGCTGCCGTTGCTGCGTGGGTTTCTCACTGGCACCACCGGGACCTGATCCTGGGGAGAGCTGCCATCATCTGCTCGTGTGTCCAAGAGGATCCTGATTTCTCCTTTTCCTGCCCTGCTGGAGCTGTCTCAGCCCTGTCCCACTGCCTCGGCGCTGTTTTAGAGCTGCTCTGCACCGCGGGCCCGCACTGCCCTCCCTGCCAAACATCCCTGCCCTCCAGTGACCACCGACGGAGCTCCGAACTTCACCCAATCCACCAGCCCGGGATCCCCCACCGTTCCAGCTTGGTACCTTTTTTTTTTGGAGTCCCCAGAGACCAGACTGCCCCGGGTTTTGTGGGACCAAGCTCCGTCAAGGTCCCTGGTTCTGTTTTCGCTATTAATTGCTGTAGTTGTTGTTTGTTTGCCTTGTTATACTATTAGTAAAGAACTGTTATTCCTATCCCCATATCTCTGCCTGAGAGCCGTTTTAATTTTCTAAATTATAATAATTTGAGGGAAGGGGATTTGAATTATCCATCCCAAGAGAGGCCCTGCCTCTCTTTAGCAGATACCTGTCTTCTTTCAAAACCAAGACAGATTCTGGCGCCCAACGTGGGGCTCGAGGGCATTGAGAGATAAAGGAATAACAGTTCTTAAGTGACCTGATTTCTTGTGCACTGGATATAGAAACCTCGATAGGTAACGCCATGTGGTCTAACTTATCCTGGTTCGGGTGGCATGTGGTTGTGGCTTTATTTTGCCCATTTGCAGGCCCTTACCTAAACATGGGCCCTATAACAAAAGCTACTGTGGCTGTTATCCAGTTTGTTTTATGGGCTGATAAGGTGAGGAATTCACTGATTGTTAACTTACTCTGGACAGCAGGCACGTGGATACGTGGCTACCACATACTAAGTGGGTGTATTTGGGGTTACTTTAAGAATGGTACTTTCTGTGAGGAAATGACAGTGGGGGAAGTTTTCCAGACTTTTAGCCAGTTCCTTATGCCTGCTCTACCAGCTTTTGAAGAGTTCAAATTTCCTCTAGAAACTAACCAAATGTTGCTGATGATCCTAGCTTACTTAGCTTTCAAAGATAAGGTGAGGTCAATTTGGAGCACTGCACAGACTAGGGATATTGCTGTAGGGCCTGATACTGTCCCAGAGGCTAGAGATATTGCTGTAAGCCCTGACACTGCCCCAGAGGCTAGAGATACTGCTGTGGGGCCTGATACTGCCCCAGAGACTGGGAATGCTGGCCCACTGCCTGACCCTGCCCCGCAGCCCACCCCAGAAATGAACCACCCCGATTGGGTGGGGGTTCTAGTGAAAGAGATACGTGAGATGGGTCAGGTGCTGAAAGAATACACTTCCCCAGCTGGTGGGAAGCCCTCCCCTTGCCCTGAAAAAGGAGAATCCGATGGTGCAGCAGTGGAACCCACGGAGGTTACAACCGTCCAGGTTCCAGCTGAACCACAAGACCAGTCACAACCAGCTGCAGTTGCCCCTGTGGAAACAAAGAAGTATAAGATGAAATCAGAGCACCCAGGTAATAAGGATAAGAAAGGAGGGCCCTCACAGCCCACAGGGGAACCAGAAGTTGAGATTGTCACCGAGTCCCTGACTTATGAAAGCCTACGTAATCTGCAAAAAGATATTGCACGACGGGGACGTGAGGCTTATACAACTTGGTTACTTCGGGTTTGGGACCTTATAGGTACAGGCGTGCAACTAGATGGTGGTGAGGCAAGGAATTTGGGACCCTTGACCCAGGACTCAGGGGTGAATCAAGTATTTGTAAGGGAGCAAGGGCCCCTTCCCCTCTGGGAGCGACTTCTAATGAGTGTAAGGGAGAGGTTTGTCCACAGAGACAGAATGCAGGAGCACCATCATAGAAGTCATTGGAAAACCCTTGAAGAAGGGATCCAACAGCTGAGGGAAGTGGCAATATTAGAGGTACTCTTTGGGAGGGGTGGACAGCATGACAATGACCCTGACAAGGTCAGGTGCACAGGGCAGATGTTGTGGAACTTGGCAAGTAAAGGGCCATCTCAATACACCACCTTCATTGCAATGATCAATCCTGATAGCAACCGAGAGACAGTGGGTTCTGTCGCCAATAGGCTCAGAAACTATGACAGCATGATCAGTGGCCCAATGCAGGCTCAGGTCTCTGCTGTGATTAAGGAACTCAGAGAGGAGATGAGTGAGATGAGGGAGGAGATGAGGAGGAACAGTTCCCATGCGGCACCGGTGCGAGTCACAGGCCCCAGAGCCAGAGCCCAACGCCCTCCAGCTAGAGAGAGAGGGTACACCCCAAGGGCTGACCTGTGGTTTTTCTTGCGTGACCATGGGGAAGACATGGGAAGGTGGGATGGAAAACCCACTTCTGCCCTGGCAGCACGGGTGCGTGAGCTCAAAGAGAGAAACACTAACCGAGGGGGTCCTGCTAAAATGAAGGTAGCCTTAACCTCCCATGACCGAGCCACCAGGTATTATAGAAGTGAAGATGATATGTCAGATCCCCTTGAAGGAACCTCTACTGCGTATGCCCAGGAAGGAAACAATAACCAGTGCTAGAGGGGCCCTGCCTCTAGCCAGGAAGAGGCACGGGAAAACCGAGTCTTTTGGACTGTGTGGATTCGATGGCCTGGCACATCAGAGCCACAGAAATATGAAGCTTTGGTAGATACTGGTGCACAGTGTACCCTGATGCCATCGGGACACGTGGGGGCAGAACCCATTTCCATTGCTGGAGTGACAGGGGGATCACAGCAACTGACTCTGGTGGAAGCCGAGGTGAGCCTGACCAAGAAAGAGTGGCAGAAACATCTGATTGCAACTGGCCCAAAGGCCCCGTGTATCCTGGGCATTGACTTCCTCAGGAATGGGTATTACAAAGACCCTAAGGGACTCAGATGGGCTTTTGGAATAGCTGCTGTGGAGGCAGAGGGCATCAAGAAATTGAACACCTTGCCTGGACTGTCAGAGAACCCATCTGCAGTAGGACACCTGAAGGTAGAAGAACAACGAGTGCCAGTTGCAACCTCGACGGTGCACCGCCGGCAGTATCGGACCAATCGAGATGCCGTGATCCCCATCCACAAGATGATCCGGGAGCTGGAGAGCCAAGGGGTGGTCAGCAAAACCCACTCACCCTTCAACAGCCCCATCTGGCCTGTGCGCAAGTCTGATGGAGAATGGAGACTGACTGTGGACTATCGTGCATTGAATGAAGTGACACCACCGCTGAGCGCTGCTGTGCCGGACATGCTGGAACTCCAGTACGAGCTGGAGTCCAAGGCAGCGAAGTGGTACGCCACTATTGACATTGCCAATGCATTTTTCTCCATTCCTCTGGCTGCAGAGTGCAGGCCTCAGTTTGCGTTCACATGGAGGGGTGTGCAGTATACCTGGAACCGACTTCCCCAGGGGCGGAAGCACAGTCCCACCATCTGCCATGGACTGATCCAGGCTGCACTGGAAAAGGGAGAGGCTCCAGAACATCTGCAGTACATCGATGACATCATTGTGTGGGGGAACACGGCAATGGAAGTGTTTGAGAAAGGGGAGAAGATCATCCAGATTCTCCTGGAAGCCGGCTTTGCCATCAAGAAGAGCAAGGTCAAGGGTCCTGCCCGAGAGATCCAGTTCTTAGGGGTAAAGTGGCAAGATGGACGTCGCCAGATACCCACAGAGGTAATCAACAAGATCACCGCGATGTCTCCACCAACCAGCAAGAAGGAAACACAAGCTTTCCTAGGCGCCATAGGCTTTTGGAGAATGCACATTCCCGAGTACAGCCAGATTGTGAGTCCTCTCTACCTGGTTACCCGCAAGAGGAATGATTTCCACTGGGGTCCTGAACAGCAGCAAGCCTTTGCCCAGATCAAGCAGGAGATCGCTCATGCGGTAGCCCTTGGCCCAGTGAGGACGGGACCGGAGGTAAAGAACGTGCTCTACTCAGCAGCTGGGAACAATGGCCTGTCCTGGAGCCTTTGGCAGAAAGTGCCGGGTGAGACTCGAGGCCGACCACTGGGATTCTGGAGCCGAAGCTACAGAGGGTCTGAGGCCAACTACACTCCCACGGAGAAGGAAATCTTGGCCGCCTATGAAGGAGTTCAAGCTGCCTCAGAAGTGATTGGCACGGAAGCACAACTCCTCCTGGCACCCCGACTGCCTGTGCTGGGGTGGATGTTCAAAGGAAAGGTTCCCTCTACCCACCATGCCACCGACGCCACATGGAGCAAATGGATTGCCCTCATCACACAGCGTGCCCGTATTGGAAACCCAAACCGCCCTGGGATTTTGGAAGTTATTACCAACTGGCCGGAAGGTGAAAGCTTTGGTCTCATGGACGAAGAAGAGCAGGAACAAGTGACACGAGCTGAAGAAGCACCACCGTACAACCAACTGCCAGTGGAAGAGACACAGTACGCTCTTTTCACTGATGGTTCCTGTCGCATTGTAGGCATGAACCGGAAGTGGAAGGCAGCCGTGTGGAGCCCCACACGACAGGTTGCACAAGCCACTGAAGGAGAAGGTGGGTCGAGTCAACTTGCTGAACTCAAAGCCATTCAGTTAGCCCTGGACATTGCTGAAAGAGAGAAGTGGCCAAAGCTCTACCTCTACACTGATTTGTGGATGGTGGCCAATGCTCTGTGGGGTTGGCTGGAAAGGTGGAAAAAGGCCAACTGTCAGCGTCGGGGAAAACCAATCTGGGCTGCTGATGAATGGAAGGACATTGCCACTCGGGTAGAGAAGCTGCCTGTGAAAGTCCGCCATGTAGATGCCCACGTCCCCAAGAGCAGAGCTAATGAGGAGCACCGAAACAATGAGCAAGTAGATCAGGCTGCCAAGATAGAGGTATCAAAGATAGACTTAGACTGGCAGCACAAGGGAGAGCTGTTCCTAGCTCGATGGGCCCATGATGCTTCAGGACATCAAGGCAGAGATGCCACCTATAAGTGGGCACGAGACCGAGGGGTGGATCTAACCATGGACAGTATTTCCCAGGTTATCCATGACTGTGAGACCTGCGCTGCGATCAAGCAGGCCAAGCGGGTGAAGCCCCTATGGTATGGGGGACGATGGTCTAAATATAAGTATGGGGAAGCCTGGCAGATTGACTACATCACCCTTCCCCAGACCCGCCAAGGCAAGCGCTATGTGCTGACCATGGTAGAAGCCACCACTGGATGGTTGGAGACCTACCCTGTGCCTCACGCTACTGCCCGGAACACCATCCTGGGCCTTGAAAAACAAGTCCTGTGGAGACATGGCACCCCTGAGAGAATTGAGTCAGACAATGGGACCCATTTCAAGAACAGCCTTGTGAACACCTGGGCCAGAGAACATGGCATCGAATGGATATATCACATCCCCTATCATGCACCAGCTGCCGGGAAAGTTGAACGATGCAATGGCCTGCTTAAAACCACCTTGAAGGCACTGGGTGGGGGGTCTTTCAAGAACTGGGAGATTAATTTAGCAAAGGCCACATGGTTAGTGAACACCAGAGGTTCCACCAACCGAGCAGGCCCTGCCCAGTCTGAGCCCCTGAGAACAATGGATGGGGATAAGGTTCCAGTGGTACACATGAGAGGTATGCTGGGAAAAACTGTTTGGGTTTATCCTGCCTCCAGCAAAGACAATCCCATCCGTGGGGTTGTCTTCGCTCAGGGACCAGGTTGCACTTGGTGGGTAATGCAGAAAGATGGACAAACCCGATGCATACCTCAAGGAGACCTTGTTTTAGGGTGAACTACCCATGCCACTGTATCTGTACCCATATCTGCATGTATATATGTATATAATTAAGGTAGTGCATGTATGTATATAGTTTAGAGGTTTAAATTCAATGTAATATGTTGGTATGGGAAAAAAATTCGGGGTGGATTAATGTTGGGGGTTAGGTTTCTTTTCTTTTTCACCTATAGAATTTTTGTCCCAAGGGTTGCTTGGCAGCTAATTGCTGGTACTTATCAGTGCTCAGCTGAGACAAAAAAGATGGACCCTGGTATTTGGCTACACCCTTTGTCTCTGCGAGTTTCTCTGGAGGGGGGGAGAAAGACGGTGCTGGAAGGCAGCTTCACTTTTGGTGTGGTCTGCATCAGGAGAAGACTGGGCTGCCGTTGCTGCGTGGGTTTCTCACTGGCACCACCGGGACCTGATCCTGGGGAGAGCTGCCATCATCTGCTCGTGTGTCCAAGAGGATCCTGATTTCTCCTTTTCCTGCCCTGCTGGAGCTGTCTCAGCCCTGTCCCACTGCCTCGGCGCTGTTTTAGAGCTGCTCTGCACCGCGGGCCCGCACTGCCCTCCCTGCCAAACATCCCTGCCCTCCAGTGACCACCGACGGAGCTCCGAACTTCACCCAATCCACCAGCCCGGGATCCCCCACCGTTCCAGCTTGGTACCTTTTTTTTTTGGAGTCCCCAGAGACCAGACTGCCCCGGGTTTTGTGGGACCAAGCTCCGTCAAGGTCCCTGGTTCTGTTTTCGCTATTAATTGCTGTAGTTGTTGTTTGTTTGCCTTGTTATACTATTAGTAAAGAACTGTTATTCCTATCCCCATATCTCTGCCTGAGAGCCGTTTTAATTTTCTAAATTATAATAATTTGAGGGAAGGGGATTTGAATTATCCATCCCAAGAGAGGCCCTGCCTCTCTTTAGCAGATACCTGTCTTCTTTCAAAACCAAGACAACTTTATAGCTCAAAACAATTCTCATTTTTTAAGAAATTTCAGCATATCCAGAAACTATGGAGTATTGTCTTATTTAGGTGTCACCAAAACATAGCTTTTTTTATAGAGTTTGAAGTTCTTCACAAGTATTTCTAAAATATGGAACAACATGCTGTGCTCTTTTACTCATTCACATTCCTCTTCCAAGCCAATCAAGTTCTCAAGCAGGTCTATCAGGACGAGCTGCACACACGTCCATGTGTTTCCACCTTGTTCTTTACCTGTAGAAGTGTTTTTGTAGACAGTATGGCTTCTTGCAAACACTATACCACTTATCACAGCATGTATCTCTTGAAATACTAGTGTGCTGGAACAAGTATATGAAATTTATGAGTAGGTTTCAAAGCCCAGCTATAACATGTATATCAAGACAGAGAAGGAATATGCAAAAGTGATTTTAAAAAGGGAAAGTGTGCCTAGCAGCAACTTTTTATCTAAGAAAGTAAGAAACATTTTTAAGGGCTAGGGACCCACAGACATTTTTGGAAGATGGAATTAAAAAGGGGTTACAAAACCACACATTCAAGAGAATGAGAGAGAGAAGAATTTATCTGAGTCTTAGAAATCATGGTCTGTCATGAACTTTAACTATTTTTTCCAAGGAAGGTTGAAAGCAATAAAAGCACTGGTAAGTGCTATCCTGAAAAGCAGAAAAGCACATCAAAGGCATTTGAGGTTTTGCTGAAGTATTTTTGGTTGGTTGGTTGATTGGTTGGTTGGGTTTGGGTTCTTTTTGTTCTTCTGTCAAGCTTTGTAATTTCTTATCATGTATATACGGTATATCACATATTTGTGTACTATATATTTTTTATTAGCATAGCATAGCTCAGCATCCATATTTTTGAATTATATATTCAAAATGCAAATTTCATAAAAACTAAAAAATATATGCCAAGTCATTCTTTAGACAGCAGTTTTGCAAGAGGTACTGAGCAAGAGAGATTTTCTCTCTGCTTCAGGAGCAAATCAATCACATCACATCATATCACAGTGTTTTTCTCCAAATTGACTTCCACTCATCTGCTGCTCTTTTGTTTGAAGGAGTCTCTGAGTGGAGGCAATACTGATACCCTTCTTCTAACTAAATAAAAATGGCTAAAAAAGGAAGAACCCTCTAAAAATTAGTTGCCAGCTGGACTTTGTTTTTTGTTTTGGGACTGCTCTTTTATAAGCAGTTGGCTTTCCTTCCCTAGCTTGCCTGTGGCATCTTTAAACAGCTGTTGCATTAAAGAAGTCACATCATGGAGCACACTGGGGATTGGCCTTAAGCCCCATAATCTCTTAAAGAATGGCCTGTCCTATTACAGGGACAAAGGTATTTTTATTGATATTTTAGACTATTTTAGGAAGGTTTGGTGGTTTTTTAATCAATTTTCTGGGGAAGAACCAAAGAATGATGTGTATTTCTGTCAAGTATAGGCTTCTTAACCATGGACCAAATAGACACACAAATCAACGCTCTTGGCAGCTCTGCGAATGTTTGGAACCACATCTATCCACTTCCAAGGAAGCTACTTGTCTAAACTTTCATTCAGTGCCTTGAAAAAAGCAAGGCAAATGGCACTGCTGTGTCTCAGTGATCTTCTGCTCATTTATCACATCTTCATTCTTAGAGAACAGACCAAGGCATGACATATGATGTTTGTTGGGATTGCAGCAACTCCTGTACCATTAAATGCTCTCTAACAGTGTGTTGAGGGTAGCTCCTGGGCCGTGTGCCTTCCATCATCTCTCTGGAAACTGACTGGCTTTGAAGGAAGGCTTACAAATTTCAAGACCTCTGACTACCACTTCACTTTTTCCCGTCAGCTGGATCAGCAGAATGACTTTTGTAGGTAGGTAGGCTCATTTGGATGCCACTGATGAGGAAGGCTGTTGTGGGCACTGGTGGAAATATTTCAGGAGGCTGAGCTCAGACCCAGCTGTGATGGATGCCTCAGAGTACAAGCTGTGTTGCTGCCTCCTGAGAACTTATCTGCTGTTGATTTGGACATATGGAACAACAGATTGGTGGACAGGGAAGCTAGTTAAGTCAGTCTGTAAATTCACTCACATTAAGTCAAATCAATCTTCCTGAATAATGATTAACATACTTACAGTCGAAAGGTCTACTTTCAAGTGAAATGTCACTGGTCTTTGGACAGATTGTTATACGGGAATGTTTTTGCAGGCTGCTAGAAACCTACTGGCACTACTGCTAAACATTCTGCCTAGGAGATCTGCAGCGTATTTTCTCTTTAAAGTGCTCTGTGGTTGTAGGCCTACTTGTTGAAAGTTGTCACCTTTCTTGAGAAAAACAAATGAACAAAAAGTAAAAAAATGGCTTTCAGCAGTGAAAACACTATTTAGCCCCATAATGCTGTGAAGGAGACCAATGCCCAGAACAAGATTTGCTGATGTAGATTCCAGGACACCAAGATGTGACTAATAAAGCTCTCAAACATGTCCCCTCTTACCTCTTAATGTTGGAACTAGGCCTACACTGCTCTTCAAAGGAAATTTTAAGGCCATCTATTAAGCAGTGACCATACAGCTCTTAATAGTATCAAATGTACATTTAAAGCAAATGAGCAACATCAAACTCTTTCTAAATAAGTTTGAGTTTAATAAATCTAATAAGAAAATACTTATCTGCCACTAATGCAAAGCCAAAATGAGCAGAGCACGGGTCTTGATTAATAAATAAATAATAAATTTCTCAGGATTCCTTTTATAAACTTTTTTTTTCCATTTGGGATACTGTCTTCCATATCTACTTGTAGCATTATCACTTTGCTTGGAAATTGAAATTCAAAACTACTAACACACACCATTCTAGAGCTGCAATGACCAAGCACGTAACCTGGCTAATGAGAAAGGTAAATTAGACATGGTCTAAAAGGTGCTGCAGTGAACTGTCTCATGTGCATCTGTGCCATGGAGCCACGACAAGTTATGTGCTGCTGTAAATTTAAAGGTCATTTCTCTTATGGTAGCAGAGTCATGTGCATTTGTGAAAGAGCACCTGTCTCTGCTTCCCACTGCTGCTGTGAGCTCGCTGCGCAGCAGCAGCAGGCACAAAGCTACACACCTATGACTCTTAGTATCATGCTGAGCTGGTGCACACCAAACAATGCATGGACCTTTTCTGATTAGAGTGAGTTGTTGGGAGCTGGGTAAAAATAGGACATGTAAAATGTAGGTTAAAAAGAGTGAGGAAAAAAGTGAAGAAATGTTTTTTATGTATTTATGCATTTATGCAATTTGGTGCATGTTTGTTGTCATGCAGGATGGACAAGGATACACTTTTCATATGTACTACAGTAGACAGAATACAAATGGTCTGCCACGTTTATAAAGCCAACCTATAATACTGATTTCCTTTCATCTCAAATCAGGATTCCTGACTTTTTAAAGATCAAGGATATGGGCTCTCACTGAAAGCTCTCTTCACTGTCATTGAATATGGTACATTGGAAAACAGCACCATGTAGGGTCACAGTTCCTTCCCAACATGACTGTGTATTTGAAGTTGTTATGAAACATATCTGCAGATGCAGAGGAGCGTAACTGCAGGGTGTTTGAAAATAATAGAAGTCTTCAAAATAATGAACAGAGGAATTAGGTATTATAATTATACCTGAAAAGCATCCAGACATATGGAAACCTTGTTTATCTGTCTAGTTCAACTCATACATATGAAGCAGGCTACCCAGGCCCTGGATGGATCTCCTGAGAGGCAGAAAGCAAGAGGACTTCCCTCAGAACACACAGCAACTACAACATCAGAAGATTTGGTTCTCTGTATGCAGCCTACAAGCTTCTGACAGAGACCTGCTTAAACTACACAGGACAGGAAAGAAGTACCTGGAGTCAGGAATTCTCCACTGATCCACAAAGCAGAGACAATGTGAATAGTGTAATATCCAGCAGTAACAGAAATATCTTTTTTATTAATGATGGAAGCTGCTATTGGAATAATGTGTTTCAAAACTGAAACTGCCTGATTATATTATGAATAGGCCTCGTGTGACCTATCATTTGGTTATCTATACATATGCATTTTAAAAATGAAAGAGTCAGTCTTGGAAAGATTATGCTGCTCTTTGAGTAGTTTACCTTTCAATAGAGATTACAGAAAATAATTTGTGGAGTCCACAGAGACTGTGTTTTACACAGTGCATAAGACAAAAGAATGGATTCCATTTAAATCAACAAAGGAAAATGTAGAGAGCTGATCTGAAGATAACAGGAGTTTATTTTCTCTTACACTATCTATTCCAAATGGAAGAAGAGGAAAGAAGCAAAGTGATAATTTCGAGGTATTAAATAAATGAGTGATGTGTGAAATGATAAAGACCAAACCTACTTCTAAATCTAAACTTTTAGTATTACTTGTAAGCCTCTAGTGTGCTAACCTGTGTATGTGTGTGAAGATAAGAGAGCAAGTTTAGATATTAACACCACTTCCTAGGAATACTAGTGGTGTGGAAGGAAAACAGGAGACACAAGATGATGGACAGATTCCCCTTCTCTGAGGGGACACAATGCGGTGCATGGCTGGCTGGAGGGAGCCTGTGCAAAGTTGTCCTTTCAGATATCCTAACATCAGAGCTGTAGGACAGAACAATAGGGCCACAGTGGCTTTTCACAGCAAACAAGTTTTCAGATAACTTCTCTGGGGGATTTGCAAGGATTCAGGTTCACATACCCAAGAGCAAGCTGGGAAGTGTATTGTGAGTTTCTTCCTATTTTTTTTTCAATGTGAGGGTCTTCTGCTGAGGGTCCTGGAGAAATCTTTGTGAAAAATAGCTAGATACAGCCTTAGGTTGCCCTACAGAATAGCTTGCCCTTTGTTCTCAGAAGTGGCTGCTCTCCTCAGCAATGTACAAGCTGTGGACATTTAAATCAGACAGCAGAACTCAGGGGACGAACTGCTTTTGGTGCTCTGATTTTTTAGATTGTGAGAAATAGACTCACTTCTGAGAACCAAGACTTCCTCTTTGTACGTAAAGTCTGGTTTTCAGACCTAGGTTTTAATCACAAGCACTACATAAGCCTGAAAATAATTCATTGGACATTTTGCAGTTGCATGCTGCAGTTCTGGATAAAAGTGATATATCACTTGGAGATCAGATATAAACATGAAATTGGCTTGAATGGCTTTGTCTTGTGCACAGGTGTGTTGAGACTACAGCCATCAATGACTACAGAATGCCCAGAAATTAAAAATTCAATTAAAAAATTGCCTCATATTAGGGAAACTCCTGGATAAACTAGGTCTAAGCCCCTGATGCTACTGGTGGTTCACTTGCAGGACTATTTATGTTGGTTTTCTTATGTTTAAGTTGGCATTTTAAGAACTATAGGCAGTTGTACACAAAATGCCTTCACAAGAAAGGTGTTACTGCAGCTTCAAGGTCATGGCAGTCTAAGTTCAATGCCCTGTCACCTTAGTTTGTACCACTATGCCAATGTGTTGATCTGTGTGTGCAACTGCCTGGGAACATGATTTTCCACTATGTGGGAAATTGCATGATTTTACAGAAAAAATTTTCTTCTTTTCTGTCTTCTGGATAGAAAACAACAATAAAAGTTAATCTCTGTGGAACAGAGGGGGACGTTTTAAGTATTTGATCAGAATGAAGGGAGCTCACAGCAATGTCCATGGTTTTACATTTTCCATATTTACATTTTCATATCCACATTCTGGGTTGTGGCACACTGCCTTGAAAGTTTTGCTCATGTTGCCTGTGATGGAAAGAGACAAGAAGAACTAAAAAGAGATGAGTAAAGGACAGAGGACACTCCAGACAGCAGCACCTGTGCTAGGCTGAAACTCCTCCCTTCTTTATAAAGTGGGACTGTCATAACACTTTGCTGTCACCACAGGGCGAGGAAAAAAAGCCACATAAAGAGGTAGAGCACTGTAGCAATTACTGCTTCTACTGCCCACATTAACAACCAGAGCATGTACCCTTGCCAGATACCAGGCAATAAATGAAATTTCAAGGGTCTGATGTGCAAAAAATTCCAAGGTCATGCAACCAGAGGAGGATAAATGATAATAAGCTTCACTATAAATAGCAACTTCAGTGACCTGTTGTTGCAATTCTGGGTGAGTTATCAGTGAGGCATTTTCAAGTATTCACCATTAAGAATAACATGCATCATATTGAACTTCAGACTGTAGAGGTTATAGCTCTTTTCCTTCTTTAGACAAAGGGATGAGACACATCCCATCAAGCTGCAGCCACGATGAGGCATCTGATTTGAGGTAGTTATTTAGTCTTCCTCTGTATACAAACTGGGATTCATCTTGATATCAAATGAATTACCTTGTGGAAGTGCCTATTTTCTTTCCAGTTAACTATGAAGGGAGTTTAAACAGCTGTCCCTAAACCAAAGATCTGTATTTTAGAATGATAAATTGTGAATTCCATGATTGTGTTTAGTGATACCCAGTGCCAGTGTCGTCACTAGGCATGACCCTATATCTTACCCTTCAGGGTTTATAAAATGAAAGGTTATACTTGTACTAGATGCAGGCATCTAAAAAAAAAAATGCTGCTAAATTCACATAGGGAGAAAAGGACAAAATTAGGGCAAACACCAAGCAAACACAAAGATATTCAAGTGAGCGTGGAAAGCACCATTGAGTGGGTGCAGCCACGTGAGCTGGTTCTCCTTTCCTCCACCAGCAAGGGTCAAGAGATTGTGTCCTTGTGAGGCTTTGTTTGTAGTGTTAAGTGCAAATGGAAGTGACACAACAGGCAATCCTTGCTGTCCAGCAGTCTCCAAGACTTTAAAAAATCATCTTTAAAAGGAAGGTAAAAGCACAGTGTAGTCTTGTGATTCTGGGAGCTGAGTGAGGCTTTAAAAATAAGACTTCCAAGCGAAGAAAAAGCAAGAAAAAACCATAACAACATGACATATGACACCCTTATCTGCTGCCTCCAAATAATCTTAGGAATGCCAAGGACTGCCCCTTCTCTCATGAAGATATACATCAGTGTAATTCCACTGTAGTTGTCTTCATCTTTCTTCCAAAAACTCGAGGGGATGGTTTACACTGTCACAAGTATGGGCCTTCTTCTTCTATTGATTACAAATTTTACATCTCAGCAATAACAACTATTTCAGTGTAAATATTCCTAACTTTTTACAGTACAGGCAAGAAGAAGCTAATAAATATGATTAATTCTTTGTCAGTCATAAACTGTTTAAGTAAGGCATATTCTCTGTTGGGTTTTCAGTGATACTGAAGGAACGTGAACCTGCATTGTTTAATATCAATTTACAGCTAAACAAAGCCTCTTTTGACTTCAGTGTGGCTCATGAATAGCAAACTAATCAAATTTGGAACTGTTTGTTTGGTCTTTAAAATTATTTAATCAGACATACCTCATTTAGAAAGTAATTGAATAAGAGAGGTAAAATAACAGTTAACAGTGCTTCAGTGTTGAAGCAGATTGTTTAGATGAACTGGCTTATGAATCCAATATGCAGTCTATAAAAATGCAGACCTATCACTCTGCTCTTTTTGGATCAATAACCTCAACAAGTTTCTAATAATATGTTTCATATAAAGCATTCAGACAGAAGTTTCTTATCATTCTGTTTTGTGAAAATAAATGTTTGCATTCAATACACAATTTTAATATACAATATATCAGAAAGTCAGTATGGGTCAGATTAATAATAATTCACAAAATCTGAATCATTGATCTCACAGGAGCTCCTCCAGCTCATTCCTCTGATGGATGCATCCTCAGAAAATGCATTGTAGAAGAGGAAAAAATGCAACATGAAAATCATTCTCTGTGGAGAAATGACTAGATTAGCAAAGGAATGAGTAATAACTTGTCAGCATCTACTCCATAAAGAAGTTTACTCCTGTTTATGGAGCAGGACAAAAATGCCTGGCCAGTCTGGTAATGTTGTCACAGGAAAAGAAAGGAGAGAGGTGCTTAGAAGATTCCAGTTTCCCAATAAGCATTGTCATCACCTTCTAAAACATATGCTTTAAAAAGTGCATTAAAACTACTACAGCAAAGGTGAAAATAATGAAGAAAAGCCATGACCTGACTATGTCTACATAGAAATTATTCATTGCTCCTAGGCAAAAACCTTCATGTTTCAGCAGGCACCAAGAAAGGACTCAGTTGGAACATAATGTAATCTCTTTTTTCCAGTTGATAATTTTTATTACATAATTTAGGACTGGATTTATCTATCTTCAGCTGAGAGATGTAAACTCTTGTTGGGTACCCAAACAGGAACTCTATGATGAGTCAATCAGGCTCAATACAATGAAGACTTTACCAAAATGTGTAATGGATCTCTTCTTGACATCAGATGATGTTTGCATGAGGAATCATCACCCTCTCCACTCTCCCATATCCCCTACCAGCACTCCTGTGCTAACCTCATCCTTCCTGGCCTCTCTTCACATGTTCAGCATCATATCATGCTCCTCACCCTGTCAAAAAACGCCCACAGCTCTGCAAACTCTATCCCACATTTCACTGATTCTTCTTCCTTCAGATCTACCAGTGTGCTGTGTTCTGCCAGACCCTCATACTCAAGGAAGCACAAACTATGATGCATCCCTGCTAAAGACCTGCTTTTTAGGTGGCATTTTTAAAAATTCAGAAGGCTAAGAGGCACTGGCGTTATGTACAGCTGACAGGATATTGGCTTTTAGCTCCACCTGTTTACAGAGACATAAAGAGGCCTGCAGTGGGACAAGCCAACTATCTGTCTAGTCTGGGGCCCTCAGTTCAGCAGCAGACAACAGCAAACATACATGGAAGAGGCTATAAAGTAAGATAACATAGAACAATGACCATATTTTAAAATTTTCTTATAGTTGTACACCGGCAAATAAGATTTTTGACACTGAGAAATAAAAGGATACAGATTTTAGCTGTGGCATCAAATTGACTGATGGCCACATGCCTGCTGCATCCCTGCATTTTCTTTGCTCTGGGAGTGCCCAGGGCAGGATGTTGGCACCCCTGTGTAGTCACTGTGGGACAAACAGCTTCTCCAAACTCTGTCTGGGAAACAGGGAGAAGGAGGTAGGCTGTGATAAAACCTTATATAAAAGTATCTCCAAAGAGACCCAAGGCTGAGGAGAAGGAGACCCCATGTCATCCTCACAATGCACACAGCAAATACATCAGGACACTGATTGCTTGTTGCAATCCCACTCCACCTTTTGTGATGGAAACTCAGCTCCTTGACCTTGGACCTGAGAGAGCCCTTGGAAGGTTCTTCAGAAAAGAAGGCAATATCAATAAATCTTCTTGTAAACAATTTTAACTGTATTACTCATGAGATTTCTCAATAATAAATTCGTACTTAGAGTGCATGTTATTGTAAATGCACTAGTAATTTGGACCGTTAGGCTGTTAAAATATTACTAGGGCTGATGTTAAACTATTCCTTTATGCCAATAACAAGACTTGGAGTGTAAATAGATTCTGAGTGTAAGCACATTCAACTAAATTGCCATCCTTCTAGGGACTTCCTGAACCAGAACAGGTGTCTCTGGAGTTAGTAGCCATGAATGGCTTGTTCCTACCATGACTTTTTCCAGTCTCCTTTTAGACCAATGATGACCGAAGACACTTTTCTTGTAAAGTTGGACATACATATATTACATGTTATCTCATGTGAACTAGCGAGCTGAACAAGGGCTTTGGGGCATGTGTATTTTGTAAAATGTATTTTGCTCTGCTTCATATTATAGACAAGCAGAAATTCCCATATTCTCATTAAGTTTTGGTGAAACTTCTCCATAATTTTGAAGATGTGTGAGAACATATGACTGTGCATGTTATTACAGCATCCATACCAGCATGTTCCTAATGTCCAAAACACTTTGTCTGTGCTGTTCTTCAGCTGTGTGGGATGGTTTTGTAATGCACCTACTATGGGTAGCTGAAGTGCTCTTACTTCAATGCCTTCTAGGCAGCAGTTTGCCTCAACATGAAGAAGTGAAGAGGTCAGCTTTGAACACAATCTGGAATTCCTAAAGGAGGAAATAATATTTGAGATGTCTAGCCTTGATGTTCACCCTTGGCTGACAGGAACTACAGAACAGCACAAAAAATCTGTTAGATCAGCTAAACCCAAGAAAGAAACCAGTTCAGGACTCACTGGGGACTCTTTCCTGTGTTTGTACGCTGCAAGAGAGCTTTACATCCACAGGTTTGTTTGCTCTTGATATTATTTCTCCCTCCACTTATAAATGAGTCAAGCATGACTCTGCTGTTAGAAAATCTAAACATGAATTGTGACTTCAGTAATTTGCTACTGAGTTATGCCTCTGCCCTGAGCAAAATGTACATACTCTCAGGCAGTGAGTGCAAAAAAACTGCCACAAAAACTTGTCTGCAGTTCTTTCTGAAAGAAGAACTGGGAACTTCACTGCCTGTGCAGCAAGCAGCAGGAGCAGAGACCCAGGACATTTCATCAAAAGCATTATGGAAGTGTCTATTTTCCCTGGGAAGCTGAAGCACCTGATTTTCTGAAAACTCCATTCTGTTCATTAGTGGAAAAAACAAAACCAACACCAGCTTTATCAATTATTGGAAGATATTTGCATTCTGGTAGTACTGACTTAGACCTTAGAGGAACATCATTTATCTAATAGCTCATCTTTCCCCACCCTCTGCAATGTTGAGTGAATCATGGCTTATGTCCTTTCCTCTGTTTTCCTCTCTATATACTCCCTTTCTTCCATTATTTCCCTGCCCTAGGCTGGCCATTCATTATGGCAATGATTCACTCTTACTATGGGTAGCAACAGACCCAGTGGTGAAAGATGTTTTGGCACTGCTAGCTGTTATCATTATGCAAAAAACATAATGATAACATTAGTGCTTAGTTAATCCTGTTCAAAGACAATTAACAGAAGACTAATATTAACTTTTTTGTTTTGGGAAAGCAGAAATGTTATTATGTATGTCCTTATTTCAGGAAAACACCCTTTTTTGGACATTTTGTGCCTGTGTCTAAAGTGAAAGATAAAATTGAAAAATGAACTGTTGGAACTGTTTCTTAACAGGAAAAAATGTAATGTAGTTCTTCTGGGAAATTAATATTGTGCTTATACCTCCAGTGGATAGGTGATCTAGAAAGGCTTTACAACTGCTAATAGTACAAAAATTCTCATTTGCACTACAGGTTGATAAGCAATCAAAGAATCACGGTCATGTTGCCAGGAAGGGACCTCTAAAAGCTATTTAGTCCACTATGTCATTCAAAGCACAGGTGTCAGCAATTCATTTTCAGGTCAGCTTTGGCTTTGCTAGGCCAGTTCTTGAAAATCTTCAAGGCTTCCCATGTTCCCGGGTAAGTGGTTCCTGTGCTGTACTGACCTTTAGTGGAAAAGCTTTTCCTGAAATTCCATCTGCAGTTCCCAAGACATGACTGATGCTCTTTGCACCTTCCTGTATCATCAGTGACTGCTTTGCAGAATTTGTCTCCTGATCTTTGTGACTTTCCCTAAAGTACTGTTCTGGCAGCTGTTACATGGCTCCTTATTTTCTTCTCCTTCAGACTACAAAATCTCAACTCCTTCCAACTGCAGACCCCTCATCACCCCAGATAGTGAAAGGCTGTCAGCACCACTGCTTTTTTTGGTTCTCCTAAATGAATAAAATTACCTTCTAGTGAAACCTAGGGGAGAAAAACAACGACAACAACAAAACCAAACAGAAATCTCCACCCAACCAGAAAGCAAAGCTTTAAAATATTTTATAGAATAATCTCTCACACAAAATCAGAGGAATTTCTAGTTTTCACATGAAAACCATGTTATACTGAACTTTTAGCCATCTCTGTACAAACAAGAACCTTCACAGTACTGTCTTCTGTAATAACTGAAACCGCAGTTTGCATTTTAATGGTTTTTAGTAGTATTGAAATAGTGCATCAATTGCTTTTGTCATACTAAGTGCATCCAGCAAATCTCTGTCTAGCACAGCAGTACAACTATGTAATATATACAGGATTCAGCATCTACACGATATGTAACAGAAGACATATTTGCATGCAGGCAACCAACCATGTAATATAGGTTAAAAAGTGATAAACTCCAAAAGAACTGTGGGATAACAGATTCAAATATGCACAGAAATGACTGACTCAATTCCAACACTGGCTTAGTGATCTGAAGCCATCCTGATACGCCTTTTTTCTTCCCTAAAGAAGAGCACAGAGTGCAAGCTAGCCTACTGCTCCAAGGCAGTACATAAGCAATCCATATCTGCACACTTCAGCAAGCTCTTTTGCACTAGCTGCAAGTATATAATTCCAAATTATATCCACACCCTGATCCAGTCACAGGAACTGCAGGCCCCAGTGTGCACTGCAGGGATAGTGAAGCCAGACTGAGGGCACATCCCTGCCACCAGCCTTCAGAACACCCAGGAGAAATGGAGTGGAGCTCTTGAATACTGTTTACTCAGGGAAATCTCTGGCAGTACCAAGGCAAACAAGAGAGCACAGCACTAGAGGTCACTGCATCCATCCCCGACTTTTCTCTTCCCATTGCCATGCAGAAGCACAGCACTGTCTTGTGAAGTACCACTGTCCAGCCTTGCAACACTGCTCAGCTTCCCATCCCTTTCCCTTCCCTGCCAGTTATGCAGGATAGCTCCCATAGGCATCCTTCCAAGAATTTTGTGGCTGCTGTACTGTTATTTCACATTTATTTCCTCAAGAACAATCTTCTCTATAAAAATCAGTCTGATTACATGAAAAGCAGTGCATTGAGGGATTTCAAAATCTGCTCTATCCACTTACGTGCAATGAGCCTTGACTTATTTGGTTTTGTCCAGTCATGAGACATGGTTCTCTACTGGTGGGAAGGGTAGAAGACATAGCTTATTTTTTAAGGATTGCTGAATCTGCATGAAGTGAACATAAATTATCATTAAGACATAAGAAAAAAAAGAAAAGTTAGCATTGGATAATGTACCCATTAATGATTTTGTTGAAACCAAGATACATTTTGTTCTCACTGGAGACTGCCCACTTTCTGATATGAAGGATATACATCCTGGGACATCCAACAAATGATTTCTAGAGCTTTCATCTGTTTTGAAAATTCCTTCTGAAAAAGTGAAGGAGGACTGTGAGCTGAGATTTCAGAATCCCTGTGTGAGGAAACCTTATCAAAATGATGTTTGTTCTTTAGGAGAGAAAGGAAAGGAGAGAGAACCTGCTGAATGAAGTGAAAGCAGGAGCATAGATTTATATTGTAAGACTTTTGAAATTTGTTTGCAAAATCAGAATTTTGTCTGTTGTTCAAAACAAGAAAAAAATTTCTTCTTATCCCAGTGGAATCCAGAAATAATGGCCACCTGCTGCCTGCTGCAGCTTACTTCAATGGCACCTTCTAAGAGCAACTCCCCTTCGGAGTTAAAAGATAGCTGGAAAGCTATCTTTTATGTCTGAGTGGGCACAGTTCCTGGGACCTAAGTGTTGTCCAGTTTAATTTTCTCTTCCCTTGTGATTAGGAAATAATCTTAAAAGTGAGGATACAGCAGGCCAAAAAGGGCAGAAATTACAGAAGTGGAGCTTTGTGTTCAGTCTTTGAGAGCTTTATTGCACACAAGATTTAGAGAAATCTTTATTGGCTGAAGATTTGGAGACTACATGTTTGCTATTAGTTTGACCTTTTTAGCTTGTTTGGTTTTTCTTTGTGGCTTTCTCTTCAGCTTGACAGATCTTAATGTCATCAGGACTTTTTTTCCTATGAATGTTGCTACCAATCCAAACAACCTACCTTGAAAAAGCATACTAATCCTAATTATAACCCAGCTAAAAACATTCCCTAAGGGGAAAAAAAGGCATGATGAAGAAGGCTTGAAAAAACCGGAACCTTCTGCATTTTTTATGCATAACTTTTTTTCTAAGATGGTGAAAAACACTGGCTTATAGCAACATTCCCCCACCTCCCAATAACTGCAGCAGGTCTGGGACTTCTTTAAATTGGTGTCATAGCCATCTTACCCCTTTCCCAGGCACTTAAACACCAAAGTGGTTCAGTTCCTTTTCTCACAGAAGAATTTGTTGGGGGCTCTTTCTAATTTCATAAAGTTGCATTAGGCTGGCTCTAATTCAATGAATTATTGGCTAGGGGAAAATTACTGAAGCTCATCATGACAACATTTTTCATCAAATTAAGCAGTGTTGCTGAGAGGGGAAAAAAGTTGTACTTCCAAGACAATGCACCTGCAGAGAATTAGCTGATAAATGATTTATAGACATGTGGCTGAAAACATTAATGGGGAAACATATTTTTTAAATGAACTTGGCGGTTTTTTCCAACTCCAAATGCCTCCTCTGTGTGATCTTAAATATTTGGCTGTTCAAAGATGCAACACTACACTTCGTGCCATGGGAAGCAAATTGCTCAGACATTTTTCCCTCTTGAGTACTGTTTGATGGTTCTCCTTCCTGTTATTTTGTTGCTGACACTAACATTCACAAATAAATCATCATGGCTAGTGATTCCCTTCCGTTGCCACAGAAAAAGTAGGAGCAAATATACCTGCCCAAAAGGGGCAACCACCTCTGTGCTGTTTATATATCGTTACTTCAAGTAGTGTTAGCTATACTCTGTAGGTTTATGATGATTATTTTATAGTTATACTACAGTAACAGTAAAAGATACCAGCATGTTACTGCCAGGCCCTCAGAAGTATTATTTGGATGTCTAACTCCTGGGCTTTGGTTGCTGTGCAGTGTCTGAAGGCTGCAGATGGAAGAGGTAGTCAAGCATCAAATTACATTGTTTCCTACAGCTCCCTTGATTCCCACGTTGCAGCTTTTGGGAAGTATGGGGTGAGTACAGAAGGAGCCTGCAGGAATAAAAAGAAAGTATGAGCCAGCGGAATGGTGCCATAGAGAAATGTACTTTATCCCCCAGACTCCTGCTGGAGAATTCCTACATGATGCTTGTTACTAAACTTTCCAAAGTAATTAGTTCCTGGTACCCAAAGTCAAGCACAGAATGGTCTGGGTTTGCCGAAGTGTCAGTCTCTGAGAACACTGACTGAGAAATCTTGGGGCTGTACGATGAATGGCTGTGAGAAAACAAGGAATAAGGAGGTGATGGAACTGTCAGGTGGTTTTACAGTCATTCCTGAGCACAGAAGAATGCAAACAGAGAGCTTTGTGGAAGTGTTTGGAAAGCACTGTCGTCTAGAAAAGTCTAGGAGGCAATAAATATTTTGGACCACTTTTCTGTGTCTCTACCCAAGACCTCCAAATGGATCCAGCTAGGACTGGATCTTCTATGCAAGAATCTCTGTTTCTCACCCCCATACTCATCTTTTTATCTTCTGGGTGCATCCTTACTTTCCCCTCACCACCTTAATTTATTCCCCTTTGCTTCCTTCCATCTACTGCCTCCTTGTTCTCCTCTTTATTCTTTCTTCTGCAATGTTATTTACACCGTACTCCACACCTTTCCTCTCTCCACATCACAGCTTGGTGTAGCATCAAATTCAGTAATTGTCGGGGAAGTTTTGATCATTCCCCGAGTCCCTATTATGTGCAGTCACCTTGCTGAGATAAATAAAGCTCAATTGTCTTAAATTTTCTTCTTTCAGTTGGAACATGTAGTATGCCTGATATCCAGATGTCAAACCTGAATCTTTCCTCCTGAGTTTAAACCTATTACTTTATCCCCTGCCTATTACAGACGTAGAGAAGAACTTATTCACTTGCTTTTAGCAGCAACATCTTTAAACATCCAAAGACTGTTATTACGTCTCTCCTTGACACTTTCCTCTCTAGATTAAATAACCTCAGCTGACTTAACTTTTCCCTGTAGGGGATGTTTTTTAGTGCTCTCATTGTTCTCTCTGCAATTCCTTTTTACTCAGCCTTTTTGAAGCATGTCCTCAAAAGTGGACATAGACATCCTGCTGAAACCCTGGCAATGCTGACTGCAGTGGAATTCAGTGTTTTAAGATCTAATCCCTTCTTTCTCTACCCATATATAGAGATATAAAAATATAAATTATCTCTCAGTATAGAGGGTTTAGTGCTGCTTTTTTTTTTAGCAATAACATGACATCGCTGACTTATATTCTTCACTATATTTTTTTTTTTCCCTGCAGAAGGATTTGTTGCCAATTCTTACTCTTGTTATGTTAACATAAAGGACTGCTCCTGACTGAGTGTATTGCTTCTTATTCCTAATGGTAAGCAGACTTCTTTGAAGAATATTCATCCAATTCAACAAAATTATCCAGAATCCTAAGCTTGCTTCCTAAGGTCCTTCCTAGTCTGACACCATCTGCAGATGCAGTAGACATACTTTCCCTTCTGTTGCTTTCACTGTCCTACTTTCTGTCCCCAAATGTCCTGAATCAGGTTAATCATGAAATTTTTATGAAACACTGTATGTAGATCAACCCTTACTGGAAGGCTGCTTTGCATATCTCCCATTCTGACAGTGTCTTATTTTCTAGATAGTTTCTCCCCTGCATAAACTTAATTCATGTAGTAGTTCATGTTTCTTTAACTTAATTATAGACTAATGGAAAGCAATGCCTCTTGAAACATAAGATATATGAACTCTGATGCTTCCTCCACATCAACAAGGCTTGTAATTCTGGATGGATTAAGAAGTCCATTTTGGATGTGCCACTTCATTATCTTCTAGATGCTTATGTACAGTTTGCTTGATTATTTGCTCCTCTATTTTTTCTGTGAGTGGAGTCTTTGTTGCAGATGTGTTATCATAGAGGTCCTTTGTTCACAGAATCAGTATTTCTAACAGACACTGTTAATATTTATTATTATTGGGCCACACTGCCCAAGGAATTGGCAAACACCATTCCTGGAGGCATTTAAAAGATGTTTTGATGTGACACTTGGTGTTCTCGTTTAATGGTGGACTTGACTGTGCCAAAATATTGCTTGGACTTAATAATTCTATAGGTCTTTTCCAACCTAAAAGATTCTACTAATCTATTAATGAATGCCATTTCTTGTGCAAAGGCCCACAAAAACAACAGAGAGATGAGTGAAGGAAGTGAGTAGCTTTGGCCGTTGACATCTGCTGTGTTTGTGGTTTACTACGTAACGTGCTTTATATTACCCCACAGCCTTGCCCTGGCTGCTGCAGTCTGAGTCAGAAGAAGCCTCTGGATGGAGCAAAAGATTGATCTTTCCCTGGAAGCCACTGAGCAAGGCCAGGGGAAGTGTAATGGGTCAAGATGGGTCCAGCTGAAGGGAGGCTGGGAGGAGGCAATCAGAGAGCAAGGAGCTTGCGGCATCTTCATGGCTCCTGTCACATCCCAAGGGTATGATAGGAACATGGATGACATGAACTTGCACATCTTCTGCCCTGTTGAATTTGAAAAGTGAGAAGTGTTAGGAAAACAAAGTAAACTCCATGTACAGAGCTCTTCTGTGTTTGACAACATCCTGGTTCCCACCAGGGCAGGGTTAATTTTTGCAGTAACCAGGAGGGGCATGGCCGGGACCTGGAGGTCATTCTGTACCACCTCACATCATTGCTGGGGGCAGGGGGAAGGGGTCACTTCCAGCTGAGTAAGGGTGGCAAAGGGAATGGTTTGGTACCACTGTTTCCAAGCAATTGTGTGTGAATCATTTGCCTATCCTGTACACTTTGTTATCAATGTGGTAGCTGATACCATTCGCTTTCTTATCTCATTGCTGTTTCCAATAAATTGTTCTTACTTGAACCCATGATCTTTACCTTTTGTGCCTCCAATTCTCCTTTTCATCTTGCCAGGGTGGGAAGGGGAATGGGGTGGGGCAGAGTGAAGTGAGCAAGCAGTGCATGGTTTGGAGTGTTTTGGTGGGAACATTAAATTGGGGAATACCATTCCTAAACTATGGAAGAACTATTGACACACACCAAAAAAGAGAAAGGGGAGGGAGAGTTTTCTAGATAAAGGGATAAAAAGATTTCCTTTTCTTTCACTGGGTTTGTCTGATTTGGTACTCACATTCTCTTAGGTTTATTCTTTTTACTCTTAAGTTACTTTGAGACCTTCATATTTGAACACCTACTAAATAAAACTGTCGGCACAAGGACATAAATTCACTGTTAAACTGCAACAAGGGTCTGATAGCTTTTTGCTTGGTAGGTCTTTTCTCCAAGAGGATTCCCCAGAGTCTGTGAGCAAAGATTTGTGTAGCAAGACAAAATCCAGCCAAATCAAAGAGTGCTAAAAATGTGGCCTCTAAGAAACGAGCACAAAAAGAAAACTTCAGTACCTTAGCAAAGAACATGAAAATTTTCTGATATAATTTGCACTGCTGTTCAAATCTTTCTGATCAGTGACAGATCAGGAAAACCTCAATCCTACAAACTGATGTTCCTGAAAGACCCCATGCCACAGGTGAACTTCCTCAAATACTATAGCTTCCAGGATCACAGGACAATTCCTCAGTTATGATGAGGTAAAATGTACTGTGTGAGAAGGCATATTTAAACATAATCATGGAATGATTTGGGTTGGGAGGGACCTTAAAAGATCATCTAGTTCTCACTCTACTGCCATGGGTAGGGAATCTACCACTAGACCAGATTACTCTGAGTCCCAACCAATTTGCCTTTAAATACCTCCAGGGATGGGACAACTTCTCTGGCCACTTCTTTTAGTGCCTCACCACCCTTACAGTAAAAAATTCCTTCCCAATATCTAATCTAATCTAATCTAATCTAATCTAATCTAATCTAATCTAATCCTACACTCCTTCTGTTTAAAGCCATTGCTACTTGTCCTGTCACTACATGCTATAAGAAACTTAAAGATCTCAATTGCCTTTAAACATTATCAAGGCTGCAGAAGGAATTTGCTATGGGATAAACCACCACAACTTCAGATGAGCACAGAGGAGAGGAACGTGCAACAGGAAGGCACTAATTCCAGGCCTAGTAGAGGTGAGCTTTGCTTAGCACCTTCTAGTTAATGCATCCAGAAAAAATTCTCACTGTGACAGACTGTGGGAAAGGAAGCAATTTCTAATAAACATGCCATGCCAAGTTATGGGCATGGCTTCTATGCCCTGTGGATACTGAACTTGGACTGTATAAAGGTGATAGGCTAAAAGAATGACTTTAGGACCCCCACCACTGAGAAGGACAGAAGACCAACAGGATATCGCCTGGATCCATGGGGTGGTCATACATTTCTGCTTATTCTGTGTCTCTGACTCCTTTTCTTTTCCAAGCCCCCTTTCCTATTTCTTTCTAGATCTCTTCCTCACATTCACTGTTGAAAAGAATCCATATTATTGACTTTGACATAAGGTATTGTTTGTACCTTAATTTGGTCAAAGGCATCTCTTAATAAACAGATCATAACAATTGCCCTTGTGAGATGTCTCTCTCCAGCTTTCTTGTAGGCTCTTTTAGGTACTGGAAGGTGCTCAAAGTTCTCTCTGGAGACTTCTCCAGGCAGAACAACCCCAACTCTCTCATCCTGTCTTCATAGGAGAGGTGCTCCAGCCTTGGGATCATTTTCGGGGCCTTCCTTTGGACTTGCTCTAGCAGGTCCATGTCCTTCTTATATTGTGGAACCAGGGCTGGATGTAGCACTCTAGGTGGGGGTCTCACAAGAGCAGAGCAGAATTTACATTTTTAACCTCTGAAAACTACAGCAAATAGACCAACTGGGAAATTTTCACTAAGTTTTACATTTAATAGGACCCACTCATTGATATCCTTGAATATATTATTTTTAGGGTCATAGCATCTGAGACTATCTGTCATTTTGACTTACAGCTCTGATGATCACTTCATAATAGAGGCTTTACTATTTCAAAAGGGAGGAATTAATTCCTCCAAAAGGAAATATCCCTCCAAGCAGAAAGTCCAGCAAGTCTCTAACTTCTCATTAAAGGGATTCTCTGCAGAAGAGAATTTTGCACATTGGCCTGAAGCTGCCTCAGCTGTGCACGTCTGGTGCCTAGCACCCTCTATCAGGAAAAGGGCATCTGAGAGTGAAAATGATGACCTCATTCTGGTTGCAGATTAGCTTGAAACAAGATTTCACTAAGTCATGAGTGCTAGGGGGTTTCTCTGGGTTATTGCAGTCATGACTTGTGTGTGTACTGCAGGATGTAGATTGTTCTACACAGGCTCCTAGGCATTCACTAGGCTACAGAAAGTAATCTTTTTGGCAGAAGCAGCCTTTGTTGATTGCAAAAACTGTAAATGCCAGGGGCTACTCCAGCTAAACAGCATATTTCATCCTTTCAAGTCCTGAGAGTGCAGGCAGGCTTGGTCAGACCTCAGTGAATTATTTCATCTGAAATAAGGAAGCACTCAGCACAGTGCTGTTGAGCTGGCTACTATCTCCTATGACAAACTATTCCCACAAAAGGATTCTTATCAGAAAAGAAGACTTTGTCACTACAGTATAATACTTTTATCTTTCAAGTATTACTTCAGCTATAAAATAAATTATTTTAGCTTACAGAGTACTTCAACTTTGTCTCTTTATGATTTTGATGCATGGGAGTGATTCTAGAAAGTGTTAATATCTGATTTGTTCTTCTAGCATATATGTGTCTGCCTTCAACCTAACCTCATGTATGTACATTTTAAATATGATAAACTAATGATACATTGCAAAATAATTTAATTTCAATATGAATGAATTATCAAATGTATACTTCATTTTTCTTAATAACCGATCAAGGCTGAAAAGAAAAACCATTTAGATGCTGGAGGTAGAACAAGTTAGTAATTACTCTGTGTTCCTTCCTTCTCTGGCAAGATACTTTTCCTCTTTTTTTTGCTTTTTTAATGCTAATTGCAGCTTATACTAGGATATTATGTACTTAGTGTCAGGATTTGGTTATACTGTGGGCCTTGTTATCCTGAATGATCAATCCATGTTATTATTTTTGTTTTATATGCCTAGCCTGAAAACACTGTGCCAAATAAATAAGGAAATAATTGAAGCTGCAAAGTCATAGAGTGGCTTAGCCTCATTTCTTCAACACATCAACACATTAAAGTTTTTCATTATATTTCACAAACTGCAATTAATAGTAAGATAATAATTACTGATTAACTAAAAAAAAAGCCATCATATTTACTCTACTAAATGGTTCAGGAACAGACTGGAAAGTCATTACCCATTATTAAGCCAATGGAGGAAAAAGAGAATTTCACGACTCTTCTGTTCCATCCACTCATCTTTCATCTGTTCTTTCTTAGCCTGGTCTAATTCAGAAACCTGTTTCATGGATCAGGTCCTCAGCATAAATGGAGCTGTTTGCAAGCTCCTTAAAATCACTCACTCACTCATTCACTCACTCATTCACGGTCACAGAGGAGAAGAGTAGGGCAGAAGGCTGAATAACTGCAAAACCAGAATAATTATTTCCCAGTCCTTATTGATACAAGTGCTACATCATTCTCATTTTGGCCTTTGCATGTCAGGTGAAATTACATGACTCTTAAGTCAGACTACTGTGCCAACTTTCCAGATACAAAAAACCAGATCATGCCGCAATGACTGAGAGCTCAGCACAAACACATGCAGAAGGTGAAGAGAATTCTGAGGGAGTTGTGTCTTCACATGATAATAGTTCATGTCTTTTGAGCAACTGCATACACCTTCCACTGCTAAGATCATCAACAGCTGGGCAGATCCATCTAAAAAAATGTCTGCTATCCAGGGACTATCTGTCTCTTTCCAAATATTTATATGCTATTTACCTTAATGACAGAAATTGGTAGACTTCAAAAGCCTTTATCTGCATCATAAATAGACTAAAACTTGCTTCTTTTTAGAAGCCTGAATTTGTTGTTACATCCTGATGTCAATGAATCTAGTCATGGGGTGTGGTAATAATACAAACAGGAACAGCTCTCCAATTCCACCTTGACTTGGACAGTAAAAGCAGAATTAATTCTGAAATGTACATGTGCAGCTGCTGCCTATGTCCTTAAACAATCCGACATTCAGAAGACTGACTTAACTGTAAGGACACAATTGGAATATCCAAAGGTTTTAAGTATGTGTATAAAAGTAAGAGTCAAATGCGTGTGAAATATCACATAGTAAAATCCTTTGTGTTTAATTTGCAATGTTGTCCTGCACATCTCAGGCATAATGAATCAATTCCTGTTTGTCCTTTTATGAAGCAAGGTTTTTACTACTTTTGGCAGCAGCCTGCTTCACTATATTTTTTGAGTGAAGTCCTACAATTGGGGAGAGAAAATAATCTATTAATTAACCACAGTTGTTGCCCTGTAGTGCGAGTCTCTGATCGCAGTCTAGATGAGGAGCAGTAGCTGGAGAAAGGTTACATCAGGTCAGTCATTTGGGCTCTTTGCTCAAAGTGTTGGGCTAAACAGCTGTTCATGGGATTACTCACAAACAAGACTGTAAAAAGAAGACACTTAAAAGGTAATCTGCATTCTATTTTAGAAACAAAACTAAATCCCCCAATTCTGAATAATCTGCACAGCTCGTTATGAAGCCTTTGCTCTGGCAGTAGTCTCAAAGTTAATTACCTTTTTTTATTCCAGTTTTTCACACATCATTTCAACTATAGTGTTAGTAATTTTATCTTTGATGCTCATTTTAGCTGCTCACCAGTTCCTGCAGCCATCTTCTGGGAATTGTGAGATCTGGCTGGAAATTGTAACTTTACAGGCCAAGTGCTCAGAAAGAAAGCATGGTCAAAGGATGCAGCTTTAGACTGTCTTCTTGGCAGGGATTTTTCAATAGGTTTTCACTCAGGTTGGGCTAAACATTTCATTCCCTTTCCTTGATTGGAGCCAACATTTTTATGATTAGATGCCTTAAGGAATTGTGCCATTCTGAAAAAAGAAAAAAAAAATGCGGTTCTTTGATAAACAGAAAAGAAAAAAAACCCTGTCATGTTGGCTGAGACTCATTAATAGTTCTATTTTTCAATTTTTTATAACTTTGCTGTGTGTTTTGGAAAAATGGGACATGAAGGAAAAAAAAGTATCAAGGCAAAGCTAGTGGTATTGTATTCAGTTTTTTTTTTTAGATTAAGAAGTTTTTTGTGACAAAATAATGAAAAATTTATACTGAGGTCAGAACATCTTGGCCTTCAGTCATCTGAACACTGATGCACTAAAAATCATCCACTGAATTTACAAGATACACATGCTAAAAATATAAGATAAATTGCAAAACAGAATAAATATTTATTCTTGCACTAAATAAACTCAAATGGACTGCAAGATTTCCAGGTAGATTTATGTAAGCAAGGCAAACCAAAGCCTCATTTCTACCATGAGTATCTAGAAATTCTTAAACTAGGCTACATTTTTGTTATTGGAGGACCTTCCAGTAGAGCCTGAAGCAATTTCACTAACCTGTCTGTCACAACATTTTTATCCTCATACTCTTAAATCTTGCACACTTGTGCCATGAAGCCATCAATGAGGCAGAATACAGAAGTTTTTCTTCAGGCTTGGTTTCTCTGTATGAACCATGGAAACAGAGAGATACATGCCTAAAGAATCCACACAAGACAGCAGGCTGGCTCTGCCAGGCAGATACCTTACCTAACCAAAAAGAAGGGGGAAAAAGCAAAAGTGGGATCTTCTGGTTCAGTTTTCTCTTGATATACCTCTTATGAAGGAAAATCTTTCAGCCATCTGGCTCCAGAAATCCCAAAAGAAGTACAAGCCTTACCAAAACAAAGTGTGTTGCATTGGAGATGAGGGCTGTGTAAAAGAATGTACTTTGCTACAGCAATTTTTTGCACCTTTTTCTTGGGAAGAATATGGAGCATTCATATTTTTGGGGTGTACCACAATTTGGAAGACACCAGGCTGCAGCATATTTGGTTTAAAATATTGTGAAGCAGATTCTGTTTCTTCTGTAACAGTAGCTCTACTTCATGTGAAACTACGAGAGAGAGAATAAACGTGCCTCTAACCTACTGATTTGACTGTCTGCTTCAGCAGAAAAACATGCAGGTCATTATCCAGATTGTGCTGGGATGCAGTTGAAGCTAAATCATTTGAATCCTGGTCAAGCACTCCAGGGAATACATCTCCTACATGTCCAATATTTTAAGTAGTTCTTCTTCCCTCCTGATAATGTATGATGAATCCTGAAGACTTTAGACAACATTCACACTCCTTTTCCTAAGAAGGCTCTTTGAATAATTTGTGTGTTAGCCTCCCCTTTTCTCATAATTCTAATAGATCTTCTTTCTAGCATCAGTTCCAGATTGAATTCAATTTTCTCTGCCACAGGTAAGCAAAAGTGAGACGTTATCAACACAATTGTTTTCTCCTGATGTGAATCTATTTTTTAGATGGAGAATCAGAACCTTGTTTATTTCCAGTTGGACTGCCTCAAATATTGGAATGTGCTGCAGTCATTGAACTGGATGCCTTTTAGCTGGGATATCTCCTATGTAATTTGTTTTGCAAAAGGTTTCCTGAATGGATAAAGTTTCAGTGTGGTTGTGATTTGGTTTTTGTATCTGCCAAGGCTCTAGGAAATAAAAACAAAAATATGAATTATGTTAGACGAAGGACAGGTATTTGCAACAACTTTTGATAAAACTCATAGCAGAAATATGCCTTTCATTAATAATGCTTTATTTTTTCTTGTTGTAGCATTTTCTGGTTATATCTGGTATTTTTCAATTAAAATGAAAATAAAGCCCAGTCATTTTACTTTTCACAGATGTTCTCTTTTACCACAGGCTTACAGGCTTACCACAGTTTTGTTCTGCCTGTCTTCCCCACCTCTCTGTTGATCATTATGCTTTTTTTTTGGCTCTTGTCTTAGCTTTGTCCAATCCTGCAAGAACTCCTCCATCTGCTTGACATTAGGCCCCTCCTGAAGTAGAAACATAAATCTCAATGTGGCTAAAGCATTAGACTAGAAATATTTTTAGGATGTAGGATCTATTTCTGCTTCATAAGCCTTCCCACAAAGTGGAGCCTCTCTCTAGCTTGAGTGCCTGCATGTGATTGAAAAATAAATTGTTTTTTAAATAACCTCAAAAGAAGAAAGAATTCTTGCCTGCTTCCTGATATAGGAACTGCTCTGCTCAGTTACCAAGCAGAATGCCTGATAAAAGTAGCTGGTTCTCACCATATTGAATGGGAAAAGCAGGAAATTTCAAAATTGGACTTGCTCTAAAAAAAGTTTTATGTAGATGCATTGGAAATGAGGAAGAGATTTTAAACATTAATGTTTATACAAACAGCAAATAACTACTGGAATAACTACTTTAAAATGCTTTTAACAAAAATAAAAATCCATATGGCTTTTAACAAACATGAAGATCAGTTAAAAGAAATGCATCTGTGTTTGCTGTTTCAAAACATTAGGAAAATGTTGATTCCAGAGATGCGTTAACCATTTCTTTAACCTAGCCACTATTCTTCTTTGCAAAACTATCCCCATGGGAAGTATGGATTACTATTTTCATTTTTCAACTGTTAAAACACTTGAATTGTGGGAATGATAGTAATTGTAGTATTCCCATGTCTTGTAGTTAGCAAAATGGACTTGTTGGAATATTATTGTGCAAAACTTACATATTTAACAGTAAGAAAAAAAATCTAAAGACTACTTCAAATTCTGCTTTAATTTCTCTACACCCCTTGTAGACTGGGAAACTGTCTAGACAGAATAAAGAGTTTTGTTCTTCTGGAAGTTCACTGCTGAGCTTTTCTCAGTACTGTTAAATATTGGGTACAAGTTTCATCACTGAAGCAAAATTCTGGCCTTTCTGCCAGGTGCACCTGTGCCCCTGAGCCCTTCTTCTGCCCACACTGTGTGCTGAAAATTAAAGGTATTTGTTGGCTGCTAAAAACAAAGCAAAAAAAAATAAAGGAAAAAGAGAAATTTTCTGCTGTGAGAAGCCATGAAGATCACTTAAATGCGTATTAGTGGCTTCTGCATTTAAATTCAGAGTCCATTTACATTGGGATAAAAAAGGTGCTGCAGTTAAGATAGACCCCTGGGAAATATTTCCACTCTCTATAAATAAGCACTTTGTCACTTTGTGGACTTTTTAGTGCTCTTCAGAGTCTTCTAGGCAGTCTATCTCTGTGACACCTCTATATAGGGTAATAGAGAAAAATGGTCATTCTACAAAAAAACTTCTTCTACAGCAACTTTTATTTTATTTCCCCTTAGTCAAGAATAAACCTTCACTTGAAGTTGCCAGATGTGATTATTGATCTGAGTCTGACAGCATAACTCTAGACAACCGTCCTGGAATAACTAAAAAGTTGAGTTATTCTTTTCCCTCGTTTTTGATTTAAATTTGGTTTTAAACAAGGATAGTAAAGATTGGAGGAAAATGTAGCTAACTACTGAAGTTAAAGCATAGTATCAAAGCAGCATCATGTTTATGCTTAGAATCCTGGGAGGCCTGTAGGAACAGTAGTGGACTTGTGGCTATAGATCCCTCTGCACCTAGAGGATTCGATATACTGATTGAATAAAGACAAAATGACAAAAGACACCAAACAGGAGCAGAGTTGGAGCACTGACAATCTTGAACGAGATCTGACAAGATCTGGCAGAAGCATCTTTCACTGTCATCTGGTGACTTGTCCTGCACATTGGAGGAGGCAGATGCCCCTTCCCTACCTTCTCTAATTTCTTGCACTACTCAAATTTTATGTTCCTAAAGTTCTACCCATGAAGTAGTTTGGCAGGCTGTAGTCTCATTTTGGCATATGCCCCTCTGTACCATAGAATATATTTCTGCAAGTTTAGAATAGTGAGGAAAGACACACTCTTTTTGAAAGCACTGTGGATGGCCTGGAGGCTTATTTAGTAACCAAAATTCTTATTGCAACTATTGCAAATTACAAAGCTTTCAATCCATTGATTTCTGAGGGAATTTGCTTGAGTAGAATAAATGATGACTGTTGAGTAAATGTATAATGTGGATCCCACACTTCTAATGTGAGGCAGAGGTGGCTTGAGGGTTTGCAGAAGTAGTCATAAAATCATGGAATAATTTAGGTTGGAAAAAGACCTTATAGACCATTGAATCCAATTGTTAACCCTGCACTGCTAAGTCCACCACAAACCCATGTCCCTAAAAGAAACATAGACATGTCTTTTAAATAGCTCCAGGCATGGTGACTCCAGCAGTTCCCCAGGCAGCCTTTTCCATTACCTGACCATGTTTTCAGTGAATAAATTTTCCCTAACATGCAATCTAAACCTTTTCTGGTGCAACTTGAGGCAGTTTCATCCTTGTTACTTGTGAGAAGAGGCCAACTCCAACCTCAGTACATCCTCCTTTCAGGGAGTTGTAAAGAGCAACAAGGTCACCCCTCCTGAGCCTCCTTTTCTCCAGGCTAAACAACCCCAGCTCCCTCAGCCACCCTTCATCAGATTGTGCTCCAGAACCTTCACCAGCCTTGTTGCCCTTCTCTGGACATCCTCCAGCAGCTCAACACTCCAGCCCAGCTTGGTGTCATCTGAGAACTGATGGAGAGTGCACTCAGTGCCCTCATCCAGATCATTTGTAAAGACATTAAATAGGTCTGGCCCTAACACAGCCCTGGGAACACCACTTTTGACTGACTGACTGCCTGATTTAACTCCATTCACCACCACTCTCTAGTGGCCATCCAGCCAATTTTTTACACAGCGAAGAGTGCACATCCAAGCCATGAGCAGCCATTTGCTCCAGGAAAATGCTGTGGGAAGTGGTGTCAGAGTACCAATGCTCAGGCAGAAAACACCCACAGCTTTTCCATCATCCATTAAGCACATCCCCTTGCCATCAAAGGGGACCACATCGGTCAAGCAGGACCTGCCTTTCCTGGTTGTCCTGTACATGCCATGTGATGGCACTCAAGATGATCTGCTCCATAACATTTCCCTGCACCATGGTCAGGCTGACAGGCCTGTAGTTCACCAGATCCTCCTTCTGAGACTTCTTGTAGCACATTTTCTAACCTCCAGTCATCTAGAACCTTCCCACTCAGCCAGGACTGCTGGTAAATGATGGAAAGTGTCTTGGGGAGCCCTTCCACCTGCTCCCTCCTATCCTTTGGAGGATCCCATCTGGCCCTATAGACCTTCGTATTTCTAAGTGGTGCAGCAGATCACTGATCATGTCCCCTTGGATTATGGGGCCTTAAACTTGTAAGTATAGATATACTTGAAGTTTTCTGTCCAAAGAGGAAGTGAAAACTTATTTTGCTGACATTCTGAGGAAATAAAATAATTTTTTCATAGAAAAATTACCTTTTCTGGGGGAGACTAGAGAAAGACTCAAGAGTGACTGGAAGTGATCTGTAAAATATCTATTGAGTAGGGATGGAGAAACAAAAGGATCTGGTGTGAGTTTTCCAGATCTGATTGCCCCTTTATGAACCCTTCCTTTAGATATTCAGCCCTGAGTTGAAGGAGTCTTACATTGGAAAGCAAAAGCAGCTGTACTAGGTTGATCCAGAAGTCCAGTAATCCGTGTCTTATTTGTGACAATGACCAAAACTGGGAAAAACTGATCAAAACAGGATGAGCATCTTGTAACTCACCTAATTTTGAGTTTGCCATCAAACAAATAGCCAGAGGCTTGTGCTTTAGAGCTGGCAGTGCAGGGTCCCAGGATGTGCATGTCCTGCCTTGGCATGAGCTGTTTTTAGCGGTGGCAGCAATCGTTCAATGGCCACATCCCCTGCTCTGATTTCACTCTGAGAGCACCCAGGACAGGGGGCTGGTGCCCCTACCTAGTCACTGTGGGACAAATAGGACCTCTGGGGCAAAGGGGATGAGGGAGGGCACATTGTGTGTCTGGGAAGCAGAAAGAAGAAGGCAGGTTGTGGTAGGAAAACTCCAGGACTGAAAGAAGGACAGACCCCCCATTACTGTGCCCAACTGAGAGCTGAGCATGCTGATGATTTGTTCTGACTCACCATTCATCTTGAGGAAGACTCAAATCCTAATTTCAGGGACCCAGAGGGACACCAGAGGGATGAACACAACACCAGAGGAAATGCATAGCTATCAATAATTTTCTTGCATAACAATTTTAACGGCATTATTAATGAGGATAAACTATATCATTTTTGCAGTAGACTGATAAAGTAGACTGTTAAAACATTAGCTGAGCTAACAAAAATTCTCAAATCTACATATATGCCTATACCAAGATGCTGATTACAAAAATATTCTCTATTTCAGCAAATTCTCTCCCAGAGCTTGTGACTCGGTGACCACCTGAGCCAGATGTGGTGACTTGGTACATGATAACTTTGAGTTCAATTTCTTTCCCTACAGAATTGTCCAGCTCATAGAAACATCTAGAATTCACATCATCTAAGGAAAAGGCATTTAGAAGGTGAGCTACAGGATGCATGGAAAATTGCCTCCATGTATTTGTATGAACTTGCTTATTTTTCTGATGCCTCTTAAGTTGCCAAGCAGCAACCACGATCCTTTTTTGTTTGCCACCAGCTGACATTTCCTGTATCTCGAGAGGCTTTTGGTTTGTACCACAATTATACCATATGGACTTCTTTTAGGATCTTGCTACTTCCTCACATCTGACACAGACCCCTTGTCTTCTCTTTCCATCCTTCTCCAGAGGATGCAGACAGGTTTGCTCTGCAGATACTTGTGCCTCCTGCAGCTGGTCTATTATTAAGAAGCTGCCTTGCAAAAATGACTGGCACTTCTGCTGCTATTTTTAGCTGGGAGCTCAAGGCTTGGGATGTCACAGAAAATGACCTTCCCAAGGAAAACAGCATTTGTAGATTAGCATAGTAAAGTGGGAATAATTCCTGCTCTCAGGGAACCTGTTTGGATGAAAGAAGCCTTGGGATCTGTGGATACATGAGATACCAAACACACAAAATCATTTTCCATTTTCCAAGATGAAATGCTTAATTTATTCAGTCAATTACAGAGCAGTTTGGAGAAGCTTTAAATAAGAAAAGGTGCAAATCCTACAGTGTATGTCTCACCAAAGCTGCATTCTTAAAACCAGCATCTGGAAAGCAAAAACAGACATAAATTCAGATTGCTGAGCCAAATGCACTAACCACAGAGCAGAAGAGGAGAGGCAAGTGGAAGTGGAGGAGAATGGCAGCCAGCGTTGATGTCAGAGCAGATAATCAGCTATTTAAGGCACTTAGGCAGTGCCTGTGACAGGGTCCCTATGGCAAAGTAGGTGGCCAAGTACCTGTCTAATGGCTGCTACCCGAGACTATGCATGAATAGGTTTGGAGAGGCTTTGCCCTGAAATGACTCAGACTCTTCTAAGTTTGTTCAGAAGCACAAATACATGAGTAATATATATTTTTAAAAAAAAAGAGAAAAGAAAAAAAAGTAACTTTGTAATGTTGGTTCCAATGTTGGTCTTAGATATCTAAATCCTTTCCAAAGAGTTATGTATGTAAACATCTTTTTCCAGCTTTCTAGAGTAGTAGGAAAAAAGACAAATCCTAACTTGTGCAATAATGAGCACTAATTATATATTTTTTATAGTATTGAAGAAAAGAAGAGTCACTTTTTAAGGACACAAAGATTTCAGGAGAGCGCATTGTGCCAATTAGATTTAGTAGTACCATTAGGAAATAAAATTGTGTTATTCAATTATCAGTCACATTTGCAGACATTAGTTCCCCTGGAAACTTGTCAAAGCTTTAGAGTACAGCTGTCAGGGCAAAAAACACAGAAAACGAATACTTTACAAACAAATTGCAATTGACCTTTAAATGTTATTTTCACCAATGAAACTAAAAATTTGGAAAATTTCTTACAATAATCTCTTAAGCCTGACTAAAATGATATAATATTCTGCTTGTGTGTTACTTGATATATCTACATATATATACATACACAAATACAAATATAACTGATATGCGTGGCTATGTACACATATTATATGTATATATAACATTAGATAATTATTTTACTGGCAGTAGGTTTCCAAAAATTCCTTTTGGACAAAAATAGAACACGAATGTCAGGAACAGAAGCACTCATGTCACTCGCTTCATGTCTAATAATGATCTTAGCAAGAGTGAAGATGAAGTTTCTCCCATAGATATTTAGTAGTACACACTCAGACTTTGGTTTGTTTGTTTGCTTCTCTCATCTGATGCACCAAGTGTTGGCCACTGGCAGAGTTTCCAACTTGAATTGAAATACATTTAATATAAGCTTGCAACTCTATGGTTCCAATGCAACAAAAACAAAGAGAGACTGAATAAATAATTTAATCTGAGGTTTACTATGCTCCTGAATGAGAGTTTCATCCATGGTGGAAAGATCGTCTCCCCAGTGTATTACCTAGGATATACACAAGACATGAAAAGCATGGATATATTTTATAAAAGAGACATGTAATTAACAACTTTTTTTTTTCTAATTCAGAAAGCAAAAGAAATTTTGCAGGTATTGATGGCTAAATGAAACTGTTTCCCACATGATATTAGAGATTAGTATGACATTACAGGAGAAAACATTTAACAAGAGTTGCTATTTTATAATATAAGGAGTTTCAGTAAAGAAACCTGTTGTGTCCTTAAATCTGTTTTTCTTTATTCTACTTTTACTCAGGATTTCTCCTTTCCTTTCCTTTCCTTTCCTTTCCTTTCCTTTCCTTTCCTTTCCTTTCCTTTCCTTTCCTTTCCTTTCCTTTCCTTTCCTTTCCTTTCCTTTCCTTTCCTTTCCTTTCCTTTCCTTTCCTTTCCTTTCCTTTCCTTTCCTTTCCTTTCCTTTCCTTTCCTTTCCTTTCCTTTCCTTTCCTTTCCTTTCCTTTTCCTTTCCTTTCCTTTCCTTTCCTTTCCTTTCCTTTCCTTTCCTTTCCTTTCCTTTCCTTTCCTTTCCTTTCCTTTCCTTTCCTTTCCTTTTCCTTTCCTTTCCTTTCCTTTCCTTTCCTTTCCTTTCCTTTCCTTTCCTTTCCTTTCCTTTCCTTTCCTTTCCTTTCCTTTCCTTTCCTTTCCTTTCCTTTCCTTTCCTTTCCTTTCCTTTCCTTTCCTTTCCTTTCCTTTCCTTTCCTTTCCTTTCCTTTCCTTTCCTTTCCTTTTTCAGTCTTGTTTCTGTTCCTGGTATCAGAAAAAAATTAATGTAACTTTTCTATATATCTTTACAGAAACACTAGGAATAAAGGTTTGGTGTTTCGTACTTTAGGGTAATATAATAAAGGTTTGGCACTTAAGGGTAATAATCTGAATTGCCTGTTAGAGACTTTATTCCTGTTAGGTTCAAAATGCAGCCATGACTTGCTAGTCAAACAAGGAGAAAAAAAGGCTTACAATACTCTCTCAAATACAGAACACTGATTGCATTTCTTATAGCATCATCATTTGCTATTGGTTATTCCCAAGGAACATCAATCTAAGAGACGAAGTGGCAGTCTTCTAACTTCAGTATGTGTGACTTAGATGTATTTAAAGACATGCTACAAGAGGAACATGCTGTGGGGAACACTGGTTCTTCAATTCCACTGATAAATGTGACAAAAAATATTTTACAACTTACATTCCAAAAATATCTAGTAAAATGTTATAAAAGAAAAAGTAAGGATGATAAAAGCGTAGGCACATGATGTTACCAGTTTAATGACGTTTCTTCTTTTTATTAGCAGTGATCCCACAGATGCCTGAGGAATCACATTTGCCTTTGTTAAAACAAATCCATTCTAGCAACTGTTCTGACATCCATCATTAACGCACTTTATGTGAGTAGTCCTTCTTACTGTATTATTAAACCATTCATTAACATGATAGATAAAATCTCCATTCCACTGAGAATCTGCCATGGAATTACAGAAGTGTACCAGAATGCTTGGCAACGATTAAATATGCCATGGCAGGAAAACAATGGAACAATGTAACTTAACGTTAGGCTTTTCCAACTGTGGAATATTTCTATTGTGCTATTTAGCACACATACCAAAGTCAATTTCCTCTTACAATAAATAAAGGAATAAATAAGTTCCATTTGTACCAGAATTGAATCCAGGCAGTGCAGCCTGCAATATGATTGCTAAAACAAGACAAAAACAAAGACGAAAACTTTTAGTTACAGCACTGACTCATTTTAAGTTCCTGATACAGCTCTTGAATGTGCCTGGGCAGCCTGAACTGTATCTTTGTAATTGAACAAATAGCAAATGACTGTACTTCAAACACCTGAAACTGCACAGGCTTTAGAGAGTAATGTATTTAGGCATGAAGGAACACATCACCAGCCTTTTCTTTCTTCAGTATTCTCCAGTTTTCCCACCCTTTCACCATGTGACACATGCTCCAGTCCCTTCATCATCTTTGTGGCTCTTCCTTCTTGCCCCAGTGTGCCAATGTCATATACTGGGAAACCCAGCACTCCAGACACAGCCTCACTAGTGCTGAGCAGAAGGAAACCTGCTGGCAGTGTTCTTCCTAACAGGCCCAGAGTACTCTTACGTATGAAATAAACTGTACAACTCCTTGGAAATCAGCTTGTAGCTCTCAAAACCAGAGCTCCCATTTCCCTGCAACTCAGTCCACTAACTCTAGCTCAAACACTGAAGTTATAACCCCTTAATAATCTGGGTTGGAAGGGACCAGTAAAGGTCATCTAGTCCCACTCCCCTGGCAATGAGGAGGGACTTCTTTAAGAAGATCAGGTTGCTCAGGGCCCTGTCCAACCTGGCCTTGAATTATTTCCAAGGATAGGGCATCCACCATTTCTCCAGTCAACCTGCCCCACTGTTTTATCACCCTCATTGTAAAAAATGTTTTCCTTATATCTAGTTTAGGCCAACCCTCTTCTAGTTTAAAATCATTACATTTTGTCCAAACACAACAGGCCTTACTAAAAAGTTTTTTCCCATCTTTCTTACAGGCCCTTAAGGTACTGGAAGGTGCTTTAAGATCTCCCTGGAGCTTTCTCTTCTCCAGGCTGAGCAGACCCAGATCTCTCAGCCTGTCCTCTTAGGAAAGGGGTTCCAATGCTGTGTGCTTGGGTAAAAGACCAAGTTCTTCTACAGTGTGTCCTTCACAGGGAATAGTGGTTGGAAGCAGTAACAGATTACACGAACTGCACCAAAGCCTGAAGGAGAAGGGGTCTGTAAAACTCAGAAGATTTCAAGGCACTGCAAAAGCAACACACTAAAACATCTAAAATATCTCCTCTGATGTACAGAAGGAAAAACAACTAATTGGGATTTCTGACAGAACTCAAACTTGCATCAGAGAGATTGCTATGCAGCACACAATAGCATGAACTAAGCCGAGCCTGGGAAGGACACACTACTTTGCAATGAATCTCCAGTTTCTGGAGGCTGAATGGGGTCCTGTATCTTAATGCTGTCATGCAGCATATAGCATGAAACAGAGACAGCCCAACCCACCTGGGATTTCAATGCACCTTGGAGGCTGACATGCTATACTTTGAGGACTTTGGTGAGTGAGGTAGGAGATGTGTATGAAAAGAAGGAGTGCAAGAATAATTACATATATCATTTTTGGTATCCTCATCAGCAGTGCGGATCAGAGGAACCTGGCTTAAGTACATACTACTGCTACAGAGGTATCTGGAATTGGAAAATTTCAACACAATACTATGACCAATTTACAATTGTACAGTTAATTGCAGTTGACAGAGCTGGGAGAATCTTCAACACTGAAGGATATTACTGCAGTCAAACTGCATTTCATGGCCAAACTGCTCAAAGTCCTTGTTTGGCTCTCATTTTTCTTTTATTTGAATCCTGTAAAATCGTTATGTTATTCATCCTCACAACACTGAGCAGAGGGGCATGTGATTACCCTCACTGCTGATATGCTGAGGTACACAAAGACTAGAAAACAATTTAAGCACCTGATTCTTAAAAACTCCTTTTTATTCCATTGATCATTTTTGTTTCCAGCACTCAAGGTACTTTGATTTTGAAGTTTTGCTCTTGTACATGGACTGATCCTTTTCTGACTGTACTTGTGCCCCTTACTAGAACAAGATTTGGAGGCTCATTCAAGAACACTCTGTGAGTGCCTGACTCTGTGCCACATTGCTTAACATGGTCCCTAACACGTCTGCCCACAAGTACCCACAGCCTCTGTGACAGCTGAACCAAAGACCAAGAACACCAGGCAGTGTGGACAAGACTGTACCACACTTGTTTGACCTGCACTGTCCCTCAGTGCACTTGCAGGGGACTGTGTAATTGAAACCATTTTTATACTCTGTCATGCCACATCATAATGCATGCAACACATGGCTTCTGTTTCAGCAATAACCAGCTGCCTTTCAGCACACTCCTTGCCTTGGACACTACAGAGTAAAAGGTAGGCAGAAACCTGGTATTTACATCCTGGAGTCACAGAAACACCGCACGGAAGAGACTTAAGGCTAGTAGCCATGCCAGATGTACAAAGTTCATGGCCACAGAAGACTCTTTAGCCCTGTTGAATGTATTGGGAGAGACATAGTTGCAGGTGAACACTTGTCTGGACAATTGTAACATAAGATAGACCCTTAGGTTAAGTGTGGTCCAGCCAGTATAGCTAAGAGGCACATCCCAGCAGGGGCAGTCTATCCTACTCCCTTTCACTAGGATAATGATCCCTTCAGTATTGAGAATGTTCTCCTAGAAAACCACTGATGTGGATTTGAATCATCCACTTGTTTTTTCAAAGGAAATGGGACCTTTCATTTCTGTTACCTAGCAAAAGCTTCCACCCAGGTAAATATGTCAAACTGCATAAGTCAAACTTCAGAGCTGTGACATTAGGCATTATGGCATACAGCTGATTCTCTCCAAATTATTATTTTTAAGTGACAGGCTTAGGGCCACCTCTGATATCAAGGTACAGTGGATCAGACTTGTAGGCACATATGCCACCCACCTAGCTACTCTCCTGCTTCTAACCAGGAATTCTGGCTCTTGTTTGGCTTGACCAGGCATGGTTCTAGAGTCAGTGTTAGAAATGTACCTGTTAAAAGCATCTTGGCTTAGTCTTTTGTAGGCTCTGATGGAGGAACACACAAAGGCCACCGAGCCTGGGATTCCATAGGACACATATCAGTGAATGCTAATTAGAGCCTCTCCTTTGCAGCCACAACCCACATATTTGGAAAATGGCTTTGTCATACCAGCTTGAGCATCTGTTTTTCAGACAGGTGCTTAGGTATTACATCTCAGGTAATTGCTTTTCAGGTCCTTTCCTTGGAAAGCCTGCTACCAAAACCCACACGCATCTTTGATGCACTTGCGGAATTTCTCTGACTTAGAACAGAACAGTTGCATTTAAATTTATTTAAATATTTAATATCCATCTTTCTCAGAATGAATAGCAATGCTCTCTAAACTTTCTTAGTTATGTACCCCCAGGAGTGCTTTTTCAGTCTTCCCTGTTGCTTTCAGCTAAATGTGAGGAATGTCGATTATTGCTAGCGTGTGAGCTCTTCCTTCTGATTTGTGAAGTTCCAGACACAATTCTTCAGTGTATACTGCTCTGCCTGACCTCCTCTTTCTTCTAAATAACATTGAAACTACTATCACCGGCTCAGTCTCCCCTCCCTATTGTTCCTTTCTTCACAAGTTCTTTTTCCCCCTGGCAGTTCAATTTTCTGAGTTTCTGTGGTGTAATTTTAATCTTTTCTATGGTTTTTCAGGATTTTTTTCAAAGGTCATAAGGTCTTCTCTGACAGGTCCTTCCTGCTGCTGTTTTCTTTTCTTCAGGCTTAATGTGATTGTGCAAGTTTGTAGCAATTTAGTCAAAATGAATGAAAATTTGTGCTAAATTACCAGAGCTCAAGGGCCTGCACTTCCTCTTTATTTGGGTAATTTAGAGAGCCTAAAGAAGTACCATAAATACCTCAGAGTTGCTCACCACACACAGAAGTATTTTAATCATCAGACTTAAATCTATTCACAAAACGTCTTTTGCATTTTCTTCATGCTTTTATCCAGCAGCCTCAAAGCATTTTGCAAAAAAACATGTACTAGTTTTGTGTCAGGGTGTTTTAAGAGACAAATAAAGAGGCAAGTGCATGCAGTAAAGCTGATTTACCTGTGGTGCAGCGATGAAGAGTGAGGTAGCTCTCCAAGAAACTCACGCTAAATGTCACAGTCACCCTGCTCAGAGAAACACAGTGCCCTGTACCTCTTATGATTCCTCCAGTGAAGGGTACCACGTGTCCCTCCTCAGCTGCAGAGAATGATGTGCCAGCCATCTGGCCCAAAGGCTGCCTGGTGTTTCTGAGTGGCAAATCTGTCTGAACTGTGGTAAATAATGGACACTAACTGGCGAGGAAGATTTCCTCCCTGGCATACATCAGCCATTCCCTACTATTTTGAGAACTAAGTAGGACTCCACTGTGTTGTTTATGCAGCTGGAGACAGGAGTTTTTATACTTTATACTTTCCCTTTGACCAATACAAGATTTGCTGGGACTCAAAATAACTTTCCAGGAACCATTTAATAAAATCAGAGCAGTCAACAGTAACAGCTGTGAGTTTCAGTTGCCACTAGCTGTACTATCAGTATATGAAAATCAGATACAAAAGATAGGTCTGGGCTTTTCTTTTTATTTTTAATCTGGAATTTATTCAGACCTCTGAGGAATTGTTAAGTTTAATATCAGCTGTTTCCCCAGCTGTTTCTACTTAGAAAAAGCTTGTAAAATCTGGACTGTGCCTCCAAAGGCATCCCACTAAGAACTTGCAATACCATAGCAGTGAAGAAAATGCAAAACACACATTGAGCCACTGAATGTCTACAACCAATTCTAACACTTTAACAAAACTAAGTTCAGTTTCAAGCAAGGAAGCTTTACTCAGTGGCAGCATAAAAAAACCTATCTCACCAGTTAAGATCGGCCTCCTTTTTCTCACCCGATCACCATCCTCCAGTTCTTTTTGTCGGTTAAAAAGAACTAGTAAATTTAATTAAAAGAGCTGCTAAAGCAGAAAAGAATACATTAGTCATATGATCTTCTGAGTTCTCTCCAACATCATCTTAGGTAATGGCTTATCACGTAACAATTGCTTTATTTTCTCTTTAGCAGTAAGATATTTCCAAACTTGTTCATCCCATCTGTATCCATTTTCACAATGACTGAACAAATGCAATTAGTCTGCAGTCAGCCATGTAATGGTCTCCTACTACTACCACTAGGTATTTTTAGTCCATGGATTCTCTTATTTCTCAGCTATGCCTTCTTTCTTTCCCTAGCTTACATTTATTATCAGAATTGCTTTTCTCCCTTCACTGCCATTCTGTGTTATTGAAAGAATCTCATATACTTTATCTTTTCATATTTCTCTCATGGTCACCTCATTGCAACATACAGATGGTTGTAAAAGGAGGAAAATTTTCATTAAAAATATTGCAAAATTTGCCATTTATTTCTTCTCAAATTCTGTATTTTGCTTTATTTCCTAGATCTGAGCAGTCTGTCTTCTACCCAGACTCTCTTCTATCTACTGCTTACTATGCTTTCACAAAGATATATGAACCACTGGAGAAGAGAAAAATCTCCATGTCAACCTATTGAGAAAGGAGTTCAGTTTCCTTCTCCCACAACAGATTTCCAATGGTCTACCCACCTTGCAGCAGAATACAATGCTGATCTTTTTTTTTAAGTCCAGATTGCAGTTCTCTTATGTGCTGAACAGAGCAGGGATGAACATGACTTTGCGTGTGCTCTTTGCCTATGACGTGCAAACACAGTAGCCTTTCTGACTTAGCTTCAATCTGTTAAACACAAAGACATGTCACTAACTCTTCTTTCATTTTTCAGTGTTAAACATGATATGTTTTGAATTCTCTGAATTTGTCAGCTGGTTCCTTCACCAAGCTAAATGTGATGCTCCTCTGACTCTATGAATGATCCTTTCCTTAAAGCTGCTAGGTGAACAGGCTCTTCTGTCTTTCAATGTATTTAATTTCTGATTTTGAGGTCCAATTTTGTGCTGTATATGGAATTTCCTGTTTGTTTGATGTGCTGGTATTTGACTTTTTTTGTTGTCATTGTTTCTATGAGACAGACAAATTTTATTATTTCCAGCTTCTTTTCAAAGTACTTCTCTAAAAAATGGTGAATCCTCAGTTGTCTCTCAACAGCTGTGAAATACTTGTATCAGGCTTGCCTCTGATGTGGACAATACACATGCAGGAAGCCTTCTTCTCAATAGAAAAATACATTATTCAATATAAAACAGGTTTTAAATCAACCTTATTTAACAAATGTAGGTTCTTGTGTAGACCTTCTTTCTTGATATATCTAATGCAAGTTTTTCATTGTCCTGAATTAAAAAGAAAAGAAATTGGTTTTAGCTTATTAGGAATGTCTATTGTATTTATTTAAAACTGCACACCTAAACAGACTGGTGCAACTTTCTCATGGAGAAAAGGCTTTAAAATATGCACAGCAAGAAAAGAAAAAAATGTATACAATCCCCTAGAGTATTCTTCCCACTATACTCTTGAGTTCCCCATCCTTTCCACACTTCTGATTGCAAACTCAGTTTTTCAGTTGTTTCATAAAACAGAAATTTGCATAAATTTCACTGCAGCTTCTGGAGACCTCAACGATCTCAAGAAATGTTCTTGTGGTTACACTTCCTGTTCACCAGCTCCTGTTTCCTTTTTTACCCTTCTCTTTCCACACTTTCTCTGTGAATTGTACTGGCTCTAAAACAATTTTGAACATTTGGACTACAGCATCGCCTTTCAAAAATTTAACCAGGCTTCTAGGAATATCTTCAGAATATATCCCTCCCACCATCCCCCCAACACATTCTTACCTTTGAATAGAGAAAGAACCATTAAAAAGAAGTATTCTGATTGTGAATAGAAAATGAAATGGATTTCTACCTCTAGATTTGGTTAAGTTACATTCAGAGGCAGGATATACTGAAGAAGTTACAGAAATACAAGCAGGCTGAATCTTTCATTACCTTAGAGAATAGCCAAGCTTAGCAGCAGTGATTTCATCTCTAAGTCCAAAATCTTCAGCTGAAAATACTTTCCATGCTTTCTTTTGAACAGGCTCAGAAACCTTTTCTTCCTTCATCTCACTTTTCTTCCCAGCAAAAGAAATTATTCTGGTTTTTCAGTCAGCCTATTTTCACTAAGCATTTCAGTTTGCACCCTCAGCTCAGGTTCATGTGAGTGAATCACTTAAGCAGAGCTGATAGGATGTTGCTATTTCCTTTTTTCCCCCTTACACATAGGTCTATTTGCTATTACATTTCCTTCCCTTTGATATCAGATTAGTGAGGCTACATTAATTATTCATTTCCCTAGGCGACAAACACTCTGTGTTCAATAGTTGATTGACCTGGTTCTTTAAGCTCAATAGAGATGTTAGTTTTAGCTATACCAGGGAGGACAAAGGAGAAAAGATACCTCAGCAAGAGCTCAAATATTTATAACAGGCCATTTTCCTACTGCTCCTCACAGTGCTGCATGCCTTTCACTTTATGAAACTTGACATTTAAAAAAATCTTTTCATTCAGTATTAGGAAATGCTTTGACACAGAAACTGGCAGAATTCTTATGTTAAATATTCTCCTCCACCATTCTGCTGCTTTCCTGACTAGCTCAAGTTACCAGACAATGTTTCTTCCACTTAAATCCCTGTCTGACAAGCTCTAAAATGGAAAAAAAAAAAGAAGTATAGGCTTCTGGGTATTGCAAGGATACTGTGCTAAACTGGTTCTAAGGTTAGCTGCACCTATGGGATTAAGTCACTAGCTATTTACCTTGAAATCACCTTTAATTGAAGCCTAAACTAAAAGGCAAAAAAAATGTTTGCTTACAGAATTTAAAATAGGTGCTTCCAGAATTTTCTGAAGTCAAAGTGCCAAAAGGAAACAGAAAATGTATGCAGATCTTTAGTCATTATTTATGTTGGCTCTAAAGTTTCTTCTCAGTCATTTATGAGGCAGCTGAGACTGTAGAAATTCACATCCTCTTGACAGAGGATTCAGTCTTGAAAAACCTGAAAACATCCTCAGGCTAAGGTCATGGAAGGGGATCTTGGCTGAGGAAAGAATGTTACCTTTCATAATATGTTCATTTAAACACATTTTAAGGATGTATTTTAAAACAAATTTCTTTTCTATCAGATGAAAAAGACAGATAAAGTCAAACCCTTTGTGTTTGATTAGTTAAGGAAAGCCAAGACCCAGGAATGCTCAGATCCTTGTGCCTAACCAGCCTGTCAGCATCCTGTTAGGGGTACCCTTCACTGAGCAGTTCACTAAGATCAGAGACTGACTTGTTCAGGGTCACACACTAAACAGAGAAACTCTTCATGGGTCTCCACACCTTTACCCACTGCCAGTGGCTGCCAGCACCCTTGAAATACTCACATTAACATTTTATGGCATAACACTATTCATAAATGAAATTGCGAGAATTTAAGGTTCTAAAATTGCTGCTGATAGTATCTGACTGCAAATATATACTCAAAGTTGTACAGTAATTCAAAGCAATATACTAAGAAGCTCTAATCCACAGTTAAAACTGGCTCAAGATGATCATTCATCATGCAGAGAACACAGTTCTTTACCAGAAAGGCATCTCTATGGGGGAGAAGACAGGTTCAGCCCCTCAGCTGATCCCAGCTGGAGTCCTTCTCCACTTCCCTCTCTTGTCTTACTTTTACACTATTTCTTTTCATTTTGGTGGAGCTTGGGTGACTTTAGTCATACATCTCACTAGTGAGTGGTGGTCATATCTTGGGGGCGGATATCTCAGGATATCCGAGATAACCTTGGGATGAGGACATCTTCCTTTATCTACCTTGGTTTTCAGCTGCTGTGTGGTTTATCAGCTGGAAAGTACCACTGAGTTCTCTCCTCTGCAAGGGTTTTGGCAGAGCCTGGCCATGTTGGCTCTATTCTGCTCCATCACCAGTTTAGTCCCCCTTGGATTGTGTTGTTTGGGGAAGGTCAGACATGCTGATTGCACTCCATACGGGAAGTAGCAACTGCACGTTTCCCTAGAACTTCCATACCCTTATCTTTCTAATCTCAGTGATTTTCTCACATCTTCCCAAAACCTTTTTAACTTTCACTTCTTAAATGAAAAGCAATCCTTCACTTTGGACCTTTTTCTTGAGTATTTATTTCCCATGCCCCTTTGAAAATGCTGCTTTCTTTCTGGCAAACCAGACAATGTCATCTCATTGGCTTGAGTATTAGTAAACGGTTAACGAGTTTATCATCAGCTGATGCACTTCTCTTCCTACCTGACCATAAAAGAAAATACTTCTGGAAGTCAGAAGTATTTTCACTTTAATCAGAAAGTTTAATTTCATCTAAGGCTTCTCCCATGTTTTATGCAAACATAACAATGGACTATGCCACATCTGTCTATCCGATATAATCCCTGACGTAACTGAGCTCTACCCTACAGGCTAAGTCAGGCATGGGATGTCTGAAGAGTCTCCTCAGCTGACACTTAGATTTGTAGCACAGGGTTTGATTTACTTCAGGTCCATGATGCAGCTAATTGTGGCCGGTGCATCATGCAGGCTCTCACACAGCACTTGAGACATTGCCACAGCACCTCAAAGCCACTGCAGGAACAGATGAAGCCTTCCCAAGCATAAGTTAGCTTTGCTGGATTCTCAGCATTTGCAGAGCTGAAAGGACATCAGAAATGCCCATGTGGGACAAGAAGTATGAGCAACAGGCCATAAAAACCACTCCAAGAGACAGAGTTGCAAGCATTTGGGGATTGTGTGACATTTTTTTGTTTGGTATTTTTAATATGGGGGTTTTTTTCCTTACAGACCTGGGACTCATGAGATATGATAAATGCCCATGAGACTAAAAAGCAGCTATATTGTTATCATATATATTTCATATGCTGAGGGTGAGTTTGATGCAGCAGAGGTTTATTCCAGGACTGTCTCCAAAATGCAAGGTTATGTGAACAGAAGCAGGCAAACCAACAGGCATTTAACTGATACATGGGGCTGAGAAGAGCAAAGAAACAGGGCATTTCTTCCTGACAACCTGTTGGTGAAGGGATTTTCATCAGGTGTTAGGAACTAGTAGCAAAATGGAGGACTGGCTAATCTTCTGTAAAGACATTTGAAAGAGGACCACATGGAGCTATTTTCATTGTTGCATTGGAAACAGATAGCAATAGAGCACAGAAGGGAAAGGCCAGAGGCAACAACAAGCACTACAGAAGCAGAGAGATGCCTAATAGACTGTTTTGAAGGATGCACTTTTAACCTGTGACTGAATTTAAACAGGAATTAACTGATGGACGGGACAGTAGCATGAACATGACTTACGGCTGCTGCTAATGACAGCAGAAGCGCAGTTCAGTTTCAGCACAGAGCACTGTCTTTTAAGGTTATGAACTCTCAAACTGTTGTGTTAGACACAGGTTTGGAAGCCAAGGTAAGTTTGTGCCATGGAAGAGGGCAAGCGGGATGATAAGGAGTAAATGATAAGGGCAAGGAAGAAGCGCTAACCTTTGGACAGAAGGATGAGGTAGTTTGGGGAGGCAGAACTTCCCCAGGTAACCTGTGTAAACTTGAGGCTGTTTCAGGATGACCCTAAGAGACAGTATTTCTTGCAGAATTGTCCTTCGGGGGGAACCAGGAATACTGTAACAGCTGAGAATTTAAAATCAGTAGAACTGGAAAGAAATGGCCTATAAAAAATAATAAATGAGGTTTCTGAAAAGAGGACTATGGGTCCCCTTAGTCCTCTAGGACAGATATTGACAAAAGAATGTGATTAATTCAGAAGGATCCATTCAGCCCACTCTTACCCTTGCACAGTGTCCATAAATGATGGTGGTGACCATCAATCTGCTTGTTGATACACATTTTCCTTGACCTGGCAGTATCAGACATTCTTCCCCATGGCCTTGTAACATGGCTTGCAAATTGTAACACCAAATTGGTAGTTCAGCTATTACCAGACCAACATCGTGATGCCAATTTTGCTGGGATTCAAGACCCAGGGACAGTATTTCTTCAAGAAAGCAGTGTCAGTGTGTTGCCTGGTGGCTGGTACTGCCTCTGGTAATTCATCACACTGCAGTACAGGCAATGAAATGGGAAGTGGAAAGCCTCTGGCATCTTATTGTCCTCAGGTTTTAGCTGGAAAGGGAGGGAAGAAAGAACAGCATTACACAAAAATGTGGTGGCAGGGACTGACAAAGGATATACAGAAGGTGAGGTACTTAATATTCTTTTTGCCTCAGTTTTTACTGACATGTTCTTCTCCCAGGTATGCCAGGAGCTTAGTAATGGTCAGTGCAACTGAAGCATTACTCATGGTAAATGGTAACCAGCAGAGCTAAGATCATTTAAGCCAGAATATGAGACTTGATGGGGTGCATTCAGTAGTGCTGGGACAGCTGTCTGCTGTCATTGCACGTTCTTTATCATTTTCGAAAGGGTGTGGCAGTCACAAAAAGGTTTCTGAAGACAGAAGAAAGTAAATTTCACACTCCTCCTTAAGAGGGGCAAGAAGGAAGATCTGGAGAACACAGGCCACTTAGGCCTGTATGGAGAAGTTGGGGAACAAACTTTCCTGGAAGCCATGTAGGACTTTAGGGTTGACTGTTACAGGTGCTAAGGAGCTGCCACTAACACAGGCTCATCACAGGTCAACAAACACTTTAAGTACCTGACAGGATGATTATCTTTGGCACAAGCAGCCACTCCTAAGTCCAGTGAAGCTGGGACTAAGCTTCCCACAGCCCACACTCTGGTGGGATGACCTGGGCCAACAGCCAAGCACCCACACACCTGCTCACTTCCCTTTCTCCCTCTTACTGAGGTGCACAGAGTGGGAAATAGAGGAAGCCTTGATGCTGTGCAAGCACTGCTCAGCAACAGCCCAAACACTGTTAATACTGCTTTGCTCACAAATCCAAAACACAGGACCGTAAGGGCAATTATGATGAGCTTTACCCCCATCCTAGACTGACAGAGCACAAGCATGAAAAACATTCTAATGATATTTTGGTAAATTCTTAACACAGGATAATTGGTGAACATAAAACTAGATTCTTATACTTTCTGTGGAAAGTATAAAAAATTGTAATACTAGCAACAACAAAAACCAAAGAAAAATAAAGAAGAATTTAAATTATGTAGTCTGGACAGCAGGAAAAAATGAAAACTGCTAAACAAACTGAATCTTTGTGCAAAGACAAAAAATATAGATACATACTTTAAAAACATCTTATAACCTTTAGCTCTCAGCCAGCAAGTATTTTGAAAATATACTCATTAAAATTGACATAATTCTGGGACACAACTGAAAAGCAAAACAGCCCTTCCACCATTGTTCAAATGATGCAGCTTCCTAAGGAGAGGTCACAAAACTTCCCAACCTTAAAGAATGCTGATACTTTGCATTCTTTTCATGTAAGAAGAAAGAGGACTGGAGAGATAACAGGAGAAAAAATGTGTTAGCCTTATACCCTTGAGCTGTGATGAAATACCAGTCTACTTACATTTAATTATGTTCAGTTTATAACAAAGCATTCAGCAGAAAACATCAATAAGAATGTTGACACACTGAGACTCCTTCTAATAAGAGTGAAGAATTATAGTTGAAAATCTGGCATCTAGAATTCAACTGGAAAGGGATTTTGCTATTTAGCAATTAGTTCTCTCTGAAACATAAAGTAGTGTTTCTAAAGGAAAATTATTGGGTAGATTTACAATTGAGGTATGTGTTCAGATCAGTTCAAAGATTAAAAAACGACTACATTACTCTAGACAAAGACACATTTGGACTAAATATACACCACAATATATAATTTCTTGTTGTATATTACTTAATGTTCTCTGGAAGGAACATAAATAAACAATGCAGAGTGTAAAGACCAGAACTTTGCAATTTATATGTTTGCTGCAAAGTTAACGGAAATCTTAGGTCTGAAACCAAGGCACTAAGGCTCTTCCAGGAGAAAAAGTGTCTTTTAGAATAGGTCTGGTTGTATCAGAAGAATAAAGCACAGCCAGGTAAAGCCTATGTCAGGTATTGGTGCCGTGGGAAGCTGAGTACCAAGCTCACTCCTGCCTCAGGAGTGGCTGTTTGTATCTAAGCTAAAAGACATCACACTGTCAGGTACTGAAAGGTACCTGACCTATGAAGCAGTTGGGCTAATGGCAGCTTTTTAGCACCAGCAGCAGTCAAACCTACAGTCTTAAGAAATTATTTCCTAGAAGCTAGCAGCAACTTGTGTTCATTCAAAACTCCCTCTGAAGCCAACACAGTTTCTGTGAAAGATTAGAAAGAACCTGAAGATACTGAAATAAATGAAGTTTGATGTTATTTACCATGGTGTCTGACTTTAAATACAAAATATGGACTGTAAGCAACCATCAGTTCTGTACTGAGCTTATTGCAAGGCTTGCAGTTAGCCAGGTTCTCAGTTTCCATCACAACCACAAAACCCCCACACTCTGATGTTAACTGTTTTCAGAAATAAAATGTAGAAAAACCCCCACCAAATCCAATGTGTTTGTAAACACTAAGAAGTTAAATCGGCTTGACTTGTTTCATTTTCACTTTTGAACGAACATTAATTCTTTTCTTTCTTGAAAAAGCACAGCTTGCACAGGTCCAAATCAGTAAGACAGAATGGGATGGGAAAGAAAGGAAGAGAGGAGTGGGTAAGACCCACTTGCAGAGTGCAACATCTCATTCTCTTGAGCCTCATTTGGTATGAACAGCAGTAATTCTCAGGAGCAATCACAGCCCCCACTCACATTGATCCTGAGGCAGTGATGAAAGCCCCAAACTGCAAGAGGCTCTGCACATTTATCTCAAGTGGAGGGAAGCCTTGTCCTCTACAGAGCTAGAAGAACAAGACCCTCTCTAACTGGGCAGCACTAATGTGTCCATTTACTATCCTGATAAAATACACAGTTTCTTTAGTTATCCCAGACTAATGAGACAATGGAGAGAGATCTGTGCCCCAAGGGGCCTGGCTTCTCTGCCACTAGTTCAGCTTTGGCAATTTAATTTTCTGTACTTCTGCTTACCCATTCTAAAGCAATGGATAATGAAAATTACAGCCTTTATGGAGAATATTGATCTCTTTGGATACAAAACTTCCAAAAGATGAAATTTACTTTCTCTGTTGAAGCAGACATATTCCCTCCTACTTTCCTTCTTTTTTTCCCTTCTTCTCTCTCTTTCTTCTTCCCTCTGCCTCCTCCCCCTTTTCTACCTTTCTTCCATTGAATCTACAAATTGCTCTGTTAATCTTCCACATCAGAATACTTCTGTGGTAGTATCACCATGAGTACTGTTTTAAAGCAGAACTGCAAATGCACTGCATTGGAGGAAGAATTAATATTTTGCAAGGCAAAGCCTCTGGAAACTCACAGACATTTATTCTCTTTATTTTCCTTTTAGTATATGGTGGTAAAGCCATTTATATATAATTTTATTTTCATTTAATGAAAAGCAATAAATTTTAGCTTAATGTCAGAATGTATTGTGATAGCAGTTTCCATTTGGGTTTTTCTTAAAGGCAGAATTCTCATGTGAACCCAATATAAATTTTTACTTCAGCTGTATGGCAACCAGCAACCTGTTCTTGAAAGAAAAGAAACCTACAACAAATTATGTTCAAAGTGAACATGGTGACTCTAGCGTGCACCATGTCTAAAACTTAACAGCTAAAATAATATTGTAGAGTGGGGAGGAGCAAATGTAAAAAGCAGTCATTGTAGCTAAGATACATATTAACAGAGCAACAGACTGCTTTTGTGAAAAAGGCATACAGAACAATTTCTTAATTTGCTACAAGCCTCCTGAATTTGATTCATATCTCAATAGTAATCCATCATACTGAGAAATTGCTTTTCATGCTGATTTAATATTTGATAACAGCTCAGATGTCTGAACTTCATGACAATATAATATAAGAGTGGCAATGTAACATTGCAAAATTTCTTTCTGAAAACATCATCATTCTACCTTTCTCGTGAGATAGACCTGTAGTACACTTTTTATCAAAAATATTTCCAAGGAAATCTAATAAAACACTAAGAAAAAAGAGCATCTGAGTCTTAGAATTACACTGTGATTCAATTCAGTAACTTTTTACACTCAACAAATTTATGTTTGACCCAATGGGAACTTATTCTAATTCTAAAGAAAAAAAAAAAAAAGAATTATATAGGTTTCCCTGAAAAACTGAATTAGTAAATCAAGCAAGCAAATAAATTTGAGTTCCTTGTCAGAATAACAGGACAGCTAGAGTAACAACATGGAATTAATCAGTTCATCAAGACACAAAGAAAACAGCAAACACTGCAACCCAAGTGGCTTTAATGAATCAATGCATTGACAATCGGTAAGGCAAGGGTAGAAAATCATTACTAAAGCAAATTACTCCTTGCCCCAAAGTTATTTGCTTGTTCTACAAACTATTTTCCCAGGTCTGCATATTATAATAAAATCACCTTTTGGGTTGGCAGCCCACAAAAATCTCTGAAAATTTCCTAACAAATCATAGTCCTAAACTCAATACCCTTTTCTCAGTCTGGCATAGAAGTGAGACAGAACTAAAATGAAATTATTTGATTTTTGCTAAAAGTTTTACGTATTTCCACATAAGTAAAAACGCAAGGAATTTTCCCAACTGGCTGCATCAGACTAAGCCCATTCTTTTAAGCAGTGCATGGCAATGTATACAAATAAAGATCTGCAAACTCAAAAAGTCAAAGTGAAGGATCAAATTCCTAAGCAAACCCTTTGGTTTGTTTTATCATTACTCAGAAATTATGGCACCCTAAAAATGTCACAAAGGATTAGAACTATGTGGATAACTGATACTGTTATTAACTGGCAGGGACAGGGGGGGAAGAAAAATAAGAAGATAAAAAGAGAAAATAATTTCATTTCCCCGTGTTTTTTAATGTTTAAAAATAAAAAAAATTAAAAACATATTGTTGAAATAAAACAAAATTTCAAAACAACTACCTGCTTTCAGGCAAAACTATCTTGGTTGCATTATCAAAATCAGCTGGTAGTTTTCATTGACTTGATGCTTGTCTATAAATTGGGCAAAATCCTGTTCACTGAAAGAGTTTTGCCTACCTTGTAGCTAAACAGAGCAGATTATTGTACTTCCCAGAATTTACAGCATGCATGTGCATATTTGTGCTGGAAATGACAGCAGAAGTCGTGTGGAAAGCAGTTAGCTGCCTTTTAAATGCTGAGTGACCCTAGGTTGCACTATTATAATTTCCCATTGACTTGAACCCAAAAATTGCTTTTCTGTGTGTGTCAGTATTTTCAGAAAGAACACAAAATTTTGCTGCAGGCCCTGAGTGAAAGCACCAAAACTACAGCCATCTGTTTAGTACTGGTGAGCATTTTCAAAACTGACAAAAATGGTGTCCTAATCATAGTTCAACAGACTGTTTATTTTTAAAAAAGACTGCTTACTGAACATACTTTGGACTATAAAGTACAAAAAATAAGAACCTGGTATTACTGTCAAAAGTGCTGTGAATGCCCAACTGCCACTGAAAATAGCTGTTATATGCATGCTTTTGCACACTTTCCTAACTATTCTCTTCAGGTTGTTTTTTTAAGTTTTAACTTTGGGTTTTGTAAAGGGCTGTTTCCTATTTTTGGTTGGCTTTTTTTTTTTTTTTTTTTTTTTTTTTTTTTTTTTTTTTTTTTTTTTGCCTGCACCATCACCACAAAAGACATAGCTTCTTTCTGCTTGCTATTTTTGTTAAAATTAGTAGTAGCTGGAGAGATCTCTTTCTTGCTTGTGCTGGATAATGTCACAGAGACCTAACATGTCTATTACCAGCTCCTACCCATGAACTGAAGAGGTATGCGGTGGAATCCTCCACAAAAATACTCATATTCTAAAACATCCAGCAGTCTTCAAAACACGTTAAAACATGAAATATCCTAAACAACATGTTTTATTTACTCTTTCCTCAGTGTGCTGCTACATTTCAGTGCCCTGTGATGCTGTCATCCACTCGTTTTCCAGTAGGGACTTGCCTTTGCTACAATCTCTGGGGAAAGTGTGTCAGCGCACCAGGCGTGGCTGAATTGGCAAAGGAAGTGACTCCACAGCCAACTTTTTGTAAAAACTCTGCCTGCTTTCCGATGAAGTTTCCCACTGTTGCTGCCATTTGTGCGTGCTGTACAAACAACCGGCCTGCTGGAAATGACTGAGAGACTGAAAAATCCTGGCATTTTACTGCCTGCCATTAAGAATGCCTCTCTATTTCTTGCACATTGGCATAATTGAGCAGGACATTGTTTAGCCTGGGGAAAAGGAGGCTCAGGGCAGACCTTATCGCTCTCTACAAGTACCTGTGAAAGGAGGCTGTAGCCAGGTGGGTGTCAGTCTCTTCTCCCAGGTAACAGCATGAGACAAAATGGCCTCAAGTTCTGCCAGGGAGGGCTTGGTTTACACTGGGTATTAGGAAAAATGTCTTCATGGAAGGGGTTGTAAAGGATTGGAAGAGATTGCCCAGGGCGAACTATTAAACCATGTCCTCAAGTGCCATATCCACACATTTTTGAACACTTCCATGGGCAGTGCTAAGTTGATGGTTGGACTTGATGGTCTTCAGGATCTTTTCCATCCTTAATTATTCTGTGATGCTGTGAGTGTAACTAATATTAGCTGGAAAAATGCATATTGCCTTACATTTGCCAAAGAAATCATCACACTGTTTCACAAAACTGAAGTATCCCTTACAAACTTTACCGCATCTCCTCATTAAGATGCTTGATTCTACAAATCTCTATTTATTTATTTATGTATTCATTTTAATTTTGGATTTTTGTCTTCCATTCGCTTTTCTTGCAACAATTTAAAAACAATATCTGAAAATTAAATTCTATCCTATGGTATCATTCTGGCAACTATATAATTCTTCTGCAAGTATAGAAACTTAGCATTGGCACAGGCCCGTGAGGAAAGCAGTAATTATGTGTACTGACAATTATAGAGAGGTCAGTCTGAGAAGCTCCAGACCATGGAAAGCAGCAAAGATCCTTTCCTCTCCCTCCCACAAACCTGATGCTCTGTGTGCTTGCTCCTGACTGACCTGCCTTCAGTCCTCTCTCCCTCCTCCCTGGGGTCCTCATCCTCATCTCACTCAACCACTTCTGGCTCCTACTTCATTGTTTGAGGAAAAACATTTCTTTTCTTCTGCCACAGTATTTGCCCTGCTTCACAATTCTCATGTTCTTTCTCCACCATCCAGTCAACTTTTTGACCTTCTCTCCTGATCCACTAAGGCCAAGTGCTCCTGTTCCTCATTCTTTTCTGTTTCAATCTGTCTTCCCCTCTTCCAGTTCTTGCTCCTTCTGCACTAGTGTGGTTTGCCTTGAGATCCCAGATTCCAAGCCCGATGCACAGCTGTGCTTTCATGAAATTTCAGCCCTGTGTCTCTGAGAAATACTCAGGGTGGATGTTGTATTTCAGCTGCAAAGCCACAGCAAGCCTTCACACAAATACTTGTGCTAATGGCGACATGTGAATTCTCATAATGTAAAGAAATGTTGCTGGTTGTAGTAAGAACAGCCAAAGCACATCTTTGATGTAATACTTCCTCCCAGTGCATCTTCATATACTAAAGCGTTGTGCTTAAATAGGAAATAATGAAATTAAACTGTTTCTTAGAGAAAAATCATTAACGTGCAGGTGTTTTAACGTCATATAGCACATTTTCTTTAATTTCAGTTCTATAACAGCTGGTTTAGATTAAACCTGCAATGGCAAAAATTTCTATCAATGTTGGTTACCAGCACAGGGAAATAGAAAGCAAACAAACCTGGGAAAACCAAGAAAAAGTAAAAATGTAATATTTTAATTCAAATTCAGAGGATGGTAGACAAAAAAGCATTAAAATCTCATAATACTGCTCTGGAAAAAATTATTATCTGGATAGACTTTGACAGAGACTAGAAAGGGAATTGGAGTAATTTGTGTTAGGCTACACAGAAGGTGACAGAGCTGAAAATACAATCTGAGACTCTAACGTGCTGCATGTGTAAGAAATTGAAATAACCCAGCAGCAAAATGTAAGAACTTAGTTACAATATTTTTAACAATATTTATTCATTCAAGCTGTTAAGGATACCATAACGGGATTATATTTTGGACTGTTGCAAAAAAACTCCCAAAATGTGGATTTACACATCACACATATTTTTGCAATTGTAATATAGTTGTTACATAGAGTGATTGCAAATAAATGAAATATTATTAATTTCCCTGTAACAAACGTGTGATGAAATATTTCTATACCACTTTGGAGGCAGGGAGGGTCAACTCTCAAACACCATACACTCATCTTTTGGGGTACTTGCTTTCTTATTTCAAACTATAGAAGAAAACCAGAATGGCCTGCATGGTTTACACTTTGCCGCTAATATAATTCGTTCAGATATTGTGCTCTGTGCCTTTCCACATGACTTGGAAAAGCTAACGCAAGTGTTTGAAATTTTTCTTAAAACGATGCGAATCAGCTCTGTAATTTCAAACAGCAAGGAAATGAGGTCTGAAGCAGAGGCAAGGTGGGCACTTATTGCCCCGAGTTATCAACGGAGTCTCCAGCACAATTCCAAAACACGGCCTGTGCCAGCCATCGCGAAGAACATTAACTCTACCCCAGCCAAAAATTGCACAGCTCTTTATGCCGCTTCACACACACGGGTTTTGGCAGAACACAACAAAGCGCAAGGCGTGGACTGCCAATTAGTCACTAATTACGAGTATTATTGGAAGTGCACACGCAGACGATTAAAGACCGCGTTGTTAACTGCCCGCGGTTTCCCCTCAGCAAACGAAACCAACAGGGCGGCTCGGCTGCAGGAGCTGCCCGCGCTGCCCTCACGGCACGGAGCCGCCGCCTGTTGCGAGCGCCACGTCCCCGCCCGCCCGGCCGGGGCAGGGCCCGGCGCCCGGCGCGGCACCGCCCCCCCGGCGGCCACGTTGACAGGGCGGGCGCGGGCCGTGTTCGCCGGGTCGTGTTGGGGTGCGGGTGCCCGGTGCGGGAGCGGGGCCGCTGCCACAGTAAAAATGTCTTCGCCTCCCAAAGAGAAAGCAGAGACGCGGGCCGGACACCCTCCTGCTGGTACGGCCGCCGGTTCCCGTCTCTCCGCTCTTTCTCTTGCCACGCCGTGGGGGGGGGGCGGGGCGGCCGCGGGCCGGCGGGGCCGGGCGCCGCTTCCCCGCCAAGTGCCCTCCTGTGCGCGCCGGGGCTGCGGAGGGCGAGGGCGGCCTCGGGCGGGCCCCGCCGCTGCCGGGGATGCGAGCCCGGGGGTGTGAGCCCCGGTAGGTTCGAACCCCCGGGGATGCGAGCCCCGGTGGGTTTCCTCGCTCTCCACTGCTCGGGCGCGATGCGGCGCTCTGGCCGCGGGAGGTGCGCTGGGATCCCCGCCTGAGCCCCGGGCGCCGTCCGGCAGCCTCTCCCGCTGGCGGGGCGACGCTCCCTGCCCTGCCTGTCCCCGAGGAGAGCTCTGGTTGTGGCCAAACCCTCATCGGGTGCGTGCAGCTTGGCATCTCCAGGCTCTGACTCGGCAGGCAGACAGCATTATCTTCTCGGCATCCCGCCCTCGAACGGCGGCGAGGGCCTCCGGAACCCGCCTGGGGCTGGTGGTGGTGGGAAGGGGAGCGGAGCGGTCTCGGCCTCACGCAGCCTGCGGGGTCCAGCAGAGTGTATGCTGAGTGTGAACACACACTGCAAACCAGGAGTGCTCTGTGCATCCATTTTGCCTGTGGGCGTCACGGTGTGAGTGCCAGAGGAGCCTGCGCGCTCCTGGCTGCGATTCTGGAGCTTGGCAGGGTAGGAAGCAGGTAAAGGTGCTTGAGAAGTGCCCAGCAAAGGAGCTCCATCGCCTTCCGTCCTGCTGTTGTGTGCGAGCGGGCGGTCAGGGTGGGAGCTGTGTGTCACCTCCCGTGGGACACTCATCTGCCAGGGTCCATAGCAGTAGCTCCTCTCTGTACACAGGTGGGGTTCAGTTCCTCGCAGTATCGAAGTTGTGTTCCTTCATGTACTGTTAGTTTTGCTTCTTACAGTTTTCTTAAAAAAGGAAACTTCAGTCCCTGAATCAGCAGCTTTACATATGTCATGTAATGTTTCCCTGGGGAGTAGTTGGTGAGCTTTTTTTTTAAGTGTTCCAGAAAAAATTTCAAGGTGACTAGTTTTATATTCAAATCAGTTGATGAGATTTAAAGTTTAAATTTGTAAACAGCTGTTGAACCACAGTCAAATTCCGTGCTCTTTATAGTGAGGACCTGAAATTCCTCTAAATAGAAGTGAGAAATGATGGCTTTGCTTGGCATGGCAGATACAGTTTAGCAGTGCAGGTAAGTCAGTCTCCTGGCTGAGCATTCATTCCAGCCCTGCAGCCTCCCTTGTCACGGCATTAGTTCTTACCTGGCTTCTTGCTGAGCTGCTTCAGGGAACAAACCAAAGCATCATTTCCAACGCTTACAGCTTTTGTTGCCCTAGCTCCTCGAGCTGGCTTGTCTTGAGGTACATGTCAGCTTCAGAGTGTAGGGATCATTAAGATCTTACATTGGTTTAGTACTGTCTTCCAGCTACACCACTAATAAAACAAATGTGCTTTGTAACTCTATTTTCTGATGTTGTTCCATGTTTGAGAGTTTTGCTTCAAAACCTGTGTTTTGAAACTGGTGAAAATTTTTAAAAGACATGAGGTGAGCCTCTCTAGGCCACACTAGAAACTAGCAATGTACAGTGTAAAAGCTCAGCTGGAGTACAGTACAGGTTTCCTTTGCCATCAGAATATTTCAGTTTGAGGGTTTTTTTGTGTAAAACATGGACCCACATATGAACAGAAGAACATCTTCAACTATGTGATTTAAGGTCACTGGCATCCTGTTTTGGCTTTTTTTCTATTTTTTGTGAACATGCACACAAAATTTATCTTTGGAAGGAGGGTGATCATTGAGCCTGTCTTTGAGGCCAGAAAAACTCTAAACTTTACCAAATATTCAGGTCACTTCAGGAAGAAGATTTTTCTAAGCTGTTTGGCCCTTTAACACCTGGAAAATCCACAAGAAGCGTTATGATTAGCAAGAATATATATTTACTCTTGATGTAATACTTCAAGAATATTGAAGTGGCTGAAGATAGGTTTTAATCCTCTATCTCAAGCTTGTTTAGATCCCTGAATATTAGAAAAATACAATAGGTCAGTCTGCAAACAAGTTTTAATAAAATTAAAGGAAGAAATTCCTTGAAAAAATAATACAGGTGGAATTTTATTTATGAATAACAAGGCAAATTTCTGTCAAAGAAAAGGTGTGAATAGGAAATCTCTTTTTAATAAATGGCCTAAACCCCTAGGTTTTGCTGCATACAGTTCTATAAAGAGTACTACCTGTAATTACAGATGTGTCCTAGGCTACTGCATAGGTTGGACATGTAAGTTAGGAAGGATTTGGGCCATCAAATTAAAAGTAAAATTGACAAATCTCTTGTTTTTCAAGTGCACGGTTGGCCCTTGCTTACTGGCTGTACTGCGTTCCTCTCTGCATTGATCTTTCACATAAGGGGAAAAGGCACTTGAAAAGACAAAGGGTAATGAAATGGAAAGAAACCTCAAAACCTCAGCGCAGGAAGTGACTTTGACCTCCCCTCTGAAATTTAAGAGGGCCCTGACTTAATCTTTATTAAATATCCGCCTGTCAGTGAGATCAAGTGTGCTGCTCTAATACATTACTGAGTAAGTTTGTACCGTTCCTCTGAAGAGATCCGTGTAATTATGCTTTAGCTGTTCACTTAGTACATACTTGGGAGGGATGAAGGAAGGTGATTGTGTTAATAGCGTATTTAGGAAGTTTTATGATAGATTTGTGAAAATAGTTATGTGCTTTTTCATACACTAAAAAAAATAGATCTGAGCTGAGATTTCTGTGCAGTGAAGGCATATAATAACTCCTTACTTTGTTGAACACTAATGTATGCTCCCTTAATCTTGTACAACAGCATATTTTGTGTTTCCTTTTTCATACATCTTATTGTTGTAATGGAATTTGTTATTACACAGTACATAAGAAATAATTTTTTGTGTTAATATTGGACACGTACTCAAGAAAAAGGAAAGCTTCTAAGACTTTTGGTTGTACTCTGGATTTGTAAAAGTTCCTGTCTGGTTGCTGTGACCAGAGGGTGATTGAGTTGAGCTGGAAGGTTTCCCTGGGAAGGACTGCCTCAGGTCTGCACCCTGAGTGAGCTGGGGCCAGGGTGTCCCTGACCTGTGGTGCTTCTCTGGGCACTTGGTACTCACTCCAACTCAGTGGGGCTTATTTCAGAATTCCATCTCAGAAACAGGGAGGAGTCCAGCAGTGGAGGCAGGGAGGAAAAAGCAGAATGCTTCCTGGCTCCAGATCAGCTTGAGTGGTAATTGATTAACACACTTGTTTGATACATTTCCAGAAGAAGTGGTCATACCCGTATGAGGAACACAGGCTGGCATTCACAGGACTGACAAGATAGTCCTTCCTCGAGGGAGGAAAACATGACATATGATAATTAAAATCCAAAACTTGTATTCAGCAGATAGGCTTGTTGCTCTTCTGAGTGTGCTGGCAAACGATCCCTTCTTTATTTCATGCTTTAGTAAAGGCTTAGAGCTGTCACCACTCCAGGGAGCCATTCCCTGTCCTCTCCTGTCTCTGAGGAGAGGAGAGCTCAGTCCTCACCTGAGCTCTGCACTTGCTCTTCAGCACAGGAGCTGCTTTCTTCCTAATCCCAACACAGGATCATTGACACCATCCACTTCTGGACACTGCTTTCTGGCAGTGTTCTGGAAGGTGGTTTATGAGTTATTTAAATCCTTTGTTTGCAGGATACAGAAATCTGAGCTCTTTTAAGGATGACTTTTAAGTGACAAAATCACCATGGTGAGCATCTGTCGAATTAGGTTGTAAACGCTAGGCAAGTAGGAAATAGATGATTCTTCATAACTCTTGAGAAAATCTCACAAATATTGAGTGGGTTTTTCATCAGCTTCATGGATGTAATAATTTCTTCTCTTGTCACACCCTGAGGTAATGTAGCTTAGCTGATACCTTTTGAAAAGGAAGGTGAATTATGCTGCAAGGGTATTTATCATCTTAAGCTAAATCTCCTGATCGGGTATGAACATGCTGTGTCATAGGTGGCAGAAGTGTACAGAATGCTATCTAATTATTTCGCTTCTGGTCTCACAAAGACACATGATTGTTGCAGCTGTTTGCTGGTTCCTTCTGCAAAGTAACCTTGGATTGCTAAATATAATTCAATTATGCACCGAAGTACTTTAAGCTGTCTATGCCTGCTGATATTAGTTAAAAAATTAGATTTAAAATTCTAAGTTGCTGCATTAGTCACTATTAGGCCTTTTTAATTGTCTGGTTATTTGCTTTTTAATTCTGCATACAGGCAAATCTGATTGTGTTAGTTGTGTATTTTTTTCCAGTGACAGATAAAGAGATGGCCTGATGATACACAATGTGAGACGAGAGACATTTTAGATCTAAATTAGCACTAAATTTTCAGGTATTGTTTTCTCTAGTTTTCTGTTAGATGTTGAAGGATGTGGGAGCCTCTGTATTGTTCAGAACTGCTATTTGTAACCCTGGCAGATGTTGCTGTGGAGACAGCATCTTCCACAAGAAGTCATTTGAAATAAATAAGTAAAAGGTCCTGATTGTGCAATGATGTTAAATTTAGAAATTAATTACAATAAATTAATAATTTATAAATAAATGTAAATAAAGCATAGCAGTACTTTGATTAACTGAGATGTTAAAACAAGACTGCGCTTGACAGAACTCAGTGTTTGCTTTTGCAAACAAACTTAAATTTCTAAGGAGCTTGAATCAAGAAAAATTAATTGGAATTTTAATTTTTGCTTCACTTTAGGCAACAAAAAACATGTAGTTTTTTAAACTGTCTTGTCCCATGTGAAACATTTCTCACCAATTAAAGTTTTACGCTGGAGAGAGAACACAAAATGGTTAGTGGTTTGGGCTTTTTTAGTGCATGATAAGCGGACACAATTTTGATTCTATCCTTGATAGATTTTAAAAGATATTTGAGTTTGTCTGTTCATTGCCTGTCTTTAGTTAATGACCTTTATTGAATTAGAAGTTTATCATTCAAATATCACTCAGAACTTAAAATCTATTTTTAAAAGACAGGGCCAAAGAGCTTTCACTTTCTCCAGGAGCAGGTCACTTTCTCTTTCCTGTTTTCCTTCACCCAGGCTGTAAAATTTATGCACAGCAGTGGCCTTTCCATTGCTGTCCTGGTTAAGAATTGGGAATTAGACCTGTGTCTAGTTTTCTGGGGTTAGCACCAGACAGCTGTGAGGTGCCCTGCTCCCTCTGTGGCAGGACACAGGGGTGCTGTCAGAAGTACAGCCTCCCTGTCCCTGCCAGCTTCAGCGTCTCGGAGTGCTGCTCTGGCATCCTGCTTGCTCCGGCTGACACCTCTGCCGAGGCTCACCACAGACACTGTGTCAAAGCACTGTGAAACACAAACCAACGTGTCTGTAAGTGGTTTTATTGACTTTTGACCACTGTAGTGGTTTTCTGATGTGGTTGCTGATGGCAATGTAACCCATCCAATTAAGCTAACGAGATGCATCATCTTACTCTGTGCTATCCTGTAAGCATGTGTAGCAATTGTTGAAGAAAAAGAAAAGTACACTATTGGACCAGAAAGCAGATCAAGAGCAACCTGTCTTGTTGCTCTGCTTAGTAGCTGTAGTGCTAAGCCTGGCTTGGTTCCTGTTTTAGATTACACTTTGGAGTGGATAAGAGATGCACATAAGTGGATTTGCTTTCACTTCTTGTTTTTGTTTCAAAGGGCTGCTTTCATGTCTGCATCATTTCTAAAACTTAAATGATGCAAGGATTTAAAATGTTGTAAATGCTCATTTGTTTTGCAAAACAAAAAGCTCTGTTCTAAATGCAAGTTAGCAGTCCTAAATTTTGCTTTTTATTGTGCTATTTGTGAAGTACTTCTTTGTATAAATACTATTATTATAGATGTAGTTTTTAACATGAAATGACGTTAGTTCTTTGATTTGTGGCCTTTTGTGTAGTGTTATGCAAGTCATTGCCTCAATTTCTTCTGACTGCTGCAAGCTAGTATGGGGTGGAGGGGGAATTAAAACAGAATTGAGTTTTCTAAAATGTCATTGGAAGTAGGTGGTAAAATGGGCTGCAGCTTCTCAGGATAAGCAAAGATGGCATCATGTGAAACAGAAAGGCAGATGTGGTGCTGAAGTAGCTGTTCTTTAGGCTTGCCACTTTTTTAACACTTTGGGCCTCTTTTTCAAACTGTGGTTACTCTTAAATTACTATGTAAAGTATCGGGAGGGAAGCAAGGTGGGTCATCTTTAAAACATTCTTTACTTAATGCTGATTTGACTGAGGTTTGTTGTTATCTATTTAATTTTCATTCCAGTGAAAGCTGGTGGGATGCGGATTGTGCAGAAACACCCACACAATTCAGATGCCAAAGAAGAAAAAGATAAGGATGACCAAGACTGGGAAACCAGCAGGTGAGCACTTTGATTTGGTGCATGTGCTACAGTGAATTTCCACGACCTTGAACCTTATCACCAGTTTGTTTTCCTTGTGATTAGCCGACCAAAGGTGCAGTTGTTTTGGTATCGTAAAGCAGTAGCAAGTTAGGTGCTCCTTCAAGAGAATTGGGGAATTTGGGAATTTTCATATTGCTGAGCCTTCTTTAAGTGGTCCTGCCATGTAAGAGAAGTCTGGAGAAAAAAGTACAATAGAAGTAAAACCTCAGCTTTCCTAAAATGTCTCAATTCAGACTGTGCAGAAGCATAGAGGCTATAGGCATATTTAGACAGAAGTATTAGGCTGGTAGTCCATATATGAGGAAGTCTTTCTGTGTGCTGGATGTTTCCTTTTACCCTTTGGCCCTTAATCCTCTGCGAGGTATTTGACAATATGGTGGATTTGAAAAGACAAGTAAAAATATATGGTACTAATATTATCTGCTTTTATTTTTAGATGGGAATCTATCAGTTTTGGTGGTGGAGGATACTTAAGACTGCAGTTACTTAGCAGTTTTAACTGGATTTATCAGATTACTGCTGTTTAGAAATGAAAGCAGGGAGGTTTGATGGACTGTTGCTGTTTTTCTGTTCTTACAAAAGCCACCTGGCTTTGTGCTGCTTTCCTCAGCTAGCTGTTTTTCTTTCCAGCCAAGACTATATTTACCTGAAATGTTTATCTACTAACTTAGGGCATGGGTTTGTCCTTGCTATTTGCTCAAGTTAAAAAGAAAACAAACCAGAGAACCATTCCTGTGTTTTGACAGGTAGACTGACTTAGATTATGTTTATTTTACATGTAAAATAATGGTAATAAATGAGCATTGTGAAAATGTCTGGAAATAAACCCAAATGTGTTTGTTTACTTGAACAGGAAACACCTTTCTGAGAAGGGAAAAGTAATTTTAGTTAATAAATTCAAATACCAGGCAGGAAAATTAAAATTTATGTCCTTTTCTTCATCAGCCAAGTTGGTCATCTTGTAATTCTGTACTGTGGCATGTAAGTTGAGTCTATATTGCAGCCAAGTTTTGTCTAAAGTAAGAAATTTTATCTTGGGGTCAATTTAAACTTTGTTTAGGGATACATCCTTTTATTTGAGATGTGTTGACCTTGGCTGGACAGCTGCTATCTACCAAGCTGCTCTATTACTCCCATACTCAGCAGGATGAGGAGGGAGAAAGTAAGATGAAAAAAACATGAGTCAGGATAAGGACAGTTTAATAAAGCAAAAGCAAAGGCCATGTTTGGAAGCAAAGGAAAATAAAATATGTATTTACTATGTCCCATCAGCAGATGATGTCCATCACTTCCTGGGAAGTAGGGCTTCAGTATGTGTTAGTGATTGCTCTGGAGGACAAACATCACAGTAATGAATTCTCCCTGCTTCCTCCTCCTTTCTCCTAACTTTTATTGCTGAGCAGATGGTATGGAATATTCCCTTAGTCAGTTTGGGTCAGCTCTCCAGACTGTGTCCCCTCCCAAGATCTTGTCTACCCACTGCCTGCGGGTGAGAGGATAATGTTGGAGAAGCAGCTTAGGTTCTGTGGAAGTGCTGCTCAGCAGTAGCCAAAATTGGTGTGTTACAAGTTACATGGGGTGTTTCTAGCTACCAGTGCAAAGCACAGCACTGTGAGGGCTGCTGTGGGGAGAGTTTATTACCTGAGCCAGACCCAGCACAGCGTTATATACCTGCTTATCAATTTTCTTGGCATGCCAGCCTCATGGCAAGGAGTCTCATTAGGATCCAAATGACAAGACTTCTTGTGCCTGTTCACAGATCTAAGCCTCTGTTACAACACAGCATCTGCTTTATTCCCTTCTTCAAACAAGGTTGTTTTCCCTGTTTCATTCAAATAATGCAGGGAAAAGTTAAAATTTAACCTTGATTTTTGTGGCTGTGTCTGCTGTAAGCAAGTGCTGTGACACAGTAGAAGCACATCTGTAGGGGTAAACAGCGGGTGCTGAGGACTCCATGTTCACACTCTGTGTGTTTTGGAGATTAGTTAGCTTGGCAATCCTAGCTGGCATGTGTTAGGTGTCTCCTTGAACTGTGTGTCAATTTGGCATCACCTGCAGGGAGTCTAGGTGAGGTGCTCTGAGACCAATCCCTAGTGTGAAACAAAGCCTAGGCAACTAGGCTGGAATGATTGGGAGAGAGGTGCATTCTTGATCTGTAGATGCTAAGAAAACCAAACTGTATTTTAATACTGTGAGCAAAGTTTATGCTTTTAAGACAAGGGAGAAAGTTTAAAGAGCTCTAGAGCTATCTTATTAACTAGTCAATAGTTAGCTGTTGCACCTTAAAATCCATTCCTTGGTTCACCTGATCAGCTGATTGTCAAAATGTGCACTTTGAGTGTGCTCTTTGCTTTGGTTTTCATGTAGAGGATACATTGTTGGTTTGTATTAGGCACTTGTATATACAGTTATTCTGAGTCTGTATATTAATACTGAAAGCGTTGAGCTGAACTATTTTATTTCTTTCATCTAAACCTCTTGAGGAAGCAAGCAGCAGAAGGACATAAGGAGGATAGTTAGGTGGGAATTAATATGAATTATATTATAAGTTTGTTTACAAGTCAAGAGAAGTTGTTTTTCTGATAGAACTAAGAGCCTTTTGTGTATGTAAGGGAAAGGATTTAATGTGTTGTAGGCACCTTTGGGAATACTTGCACAGCTCTGGTGGCAGTGCAAGCTGTAGATGTGAGCAAGAAGATAATTTAACGACAGACAGAATAAGCTGGTCAAAATTAAATTAGGTTTGCAGCACATCAACTGCTTTTGTGCTCCGAGGTGCAGTCCCCCAGAGTTTGTGTCTGCTCCAGATGACTCATGGTGCTGTTTGAAAACCCTTGGGTTTCTGATGTGTGTGAGAAGTGGTTTATCTGGAGATGGATTTGTTAGAAGGGGTGAAGTGATCATTGCTGCTTTCTCCAGCACCAATATATAGGTACTTTTGGGGCTTAGTTAGCTGGTATTTTATGTCCCTTTGTTAAGCAGATGTGGAAACATCTGTGTTTTTAACTTTCTACTTGACATGGTTTTAGTCTTTGCCATTTTAAGGTGGTATTGTTGATATGATGCAATCTCTACTCCCCATTGCATTTGAAATCAAAAGAAGCAAACAGCCCTTCAGGAAATCTGTCAGCTGATATGGGCAGCTGACAATGGTGTGAGAAAATAACAAAACAGAGAAGAGTAATTTGTGTGTGAAGAGGGAGGCTAGGATGAGTCATTATTTTAATCTCATTGTAAACTTAGTTGAAGACAGATTAATGGAACTGGCAGTAAATGGAAGCAGTATTCAATCTTTCCCAGAGTTCTCTGGGAACTCTGAGAGCACATGGCCTCCCCATGATAGCACAAACCTGAGCAGTTGCTCAACAAGAAAGCTTTCAGCTTCAGTTCATAGAACTATTTGTGGCTTTGGAGCCAGCTGGCGTTGTTTTTGCAGCTTTCAGGAAAAGACTTGGATCAGTGTTTCTAGTCTTAATGTAAATGAAGCTGACACAGGTAAATACCCCTAATGTAGCTAACTGGCTGTGATAAACGTGACTTTAACATTCACCAACTTCTTTGATGTTTCTTTTTCTCAGGTGTTTAGCAACTTGCAATCCAGTTACTGTTTCTTACTCTGCAAAGTATTTTATTCAATTCTGTTTCCTAACATAAAATTGTTATGACAACCTCCCATTTCATGAAACTGTAGGGAGACTTGTAAGGATGGTAATTCACAATCCCTTAAAACAATATGTGATAAGACCATTTTACACAAATTTTAACTTTTCCTGGAAGACAAACATCATAGTAATTATTATAGTAATCATTATTTCTGCTACAACTCAAGGTAGGTCTCAACCTTGAGTTGTAGCAGAAATAACTTTATGTGTCTGGTATAAATACAGTTTTACTTAAAAAAGGGATGTCTGGATATGATTATATGGTGGAGAAGGCTCAGTGGAAGAAAAGAGGATTTGCACAGTTTGGTTTAGGTGAACTCAAGATATGTGTGACATCCAAAGCCAGTGGCACCCCCCGTGATCAGGGTGTCAGTGTTAAACTGTACTGTGAGGTTGGATCCTCAGCCCACATTCTCTTCAAGATGAGTGATTTTGAACAACCTGGTTAGAGCTAGGATGCTGGCTGGCTGAACTTCTGTACTGATGTATTACTGATTTTTCTTAGGTTTCTGTAATTTCTTTACACTTGTGTTGGTTTTTTGGATACAGTTGCAGTTTTTATTGATTGACAGTCATACTGATTGCTGCCAGAAGGCTTTTTTTGTGATGCTAGAGGAGGGTGAAAGATATAAATAGAAATATGGTTATGAATCAAAACTACCATTTTTCAGGACTATATGCTATCATAGAAATTATTTGGAATAAATAGGCTACTCACAGTCCTGGGCTTTATTAAAAGCCCATTAATGCCTGTTTAACTGAGATTTGCAGTATCATGTGCATTCCTGTGCCAGCAGCTGACTCTAGGCATAATAAATACTCCTGAAAGACAGATAATTTGAATTGAGAGCTGCTTGTTCAGTTTTGCACAAGAGATTCATTAATTGTCACGCTGGGATCTCAAGAAAAAGAAACTATAATTATCTACCAGGATCTGGATTTAAAAATAATAGCTAAAGCAAGTATCTGACTTGTTTTTAACAAACAGGGTAAACTGCAAAGGCTTTTATGTCTTAAAGACTCTTGCCTTCTCTTTTATTATATTTCTGGAACAAAGTGGGTAATTACCATGATTTAATTACTCAAGATAAATGCACTAGTGTAGTTTCTCTCTCTATATATGTATATTGTATGAGTTTTGTATCTTAAGCCTACCTGGAGATTGTGAACCCAACATTATGCCTGGCTTTTACAATGTGGATAATTGCCTTAGTAATATCCATTGGGTGAAAGGAAAAAAACCAAGAGACTAATTTAGAATGTTGACTCAAAAGCAAAATTATGCTAATGAAGCATATGGGTGTTTGTATGTCAGAGAGTACTCTCAATACGTAGTTACATGGTGAGAGAGGAGTTGTCAAAGGCCTCTGTTATCCTTCAGTGTTACTTGTTAAATCTGAATATGCAAGTTGAGCTAAACCTGTTTTTTTTCTTTTGGAAGTACAGTGAAAGTCTCAAAAACTTGGCTGTGTGTGTGTACTTCCATTCAGGAGTAAATTTGTTTTTCCTTTCCCTCACTTTGCTCTGCTGCAACTGACAAGAAATAAGTCGCAGACATTATTTCCATTTTTTATTTGCCGCTGAAGATTCTCCTGTCATTAAAATATTCTTAGTTTTTGCCTTGTCATGACCCATGTTGACCAAACCTCTGACAGAATTTAAAAAATATAAATTGGTTATATAATAAGGCCATTAGAGGCTTGTATGTCTGTTTACATCCTGAATATGGAAGTGTTTGAAACCATCTCCATTCTTTGTATTTTATTGTTCTGGTTGTTTTACCTGGGGTAGAAAGTGCAGAGTCAAAGTTCTGACCCTTTAGCTTGGGAATAACTGCCCTTCAGGACAGCTAAGAACTGGGAAATGATATGCAGTGTTCAGCTCACTTGCATGCATGTCCTCTAGGAGGTGGTTTCCATCATGTATCAGGATGTTACAGTCCGGGTGGTTCTGGTGTTGTTTGTTGTAGAGTCAACAGATGTTTGACAGAGGGAAATCTTGAGAGTTCTATGTGTAAGCAAGCAAACAAAAAAACCCCTCAAACTTTGCAGCTTGTTAAACATGGAAACCGAACCCTTGTAAATGTGAACAGGTAACACTAAACTTCCATAAATACTCAGTGAATAACCCATTAGTGTTCCTCCCATGTAGTTCACTGACATAAAGCTGAAAAAGGCCTCATTACCTATGTTCATGCATCTGTAAAACCAAAGTACTGGAAATGTAAGCAGGCATTGACTCCATGTGATGAACATTTGAGGTTAAAAGAAAAAGACGGGTCAGAACAGATAGACTGCTACACCTTCTGCTTAAGTTTCTGGAGAGGAAATGTGCAGCTTTGGTGGTTAGAGGAGTGACTGAGTCCTGGTTCACGTCAGAGGTCCCTTGGAGTGAGTGTCAGTGCCACTGTCCCTTGTGTCAGTGGAGCCTGAAGGAGTGAACTGGTACTTTGTAAAAGCATCTGTCACCCTCTTCTTGGACAGAATTCAAATTTCTTCCAACATATTTCTAAACAGCTCTTTTTTTCCCCCTCTTTTTGTGGTCTGATTCTGTTACCTCTGTGAGCTAATACCGTTGCACAGAAGAGATTCATAGACTGTATTGTCATTTTACACTTGACCATGTAAAAAATGAAATTTGATTAAATGTACGGATATAATGGATATGACTCAAAGGTTTTTATTCCTGTCTTTGGCTTTTGAACTCTTGTTACCTAGGTATGGAGCTTTGGAGGCAACTGGCCTTAAAGATGAAATGTCTGGGGAAAATGCAATGGAAAAGCAACCTGGCTGTGAATACCTTGCTTGTGGTTTCTCAGAAAGATGCAAATTGCAGCAAATATTGGGTGTTACCCCATGGTCATAGCGGAGTTTTTGTGTGACTTTTTCTTTACTTGGCTAAATATTCCAAAGGTTAAAAGAAAGTTCTGCTGGAAAAAGGCTGGCAAAGAATTGCAACCATAATTTTGTAGTATTATTAAGCATAGTACTGAATGTAGCGCAGTTACGGAAATAGCTTCCTACCTTCTCCAAAAGATCTTTATTTCCAAAAAAGATTCTGTGCTTAGTGCTTGGGATTTTTTAAATCCCTTTCCCCTTCTCATTCTTTATTATTCTTACTTCACAGTTAAGGGAATAGCTTCTTAATAGCGTTACACTCTTCTTCTTTACGTAAGAGGCATTGCCTTCAATGCATTTTCTTACTTTATTATTCATCTTTGTGTCTCAGTCTTTTGCCTAGGGTTTTTATGATTAGCAGATACTCAAGACTGTGAAGATTATACATACATAATTTGGTGAGTTATAAAACCTGAAAACAGTATTAGCTGTGTTCACGTGGTTTTTCAGGGCAATACCTTCTGCAGATGACCAGTTACTTTGAGAAGTAGCAAAGTAATTGCTATGACCTCTGTTGAACTCTATCAAATGCCTATGCAGTAACAGACTTAAGTGTATGTGCAGAGAATAGAATGTGTAATACTGATTTTTAAATGCAGAGCTACTGTAAAGCAAGAAAATAGGCTGTGAATATCTCCATTTAAGAACTGAAAATATCTGCTGAATGTAGGGAATGGAGAAAAAGCTAGGCAAGATTATGAATGAAGCATTCTTGTGCAGGAAGATGAGAGCCTTCTGAAAGACTGTTTTATGCTTCCAGTATTTCTTGATGATTGAAGCAGTAAGTTGATAAATCCATCAGTGTAACTGCCAGTTATGACATTATATGGATAGCTCTTTTCATATTCCTGAAGTACTGTGTGCATGTGTGAAAGAACTAAAAAAGATCTGATATTTCTCCCCCTCAAAGTGAATAGAAGATAACGCCATCCAGCTCAGCGAGAGCCAGGTTCAGTCCCGAAAAAACATATGCTGTCTTATGAAATTAGCTGGAAAGCTGAGTTGAATTGTCAGCCAAGCTGGTGTAGGAGAAAATATTTTAAAAGAATGAAAGTCTTTAATTTGTATTCTGTGTGATAAGGAAGGTGAGAACAGCTTAGGAAAGGAAAATGGATGGGAAGTAGTGTCTTTACAGTGGCACCACTTAGCAGAGCATTCCATGTCAGTACAGAAAAGTAAGTGATCTTGAACTAATAGTTTGTGTGGTATTTCTCCTAGTTCTTTTCTCTTAATATCTTTTTGAAGTATTGGAATGCATGAGAGGAAGGTGACTATGCCAGTCTGAAGGCACAGGCATTATAAAGCACAAAAATTTTCAAATGCAGAAGTACAGTCAAATCCATTTCACTATGCTAACTAAGCCCCAATCTCTATTATTTAAATGTTCAACAACATTGAGACTATTTCTAAAGCTAACGGTATGAATTTCTCCTAGAAAAAGCTTGCAGAGGACCAGATGCTACTCACTTATTTAGCATCAAAACCCTGCGTTTGAAGTGAAGTCATCAAGAGCTGAAAATGAGTAGGAGGTGCGTGCGATTGACACTGTGTGCCAAGGAGGGGGATCTTTTTCCAGTAGCACCTTCCTCTCCTTTAAGTTTCTTCTGCCTCAGCTGCATCAGGCACCAAACTTTGAAGTAGCTTAATATTAAAATAAACTTTGAATTATCATTTCTTAACTGTCACTGCGCCAAACAGGAGGGAATTTATTTCATTCCCAACTGCTCCCAGGACTCTGGTACTAGAAGCAAGAGATACATGGGAACTAGATAAGAAGAACAAAAGCATTTGTTGCATTGTATCATAAGAGCTTTACTTAGTCTGCTGTGGCAGCTCATAGACCTGTTCACTGCAGTTCATTGCTCGTTGGAGGAGTGTTCGCTGCAGTAAGCTTGCTGCCTTCTGATATTAGTGTTTTAATGGCCATATCTTGGTCAGAGACATCATGTTAAATAGATGGCAATTAATTATTAAAGTAGTTGTTAAATGTTGCTAAAGTATTAAGAAATACTTTAGCAACATTCACACAAATCTTAGTTCTGGTGAATTTCAGTTTCTCTGGGACTCATTCCTTAGAATATATGTAATGCCTAGGCCTAGTACTGTGTTCAAAGGGCAGCTGGATTTGTTGCTGCTGGTTACAACCAAAGTGGTTAGTTCTTCTTCCCAATAATCTTGAAATTTAACTTTTTTTCTTCTTTTTGTTAGAGCTGTAATTAAATAGTAGGCTGGCTCTCAGTTATGGGTGGCTCCATCTAGCACCTCACACTGCGGTACTGAATCAAACAGTCCTTGAGATACAGGTACTTTGAGTGCTGAGTGTTTGCCCATTGCTTTCCAAACCCTATTCTAAAGCCTTCTTTTTTACTTTAAATAAATAAATCAGTGCAGAGCTCTGGGTGTTACGGTGGAAGAGCTAGGCTGGATTTTTTACTAGAACAGTTTAAGCTGAAGTGTCTCTTTTGAGAGTTATTTGGAACTACCAAAGATGTGCAAAATAATTCAGTAAGCAAAATCTCATTACTCATTGTGTGCATCCTTGTACACCTTGAATGTTGCTAATAAGCTTGACTGCATTCCAGCACTGATGGTCACTCTCCTGAGACTGCAACCTCATATGAGTGTTTAGAACATGCAGTGGTAAACTCTGTTTACTGTTTAGTGATTGTCAGGATGATCAAGAGTACTTTGCATTACGGTACTTACGAAAGCTGCCATTTCTAGATTTTTATTTTTGTTGAAATCTTTTATTTTTTCATGCAGCTTATTAACATATGTGCTCATGTGCAACATGTTTTTGTTGCTAATGAGCTTTTTTTTTGCATGTAATGTATTAATGTTTTGACTTCGTGGAGCACTAAGGAATGAATCAACCAGTTAATGGACAACCCCATTTGGCTTGTTTGTTAAAATGTTGCTTTTGTATGGGAGGTGATGGAATGAAATTTTAGTAAATTGAACTGAGTATTTTTCACTTCTGTGATTCTTCATTTGTTTCTGGTATCATGCTACACAGTGATTCTAGAGGAGAAGTGTATTTAGCCATGTGTGTGCTGTTTTATATCAACAGTGACACTAATAGCATTACCACAAATTCTTCCACATAAGGCTATTTAGAAGGCTTTTGACTAAATGAAATTTAGCATTCTTATTTATTGCTTTGAAAACTGCTGTAGAATTATTTTCCTGTTTTCAGAGATTACACAATTCTGTTTCTGCTGGTGTTTTTGAAAGATTTTATTCTTGTTCCAGTTTACAATGGGGAAAAAAAAGCCAGAACAAAAAATGGCTTCTGAGGAGTGGAGCTTTGTATTCTGCTGTTTTCTGCAAGCATAGGCCTTCTGGCTGATAACAGTGATTGGCTTGGTTCCTTCTCTGTATTGGGATGGTTTGGATTACCTATATGGCTTTGAAGTATAATATTACATTTTTCCTTCGTATCTTATAAACAATCACAATTAGAGAAAATTTGAATTCCTGCTGATAATGTATTATTTATTCCTTTTGCTGTTCTTCGGAAGATCTCTCTTTATGACACCTTGTTTCCTAGTTCAAGGTCTTATTTTGTGTTGTGTCCTACCCCTGAAATTATTTCTGTATTAGTAGTGATCACCAGTGTTGTATTTTCCTAAAATCACTTTTTTTTCTCTCCCTCTTTCTATCCTGAGAAGAGTTTTAATGTTGAGAGACCTGTCTACTTTTCATCCTATGCAGAGCTAACAGATTAGCTGGTCTGATGATGAGGACTTGGCTCTTTTATAAAAATTTTCTGTGTCTGACTGAGAAATAAATAAATCTTCTGTTTAGGAGCTGTGTAGTTCTAACAGGAGTAGATAGATAGTAGTCATATGTTTTAAAGCCATTTATGTGTAATTTCTGTATTTGAGTATTCCAATTTCTCTCTGCTTTATCCCATGCTAACTCAGTTTAATAATTTTAGTAAGTTTAATGAGAGGTCTTACAGGCATTTTTGGAAATCTCTGCATACCAAGTAGGCTAAAAGTTTTGGGGTTTTTTTTGCTTTGATAATTCTGTCAAGTTTTAATACCTTTTACTGGGAAAAGAAAATTGCCAAGTTAATGCAGTGTTGTCCTGTGCCATAGGAAGAGGAAAGGGAAGATAACTGCTCACAGTTAATGCGCCAGATTTTGTCTTCCTTTCCACCTTTTTAAAAATTTCTGTAGGTTTATTACATAATGGCTTTTTAAGACACTGGATGTTTCATACTTCTCCCTGCCTGTTCCCACGTCTTCTAAAACAATAAATAAGTAGTAATACAATGAAGGAAAGAGGGAGTTATAACCTTATTATAATCTCTTTCTTTCTCTTCTGTTTTAAAGAGTGTGGATATCTCTGCAGGACCAGCACAAAACTCTGCCTGTGCAGCACTCCCCAGAAGATGGTCCTTCAGGGCAGTGTACAAGAAGAATTTGTGTACAATGAGCCCACTGACCTCCCCCAGCATGTAGCAATCAAGATTACTGCCTAGGAACTTGCTAATCAAATTACTGCCATTTGACCTAGTTCGTATTTCTCTATCCCTCTTTCAACCATACATACGTTTCTCACCTTGTGATCACCTTCCTGAAAAGGCTGCATCACAGTCCAAGTAGTGTGTGCTGCAAAAAATTTTCCTTTTGCATTCCTGGTAACTTTTTCCTGTGTCCCTCAAGTCATATGTACTAAGAAATAGTGAATAACTGTATTCGTTTTACATTCTCCTCTTTATTGTATATTTTTCTTGAGTTCTCTTATCTTTTTGTTTGGTTTTTTGGAGGCATAACTAGAATTGCAGTGTGGAGGATGAAAGCCTGCCCCAGACTTATGCACATAGTTCTATTTTTCTGCTTCTTTTCCTTCTCTTAATTGTTCTTGTGTTCCAGTTGTCTTTTTAACAGCCTTTTAGGTATTAAGCTCCTGATTTCAAAAATCTTCTTCCCAGTGATTCCAAGTGATTGTTATTAAGTGTAATAACTATGGTAAAGGCTGTCATCATGTTGGTACAGTTAGGATTGTCTTTCCCAGTGTGTGTTTTCTGCATTTATTATGGTGCCATCCTTTCTCTTTCTCTTTATTGTTTTGCCAGTCCTCTGAGATCTCTTGTAACTGTTTACATTCAGGCTTTTTTTATCCTGAATAATTCACTGGAATTAGCATATATTGTCATCTATTTAGACCTCTTTTCAAGTTTCTGCAGGATCCTGCTGTTAACCTCCATCATTATGATATTCGATTTATTCCTCTGCTCTATTTTCAGTTTGTGATTCTCAAGAGTGTCTTCTGCCATATCCCATGGTAACTCAGTTTATTTACAGAGGAGTCTTGTTTGCATTTTTTGGAATTCTGTGCATACCAAATAAACTGAAGGTTTTTTCTTCACTTGATCATTCATTCAGATTTTAATACAGTCCTATTAAATATTTAGCCAACAAATAACCTCTATTTGGGGGTAATTTACAGTAACTTTACCTAAAAAAACCCACTCTTTTTCTCTCTAGAAAATCTTCAGCTGAGGTTTCCTAATACAGTTACATTCTCTAGGTAGCATGCAAAAATATGCAAACAAAGGAATTAAGTAATAGATTCATCTGCTGAATCTAAATTAGTATTCATATTGCTGAAAAAAATGAAATCTTTATTTGCTTAGTTTTAGGGTTTCCTTTTCTAAGCTATTTTTATGTACATACTTGAGAGAAACCTTGGCAGATAAATACCTTCTGTGAGATAAGTGGCACTCATTTGTTTTTATTTGAACTTAATTATGTTACTACAAAATGCGGTGAAAAATGTTATCATCAAATGGGACAAAGTGTCTGTGCAAAGAACCGAGCAGCAAAATTTCCATCAGACATCCCCTTGGGTTTTCACAGCCTTTTTAGTGATGTTTGCTGACCCTGGAGTTATCGAATCCTCGCAGTTGATATTTGGTCTGCCATAATTTCAGTGAGTGTTTACAGCCATGAGATTCCATAGCGTGTCTCACCTTTCAGTAGAGAAGGCAGTGCTGAACCAAGCTCCTTGGGCAAACAGTCGTGCATTTGGATTTGAATGAATAAACAAAAGCTGTGTTTATGAGAATGGTGGACATGTTACTTGATCTATGCAACAGTAAAAGAGTTGATTTTTGTCAGTGACCTCGGAAGTAAACAGTGAAATCTTCAAGTCTGCTGATGGTAAATAGCTGTTCTGCTGAGTTAAATGCCACAACAATGGTGAGGAATTCCTGAAGTGCATCAGTAAAGTCTGCAAAAAGAAGCTTTGGATTACAAAATTCACAGAATGTAGTTGGTACTATAGGACAATACAAGGACACAGCCTCTGGCTTGTGAAGTCCCTGAGCAGCAGATTTCTGGAGAGTGCTCTCAGGAGCACACTTCTGCATACTTCATCTCCCACCTAAGTGTTCACTGCTGCCCCCTGAGAGGCAGCGAGGGGAGTATGGGTCTAACACTGTCCAACTGATTGTAGGCTGAGTTAATATTAAAATCAGTTGCTGTTTCAATAGAGAGATGTGTTGGGAAGAAATAGTGATCTCATGAAAGTTTTGTGTAGTGAAACTGAGTACGAGTAGTGTTTGGGAATTTCTTTTCAGTAGCTGTGATGGTATTAGTTGGTTACAGAGGCAGCCCAGCACTGCTGCATTAGGCTGCAAAACGTTTGCATTGGATTTTTAGGGACTTGAAAAATTGGAAGCACCTTCTAGGAAGGCATTTTAAAACCGATTCTAAATTATTCTAATAATCTGCAGCTTTTCTTAGCCCTGCTGGAACTAGGATTAAGTAGGCTAAAGTCTCAAGTGGTGACAGGCTTGCCTCCATAGCCTTACATGAGGATTGAGTCTCTGTATCCTATGTTGTGTGCACTGTGTCTGTAGGCTCTATAGCAAATTCGTGGAACAACTCGAAATCAGTGTTGCTCTCTGGATTCACCACTGCTGCACACATTGTTATTAATATCTTTAATATCACAAGATTCCCTAGTCGAAAAGGGATAGGAAAAATGTAAATCTAATTGCTCAGACATAACACTGATACTGTTTACAGTACCTCAGGAAATGTCTCCTGGCTAGATTCTGAGAATTAGTTTGGGGGAGGGTGAATTCAAGGAATACATATGTTTGTTTTGGTTTGTTTTTTAAGATTTCTTTGCAAAGAAGTGCTTCCAGGAGTTCAGTTTTGGCATAACAGTGTATGAATTAGCACCTTGATTCTCCTAGGCTTTCCTTAGATTTGTATCCATTATCTTTAATATGTGGCATAAATTCAATATGAGTAATTCTTCTCTGGTTTCTTCAGACTATGGTCATGGATGTAAATATGCACTGAGCTTTTCTAGCAGATACAAGAAAAGAATGAAGAGTGAAGAGAGGAGGAGAGTCTCACTTTATACATTTTTCAGTTTGATTTTTTCCTTTCATAAGATGAAGGAAGGTAAGAGTTGCAGTGTTAGTTGGTGATTCATGATCTGCCAAAATAAGCTTGTCTAAAAGAGGAGGGGAAAAAAACCCACCTAAAAGTCATGTTTCAGCTTTCTAAATATGGAAAGGAAAGGAAATGTAAGCGTTCTGAGAAAAAAAGAATTTTACCACAAACTTGGCAGAGATTTTTGTGGAGAAATGTCTTTGTTATTCCAGATGAAATTGAGAAAACAACCTGGTAAATACAGATGAAAAATTTAAGTCCACTTGTTAGTCTAACTAGCATAGTCTCTGCAAATAAGTTCTAGTGAGATCAGTTGATCTTTGGATGAATATCAAGATATGGGTGATTTTGATGTAAAAGTTTGATTCTGTGCATACATCTCTTACTTTCACTTCCCTAAAGTAAACCATCAGAAGATATGAAGTATTGGTTTATGGAAAGAAGCCTGGAAAATCTTTATGCAGAGTTGAGTTGCTTTAATTCAGTGTGTAGTACTTGGTGTTCATGACTTTTCATATTCAGTAATGAACTTCTCTTCACCCACCTGCCCCTGCAGCCCTGGTGTGATACTTTTCATTTAGGATGCAAGTCTGTGGTCCATCTGCTCCTAGGCATCTTGAAATATTTCATTTGCAGGAGGTGTTCTTTTAGATACAATGTCCTGAAAGAGTTCACATTTGGTGGGAGTGGTATTGGTAGCATAAATATTGACTGGTAATTACAGGCAAGCCAGAGATGATCAGAACTGACGTCTGTCACGTGCCCACGCAGTAGCTGGGACCAGAGACACTTCTTGAAAAGTGTTCAAAAGTAAGTCTCTTTAAACTCGAGCAACAGCAGCATTTCCTGAGGCAAGAGGAGTCTCCTGAAAGAATGAAGCCCCTTGTATCCCTGTATATAGCAGCCCTCAACAAACCATTTTCTATTAATTTTTCAGTGGCCTTTGTAATCCAAACCTTCTTTTTGCAGAGTTTGATGCAAAAACGTAGGGCATTTAACCGAGGGGCTGTCAGCTAGGCTGGTGAGTGGCATTGGTGCCTGGGCTGTGGGTGGTACTGCGTTTTGGGAACAAGATCACAAGCAGCTGGTGTAAACCCAACTTGAAGCTGGAAGGTTGTCTGACCTCAAGAAGGACCTTCCCTTCCTGTTCACTTCCATCCTTAGACTGCCCTGGTTTGGAGCTCTTTACTATAACGTTCACAATATGCAAACACCTGCATTATTTTGGTTTTACTCGTCTCCCACAGTCTTAATCCAGGAGTTATTGATAGGGAGAGGTGGTTATGATCCAGTACCGCAACAACATGAGAAACAGATGAAAATCCCTTCAGTTGCACTGTCATCCCTGCTTTGCCTTGCAGATTGAAACACTTCCAGGCGGCTGGCAGTCTTGTTACTGTCTGAAATATTCATGTGGTACCTTTGCATCTTGACTAGATTCCTGTCTCTGGCATGGTGCTAGGGAGAGACAGAAGGGTGGAGGTGGGGACAGCATGCTGTCAGTGAGGTCAGACACTAGAACAGTTAAACATCTTCCCTGTGCTGGGAGCTCTGCTGCTGTTGCAAGCCCTGGCCACGGGCTAACAGTTTTGTGCTGGTTAACAGATAAAAAGACTGAAGTCTAGGCTCCAGCCAGAGTGAGAAATAACCTGCTTCTCCTACTTCCACCAGCTAGGAGGAATAATCTGTTGCCTGAGGTTATCTATAGAGCATTTGAGCTCTGTGCTTACTTTTCAGCTTAGCTGGGAACAAGCTTGTAGTGGTTTTGGGTTTGCAGACTATACTGCTAACCCTCTAACTCCAATTTGAAGTACCTTGAGGAGAAAAGAAACTTGTGAGATGACAAAGTTGACTACTTCTTCTCTCATATTTCTGTAGAGCTAAATGATTTGCTTTATATGAGCCCCATTGTGAGTTAGAAACTACAAACTATAAATTTATGAACTTGTCATAATAAAAAAATGAAGCAGCATAAGCTTTCATTTCTGTAAGCAATCTCTGCAAAAAAAAAAAAAAGGTTGTGAAAACTGTTGGATTGTGTTCCCACGGTCAGTGATCATCCAAAAGAAATTGCAGGCAATTGGATATTTGCCCTAGAGGCCACTTGAGCTGTTATCTATGGGTATCTGTGCCCTGCTCTGGGTAATATATGGAAAAATTCTTCAGGGACTAAGGCACATTTTAAAGCAGGGTTGTATACTCAGGCCAGCTGAGATGAGACAAAATATTATTGAGGAGCCCTGCAAGGTAATCAGGTTGCTGTTACACTCCTAGGGTAAGCAGAGGTGTGGAGGCACCAGCTTTAAAAACTTTCTTCTTTTTTTTACCTGCCTTTAAACATAGGATCTTTAACCCCTAGTGCAGGTGGTGCTGTGTGTTCTGTCAGGGCCCACTGAGAAGCAGTATCCAGTGCACAGTTCCTTAAAATATTTATGAAGTAATCTTCTGCATCTGTGCTGCTGCTCTGTTGAGATCTCTGCTGGTTCTTACTGAAGTTCATTAATCAGTTGTGGAGTTTTGGGTTTTAAATGCAAGTCCTGCATAGTTTTGTTCTTCATTACCTGGCATGCAATAAACACAGCTGCTGAACCTTAGTTTCCTAAACAAAACATGCTGCAGGAGTGTGGTGAGGAGGTTATGAAAATTTGTCTGACATACTCCAAGTCTCTTAAAGAAAAGAGAAGAAAAAAAAGAATCAGCTTTGCCAGATGATTTGGCACTTCCTGCCTGAGTGAGCAGAAGGACTGAGTTGAGCTTGATTGGCAGGCTTGACAGGCTGGAGAGGGAAGCCAGGGTGAAGTGCAGCATGGCCAAGTGCAAAGTCCTGCACCTAGGTTGGGACTGGGTGTGATCACACAGGCTGTGTGATCAATGGATTGAGAGCAGCCTGGCAGAAAAGGACTTGTGGGGATTCTGATGGATGAGAGGCTGAACGTGTGCATGTGCAGCCCAGAAGGCAAGTTGTACCTTGGTCTGCACCCACCTGGAGTATTGTGTCCAGCTCTGGGGACTCCCAAGATAAAAAAGATGTGGACCCATTGGAGTTGGTCTAGAGGAAGGCCACAAAAATGGTGAGAGGGTTGGAGCACCTCTCCTATGAGGAAAGGGTGAGAGAGTTGTGGTTATTAAGCGTGGAGAAGAGTAAGTTCCCAGGATACCTCTTTGTGGCCTTTCATCTTCTAAAGGGGTCTTTCAAAGAGAGATGGGGACAGACTTTTTAATAGGACCGATTAGGACAAGTGGCAGTGGTTTAAGCTGAAAGAGGGTAGGTTTAAATCAGATATTAGGAAGAAATTCTTTACTGTGAGAGTCATGAGGCACTGGAACAGGTTGCCCAGGGAAGTAGTGGATGCTCCATTGTTGGAAGTACTCAAAATCAGGCTGGATGGGACCTTGAGCACACTGCTCAAGGCAACCTTAAAGGTTTCCATGCCCATGCCATGGCAGAGAAAGTTTGACTAGATCATGATTAAACAACCCTTACAACTCAAACCATTTGGTGATTCTGTGTTTACAGGTAGTGCCTATGTTGTTTTATAGTTTGGGAGGAGGGAATTTCAGACCATTGAACAGTTTATTACTGGATTTTTAAAAGTCCAAGCAAAAAAAGAATGTTTAACTGAAGCACATTTCATGTAGAAATTTGATGTTATTGCAAACAAGAGCTGTGGAAGGTTTGGAAAAAAAGACTTAGAGTAGCAGTGTTTATAGTCTCATTTATGTATAAATCATTTTTGTTAAAAAATACCAGCCTCCATATGATACAGTGGAAAGAAATTTCCTTATAAGTGGATTCTGGTGCAGTTTGCTTGCTGTTGTATGTCTGGCACCTCTTCCTGAGGCAAGATGAGGCTGTGAAGGAAAGGGAACAGTGACTGATACTGAATTAAAAATACCAAGTCTTCAAGGCTGATTTTCTTGGCATTTCTTTGAGTGTTTCTTTTCATTTGATATGGGAAGACAGCTGTCCTTCAGTGTCCTTTGGTTTCTGGTAGCTAAACATCAAGTGTTCCTATTGCGTGACTTTGGCTATTGTTCCTCAGTCCTGAGGCACATTGTAGACCTCAGTTGCAAAAGGGTAAGGGCATGGATAGATGAAGAATCTGTCTGAGGAAAAGCAATGAAGTGTAGAGGGTATTTTGCTCATTGAATGTCAGTTCCGCAGAGGGGTTGCCATCCTTATTTAACAGGGTAATACAGGAAAAGTTGTCTTGTTTCCTGTACATTATTAGCAGGGTCACTAGTGAATGATGGTGACACCCAAGTCTGGATTTCATGTGTGCTACTTTAGGGAGCAGAAAAACCTTTGTTTTATTTACCACCTGAGGGTAACTAAGAGGTTTGCTGTATTTGCTGTAAAAATTTGTGGAATGACAGGAAGAGCAGTCCCACCTAGCCGGAAGAGGATCAAGAAAGCTGTGTGCTTGATGGAAGCAGTATTTTGAAAGAGAAGAGGTATGTGTTTTAGTTAAATTAGTGTGTGTTCTGTCACCAAGGGATTGCCTGTCAGGTTTAATTTGAAATGAAAGTTTGTCTGACAGCTTGATGTGCTGGGAAACGCGATAAATACATTGGTACCAAAAATCGTTTTCAGCTCTATTATCTAACTGTTGTTTGACTTAATGAGAAAGGAAGAGCTGAAACATACATGTTTTTAGGAGCAGCTGCCTATAAGTTTTGCTTATGTAGAAATAGTGCAATATTTTGTGGTCTGCTAGCTCTGGCAATGTTAGTATGTTTATCCTGTTTTTCTTCCCGACTCAAGCATATCCGGGACAGAGAGCAATCCGAATTCCCTAAACTACTGAGATGTAGAACTAAAGAATTAATTTGCATTTTTGGTCATAAGAGATTAGACCATTAGATTCATTAGAATCACTTGAACTTTAGAGAACTAATTGCAAGCTTATTTTACAGCTGGTATAAAAAGGACAGCAAGGTCACTTTCTCTGATCAAAGTGAGGACTGAAAATAGCTGCCTGGCAAATCGCATAGATAAACTGGGAACCAATTGTATGAATCATCAAAGTTTTATTGTTATGGCTTCAGACTGGTGTAATTATGCATTACCTTTTGGGCAGACAAAGAATGTAGTCTCTCTCTCAAAAATTAAAAGCAGCCTGCTGTATACTGCTGTGAGCCTGGCTTTGAAATAGAAAAGGCAGTGGTTTGTCAGGAAGGTAGGACTTCAGGCACGAATCTGGGCTAAGTACTGTCTTTGTAGGCAGCTGTCTTTACTGCTGCCACCAATTTCTTCTCTTTGTTTTGTTCCAGCAATTGTTTTGATTTTCTGAAGAAGTTACTTAACATTTATTGGCTCTTGCCTGTGACAGCGGCCAAAACTGTGCAACAGTACCAGAAAGATTTTAGCAAAGCTTTCAAGTTGAGTTGACTCCTAAATATGTGTAAGCATTTGTTTCTTTCTTAAGGAACTGGTTTTTTTTCTCTCTTCTTGCAATCTGCTGTCGTCTCTGGAGGGGTACTGGTTAGTAGCAACAGGGAAATGTTCTGTTTTCTAAAGTTCCTTTTTGATCCTGCAACAAGATGTAAATCACCTGAGGATCCTTGCTGTAGAAATATCCAGGGACTAATGTCTCCAAGCAGTAATTTATCAGAGGTAGATAATAAGGGAAAGGAATTAAATATCCTGAGGGGATTAATATCTTTCAAGGACAAAGAAGAGAGGGTCAAGGAATAGGAGATTCTTGGAAGAAAAGATTGCAATTGTCTGAAGACAAGATTGCATTGCAAAAATGTCTGAAAAGATAATGGGAAAGTGATTGTTTTGAGTGTGAGAGAGACACCTGAACTGTACTAGATAGGGCAGAAAACTGAGCGATAGGCCTACTGAAATTAATAAAGAGCTGGATAGAAAGAGGGAGAGGAAGGAAGAGATCAAAATTAAGATTTACTAAAATGGCAGAAGGGATTAAACTTGAGAAACAGAAGGGAGTGCAGAAAAATATATTTGCTTCTAACACTTCTGCTCCTTCTCCTTTGTGGCCAGGAACTGGACACAAGATATTAGCAGTGTCCTTACCTCATGCAGTGCTAAGCAGCACAGAGGGCTCATTACTATTATCACTTACCCTTCTGGCTTAAGTAGCTAACCTTCATCAGTGTGATGATTAGTAGGATGAAATCTGTTTTCCACCTTCACTTGTTAAAGGCAAACTTGGAGGTTTAGTCTCATGCAGGCTTACCATCTAATGAGCTGTGTGCAGTCCTGCACCCCATGTGAAAGCAGAATCTTCAGAAGAACAAAAAAAGCTTTCTCCCTTTTCCTTACCCTCCTGCAAGAAAGATTTCAGCCTAAATAATATTACTAGGGTAGGCTAAGCTAAGCTTAAAAAAAAAGAAATCAACCATCGCTGACCTTTGTTTTGGTGTTTTCTTTTAAAAGCAGTGGGGGCTGCAGAAAACCTGTCAGTTCTTTCAGACTTGAGAATTCAATAGCAACTGTTTCAGATTTAACTTCTGTTCATTATTAGACCATCACACCAAAATGATACCAATCAGAAGCTCCATATGTGCAAAAGTTGTCTTAAAATAACAGTATGACTTCATAGACGCAAACAAATCCCCTCAAACCTAAGGATTGGGATCAAATCTGTTCCATCTGTGTATTCACTGACAGACTTTAGTTGTGTGATCAATTCTCTAGGTTTTCTTCAGAACTTGCTTTATTCCACAGAATTTATGCCATTAAGAAGCTGCTTGCCCAACTTTTTATAATACCCATTGAATTTCCTGTAGTTCTAGCTCCTATCTGTTACACTTTAAAAATCTTTTTTTCAAAGCAGTCTCCGAATAATTTCCTTATGGGCTTTTTAATGGTGCTTATAAGTGGTGCTTTCAGAATCAGTTTATTTTTAAAATGTTCTTCAGGTATGAAGAAGCCAAGTTTGAAGTTAAAGTGCAGAGAGTATAATTAATGGGCTGGCCAGCTTGACCCTAAGGTGCAGTCATATTAGAATACTTAGTTTGCATGTAGCACTTGGTATTTTCCAGGTATAGCTCCGAATGCCTTTATTTGCATTGGCCTTTCCTGCATTGAATTGAACATCTCAAGTTGGACACTATTAAAAAAACAGAGAAAGTTTAATCTGTGAAAAGCTTGATTATGTGATTTACTAGGTATATTGGGATATTTCCTGGGAACTGACTAGACTCCTTTAATTCTAGGTATCTTCTTTCTTGAGTATTCCCTAGCTTTTTTGCTAAACCCTTTCAGCAGCTACAACAAGCAGCTTGTGTAATCCTCATTGATCACCAGAGGTCTCTTCTGTTTGCTGCAGAAAGATAGTGTTTATGTGAGGGTAACATAAGAGAAATGAGTTGAGCATTCAGTGTAATTTGTGAGTTCTGTTTGTTAGTAGACAGCGTAGAATTATCTAAATTCCGGTAAGTAACATCTGGTTTAGACACACCTTCAGGCTATTTTTCTTTCTGTTTCTCAGCCTCTTTCATTTTAAACAATTTACATACCATTAGCAGAATTTTGTTTCCTACTGGTTACATGCTAGATGGGAGTGCCTGTTAATTGAAGATGATTTCAGATGTGTGCTGACACCAAAGGCCATGGTGAGACTTCAATAATCTCTCATCCAATTGCCAAAATGGATGGGAGCAGATTAAGACAAAGAGCTGTTGATGAGATGAGTAGCAGGGAAGTGATCACTTTGAACTTAATTTAGTCACTGGCATTTTGGCTAAACTTTTGCAATAGGTCACTGTTAGAAACCAATGGATAGATGCAGATTGCCTGGTTTAAAGTTCTAAGCTTCTTACAAACCATAGCGTCTAAGGATACAGTCCAGGCTCTGGATTGTGAGATAACTCAGGTTGGAGAGGACCTTGAGAGATCTCTAGTGTAGGCTCAAACAGGTATAACCAGAGCTCAGACCAGAATGAGTACTCATGGCTTTATTCAGCCAGGTCCCATAAATCTCCGGAGATGGAGGCTGTGCAATTCCTACAAGCAACCTGTTCTTCTGCTCCATTGTCCTCATGGCAAGTTTTTCCACACAGAACCTCTCTTTTTTCAGTTTACCCCTGCTGTCTTATCCTGAAGCCATGCACCACTGTTCAAAGCCTGATTCTGTCTTCTTGGTAACATTGCAGGCATTGGCAAGCTGCTGTTAGGTTTTCCCAAAGCCTTTGTTCTTGCAGGTTGAACAAACCCAGTTCCCTGAACCTTTCCTCAGAGGATAAGTGATCCAACACCTTGAGCATCCTGATGGCCCACCCTGAGCTCACACTACTTTATTGATGTTTTGGGGGCCCAGAACTGAACACATTATTCTAAATGTGCTCTAGAGAGTACTCAGCAGAGCAGGTTAATCTCCAGCACAAAATAAAGGGAAATTTATAGGCTACTAGAAAATGCTACTGGCTCATGGTCAGCTTGCTGTTCACCAGGAATACAGGAGAGAAATTAGTTAAAGTAGTTGTAAAATTTAGTCTGATCTCCTTATCAGCCTCATCATCTGTAGCCTGTATTTCATAACTTATCACTCTGTGTCAGGTTTCCCTCCAGTTTAGCTTTAGGTGTCTTTACCTCTTTTTTCACAAATCCCAATCTTTTGTCTTTTTTGTCTGCATCTGTTCCTGCCTGGCCTGTGAAGATCATATTTTCTGCCCTTGGATCTCCTGGGCTTTTCCTTTGTAACAGTGTATAGTAGGGACAACAAACAGAAGCAGTGGCGATAAAGAATAGCTGGTGTTTTATGTGTTGTTTTTGGGGATATTGCTGTCTGCCAAAATTGCAGGACAGTCTCATTTGGCTCACAAAGCTTTGAGAAATCTTGTGTGGTTAAGCTGTATTTACTTTTACCTTAGCCATGCAGAGCAGATACCTGCAGGCAGAAATGCTTTATCTGCAAGCAGATGGTGTGTCTCATTGGACCTCCTAGCAGAGCTGAAAATTTAGATGACCTTTTGGTCTTGTGAACCTTTATATGTTTGAAAGACTCAGACTTCTGTTTCGTGCCTGAAGATTCCTGCACATCTTGCTTTACTTGTGTCCTATCATTGGAACAATGCGTTCTCATTATTGGGACTATCACCTCAACACCTCATTTTTTGCCACATGCACAAATGCCACAGAGAATGTTCTTGACAAACAAGTGGCAATTGAGAGTCCCTGATAAATTGTGGCATTGCCACATCTTCTCAAAGTTGCTTTCACTCTCAGTATGGCAGAGCAGCAGATCTTCTCTTGAAGATAGTTATTCAAAGACTTAAACTACGTTCTTGTTTTCCAGAGGATCCACACTTTATGGAGTAGATACTTGTACCTGCAGAGGGTAGACAGCCTTGTTGCTGGTTGGAACTGTTTCAGTTCAGCTATCAATCACACAGGGACATTTCAAGAAGTACCAGGATGAATTTTTAATAAGCTAAGAGGTAACAAGTTCTGGCTTTAGGTATAGGTGTTAAAGTATGTAATGTCATGTGAGTCGCACCTTGTGACTTCTGCTGTGCATCCCTTCGAGATCTTTATTTGCATTTATATTCCCTTAGCTGAATTGCAAGAACCAGTTGATCCCAGAAAACAACCCTTACCTAATCAGTTTGCTGATCTTAAGGTATCCTGGGAGAAACAGAGGTAATTTTGCTGGTGTGGTTTTTTGTTTTTTTTTTTAAATTCAAAGGATAATAATATAGAACATGTGAGATTATCATCAGTCCACTGCAACCAAACAGCTCAGCATCTTGGAGAGCACTTCTTGCCATGTATAAGGGGTTCATTTTTACTGAGACAGACATTACCTTGGATGAAGCTCTTATAGTTGAAATTGTCTGCAATGAATGAAGTAATGCTGTCAAATTACAGCACAAGAATAGCTATCTAGATATGCATTGGATTTTTTTTAAAATTAGATTAATAGACCTGGGCACATATACATGTAAAAGGCATAAGGTTTAGATATCTATATCATTGTAAAAATGGGAAAAAAATTGTTTCAAGCTTGTGTTTTCAATGGGAAAAAAGATTGGCCCTGTGTCTTAGAGGAAGAGAAGCTTGTTACTTGAAGTTTTGATATCAGCCTTATTTATGAAATGTGCATTTCTTCCTGGCTATGGAATTAATCTCAGCCAAAGCAAACTTTGGTGTGAAGGGTATTAGGTATTCCATTTAAAGGGGATGTTGCATGTTCCTGTGTCCAAGCTTGGACAGGATGAAGCATCTCAGGCCCACTAAAATAAAAGGCAGTTCCTAGGATCTAATTTAATTTTTTGCCTTTGTTTACGTATTGCAGTTGCAGAATTATTTTTGGGGTGTCACTTTTATCAGTGGTTCCCTATTCTTTGCTCTCAGAACTGGATTTTTAAAGTCATTTTACTTACATTTTACAGTGGTAACTCTGTCAGAGACTTTCCTTCCTCTATCATGATTCTGGTCTCCCACAAGATGGGATTAAACAACTACCAGCCAACCCTTGGACAGCTTTATGTTAGGGTAAAAAGGCTAATGGGGGGGAAAAGCAGTTTACAAGTTAATTTTCATGGGATTTGACTAAGCTGCTGCCAAGTCACAAGTTCACCAGTCTTCTGTTAAGTTTTTAATGTCTCTTAATCCACACACTTTCTGTGAAGATGAACAGTGTTGGCTGCAGAGGCCCATTGCTTTCCAGTTTGTCTACGTTCTAGAAATTTTACATGAATCTTCCATTTTTAGGAGCTCAAGATTTGTCTATACTTTGTATCAGTGGTACAGTGCCTTTTTAGTGTTACGTGTGCTGCTTAATTCAAGTATGTCTCCATATAATAATTCCTGAAGTTTCCATACCCCAGAAGTCTCTCAGCTGTTAGATGATTATATTAGAATGGTTGAATTGTTTTATGCAGAAGTTGACTTCATAAATGCAGGGAAGGAGGAAATCAAATTCTACTGTGCAATAGCACTACGTAAAAACTATTTGGGTAGATGATAACTTTTAAGACCGTATCTATAGCAAAATGTAATACTGCTGAAATTCACTAATCTGCTGTATTTCCTAGAGGAATGTACATGGTTAATTCTAAACCATAACATGTAAATGTGGGTATCTTGATCATTTCATGAATTCTTAAGTTCTGTACTTATCTTTGGTATTTATTTCAGAATAATTACTGCATAATCTGATGTGTGTGCCTCAACTTAAAGAGTTTTGAATGCTTTATATGGAACTGTATTTGACAGGTAAAAGATTCAGCTAAGTTAAAATCTTTTGAAGAATAAAATAGCTTATTCATAATTTCGACTTTTCAGTCCCACCCTTACAATAGCTTTTTTTGTTTTCTTGAAGCATCTAACAGAAACGCTTGGAATAATAGTAAGAAAATTCTCAGTGTTTATAAGGACTTCAGGAAGAGCCAGGGAACTACAGGCTGGTCAGCCTTACCTCACTTTCTGATAGAGCAGGTAATGGAAACTATTTTCAGCTACTAGAAGGACATGAAAGTGATGGAAAAGTCAACATGGATTCATCAAAGGGAAGCCACACTTGATAAATTTCATAAACTTCTACAATGAAAATACTAGCTTGATAGACAAGGGGAGAGTCTTGGTTGTTTTCTACCTAGGCTTCAGAAAGGCTTTCAAAGCTGTCTGTTGGAAGATCTCCATAAAGAGGATATGATGAAGTATGGGCTGGATGAGCAGAGTGAGGTTAGTTGAAAACTGCTTGAATAGCTGGGCACAGAAAACGTTGATCAGTTGAAGGAAATCTAGTTAGAGGCCATTAATTAGCACTGTACCCAGTTAGTACTGGATCTGGCCCAATCCTCATCAACATCTTCATTAATGATCCAGGTGATGGGGCAGACCATGCCCACAGCAAGTTTGCATATGACACAAAACTGGGAGGAAGGGCTGATATGCCAGAGGATTGTGTCCGGTTCTCAGCTCCTTGGTATAAGAGGAAGTTGGAGCTACTGAAAGAGGACCACAAAAATGATGAACAAATTGGAGCATCTTTGATGTGAAGAGAGGTTGAAAGAGCCAGGGAGAGCTTTTCAATGTGCATAAATACCTGCAAGGAGGGCACAAAAAAAGGGAGACAGCAGTTTTCAGTGGTGCCTTGTGACAGGACCAGAGACAGTGGGCACAAACTGAAATACAGGAAGTTCTCTGTGGACAAAAAAAAAAAAAAAGTGTTTCCTATGAGAGTGACTGAGAACTGGCACAGATTTCCCAAAGAGATTTTTGGGTCTTGATCCTTGGAGATAATAGAAAGCCGCCTGGACATTGTTGTGGGCAGCCTGTTCTAGATTGCTGAGCTTGAGCAGGGGCTTGTACCAGATGATCTTCAGCAGTCACTGCCAACTTCAACCCTCCTGTGGTTCTGTCGTGGAGTGCCCTGTAATTACAGTTCTGTAATTTGTTTTATTAGTTTTTTTCAATGTTGTTTATCTTTTAGACTTTTAGACTGCCTAGACTAGGCTCTCTTAGTTCTCAAATCATTGAAGGCAGTTTTGGTTTATGAACTCTGTAAGTAGTATTTCCAGAGAATAGGTTAGGAATGAGTGTTTCTAAGACTCTCTTAGGCTGAAGAAGTGATATAATCTAAGATTGATTTTAAATTTCTATCTGAAGTGTAGTCACAGACCTCTAGTAAGAGGGATCTTAGAGGAAGCACTTGTCCTTTGTGCTGCTGTCCAGAGGGAGCTATCCAAGCAGAACATACTGGAGTCTGGATGGTCCAGGAGAGCCATCTAGCCTTTTCAGTGTGGCCTTGTACAGTCATCCCCACATCTTATAAATTATCTGATGGGACAATGTGGAACCAGCTCTCAGTTGTCTCTACAGCTGTGTTGGTCCAAAGTGACCAGAGTTCTGATCAGTAGGCTGCCAGTGTCAGATGAGTGCAAAAATATCATAGATTCACAGTGAAATGCTCCATGGAGGAAGAAAAAGCTGGTGACCTTCAGAGTGAAACAGCTGCCATGGGCATTTGAACCTCCAGAGAGACAGCCTGCCCTGAGCACTGACCCAGCACGTGGCTGCAGTGATGGGACTGTTATCTGTGGCTTGACATCTGTTTATGGCACTGCTAACTGCAGCCAGAGGAACCACTAGGGAAGATACTGAAGTGCAGGTCCACAGAAAAGGTCGCATTAGCAACAATGTTTGAGTTGGCCTTTGCTTGTATTGCCTGTTCTGTGCTTAAAAGGATTATGATCTTCTGGGCTGTCAAGTACACATTTTGCACAATACTATATTTCCTTGTCATTACAACCAAATTGTTAATAGTAAAAAAGCATGTGTGAGATGGTGGACAGCCAGCTCTTTCAAACTATCCTGTTTATGTGTTAATTTGTGCTGAAATTCTTTTCATATTTTCCCTTAGGATTATATCAGATATTTCCCCTCTGTCATGCTTCTGTGATAGTGGTTCAGCAGGCTCAGTCAGACGTTCTACTAAAAATTCAAAGTGGTTTCTCAAGTGCAAGTACCCTACTTAATACTTTTCACTCAATTTTCAGAGGTACAGGTGTTCCTGTTTAAATCAGTCACATTTGTGAAGGCCTAAGTCCTTTGAAAAATGAAGCAGGGTATATTAATGAAAATAGCCAGAGTTCAAGTTTACAAACTGCATTTGAAACTGTTGCATTATGTGCACAATAGCTGAGATGCTGAGTAGGCTTCCTTAGATTTTCCAAGGACATAAACATCACCAAATTACAGCTTCCCATTGCTATGTTAATATTTTGCTTTGATCTAAAACCTGACCTACCTGAAATAATTACAAGCCTTCCTGAAGTTCTAAATACGTATTTCCATTAAAAAACTGCTACTGAAGTCACACCTGTCAGTCTGGTTTAAGTTTTTAATTAATTTGTTCCTCAAGATTACCATACCTAAAAGAAATGGTAACAGCTGATGGAATTGCTTCATGTGCTAAGAGTGACAGTGAGATAACATTTGGTGAAATAAAAAATGACACTTTCTGAGCATTGAGTGATTTTTGAGAAAGTTATGAGGGGCTGCTTGCCAGTTTGTGAGACCTAGAGAAAGACAGGAATTACATCAAGCTGGACTTTTGTAGTAGCAAATTGGCTTAGCTCATGTTTTCTAGAGTGTTTCCATTCGGTGTTAATGCCCTACTGTTACTTGAAGCTCTGCAAAGCGAATACAGGTTAAAATCAACATGACTTCTGCCACTTCCAAGGGTGATCCCTTTGACATAATGCTAGGTAGCTGCTTTCTGTCACACAGTGTGGTTTGTGTCATGCCAGCACAAGCAGATACAGAGTGGGAAATTCTCCATGCATTTTTCTTCAGCTGTGGAGAGTTGTGGCCTTCCTCTTTCAAATGCTGAAGTTGTAACATTTTGATTTGTAAAAGATTGAGGCTCTCCAGTGGCCTGTGTGGAAACTAGGCTTCAGGAAATAGCAGAGGTACCAAAATTAACCCATAAAATAAATCCATAATGAACTGGTGGTTCATTACTGCTGATAGCTTATTGGTGCTTTTCGTATGAGTTGCAAATCTGTCTTTTGATGGATTTTCAGAAGAATGGCAGTGCTCCTCATCTCTGCATAGACTACAAAACACTTGGATTGTTTCTCCATGTCACAACTAGAAAATTGAGGAGCAGGAGGATAGCATACGGGTGATTATACTTAGCCCACCCACGCAAAGTGGGGAGAAGAAAGAATATTTTTGCACCAGTATTGTGTCCCTTCATGTGCTTAACAAGGCCATGGCCAAGCCCTTTGTCTGCATAAGGGGGGAAGTGCATGGCAACATATCACTGATACCATGGGGTACCTACATCAAAGCACTTCAGAGGCAGATCAGTGGCATCCTTGTATTGTCTTTTCGTGGGCTTTCTCTAGCCTTACTATTTTCTACAAAACAAGATAGCTTGTGCTTGGCATGGAGTGTATCCCTGGATATCTCTCCTGCCCATTTATCTGGGCCTGTCATAGGAGCTTACACTTGCACTGTGTTTTAGGAAATTTTTCTGATGCATACTGCATCAGGAGTTCAGCAGTACTGCCAAAGGAGAGGATTTTCTTTTTCCTCCCTTTTTTCCCTTCCCCCCCCCATTTCCCTTTCCTTTCCCTCTCCTTGCATTTTTCTTTCCTACCGTACTACTGCCCAGTACTCACAAAACTCTTGAACCTAGGTGAAATAGGCCCTTCTCTTCTTACTTCTATTCATGGATCAAGTAGCATGATTGCACCATGTTTTTCTGAACTCTGGATTGTGCTACTATCCTCTCTGTGTCACATCAGGAAATGTTGCTGTTCTCTGTAGCAGAGCTTCACAACAAAACTTGCTATTCTCCCTTAAAGTTCCTGCATGCTTTACTTTCTACTTCTTTTGATGTGCCACAGTTACGAATGAGGATTGGTGTTGTAAAATCCATGGGCATTTCTTTACAACTGGAAGCAGCTAGAGGAGATCCCTCTGATAGGCAAAAATGAAATTAAACTTCAGTTTGCAGCTGGCCATTATGTAGCAGCGGTAGCATTGCTGTCATCTGGGTGCCTAGGGATGTCTCTATGGGCTTCTTCTGTATGAAGATTTTAAATAAATATGACAGGAGCCCAATACCCTTCTGTCAATTTTAATGTCATAGCAGCAAGTACTCAGAGCAAGAATACACAAGAGAATCTGTCTCCTCTCTTGATCGTGCAGGTTAATAATAGGAATGCCATGTTGGTTAATACAAAATTTTTCCATAAATATGGAGGATGAAAATTAGAAAATAATTTAGCCTTTTGATAAATTAGGGATATTCACTTTACACCTGCTCTTTTTGCCTTTTTTGTGCTCATAGAATGAATGGGTAGGTATTTTATGTGAAACGAGTGTGCAAAATAGTTTGTTGGACAAAAATTTACATGGATCAGTTTATAAAATGTGATCTCAGAATATAATGTAAAAGGAGGATTATAAGTGAATACAAGTAGGAGCAGTAAGTATCTCAGACATTAATTTGGTTTCTTGTGTGCTTATTTTGAGCTTTTTGAGGTTACAGCTATCTGGTTGTTGCCAAAAATCTGTAGTAATGCACGTGTTTGGGGTTTTTTAATAAAGCTATCAGAGAATAGATTTTCATTGAACCACAGCTTTTTGTGTCTGAGCAGCCTGACATGCAGTCTGGCCTCACAACTTATTTGCACCAGCCATGAGCAGGTGTTCTGAGAGTCAAATAATACCTTTACTTTTCAGTTAAATGAAAACTTGGGTTTTTGGGGGGCTCAGTTTTTTAAGATTGTCTGTATTGTAAGATATCAACCAGAATGTAGAGCCTTAATCAGACCTTTCTCAGACACATGCATTCCTGTCAGTATGATTTCTACTCTCTGTCTCACACTCTTTCATGATAGGTTTTTCTGATGAAAGCAGGATAACCATCTGAATCCTTTCCTGTGTTCTCTGACTTAGCAATCCCAGGGCAGTATATCTTCTATCTTCTCCCTGAGTCTTTGGTTTAAAAAAAGGAAGAATGATAAGATCCAAATTGGTGCTGTTGTTCCTCTAAAGTATTTTTAAGACTTCTCGTTGCAAAGGTTTTCAGCTGTGTCTAAGATCATGTGAATTCAGAAGAGTTCAGCTGAATCATGCAGTGCAACATCTTACACTCCAGCCTGCAGCAAAATTTGGTTGCTACAAGTTCCAAATTCCTGATGTATTTACATGTGCAGTGATTATGCTGCAAGTTACAGAGATGCTTCCTCAGGAAAGCACTGACTTTGGAAATATGTTATCCAAAGTCATCACATCATAGAAAAATAAACAATTTGGTGATTAACTTGCCACTGTTACACAGTTAATGTGTTGCTATTAAAAACAACCACAAAAACTACTGGTTTGGGATCAAGTCCTTGGGGGCTAAAAGGCTGTTAGAGAAGGACAGGATCATTACCTCCCTTGTACTCTCTGCCAAAAAAGTACCATTGAAAAATTTCCTTTGGTTCTTGTTCCTGCAGATCTTGAGCTCCCTCTAACCACTTGCTTTTGTAATGAAAACTCAACAGGGATGTGGTTTATACTGAACTCTTAAAATCACCATTCCACATGTTTAGCTCTGTGTCCCAGCATATTGAGGGGTCTTAATGGTGAGAGGGGAAATAAGAAAATGTAATGGAACCAAGAGATAAATAATATAAAATACATTTTTGTGTAGAAATAGCTCCTATTTACAAAATGTTTCTTCCAAATAGGAAAATTTGAAAAGAATAAGCTGTGAGTCACACCACATTATGAAAAGTTATGAAAACTAGTGTTTACAGATTGGTTGTGTGTATGATAGATATTGCAGTAATTGTGACAATTGCTATTTTCACTTTCTAATTGTTTGAAAATCTGGTAGTGGTAGTGTATGTTTTCATTAATCTTCACACTGATGTACTGGGATTCCACTGAACTACATAAAAGTAAAAATGACCTGAATCGTGAGAGATCTTTGCATTTGCATGTTAATAGGCTTTTACAAAGCATGTCCCACTTAATTAGTAAATAAAAAGTCATTAATAAAAATGTTTCTGTGTCCAAATACACACAGGATGACAGAAACAAGTTTTTGAAGCATGCAGAGGAACGTTATTGTTATTTTTGCTAATCCAACCTAAGATGATACTTAGATAGGTACACTTTTCAAAGGTAAGTAGGGTAATGATTTCTTAAGTCAGCTCCCATTATTATACTGTCACTTGTTGTAAGATCCAGACAGTGGCCAGAGGTACTGCCACCAGGCAGTTATTTTGGGAAAACTGTGTTCTTGCTGAGGATACCCTTCAGCTAGAAGTACAGAAATGTGGCTTTACACAGTAGTCAGAACTGTCTCACCAAGTAATGGATAAAGTAAAATGAGTAAATTTTAGTGCATCTTCGTTCTTTTCTGTTGTGCTGTGCATGGAAATGACCAGTATAAAATACTAGTACAAACTCACAGCAGAAAGTACCACTAGTACTGCTGCTGCTTAATAAATGTAAACTCAGCTGAGACTGTGCATTTATGTTTTATTTTCATTCCTCAGAGAGGCCGATCTATTTGTCCCATAGAAGCAAAGTGAAGAAGCAAAGCTACATGTGCATCATAAACAGAAAAAAATGTATTCTAACCCTGCTCTGTATAGTAGAAGGCAATGCTGCCAGGTGGTCAGCTGCCATCCTGCATGTGCTATGGTGCTTCTTCAAGGAAATGAACTCCTTTTGCTGTTACTAAAGCAATTAATAGCCATTCAAACAAATAGAACACCAGGAAGCAGCAGATCTAAGAGATTTAACTAGAAAAGTAGCAGTCATTCTTGTTTGATTAACGGAAAAGTCACTAGTGGTATTGACATTCAAGAGTTTGTAGTTGCTTTAAGATTTCTACATCCCATTGAAATGAATGGGTACTACTTTAGTACTATATTCAGATTTAACAGCACATTGATCTGTTACCCATTTGAATTGTCATGGCTTCTATTATCACTTTACAAAGCTAGACATTTATTTCACACGAAGTGAAAGGTTAGTGTCTAAGAACTCCTCTTGACATCCTTCAGATTACAATGCTTTGAATCCCATTGCTATTGATTTCCTCAAGGTTATTTTCTGTGTATTTTCATGGCACCAAGTCCCAATCCCACTGACAGTGGAAGTGTCACAGATGATCGTAGTAATATCTGATATTGACCTTCCAGATTAAGCCCTTAAGATTGATTTGGAAGGAAGAGACAGCCTGTTCTGGTAGTGTTCAGGTGACTGGATGTTTCTAGATGGAAAATGATGCTTCCTTTCCAACCACCACCTCTCAGCACAGGCAGGGTTATGGTAGTAGAGGAATCAAGTGGTTGCTTCCTCTCAGGTCAATGGAGGTCAGCTTCTCTGTGGAGAAATTATACTTCACCAAGTTCATTTAAACAAAGATGCACCCATGTCTAAATCCTTTTGAGAGAACTTTGTTCCCTGTCTTGTGTCACAGTAAAAACCTATCTGGGCTAAGTGTATTAGAGACTAAGGGATTTCTTGCTGTTAAAAGTAAGCTGTTATGTTAAAAACATTTCTTAATTCCATCTTCTATTGCTTCTGTGTGAGCTCTGAATATAAAATTGCATACTTAAAGAATATTTTCTATGTCTGGATGATATGATTTATGGCTCCACTTGCCACTGGAGAATAGGGAAAATTGTGTCGATAACTGGCAGGATTTGAACTGAAGCAAGTTTTTGGCCAAGAACAGTCAGTTTACAAAATCTTCAGCTGGGATCTGATCCTACCAGAGTGTCTTCATGACCTTCCAACAGCATCCTTTATCGTGTTCGGAGCTTCCCCAGGAGTGGCCTGTATAAATGGTCAAGAACTTCCTCATGGTGCCTTGTGCTATGGGCAGAGACATTTGCTTTGGAGAACTTCATGTAACAGTAGGGTGTGACTGTAGAACGGCAACCATTCAGAATGCAGTGTAAAATTGGACTGAGAAGGTTCCTCACAGCAGCTGCATGGCTGTGGAAGGTGATGCAGTATTTATGCATGTGCAGACGCTTGCTTATTTGACTTATGTCTGCAGTGGTTTTGGGGATAATAACAAATTATACTGCAATTGCTCAAAGCAGTAGGAGAGTGAAAGATGCACATCTACTGAATGATTAATACTGTGAAACATTGGAAAGCAAGATTCAGGTCAGGAACTCTTAACAGGAAAGGTTGGGAAATCTTGGGCCACTGCTGTGTGGCTCTGAGACAAACACAGCTTCACCTGGGCAGAAATGGTAAGATTTTCACTTTCTCAGCTTGTGCTTTCCTGTGTGTTTCTCACTACACTGATATCCTGCATTCCTAGTACAGCATCAAGCTGTTCTTTCAGTTGCACTCCATCTTTCACCTGCTGAGAGAAGAAGTACAACAGTGCCAGAACTGGCTCCTATGTCTCTGTAGCCAAAGCACTGCAGTGCAGGCCCGTGGTCATGATATTCTCAGCATGGAAGTGCATTGCTGTCATGGGAACATGCACGGGGATGCACTTCAGCACCTGACAAACACATGGAAGATTTGGTCTTCTCTCCCTTTTGAACTAAAGTCTTTAGTAATTTTGCAAATGCCTAAAGTCTACCCTGTTACGTTCCTTATTTTAGAGTTTCCTTTGAGTTGTGTCACCATTTAAGCGCTACTTTGTGTCAGTTTTCATACCTCTCTTTTTTCCACAGTTAAGTAGTTACAGATTATTAAGAGGACTAATGCTGCAGTCCCTGTATGTACGTGAAAAGATGGTCATCGGTGTTCACTTAGAGTTAATGGAGATACTGCAATAACAGGGTGGAACCTTTATAAATCAACCAGCAGTTGGAGAATTGCAGACCATTTCTAAATCCTCTGAGTCTATGGAAAAGGTGAAATACTTAAATCTTCATTTTGTGATCAGAAGGCAGCATGAAATAGAAATTTATTCTCTGATAGCAATATCATGTACAACAATATAGAAAAGTGTACCTATCTAAATAAGAGATGGTGAGTCTCTTTCTTAAATAATTTCTTTTTATGGGTTATACATGAACTAAAACCAAAGATGAATGAGGGACTGATGAGATTAATCTGACCATATGCTGCAATGCCCTAATAGTGAATGTAAGAATAATGAATGCCAATCAGTTTCTATTAAATGTAATGGCCAGTCATTTACCACCTCATTAAAGATCAGGACACCCAATTTGCTTGTATGTGAATAGCAAAACAAATAGTAATTAAAATTTTCTGATAGGGCATTGCATTCTCTTGGGGGTGTATTGGGGCACATGGACAAGAAAATTGTATCCCAAAGTGGTGTTGGTAGGTATGTGTAAGAATTTTGTGTGTATTTGTGTATGTACTGTGTTTCGTCAAGATTTGTCATCAAGGGGAAGTCCTGTTTTTCACTTGTTTTAGTATTTGCTGCAGCACCTGGATGTTTTTGAGGTTGTTCCCTACTTCAACTACAGGAGACTCTGAGGTTCAACAGTGCCATCCTGTGGATGATCTTAAAGGTCTGAAAGCTCTGTCAGACAAATGATCTCAACACAATAAATTTTTATAGAATATCAGATACTGTATGTCCCCATGCAATCAGCTGAAACATTTCCCTCTGCTAGTCAGTCAGACTAATTATTACTTTTCTGTCCAGAAAATTAATAACCTAAACGTATTATAACCAACGGGAAGTTATTTCAAGCAAGCTGATGAGCAGGGTGCTTGTTAGTTTTATTCTGTTGCTGAGAAGTGTGATTTTAATCATCTCAGTGTGGTTTTAATCATCTTGGAATTTATTTTTGCAGACAATGCCAAAATCAAAGGCAACTCTGTAAATTCAAATAAGCACCCCTGTAATGACATATCTGGACATCTTTAGAGAAGCGTTAGATGGAAACTAAGACTAGTTAACGTTCATGTTTCATAACCAGAAAATAGAAATTCCCAAACAGCCTTGAAGATTGTTGAAGCTAGATGATTTGAACAACTGGGAACAATACTTTCAATTGCAGAGGTAGAAGAGCAGGATAAATGTATGAAATTTTGTTGGCTGAAAAGGAAATTCTGCTCAGAATACTTGGGGAACCTTCTGTTCATGGAGTGAATATCATGCCAGGAAAAAGTCAAAACCCTCAAAACTTGCTATCATAGGGAACAGTTGAGGGGATCAATGAGTAACTGTGGATCATAGTATTTCATATTTGGTTTTCATTTTGTTTGCCTAAGCTAATTGTGAGGAAAGCGAATGGTGTTCATTTGGAAATGAGCAGGCAAATAAAGGGCAAGCTGATCAGTGGAAGGTTCTGCTCACTTTTCAAGTCCCTGCTGTTTTGGGGTTCTGGAGGGGCAAGGGTGTCTGTGTGCTGCCTTTGCCTGAAGGGTCAGGGAGCTGGGTGCAGCTCCAGGTTCTGTGTTGTAATCTCTTTGGTTTGCAGGAATTTCTTCTTTCTCCATGCCTGTCACAGAGATTGCTCCTTTGCTTTCCAGAGCTATAAGCCAACTGTGAGTCACAGTACGTGCCACTGGATGGTTTGATTAAAACAAGGATACACCAAGTCACAAACTCCAGCGTTATTCATGGGTAGTTAAAAATGATGGAGTAATTTGTGGTTCCAAAGTCTTCGAAAAACACGTATTTATAGATTCCATATATCTATTTGCCAGGCTTAGTTTAAAGAGCAAAAGATGATCACCAGTGATAAGACATACCATTAATTCCCACGAATATTAAAAGATAAATATTAATCATTCCTGTTCTTTAATAATAAATATGAATCATTCCAACAAGAAGATTAATTTAACACAGTTTTAATGATTTAACTTTCATCTAATATATTTTGACATTAAAAAATCATCCAGTCTAACAAAAGCCTTGCATCCGTGTAGTTTTGTCCTTTTTAAAGTAGGCTAACCTGTTGTGAATGTTGACGTAGTGGAAATTTTGAGATTGATGCCTTATTTTCAGGAGGTTCTACATTTAATTCTATTTTAAAGGTATCTACTGTTAGTAATTTTAAATGTAGTCTTCTGCAAGTGTCAATTTCTACTTATACCATAAAGAAGGTGAATGGGAGCAATATTACTTACTCCTCTGTATACTGTATGCTAATAGCTCTTAGCTCTCTCCTTATGTGGGTTCTTTGTGCTCTCCCAGCTATTTTTTCCATCAGTATTGTGTGCTCTAGTTTATCACTTTTGATGTTCCTGGCCTGAGCACCATATTTCAGTTGAGGTGTACTGCTTTTATTTATGAGGTGTATTGCTTTTTCTCATTCTTTCTTTGTCTTGGTATATTATTTTGATTTTTCTGATTACCAGTGTACATGAGGCCCTCACCTTCTGCACTGTCTGGCTGCAGTGAGACCCATTTTCCATTTTAGGAGTTTTTATATTCTTGTGGACAGGAACGATGCTTATGCATGGGGGTGTTTCCTGGTTTTGTCAACTCTGAATGGAGCCCTTTGGTTTGGATTGCACCGTGAGCAGTGCTCACAGTCCTTCCTCCAGACTGGATCTGTTGTTCAAACTGCTGCTGCAAGCCAGCAGTAGATCCAATCCATCTCATCAGGTAAGGGATGCAGTAGGCACTTTGGGTGCTCCAAACACCAGAGTGACTGCAGGTGTTCATCCCTGCCACGGCCATGTGCTCTGCTTTGCTCTGCATTTGGAACCACTCTGAAGGAGCTGTGAATTTGTGTAATCTCTGTGTGTGTACATGTGCAGCCTCTGCACGTATGTGCACACATTTGCTGCCTTTATAGATAGAGATACAGTTAACTGTAAATTTCCCTGTTAAATTAGAAAATTGATTTAGTCAGTTTCTCTGTTTTAATGGAGTTGGATAAATACTCATCTGCCCTATGTGTGTTCCGTGGCCTCTTGGAGATTTCATGGTAACTCCTGTGTCACTGTATTTATTTTACAGTATGTCTGTCATACTTCAGTTCAACCAATCCCTCTAAGGTGAAGGTATAAGATTTTAGTATTATTAATGCCTCGTTTCATCTAGTTAATGATCTCTTCAAGTTATTTCATCTTCTTTGTGATTTACCTTCCATGTCAGATAAAGATCTTATTCAAGCTAAGTATTATGAAATAATAAAAATCTTTATTCTATTTGAACAGTCAGGATAAATGAATCCAGTAGAGAATCTGATGTTAAACAGGTGCAGCATCGCACATGGAGGATCAGCCTAAGTTCTCTGAACGCTCAGATCTTAACAGATGTGTTCTTTTTCTCCATATGTTATAACAAAATAAGGATTTGCTCTGAAAGTATTGACACAAACACTAACCAGTCTTGGCAAACACAAAACTGTGTTCCTTACACAGTATCAGCTGTGGCTATTAATCAACTTTAAATAAATGTATGCATTAAATAGCTGTAAAGCACATATATATATACTAAATAGTTTTTTTCAGAACATAATTTTTTTTTTGCTTTCTTGTTTACTGATGCCTAGACAAAGGAATGCTGCATCTTCAAAACAACATCTGTCAAACCGATTTTCATCAGATTAAGTATATCCTCAGAACAACCATCACAGCTTACAAAATACTGGAAATGTAGGTTGTGCTTTGCATAAAACACCAATAGAATTTAAAGGACTTTGAAGTGTTTTACAAATGTAGCAATGATAGCCTGTGTTTGTTCTCCATTTTTGTTTCTGTTTTCAGGAGGTTCTTGGGAAAGATAATGAGTGATGTTGCAACACTGCAATCCCAGTAGATGTCTCAGAGTGCAATTACAGAGTTATGGTCCTGGCAGCTAATCTGGGTCCACAAAAGCCCATGGTTTGGGAGTCTGGCAGTAGAGATTGAATTTATTATGACAAAGTTCATCTGTGGAAAGATTTCTCTCATTAGGAATGAAATTAAAGCATGAATCAGTGACTGATTATCCAGGCCTTTTTCTGATCTGTTGAATTCTTCATTAGTACAGATGTGTGATTATATATGCTCTGGCCTGGTTCTGGTTCTATAGATTGTCAAAGATAATGAATAATACTATTTTTTAAAAGAGTTTTTCTGAAACAATGTAATCTGGTAAAAATGTAAGGAAAGCCAGTGGCTTGACATAGGACATAAATACCAACACACTCGATCATTCTCATTTTTGGCTAGCTTTCTGTCTTTTCCCCTGCTACAGGATAATTAATATATGGAAATGAGCTTCCTATTAGGCTGTGTCTTCTGTAGGAGCAAAGCATTTTGCCTGTTTAACGAGTTAAATAGAGAGGTGAAGCTTCATTACCGTGTGCACCTGCAGCTGGTCATGGAAACTTGGGGCAGCCAGAAACAAATGCCAGGGCTTCTGCTAGATATTTGTTGATGGAGGGTAGAGGCACTTGAGCTGGAAGCCTGGTCAGCGTTCCCATTAGTTCTTCCATTTAAAAAGCTGGAAATCTAGTATGAAGCAGGAAAAGTCCAGTCAAAAATCCATGGAGACAGCAAACAAGGAGGAAAAACAAGGATAAAACTGTTTCAGGTGCATCTGGGAGTAGATACCTTTTGCAACTCTGATTTCCTGTTCCCTGTGTGTCAGCACTGTCCTAGAGTGTGCCACATGAATCCTAAGTGAGGTGTTTTGGTGTTTACCACACACCTGTGGGAGAGCCCTAATCAGTGTCCTGTTCCCAAGGCAGTGTAACTAAAGACAGTCACAGAACCCATTGCATACAAACAAGGCTGAATATGTTACGTCATTATAGTGTTCAAGATAAATGCTTTGTGTCTGAAGAATATAGTTTTTACTAGGAAAATGGTACTGCTGACTTTTGTATTCTTTGAAAATATGTGCTAGCTGCTTCTGAAGTACTACCTGAAGCATAAACCTCAGACTGGATTTTAGCTTACCTGAAAATGATCTTTACAGGATTCTCAGCCTAATTCCTGAGACAAAAGAACATGCAATTAAATTAAAATAAGTACAGAAATCTGCCAAAAATTCTAACTCTATCCAGCTCTATCATGTACTTGGAAGACTTAACACTTGCAAGTTTGGGTCCTTTGAATATTAATAGCATGACATTTCAACAGGAGACTGGGGTTCCTGAGAAGATTTTGCGATTTACAGTGGTAAAAGATGTGTTTGAAATGACCATTATGCAAGAGACTCCTTCTGGTTGTCATTTTTGGCCAAAGCCATGGAACATTGCGCTTGTTTTTAAAGCAAGAATTATGAACCACACAGCAGGTAATACAGTATGGTAGTTGGTGAACAGCTCGTGGCACGTTCAGCAAATACAGGCTCTGTTGGGGAAATGTTGATTTGAATTTCATGCATCATCCAAGCATAATGAACACTGAAAGGTCATGTTAAGAATATTTTAAAAAAATCCATCTGATTTGACTTTTTCACTATTCAGTATTGTTAATAACACAATGTCAAGCAAAAAACAGTTTCTTTGAGTGTGACTAAAGCCAGATTCCATGTATATGGATTCAACTATTCATGTATAGTTGAAGAATAAATTGCCATACCTTTTTTTTTCCCATTTACTGTTCATTTCCTTTATAATGTCATAGTGTGTGTGAATCGTACCTTGAGCCACTGCAGTACATCTGTATTTTCTCAGTCAGAGTTATTTCTTTGAGTTTGTTACTCAGCATCCAGTAAGTCTCATGCAGACTGTAACGTACTAATTGGCTCAGTATAATTAGAATTAAATGAAAGTCTTTTGCTATTGATCTTTGCTTGTTATTAGTTTTTGCTGACAGAAAATTGGATTGAAAATGTCTAATATAGCTATCAAAATGTTATTTCTCATTGCAGGAAATATCACTGTTACTCTTCCATGGAAGTATTTTAGAGCAGAACTCTCTTCCTTTCTCCTTTTTTTCTTACCTTGTCTTTCTTTTTCTGACTTTTTAAAAATTTCTAGGAGGGATGCTGAGCCTTGTTAAATAACCAGGCTGTTAAGAGACTGAGTAGCAATACTGTGACTTAAACAGGGCTCAGGAAATATTTATGAGTTCATTATATCGAGTCTAATACTGTGCTGCTTGTTATCTTAACTTCTCACATCATCATGTTAATAAATTTTTAGAAGCTGTGTAGTTGTAAAGTGCATCACAGTAATCACTATCATTCCTCTAATAAGTAATTTGATTTGTGTGTGCTTTGTGTTGTTCCAACCTCGTGGTAGAACCCTTCTTGTGGTCCAGGTTAATGAACTGCCTGCTCTGAGTTCTCAGTTACAGATGTTCTCAGGGGAAGGGACACTTTCACCTCCCCACTCTGCTTCCCTTTGCAGCACCCCAGGTTACATGGTTTTCTTACAAAACTACCTCTATTGTGGAGATTTTCTGGAGCTCCAGGTCTGAACCCTTGTGCAGGCTCCATGCAGATGTGTGGCTTTGCTTGCCACGGAGGCCCTGAGATTGCTGAGTGTCTGTAATTCAGACACTGGCAATGCCAGCAGGGCGAGCAGTCGGACGTGGCTGTGCTGTGGCCTCCAGGCAGGGGTGGTCAGTTCAGGAGATCAGTGACCCACGATGGCTCGTGCTGACCAAGCTTCAGGGAACTCCGTGGCTCCGTCTATTCCTGTTGGTGTGGATGGAGGGTCTGCAAATGAGAAACCAGGAAAAGCTTTGCTTTATGTTTTTTAGTATTTGTTTGATTACAGACAAATTTTCTTATAATAGAGTGACTACCTGCTTGAAAATCTATAATTTTAAGTACAGAGTGTTCCTCTTCCTGAGACTCAGAGTCCTCATTCATTCGATTGACAGATGTAAACTTGAAATTTATTTTATTCTCTGACACAGCAGTGACTTTAGTCCAGCTACAGTTTTCATTGTGCAATACAAACACACTAAGCCTAAAGTACTGCTGGCAGTTTATGTATAAAATTTGAGGATTAAGAAACCAGTGCAAACAAAGACTCAGCTTTAAGAAGCAGTATTGTTGGACTAGCTTCTTACTGCTGTCACAATCAATGTGAAATAATAACAGCCAAAACCTACAGGTCTGGTTTTGGCTGCAGTAAGTAATACTAAGGCAATAGTCATTTGAAGAGGAAATTTGTCTTGTCTATTTGAAACATTAATCAGTTTCCAAAAATGCCACCTTTTTTTTTTTTGCATTGTATGTGTGATTTCCTTTTCATTTTTACCTTCTGAATAATCTTGAATAATCCCTCTTTTTTTTTTTTCAGCCCACCTAAGCCAGCAGTGTTCATCTCCGGTGTCATTGCCAGGGTAAGATTATCAGTAAATTTCTCGCAATCATAGCAGAAGTACTGTAAGCTTTTCAGAATTACTGCCAATCAGAGCAAAATTAATCTTTTTCATACCCCTTTCTCTTTTGTGAGAAGAAGCTTTGTGTTTTCTATATTCGTGTAAGGACCTTTGAACATTCATTCTGGGTCTGTGTGAAATTGAAATTATTCATTGACATTATTTCCCCCATTTTTCTTTGAATTTTAGCACTTTAAGTTTATTGGATCATTTTTTTATATCTAAGCTAGATATTACTGTATTCATTTCTTTTGGAAGCAGCTGCATATTAAACTGCTGCTGTAGCTTGATCTGTGATAAGGAGCAACCCTCCTGCCTGTAAGGATACATGCTTGAAGATAGTGTCTTTCAGCTGCCATATGTGCCTTGAGGTATTTGGGATTCAGAGTGTTATTCCCTGGACTTTAAGAGCAGGCAGGACCTGTAAATCCTTAGTATTAACTAGCCATTAATCATGTGATCAGTAATTTGTACATTGTGGCAGGGTTTTTATCATGGCTTTATCTGGTGGTTACCTTACATCATGGGGGTTTATAGTGTGGTTTACTGTAAGACCTGTAGTTGTGTCAGATGCCATAGGTGGAAAGAGTGAGCTGATGCCATTTTCCTTAGCCCATAAGGAAAGGGAAATCGGCAGCATCAGGGGAGAGAAGGTAGAAAATGTAGAGTCTGAGGAGAGCAGATCTTAAACTGGAAGCAAGTTGGAGTAGAGAAAAAAAATACAAAAAGTAACAAGTTAACATAGTGATTAAAACAAAACAAAATGGTGTAAGATTGTTGCCTGGTGAGCTAGTGGAATGCCTGGAGTTTCTGGCATGTTTGTCCCACTTTCTGAAGGGGAAAGTTGTGGTTCTGTTGTCACCCTGTCACTGAGCACTGATAGTATTTGTTTCCTGTTGCTTTTTGAAAGCTTCCTGGGACTGATCCTAGAAATGGCAATGGTAAATAGGTGACGTATGGGTTATACCTGGAATGAGACTGCCCAACAGCAGCCCCTGAGAGCTAACACTAGCAGACCTAGTTAAAAGCCAGCCATCCCTAAGATTTGAGTCATAAGTAATTTTAGATCCTGCTTTCTTCCTAAAGAACTGGCATTGTTTAGCTTGGAAAAGAGAAGGCTTGGGGGTGACTTAACTGCGGCCCTCCATTGCCTGAAGGGAGCCTCCAAGAAAAACGGAGAGGATCTCATTACAAAAGCACAGAATGACAGGACTAGGGGGAGTGCATTCAGACTGAAAGAGTAGGTTTAGATCAGATGTTAAGAAAGACTCTTTACTGTGGAGGTGGTGAGGCACTGAAAAGGGTTGCCCAGAGAAATTGTGGATGCCCCATCCCTGGAATTGTTCAAAGCCAGGTTGGATGGAGTCCTGAGCGACCTGGTCTAGTGGAAGATCTAAGGTTCCTTCCAACCCAGGCCATTCTACAATTCTGATTCCTACAGCAGGCTTTTTATGCAGGTATTTTTCATGCTGCCTTAACTTACTTTTAAAATAGTCTGTTCTTTGTAGCGTTTTTTTGAAAACCAAACACATCTGAAGATAGGAATATTTGGGTTTTTTCCCCCTGGGGTCACATTAAGATACTTTATTATTAGATAGTGTGTGTAACTGGAAGAAGTGAAGCTTGCATCAGAAAAATTTTGAAGTTGGCTAAAAGAATAAAAATATAGAATGTGTACAGGGGGAATCCAAAGTAACATGCAACACTGTTTTCCATCTAATTTTCACATTTTTTAGAACTTACATCAATTTGAACTGCAAAGTACACTTTTAAGATTCCTTAAACTTTTCCTGCTGTGTTCTTCAAACAGGGTGATAAGGACTTCCCTCCAGCTGCGGCTCAGGTGGCTCATCAGAAACCACATCCTTCTGTGGAAAAGCTTCCTCACCCACAGCACGTCAAACAGCACATCCACCAGCCTCGCAAATGAGCTCCCCGTCAGGATCTCTGCCAAACTGCTCTCAGTGAATAAGTTTTCAAGAGAAGACAAAAACCCTTTAGGATTCACACTGTCTAATCTGTAAAATTGACATCTAAAATAATATGCTGTTTCTTTTACTTTAATTCTCAAGGGTTAATAAGAATGAAGACATTGTTCAGTTGTTATCCCAGATGGAAAATTCTGTATTGAGTATTTGCTGATCAGGGGTGCTTTTTTATAAGATTTCTTACTGTCAAGATAAGTATGAATAATATGATTAATGAGGTTAAAAATTTTACTTTTAGTTGTGAGCTCACAATAACAGATAGTTAATGTAGTTTTTATGCTAAGCCAGTAAGGAAGAACAGCCCTTTTGTACTGGTACCTTTACTGTCTGGAGGGAGTTTGTTGGGTGTGTTGAGACAGAAGTCAGCAGTTGTATTGATTATGTAGAGCCCTTGCAGCCCTCAGTATCCCCCAGTGCCCTCTGGATTCAACCAGGGAGATGATGAAAGGGCCCCCATACATTCTCAAGTGGGCAGAGATCCAGCTGAATCTTCTTTACACCCCTTTGTACTCACACAGTCTTGCTGAGTTTTTTTTCTTCTGGTGGTCTGTGGGTATGGAGAGGAGAGAGAAATCAGAATTATAAGAACACTGCTGCTGTAGACATCTCATTTGTAATCTCATGGGTCTCACTGTATTTTTGAGGTGATGATTTCACATTCCAGTAACAAGCTGAAGTAGTTCATGATCCTCTGTATTGAGCTTAAAATAAGTTGATGAAAAATCTGTTTACTTTTTTTAAATTAGAATTTGCGATCGTCTTTTGAAATTAAGAGATACCATTATTAAATATGTTTATGATCCGGCCTATTTTGTGCATCATATTTTTTCCTAGTCTTCTTATTCTGAAGGACAGTAGTGATATGAGGGAGTAAAAAAAAAATTATTTCCAAATAGAGCAATTGTTTTATTTTTACCACATAATTAAATAATTTGATTTCTCAGTTCAAAATCACTTAGCTCTATCATTTTCCTTCCACAACACGCCTCTGTAAAAACCAGGAAAAAAAATTTATACATTCTACCTATTTTGAAGTGTCCTTCTGTTTTTAACTGACTACAAATACAATACAACCTTTGGTATCCGCCAGGTTCATAAAGTTTCTAATGATGTCAAAAAAGTGGGAGCTAGTGCTGCAGCAATTTACCTGGCAAATCAGTGAAATTTTAGGGTCACTTTGGGCTTTACCAGTTCATTTATTAAAAACAGTGAGGTTAAAAAAGAGTGAAGAAAGTTTAAAAGCTATATTTAAAAAAATCTGCAAATTTAATAATTATTTCCTGAGTAGCCGATTTAAAACAACAACAATAAAATAATGGGAAATATGACCCATTTCACAAGTGGAATAACTCACTTCATGTGGCTGTGAGAGACTTGACATTTCCATCTCTTCATCAACTTGAAATGGAAATGCTGTTTTGCAAATTTTATGCATGGACATATTTATCCTAAACCCAAGGAAGGACGTGCAATCTATATATATAGTCCTTATTTTCAATTTGATTAGAAACCATACTTGCCTTAAGGAACGAGTGTTGTTTGTAAGAACTATTCTGTATTAGAATATGCGCAGTTTTTCAAATCTGCTTTCTGTTTCTGACATTGGTGCAGCAGAGGCCTTGTTTGTAGCTGCTTATGAGTGTGCAAGTGATTCACACCTGAGTAACCCATTCATAAGGGTAGCGTTGTTGGAGCCTCTTGGAATCTCTGCAGGAGGTGATTTGCTGGCAGGAATGTTTGCAGACTGGGGACAGGAGGCGGGTGATGGTGCAGCCTTAGCTGTCCGTGTGCTGTGTCAGCAGTGGAGCAGATCATCGCAGTCGCTTCTGGTACCTGCTGGCCTGAGGGGGAGCTGGGTGGGATCCAGCTCTGCCTCGTGTGTGCCTGCATCTGAAGCAGTGTCTAGAGCCCACTGTCATCAGTGGTATTGCAGTCAGGATGGACAGCAGAGTTTAGGTATGGCAATCATTGACCAAAGGGAAGGGTCTTTCAGGATGGGCTGGATCACTCTCGGCTCCACTGACTGCAGTGGAAAACTAAACCTCAGTGTGGAGGCACATAGTGAGGTGAGGCTGGCTACCTCTGCTCCATGTCTTGTAATAGGTAGAAATGGTTTTGAAAGTCACACCACATCTCCATTCTGACAGTAAAAGTTAGGAGTATGGATGCTTTCAAATTACAAGCTACTGCTCCTGGTTGTTAATGCAATACATACAGCATATATAGACAATACCTGATGTTTGTCTTTAATTACTTAGATAGATATGTAAGTTTTTACAATGAAGTATGGCTCTTAAGATAGCTTTAGTGGCTTTTAGAGTGCAGAAATTCATACATGATTAGAAAATGTCTCTGTATGAAAGCGCATTATATATGGTTGGGAGGTATCCATGTTTATAACATAGATGTCCTTACCCCAAAGACTTACCTTGTCCAAAATAATCATAACTGGTGAACTGGATTTCTTACTGATGGTTATTGATACTTTTAAAATATGTTGCAATAGCGTATAAGCACAGGAGATGTTCAGATGTTACCTTGAAATAACTGCAAAAGAAATTTTCTGTAATTGTCAATGTGGCAATAACGCAACAATAAAGCATGAAGTTGTATATTGGGCTCTTTTTTCTCTGTAAGTGCCATGTAAATCAGCAAGGTGCAGCTTTGTGGGATTTATGGGATTTTATTACAGACTGCTGCATGACTAATCAACATTTTATAGATAGTGAAATTTATTATGAAGTTTTATGACACGGTGGATGAGCTGTTTTGAATAGTCCAGTCTCATATAAAATAAAAAGTAGATGCTACCAGCTAGAATGGCAGTTGCTGTTTTCCACTATGAAATTGGAGATGCTCACTCAGCCCCTGTGAAGCTAGAGAATCTAGCTCTGGTAATAAACCAGGATGGTAAAGGAAGTTAAATGGAACATTTTTCACAACTTTGCAAGTTCTAGTCTTTCAGAAAAAGCAAGTATTGTAATCAGAAGAGGTGGCAAGCTATTCATAAAGCTGCAGTTAACGTTACATAAGGCATGCCATGACATAAGTGATTTGTTGAAGAATATGGAAGAATTGCCACAGTGTTTCTGGGTCCTTTCTGATACTTTGGGCCATGTTTAGTATATGTGCAGTGTGTATATAATACAGTAAATGTATGTGATAAGTGCAGAGGTGATAGCTGCTGCCCTGGGACTATTGCAGTGTTACATCCTTAGGCTGCACTCACATAATCATAGAATTGTTTAAGTTGGAAAAGACCCTTAAAGTCATCAGGTCCAAGCATTAACCCAGTACTGCCAAGTCCACCATTAAACCATGGCCATAAGAGCCACATCCATACATCTTTTAAATACCTCCAGAAGTGGTGACTTAACCACTTCCCTGGATAGCCTGTTCTAAAGCTTGACAACCATTTTGGTGAAGAAAGTTTTCCTCATACCCAGTCTAAACCTCCCCTGGCACAACTTGAGGTCATTTCCTCTTATATTGTCACTTGTTACCTTGGAGAAGAGACCAAGCCCACCTTGCTACAACCTCCTTACAGGTAGTTGTAATGAGCAATAGGATCTCCTCTCAGACTCCTTTTCATCCTACATTATTCAAAAGATACCTTCTTTCATTAAAATTTTAGGAAAATAGATGTGCATGGTGTCGAGCATGCTGTTGATTGCGTTGTCCATTGTTACTCCGAATTCCATGGCCTTGTTATCAGCAGTACTACAAATGTTATTAGTAATTAGAAATGATTTACTTCTATGTCAACAATATGATCTACCCTTTTGTCACCAAATGCCTTGAAACAGAAGTCTTGTACTTTTTTCCACAGTAGTGTGATCATTGTGTGCTCCCAGCTGTTTAATGAAAATACACGCAGCAGTTTTCCATACAAAGGTGAAGGGAATGAATGGACATATGTTTTTATCCCTTTGGAATAACTTTATTCTGAATACTCACCATCTTCATGAGGGAGGGAAGTGTGGGCTTTGTATGCCACTTCTTGTGACCCCTTCAGATTTGTGTATATTAAGTTTAAAAGGAGATTTAAATCTAGGCTAATGCCTTAAGATGCTGAATTAATACATCAATTAATACATGCAATTAATAATTGCATTTTAGAAAATGTGGGGATGTCAGTATGGGTGCAGTTACTTTTACAACGGGGATATGTTGCTGGTCAGAGGCTGCAATGATGTAAAGAATTAAGGAGACAAATCTTTGTTTTAATTTAAACTCTTTGCACACAAACCTCTCACAAGATAAAGACATTTAAATATAACTGGTTACAGCTAATGTTATCTGCTATATAAGGATGCAGATCATAGTGACTGGCTAGCTCAAGAAGAAACTGACCCAAGTCTGCAGCAGTCAATCATGGGATTTCTTCAGCAGATGGGTAAAGTAAATCAGCATTGTAGCTGTAACCTTTGGTAAGTGCTGTGCATAATTGTGTTATATAAAAATTAGTAAAGGTCGTTTCTTAGGAAGGGGGAGGTTTGTATTTTGCTTGTCCCTGTGTTTTTGGGATTCCTTCAAGAATGTGCATTTATTGATTTTCTTCATCCCCTATCAGAGAAAAGTCTGCAGCTAGTGTGTACTATTTCTTGAATCATAGAATGGAAGCACTAGCATTCAGATACGAGGCCTGGGAGGAGATGTGGAGTGCATTGTATTTGACAAAGCACTCTGAACAAAGAAGTAATTTCTATTGCAGTGACTGCTTTCCTTCCCTTCAGAATGCTGATCAGAGCTGAGAAAAAGAATGTGATACCTCTTTCTGGGAATGTAATTTATTACGATTTCGAGCTGACAGGCAAGCATGGTTGCTGATGATTTTTTGCAAAACACAGAATGCTGTCAATGACAAAACTGAAATACAGGATACTCAAGCCATGGCAAGCATAGATCTTGCAAGTGACCTTGAAAAAAGCGCTGCAATATAATCTCTTCTGTCCAGCTTATATAGGAGGTATTTTTAGAAAACGTGAGTGTCTGGCATTCTATAGGTCACTCGTAGCTTTAGAAAAAGAAAAGCATTAGTAATCCACAGTGATTTTAAGGATTATGAAAATTGGTTAGCTGGTAATGACACTGCAGCTCGCATCAGTGTCAGTAAGGTAACGTGTCATGTTACCTTCAGTATAGTCTCACATTGTCCTGACTAAAGCTGGTTCAGCATAATAGTTTTTATCCTCCTTTCTGGCAGAGAAGCAAGTGGCAGGTTATGAAGGTGTGCAAAATGAGCTCTTACAAGCCATGTGTGGTGGCTGCTCAGGTGTCAGTGGGTATCTGATACCACGTTAAGAATGAATAGTGACATCGCTTTGTTACACATAGTGGAGTGAGTTAACTGGAGAGCACAGCAACGAGATCAGTTTCCAAATCACAGAATACTCTGAGTTGGAAGGGACTCACAAGGATCCAACAAGTCCAACACTGAAGTGAATCCATGGGGGGATTGGACCCACAGCCCCGGTGTGATTAGCACCATGCTCTGGCCAACTGTGTTAATCTCAGGGTCACAATGGAACCCGCTTGGCTTCTCTCTTAAACCAGAAGCAGCTTTTGAAACCTAGAACAGTGGACTTAGTTAAAATGAAAAGCAAACGTTAGCCACTAATTTCTGTATGCTGATAGCAGCTGAAATGACAAATACCTTGTCATGTTTCAGGTGTGACTGAAACCACATGTTCAATACCTTTCCAAGTAAAACTGCACCAAGTGTGCTAGTGTTTGGGTCTCAAGGAAGAGAGGCAGCACCTGCTTCCTTATTTTATGCTTGCTTGTGAACCTCAAGTATTTAACTGAAAACTTTCCTTAGTATTAAAAAAAAAAGCGCCTTATTCCTAAGCTTTATTTCTAAGATGAGATGTGCACCTCAACTTAAGCTATATTTAATTTTTCAAATGATATCTCTAAGGAAGATAAAGGTCTTCTGGCTTTGTCTCTTGAAGACCAGCAGACTAGGGCACATGCCAGTGGAATGTTGCTCAACTCATTTACTTTCTGGTATATTTAAATCAGCAGTGAACAGGAGCTGTGATTAGAGAAGTAATGCCTTAAATATTAGAAGTAGAACAGTAAATGGATCAGCACAGAAGTAGATTCAGTTGTGCTCTGTAAAGCTGTTGTTAGAAGATGATAAGAGAAAAAAAGCAGAGCTGTTGTATTGTTTCAGAACTGTATACTGGCCATTTCTTACGCTGCTCACTGACCTCAGTTTCCCCTGCCTAATTACATACTGAGAGGACAATCCTTTGATTTGTAAATCTACGTGTCCTTGAATCTTTTTGCATGGAAGAGGCCTTTGGATGAGGGAAATCTGCAAATGCAAGTACATTTTAATAAATTCTGGTTCTTCTAACCTACAAGGTTAAGCATAAAGAAATATATATCTCTTCACTGCAAAAGGCAGCCCATATGTGGATATAGGATGTAAAACTAAGACATACTCCAGCTGAACTTAAACCTAATTAATATTCATTAATGTGTATGTCCCTACAATGAGAGAACAGTCAGTTTTAAAAACTAGGATGTAAGATTTTGTTCATCCCAGAGCTATTAAGCAATGATGAGATTCTTTAGAACATGCAGTATGGGTGAACACCTTTAACGTTCTTTTTGCAGGTGGCTAGTGTTACATCTGAGTTGCTAATAAAAGAGACCCACATCAGAAGCTAATTCCCTACTTAATTCCTTCCCTCTGGACAAGAGATAATAACTAGCAAATGCAAGAATTCTCCTTTTAGGGCCTGATTTATTACCCAGAACAAAATAAACATTAGCCCGCTGCTGATGTGACAGTTGTGACAGCTGGAGGGGTTCAGAATGAAAGGCTGAAGCCTTAAATAAGTCTGTCAACTGAGCTTGTTATGAGGAACTCGGTTAAACGCTCAGCCTTTGCTTTTCATGTCCCCAAAGAGGTCCTACAACACTGAAAACTTCACAGTGTTAGAACCGTGCTTTGCATACTGATGGCTGGCTCAGCACCGGCCAGTTGTGGCTAAGGTAAATACTTACAGAAAGTATAGAGCTTGATCCAACCATTTATCATGACCCATAATATTCCTCTCCCCTTGATTCATATGTTTAGTTTGTTTGTGCACCTGGTTTTGCTCCTGGCTGTCGTGGTGTGCCGTGTGTGTCACTCTCTGATGTCTGATCCTTCACAATAGGAGTGACTTTGTTAGTGGGTGCAGGATAAAAGACAGAATCTTAAAAGGCAGAATCTACACATTAAAAGGTATGGAAAATGTTACCAATGTCATCTAAGCAGTTATCCACTGGGAGATTTAGGATTCCTACAAGTGTAGGTTTGCTCAAGGCAGGTTATTTTCCCATCCCATGCAGACCAGTCTTTTTGAGGATTTCTACTTTGTGTCTATAGTCCTATTAACTTCAGTGATACTCTCCAAGGAATTAAGGTAAGTTCAGATTTATTTTGCGGGACTGGAGAGTCAAACCAGGTAGTTTACATGAGGTAGAGACCTCCAAACATCCCTCTTTTCAAACACTGTAAGGTCTATCAACCTGAAAAGTGGTGGAGAAGACTTATGAGCAGATCCTTTCCTTTATGTGGGTTATGTTTGTGGAGCTCTGCAGAGGAATGCTGGTGTTACAAGGATGTGTCCCATCTTCAGTTCTGCAGCTTGGTCACTGCTAAGCCACTTTTTAAACATTGATTTGTGGGCTTTTTTCTGACTCACAAAAGTGTTCTAAACCTCTGGCCTCAGGACATGAAATGTAGTCATGCAAAATATGACCCTAGACTGTTGTTGTGTAGGCCCCATGATTTCAAGAACGGGGGACTGGAATTCAACAGAGCTCCTTGGAACAAGTAGCACCTGTCTGTGCAGTGTTCCTTGCTGGAACAGCAAGTTTAGAAGAAAAGATTATATGAGTGAGAATATGAGTTATTTTGAAAACAGTTGAACAAAATGCTTCAGAGTAAATTAGCTTATGAGATAGAAAAGGGGGGGAATCACTGTTGTAACACACATCTAAACATATACATGTATAATTCAGTATACCTGATTTTAATAACTAAGGGGAAAAAATCCTAATTTTTCATTTACTAGTGTACAGTCTGTTTCAGTAGAAACAAGCATAAGTCCAACCACAGCCCCTTTTTGAGGAATGATATAAACATGATATACGAATGCATATTTTAAAAATTATATCCTTTGTTTATTTACAAAAGCAGTCCCAGGGTTACTGCTCTGCAGTTTCTCTTTTACTTATCTGTTGCTTTGCCTATAATCAAGCAAGATTGCAAAACAATTGGCAAGATGTCAGCTCAGCCTGCAGGTGCTATTGAAATGCTTTCAATAGTCAGAATCAAACAGAAACTTCACTCTTGATTTATTGTGCTTTATGTTCTGAAAATACAAATATTTCTGTGGCTGAGATTACAGAGTGAAAAGATTAAAGCACAGCACTCGAGTAAGAAGAGCTGTACCAATTACCCTGAGAAACATTTCTAAATGGCATTTGTGACCCAGTACTAGTACTCTGAAAGGCGGCTGGGTAAAGATGGCACCTTCATATTCATTTTGAGCACTGCATTTTGATAGTTTAGCATTTGTGCTCAAGGTAAAATGCTGGGGGCAATGTAAATGGAGAACATCACTTCGATAGCATTACAGTTCTAATAGGTAATACAAGCTACAAGGAATGAATATGAGCCCTGTATATTTTTTCAGCCATATTTGCTGGCATTAATAACCATAGAGCTGAAGACATCTTGCCTTTCATCAGCTGTGCAGCAGAAGCTCTTCAAGTATAAAAGGAGAGGTGAGCTTGTTTTTATTCTGCAAACTTAACAGAAATGCTTCTTAAATGGAAATCTTCAATCCCTGTACGCCTGGAGTCAGGCCTGTGTCATCTGCTGGCATCTCACTGCCCGGTGCTGCCACTGTCAAGGACAGGCTGCCATGGCCCGGCTCCTGCCTGTGCATTGCAAAACCACAGATTAATTTGGATGTAGCCACTGGGCCAGACTGTTTAGACGTGGGAATTTATTCAGATGTGAGGAGGTGACTAAAAGCAGTGGCTGGGGGAGCATCCAGGGGTGACAACTGAAGCTGAACTTGTATCTTTTCACTCCCTAAAACTGTCAGTGGATGCCGAGCATCAGGCAGGCCTTTCCTGTAGATTGGCTGAGGGATGGTTTAGCTGATGAACAGAATTTGGTGACAATATTAATGAAAAACAGTGGTGTGAGGCTACAGCAACTGAGCTGTTCTAACCTTGATATTTTGTGAGGAAAATGCTACAGCCTTTTTAGAAATGCACCTTGGAAATGTTGATGCCTTGGAGTATCAACAAAGCCTAAAAGGTGTTACAAAGTATTAGCAAGTGTTTTTAGGTGCTCTCAAGGTACTTTTTTATTAGAGGTGAGTCTCCTGGTGTTGCTCTGTCCCAGTCAGTCCTCTGGATGATGCAGTGGACAGCCTTTGGTCTTAGCCAGAGGCTGGCATGGAAGACCAGAACGTGGTCTCTGTGTCCTTCCTTGGTGAGGGTCTTTGAGGTTTATACCCAAGTATATGGGTATTGATGTAGCCCTACATTACTGATGTAGGAGTTTGGAGGGCCACTGCCAGGGCCACTTCTCAGGACACTGCCTTGCACAATCTTTGGGAGCCAGGCACCTCAGGGAGCCCCAGCACATGAGGCATTTCTGGTGACCAGAGGCATCCAGTCAGCCCGAGAGTCTGCTGGTGAGCACCTGATGGGAGAGAGGGAAAAAAGGGTGCTCTGTTCTGGACCACTGGGTATGTTTGAAGTTGCAGCAGGCATAAAGTGTGTGGGGTTACCACACCACATGTGACTGCATCCACTGGTGATGCTTAACCTAAGAAAAGCACAGCCTGAGCACCCAATAAGCAGTGGTGACTGCAGTGCCTGGAGCTTGGTGTTTATAATACGCACTCAGATTTTAAGAGATTTGGATTTCTAGCCCATTTCAGTGAAAGCTTTTGTTATCTTTCATGGAAATTGATTGCTTACCAGTAAAATCCATGCGGTTTATTGTTACAATTTAATGGGGTTTGCCTGTGAAAACAGATGTGAAAAAGCCCTTAAATAGCTACATGCCCTGCCAGCATCCCAGCATTCACTGCCTGACTCAGTAGATATTTTCTCAAAAGGAAGATGTAGATAAAATTGAAATTAGCAGAAACACTTTGCAAGGAATCCTAGGAAAGGTATGTGTGGCTCCCAAAGTATTTCACAGGTGTAGACATTTCTGCAGGTGCAGACTTTGCTGCAGAGGTCTGGGTGTAGCATGGCACTCCAAGAATTCCTACTTCTTCCCACCACTATGGCTTTCTTGACACTACTCTGAAAATGTGAGCAATGTAGCCTTCTCTGGCTTGAGGGAGAGACTTTCAGGCCGGAAGGATTTCTTCTGTGGGTCTAGGAGTCCAAAGGCTTTTGGGTGAGTGTAAACCCACAATTCTATAGGAAGATTCACATACATACATTAATGTTATTTTTAAATAACTGGGTAGGGGATGATCACTGTTAAGTTAGGTCATGGCTTTTTTTGACCTAGTGCTGCTGCTGCGTTGCTGCTGCCACCTCTCCCTCCTCTTTTTTCCTGCCCTGGGTTCATTTAAATTCATCCTAAGTGTCTTTCTTGGATGTGTCTTCTCAGCTGGCACAAGGCTTTCAGAAGAACCCAACTAATGGGATATGGCAACACAGGGATTTAATGGCATTTAAACTGCATGGACCTAACTTCTGCTTTCATAACTTCATAAATCTCCTAAATAGGCCCCTGGAATCTTCAAAAAGCTGGAACTCTTCAGAAAAGTAGGGCATGATGGTGGTGTATGATGCAAACTTTCTTAGGCTTGCATTTTAGGCTAAGCTTTCCACACATTTTTGCTATACAGCAAATACTCCTTTACATAAAGAAATCACTTGGTGAGAAAAACAGGCCAAGGACACTGTAAGCTTCCTGTTACTCAGAGGGAAGTACACTTTTTAACGTGTTTTGAGGGAGGATACCTTTAATGCTATATATCTGTACTGTAGGGAATACATGAGCACTCTTGCCTTTCTTTGTCTTCAGAAGCTGCGTGGGCTCAGCCACTCTCCAGCCATGATGAGCAGATGATCTGTGTCCTGGATGTGTCCGGCCTCACCATCACCTGACATCTGAAGAACTGCCACTGGGGTTGCCACAGGCTCCACTCTAGCCCCTCCTGTCCCAGGGGCTGCCTCTGCCATCTCTCATGAACTTTGTGTGGTTTTCCAAAGCCAAGAGATGACATGTTCTCTGTTTACTTGACCGACACGGTTTTTATTATGTGGTTTTGTTTCTATGGATTTTCCCATCCGTCCTTCTCTCTCATTACCAAGAGCTGACCTTATGAATTAACTTGGGATTGAGGAAAATATTTCTCTTCAATTGAGGGGTAAACTGAGGCACACAGGAGATAAGCAAGTGTGACTGGAACAACCCCTGCACTTGATCCAGCATGTGCCAACACAGGAACAACTGCATCTTTGATTCTTCTGGAAAGAAGAAGCTTACCAGATGGTAAGCTTGGCTTTAACTTGTTTTCTTCCCTCAGTGTTTTCTTCAGCTATATCCCTCTGTGGTGGTGGATTTCTTTCTCTCATTCTACCTCACACGCTTTTACTTTGGTCAGATCTGAGCTGACTGGTGTACAACCCTCAGCTCTTCACAATGACCTCATTTTATTGCTTTCCCAATTTAACTAATTCTTGCCCTGAGGAAATGCCATTCATTGCCCTAAAAGGAGTGACCCTATAACATATGTGCTATGTCCTGGGATGATGGGCTTAGGAGAGAAAGAGCCAGAGCCATAGTCTATCATATTTGTAGAATCTTCCTACCATGTTTATAGCTTTTATGCTTTTTGTTTAATTTGACACATCCTGAAGTTGGGATTTTTTTCTAGTGACTAAAAATAGCTACAGTTATGAACGTGATCTGCACCTGGCAATTGAAGAGCGTACCTGGAGATAAAGAAGGAGCAGAGGTCTCCAGACAAGCCCCAAGTTTAGAGTCTGGGCGGTGGGCTGTTTGTCTGCAGTGGTTAAATCCCACGGCTGGCTTCTGTACAGACTGTTTTGTAGGAGGCGGCCTTGGGAGACCTGCAGACAGGGAATTACTGTAATCCAGCCTGGATGTCACGAAAGCATGGATTAATATTTCATCTTCTGCCTCTGACTGTTGTCAGGCTTACTTTGTTCCTGAGCAGGGGCTGTGATCCTCAAAAGACAGTGTTGAATTAAAGATTAAGGCAGTGTTTTACTTGATGGAAAGAGCAGTTCTCTGTGGAGGATGGTGACAATGCAGCTCTTACCCAGCGCTGCATGTGGGGGTTTAGATTTTCCCAAATCCAAATGACAGAGCAGAGCTGCAGCGTGCTGCTGGGGATGGTGTGAAGGGAAGGATCCGTGGCAGCTGTGAGCCGTGTTAATGAAAGTGACACTGATAATTAGCCGAAGGTGAGCAAGAGGCGCTGAGCGGCTCTGGGAGATGCCATTGACTGCTGTGTGTGAGAGAGCTCATCAACGATGAGTAAAAGGGCAACAAGTACCTGCTTGGAAAAATGGAAGCTGCAAGGAAACCAGCATGGGTCGGCAGAGAGCCCAGGTCAGAGCCTTCCCCCAGGTCAAGGATGCGGCAGGGCAACCCTCTTCACTGGAAAAAAAACATCTAAGCTGCCACAGCTCTCTGCACAGAAACCGATTTCAGGATGAATGATTTGTATCTCTTTAACCACAAATTGCTTCTGATTGGTTAAGTCAAGTGAATATCAGCCTGATTAAAACCAACCCACGAGAGTCTGTGCACATTAGTTCAGCTTAACTTTTCAGTTAAAACAACTCAATTGGGGTTTTTTGGTGTTGTTTTAAATACAGACCAGTCCCTGCCACGGTACCTGGCTGTCTCTTTTTTGGACAGCTGACACACAGCACTTTTTCCTTGGCTTCCTCTGAGCACAGTATCCTAGTCAGTCATGCAAATCCTGAGACAACTGAGGCTCAGGTATTTGAGGCTCATAAGTGGGAAAATTGCTGGGCAAGGGATTATCCCAGAATGTGGAGGATGCAGTTTGAGTGTACAACTTGAAGCAGTGCCCATCGGTCACCATGACCGCGACAGCTGCCGTCACACAGGAACGCCTGGTTCTTGTGGCTCAGCCTGTGGTACCTGACAGTTTCTACTAGCAAAGAGCAGGTGCAGATTCTCATGAGGGCTGGAAACCCTTCCGAAGCCTAAAAAGGCTGTTGCAGAAGAGCTGGGAAACCACAGGCAAACGCTGCTCATTGTGCCTGTGAAAATGAAAAAAAAAGGATAATGCAGGAAACCATGCAAAGAATAAACCCTACATTTTTCAAAAGCCACGGGTGAGAAACTGATCATGTAAAACATCCACAAAGTCCATTTTTATGAACATGTTACTGGTTAGTGGAATTTCTGTGTGCTAAAAAGATATTGAAGACTAAAACAAAGAAAAATGAGTTTAATATGGCTGGTTTGTTCGGTTCTATTGCTCACCAAACGAATGTTTTATTTCACTCATATGAATACACTTCAGGAGGCTGCAACTGCAGCTTTTTGAAAAGGATACCAGGCGATCAAAGACCACATTTCCCTTGCACAGAAGTTGGGTAAATGTTGCATGACGACTATTCCACTACACTTCCTTGGGAAAGCAGCCAAGCTGATAACACAGCATGTCTGCCTTCACTACAGCTATGTTTGTATATTCTTTTGAAACACTGCTTCACCTTGGTTTGGAACAGAACTTTTAGTGGGGCCATTACTTCAATTCCCCATTTACTTATTGGTGTCCCATTAACACTCTCACACAAAAATGCAGAACACCGCCACACTACTGCCTTCTGCAAAAAGCTGGCTTCAGTATAGTGGCAGCAAACACAAGGAAACCTTAACTCCCTGCTGCTGCATGTGGTGTGACAGTAAATATTTTATCACCTTTGTCAGCAGAAAGCTGTGCACGGAGACTCAGGAAGCACCCTTGGTGGTTAACACCACTCTGAGCTGTCCTCAGTTACTATGGCACCAAGAGGAAAAATCCCATTGGCACGCGCACGCACGTGCACACACAGGGAGCAGAGATGATCCAGCAGTTCCTGTGCCCCTTTCCTGATGCACATTTGCAGGAGCTCACTGCTCCATCAGTGCCTTGTGAGAAACCACTGAATGCATCCAGGATAGCACCCATCAGTACAGATTTTGCACATCTGCCTCTGGAGAGTTTCTGTTCATTTTCTATCAGTTTGGGAGGAAGGGCTGGGCCAAGTAGCAAATTATCATTCATGTGGGAAGCTGCTACAATGGGAAGGAGAAAATTAACCACCTGAACCCATTTTCCCAGCCTCTTCTGTTTCCCTGAGAGACAACTGAAAGAGCAGCATTTGGCCCACTAATTATCCACAAACCTGTGTACAGTTTTATAGATATAAAAGCATGCTGCAACCATTGTAAATTCAAATGTGCCAAGAGAAGTGGCAAATTTAAACCTGACTAGGCAAAATTAATGTGCATAATAACTTTAATTATCCAATGAAGTACAGTTTTCACATAATCCCCTGCCTCTTCCCGTGCAAGTGCTCCATAGTGTTCAGTGAAAAGGCAGCTGGTCTGTTTTCCCTTTGTAGCCTCTGCAATATACCCCAAATGATTTGTCCCTTTTATAGAACAATTATTTAATACTGGCTTTTTAGAAACTGTCATCGTTAACATATATAAGTGCTCCACATTATCGCTAGGAGGTAAGAGGCTTTTTATATGCATATATGTTAATAATATATGTTTAAAAATTAAATTATCTATGTATATATATGTTTTATATATGCATCTCATTATTACTTTATATACGAATGATGTTTATGTGTGCCTGTGTTACCTACAGGTAGTTTTATAGGTATGGTTAAGTATAATACCATGTATAATTAAAATAACTTAATGATATAGGTGTTTATACAGGTGAGGAACTAATTTGGAGCATCCAGTTTGCCAAGTCCGGGATATCCTTATTTAGCATGTTCAGCATTATAATGCATATCTGAGTCTCAGCATGGATTTGGCTGATATCATTTATACTTCCCAGTGGTCAGCAGCTCCACAGCAAAAGCAAAAAGGGTCCAGAGTTCACAAAGTTTTTCCATAAATATTATATTTATCTGTACATAGGAATTCACCAAACAGAAGAAAATTCCTGTTCTCCAGAATAAGATGACTTGGCTCTTCTCATTTTCCAGGCTTCTTTTCTAATACTGGGACAGCCTGTGGTACCTTTGGAGGTATCTGTGAATACTTTTTGGGTTTTTTTTCCTTACTTGGATGATGACCAGCACAGTGGCTCGGATTGGGTGATGATGGGGAAGACGGTGCCTTCTGGGAGGAAGGCTACTGGGAACCCCCATGCTGAAGCTCTCCCTTACCCAGAGATGAGAGCACAATATAATTTTAGACAATGTTGGGAAGCAGCTGGACTTTCACCTTCCACTGTCACTGTTGTTAAATCCCCCCTAGTACAGCTACTGCAGATCAAAGTCAGCCCATGGGGCTGGGAGCTTCCTGGGAGCATCGTGGTGAGATGTTCCCAGGGTACTGAGACAAGGAATGGCTGTGGTGGCAGACACAGCCCCTGCTCGAGTTACAACACTCCAGGACATTCTTCCCACCAATGTGCCACACTACAGCCTGGCCCTGAAGGCAGGTAAAAAACCTCTCTCTGCCCTAGGAAATAATTAATGTCCTGTTTCCCTCTGAGGAGTGTCTTTCTGCAGCAGCACGTTTGCCTTCCCTCAGGAGGTCCAGCTGCCAGGAGGTGCTGCCAAGGGTTTGCTTGCTCTTTTTTAGGAGGTAAACTGTGCTGCTTGAGTGACCGGGAGCAACCTGAAGTGCTGCCAGTATTGCCTGGGATTTCATAGTTATGGATCTCTTGGGGAAAAAAAATATCCACAACAAAACACAGATCAAACCACTCTGTGCTGAAATCCAACAGAAATCAAATCCTCCTTGGCAGCAGCAGCTCAAGGGGGCAGATGGCTGAAAGCAAGCCAGGCATGCCTCCTCCTCCTCCACAGTGGTCCATTTGCCACAGGTTTCAGGAAGTGTTTTGTGGGAGCTTTGCCCACTGCAACCTTCAGACAGGTAAGATAAACAGCAAGTGAGGGGTGCAGCCTTTAGGGTGAGGACAATGATGAAGAGGGGAAGATAGTGAGGCAGCAGGGAAGGAAAGCAATGAGGACAGAGACCTGTGGCCTGCACTGTCAAAACTAGCAAGTGCAAAGCGTTACACAGATGCCCCAAATGGAGTCACTGTCTCTGCAAGGGTACTGGGAGACCACCTGCTTGCTGCAGAGCAACATGGACACAGGCCAGCAAAGCAGTGACTTCTCTCTCCAGCAAGAGGACCAGTGAAAACCTGATGGGAAACAAAAGTTTCCCTTAACCCTAAGAGTTTTCCTTAACTCCTAGGGAAAAAGTCACAAGGAGTGGAAGTTAACCCACAATCACTCCTTCGAGGGAAACCAAACTGCTTTCAGGTGATACTGATGAGTCCTTTGGTGAAACTGAATGGGCTCTTAGATCCACTGGAAAGTGAAAGGCAGCATTCCCAAACCCCTATGAAGAATGAGGGTGCCAAGTAAGTTTAACAGCTTGTGCCTCTTTTAATGGAAGTATCACATTTATGCACATAAACACAGTAAAGTACAAAGGATTAGAAAACAGGCTTAATTTCCAGCCCCTAATTCTAACATACTATACGTTAATCCCTGAGAGCACCTGTCAATTGTCGGTCTCTTGCAGGTGGTACTGAAAGTGCAAATTCAAGTGCTCAGCTGCAGCACAGGTTGCTTTTCAGAACCAAATCTGAGTGCTAAATCTTCAAAACCCTGGGTTGGCAGTAAACAAAAATTAACAGTTAAAGCATTCAATCCAGTGTACCAGTTTGAACTCTATCTTGATACCCTTGCCACAGACAGCCAAAAGATTCTTTTCCTGCTTTCCAAAGAAATGAGTTCAGCTTGTATTCTGGTCTAACCAAAGCCATTACAAAATTGGTGCCTATGAATTGCACAGGGCTGATGCACTTGAGGATTAAAATGCTCTTCATATTCCCAGCACTGGGCAGGTGTATTGGCAGGTACAAATTCTTCCAGCTCTGACCTAGGAGGCTACATGGCAATGCAGTCTGGCCAGCTAGAAGTACAAAGAACAGGCTGTGTGGAAAAATCCTTGTTTCCCACATCTGCCTAACCCCTGTCAGACCTTGTGGACAGGAAATGGCAGTGCTGATCTGGGCTCTAGTTTTCAATCAACTGAATTTATTTCTCCCATGACATGCACAGTTTCATTACAAATTCAGTGAGACTGTGGCCAGCCTTTGTGCTGTGGGACTAAAGGATGGAAAAGTTTTCCCTCTCTTTAATTGAAGGGAGAAACTGGTGACAGCAGCAGCAGCCAGGGTCTGCCTGGGCTCCAGTACAGCAACACCTTCAGGAGGACACAGTGCAGCACATTTCAGCTCAAATGTGTGCAAAGCCTGAGCAAAACCTTACCCTGAGCATGTGCTCTATGCTGTTTGCATTGGACCTCTACTTCTGTGAGTGTGGTCTTTCCTCAGCAAGCAGCAGGTTTACAGCCCTTCCTTACCAGAATTTGCCAGGGCTTGGCTTGCTGTTCAGGCTGACTGCTGCTACAACCAGAGGAACCCTTAACGTGGAGCACAAAAACCTGCAGCAAAAATCCGTGGGAGCTGCCACTTGGAGATGCACTTCCATACTGGGGAGGGTTTTCTCCCGGTGTAGAGACAGAGGGGTGAGGTACTGCCCTCTTGGGGCTCCCAGAGGTGTCGTACCAAAGCTTACAGAGACATCTGGCCACATCAGTGGCTGAGCTGCCGCCTGGTGCTGCACCTCTGACTGAGTCTTCACAGCACGTAGCTGCACTTGACACCTGGGAATGTTGCTTGAACCTCTGAAAGCTGCATAATATTCTTGTCCTGGCTATATTCTGGAAAGGCTCACAATAAACTTGGTGATTTTTTTAAAAAGGAACTTAAATATCAACCAAAAAAAAATATCCACTGTGCTTCACCATCTCCCTTATTTCACAGTTAAAAGCAATGACAAAATTCCCTGAGACTAAAGAGGAGACAACAGATAATGGATAAAGGGAAATCTAGTGGGGGAGGCAATTCTTAGGTGATGGTGGCAATCAAAAAGTGTCTCATCTTCTGTGTTTCTTCAAAGAAATCAGTCCCTGCGCCTGATTTATACTTGCAGAATTTGTGAATACCTCAACTGCAGAGATATTTCATATTAAGCCCTTTTTAGATTCAACAGAGCAAACAAGAGCATTAAGAACTGCATCCATACAGACTGTATAGACCTGTAAGGTCTAATACCTGTACTTAAAATCTGTTTACTGGAATAGAAATAAAGTGCGTAGTATATCCAAAACAATTGTAGACCTGGATTTTCACTGCCAACCAACACTGTGGTAAATTTTAAACTTCTAATTATTACTATAAACGTTTGCAATATATCTACCTAAGGAAGGAAAGGGAAGAATGTCTAGTGTCAAAAACACAACTCCTTAATTTTGTCCATTACAAAGTGAACAAACACAAAATACAATCCTTTCAAACATGTTTTCCAAGCTGTTTCACAGTCATCCACCAGGAGCTGGAAAAATGGGAATCCACAAGAGGGCTGCACCACCTAGAACGTCCCATCAACAGCAGACTGGTAAACCTAGTAATTCTTCCAGCTCAAAACACCTTCCTGCTCCACCATCAGATGAGCTGTGGCACAGCCCTTGCTGTATTTGTGCCCCTTGAAGGCCGTGACTCAGTATTCCAGCTCCATGAGCAGTGGGCATGCACGAAGGCATTCAGTCTGTTATCTTGCTAGGATAACAAGACTAGTGGCTCAAGAACCTTCTCAGCAACTGCCTTTAAATCAGGTCCTGCTCTGGGCAGGAGACACCTGCCTCGGCTTTTGAGCCTCTGCTGCTCTATTCTTCTCCTGTTCCTCTGCCTTCCTCCGCTCCTCTTTTAGCTCCTTGTATCTCCATTTGGGAATCTGCAGATAGGGGTCATCCTTTGCACTGCTCCTCCTTCTCGCCTTTTCTGGCTGGAAGGTGGGTGGAGGAGCCTTGCTGACACGGACTTTGGGGATGACAAATCCCGGCCGGACGCTGCTCCGTCGGAGCAGGTGGAGCGGCAGGAGGCTTGCCTTCCTCGTGGCTACTGTGCTCACTTGGGACATGGCAATGCTTATGGGCTGCAGGCTGGCTCGACGCTCCTTCTTCTTGGGGATCACCGTGACTTTGGAGTTCTGAAAGAGCTTCTCGTAGTTGCTAACGTGATCCTTGTCTTGAGATCGTATCTCCTCTGCTCTCTGCTTCCTAAGGATTTCCTGCACAGCCAGTCTGCGTTTCCCCACACAGGGTGGGCTGCCTGGACACACAGTCCGGCACGCCAGAGCAATGAAGGGGCTTCCCAAGCTTGTTGTCACCTTCACCATGTGGTCAAGGACCCCGTCCTCTTCTGGGCCATAGAAAGACCGGAAAGAGACAGCTGCCCTTACACATTCAGAAATCTTCTGCAAACAGCTTTTTGGCTCTGCAGCCTTGGCAAGAAGTTCCTTCATTTTTGGCCATTCTGGTTTATATTGATCAGAAAACTGTTCTGGGCATGGCCTGTCCATCAGTTTCTGCATGACGAAGGCAGACTCTGATCTTCCTGTGAAACAGGCCCATTCCCATGAAGTCAGTCCACGGCTTGGGTCGGTTGCATGAACATTTGCCCCTCAAAAGAATAAGAAAAAAAAAAAGTGTTAATTAACTAAATCACCCACATTCCTGTTGCTTTGATCAGAGGTGACTCAGGCAGATCCCTGCAAGAAAATGTCACATAAAATACACAATAATATTTGTGTCAAAATGAACATGCAATGAGGATGGATCTGGTTCCTGACTTCATGAACCTTATTTATTTTCAACAAGGTAAAAAACATTAAGACCACATATATGTAAGTCTCTTAAAATTACAAGTAATAAAATAATGAATTTCACCTGTATTTAATCCTGACTGCCATTTTAATATCCATTCACCTGAGCTCACTAGAAAAGAGTTACAGATATGGAAAGAAACAATTCTCTATACAGAAATCCTTCCCCATATAGAATAGTGGACTTTGTACTTGTCACTTCCACTTGAAAGAAAGTTCTTAGGCTAATGATCACAAGTTCCATGAAAATATCCACTCACTGCTCACTAGGGGTAAAAACAGCAAATAAAATATAATGAATTTCTTAAAAAGCATTAAAAATAGAAAAAAATAGAAAGTATAAAAGCAGAAATAGAGAAAACAATAAATGTGCAATTCAAGCTCTCTGATGTCTGAAAGGACCCGGTAGAATTAGGAAATGTTGAGAAGATGGTAACAAGGGTGATCAAATATAAGAAAAGTTTCCATAAATGTCAAAGAGTGGATAATGAGTGAGATCTACTTTCAGTCTGAGCCCAGAACAGCTGTTCTCATCTACCTGAGATTACCAGCCCCAAGGAAATGAAGTAATTTTTAGCCAAAACACTCTGTTATTGCCAAGTGGACCAGCCATAAGAGGCAGCAGAGGCTTAGACATTTTAAGTGTTATGTCCTGGAAGGAAATTATTTCTAGTGGCCTATCCTCCTCCCATTCCCAGTTTATGATCCTTATCTCTCCAATTCTGACGTCTGTCCCCATCACCATTCTTATTTTTTTTCATATATTTCTTCATCTTTTTCCATCTTTGCATTCCTTTTGATCTCTCCATCTTCCTATAAGACCCCACGCATTGGCTTTTGCCCTTGTTCTTCACTCTTATTTTTCAAAGGTGTTCTTCTATTTTTTGTTTTCACTATTCTCCTCCAGGGAACTTGGATGCTTCAAGAGAGGATACAAGAGTAACAGGAGAAGCAGGCATCCTAGTCTGCCCTATCGTTTACAACTTCTTTAGAACAGTATCCACATTCCTTGTCATCCAGAAAATTGCAGGGAATTCCTCCCATAATATTAGGGTGTGACTGTGGGCGCTTGTTAGTGAGGGTGGCATGTGCCCAGTCCTGCTCACAGAGAAGAGCTCTGTAAAGGACACAGGAAGCTCAATTCAAAGAGCACCTGTGGAAGAATTGCTGCAGAACAATGAGCAGCAGCAAGTGGTTTTGGAAGCTGAAGTTAGCAGGACACGGTTGCAAATACCCAGCAGATTACAGCTGGTGAATGCTAAAGGATGCAAAAGTCCTGTCCAAAAACTGGCTCGATGGCACCAATTAAAAAGAATCTCAGAGACGTGTCAAGGACTTGACAATTGGCACCATATCCTGTGCTTTGCATCCAAGTGATCCTGGGCACACCACCTGGGCACACACATCTTGATGTTTTACAGTATATGGGTATGAAGGTGAATGAATGAAATCAATAGGAGAATGAGGGAATACTCTCTGGTGTCAGGCAGACAGGTTCTTAAGCTGAAAATCCTTTGGTTTATATTCTGCCTTTGAACTTTGACTGATCTCAGAGGGAGCTTTGCACGCTCGAGTCTGCAGACTGTTCAGCAGATCTGCACCACGCTCCCTGGGACAGGCACTGGAACTTTGCCCAGCTGCCTTCAACATACTGAGCTCTGCAGCATTCAGTCATGGTTTACTCATATCTCTGGCCCTGCAGATAATTTTGGGTTTCCTGAAAGAGTTTAAAGCTGGAATACAAAGAACATTTGATTTATTGAAGAGCTTCTTTACCAGATGAAGGACCATCTTCAAACAGCTAATACAAAACTGACCTACACAGATACTGTCACAGAAGTGACAGTCTGTCCCATTGCTTTGCAAGAAGATGTCCAGAGACCTGAGGAAAAGACCAGAGAACACCATGATAGGTTTTTTTCAGGGTGGATTGCCTTGGAGACAGCACTACAAACTAGAATAAGGAGGACTTGATATAAGGAAAAGCAACCACGAACCAGTTTGTGACGGGTTCAGTATAACCTTTCCCACAAAGGATGTTTTGTCATTACAGGAAAAAAAAGGCAAAAAGAGGGCACAAAGACAGTGATAAACACTCAACTTTACTCTATTAAGTTAATTACTAAATCTCTGAGAAAATCCCTAAAGAGAGGATGCTGGAAACACAGATCAAGAATGTATGTGGAAGGAGACACCCTAAGTAAAATTGCTGATCACAGTCTAAGTGTAATTTAAGTGAAATTGGCAGGAAGGACCACTCAGAGAGAGACCACCAGGGCACTGCAGGGAGTCAAGCATGGGCCCTGGATTGGAAGGCAGAAAGGAGCCAAAGAAGAGGAAGAGTCAATCAAATCAAAGAGTTCATGAACTGTGGATTTGAAGAAAGGATTTCCAGATCTCAGAGGCAGAAGGGTTTGATGAAGTTCATGACTGCAGAAATTGCATATAAATCAGTGAGGAGAGGGAAAAAGAAATACCAACACATGCCTTCCTGCTTCATTAACCTTGAACCTCCCTACCCAAACTTCCTCTCTTTGAATCTCTCTCATCTCAGGCTAGCCTCTTTCCCTGGATCCTTCTTAACACTTGGCGGAGTCTGAACTCCTTCCCATAAGAGCTGACTGTGACTGTGGCAAATTATGTGGAAATTGTTTCCTTGATGTACACATAACAGGCAAGGAATTAATACAGGAAGAACGGCAGCTAACAGAATTGTTTTCAAATACAAAATTTAATTCTCAGCTTGTAAACAAACAAGAGGTATGGACAGCTGCTTACCATTATTTTCAAGAAAAAGTCATTCCAGTTCTGATATGGTGCAGCTGTGAGAATTTGGAGGAGAGCAGTTCAAAAGGAGCAGTGTGAGCAAGTGCTCACTAGAGGCTCCCCATCTTTGCTTGGGGCCTGCACTCAGCTCTGGTCCTGTGCCCTGCTGCTCTGGACCCTGACCCACAGACTTAATTTCTTGTTTGACCTCAGACCTACCTTGTCTCAATGAACTTGCCCTTGTCATGATGGACTTGCCTGGCAATCACTGCAGTGCTGCCTGATCCAGGTGATTGTCACCAGCCCTGACACATTCCTTAAAGGAGCACCTTTGTTGATGAGGCTGGTGCTGAGGCCCTGCTGTCACCCTTGGCTCACCTCCCTTTGAGGAGAAGCCCATTCTTTCTGACAGATGGGTCCCCAGGTGTTTCGGAAATTCTGTCTCAGAAAACAATACTACAGAGTATTGAAATCCCAACCTTTCAACAGAAATCGATGCTGACTTTGTACTTTGTATCACAAAATCTCTTCTAAGGCATGATTTACCATAGTTTTATTGATTTTCTGCACAAATCAGGAGACATTCCTGAACAAACTTGTCATTCAGCAGAACACCTTATCTGGAATATACATGACTAGTCATGTCCCTTTGTAAATGTGATAGCAGTGTTATTGAACTAATTGTCATTTCAGTGTAACTATAACCTACAAGTTTTCTTTCAGGAATGCCACACTTGCCACTTGCCTTGCTTTTCCTAGAAGTTTCCCTGAAGATCATTTTCAGCACAATTAATTTGAATACACATGCTCCTTTAGGATATAAATATCCTATTTTATTAAGACTTCATGTCCTTTTGAAAAGTATCTGTTACCGGCCTATTTTATGAGTGGTGTTTATGGGTGGTGTTTAAAGCCCGGGCTCTCCATACCCTGAGCCACTCTGACAGCATTACCAAAGCAGCCCTGAGTTTAGGCTGGCGATTACAGCAGGGCTTGACACGTGGATAACACCCAGCATTTCTGGCTGGCTCTCCTGATGAGTGCTGGCAGCAGCACGGTGCTGGCAGCGCAGCAGCCCGTGACAAACTGCTGAGGGGAGACCGGGCTCCCCTTCACCCGCTGTGCACCACAAACAGCAAATTCACAGGTTCCAAAGACCCCCTCTGAAACAGCAACGTTATGGCCAAGTGTCTCAGAGTGCCCTAATCTTGTCGTGATTGACCTTGGCCCCCCTCCACGAACTCAAATTTCAGAAAGAGCAGTCACTTTGGCAATCCAGCTCCGACCATCTGTCACACATTGCTGTTACCTCTTTCCCCATCTGACTGTGCTGAATCCATGCTAAGACAGCTAGGAATGTGAGTTATTTTGCTTTGCTGACCTCCTGCATTGCCATAAGTAGCTGGCCATCAGCAGAGGTCCTACCCAAGCCATTGAACAGATACTGGGTTTAAAAACCTCCTGGCTGTAACTCTTTTCTAAACACACATAACTGCTTTGTAGCTGTGCAAGTAGACCCACAGCTGATTATGGGTGTTTCCCCTCTATGTTGCCACGCATTTTTACATTTTAATATCAATTTTTGCTGTTTTATTTGTGAAACTGATTTTTTCACCAAGGCTTTTAATAACTTCTTTTACCTTCTTCAGCTCACTAGTACTTCATGTCAGCACCCACTGAGTGTCCCTTAAGTCCCAAACTACTTCTAAATACATTCTGAATGAGTATTTCCCTCCTTCCCCCCTTCCATTTCACCAGACTGTGCAGTGCTAAAAAATACTTACATATTAAAACGGGTGCAGGCAATTTACCACACCTCCTTTGTGGCCCCTATTTTGAGCTGAAAATCTGAGGAACTGCAAAGTATTCCCTCAAACTACAATTTAGAAAATCAAAAGTATATAACTGGCCAGATATTTAGTTGGTGGATGATCTTTGGTATCCTCACTATCTCTGATGCAAAAACAGGCTGATAAAGCTTTCTGTAGGCAAACTCAAGACAGAGGCTAAAAAAGCCATTTACTGGCTGTTTAAAGGCTTCTTCTCCCCAATATTCTCTTTTCTTATGAATCATGGAAACAAGAAGTGGCTATTCAGAGGCCAGAGGCAGCAACCACAGCAGTGAACTTTGATAATGCCACTTCTAGTATAAGAATCAGAATAACAAGTACTGAGTTATTTATATAGCTGAAAGATTGTGAAACAGCTTCTAGTGACCCAAACAGAAAGAAAAGCTTCTCTCAGATATCTAGTGATAATAATGGGTCATGACACCCTAAGGCCAATTTGACAAGTCAGAAAATCATAGGATTAAAGTTTCATTTTAAGTGATGGTTTATAACACTCACTGGAAAATTCTGAACTAGCATCTGCATGAAGTATGTGTGAGTCCAGAAGGTGCATCTGTTTCTAGCAGTGTTCGAGCTCTGACAGTAATTTCATAATTTTTGTCATAAAAATTTAAAATTAATGATCCAATTCCTAAGCTTTTGTTCAAGAGTAATTAGCAGAAAATAACACACCAGTTAACCTCATCATGTTTTCTGTGTCATGTCAATGTTTAGAAACTGGATGTTATGAAATGAAGGTTATTAATAACACTATGCTTGATAAAATCATGCAACTTAAAATACTCTGATTATGAGCGGTTAGACTCTTGTGACAGCAAAATCACTGAAATAAAATCCTTATTCCCTCTCAATGAAATGGACCTGTAGGACTCTTGATCTAGACAGTAACAGTAGTCACATGCCTTTTGTTATTATTTCCACAGTATTTAATTTGTGTCATATATTTGCAACTGAAAACCAAGAATATATACTAATATAAGCTAGTTATTTAATTATCATCTAACAGTTTATATACCAATAACTTCATATAAAAAAATCCTATGGAATATTGTGGGTGAAAGATGCTATATGTTAGGACTGCCCTTGTAGAGGCTGTTGCCACTCAAGGGGCCTTCTGAGTCTCCTCTCCAGGACCCCTTCACCTTGCAATGCAATACAGCTGGAGATTCAACAGCAGACAAGAGCCAAGAGCAAGAAACAGAATTCCTGTTCTCATATTGAAGAGAGACAGGTGGGCAGAGAGAGACCTGCTCACTCCCTGTGCCACAGCTCCCTCCTTGCAGCAGCCACAGACCTAATGGTAGCCTGTTGCCCACAAACCTGGAGACCAAACTCAGAGCTGTAGAGGCATTAACAAAAAAAGTGAGTCACCAAATATCCCACCAGCGTTCCCTTGAGGGATGTGGCCCCTACACCCAACACTGCTGACAGGAGCTGGAGCCCCCAAAGCTTTCCAGTCCCCACCAAAGTTCAAGGCAGAAAGGGAGGTCTGGCTGTGGTCCCACCCTTGCACTGTCTGGCACACACAGAGACAGCTGACAGCGACTTGCATGTATTTCCCACGTGCCATGGATTTCATTAACCCCTGTTCTACAAATTTTGACAATCCTGCTCCCCAGACTCTCCTGGAGACAATCAATCTCACCCTTAGAGCTCTAGGAGGGCTCCTGGATGAGTTTGTACAGCAAACTGAGTGCTCCTGCAGCACGTGCGTTCACTGCCTTGACTATGGCTTATTTCAAAGCTGCACCCATTTCCGGGGAAGGCTCCATTCTCGGAGCAAACATCCCAAGAGCCATTTTTTTCTTGGTAGTTGTTAGATGGTGACAAAGAAGCAGAAAAGCACTTTGCATACCTGCCATCATCAAGGCTTTCACACATTCTGTTCGGCCCTGCATCGCAGATTTCATCAGTGCTGTGAATCCAAACGCATTCCTCTTCTCAATATCAAGCCCAGGAAAATAGTTCAACAGATAGTTTGTAATGGTTATGTGCCCTATAAGGAAACAAAAAAGCAGAGAAAATATGTCTCACAATGCAGGTGTTGTCTCAAAGATAAAATTTTTTCCTGCAGGTCTGATAACTGGAGAATGCAGATAGTTAATAAGATCTCTTTTCTTTGTGTCCTCTTCCACTCATTGCAGTTATCAGCCTTAGGGTTATGTGGCCCTGACTTGTGACCAGAATATTGGGGTAGGAGGTGGAAAATCTAGGTTCCCACCTTCTCTTGAATTGCTCTCCTTTCTGAAAAGTCAGTTTAAGCTAAGAGAATAATTGAAGACCAGAAATGGTGACTCAGAGGTTGCAAGGGTCCCCAGTTTCTTGACCCAGTGAGTAGCACTGCAGTGGGAATCCCTACAGCTTATGGAAGGAAGGCCCATTACCAGGAGCAACTGATTGCAAAGGTTCAGCTTTCTCCCTCCCCTGGTAAATATGAGCCTTACAATCATGGTGCTTCATTAAAATTGATAACTGCACATAGTTGTTCCAGCCAATAATGCTTTCAAACCATGCCAGGCCTGATACAAGAGAAAGGAATATTTTGTGTAGGATCCCACATTTTCTTTTTTCCATCTGACAGTGTAAAGCCATTTGCCTACTCTCCTGCAGTTGGAAAATGGGATTGATATTCAGTTTTGGTAGTAAAATAAATTATTTAAGTTGTTCTGTTTCTAAACGCAACTGTTGTTGCCATTCATGGCTTGTATGCCAGGACAACTGGTGTCTACAAGGCTATACTGAGGAGCTGAATGAACACAAGTATGGCTAAGTGGTTGGAAGACCAATTAAGACATCAAATCTTTATAATTGGACTATCAGATGAATAGCTAGTGCCATTACGACTCATTCAAAACAGTTTTCCCTTCACTTGTCACTCATTTTATGATGCTTTGATGGTCTATAAAATAATGCCGTCTGTCAGGCAGCTGCAACAATCACAATTTAATTAGTAGGAGCTGTAAAAATATTCTCTCATCTTGCTTTGCAGACCAGATGACTATTCTGTAATGCACGCCATTCAAATTCATCTAGAAATGTTACTGAAGCAGATTATAATTCATACAGGACAATTTTAAAAGTCTATAGCGTCACATCTGGTGTGGATTTCATCAGCAACCACTTTGTACCAACACAGTCCTCCATTCACTTTGAAAAGCAAGTTAAGAAAGTCTTGTGTTGCAGGTGTTACTCTTTCTCTCCTATAATTTTTTTGACTGTTACCTTTCTGCATAACTGGAGACTCTCATGAAACCTGAGCAGATGTAGAGATAATGCAGATCAGATGACCGACTCCAGAGCCAGAGAAAACCAAATAAAAAGCTCCTTGTACCATGTGCAGTCTGATGAGAATGAAATACAAAGATTCAGCAAACCACAACAAGCTGAAGAGAGCAAAAGTGAACTGGTTTCAGGGCAGGATCAAGTGACCTGGTCCTGCTTACTCAATACAGAGGTTTCAGCTTTACTGATTCTATGGCATAAAATCAAACCCTAGCAAGGAATCAGTTGCTACTGGGAGAATCTTTGTGCCCAAATTGTTTTTCAGGACATTCTCTGGTTCAGTGATCTAGAACATGTGTCTTCATGAAGGTTTTGGAGCAGTTGAAATCCTGCTTTTTGACCACAGAAACCAGAAACAGACTGAAACAAGTAGAAATAATAAGATGGAAGATTTTATTACATCACTAATGATGTTCTTCCCTGTGCCAAAAGTGAAATTACAGTAAGAGATGCTATGCAAATCTGAGGTGATCTTAAGAATTAATCCTGAAAGACCTTGCTTAACCAAAACTCTCCAGGGGATGAGAAATAACTTCAAATGAGACAGAAAAAAAAAAATACCAGCAGTAAAATAAGAAAGAAAATTAAGAAGTTTGTGATTCCCAGAAGTTTTGGGTCTCAGGGATTCCTGGAAACAACTTCAGTTTTAATCTGGGGGATCTTCTGTCCTCTGAGGTTTGCTTCAGATTTCCAGTTCAAACAAATATCAAGTTCAAGGCAAAACTCAGAGCTGCCAAGTTTTAGTTCAAACCCTGTCATGTGCTTTTGATTTAATACCATGAAGTTTGCTTTGGTTCTCCTGTGTCTGCATGAACAAGCAACCTGTACCTCAATTGTAAACTGGGTGAGCCTCCTGTGATGTTAAGTGTGCTATGAAAAGTATGCAGCTCTAAAATAAATGAGCCTGGGCTCAGCCTGTTTGGTGATACTGAATTCAAAGCAGGCTCTTGCTGTTTGTAAGCCAGATCTACTTCCTACCAGAACTGGCATGCTAAGGGTTTACTTCTTCTCCCTGCGAGCCATATTTAGAGATCAGCACAGATGTCTGTAATAGCTTAATTCACTTAATTGCTGCCACAAAGGAAAGGCCTGTAATGATGACAGTATTACCTAATAGTCTGTGTAACACAGGCAGAAGGATACACTGCATAATAAGGAAAACCATTTGTCAAATAACATTTCACTCCTGAATTGTACCTGCAAAACCCTTGTGTTTGGCCTGCGGGTAGTGAATGCTTTCTCACAGATGGATGGAACCAAGGGCACCCAGAAGGCTTTATCCTCTGGGTGTTTTAGGTGTTTGTGTTCTCATGTCTTTCTTAATAAACAGAAACTGGGATAACTTTCAATTCTGTGCTCCCAGCTCTACAGCCTTGCCCCAACTAGTGGCTGCAACATAAAACATCTATACTTTGTAAGCAAATACAACTCCCTCTGAACACCAGAGCATGCCATTTACTATACACTAATGTAGCTATGTCCCCATCAGCAGCAGAACTGAGAAAAAAAAAATTTCCTCATTTTCCTTTTTTTTTTTTTAAATCACACTCCTTCCTCCCTTTCTTTCCACTTGTTATTTCAATCCCTTGCTTGTATCAATCTCCCTTTTTTTTTTCCTACATTGTTCCTGTAATGATGTTTAATGATTTTGCTTCTGTTTCAATAGCATCACCACCCATTTCTGGGTACCACCTGCTGCAGACTGCAATGCACTTACAGTTCTGGAAGGCAAGCTCTCTTCCAAAAGGGACATAAGAAATAGGAAATATTGAGAAAGCAGGCGAACAGACCAATTTTCAAATGTGAAATTTACACACAAAGCAGAGCACTTCATGGTTCTTTTTCTGTACTAATAAGCTTGTTAAGACAGTGCTGCTTTTCACTGATCCTTCTAACCTGTCTTTCTCTAGTCAGCCCATGCAGAAAAGTTCAGCCTTAGATACTTTTGTTGGAGGATGAGAATCTCAAGTTATCAAAAGCAATATGAGCAACTGAATTAACTCATCTTCTGAGACTCTAGTTGCTCTTTAATTTAATCCTATTTTATTTAAGCTGATGCTTATGTTTGAATGTCATGTCTGGGCAGTCATGAAATGGCATAGGCAAGTGTGGATTTAAAACTCTGTGAAGAATTTAAAACTGAAGAGCACAAGTAAAGAGATCTCTCTGTCATCTTCTTTGGTATCTATATCTCATAATGCAGACTCTGAAATATAAGGAACAATTCCTCAGGACCACACCTTTTTTCCCATCCAGCTCCTCTTTGAGGTCTGGCCATACATGATGGCCCACCCAGCAGTGGATCATAACAAAAATGGCAGCACTTTCTGAAACCTTCAAATACCATCTTACAAATACCTGAAATAATGTGGATTTGCTATTAGGCTTTCCACAGGAAAACCCATCATTTTGGTATAAATAACAGTGATCTCAGAAAAATTTATTTTGCAAAAAATGTGATTACTTTCACAGCCTAAAGTTAACCCCTCCTCCAACAAATAAATTCTCCACTAAAGGCAAGCTTGCATAAACTTTGCTTTCAGGTCTTTATAATACACTGCTCAGTGTTATTACTTAATATCCAGCAATAATTAAGCAGCATCTATTGCACTGTAACTCCTCTGGTTGCAATGTTAGCCTCACAGTAATCTCTATTAACACTGCAGCAGTATCTTGTGTAATTAATTAAATAACTGGTGTAAACACTGTAGCTCAGGATAAGCACGGGCAGGAGAAAGTTGTTGGAAGTTTGTATAAACTTCTGTTAACTACAGTCATTTCCAGTTCCTTTTGGGATCAATAGCAAGTACTGGCAGAGAGTGTCAAGTCAATGTCAGCCCACTGGATTAATTCTGAGCTCATTATCATGAGTTGTAAAGGTCAAGAAGGAGGAAGTGTTAAACCTTTTTTAGTCCAAATTTATATTAGGGCAGATAAATAAAAGTAGATTAGTGTTTTGGAGACTTTTCCATCTTCTTTGGAAAGCTACTGTACTCGTGAATTTCCTATGAATGTGGTCACAGTTCTTTCTTCCAGTATTTAAGACCTATCTTGCAGGAACTTTAGCAGAGTTCACTTTTTGATATAATTCAAAGTAAGGTTAGGTATTACCTGAAAATGTCCAGTGAAACTATTACTAAATTGGCATGAAAACCAAACCGCTCCAATCCTTAGAAGTGGCTTGCACTGTCCATTGATATCCCTTGATGGAAATTTGTTCCCTTCAGGCAGCCAGGGTCTGGGAGTGAGGACTATGTCCCACGAACTCCCACAAACATCCCAGACTCTTCACCAGTCAGCAGATGTGATAAAGACCAGCAATGCATTTCCTTGTAAAGTGACTGCCTTTGCAGAGTGCGCTTGAAGGATGCAGAGGAAACCAGAGATGCAGAGCTAGGCAGCCCCTGGAACAGCTTTTGACTACAAAGTGATGGCATCCTTCCTTGGAGAAATTTTTCCTGATTTACATGCTTTAGCACTTTGTTAACACTTGTTAGAGAAAACTAAAGCTTCCTTTAAAGATTAAAGCACAGCCCTTCAGTTTTAACAGAAATAATCAAAGGATTGTTTTCTATCTGAACACTGGAAACAAAGAACTCTCCTGGGAATTTCTCTTACATCTACGCTATCTGTTACACTTGTTCACTGAATATTACCATGCTGGGTGGGATAAAAGAAAACCTTGTGCTAAATCCTGCTCTCACTCCAGTCTGCATCAGGATTTTAACATGGTTGATGTTGATATCAGCTGCTACAAAAGGATCATTGGCAAATGCTAAATCCAGCTGAGTTTTTTTTTTTGCTTTTTAACTATGGAGTGGATGAAGACTGTTCTAGCAGCTAAGGTATTTCCTAATGATGATGTGTTTCCTGCAGTCATCAATTACTAGAGACCCTCTGGGGTAGGTACAAGCAAGCACGGGAGAAAAGCACTAACACAGCACATTGCAAGTCCACAGTGTTCACAGAGCAAACTTTGGAAAGTCAGCTGAAAGGAACAAAGCACTGTAATACTGCACACTTGGAATGAGATTTTCTTTATTTTTAAGCTAAAATAATTAATGGTATATATTAAAAATGTATAGGTTTTGCTGCCTTAAGCTACTGGATAAATACTACTGTAGATTACTTAGTTCAAAGAAAATCACACAAACCTACTTGGGAGTGGGCTTGGCCAGAATTATTTTATACAGAAAAATTTCTTTCAGAGATTCGAAAAAAAATCCTAAAAAAAGTAGCCTAAAGACACACTCCTCCCAAGACCCTGCATGTAAGAGGTGATACAGAGAGCCTTACCTGCCTGTGCAGCTGTAATTAGAGCCGTGTTCCCTTCGTTGTCCTGCCAGTTCACATCAAGGTGAGGGCATTGTGCTAAGGCTATTACAATATCCACATAACCTTGGTAACAGGCAACGATAAGACCATTCTGTAAGTAAAGTATAAAATGAGAGTTAGGTTTGCCAGACTGAGAAAGGTTCACTACAGAAGCTTACTAGACAGTTGGGGTTTTTTTTGGTTTATTTTTTTCCCCAGACTGAAGAACTGAAAAGGTACCAGCACAACTAGTGATCAGCTCCAGGCACAATGTTCAGATCCAAAACACTTCTTTTTATCTCTGCCCTTTGGCAAGTATTGTTTGATACTCCTCAGAAATACCTAAGAGAGTAGGTATTACATTATGCTACATGCAAAGTAACTGTTTATAAATGGCTTACGCTTATATGGCTATATACTCAACACCCAAATGAGAATAAATCTGATTTTATTACATAATAAAATGAACCCAGCAGGTAAGATGAACTGGACCTGCTCTGAATATTAATTCTCTGAAAAACGACTGCTTGTTTCATGAAGGGGAAGTGGTAGGCAGGAGTTGTGCTCCTACTGCCTGTTGCTATCTTTAAATAATTCAAATTTCCCATTAGAACTATGCCTCCTTTTTTTACAATCATAAATAAAATTAAATTGCTTTTAGAGGTCCTGTTTAATGTGCTTTATGACAGCTGGAGGCTGTAAAATTTCCAGGAGGAAGCCAAGCCAGGAGGTAAACCTTGTAACTACGCTTGGTACCCAGATAGTGTTTCACTCCACAGCAGCAAACCGACAGCTTCCCTAAAATACAGCAAAATACCACTTGTCATTAATTAAATGGAAGCACGGTGCTTAATCCTGGTTGCTCTCTTGACCACTGGGATTAAAGCCATTATCTCCAGTCTTCAGGATTACTTGGGCAGCCCTCGTTCATCTGCTGGGGCTGATGGGTGTGGAGGAGGGCAGGCGCAGATAAATCAGCACTCCCTGCGCTCCCTCCCCGGCCAGCGCGTTACTCAGAGTGCCTGAGCCCAGCGTGAGCATCTGGCTGCCCAAAAGAGGAGGGCAGAGACACAAATCTCAAACTGCCTGCTGAAATGCACTCACACGAAAGGCTTGCTAGGAGAACCTGGTTATGAAAACAGAATGGCCCACCCTGACTCCTCCATCATTTTTCTCTTGCCTACACATTCTCTTTATCTCTTTTCCCCATGGACATTAGACAGAGATGTTCACCAGATGACAACTGTGGCTTCTGATTTTTTGTCATCTTAACTAGTTAGTTACTTATTCAGTGTCCTGTTTCACAGTCATTCTGGATAGTTCTGTTGGCTGAGGTGGCAAACACCTTCACTGAGATACAGGAGTGATACCCACTCTTTAGGCTGTTCACAGGCTATGTCAGTTATTTCTCAATTGTATCTTTCAATAAAATAATTACTCTGCTTTCTTTGTTCTCAATTCACTCTTGCCCTCAGCATGAAGCAGCACCTACCACTGCTTTATAAAGAGCATCTTCATTTCCTTGTGAAGAACCTGTAATACTTCAAAGCCTTCTATTGAAATTATACAGAGGATTCTGCCAAAAGCCTTTTTTTTTTTTTTTTTTTTTTTATTAAACATGTGTACTTTCCTGGTGGGATTGTGCAGATTAATCCAAGTTTTACTGTAAAACTTTTTAGCTTTTAAGAAAAATGTGTCAATGTCCATTGTAAGGACCTGAACATTATTTCAATTCTTTAATAATTTAATTTTTCACCCGATGATCAGGATATTGGTCTTTACAACTCCAAAAATTGTGCAGATTTAAAACACCATGCAGTCAGTCAATAAAATGTCCGTTACTTATGATAGCAGAAAATCAAGTTTACAATTGTTTGGAGATCAAAAGCTTTTGACAATAAGAGGAGAGATTCTATTGTTCACTGAAAAAAAATGGCATTTTTGAAGATAGTTGCAAAAAGACTGTAAGAATAAAAGTACCCATCATCTCTAATGATAAAAACCCAAACTGCTTCACCCAATAACTGGAGGATATTTTCATAGTATATTTTCACAGCACATTTTTGTGTTCTAAAAATAGCTACTAGATGCTTAAAATAAGTTCTTTTTTGTTATTCTCTTTGTAAAAGAGTAAAGTTAAAATATTGTAAAAATATAGTAAAATATTGTAAAAAGTTTTTAACAGACATTAGTTTGGGGTGGGGGTTTTTTGGTGGTTTTTTGTTTGGTTTTGGTTTGCTTTGGATTTTTTTGCAAGAAGTTTTTGCATTACAGTATTGAGGGATTTTGTTGTACTTTTAGTGGGTACCTCCACCAGATAGGAACTAATTCATCTAACACTGGCATTCTGATTTCAGCAGATATGAGACACAAATTATCTTCAAATCATCAAACTCACTCACCATTCTGAGTTTAAAAACCAGAAGGATTACTTGGGTGTCAACATTTTCTAAAGTTTATTTTCCAAAGATGCTATCAAAACTGCTTGCTTAAGGATAAAGAAAGGCAACAGAGAGCAGGAGCTTTCTGAGGGATTACATGATGCAGTAGCAGGGAAAATCATCCTTGAAGAACAGTTTTACAAATCTGAAGTGGGCCAGATAAGAGTGTGAGAACCCAATATTCGGTGGAGTGTACGCCCAGCAGTCCCTGGCTGAGAAGCAGAACAAGCAATGGCATAAGGACATAAAAACTTCTGCAAAGCTGATGTGGGTTTTTTCACCCCTTGCAGGTCTATGGGGAGGTGGGTGAGACAGACTGCTTGCTGAGGGACTGCTTTCCTTTGCATAATCCTTCCAAATGTGTCAGATACTGAAATGGGGTGCAGGAGGCTTCAGCTTTACTGTGAAAGTTGCAATAAATTTCTGGATTTGATGGTTATTTCCCAAATCCTCATGCAGTGATACAATGATAATTTGTGTTATCAGGTTGCTTTTTTTTCTTTTTCTTTTTTTTTCCTTTGCATCCATTTCTGACCCTGTCTATATTCCTCTTGCTGAAAGCTAGTACAAACAGATGAGCCAGCATGTGCGATCAGTCAATATCAAAGTGAGTTATTGGTCTGGAATCTTTAAATTCATATACCAATAAATACTATCATATATTAAAAACTCCTTCAACAGTCTCAATTAATAAGTGATACAAAATCGCCTCCTGCAAATTGCCTTTTGAAGCAATCAATAAAGCAGCAGCCTGTATCACAGCAGTCTGCAGGAAAATACAGCTGTGCACTTAATGTCTTTTCAAAATTTTAAAATAAATGAATTTTAGTTAGAAAATACTGAACCTGAACAATCTGGTTACCCTGAGAAGAGAGATGACATTAATATTCCACCACAGGCATCCATTATTCTGCTCCTTATATGAAAGGTCACAGTGCAATTATGAAATGGTCAGTATACATGGGAAAAAAAAGTATTTTTTAAGTTGAATCTTACCATTATTTTAATCAGTAAAATCAATTCTCAGAAGTATTCACTACTTATGAAGGCTGTAGGAGAAAGGAAGATTGATAATTCTTAAAAGTATGTCCTCTGACTAAAAGGACTTTTCTCCTTCAACAGCATCCTTTCCCCTCTCTTCCTTTCCATATGTCCTCAAACACCACTTGTTTTAAATAGTAATAAAACTCAAACTATTCCCATTAATATATAGTAATAAATATCAATTATTAGACAGTGTAGCTGTACATATGTCACAGCATGCAAGCACAGAATCCCTGCTTTTCAAGGATACTCTGTTAACTGACTTGCTCTCTCCCAGTCAGTGGCCAGGGTTGCTGCCCATCATTCTCCCAGACCAATGAAACAGATCCTCTGTGCAAAAGAGATGTAAAATATGAAACAAGGTTTGCAACAGACCCTATTTCATTTTTCAAATACAGCACACAGGGTCTGTGTGACAAACAAGAAAGCTTGAGTCATCCATCACACCAACTACATTAACATTTACTGTCATTTTTCCACAGAAGGGGAGGTTGAAAGTCAGATCAGTAATGGGTTTTTTTCCAAGTAGAAGCCACAGTACTTCCAGGTGTTGGGGGCTCTATCTTTCCTCTGTGGAATATTTGGCATTTCACAGAGCTTTCCAACAGTTTTTCCGTAGTATATGATGTATCTGATTTTTTGTGTAACCAGCACAGTTTGTAAAGATCCTCCTTTGTTCTGAAGTGACAGCAAAATTAATAATATTTAGAATATATGACAAAACAGTCTCAGATAAATGACTTGTTTTCTATATATTCTAAATAAAGTATAACTACTTTTCTTATTTTCTTCTCACAGTACACAAATTAACATAACAGGCACGGGACTACCTAAAGTTAATCAGAGGTTGCAACACCTTCCTCAAGCAGTGAATCTTCTGATTCTGTCTAAAATGATAATTCTTCATGTGCCTTTGATTTCATGCAAGACTGGAATAGTGCTGCCACTATGAAAATAAACTCTGTTTTGCTCAGCTATGTTGGCTAATGACATAATTACATGACTGATTAAGTGAGGTCATGGATATCTCAGGAGACAATTTTATAAATCAGATGTTATGACAAAATTACTGATGTAAGGCTATTTGTACACTAGATCATTACAGATAATAGAGATCACAAGAAATACTCAAGGATCAATATTGAACTCAAGCTGAATAACAAGCAAGTCACATACAGCATGCAATTAATTCAGCTTTTAAAAAGTTGTCTTCAGGCAACTTATTTTCCACCAAGATGCTGAGAATGAAAACAGCTTATAATAGTTTTTTGCCAATTATCCCAGACAAAAATGAGTCTGGTGAAAGGCTAAATTGGTATTACCCATTGCTCTCCACAAGCATTGTGATAAACAAATGTCCAGTTTGCTTTGCATGCATCTGTAAGTACTGTAAGTACTAATGACAATTCTGCAAGGTTAGTTTATTAGCAGTGATTAAAACCACATGTAATTGAATTAAATGAGATAATGATTCATTGTAATCCATAATCACATGCAAGGACAACAATGAAAATTAAGTCTAAGTTAAAAACATGTCATGAAAAAATATCAGAAGTAGTAGAAATGAAAGAATAAGAAAAAATAAAGTAATAAAAATTTGTGTTGAAGGATTTTCTTGTTGAGTCATTAAAATAATAATTCATATGTTTAATATTTTGTCTTATACAAAACTCACATTATAACAGAATTATATGTATAACCATAATTCTTGTACAAAGCAAAAAAAAAAAAAAAAATTAAAATCAGGTCAAGTATTTCAAAGTAAATCTCCCAAAATCATTTGAGAGTAATTATGATAATTCTAATCTCCACTAAAAGCTCTACAACTGTGTGAAACTTCACCCCAACAGAGATTCTAAATTTGTTGTAATAAAAAAGAGCAAAATGTAGCAACTGATCAACCATGATCTGCTATATATTAATTTTTGTATCATGCACAAAACCTTCCAGTATAAAAATGGCAATCTGAGAAACATTCAAAAGTGGCTTGAGCTTGTCTTATATTTGGTTTAGGTTGATTATTTCAACAGCAACAGAGATGAGGTAATTATTCAGGTCATCAGTCCTGTGAGAAGTGGTGTTTATGTGCTACAGAAATCCATCAAGCACATAAGCCCTAATATTATCTGCAGAAAGTAATTTAGGCTGACCTTTTAAAGAAAGGGCTGCAACAGCTTAGTCACATGCACTTTTGTATTGGGAAAGTGACAGAAAAAAAGAACTGGAAATTTAAAGAAATTTTGTCCAACTGTTGCTTGATCAAAACCCCACATGCCTGGAGGGGGCAAGGGGGAGAGGCTAATTTTGCCAGGGAACATGATCAGAGAAGTACAAAAGGGTATCCAAGCAGGAATGCATCAGTGTACAAAACTCTCTGCCCCCACTGCAGAGGAACAGAGTAGCCTAAAGCCCAACCCTGTATCCAAAATCAAGCTCAAATGGCACTGCCCCCGTCAATGCCTCAATACTGTAGGCACAAAATTGCCACCTTTGCTTTGCAGCATTATGAGCATTTACAGATCCATTTCCCAGTATGGGCAGCACTCCACTACATAAAAACACAGTCCGGTCTGTGGAAACACAGACGATGACCCATCATTTTTCCACTCCAATTTTTGGGATATGTTTAGCTTCACCTATTTCATAAACACCTCTTCAATCAGTCAGGTCACATGTCTTTAAGTAAAGGTATATGTATCATCTCTGCAGAAATCCTTACTTAATCTATTCTAATCCAAATCCCCATGATCACCCTAAAAATAGTCCCAGGAAAGTTCATTTTACTACGCCTGCAAAAGCTTGCATTACACAACGAAGAGAACCCGTGCCACTTGTGTAATAAAGCAGACAACAGGAAAAGGTAGTAAAAATAGTGAGACTTTCCTTATTTACTAACATGTATGTCGTCTGAACTGGTTTCAGCATCCCTGGTGATATAAGCAGCTGGCAGAAACCTAGGAAGTAACTGCTAAGAACCATAAGGGACTTAGAAGGCAAATAAATATGTGCTGTGTAGTCAGAGATATTCCAGTGGGTGGGATATATAAGAAATATGTGGCAATTCTGAGAGATGCTTTTAAGATATTAACCCTTCTCTATTTTTTTTTAATAATATCAAGATACATAATAAAAGCAAATAATTCAGCAGGAAATCTAAACCCCATGAGCTGATGGGGACTTCAAGGTTGGGAACTGTTCTACAGGAGGCTGGAACATGTGCCCAGCTCCTGCACTGTCCCACATATCCCAACACCAGCCATCTAGTTGCCTTTTGGCACAGCACCAAAGTCTGGGAGAGAGGATAGCTGAAGAAATGATCTCCAGCCCATGGGAAGCCTGATGGGAGCAGAACTGGAGCGTTACACCAAAAATAGCAATCCTTTTTTTATCATCACTCCTGCGGGGAGTTCATGTCTTCCCATGAGGCAGAGTCCAGGTAAGACAACACCCAGGTGCTCGGGAGCCCTGCACCTCATCCTGCACCCCAGGGATGCTCCAGGAGCTGTGGAGGGCGACCTCTCTCTCAGAGTTCTTTACCTGCTCCATCTGCCACCACCTCTCACCCTGCACACGGCCACCTCTCACCCCAACTCACAGCGTGTCCAAAGGCCTGGAGGGCTGATGAAGCACCGAAGGCATTTTTGGACTGTACAACCTGACCGGCAGCCGGTGGTGGCCGTTACCTCCTTTCCCCATCACTGGAGCAAAGGGCTGCTTTGCTCCTGGCTGTATCGCATCCTCTTGACAATCATTTCCATGGCAGAAGTAGGCCAGAAGCACAGGCACTCAGGATTACATCTAACAATGGGAACAGCCCTGCAGAAAAAAATATGAGCCAAGGGGTGCTGTGCTGACTGAGTGGGAAGAGGTCTGGGCTGCATTGCTGCTGTTTTCCTCTGACTTATGCTGACACTTGATGATGCTTCTTGAAACAGCAGCAATTGGCTTTATGTTATCACATGAAAAATCTTTTACTGCTCTTTCCTCTCTGAACCTCAGCTGGAACTGAACATGTGAGCAAGAGCCAGCAGCAGCCACAACTTGCTTGGGCATATTTTAATGTTGAGATGCTTGAGTTCGGAAATTTAATGTGATTCCATTGACATATATTAAAAAAAAAAAACAACAATTGCTCAAGATGTTAGCAGATATACACATTCATGCTCAATATCAATTTTGTTAAAATACTATATTATTTTTCAGTGACAGCTGGTAAAGAATTAGGAATTTACTCATCAATCTGAAGTTTCAGTGGGAAGAAGTTCCTTTGCTAGCCACAGCTGACTGATGTGCAACAAAGCAATACACAGAATCAAGAAGTTTATATGGAAGGAGAGGAAACTGGGACCATTTTCCCACAGATGATATTTGATGTATGCAATCTGTCCAGAATAAAGCTTTGGAATGTATGCAAGATCTCTGGTCAGAGCAGAACTAAACAAGGCATAATTTTAGAAAAGGACTAAGTAAGAAAACTTAAGGGAAACGCTGCTTAATACAAATAACATATCCTTCAAATGAACTGACAGGTCATCTAGTGGAGCTTACCAGCATTATACATAAGATAAAAGGAAGTTGTATCAGAATTCAATAACATAGCAAAACAGCCCAGAATTCCACTTTTGGGAAAGGGTTCTGTGTTCTATTTATGAGGTGCTTGGCTGCAAAGAACAGAAAGCAGTGTGGGAAAATGGTAGGGGAAGCAACACAAATTTTATCAGATTAAATTTCATATTTTCATTTTATTTAGACTGTCATGTTGGGTATGACTAATAAACAATGATGATCCCTGATAATTAATGCAGCCTTTACTAATCCTAGCTTACCTGTTTGTACTGCACACAAATAATTAGTGTTAGTACTGTCATATGTTAGTGCTAAGACTTCATAGTGTTGGTGGTAGTAACACATGATCCGTAGCAGCCAAATTTATACATTCCTCTTTGTTATGCCTGGGTTGGCATCAGTGCTAAACACAGGACATTCTGCTTTGAAAAAAACCAAGAGGTCTGGCTTCAGAAAAGAATGTAAATTATGTACTGTGAGGGTGCTGGGGTACTGGAGCAGGCTGCCCAGAGGAGCTGTGGATGCCCCATCCCTGGCATTGCTCAAGGCCAGGTCGGACAGGCTCTGAGCAACCTGGTCTAGTGGAAATTGTCCCTGCCCATCACCGAGGCGTTGGAACTGGATGATCTTTAAGGCCTCTTTGAACCCAAACCATTCTGTGATTCTGTATACTGAACTTTAATGAGGGGATCCTGATACAAACCTTGAAGGCATTTCTACCACAAATCCCATGTCTTTACTTCAAGGTGCTTTGAACATTAGCAACCCAAACCATTAACTGCAGAGGGCTGGGGAGGCAATGTGATAGACTCACCAGCATCAGGGTCCTGATACATCAAGTGGTGAGGGGATTTAAATTTCATTTCCTTTTCTTTCACTGGATTGATATGCAATGTTTGCAAAGGCTTCCAATAGCCATTGCAAACCATTTTGTGAACAAGGATAATGTGTTTCTGGGTGCTTAAATGAACAGTATGTTGTTGTGCTTTGCTTGGAACAGGTGTTTCCAGCTATCGATGGATTCAAAGCAAAAAAGTGCTGACTGCTTCCTCCTGAGGACACCTGAGGCTGGGATCACCTGCTGCTTTGGTTTTTTGCTGCACAAAGCTACAGTGGGTTTGGGCATCACTGGAAGAAAGAGTGTTTATAATAAAGCTCAAACAATACCTTTTGTGGATATAATTGTATATAAAACATTTTGGAGAGTCTCTCAATTGCCAGATTACTTCAAAATCCAGTGTCAAAATTGTAGTCTTCCCATGAATTCTATCATGGAAGCATTTTGTTTATTCTATTTTCAGAGAGCCAAACTTCCTAAAAGGTAGACAAAATGATAGTCCAAGCAGATCATCTAACAGCATAACCAAACCTGGTGTGACCTGTATGCAGTGAACTCTCTCAGCACATAAGACCTCTGGGAACATTCAGAAAAAAGTTTAGGTGTGAACTCCAAGTCCTGTGCCTGACAAATTCTACTGTTAACTTCTCTCTTGTTTTTAAATATACATCTACCTTCATACACACTTAGGATGAAAAGGAGAGTTTGCATCATTCAAAAAGCATTTTGTAGGGCATTCAGAAGCCATGTGAAATGCACTTTGTGCACTGACATATCTGTCAAAAAGAGCTCCCTTTGGCTTTAAAGCATATGATTCAACTTGTCTCTTTAATAGATGCATTTTCCTTTTTGTTATGTTCTGTCAGATGCAGGCAGGCTGTAGTTGAGATCTGTTGCAAGAAGCTTAATAGAGTGTTTGAATGCATAGTTTGTTTGTTTTTTTTTCTTCAGGAGACCTCTCCAAAAGTAGTGACTCACAAAATCTTCATAAAGATAAATTTCAATTTGACACTGAGCAAAAGATGAATGTACAACCTTTTCTGCCATCAGAATCTATCACTGTATCTAATCTGTCTCTTCTGTAAAGAACATTTTAAAGCCACTAGAACATTTTCACTGTGAAAGTCTGAAATGACCAGTGATGAGCTTGCAAGCACCCTCTTGTGACAGTAAGGCACTGTAGTTTCGTTTAGGAAAGGCCTTCCTAAGAAGTTTCCAGGGTTTTTCTCCAACTTCTGTAAATTCATTTTGCTACTGTTCTTCTGAGCCTTTTGGTTGTGAAAACGCACCAGACCCAAACGTTGTAATGAAAGAGAACAGGAACAGGTCTGTCTGTTGTTGGCTAATCTGCCACTGCGGGAAAAAACAAACCCAAAACCCCAACCAACTAAAAAACCCAAAGAACAAACAAACAAAAACCTTAAACCTAAAAGCTCTTTTTCCTCAGAAGAAGATCATCTTGATGAAATAAAATACCCATCAGGGTGAAATCTCTTCCTTGCAGAGGCTCTACTCTCACCAAGAAGAGCAACTGTGTACACTTCTTGTGACTCCAAAGAGGGGAACTGACCACACAGTGCACACAGTGCTGCATAATGAAGTGGAACTAGACGAGCTTTAAACTCCCTTCCAACCCAACCCATTGTATGATTCTAGGATTCAGTAATACCACACACAACAGTGGCAGCCTATTTCCTCACCCTTTGATCTAAAGAAGCTGTAAGAGCACTAGAAGCCCAGTCTCCATACTAAAGTGCCCTTTGACAACAAGTTTCATAATGGCATTAGTGGATACGTAACTCCTGCATTGTGCCCTCTTCCCAACCAATCCTGTGCTCTGCCTCTTGAACCTCATTGCTTCCTTTCCTCTAGCACTTCTAATAATAATTCTCCCTCTTGATTCTGGATCTTCTAATAATGAGCTTATTGATCCTGAAATTGATCCAAATGGACCAGGAAAATGTGGTAAACTTTCTTCCCCAGTGAAAAAAAGACAGGGAAAAGGACCAGCTGCCCTTGCACTGCAGAAGGGCACATGTGTCTCAGAAGAGAGTATTAGTGTTTCTCCTATAGGATTCAGTCTAGATGTGCTATCACATAGCAACAATCAAAATCCTCTTTTCAAACAAGAGGATAACATGGTAAAAACAACCTTGCTGTTCATGGGAATGCAAGGTAAATACCAATGTTCAGAAAGAAATGTATGTTGAAATATTACTAGTAGATATAAAATGGGATTCTCAACTTGGATCAGGCATTACTGTTTTACTTCTATCAAGCAAAGATCCCGCTGATGGGATCTTATTATCTTGCCTCTTCAGTTTATCATCAGCTACTGCAAGTGACAATTGCTCTTTGAATGTCAAAGTGTCCAGGTTCTTGAAAGCCCTTATTATGTTTTCCACAATGAAAGAGCTTCCTTGACCTAGGTTATGCTTTTGGTTTTACCTAGATTCGTTTTCCACTCATTTATGCCCCTTCTTGTTCTTTCCCTAGCTCTAACAAAGCAAAAGATTTTTTTTTTGGTGTATAAATATAAAAGTGTCTCCTGCTTTTTATCAGAAAACAAGTGTTTTTGAGCAATAGAAGCATCTGTGGTGAATGGATGGGACTGTTTTTCACTCAGAGACCTAAAGTGGATTTTTTGTATATGTGGATTAGAGTCAACTCTTGTGATCCTAAAAGGTTACAATCCTGTAATCCTACAGCTCTATGGAATGCAGCTGACGTGGAATATCACAGATGACCATGCTTGAGGCAAAAAAATGTATTTTTATAGGTATTACTCCTAGGATTCAGGCCTGTGAAACTTGGAGGAAAATACCACAGCTCCTGATTTCATAGGAAGTTTTTTGCTCTTTCCCACCTATGCATGGCTTATTACTAGTGCTCCAAAAATTGAACTGAAAAGTGAGTCTCCATAAAAAGAAGAAAAAAAAAAGGGAGAGAGAGAGAAAAAAAAAAGAGGCAGTAATAAGTATTTTTTTAAACACAATATTGAAACATTCACAGTTTCTGAGTCCTGAAGATTTTCAGTTCTGGGTGAAAGCACTACCTTCAAACAAAATATGCAGTTTTGCAGTAGTGCACTGTTCACAAGCACTATAAATTTTATTCTCATCTTTTTCATCTTTTATAGCTGTTGGAACCAATGGTGACTGTGATCACATTTTAATTTACAGCAGAACACATGACCTGTGTTTCAGTAAGACCTCTATTTTTTATGTAAATGTGCTTTGGTCAAGGGCAAACAGGGTTGTGCTCTTGTGACTTACACCTACAACATTGGCTCTGTGATGTTCATGGCTGATTAGAGAGCAAGGACTCCTACTATAAAACCCATCAACCTACAATTCTGTCTATTTAAGTAATAAAGTAACTGATAGGCTGCACACAGCCACTGGAGAGGAAATCCAGCATGCCTCAGGCTTCTCATTAAGGAACAATTCCTTCCTGAAGGTTTAGCATTGCCCTGTGAAAAATACATCTATTTTAAGAAAAGGCATAATTACAGTTTTGAAATACCAGAGACTAGCACTTGGCTGAACCAGGAACATTGCTGCTACTGGCTTGCAAGTCCTAGTGAATAGCCTCACATTAATTTAGTGCTGTATTTAGGGAATGGGCTCATCCACCTTATTAATCTGAAAGAGGTCCAACCTGGTGTTTTTTGTTTGACAAAACACACACTGTGACATAGAATCAATCTGTCCAGAGGAACATTTTTTCCTCTAGTAGCTCACTGGTTTTTTATTCTCAACTTTTTAAAAATCATGAATAATGTGGTTCAAGAGCAGGGTTGAGGTTTGTTGTTGGTTTTCATTTTTTTTTTCTCAAGTGTGCATTCCCATCTTAAATGTCCCTTTTATTATCTCAGTTGGCTAGATAAGGATTCACTGTAGCTGTAACAGGTATCAGGGTGTGAGTAGACAGTTTGAGAAAGGTAAAAATCATGTCTGGAATACCCAGATGGGACACAGTAGCATCACCATCTTACCTGTCTCAGGTTAACTGCAGTGTTACAACTTGAGTTTAATAAGAAAATGCAGCACACTCTGGTACTGCATGTCCTTGACTGGTAGCAAGAGCAGAGTGAGTCTTTCCTCTTCTACAGAGCCTGTGACCACCCTGTTTGTTTCAGCTAAGAGTCTAGCTCCATGCAATAAAAGGCAGCAAAGCATCTTCTGCCTCTGTACTTGGATCTAAAAACCTAATCCTCTAATGAATGCATCCCTTTCACCTAAGTAATAAGGAAACATAGAGAGCAATTGAACAGTTGCATACTATTGAATCTGAAGAAGACAGAATTAAGTATCTGGGGAAAAAAAAAAAAGAGGGAGAAGCAATTTTACAATTATATTCAAATAGCTGGAATTTCTAAATATCGCTTGCCTTTGTTAAAACAGCTAAATCATTAATACAGTATATATACTTTATAAAACAGCTTCAGTCAAACAATCCAGAAACAGTTCTCCTACTTCATAAAATTGGAGAATATTTAGATAAACTGTAAAACAGATATTATTAAGATAGGAGTCCAGGAATTCATATAAGCACTTTTTAAATTTAGGGACCTATACCTATGAGAGAAATGGCAGACATTTAGAGCACAGCTTTCTCAACAAAAGAACAGCTTTTCCTGAAAAGAAGCACTCCACAAAAAACCCAACATGTATCAAACACATTTGATGGAGGTTTCTCAGAGCTGTTTGCAGTGAGCTTGACACATCTCTGTGCCACAGCAGTTGAATTACAAGAGTCTTTGGGTATGTCGATTTTGCTCAGCTGTAGGGTGGGATTTTTTTGATAGCAGATCACTAATGAGAGCAGTACCTGAATACACTGTGGGGCCTTCAAGTGATGCTGCAGGCCCCTGGAGGGAAAAAAAAAATTACTTCTGGCTTATAGGAAATGTTCAGTATACAGGTGGAAACTAAAAGTCAGAATCACACAGAATATGCTGGGTTGGAAGGCACCCATCAGGATCATCAAATCCAGCTCCTGGCCCTACACAGCACCATCCCCAAGAGTCACATCCTGTGCCTGAGAGCATTGTCCAGAAGCTTCTTGAACTCTGTCAGGCTAGTGCTGTGAACACTTCCTTAGGGAGCCTGTCCCAGTGCCCAACCACCCTCTGGTTGAAAAACCCTTTTCTAATACCCAACCAAAACCTCCCCTGGCTCAGCTTCAGGCCATTCCCTCAGATCCTGTCACTGGTCACCAGAAACAAGAGATCAGTGCCTGCCCCTCCTCTTCCCCTCATGAGGAGGCTGTAAACTGCAATGATTGGTTGGTTAGAGAGACTTGTTCATTGAAATAGTAGAGAGGTGACTTGTAAACACAATTTTTTGACATTTTTGTGGTGCTGTACTCCAAAGCAATGGAATTGTCTAAGAGATGAAAAGGAGCACACTTGCTTTGAAAAAATACTGCAAAGAAGATTCCATTATTATTTGTGCAATTTTTACATTCCATAATGATGAAGAGCATGATAGAGAAGGAAACTCTTTCACCATTAGATAAGTATGGAGTGGTTAGCAGTAAATAGGAATAATGAGAATAAAAAGCTGGGATGAAGAGGTATTTCTGTATTTAAAATGAAGATAGTAAATGCTGGTGTAATTAACTATTATATTATAAATTTGGTATTATCTTATTAGCAATGTATGACAACATACATTTTCAGCTGTGCAACATAATTGCATACATTACATTGAACAAATCCCACTATGTATCTACTCCATAGAGAATAACAATATTTTTTCTAATATTAGTCCTTCTCCATTTAGCAGTCACTCACAAGCCACACTCAAGAACAAATTGAGCAGTTTTAGAGGTGATGGAGGCAAATCCAGAAGATTGGCTTTTCTCGATTTGATTGATGATTAAATATATTCAACCACAATTAAGACGCTAAAAGGTAAACATTTTGCCATTTTAAAGATTTTTTTTTTGACACTTCTTTCCATTTCATGTGGAGCACTGGAAGCTCTCCTTTAGCAGCACACCTTTAAGGAGCATCCTTAAATCCATCTATGTGTGGTCTGCAGACAGTAAATCTCAGCAGCATTAAACCTCCCAGCTCCATACAGAGCTCCCCATGCAGCCTCAGCTTGCCAGCTCGTTTGGTTAGACAAAGCCCTCTACCAGAGCAGCTCAGCCACAGGAGCTTTTGAGGCAAACCAGCAGCACAGTCTACTGCCAAATCTTGCTCTTCTCTTGCCCTGGGCATGGACACAGGGCTCACAACAGCAAACACTCTCATTCATTACCACCAAATTAAAAAAGGGGCAGTTTCTTCCGCCCTAACCTCTGGAAGCAGAGGCACTGAGAGTTACACCTTCTGTTCTTTATTTTTTATTTCCTCTGATACGCATTTTATCATCCAGTGCTAAATGTCTCATTTCCTAGGTCTGACTCCCACCTTGTTCTTTGGCCAAAAAAATGTACAAATAATGCTTTTGATGCTGAAATGGTAAGAGATTATATTCTAACTATGTAGACTTCAAAGCCTCTGAGCCCTTTATTCCACAGAGAACGTTCCACTTGCTACAGAAGCCTACCAGACTCTGCCCAGCTCAACCAAATGAGAGCCAAAAAACCCTTCCATGCCTCAGTTAGAAGACAGAGGTCAGATGAAGTTGCATCAGCTGCACAAAGGCAATGACTCATACAGGAGCAGTAAACCGAAGGACATGCGTACCTTAATGACTTCAAAGACTCTTTTGCAGGTTATGATCCTTTCTATTTTTGATTCAGGAGTGTCATGTCTCCCATCCACCCTTAAAAAAAGTGTGTTCTAACCTATCCTACGCAGCTGGACGTCAGATAGCACAGGGAGGAAGTATCAAAGTCTTGCCTCCACTGGAAGACTAACAACTTATAATTTCCTCCTCATTTTAAATTCATGTGCAAGGAAAACTCATACACCCAGATTTGAAAATTGTTGATTTTACAGCATTTTACTTTCTGTATATCTTCATTCATATTACATTTTTATGGCATGAATAACCTCATCAATATGTGCCTTTCTGCATCACAGGTCTCTGGCCTAAATATTTGCTTAAGGAGGAATACCTCATGTTAACTTAGAGTTAAGATCTTCTCAGAGACTATATAATCAATTTTCTAACTAATTCCTGGTTTCCCCTTTCACTACTGCTAACATTTTCATCCCTTGTTCAAAATGCCTTGATCTGGAGGTTGGCTGTGAAGTTGTCATTTTCCACTGGCTTTTACTTTTAGTTCAATAGGAATTAAGGTCACTTAGGTTTGTGTAGAAAAGCTGCAGTGTAGTAAAAGCAACAGGAAGGTTTGTTAAAAATCTTCCTTTACTCGCATCAAAGAGAAAGAGAAATTTTTATGGGAAGGAAAAGAAATCAAAAGAATCAAAAAATGAGAAAAAACATGGTCTCCTTCCAATTAACAGTTCATCTTTCTCATGATTTCAGAAGATACTGTTTGGGTTTTGTTTTCTTTTCTCTTCTTTGAGGAGTGGAAGCTGACATGCTTAGAGGGTTTATAATTACTAACCAAATGCTGCAATTTCTCATCCCAGATTTTCTGACAACTTTATAGCTCTATTAACTAAAAAGACCACAAAGTAGCAGTGGAAGAATGGTAAAACTTTTTCCCTCAGTATTCAGGCACTTAGAAGCAGCAGCAGAATATTTTTGAATGTTTTTCTCAGTGTTTGGAGTTATTTCTCTATTTCTCTGACACAAAATGAGAGAATGATACTTAGTAATATGGAAATCTTTTATAGAGCAGATCTGGTCTTTTCATTTCTACCTGAAAATTATGGGCAAGCTGTTTCCTGCTACCTTCCAAGTCTGACTCTTTCAGTCTATCTCTGGAAAGAAACATCCAGCAGCACATATCCAAAATGAAGGCCCATTGCAATTAACTGATTCTAACTAACATGGGTATGAAAACCCTACAGGCAAAAATCACCTTCTTCCCCTTAACATTTGTAAATCTCACACTGAATTTTTGAATTTACTGTAGCATTTCTGTAAATAACATGGTTATATTAATTGATACTGCTTTGTAGCAATAATCCTAAGGTTTAGGTAGACTTCAAAATCACGTATTTTGGAATATTACTGGTGTTAGTACCACCAATAATGAGGTAGAATCATTCCAGATGCACTCCCCGAGGAGTCTTAAAATCTGAAAGGAAAATAGCAGGAGACAGCTCTGGGAAGAGAAGCAAGTTTGTGAAAGCAATGCTGACAATATTGGAGTGTTTTTGTTAGGGTTTACATCACATGAAAAATGCTCACTTGCCCTTTGCCCTGTGACTGATAAGCTGCCAAATTGTACAAGCTTTGCTCTAATTCTTAGTTCCTTTATGATACACACTAACAATTTAGTAACAAATCACAACTGATGCAGCCACTGTACTAGAAATAGAAATTACATGAGAAAGAGGAAAATACAGTATTTTTAGGCAAGTACTCAAAATCTAAACAGGGTAACTAAGCACTATTTTAAAAACCTCCTCCCCAGAGGAATGTGTTTTGTGGATGGCAGGGAGTAAACAGAAAAAAAGGGCCAGTACACACATTAAACTCACAACTGCAATTGCAGTTACTATTTTACATTACAGAAAAAACAGTACTGATTTTTTTTGTTAGTTCTCAAAACAATTAATTTATTTTTATAAATTAACAAAACACGAATTTGGATATATTTGACCTGTTTTCAAACTCTGCAGACTGACACAAAAATGACTGTAAGATGGCTTACCAAGGATACTCATTACAAGATTGTGAACTGTGCTCCTCTGCACACCCAGCTTGTGAAGTGTTCAAACAAAATGTCTGTGATTCCCTCTAAGCAACCCAGCCTGAAGCCACCAGCCCTCAGCTCACTCTGCTTGGGAGATGTACTTCAGTAACACATGCACAACAGGTAAACAAAGTGGACTTTGCACATAACTAGTTAGCATCTGTGAATGTGGCCTTGTGAGCAGGTAAGGCAGGGTATGAGCCCCTGCTGCAGCAGACACAGCAGCTGGGACCTGAGCTGGAAGCAGCACAGCAAGAGTGTCCCTGCAGGTTCAGTGCCTGTGCCCTGGGCACTCTGCTCCTGCTCCTGCACTGCCCTGGAGTCACCCTTTCTTTCCACTGACACTAAAGGAACCCCTGCAATTTTTAAAACCCTTCCTCTCTGTGATATCTCCACCCATATCACACGTATTTATGACATTTAGTTCGCAATGCTGGTCTATTTTGCCCCGTGGTTACTGTCTCAGTGCAGTTACCCACTGCAGGAGGGTAGTTACTACTGATCTAGCATCAGGTACTGGAGCTCCAGAGAGAGATCACAGCACTTTTTACTGACACCTGATAGCTGGGGAGTTTCATAATTTTTACAACAGCAGAAAAGAGAGTGCTGAACATGAGATATGAGAAGCACTGGGAAACACCATCACCTTACTTGAAACCTTCAGGTTATGGGGGTTTTTTTCCTCATTTGACTTCAGATCCTAAGAGGATAGTAAGTGCATTTGTGATCTGTGAACAATTGCCATAGATGTATACCTGAATACTTCAGCTCTGCCTGCGCCCATCTGTGAATGGAGCCTCTGCTTGTAAATCAGCTGTGCTGACTGTAATAAGCTTAAACTAGGTCAAGCTAAAAATGCCCACAGAAAGAAAAAATGGCAATAACAAGTAAAAAACATTTCATAATCTCTTGCCTTAGAAGAAAATAATTTGGGTGATTAATTTCAAAAGAAAGGTTGACATTTATTTACCATCTTTTTCTTTTTCTTCCTTCTTTTTTTTTCTGTTCTGGGTTGCTGATATTAGAATCATAGAATAAATAAGGCTGGAAAAGACCTCCAAGATCATGAAATCAAGCCTTCAATGGAATGCCACCATGTTCACTAGGTCACATTGTGAAGTGCCACATCTACTCATTGTTCAACATTTCCAGGCATGGTGACTACACTGCTTCCCTGAGCAACCTGTTCCAATACTTAATCACAGAATTACACAGAACAAGCTGAGTTGGAAGGGACCCATCAGGATCATCAAGTCCAACTCCTGGCCCTACGCAAGACACCCCAAGAGTCACACCATGTGTCTGAGAGCATTGTCCAAACTCTTCTTGAACTCTGTCAGGCTGGTGCTGTGAACACTTCCTTGGGGAGCCTGTTCCAGTGCCCAACCACCCTTTGGATGAAAAACCCTTTTCTAATATCCAACCTAAACTTCTCCTGGCTCAGCTTCAGGCCATTCCCTCAGATCCTGTCACTGGTCATCACAGAGCAGAGATCAGTGCCTGCCCCTCCTCTTCCTCTCACAAAGATGTTGTAACTGCAATGAGATCCCCCCTCAGCCTCCCCTTCTCCAGGCTGAAAAAACCAAGTGAGTTCTGCAGCTTCTCACATAGATTCCCCTTTTAACCACTGTTTCAGTGGAGAAATTCTTTTCAGTACCCAACCTGAACCTCCCCTGGCACTATCTGAGGCCATTTCTCCTTGTCTTATCACTTTTTATTTGTGAGAAAGATGACGAGCCCCACCTTACCACAATCTCCTTTCAGGTGCTTTAGAAACTTACTGCTTCTAAAGAATTTAACTTGAGTATTAAATATTTCAATATTTGCTTCATATATCCACAAACATGTAAAGGATCTTACACACTTCATGGGAACTTCTATGGAGATAAGTATTGTAAATGCACTGAGACATCTGACTTCAATAAACACACTATTTTAATTCAAGTAAAGAACTAAAAAGGTTAGCATGTATCTAGTACTCAGTTCCAGTTCCTATTCCACAGGCAGTTCTGCTCATGGGTATCTTCATGCTTGGGCCATCCTTGTTACATCCTTGCAAGAGGAAGAATTTTCTGGGCTGTAAAATTCCTGCAGACCATATGGCATCAGTGCAGTAAAACAAAACAAAGTGCAGCCACAAATAGGTGGCAAAGAAAGTTCGATCCCACCCCACATAAATGACAGCAGGACTCAGCACATCTTGGCCTCTGTCCCATTGACTGGTGACAGCAGGAGGTTAATGGGGCCTCCCAGAACCACCTGAGCCCTTTCAGACAGCCACTGCATGCAGGCTGTGGGACAGTCTCTGCCTGGGAGATTGCACCTGTCCCTGGGGTAGAAGAAAGAGGCTTTCAATCCATTCCCAGAGACCTTGAAATTAAGTGTTTTCCTTCTGTGTCAACCATGAATGGTTTCACTCTCCCCCAAACCACTGGCTGGGCTGTTCCTCCAGGAACACTGTGTGTTTTATTCCAGGCTGGCAGCCCTGCATGGGGAGCTCTGCTGAAGCAGTGTGGCACAGAAGTGTCTCTGATACGGTCGTGCTGCCCAGTTTTTCCTGCAGACAGGACTCACCTAACATGGTGGTGAGCCTGCAAAGTGCCTGCAGGACAGCAGGGAAAATAACATTTTTCTTCCCAGACTGGTTTCCTCTAGCTGGCATTGTTCCATGCTTCCAGGCATTTACTGTGTAGTACCGCTTGTCCCAGTGTAACCAGAAAACTCCTGTACTACGTTTATATTTTTTACTAGCTCAGAAGGGCTCTGTAAGTCTAAACACTTATATTTCATTAGTATTTGTGGTATTTCATTTTGCAGAACTGGCCAATATGTGTTATCTTACACTCTGTGTCTAACGAGCTATAGCTATTGCATTCTTTTTGTAGAAAATCTGTCGAAAACTCTGTAGAAAGAAAAGTATTTTAAATTAACTCCTTTGTGGAGCTGAGCTCTGACTCTGCTTTCTCTTGGATCCTTTATCAAACTCATATGATACTTGCAGATACACAGAAGTACCACACCACCTTTCAAAGAAAGTCTTCCTTTTCCTCTCATCCACACTTAAAGACACTTTTATGAATACATGGATACCCTTCCTGTGTTTCACAATTGATTGCTGAACAGGTGAGCTGAGCCTTCTTACTATTAGCTCCAAATAGCAAGGTTTCTAGGTTTTGTAAAGAAAAAAAAAAGCCAAATACCACCTGAAAGGCTCCTTTTATGAAGAGATTGAATATGTTCCATTATCTGCCACTTTTGAACTTCAGAAAACGAGTAACAGTGGATTCTGCATAAGCCTCCCCCATATAGTAATAGAAACAAAACTTCAAAACTTCTCCACAAGCCCAGTTCTGAGCTCCGGTGGCTGCTGGCAGCATCTCTTGTCGCCAGCGGTTGGTCTGTCCACACACAAACTATCACAAAGATGAGGCCTCGTGTACTAAGAGGCAAAAGACATTAAAAAAAAAAATCCCCGACCCTCATATGTGAGAGGATATTACAGGATCAGGCTCGGAACGTTACACATCCGAAATGTGTGAACCAACAAAAGCCCAGGCGTGAGTCATTCCCATTTTGCATCATCTTGCTTTTAAATTGCTCCCCGTGGAATTTAACAGACATAATAGAAAATAATAGAATTGAAAAATGGGAACTATTTCCACATAGTGGGTTTTTCCCACAGTGGATACAATTTGAATTGCTAATTCACTGCCAGATGTGCAACCACAGACTCTGTGACAACACTCTTCCTACAGTACTTGACTATTTCTTATTGTGAGTCACTGAGTATGTTACAGGATTATATCTAGCCCAGGTTGGAGGGTTTCCATTTTTGTATTTAATTAAAGAACACTCAGAAATGGGTAAATCCAAACCTATGTGGCATAATATTTTAAATAATTTAGAAGGGTAACCTTCTGAGAGAAACTTTATTTATGAAAATATTAAAGGTGAACTCCTGTCTCAAATAAGGCCTGTGGGAATTCTTCATTGCCTTCACATTCTCCAGAGATTTTTCTTTTCTATTTAAAAAATCTATCAGCAGTTTTTAGCAGCTCTACCACTAGTTTTTAGTGCAATTCTACCTCAGTCCCAAAAGATAGACCTAATCCTACAGTGTAATGACAGATTATACAGAAAGAACATGCAGGAAAATTCTTAGCAGGCAATATAGCACTTAAATTAATTGCTAACCCCCCCCCCCTTACCTGAGCCAAAACGGAATAACTTGTCCAAAAAAAGTACAAGAACTGAAAAAGGTACAGAAATTTGTGACCAAAATTCCAATTTGGGGAAAACTGCAGCATCTTATGATCTATGGTATCCTACTTGAAAGCTATCTTACCATATCTGAAATAAGTCATAAGCATACAGCATGTGCAAATAGATATTTTACCGATTTTAGTACCAGCATAGTTAATGATTTCCAAAACCATAACGCAACAAATGATGCTAGTTTGGGCATTTGAATTCAAAAGCCTAAAACCATTAATGAATAAGGAAAACAGCTTGGGATTCAGGGAAAATCCAGGCCAAGTGCTGGCTGTGTGGTCACATTTGGTCAACACCAAAGATGCTAACCCTGCATAGGGTAGATATGAGTTGAGCTCCACACGTGCTTTTGTTCAAGAAACTGTTTCCTTTGGCAATGCACACACACACCTCATGCTCATCTAGCAGGATTTTCTATAAGTAAAAGACTGCTTACACCTTTCAAGTCTATCTTTATTTCAAAATTAACAGTGAATTTTAGTTGGTGACCTTGTATCACTTCTCTTTAGAGAAAGAAAAATGTGTTGTAATGAAATGCACTTTTACCCAAACTTGATGTACATTCATCTCATCTAGACAGAAGCAACCAACACCTGTAAAGTCATACAAGAGTTACTACTCATTCTCCTCTGTGAAGGTGAAGTACTACCAACATATAGAAGTATTACAGTAAAACACCAGATTTCTGTTGGTCTCTGTCACAGTGACATTTTCCAAAATGGATAATGGAGCTTTGGGGTTTTTTATTGTACTGTCTATTTCTTCTTGAGTAGTAGAACATAACATAATTCTTGAGATTTTGAACATAACAGCTCCTGCTGAAATGTCTGGATAGATCCAAATAGATGTTTTGATTGCTTGTACTCCTTGTTCAACATTTTTTATTTTCAACTTATTGTCATAGTTTACATTCCCAAGCATAAACACAAGACCGTGTGACTAAAATTAAGATGACGGCAAGAGGTTTCTGTGCTATACACGAAAGTGTGTGTGAACAAAAAGCATGAACATTAGTGCCTCCTTCAAAACCCTTTTTGAAATGTTCCCTGAAACCCAGCAACAAGTCAGACTGAGTGAAAGATGATCAAGTCTCACACCTCTGAAAAAGGAACTGCCTTGATGTGGGGCTGACATCCCCATCTCTGCCTTCCCATCTGTCAATACTGACTCGGGAGCCCCCAAGAGCCACAGCCCAGACCACCACTTCCAGCACCAGCAGGGCCCAAGGACATGAGAATTAAGCCCTGGATGACAGTGAAAGGTGTGGCACTGGAGACCTGCTGTCCACCACAGCTGGCACCTGAACTTACCACTTCTGTGGTACTTCTCAGCAGGCAGCTTTGAAGCTGCTGCCTGAGACAGAAACATTTTTTCTTTCTTCCTCAGAGCCCTTGCCTTGAGGCCTAAAGCCTTGATAAGACAAGGTACCATTGTTGCTCACTGGCACCTGGCTTGGAGCTGAAGAATTTGGGAATATTGGGACTTTTGGACCACGCCCTTTCCCAGCATACTTGAAGTCCAGCACTTCCTATAACCTATGAAACTCAGCAGGAATCCATCTTTTCAGAGCAATCAGATGTTTTGTAGCAGTACTCTCTGTTTCAATTTCCTATGATTCCTCAAAAAATTTGCCCTGAGGAATCTTAGGAATATTTACAAAAGCAAATTAGTGCCAATATCTCTTCTTGAGTAATTCCTCCATGAGAACATAAATTGGAATTTCCTAATGGGTCAAAGGCATTAGCAGTGTCACTTGGTGCACTGTGAGATAAAGCTCAAATATTCTCCTAGGAAAAGGCAGTAAGGCATCCTGAAGTCCCACGTGTTATGGATGTGTTATATTAAAACACATTATATATCCGTCATACTTACTGAGGACAGTTGTCCCAGTCAACCAGTCTTGTTAGACTATCAGTAGATTTTGAATGCAGCTATATTTTTTAACATCTGGAGTCAGCCTGTGCTCAGATGGGTAACCAGGGTCATCCCTGCATCTCTGAGGAGCCCTGCAAGCCACACACTTGATTTAAGACACCAACATGAGACATTGCTTAAAGCAGAACTGAAGATTGATGTGACCTTTACTCCTGTGCTACTGTCAGACTAAAAACACTCCTCCCGTTCCATTTGCATTAAGCAATTTGTCAAAATTCTTCAAGGAAACTACTCTTCAGCTGGTTTCTCTGGAAGTTGAAATGATCCACTTGAAACTAGATTAAATTAAACTTGTACAACTTTCTCATGTGGGCTTCAAATCTGCAATTGTCCATTCCAGTTGGATTAAATCTGTTAGCTAATGCTGCTTATGACACTAATTAAAAATTATATCATACTACCTGTCAGAGGACACAGTCTGCTCTGGCCATGCACTTCCAGCAGTGCTACAGACCTACATTTCATTCTTTATGTCTACACGCCCTCATGGTCTTTATTAATTGTTCTCTTTAATGCATAGAAATCATGTTCTGTGCACATACTTTTTCTTCAAGAAAGTTATTTTGAAGGATATCTTTTTGTGCCAGGTTTACAAAGGCATTAGTCACCTAACACTGCAGATGAATAAGATGAATACAGACGAGCAGGCAGACAGCTAACCTGCCTGCCCACGCTCTTCTGATAATACCTCTGAGTGCCTACCTGTATCAGTCTGGTTCATGCTCTTGTTAGCTCACCAAATTCCCTCTTAGCCAGCTCACTTCGTATTTTCCATGCTCTATCTATTCCTTTCTGATGGGTAACCTTGGGCTGTAATTACTGTATTCGAAGAATTCCCCCTTTTTTGACATCTACAATTTTTTACCTTACTCACTTCCTTTTTAAGCACCAACATCTATTTACAGGGACATTTTTTACTGCATTTAAGTATTTCTGTACTTTTTAAAGGATTTAAATTATATTACTTTTGTTGTTTTGTTGTCTTTTTTAAAGTACTTTTGCCCCAAAAAATTCCCTTTCATGGTTTAGTGTCATGATGTTAAGTTTCAATACAACTGTTTCCATGAGAATGCTTTGTATAAGTGTCCTAGGTTACAATGTAAAATTGTGCCCAAGGTTTGTATTCTATCCCCATGAGCCGTTGGAGCCAGGGTGGAGCAGTGTTTTCCTTATCTTCTGTTAACAAGCCTAACAATGCCTTGCCACATGACCCATAGATAACTCCCTCCAGGAGTTATCTCTGTTTAATGGGCCATCAAGGCCCCACTGCATGGCTCATAGAATGAGATCAGCCCATTGGGAGATGCTCCACCCAGGGGGAGGAGCCAAGGATTCCCACCTGGATAAATCCAGGGTTTGGGACACCACAAGCAGCTTTTATCCACTGGACTCCCAGAGGAGACAAGAGCTGCCAGACCTTTCTACAGGATCACTGCTTTGACAAGACCATCTCATCTGGACTGCCGCTACCACCCTAACTAACAGGGTGTCAGGTTGTATTCTGACTCTGTCAGTTTTTTTTTTCTATTACTTTTATTTTACTTTACTTTATTTTCTTTTCGTCTTATTAAATTGTGTTTCTGACTTGGAGTCCTTCACTGATTTTGCTTTCAAACCAGCACAATAAGATAATATGAAGGAACTGAAGCTATCTATAAAAATAATAATTTAAAAATATTTTGAGCACTGTAGCAGATGACGTTCTTCAAATCCATTTTCCAACATGAGTTAACTTAAGCTATGTGCCATGAAAACTGAAAAGCAATATATGACAGGGAGAAATTTATCCCTTACCAGAAAATGTTGGACTCCTGATTTTTTGTTTTTACAAGCTAACATTCGAAAGATTTAAAAAAAAAAAAAAAAAAAAAAAAAAAAAAAGTAAATGGAGTGTTACACAAGCTCTAACACTTCTTGCGATACATGACTTTTTACAAAAGCATCATCCAACACAAAGTTCCCTCACCTAGAAAGTGAGAATTGAACCACTGGCTCCCTGTCCTTCACAAGCAGTTGCAATTTCAAAACCCAGCCCTTTGGCAAAGACAAATTCAAGTGTCAGCTCCATGGAGGATTCACTGAGCATTGCTCTGTGAAAGATTCTGAAGGGCAATGCTCCCTAAATGGTGTGAGTTGCCTGAAGCAGGTTCCTTGTGGCAGTGCAGAGCCTGAGGAGCAGTCTGCAGCACAGGACAAGGAGAACAACATGACAGGTCTGATGCCTTGGATACCGTCACGGGCCCAGAGAGGAGAGCTGGTGAGTGGTGCCATTCCAAAGGGCTCACTCACGGGTGTGCAGTGCACAAACAAGCCTAGGCTGCATTCAGGGAAACCTTCCCACGGTTATGTCCGTAGCTGTCTGTGGAACTGGACAAAAGACTCATTGAACAATGACCAAATAAAAAAAAAAAACAAAAACCCCAAAAAACCACCACCAACAAGAAAAAAAACAAAACTGAAAAATACTACAACAGAATGTTCTTGCTAATACAGGCTATACCACATATAGGACCAGCGCAAAATCTTTCTGTGGATTAGCTGCAGTGATTATTTTCAACCTGGCAAGGGAATGTTCTTTGCCTTCTTTTCTCTCTCCCCCATCTCTTAATGCTCTCTCTATTGTCATGGCAAATTTCTATATTTGCTTGCATTCTGCAGTTAGGTAACACCAGATTTTGAAACTCTGTCTTTCTGAGTATATATATCATCCTGGTCACCAGGCAAAATTTGATATTAAGTGATGTTAAAATGATGAGATAAAAATATCTGGAATTCTAGAAATTTGGCTAGTGAGGAAGGAGAATCAGTCCCATGCAACAAGGTGAAAAGTAGCACCCTTGGCCAGATGATACTATGCTCTCAGTCAGGTCAGAAAATTTCACCAGATCCATGATTTTATTTTCCAGTGTCTATTTTCAAATTCCTTTTTACTGTTAGGGTAAATACACAAACACTGAAGAATGAGAGATCACTCTGCACAATGTACAAATAGTATATTATATGCTGTCATAATTATTTTCCAAATATTTCAGTGTTAGTTTGGGCAAAGAGAGGAAATGAGCAGTATCAATCGAGTCTTTCAGGATTCCATGGACAGACAGCAGTGCAAGAGAAGATGAGGGCATCAGCCACTTGGGGATCCTCTGCAGTCAATGATATATAAACTGTTGTTGTCTTGACAGTAATGAAAACAAGACAGAGAAGGTACACATCTTCAGGCTACATGTGATGACTAATAAATCAGATGTTGTAGAGTCTGGGTTACTGCAGGAAAGGTGAATTTAATGAAACCTTGTGCCTGGCAGGAGGTTCTGCAGCTCATGAACAGACTATGGGGAAAATCTCCTTCTGAAGAAATGACACAAAAAGCCACTCTCCAGGCTTGGCAAACTGACTCAAAAGAGACAATTGATGTATTTTGGCACAAAGGGTGGGGGAAAATTAGTAAGAGTACCTCTGGATACTAGCATTTTCCAGAGAATTGCTTCTACATCTTAAATTTGTACATTTGTAGTTTAGGGACAACGTAAAACTAATTAAAAAAAAAAAGCAGGCTCATTGTGCCCAGTTTAGGGCATTTGGAAGTTTCTTCATATTACATTTTGTGAGCTGAGTTTATTTACTTTCAGAATCAAAATATAGTGTTGTCTCTACTACAATAACTTGTTACTTGTTTTGTCTGTTTTGAAGAAAACTTGATTTAGAAATTGTGAAAGTGAAACTGTGCCTGAGTGTATGTACCTACATACCTGAGCTTATCAGATCAGAATGGTGAAAATAGTTAATATCCTCATTTGGGCAGCCCTCCCTTCACCACCCCATTTCTCAAAATGCAAGTTATTCTTCATTCTCTGCCCTGTCTCATGGAAAAGAAATTAAAACTTAGAAGAAACAAAAGTGCAGTTTATTTGTTCACAGCATGGGAAAAAAAAAAAAAAAAGGAAAAAGGTAAAAAAAAGAAAGGTAAACAAAAATTAAAAATAGGGAAAAAAATAGAGCTTTCCAACAAACACATACAAGATAACATTGTAAGCAAACATTATCCTGGCAAAAGAAGATGCTGAAAGCCAACAGTAGTTTTAGTTTCAGCAACTAAAAACTTCATGAGCACAACAGGTATGTGTAACCTGTTCTGTTACCTTGTGGCAGCAAAATTATCTTGTTCATGGATAATGTTCAATGACTTTAAAATCAAATTCAGGAGCAAAAAGAAAAATATCCACAGAAAGGGTGATAAAAGGCCTGAGTGAAACTTCCATTTTGTTAGATAAATTTCTCTTAAAAAGGTGGTTTTCCATTGCAAAATAATGAGAATTTGCCTTGATATCCCTGAGCAGGAGTCACACCTGAAGTTTCTGCTTCCTAGTCAAAAGATTCTCCCACCCCATTCACATATGTCTGGAAAAGGCCAAGCGTCCTGCTCTGTACTGCTGGGCACTTCTGTGAGGGAGGCAGAGAGAAAGTGAAATTGTGTCTACATCATTCCAGTAGCTTCAAAAATTGCTGAATTCCAGAACTTTTTTACTTTGTTTTCATAAAAAAATGATGAAAACAGAATTTTATGCCAATTTTTAATTTTAGGTCAAGTGGAATATTTGCCTAAGTAGATGTTCTTTTTGTTTTTGTTTTGTTTTGTTGCTTTTTGGTTTTTACAGTATGAACAAAGAAAACAAACTTTTGGACTCAAACTAAAATTTTGTCGCTTTTCTCTGCAGCTGAAGAGATAAAGAGCAATTTCCTTTTTGGGAAGGAGGATGGTGAAGGGAGGGCTGTCCAAACAGGTGAATTTGCTGCTTTCACAGCCCTGCTCTGATCACCTTTGTCAAAAGAGCAGCTGCAGAATGAGGGCTGATGCTTGCGCTGAACTTTGTCTTTCCTGTTGACTGAGGTCTGCAGGACCCCAGCCCTGAGAGGGAGGGTTCCTGCAGCTTCTTGCCCTCTGTTAGGTGGGAAGGACACCTTTTCAGAAGGGACAGCTCTGAGGCACTTGGCCCTTTATGCCACATGTATGGAGTGGCCAAGCCTCCCACATCATCGCACACTTGAGACACACTGAATCAATGGACCTCAGCAGAGCCCAAACCCCACACAGTGTTAGGGATGGGGTGAGGCTCCAGCCCAGGCACAGCACCAACATATGGGATAGGTGTCTCTGCAGGATCTTCAAAATACCCTGTAATGTACAACTGGATCTGACATGTTACCTGCTAAAGTATAACCATGCCATATCCTGGCCTGGGCAGAAGGGTTGATGTAAATTTTTTCTGTCCTGTGTTGCTCACTCCCACCCTCACACCATAGGTTGCTTCTCCCTCAGATGTGTTAATACAACTTTTTGTCTTTTTAAGAAACTTACAAAAAGTCAGATCACTAAAAATCTGTGTTAAAATCAATCCTTTGAAGAAGCAGTAAAGATTTTTTTTTTGAAAAATCCTGAGAGTATATATATCTAAGACACAAGAAAAGCTGTCCCCAGACAGAACCAAACACGTATTACGGCATTCTTTTAGATGCAAAGACCAATTACATTGCCAAAATGTGCAAGTTACTTGCCCAATTAAAATAACACAGGTTTCCTTTCAAAACACTGCTGTCATAGAATGGTCATAGAACTGTTTTTGAAGAATGTTAATGCAGAATAACTTCATAGGTTTAAAACAAACTGTAGTAATATCGGTAATCTTCAATATTGCTGTTCAAATCTCCCAGCAGCGCATTAACCAGAAAATCTTTCCCCCAAGTTTGCATCATCTCATTTGGAGAAGTACACTTCTGTCCCTGCAATTAACTGAGTAACAGGAAAAAACTGAACCACAAAACTTGTAATGATATAAACGTCAAAAATAGATTATCAGCAACAAAAGAAATACAAGGAGAACTCTGAAAAATGCTGATTTGAGCACAGGAATACCCTGAGTCCTGTTTGGCAGTCTAGGAACCAGGAACAAGCTTGCGTTTTGGGGGGAGATAAAGAAAAAAGAAAAAAACCATTAAAAAAATCAAAAAACCAAACTAACAAACAAAAAACCCCCATAAACTTCTACCAGCTGTTCAAAATTTCAAGATGAACATCATAAAGTTCATAAAGTATTGCAGAGGATGAGCAGCCCAGAAAAGAGGAAGGGTTTTTTGATGCTGAACATAACCATTACCGGGGATGCCCCTCTCGGTCGCCAATAAACAGAGGGAAAACAAGACCGATTCAAAACTGATCGCGGGAAAAATCGGAATCTCAACCTCTGTCTCATCCCGCAAACCGGACCCTTAGCCAAAGGCGGGAAGTCAGGGCTGGCAAGGCGTAGCTTTACGTCCTTCTCCGCTCCTCGCTGCCTGGGGTCGCGTCGCCCAGGGGGCTGCAGAGCGGCATCCCCGGGAGCGGCAGGGCTGTCTCTCAACACCGCACGGCTGCTGCCCCCGGCCCCCGGGAGCCGAGCCGCTCTGCCCCGGGCGGGCTGCCGGGGCGGCGGGGGATGCTCGGTACTCACCCTGCGGTTGCGGTCGGCCTCCCGCACCTCCTCCTCCTGGGGCCCTTGGCGGATGAGCGCCTTCAGCACGATGCTGTTGTTGGTGCAGCAGGCTCGGAAGAGGCTGAGCGCCTCGGGGCTGTCGCGCTCGTCCCCCTCCAGGGACCAGATGTCGTCGTCGTCGTCGTCCAGCCCCCCAGGAGGGTAGAAGGAGTCGTCTGAGGCGATGCTGCAGGTGTCGGGCAGCTCGGAGAAGTCCTCGTACTCCTCGCAATCCTCCTCCTCCTCCTCCTCCTCTTCCTTCTCTTCGTCCGGCTCTTGGGCGGCAGCCCCCGCCGCGCCCTGCTCGGGGCTGCTCTCCGCCTCGGCGCCGGGCATCTCCTTGGCGGCGGCGGGCGCGGGGCAGACGCGCTCCCCGGGCAGCTGCTCGCCGTGCCCCGACAGCAGCACCATGCCGGCCGCGGGCCCGGGGCAGGGGGGCTGCACTGGGCCCCGCGGGGCGCTCAGGGCGCCCGGCAGCCGCGCCTCCGCCTCGCCGGGCTCGGGTGCCGCTGCCCCCTCACGCAAGGGTCACAGCCCCCTCCCGAGGGGGGCCCCGCGGCAGCCCGGCCGCCCCCCGGGCCGGGGCATGCCGCCGCCTGCGGGGGAGGGTCCGCGGGGGCCGGTCACCGCCGCCGGCCCGGCCCGGGGGAGCTGCCGCGGGCGCGGGGAGCGCGGAGAGGCTGCGGGCGGGCAGCGCGGCTCTGGGGAGCGCAGGCGGCTGTCAAACTCCCGGCCCGTAATCCGCTCAGCATCGCTGTGAGGAGATTGGGGCTCGGCTTGGGCGGCGGGGCGCGGTGCCGGGGCGGTGTGCGGGGGGAGCGGGCGGCTGCCGCGGCTGCTCCCTGCGGGCCCCGAGCTGCAGGTGCGGGACCGCAGCGCCCCGAGCACCCCCGGCACCTCCGGCAGCGCTCCCGGGCTCGGAGGGGCCCGAGGCGAGCCCGCCCGCTGTGGCGGAGCCGGGAGCGGGGCCGGCGGGACCCCCGGCTGTCACTGGTCCTTCAGCACCAACCGCGTGGTCTTGAGAGCCGCGATTGCAGCGATGTAGGCAAAACTTTTCAGGAATACCACCAGCCTGTGCGGAATTCGTCTTTTGAAATAAATACTGAAACTAAGGGGGATGACCGCACAGAATTTCAGTGCTTCGAGTCAGAGCTTTAAAAGCAAGTAATTCATTAAATCAGCCCTGACGCTTTACCAGCTGTAGAGATATGAGGCATGTACTTTGTATGGAAGGCATTTGGAGATTAGGTTGAGGGGAATAAAGCATGTATAAATTGAGTTCCTGCTTTGTCACAGTTCCTCTAAAATCTCTTTTCCCTTTCAAATGCCATGGATTAGCACTCTTCTCTGGCAGGGAAACAGTGGGGAGAAGCCCTCTGGCCAATAAAATAGTATATTTGCTTTCTTCAACAGTTTTTGAAGTGAATATCATATATTTGACATCACTCAGCAAGTGAATGTCCAAGGCCCAAGCCCCTGCCTGCCTGATGGGAGAGAAAGGTGGTATTTCTGCACAAGGGAAGGCAGAGTATGAGCCACGCTTTTTACACTAAAAGAAGGTAGGAAGGAAAAGTAAAATTTAACTGTGAGTGAAGGGCCTCAAATAGTAGGTGTTTACAGTCTCACAAGAAAACATTGTGTAAATCAGACATGATGGGTGATACGAAGCCCAGCAGCTTCTTGCTGAATCCTAACTGGCAGGGTTATCCCAGTGCCCAGCAGGAGGATATCTGTAAGCAGAATTAGTATTAAATAGCTCCCTGATTGGCTGCTTCTGCAAAGGAGCTAAACTGGGAAAGAAGGAGATTAAACTATCCCCTCACCTCCAGACACCTCTGAGATCAGAGCTGGTGTAGATTACCAGCCATGCTCATGCTGCCTGTGTCCCATTATTTGCTTGGGTAAAGACAGGCCCTTTCTCAACTGCTGCTGTGTGTGACTGCTCCCAAATTAGAGTTGTCTTTACCTGCAGCATGACAGCACTGTAGGGCTCACTTTTCACACTTATTGCCTATCCATTTGTTATGTGTTTGCATTCACAGAGTTTAAGGGCTCCATGCATTTAACGTCTTGTTTTCTTCTCAGTAAGTGTGGCCGATGAGCTGCTCAACAGATTGCTACCTCCTAGAATAGCCCTTGTATCTTCAAAAAACTTCACTTTTGCCTGAGATCCTGCAGCTGGTGGGGAGCATTTGAGCTTTCTCAGCCTGAACTCATCAGAAAAGCCCAGAAAGACTCTTGGCTCTAGTAACATCAAATAGCAGAAAAAAGCCCCCAAATAATTCTCACTACAGGGGAACTAAGGGGGTTTTAATGAAGATTCAGCTCATCTGTAAGAATTTATTAATCAAATATACTTGCTTTATTTCTGTCTTATAAAATCAGTCCAGAAGAATAAAGATTTAGCATATTACCAGACTGTTTTTTAAAAAATCATGTGGAATTTGTTAGCAAAAAGCAGGGACCAGTAACTTTGAATATGAAAAAAACCAAAACCAACAAAAAAAAAAAACAACCTTGAAAAACCTTAATGATAACTAGAGGGAAAGCACAGATATACAGGAAAAAAGTTTGACTCTGAAAAGTCATCCTTTTTTCTCTCTGAGTTCGGTTTACCTTATCAGCTTATTAATAGAGGAGAAATGAATCAGTTTTCTCCCACAGCAGTAGTAGTTCTGCAGAGACCTTGGAGATGAAAAGCGTTTTCTCTCACCTCAGCCTGTCACTTTCATGTCTTCTCTCAAACGACAGTGCTACACTGCTTGAGCTTTCAAAGCAAGGTGTCAGGCTGCAACAGGGCAGACATGATGTTTCCCCTTGAATTTTTCACTTTAACAACTGGTATTGAGACTGTATTTCAAATTATTTAACCTGCATGAAGCTTGACAATAAGCTGGTGCAGCTAACTGGGCATAAACTGTTACTTGACTCCTTTAGCTGCTGATGCAGCCATTTGTCTTGTCACACAGAGGTGACCACCAAGGCTGCTCTGCTTGGGCACAGTCATAGATGTAAAGCAGATGATGTCTGCTTTCTTGGTTCTTTCAGTGACACAGCTTGTATGTGACAAACAGGTCTTCTTGTCACTTCAGGTCTTCTTTGCTTCAGTGTGCAAATCAAATTAAAAGAATGTGAGGAAAGGCCATAAAGTAAGTCTGCAGATTCTTTCAAATTATCCAAAAACCCTCTTGTTTTCATGGCATTTGTAAGAGGACAGCCTCAATCTTTCAACTGGAAAAGAAACCACTTAATATAATTGAAGTTAAATGCTAGTATTTATAAACTTTATATCAAAAGCAAGGAAATAAACATTATCATCTCAAAGCAAATACCCCAGAAATAGAAGCCATTATCATCATCCATGTCTCATCAAAATCCATTGCTGGGAATTACCAAGGCAGGAAATTAAAACACCCAGAGCACATACCACCTGGCCCTATGCAGACAAAGCTTCCCTTGAAGAAAACCAATGTTCAGAATGACTATAGCATGGGATGCCCCCAGTTTGCCTCATTAGGGTTTGTATGCCATTCCATTTATAAAATATTCTGAAATTGAGATTTAATGAGATTTATGTCCAATAGTAGAGACAAGAGTAGGATACATAGTAAGACCCAGTGAGTTTTATAAGTTCTTCTTACATTCAACAATTTAACCTAAGGAAAAAATTCATAACACACTGAAAGCTATTGCCAGTATTCCTAAAAGATGAAATCTAGTCACTACAAAAGTATTAGTTTCCAAAATAAAATAAAATATATTTAGTTTTGGTTGTTTCCATTACTTAGGCGTCTAAAATTTCTGAATAACAAGAAGCCTGGTTGTTTGGGTTTTTTAACCTATCTGACATCTAAGCATTTACTTTTGAAATTCAGGGTGTATTTATCTCTTCCTTAGTTGATCTTTCTGTAAAAATGTCCTGGGTAATCTGAGGCTGAGTGAGCATTTGTTGGTAAAACATTTAGGCTATTTAGGCACTTGGCTGTTGTATTCCCACCAACTGGCAACTCCAGCCACTTCAGTGATCCAAGGGTTTTACAAACTCTTGGTGGCACACCAGACAGGTTTTTCTGTATCTATTTGGCTCCTCATCCTTTGCTTTGTAGGTTTGTGCTGGGAGCAGGTGAAAGGATGGAGCAGCATCTTGTTACCTGGCAGGACCTGCACTTGTAGCAATACCACAGTGTTAAACATGAGAGCCAGCTCACTTACTCCCTCTCTCTGCTTAGCAGCTTGTAAAAACTCTGAGATGCACGGGAAGGGGTTTCTGTGGACACTGCAGCTCTCTTTCACAGCATTTCCACCAGCACCACTAAAGGAAGCATTCAGAGCACAAGGAAACCTCTCTTGAGCAGCCTCCTCTCTTCACAGATGGGAGAGGAGCTGAAGCCCTCAAAAGGCCAGTGTGGGGAGTGGGTTTGGTGGCATGGCCAAAGTCAGCATCATCCCAGGGCTGACCTGGTCCATGCCAAAGGCCACAACAGGCGGTCCATGAAGGAATGTGGGCACCGAGGAAAACAAGGTGCTAAAAGAGATAAGATACTGCTTTTTACTGAGAACATCTTTTGGATTTTTTGGGGAGAGACTTTCAGAATTGCTGCCTTCAAGCCTTGCTTTGATCATCAAAACAGAGTGCCTGCATCTTCAAAAACTGTCTGCTTGAAGTTAATCTCAAGAGGGATTATAGGCACAGATGTAAGCAAACTGGTTTCTGGGGTTGCTGAGTCCTTGGCAGAGCAAGCAAGCTAATAAATCCAACCTCTTGTTTATTATGCCTAATAATAATGTATTTTTGATTGGGGTGATTTGCTAGGACTGTAGGCAGGCTAGCTGCTGTGAGGCATCAAAGTGCAATTAACCTAGTCAAAAAGCATCAGGTGGTGTACTGTTGGCAAGGTATGTGTGAAGAAGGCATTCAAGGCAAAGAGTTAACTTGAAGAAATGATTGAGAAAGTGTTCCCTCTCAATTACAAAGAGCCAAAGAGAGACAGAGTTGTTTTCATATTTACCTGATGGGAGGCTGTTGGCGACAGCATTTATAAATGAACAGATTCAGCAGAACTTGCTAAGACTACCCCACTTAAAAAGTCCTTTGGAAGGAGAAAGGTTGGAGTCTCAGTTTTCCTAAGCTCTGGCAATACTTGATGTGAAATCCTGGTTGATCTGAATAGTAACAGCTGCTAAGGAGCTATGAGTGGAAGTTGCAATATGTTTCCTAGAAACCAAAGGCTTGAGCTGAATGATGAGAGCAGAGCCAGAGAGTAAGAAATACTAGCAACAATCTTGTTATATGTTAGTGTTTCTCAGTTGCTAGTATTTTCCAGCACTTGCTCAGTCAGATTAAATGCTTTTAAAGCATCTGTAGTATCAGCTGATTGGTATCTCTGTGCAGTTAATACAATAAAGGGACATAAGTGTATAAATGTAATACTAGTTCATTTAATTTCATTTACTAGCTATGACTGAAAATAATTGATGTTCTGCTTTCAGTATGAACCTATATTTTGTTTGCACTGAAATCTAAAGCACAGCCCTATCCAGAAAAGGAATACTTCCTCAAGGCACAGTCTTGGGTCTAGCTAATCTTGGCTTAGCTTGTAGTCAAAGCTTGCAAGCCGTGTCAGTGCTGAGCTCCCTGAGGACAGCAGTGGTTAGTAGCAGGTAGGTCTCTCAGGGTAAACTGTGCTAGTTCTGGGCAGCTGGGGCACTTCCCTGATAGCCAGGGCCACCTGGAAAGTGGGCACCTACCACCTAAGCACTGACTGGTGGGATTCAGCTTCACTGGAGATGTATGGAAGCTACTTTAAATCTTTTTGGATTATTTCCCCAAGACTGTAAAGAACAAGCAGTGTAGCACTAGTGAGGCACACCAAGTATTCTAACAGTCTGTTTTTATGTGTGGTTTGATATTTTTGAATGTGGTAGGTAGAAGTGGAGGAGGCTGTGCAGGGGAAGAGAGGAGAGATGGAGAGTGTTCTAGTTCTCACAGAGCTGCTCTTTTCAAATATATGCTACTGTAGACTGTGATCTGAATGATGCTGAAGATCTTTGAGGTTTCTCAATAATTCTTCAGTATGGAACTTCTGTTTTCATATTTCTCTCAATTTCTGTCTTAGGGAATTTCTTGGGTGAAAACTGTTGAAAATTTGTTGTTGTCCAGATGTTGCTTTATTGATGAAAACCAGAGATGTGCATAAAATCTTTGTCTGGTAGTCTTCCATCTCTGAAGAGCAGATTTTAAAACTCACCTCTTCAAAAGAATTCTTTTTCCTTTTTACTTTGCATATTATTTCTTAAAATGCCACAAATCCACATCATAATGAGGAAACAGCCATGGCTTGAAATATCAGTGGATTTCTTTGTCTTGGAGGAAGGCTAACAAAGATTGAGAGAAGGAGAGAAAAATGTTTTGCAAACTATAAGTGTAATTTTCTTTTTCTGTATTTTGATATCTTTTACCAAAATAACACAATACTAGACATTAATATATGTACAAAAATTATTAGGGAAAATAATCCCATATGTATTCCACTGCTAGATTATAATTATCAGGGCTGGCAGTGGGGGTTGACTGGATTAGTGTATGTGAGAATTTTTTGTGAACTGCTACCTTATTTTTGCATTTTACTGAAGCAGAAGACTCCCCACATATATGTGTGAAAATGTGTCCCTCAGTTGGGTATCTAGAATAAATAAGTAATGTTATTTTTATACCAAAATCTTTTGTTCCTCCCTAAAGGAATTCTTTCTACATACAGGAGATAAACCATGTATCTGTTTCACATTTTCCTAAAATTATTCCTCTTCCTTTATTGTGAAATTATGCACCCAAAAATAGGCTGGTTTGATGCTGGTATGAGTAAGCCTGCTGATGCCATTCCATATGGAGAAAGCGTGTAGCATGTCTACGCTTGCACTTCTGATCAGTTCACTCCTCTTCTACAGATGTCCTGCATGACTGTGAGAGCTTTAAGCCTCTCCATCCCTGAGGTTTTGTTCCTGGATAACAATAACAGTACTTCTCTCTGTTTCTGGGAAGTTTGGGACCTGAAGACATGGCTGTTTGACAGAGTTTCTGACGGTGTTTGTGTTCAAGTCTTGGAAGTAGCACAGATACATGTCCCTCTATCCTTACAGTTGCCCTGCATCAGGAAACTGTACAGAAGTCAGTGATAAATTCATCCTAATTTTAATCTTTCTGACAAACCCTAGAGAAAGCCTTAATATGTGACCCAGTTTCTATTTCTGAAATATTATGGGTTTAATCCTCTTTCTATTTCAGTTTTGTCTAATTCAAACTGGGGATTGGACATTGCTATGTAATGCAGTCCAGTACTGCAAAAACATTGGTATAAAAGCAGAAACAGAAATATTTTCAAAAAGTAAAGAAATTAAAGGGGAAATCTAGAATTTGCTGCCATAATTTATTAATATATACCATCTCATTTTATTATCCACTCTCCTGTGAGAATTTGGAGTGCTTTAGACTTCAGCTCACATAGAATGACAGGTTTCAGCAAAATATCTCCCCTCACGCTGAAAAGGTGAATGTCATAACCATTTTATAGATGCTGAAATTGAATTGCAAACTACTCAAAGGCAGCAGAACATTGTATAATATAACATCAAACATACAGATGTCTTATTTTAGCTTTACTCAAATGCTGTAAATGACTCATGGTTCAAATGGCTTATCCATATACCTACATAAATAGGGAAGTGGGGTATAGGGTATGGTTACCAGCTGGGACCATCAGAGAAATCACCTGAGTACATGTGGTGCAGCTCCACCAAGGGCTACAAATGGTCATCTTGGAACTATTTCTCTTTTTAGAACATAATGAACACTGGCCAGGAAATTATAAGTAACACTTTAGGACAAAGAGTTATTATAATCAGTGCATTGGATTTTTCTCCACCTATTTCTTCTACAGTCTTAAACATAAACCAGGATACTGAGATACAAAGTGGTCTCCAGCAAGGCCATGTGGATACAAATCCAGTTTATTGCCTTAGTACGAGATTTCAGAGATTGTATTTGTTTCTTCATACAGTATCAAAATAATAACATCCTATATTTGGAAATGTGATTCTTTCTATGTGCAATGAGTCATGCTAAGAGGATTTCTTATTTTTGCTCTCCCACCTCTTCCTGAGATAATTGGTCTCTCTGGTGTTAACTGATGTTTCACCAGACTATGCAAACATGTGAATAACCAGAGGCTTTTATTGAAAGACAAATATACTTACATATTCTGGAAAAAGCTTTGTGCATGTATTTAAGTGATTTAAAGAATTAGTATCCTGATAAAATGTAAGTAGTTTGAAAACATTTTAGAAACTCACAGAATAACTGCGAGGCTATTATTGTTTTCCTATTGTGTGCATTATCTATTAGGTTTCCTTGTCTCTAATAGGCTCATACCCATTTTCATCTTTACAGAAATGCAATGTTCTTCAATGAGATTATTTAATATTATCCTGAAATCATTCAAATTGCCATACTGCCAGGTTAAAATAAACAGATGCTTATCTAGCCCAATGGTTCCATTGTTTCTTGGTGTTTTCATAATGCGATTTGCACAAATCACAAACATCAAGGGACTCATCCCTGGAGATGTTCAAGTGAAAGTAGATTATCTGTAAAACATTCCCCTTTAGAAATCATACCTCCCATGTGATCGTCATTTAAGCAATTTTAAATATCCTACTCACTCTGTTTCATCCCTTTTTATCAGAATTCTTCCACTTAAGGAAATATATTTCCATTAATTTGCTGGAGAAGGAATTAGTGGGGTAAGTCAGTAGCTAACTCTGACTGCATTGTTGTGGTAAATCCTCTGCAGATCCATTTCAGTTCTGTTACTGCCCATATCCCCCTGTGTGCACATAGAATATGAAACTGAAGAGCTGTCCCAGCTCAGAGCGTGTTCTGCCATAGAGGGCAAGTATGGAGGGTCCCTCTGACCCCCTTTACATTGCTAGTTAACAAGTAGTGCCAAATGGAAAGGGCAATACATCCTTCCTGTGCTGTTCTCATTGCCTGCATTTTCTTTACAACTCTATGTAAAGTCTGTTACTGATTCAGTAAAGGACACAGATGTTTCTTTGGAAACATCCTATGGGTCCAGCTTGATTTCTTTTTGATTGCTTCTTGCATATCCAGCAACAAGTACATTTTTTAACTTCCCTGTAAGAAGGATGGCATCAAGGGATGACATTTCTATAGTCAAGCCACTTCAGAAGCAGCAATTAACAATCAGAAGACACTGAGATAGGTAAATATTGTTATCTCAGCTTTTCAGCTGGTGAAATTGAAATAGTGAGGTCAAGGTCAGCATCTTCCAATTTAAAATTTATGGTTGAACTTCGACAGCTAAATTAATGACATGAATAGCAAACTTTTGAAGCCTAAAAAATCAAAAGGACTGCACATTTTCAGGAATCATGGAAATCTGGACACTTATTTATATGCCATAAATGTTGTAACCGAGTTAAATGTTCTTGCTTCAATTATTAGGGCAATGTTAAATCATGGTCAAATATATCTTCAATCTTTTTAGGTTTTAGAGTTTTGTCTTATGTGCAGCTGTAGATAACTGCATTTGCATTTGCCCCTTCTGTTTATTTGCACTTACGCAGTATCTAAATCTTACGAGGAAATTTTCCTTAAATATCGTGGCTGCTCTTAAAGTTAAGTTGTACTTAGATTTCTCTGGTTTGCTTTGCTACAGTCTGTCGCACATTCATGAAGGAACTTGCACACTAAGTGAAGGAAAAATTATCATCTATTCTGTGGGTTGTTGTGGAAGAGATGAAAATAGGCACTTTCGTCATGAGAAGAGGAAAGAAAGAGCATCTTGCTTTCCCAGAGGACAGTAATAGGAGGGGACAGGGCCTGAAGAGGCAGCTCTCTAGGAGAGGGTTTGCACTCAATTCCTCTCCACATCCATGCAGTCCTGTTTGAAAGGGACTCCAGGTATGGTGGCAAGTGCTGATGCAGAATGTGAGCTGTACAGTGTGCTTTCACCATGTATGAATAATCTGTTAATGAAGCGCTGACCAGATGCCCCCCCAGTTGCATCAATCTTGTACTCATCAATTTGGGCACTTAAAAGTTGAGGATGGGGGAGTTAAACTCAAATGTTTTGCACGGATTTGTCTTTTTGGTTCTCTCTCTCATATTAAGGCTCATGGCCAAAGCAGAGGGTTTTCCATTTTCAGCACACATGGCACAGAAAATACAGATATGCTGCCCAACTTAGTAATCAGCAGTGGAAGAAGACAGGTGTTTCCTTTAACACAGCACATGATCTGACTCCCTCTCATGCTGCATATTTCTTCTCCTGACAAAGGAGTGGAGGAGTCAAGTCATGTATCTCCTTTCTCATTAGTGCCTGGAGGTGGCATGTCCTGCCTGGAGGCACTGATCATCCTGATCATGTACTTCCCCACATGTGGCCAGACGATGAGGGGAAGCACAAGCTGGGGGCTGCTGCTGAGGCAGATGATAACTCACATCAGAAGCCTGGAGAGGGTATTTTGGCAGCCTGGGAAAGGTACATGCCTTGCCTTAATTATGAACACAGTTAGTTATATTGCTCGTGAAGGTTTCATTACACTAGTTAGCATATTAGCATTACAAGCAACATAATGAAGCATAATTGGTACAAGGGTTCAGTGCGAACTAATTGATCTGGAAAAAAATGACATTTCAGAATACAAACAAGAAAAATAAACCTTGATGTTTGCTAGAAATTTCCAGGAGGGATTTCTTTTATAAAATATTAAGATAGAATTGAGAACTTGCTAGCAAGCTGATTTAATATTTTTGTTGATTGGTTTATAAAAATGGCATCTTGCTTATCACCCAGCAAGGAGATTTACCTGCAGGGACCTCTATATTGAGCTGTGTTTGATTGGAAACTGCTGAAAATATTGGTTTGGGAATAAGAGGATACATCATGTTTAGAAAAGATAAGTTGCTACTAATTTTTGTTGTAAAGGTAAGTACACTAAGTAAGGTTTCTGAAAGAGGGAAAACCATTCTAGGTACAAAAAAAATCTGTCAGCACAGCTATAAGGTCTTGCTGTGTCCTATGCTGTACAGTGTGTTAACTGCAATAGATTTTTGCCAATCAAAAATAGTGATATGACATTCAATATAAACCCCCTTCTGTTGTTCTTAGCTAAATTAAAATTACCTTCTCCAATACTGGAAAAAAAAAATCTAACATTTGGTTTTACAAGTTATCTTTTTGCTTACCCATATCAAACCTACCTCTGGAACCTATAAACTCTTCCTTGTGTCAGAGGCAAAAAAAGTTCCTGTTTGCGTTTCTGTAAAAAAAATCAGAGTATACAATTATAGTTGTGAAAGTTAATGAAGTGCCCTTTAAAGAGCTAAGAAATATTGTCATTTAAATGGGCCTTGCTACTAGCAATTTTGGTGGAAATCAGTTGTTTTTATGTGTGGAAGCATCGACATTTGTCTGGGGAGACAATCCTTTGCTGATGCCATCAGGATGACTTCTGTAGCAAGAGGCAAAAGTATAAAATGAGACTTGTTTAACGAGTATAGCTTGGATCAAATGCATGTTTTAAGCAGGTGCCACTGGTTTTATACCACACAAGGTAGTTGTAAATATTTGAATAGTACGGTCCTGACAGTCATAAAGTGAGCAGAGTGAAGGAGCTGTGAATCAGCTTTCCAGGTGATTTCACAGCTGGGAGGCTGAAGAGTGAGGCCAGCACCATCCCTCTGGGGATGGGGAGGAAGGCTGGGGGCTGGCCTGGGTTAGGGGCACTGAGAGGAGCAGACCTCTTGAACCAGAGGGGAGAGCCACATCACCTGGCTGGTCTGCGCCTATCCTTCTCTCCTGGAGTGACAGCAGCAGGCATTTCCTGGGATTCAGGCCTCCTTCTAATGACATCCTCCATGCTCTTCACTCAGTTTTCTTTACCTCTGCCTAGTAAATCCCTAGTCAGGTAAGACAAATGTATTAATAACACTTTAAACCACTTCAACACTGCAAGAAACACAGAGCTGAGAGCTGTGACAGCTAAGCTCAACACACAATTTTGCCCATTTGAAGGTTTTCCAATGAGTCATTCTCGGATGTGTATGCCAAGTGCTCCAGCACCAGTGCTGCAAGAGGCAGTGCTTCTTCCTGTGGGGTGGTGTCGGCTCAGCACAGATGGTGCAAGCTCCCAGCAGTGAATCACCAGGATTCGTGCAACAGGTGGGTTTGCTTCCTTCAGGGATGAAGGAAGAGCAGTTGGGTGGGCTGAGTAAGGAGACCTACCCCGCCCAGCGCTGCAGCTCAAAACTACACTAGGCAATGTCTCCCAGCAGGGTATGAGAGAAAAGGAATTGGAATTTTTCATTAAGTCAATAGCTACACGCTGTCTAAATTACATTTAGATATTACATCAACATTTGAGCTAATTACAAAAGTGGAGCAGGAGCACATTTCTCTGGTGGTGCTCCCCTGGTCTGGCTGGGAAGTGAGGCACTGTGTGAGGAAAGTCCCTCATTCCTCTGGAGAGCTTGAGGAGGAGCGTGCCTTCTGCACATCAGTGCCAACAATGTGCCCAGGCCAGACACTGTGGAATAGGGATTACCACCCAGGTCAACATAGCCAGGGCAGCTGCTGACACAACTGGAGGGTTACAGTGGAAGTTTTAGCAAACGCTGATGCTGAAAGACACATTAATGGGCTTGGAAGTGCTTTGAGATCCACCGGGAGTAACTTTTGAGAACAAGATATATACTGGGGGGAAAACGTTATGAGTAACAAGACTAGGCCATGATCCTGAGTAGCCAGCTGTCTTGGTTGTCTCGTGATGTTCCCGTTTTTGCTGAAAGTCAGAGCTCCTGAAATCATCTGCTTAGCTCTAAATGCCACTTCTAAACTAGAAAGATGAGTAAAAGTAATGGTGAGTCTGTTACTTTGCATACCTCATGATTTTGAAGATAATCTAGTGATTTATGCTGCTGAGTACAGGATCTTTGAAAGTTTGAGTGTGGCAGTCCTTGAAATCTGTGAATCCACTGTCATGTATTTTCTGCCAAATGCTGCACAAATTGGGAGCAGTACCCAGGTTCATCACCAGTCTGAGCTAATTCTTCTGCAACCTGGGATACAGATCCCACTTTCCCAATGATTGCTGATGGTTACAGTGCAATAATATTTCAATGACTTTGCAAGCTAGCAAATAATTACTAAAAACTCTGCCTAATTTGAAACTTTGTAGTTAGGGATCAGTTTTTTGGAACCTCACTGATATGTGAGGAATGTGTGAAGTAGACACCTAACATGGTAGCAACATGTTAGTAGCACAAGAGGCACTCCCACATTTTATTGCCCTATTATTCTAATACATAGTCAAAATAATATTTCAGAAATAATAGACAATCCAGTCCATAATCCAACAAGTTCTTGGCTACTATTCTCCATGTGCTTTTCAGTTTTGTTCCTATATTGGAAACTTTTCATGTGTGGCTCAAGGACATAATAAACTGATTTCATATAAGAAGCCTCTTATTAGTGGAGAGCCAGCTTCATTAGCTGTAGGTCTGTGCTGGACCTTAGGAGAGAAGTTTCTGCAGTTTGTGATCAATATCAATTTTTCCATGACAGAGGTTCAGCCTTGGGGCCTGATGTAATTAAGTCAACTTAACATTTTCCCATTAAATGGAACCCTGTTCTGTTACTTAAAAGTTTATGACATGTAGGAAAAATTCCTTAGATTTTAGGAAGGGTGCTTCTATGATTTTGGGCTCTTTTTTTTTTTTTTTTTTTTTTTTTTAACTAATTCATTTTACTACATTCAAGGAGGAAAAAACAGCTATTGTGCTGTTGTGGCATGTTAAAAAAACTGGTGTCATCTCTGAATGTGGTTATTCTGTAAATATTCTGATTAATTCTTTTTTTCCCAGCAACATCATATTTCAGCCCTTTGAACCAAGCTGACTAGTGATCACCAGCTGTGTGTTTCGGGTTTTCAGAGAGCCTTGGTTTCTTCTTTTCAAAGTCCTTGATCCTTTTTTCAAAAATGCTGGTCATTCACTACTGCAGCTGAAACATACCTATGCTGGACAGAGAGAGCACCTGTGAAAATCTTAAGAGAAAGAGGAAGGTAAATAGGCACATGTATTAGGTATCTAAATACATTAAAATTGTTTGCCTGCTATGAACTGGCAAAATCCAGGTCCTGAGCACCTCCTGTGGTGTGCTCTAAATTAGTAGACACTCACAGCTCTGTGTTTCATCTCCTCTGAAAAAGCTTTTTTAGTGTGTGAAAAAAAATTATTTCACAGTGTAGCATTCTCTTTTGAAAGTCAGATTTCACTTCTCTTACTATTTTTTTTTTAATCCAGGAAATACGAAAATTAAGTAGAGAAGAGTAGTAAAGTTGTTCTTGGACTATCTTAAAAAAATCAGAATTTCTTCCTGACTGCCTTTACTCTTAGCAGACTCCAGTTTTTAACAGGCCCCCTCCCCTTCAAAAGTGTTGCTCAAAACATTCTTTTAATCATGATTCCTCATGTGCTTGGCATTCTGCTGTGGTCCCTGGTGAGGAAGTAACATGCCATAGCTTTTCCTACCTGCTGTGTGCAGCAGAGATGGGGCACCGCGGGGGCTCAGCTGCTGTGGAATAAGCTAAGTAGGGTCTTATCTTCTGTGCAAAGCAGCCTCTCGGCGAGGAGGCAAGCAGGCACCGCCCCTCTCACTCCCTTACACAAGAATTCGTGAGACATCTGTAGTTTACATAATGGTACCCAGGGTCCAGGCAGCATTTCTCATCAGCAGATCATAAAATGCTCTTTGGAAAAAAAAAATAGGTCAGTGTTATCATCTTCGATTTACATATTATGAGTCTGACTTTGAAGAAAGGGCATTTTTCTCCTGGTGAGAGCAACGGTAAAAGACAAGACAGCTTGTGCAAAGATTTAAAACACTTGAGCAATGTGCCTTAGTCAACAAGGCTTATCTATTTAGTGCTTAAGACCTGCGGCTGAATCCAAAACATACCTAAATTATCCTTGTGTAACTTTGCAGTCATAAAATCAAATACTGCTAATTACCTTCTTGTCTCTGAGGTTATATTTTGGGCTGCAGAACAAGCAGTCCCTATAGATTGATCTGCTTAACACTTCACACTAAGACCTCGTCTTTAGTTGCATGTAGTCTGTGTGCACAGCTGTGCAGGTTAGGATTTTCAAAGCTGTCTGAACAGCTTTATCTTTAAAGACAGCTGATCTTGAAAAATTTTTTAAAGAAGTACTTCTGTTAAAAAAAAAATCAGCACAAATTGAAGTTTGGGGGAAAATATTTTTAGGCACATCATGGGGGATTTTCAGTCTCACCCTGACACTGGATGCAGGCTTTAAAGTTGCCACTATTATTTCTGTGCCTGCAATCCTTGCATATCCCATTCCCACAAGCCCTCTGCTTTGGTTCTGCCCCTGTAAAATGAAACAACAGCACCTTCTTTATGCAGTTCTTCCCTTGTTTTCCCTTCTTGGCCTGCAAACTCTTGAGACCAGAGTTCCTGTCTTAAGTATATCATCTGGCTTTTCTGGACCCAAATGTTATTCAAGAAACATGCTGTAGTTTCACTGCAAGAAATTTATATTAATATAGTATTAGTATAGGCTTTTTGATCAGAATTTCATAACATAATAAAAGAAATATATATATAGGAAGAGGAGTGTATATTGTGGGAACAATAATTTGTTTGACCTTAATCTGTCATTGGCAAAGCTTCCAGGCTGCACTGTATTAGCAGATGGATAATGGGCTCCAGCTGAAATTACTTGCACAGTTAAGTACTTTATTTTCTCATTTTCCTACAGTGAGAGTCTCTAAGAAGAGGGCTGGCATATAAACCCTCACGTACATTCCTGCATAAACATGTTGGGCTCATTGTTTAGACTGTTTCAGCGAGAAGCTGAGGTGCTGCCATCTCTTCTCCAGTGCTTTGTTCGAGGAATAAAAGCTGGAGCCAGGTAGTCACTGTTGCTTCCCCTGGGGAGAGTGGGGAGCCAGGCACAAAAGTGCAGCGCCTCATTTGGGACAGACTCCAAAGGACAGGGGGAGGGAGGTTTTTCACAGACTTCACTGGATTTTGGATCATCTTCAGAGTTTTTATCTTAGAATAGCTTGCAAAGCTTCTCCGTACTGAGCCTTTCAGTGATGTCTTTGTGCTGTGTAGAGAGAAAATAATTAAAAGAGAAAATTTACCACAGCAGTAAACAAAATTAGAAAATCATAAAATTCAGAGGAAATAGGATTCAGGGGATAAAACCAGAAAAAACAATAGAATGAACATTCATTTTGCATGCATGTAATCTTATTGCCTATAACTTTTGTTAACAGGTTAAGGAGAGCTCTTGCAAAGATTTTTATTAAAGTGTAAGCAACACGAAGAACAAAAATGATCAATGCTGCTAATTACACATCTTCTGATGACTTTGACATCTCTAGAAAGGAATTCCTCACCACAACTGGATAAGATTTGCATAGTTTTTGTCAAGATGACTACTCCCCTAAATGATTCAAATATTATTAGAGCAGAATTAAGTGATGTGCAATTCCTGCCTGTGAACCAAAAATAGTCCCTCATTTGAACACCAAGATGTAGAGGGTTATTGATTATAAATTAAAATGTTACAAGCAAATTGTGCACAAAGAAAGGGTGCATCCAAGGGGTTTGTTCAAGAATAATGTGTTTATTTATTCAGAAATTATATAAAGAAATTTGCATGTATAAGAAAATTGCATGAATGGTAATAAAGATTCTTAGTAGATACAGAAATGTTATTGTTTCCATGTGGTAGGAAATTGTCATCTGAAGCTGGCTTCTTTCCTTAGCATATAAACCTGACATACCTGTTCCCAATGACACAGGGTAATTTTAATGAAAATTAATTGAAATAAATTGAAAGGCAGGTTTGATTTGGTACTCCCATCTCTATTATATTAATTCTGCTTATATTAACCAGAGACAAAAGAAGTTCATTTAACTATGCTTTATTCCTAACAGAATCATGGGTAAATGACAATCAAAGAAAATTGAAAAAGAAAAGAAGAGCAGATTCCCTGCTTAGAGTTGTAGAAGCTGAACAGAAGAGGGATTTTTTTTTTTTTTTAATAAGGAAAATATGTAGCAGCCAGTGAAATAGCCATAGATCTTGCAGGTCAGATGAGGGTTTAGTGATGTCTAGCAAGTCCCTGGTGTGGTTAACTGTGCGAGCAGTAAGGCCAGGTATCCAGCGGTCAGTCTAGAGGCAAATAAAAAAATCTGGAAAGAACTGAGTCCTGTGGGTGTACAGCAGAAACAAGTAAGCTATGGCATGAAGTCACAAAGACATACAACGAATGTTGGATAAAAACTGTATTGGATCAGGAGCCACAGGTAATGCAAAAAGAGACACAAAGCTTTGATCAGTTTGATACTCCTGAAAACTTCCTACCCCTCAGGTGGCAGCACCTGCAAACACAGAAGCCTGGAGTTTTGCTTGGCCAGTGGCTTGCCCACACCTTTGCCACTCAGTTACTCCAGGCTTGAAAGCGTGCTCTGCATGACCTCGTGAAACCTGGTTCATAGGGACTGGGATACAGGGCTAGAGAAGGAATTTAAAGACTTGGAAAATTGCTTTGAGGTTCTCTGCTTGCAAATATGTATTTTTTAGTGAGGGCAGGGCATCTGTGACATTTCTGCTACTGCCACACAGTGCACACAAATCAGCTCCCATGACAGGTGTGGCAAATCCTTCCAGAATGCTTGTGGCTACACATGATTGATAATAGAGCAGATGCAGATGGGATATTTTTTATTTAACTTAGGGAAACAAACAGCACAGGCTATGTCAGCATTAAAAATTACATACTGCCATAAGAGCAACCCATAATATTGATGAGCTCCCTAAACCCATGTTGCATGAAGCTTAGGATGACACACAGACACAAGGCCCACAGCATTCCTGGATCCTTCTGATGCAGGGAGGGAGGTGGGGTGCTCTCTCTCTACATCAAAAAACACCAAGGGCATGAGATTCTTACATGTACATCTGAGACATTTGTGTGGGCTCCAGCTAGAGTCAGTGGAGTCTTGAAAGGGGAGTCAGTGGAGACTGGGCGTGACTGGTGTCCAGTGACAGCATTAGATGGATCCTACACCTAGCCCAGATAGATGTACTGCATTGTGGCCACCCAGAATTCAGAAATAAAAGCCCAACTCAGCTTGTTAGCAGTTAGCCTGAACATTAAAGATCTACCAAGGCTGCAGATCTCATTGGCATAAAAGAGGGATAGTTACACATTTCTTGTACAATTGGACATTGTCTTATTCGAATGCTGCCGTTGGTCTGAGCTGGTCAGAATTCATTAAGGGGTAGGGAGAAAAGGTGCTAAAGATTACACAGGTGAGCTGTGAGTGAATAAGAGATTGGAGAAACTAGATATTCCCTGTAGAGACACATGGAATTTAATTCCCTTTTAAAAGGTAATTTTTTTATCTTCTAGCAACCTTGCGGTGTGGCGTCTGTTGATCCAGTCTAGATAATTATATTCTGAGTTCAGGCACTGAATCAGGTGAGAAATCATGAAATTATTTTTGTTTGTTTTAAGCCAATGTGTGAATGACAAAATTACTTGCAAAAACTATACAAAACTGCAGCTTTGTTGGACTTAATATTTACAGGGAACTTTTTCTCTAGTTCTGAAGAGTCCCCAGACTTTGCATAAATCAGCAAGCGCTGGCATTTTCTTAATGTCACTAATGACATTTTGGCCAAGAGGGTCTCAGCTGACTTTATTTACTACAGAATAACACAAGGCATGTCCTGAGGAGAATTCCTGCATCACTGGGTTTGTTTACATTACTCTTTAAGCTGTCATCCCCAGTAAGTGTAATTAGCTGCCCAGTGAAACAAGATCTTTCATTACCATCTTTCCTAGTGCTTAATACAGGAATAATTCTCTGGGTTGTCTGTTATATATGGAGTAAACAAAATATTTCCTTCTCAATGGGGTGAATAAAGTTACCATTGTCAAATGCTGAATGATGAAAGACAGAGTTTGCCCAAAGGCACTGTTTTGGGGGGATAACTGAGGGAAACTGACATTGATCTGATGCAATGTTGCCGAGGTTATTATATGGCAAATTTAGCAAAGAACATATTATTCCAGGCCCTTACAGAATTATATCCACCAAGGGGCCAGTTAAGAAAGTAAAAATCTCTTTCCTGGAGAAAGAGGACCACACTGAGTATTTGATAACAACTGTGTTGTTACTCAAGTGATGGTGATGGATTAAGCCAAGGTTAATGTAATGTAGCTGAACTCACAGGTACTGATACAAATAGGAGGGAGGTCTGATGACAAGGCTACCTGCTGTACTGCTCTCTGGAGGACAAGGAGAGTGTGCTTACTGTAAGGGTTGTGTGCCTTAATCACAGCATCCAGCCAAGTTGATTGCTTTTGGTGTCAGTATTCAGTGCCTTAGGAATAGGAAGAGAGTAAAAAGTGCTTCCACAGAGTCAGAGAGGTTTTAACAAAATATCTAAATCACTTATGAACCAGATTTACATTATGACTTGTGGGCAATAGTAGACCACTTCAGGAGTGTTGTGAGCCTGCACCCAGGATATGTGGCCTCCTACCAGCAGGGCAGTTCAGACACAACTCTGAATGTGAGCAGCATTTTAGGACAGTGTCATAGTGTTAAATATTCCACCTTAATTACTTTTTTCCAGTGAATGTATATTGCCCTCTTCCTTCTGATCAGGTCAGTCTCGGCCTAACTGAAGGGGTGTGCTGCTACACAACGGTGCCTTTTGCCACGTTGTACTCCTAAGGTCTTGACATCTTATTTCTTCACTGCACAGGCTGCGTTAGGGCAAGGCTGTGTTAGCCCTGATAGCCCACTGGTCTCAGAGTAGCATCATTAGAGGGCTCAACATAATAAAATGCGCTAAGAGCCAAGGGATGTAAAAAAATAAGTATCTGACATCTGAGCGAGGCTTCAGTGCATACAGCCTGTGCTTTCCATGCTCCACAGAGGTTAACTATTTGTCTGGTAAAAATATTGTCTCAAATGATGTGTCCCCCAGGAGCTTAAAATGCTCCCCTCTTTAACTGGGCTACTGATTCCCTTTACCATTATGAAAAATTGCATCAAGTTTCACTGGAGAATAAGGTAGTTATAGAGGGGATGGAACCGCTCATTAGTGCAGGCTCCGCGACCCATGACTCAGCTTCCACAGGCAGTAAAGGTAGAAGAGACAGTAAAAACTGAGGAGGGGTGTCAGAAAAAATGCAAAAGCACTCCTGACATTACTTTTCAAATCCAGATGGTGAGCCAGTTCTCTATGTAAGAGTTTTTTGATTTATAGAAGGTACAGCTTTGTTAATATTTTTGGGCAAATGAATAACAGAGGTGGCTTTGTTTTTTGTTTGTTTGTTTATTTGATCAAAAAGAAAGTTATAGAAGAACAAGTTAGCAAACCATGACTTTTATCAGGCTAACACCAGTGCAAAGGAAGGGGGCAATTAGTTGCTGACACAAACAGGTTGCACCAGTGGAGAGGTCAGTACAAGGCTCATTGGTCTTCCTTTGAAATGCCTGTCCCTTCTTGTCTAAACCTAGTTGCCTGATTTTCCTTTGAACTATTCCACAAGTGTATGGCAGTTGGAAAAGTCTGGAGGAAACACAAGTCATCCCATCACTTGAACTGTTCATCTGCAGTGGTATCAGGAGGTGCAGCCTGGTTGATGGCACTTGGTACAAAGAGAGGACAATTTGCCTTGAGTTGTGCACCAAATAAAAGTAACGCAGTCCTTGGAATGCTGGTGTAACATAAAGAAGAAACCAAACAATTCTAGACCACAAAGAGTTTTATCATGCTTCAGAGGTATTAATTAACGATATGTTAATTAATGATCCAGGTATGTACAGCAATTTTTCCATAGAATCACAGAATTGTTTAGGTAGGAAGAGAGCTCAAAGATCATCAAGTTCAACCATTAACCCATGACTGCAAAGCCCACCACTAAACCACGTTCCCATTTACACATTTTTGGAACACTTCTAGGAATGGTGATTTCACCACATCCCTGGGCAGCTGGTTGCAATGCCTGACCACCCTTTCCATAAATAATGTTTTTCCTAATATCGACTCTAAACTTCCTCTGGTGCATCTCAAGGCAGTTCTCTCTCATTCTGTCACTTGTTACTTTTGAGAAGAGACCAACACCCACCTGCCTACAGCCTCCTTTCAGGCAGTTGTAGTGAGCAATAAGGTCCCACCTGAGCCTCCTCTCCTCCAGGCTAAACATTCCCAGCTCCCTCAGCTGCTCCTTACAAGACTTGTGCTCTAGTCCCCCAGTTCCAGCCCAAAAGAGATTAAATAAATGACTCGTGGTCCTGCTCATTTGCTTCTTTTCCTGAATCCCCTGGCATTTGTATGTCTTTGCTACAGGATGAGCATCTTGGCTTGAATAGCAGAGGGGGAGGTCAGACTCAGCATTTGCGTGTCCTCCATGCCCTCTCAGGAATTTGTCTCAGCTGGAGAGCCTCTTATGAGGAAGGGCTAGGCATGGTGCTAATCTGACACCAGGGAATTTGCAGATGAGCAGTAATCTAAGAACTTTCCAATTACTTATATCCCTTCAAGACTGAAATCTACCTGTGGAACAGAAAAGGTGCACCAAAAAAGAAAAAGCTGCTATCAGTTTGTCCCGTGTTGTCTCAGATACTTCTTCCTCAACAGGGGAAAGATTCTTCACACTCTTCCCCTGCTCCAGCCTTGGGTCCATCTCTATGGTGCTCTTCAATATTTTAGTTAAGAAACCTTAATTAAAATCAAATAAATTCTGACATGCAAAATTAGTTAGAGGCTTTTAGTTAGAGGCTTTTTTAAGCCTGTTTTCAAGAAAGTCACTGATGATTCACTGCTAACCTGGTCAAAACAGTCTCCCATGAGAGGCGGGATGTTGATTTTTGCAAATATTGCATTTTTTTACAAAGAAGTAAAAAAATGGTTTTTTGCATATTCTTGTCAAATAATCTTAAAACACTACACAGAGAGAAAAAACATACACACAGCTATGGGCCTTTGTTTCTTGGCAGGATACCTGGAATGTGAAGGGAAATATTTTGTAATAGAAGAACATGCTATGTGATATCTTTCCCAAGCAATTATATCCTTTCACAGTAATGCTTTCATGAAAGATAATCTGATGAAATTACTTTGGTCAGGAGCCTATTTTTAATTAAATACCCTAAGGATAGCTCTTTTAGCTATTTAACTTTGAGCTATTTAACTCACTTGGGTTTAATGGCTGTCAGTAAACCCTGAGAAATTCACATGTTCAGAAAAGCTGAATTTATGAGTAAATCCTAACTCACCTCCACCTGAATCTGTGGTTTAGCAGAGGGGTTATAAAGGGTGTCAAGGAGTCCCTCTCTGCTACACAGACCTCTGGAGACTGGGGAAGCACCTAAGTATCCAGCATGGGACACTTTCAAGTAGACCACAGGTCTGATGCCATGCAGCTATTCTGATGCCTCTATGCCTGAACTTCCTAGAGTTTCACCTTTTGCATACTCAGCCATCTTGGAGCTCAGACATGCTCTCCAGAATTGTTTATGCACAGCTCTAACAATAAGCAGCCAAAGGCATCAGGGAGACCAATCAGTGATTTAGGCTGCTAACATCTCAAATGCAAAAGGGGCCTGAAATTTATATATATATAGACACAATAAAATGGAAGGTTATTCACACATTAAATGCATACTTGGCAGCAGCCAACAGAGGCAGCTGTTTGGGCAGCAGTCTCTGTATTATGCTTTGGGAGCTTCTGGAGCTGGAGGGTCCAGGATCATTGGATACACCTGGGAAACAGAGAAACTATAGAGTGCCTGCTGCTGTAAGGCAAGAACAAGGAAAGGGGAGCTACCAGGGGTGGGCTCAAGGAAGCTCTGGCAGCTTCTAATAATCATGATCAGCTGCCCTTAACCCAGCATGCCTGGAGCCTTGGTGGCAGCTGCCCATCCTTGGAAGGGTGAGGCAGGTTTAACCAGTGCTCAGGTGAGCACTACACAAGAGCCCTGGCTTGGAGCACAGGCAGAAGTTTGTGCAGCAGGCTACAAGGGAGGAGCCTTCAGTGGGATTTTTAGTGGTGTGACAGTCCCAGTTATGGTGGTGACGTGTCACAGGGCAGTCTGCCTGGCAGATGTTGGAGCAGCTGTTCCTGCCAGGGCAGTGGCCTGAGGCAGACTCTGGATAGCAGATGAAGGCCTGGGCTGCGGGGAGTACCTGAAGCATCTCTCTGATGCCCAAGAGATGCCTGCTGTCCTGCCAGATGTGTGCTATCTTGGCAGATATGCAGACCAAATGGAGGAGTTACAGGTGGGAGTGAGCAAGCTGTGCAGCATCAGAGAGGCCAAAAAAGGAGATAGGTGAGTATTTTTATGTTAAAAAAAATTTAAAAAGAAAAAAAAAAAAGGAAAGGTTCTTCTCAGTGAGGAACCCTAGACCACAACTGCAGAAGAGAAGCAGGGAGTATCCACCACTAATATTGAGGTACTGAGGTAAGTGCAACTGCTGGAGAATGGGAAGGATGGAAGTTCATGGCTTCTATCACTAAGGAAATGTTCCTGCCCCCATCTACGGGCTTAAAAGTGGGAGGTGCATTCCCTGCCCTCTGAGCCGATAAGGACTCAGGTATGCCTTCAGGCAAAGAATCTGCTCCGTCTGACCCTAAACCATGCAAGATTCTGGGGATGAAATGGTGAGCCCATGCCAACAGGTGCCTCCCTGCTGCAGGGGACAGAGGCATCCATCTGCTTATGTGACCATCACCTAGAGTGGTCTGCTGCCTGTGCCATGACCGGGGATGCCATGGAGGGAGTGCTGAAACTCCTCCAACTCTCTGGCCACTATCCTCTGCTGACTAAGGAAGGTGATTCTTCCCCTCTGCTCAGCACTGGTGAGGCCACACCTGGCACACTCTTGGTCTCAGCTCCTCAGTGTAAGAGATGAGACATTGGTGAATTAGAGAAAGTCTGTATAAGGTCCAGGTACAAAGATGATGGGCTAGAGCATCTCTTAGGGAAAGGCTGAGTGAGCTGGGACTCTTTAGCCTGGAGAGGAGAAGGCTCATGGTTGAACTTATCAATATGTGTATATAAATACCTGGAGGAAGGGTGTTAAGAAGATGAAGTGAGACACGTTACAGTGGTGCCTGGTGAGAGAGTCAGAGCAAAGCATAAAAACTGAAATACAGCATGTTTCCTCTGAAGATCACAAAACATATTTTAATTCTGATAGTGACTGAGTGCTGGCACAGGTTGCCCAGAGAGTTGGTGAAGTTTGAGTATCTGGAGATACTCAAAAGCTGCTTGGAAATGGTCCTGGGCAGCTGATTCTAGCTGATCCTGTCTGGATAGGGGTGGGGAAAAGTTGGATGAGATTATCTTCAGTGGTCCCTTTCAATCTCAGCCCTTCTGTGATTCTTCCTATTATAGCCACAGGGCTTTCTGATGGCAAGATTAGGGTATTGCTAACCATTACTGTGATATTTCACTTTTTGATTTCACTTCAAGTTTTTCACTGCATCAGAAGAGTAAATTTGCAGAGTGCTACCTTGAGACAATACTCTAATGAGAATATGCTCATTACAGATGGAGCTGTCTGAACCCATTAATTGTAGAGAAGAGCATGTCTGATGAACAGTCCTCAGAGTATTTAAAAAACCTTTGCCCAATTATGGCACAAGCTGAGAGATAAACCTAGAGGTGTAGCCTCCCATGTAACATGCTATAGATGGCCACAGCACATCAAATGGGCAGCCACTCAGCAGCCCCAGTGGTCTAGCCATGGTTAGAAGAGGGATGAACTCTATCTTATGGTGGTACACAAGTAAATTTAATTTATTCAGTAGCTGGAAAGGAGGCTAAATTGTGAGGCTAACTTAGAATGCTGGCTGTGCACACACAGCCTAAAAATAGAGGTGGCCATATTGTCGGTGGTACAGTGAGTTTACTTTAATTTTGGGCTGACACCTGGGGCCAATAACAGCAAATGGAGCCATGTCAGAAAAATATACTTGATTCAGAAGCAAAATATTTATCTGTTTTAAATATGGCTTCATATCATTATGCTCTGAAGTCTTTCTAAAGAGGAAAGAAATTGTACTTGAGCCTTCTATTGAAGATTTCTTTTGTTTACAGGTATTAATGAAATAACCCCCACATGAAACAAAAGATTGATTCAGTTTCTTTGAGGAAAGTGAAGCAACTTACAGCATAATGCACTCCTCAGGTCATACAATATATTAATTTTCTTTTTAGAAATACAGATAAAACCTATCCACTAGCTACAAGCACCCCTTTCCTGAAAGTTCCTTGAAAAAATAATGTCTGGTTTAGGAGTCAAGCATTTTTTCAATCTACCTACAATCAAAGCTTGTAAGACCAACACAGGCAAGGTTTGAATGCTGCTAATAAGCTAATCAGTGAATCTCCATTTCTCCTGATCTTTGATATATTAAAACAATTGACACGAAGTTTCTGATTAATAAGTGCTTGCTGAAATCCTCACTTTAATCAAGCCCACTTGTTTTTCACTAAGCTTGAGCACATGTTCTGATCACAGTCAGTTAACATGCTTTTATTTAAAAACAACATAAAAGACTTAATTTAGGATACTATTGAAAATATAACTAATTCATCTTAAACATTGTAACAAATTATTTTTGCTATTCAAGGTATGCTCTTTCTTTACTCATATTAAGAATGATTAGGATTTAACCTATAATGTTAAAAAAACCCCAATTATTACAACCAGCCACATCCTGAAAATGGTCATAACCAGCAGACTTACAGTCAAATTGGGTTGTTTGGCTGAACTACTGCAGTACTGCCATATTGTTAATTACCAATTTCCACAGCAGCAAATTTTCTTTCTGGTGCTGTTAATGTCTCCCTTGATTCTTTCATAGGGCTCTGGTTGTCTTTTAGGCATAATACTGTCTTGTTAAACTATGCTTAACAGTCTATAATGGCTGTTTCAAGCATTTTTTCCTTTCCATAATTTTTACAGTGTGTTTAGGAATATAATACAGTCTATTAAAAAATGCATTTATGTCCAGCTTGGGTATTAATTGGGAGTCTCAATACTTACCCTGTTTCAAACCACAGGTATCTCTTTGAAAGGCAGTCCTTTGCCTAATCCATCCTTTTACTCTGTGCTTGGGGATGGAGGTCTCCAAATGCTTGCCCTAAATGTAAACCTTTGGTCTGGATGTTTGGAAAGTTGTCCTAGATCTGGATATCTGGGAAGCTGAGGGCTCTAGCCAGGGTTTGTGTGCTCATATGGGATGAGGTGAAAGGAGAGAGTGCAGCTGTGCATTGAGACCCACATGCAACATCTGTGAAGCCACTAAAACAGGTCAAGTCCTGTTTTCTGAGCTGAACTGACACGGCAGGTGCAGGCACACAGTTCTTCCCTCCCACCACCCAGAACCACGTGGCTGCATCCAGAATGACAGGAGTAGCCCCCCAGTTGAACCTGTCCAGTGCCTGGCAGCTCTTTGGATGAGTGATGTGCTGGGGACCATGCAGGAGCTTTGCAGGGCTGGTGGCTGGCACTGAGTAGAGAAAAATCATAGCTCCAGATGCTGTGGATACTGAGGCTGTGTGGAGCTGGCAGTTTGGGAGCAGGCACAGCAGCCCAGAGCAGCCAGCTGCAGAAGAAAGACCAAGCCGAGCGGGTTGATGAGGTCAATTAAACTGCCTGTTAAATAATTAAGCTCCCACAAGAAAGTACCTTTTAGTAAGAGGATGAAGAATGCTAGTGTTTGGGGGTGTTTTCTGTTTGTTTTGATTTGTTTTTTTAACAGGCTTTTAGCATGCTATGTTTGTGCCACAAATTAGGATGGCAAAATAAAACTTCTTAGGAACTTCAACAACCTAGATGCTTTTTGGGTAAATTTTGGCATAAAGCAAATTGTTAATAATATTGTAATGTGATCATCATAATAACAAGTAGGCATAGTAGGCTATTTTATAATATGCCTCAATTTTTTATTATATATTGTATATAGCTCCTGCTAAAAATGTTATTCTGTCCTGGAGAATTTAAAGTCTAAGGTTCCAGTCCTGTAATTTGCAGTATATGAGTGCATTTCTTAATCTGTATGCACTGCCAATGCAATCAGTTGCATGGGAGCAGTCAGTCACAGGCTATGGTTTTCCTAGAGCAGAACTGAAAATTGCTTGGGAGGACCCAGGCCTCATTTTTTTTTTAAATTTAGCTAATATGTCTTATTTTCTTGTAAAGTTGAGGCAGCTTTCACTTTAGGAAGTGCAGGGCAGTGTAGGGCGGCTCCCATAACTCACTGTGATTGCCAAGTGAACACTGTTGTGATGAGTCTCTGTAAATCCCAGAAGGTTTCTGGGATATACTGCCTTTCCCTTAATACAGAAATGGTTATTTACAGCCAGCAATCACACAGAGTACAGAGAAATGAGCAAAAGTGCCTGTAGCTTCTACCCTCTGACTGGACAGACAGAAGCCCCTAAACTATTGATCTTACTAGTAGTCCAAAGACTGTCATTAGCAAATAATTATCATAATTCAGTTGTACCAACTTTACTGCAGGATAAATGTCTAAGAGAAGTCATGCATTTTGTTTGTTCATAGTGGCTAAGGCTGTTGAGGGCCCAGCATGCTGCATTCTTTTATGTTAACAGGCCAGTGGCAGTAGCATTTTGTCATGTGTGACCTGATGTTTTATTTGTCAGTTTTTAAATTTGCAATTGCACTTTGCTAGACTGTTACCCCAGCTTGACACCAGCTGAATGAAGCCTCCCTTGGAAAGGACAAAGAGTGAGCCAGTGAGGACGGTATCGTTCAGGGCTTTCAGTGGCAAACAAAACCAAAGTAGTTCTTGTTCAGCAGTGGTGTTTATGGCCCAGCCTTGTGGTCCTTCAGTTCACTCTCTGGTTTTCCTGCCTGTGTGAAAACTATGCAGTCAAGTCCCACAAGAATCATGAGCACTTCCTTGTGTATTTTGGAATACAGGGCACATATGCACAAGAAATTTTCTTTCCCAGCTGTCTAGTCAAATAGTTTATGATGTGGAAGAATAAACTCTATTTATTGCTGCTGTTGTAGATTACAATACCCCATGGGAATCCCTATCTTTCATCACTCAAAACTCCACTCTGTTTACTTTTTACTTATTCTTTCCTCCCCCCCCCGAAAAACTTGACTTGAGTAAATGGTATTTCCACCACACTAAGTATCTCATGCAGCTATCATGTGAAAATAAAAATTATTTTGTGGGATTTTCCACTAGCTCTGAATGTACATAGCTTAAAACATAAGAATAAGAGGCGTGAGGAGATAAAAATAATGTCTTCATTTCTCACAGAGTTTGTTGTTAAGCTATTGTGTAGAGTAAGGTTTTTTGCTATTTTAGAGGTGCGTGAGATACAACAACACATCTTATTGACTCCTTCTTTTAACATTGGTACCATAAGATCTTCAAAACTGAATTGCTGCCAGCTAACCTAAATCAGGACTGAGCTTTGAGGAAACTGATTCCCCAGCAAGCGTGGGTGTAGCCTGTTGAGGGATGGCGGTTCTTCCTCTCTGTCCATCTGCCACCTGCCTCAGCCCTCAGCCCACAGCTGAGCTGCTTTATTTTCAGCTGGCAAGTAAGGAGCTTCAAAACTTGGATAGCAAAATAGTCAAAAGTATTTTGAAATAGGTAAGCCATTAAAGCAGCAATTTAGAAAAAGCCATCACATTGGTCATTGCAGCTTTAAAAGTGCAAAAAATTTTGTATTCTTTGTGCTATTTACAGGTGAGATAATAATTCCAGGGCAAGTTTACCTTCCAACGTGACAAGTGAAAAGTGCACAAAGCAACATACATCGTAGCTTAAACTATGTGCATTCAAAAGAAAATAAAGAGTTAAGATGACCATGATGAATGGTTAAACAGTTGGTCCCTCCATGGTCTTTTCATACAAGTGTAGGTATAATACTGATCTGTTTCCTCTGAAAAATCTACTGGAATTTACTTTGTACTACATGGTAACATGTTGTATCTCATTCTTTCTATGCATGTATATATGAGCGAGGGATAAAAATATTCTTTCTTACATTGACTTTTTCCTGTCTTTCATAACTTGGAAGTTATTTGTACTGCTATATATGTAGGAGACAAGATATGAGTACTACTTGTACTGTGCAATATTTTGCTTCCTTCTCTGACTGCTTTTCTCCTTGCCCCAAGTCAGTTCACCCAGTCTCATTTGCTACTAAAATAATCTCCTTTTCAGTGTGAGATAGCCAGAGTGCCACTCTGTGTGTAGCAGCATGGGAGGAGTAGACTTGACAGCACTTTAACTCTGTATGTAATGAAGAATCTGACTCATTTGAAAAAGTGATAAGGATATTTATTGCCTACGACCAAGAACTGTAAAAGCATGTGGTTTTTACCGCTACTCATGGTGGTTTTACTCAGAGCTGCAAAGGGAGGTGTAACCCACCTGCACCTGAGGCAATGCCCCTCAGGGGAGTTCCACTCAGGTCAGACTGAGTTCTGATCCCAGCTCTGCTGCCCACCTGCATCACCGCTGTCAGCGCACCCTGCTGTGTCTCTGGATTTCCTCTCCATTTGTCAAGTAATATTAAATGCAGTCATATTTTCTTTCCTGCTACGAAGATCAGAAGGGTAAAGCTAAGCCTATCAGTGAGTGACATGGCTGGCATGCTGTTAAGAAACCATTTTGATGGTTTTGTGGCAGTCTTCCTTAGCAATGCATAGTCAGGTAGGCATGTCCCTGATCTCCCATGACCCTTCTCCAAGGACATAATCTCATTGGCTAATCCATGTTGCTGCTTCTTTGCATTTCACTTGCAGTATTTTGCAGAGGATCAAGGAACTCCGCCATCAATGCCTGCACAGAGGAGCAGCACAGCTATCTTCCATATTGTCTACAAATCACACGTGAAACAGAGAAAGGAGAACAGACAGTGGTCGACCACAAGCGTTCTGTTACCCCCTAAAGGCTTTCCATTCAAAAAAATCCCACCCAAGTGATTTAAAACATTGCTTCCCCTCCCTGCCCTATCCCACTCCCTGAAGTTTATTCCCTGATGCTGCTCTCAGATTTTTTGTTTTGCCACTTTCCTTTTTAACCTCACTTGGGATTTTTTTCTTTTGCAGTTAAGGGATTCTCTGACCCCCTTAACATAAGCACAGTGGTGCTAGTTACCTGGGTAACACTGTGCTGAAGCTGAAACACAGAGCTACAAAGACACTGCACTCTGACTACCAGGTAAAAGCAAGAAGTTCCATGCATAGCTTTGAATGTTGTCACCCTGTTGGTTGGTCATGAGGCATCATGAACTCCAGGATACCATTCACCTGAGCAGAAATAAACATTACTGACAAAAGTTTAGTATAAAGCTAAATTGTACTTACAAGTTTCTAGCACTGGAGTTTCCACAGCCTCTCTGAGTTCAGTTTATTCCGGATCCATTTTTGTTTTTGAAAGACAATGTTCAGTCTAGGCATATATCTCCTGCAGAGGCCTTAAAAATGCTCAACAGAATGCAAGAAGTACTTGCAGAATTACTTGTTGGTCTTGTTCACTCATCTCCAATTTACGTGGTCCTGTATTGCACAGCAGTCTGCCACAGGCTTGTGTACAGTTCATAGTCCACTGTAAACCCCAGAAACTGTTCTCCAGCTCTTCCTAACTATTTGATCCTGATTTGTACTCCTGAAACTGATTACTCCTGCCCAAGGGCAGTATTTCTTACTTGTCTTGACAAAATTTAATCCTTTTTTTTTGCTGTTCGTTCCTCCAGTTTGTCAGCTTCAAACTCGGCCTCTGGTATATTTGTGGGAAGGAGGTAAAACCAGTGATATACTGAATAGGGTAACATTAACCTCACACCCTTAGGAAACTGGTAAAAATTTCAAAGAAGAGAATTCAAGACCTGGCATGTTGCACTGACTGTCCTACACTGGCAGTAGGAGGGAAAAGTAGTGACAACAAACTTCATCCAAAAGTTGTGTCCTGTACCACAATCAGTCAGAGCTGAGTCCTGCTTTTGTTCTTGGTTGTGCGTGCAGCTCAAAGCTCTCCCAAGGATCTTGGAACATGAGAACTTGGTGGGCTGCACCCAGATGTGCTCCAGCATCTCCTGTTAGCACGTGTCACTTCCCGTTGACTTGAACTATAAAGCCAGCTCTGCTGGAAGCTGAGTGTGCATTTCTGCTTTGCTAGATCAGGGCCTTAATCTTTAGATGAGGTGTGCACACAGGAACACAAGATGAACTGCAACCAGATTTCCCTACCTTCTAGTAAGAAGGACAAACCAAGCATTTCTGGTTTTCACAGCTCTGCTGACAGGTCACAGTAGTATGTTACAAAAGTTCACTATTGGTGCTTGAACTGAAATGCATGCTTTTCATAAAGGCACTTATGGTAAATTTGCAGAATAAGGAGGTTGTACTTTTAGCCTTGCTTTTAGCAGAAACATTGTGTCATTTACAGATATATTGGTATATTTGATAATGATCCCAGTATTTAGCAGCAGCTATTTTTGCCTATTTGTTTAGAAGCCTGTAATGAGTTAGTCCAGTTGAGCTTATTTGATAGCTTCCCCTCTCTGTGGGGCCATCTGTTATCCATTTACTTTTTTTTCTTTCCCTGATTGGTTTCACACAGGCCCTTTAGTTTATTTCAATTAGGGTAGTTTGGAGAAGATCATACTATAATCTGCAGTTGTGTCATGTGTGTGTTGTCCCTGTCCCACCCCGCTCATCCCCTCACAATTAGATGGAAAATATTCCATGATGAAGAATGTTGTTGAATTTACCAGGTATGGTAGAAAAAGATTTTGTGGGGATTTTCTCCAAAGCTGGAGGATTTCTGCAGGTAAGCCTATAAAACTTGCAGAAGAGGGTAATGAAAAAAAATCTAAAAATAGAAAAAAGGAATAGAAAATAAGCTAAAAATTTTGATACTTTCTTTAATCATACTGTTGAGCTTTTATGCATATCTGTGCATATATTCATGGATATGTATATATAAACACTGTTGACCTTTCAAATCTACACATAAATAATACATAATTTATAAATATACATTATATATGTGAGTGTAATATAAAAATATCTATCTCACTTCCTTGGGGATTTTTTCTTTAATTTAAAAATTTCTGGCTTCCAATTCATACAGGTCATGGGTGAGGCTGGAGAAGTAGAAGGGGAATGAAGAGATATTAGAAAATTCCTAGAAGCCTCTTGAAATATATCTCCAGACAGATGAACCTGAAGGCCTCTTTTGCTTCTGGAAATTGTGTTAAGGGTTGGTTTTTTTATATATAGTTTCAGGCTCTGAGCAAGTGTTAGAGAATGGTGGAATGGGGAATTGCTGTTATGGGGAGATTTTGGAAGCAATTGTTCAGAAGCAGAAGGCCAATGTCAATCTGGAGGAACCCAGTCTTGCTTCCCATGTCATTTTGTCATAATGAACAGAGTCCTGTGGAATCCCCTGGGTTTTAAATAATTCTCTTTTCAGATTGGGGTGGGAAGACATCTAGGAATAGGTGACAAGTTCTAGTATCATCTGTGTTTTTGTAACAGTGTTGCAATAGGCCGCACCATTGAGAAACACAGGCGCAATCTTAAATTGAGGTGTTACCTTTCAAAGCACAAAGTCCTCTTGCTAGCTGGAGGAAACAAGGGTTTTGCAGAACTGCTCATGGCACGTCACTGCTGTGGGCTTTGTCTGAGTGCAATAGCTCTGCTTGACTTGTGGTGCCTTCAGTCTGTGCTTGGCACAAGCTTCTCCAGCTGAAATTTTCTTGTATCTTTATGTCATATCCCCAGGGAGGAAAAATGCAGGTAAATTGTCAGCCTGGAAGCCTTTCCACTTTGGTTGGGAGTGGAGCACTGCACGGCTTGGGTTGGCAGGGGGCTCAGGAGAGTTGCTCTGTATCCCCTGCCCACACCCTTGCGGATGGATTACAGGTACCAGCCTGCAGCCCTGGCCTCTGCTGCCCTTGCCTGCTGATGCGAGCCCCCGGGACAGTGGAGGATGAGAGAGAACTGAGCTGCTGATGGGGGAGGGAATGTTCACAGGATTCCTCGTGCGATTATTCCCCAAATAAAATGAGGAAAAGGCAGCGTGAAGGATGTGCTCTAGGTTTATAATAGGAGGAGTGTGAGGGTTTCCCCCGGTGATGTAAAGACACCAGCCCGCTCTAGGAGCTAAGGAAAGGCTTTGTGCAGCCTTTCCATTACTGAAATATCACTGCGTCCGTGCTGCTGTGCCATGCCCGTCAACGAGGCGGAAGATCCCGAATCGCTACCTGCAGCAGGCGTGGACGCGACAAGGAAGAACCAGGGTCGCAAGGCAAAAGCTGTGGGCTGTGTTTGTCTGGGGACACGGAGCCCCTCCGTGTTCCCGGTACTGGCCGGTGTGCCAGACTTCGCTGCTTCCCATAGCTCCACCTGGTGTCGGGCCGCGGATGGGTAGAGCTTCCAAAGCTGCTCCAATCCCCAAATTTCCCGCTGCCCTTCTCTCTGTGCTTAACAAAACTGCTTCTCCCCCGTGAAGGCCTCCCGAGGTGCCCGGTGAGCGCCCACCGCCTCCTGCCTGCGGTGGCTCTGCCCCTTGCCAGGAGCAGCGTTGGTACCTGACGCCTTTCAGCTTTGCAGCTGCCCTGTAGTGGAGTGGATTTCTAAGAAAGGATCGATTGGCATTTGTCTGTTTTATGCCAAGTATTTCTTACTGGGATAAACTGGTGATGGCTTTCTCATTTTTCAGCGTGAGCAGTGACAAACCTCAGGTGCCACCCGGAGCGTGCTGCTGCAGCGCTGGCTCATGTGGCAAAACAAATGCACCAATGCAGCCAATCAGGCTTGCTTTCTGTGGGCAAGAGCAGTCTCAGCTAAAGGCTTTTTTTAGTAACTGTGTGTTTACACCTTGCTGCTCTGCTGCCCCTGCAGATCCCAGGCTGAGGAGACAGGAGGTAGTCAGGGAGCTCTCTGAATCCCACCCTGCAGCTCCTGCCTGGGCGATTGCACCTGAGCAACCCCATGAGGTGCCAGAGGGAAGCCCAGGTATCAGGGAATGGGATCCTGAATCTTCAGCTCTGGGGTACATGTCTGCAACCGAAAAATAAAGCCTGATTTCAAGGATGTTGCTTTTTGCATTGGTACACAGTAGCACTTGGGTTTTTTTCCAAAACTGAGCGACAAATTTTCAGAGCAGAGATGATGCTACTAAGTATCTGTTTCTAAATCAATGCTTGTACCAAACTCATAATTTGGTTCCCTGTGTAGCCACCTACAGATAAGGAAAGGCAAGACTGAACTGAGGTACTCTGACTTTCCTGGCTGCATCTCCATTCCTGTAAGATGTGTAAATATCCTTCCTCTCTCTCTCTAGCATGACAGGCTTAGGGTGGCTTACAGAACTGCCTCAAGTCCCCCATGGCTGCTGCCCAGAGACAACCAGGAAGATCTTCAGAGGAAGCCCTTTCAACTGCAGGCTCCTGCTTTATCTTGTTTCTAATCATGGCTGTACCCACTAAGACTCTGCTGCCGGAGCCAGGAATAGACCAGAGTAATCCTGGTGCCCAGTATCCTTACAGAGAGTTTTGTAATTCACAGCCATGTGTGTGTCATCTTAACCCAGTTCTTCTGCCAGGCACTGCCTTGTGCAATATGTACAGGTAGGATCTGCTGCCCACCCACCAAGGCAGTGTTCTCCACGCATGCTGTAGGTTTGAGAGGCATCAGCACCGCCTGTGGGCTCTGAGCTACAGATAGAACTTTTCCTACATTTGCAGCTTTAACCATGTAGTTTTAAACCAGCTCTTTTTACACAGCTTATGACTCTGTGTGTGTATTAGGTGGACTCTGGGTTGATTATTGACATGCTTTGGCTTTGCTAACAACTTTTTGCTGATGGTAGTGGAGCTGTTTGCCTCCTATGTAAGATATCTCCTATTAGTGCTTCTATACTGCTTCTGCTCTGGTGGGCGAGAGAGATCTGAGGCGATACACTTCACTGCACTGTAGTTTGATAGGCATGGAGAACAACATGTGCAAAGTTCTGCCTGAAAGTCTGCAATAAACAAGTGCTCAAAGAAAAGAACCTAATTCTTCATGCACAGTTGCAGGGAAGGATGTGCCAGGCTGCTGTGTGCACTGGGATGGAAGATGCACCCGGATAAGTGGTGGGTGTTTTCCTTTGCACCATAGCCAGGCTGTTGTTTACCATGCAAGGCTGAGCCTTGTGACAGACAAAGCATGGGCTGGGGACAGGCAGCAGGATCTGCAGACACACTGAGCAAAATGGTTTTCAGTGAAGGTTTTGCATATTAGTGAACAGAGCCAGAAAGGTCTGGGATTGTGCAGCTTCTGACATAATGGGTGGGGATACCTGCAAAACCACAGTTCTGACTGGGGATGAAATGGGGGAAAGCCTGCAAAGAAGTAACTGGATGGAAAGAAGCCTGCACCAGGGAACAGAGAGATGTGGGAACCACAGTGTCTGTGGTGAGTGCAGTACTTTAACTGCAAAACTGTAATGACTTGCGAGTATGCGGAGTCAAGAGAAACCGGACAAGGGGTAAAAATTGACATTGTAACTGAGACATTCACAAGTACTTGAGGACCATTTCTGATCACAAGCAAACAGCACTTCTGCTTTGTGTCTCAGATGAGAGGTTGAGCTTCCAAATGTGATGACATTGGGATACAAAGGCTTGTGCTGATGAAATGCTATCACTGACGAGCTTAGCAAATATGGTCATCTTGAATTATGAGTCCCTGTGAGAGCTAAAGCCACCGTATTTTCTCCCCATCGGCAATTATTTAACAGGATCTGTTTCTCCCCTGCACTTGCTTTCTCCTCCCTGCTTCCATGAGCTTGGGAAGCTGCAGTGTGTGACCATTTGAGTGTATGCCAATCTCTTAAAAGATTCTCTGTAATCTCCTATGCTAATCCTCCTGGAAGAGGAAGGATGCTTGTAGGCAGCACTTGCAGATTAAGTGATACACCCAGAATATTAAGCTTGTTATAACACCTGGCCTGTCCTTGCATCTGCTGACTTGTTTCCAAGGAAATTGTTGTGCATAAGTTCCTCCTTGATGGGGACTTATTTTGAAATGTTGCTTCAGGTAAAAGTAATACCGTTTGTTTCACATATGCTTATGAGAAGAAATGGCAGCATCCAGATACAGCTATCATTATTCACTGCACTAACAGTGCTGAACATGAGAGGCCACATTTTTGAAGTGACCTCTAAGGCTGCCCAAGTCTGCAGATGCAGCAAAAGTAGGTGGCTTGATCCATGTGTCCAAACATTGACCATCAGCCTCATGCCAAAATCCCCCTTAAGGGATACACTGGGGCCCCAACAGAGGAGATGAAATTCTCTAGACCAGTGCAAAATGAGGTACATTTAAGACATGCCCACATGATAAATGCAAGGGAAACTTTAGCACCACCTGAAACATACAATTGGCAGAAGTCTTCTGTGTTGCTCTAAAGCTTTCCAAATAGTGCAAGTGCTGACAGCGTGGCAAGGTCTGTGCTGTTTCAGCTCCCTTGTGTGGCACTTCAAGCAGACATCGATTAGAAATCAATAGTATGCTTTTAAAAGAGAACCATGGGCTCTTCTGTGCCTCCTGGCAAAGAACACAAGGAGCCCTGTGCTGGAAGGATCTCCACATCTGTGGCAAGCAGGGCACTGGCACAGCTAAGCAAATGCAGGGGCCAGGTCACCTGCCAGAAATTGCCACTTTCCAGTTATGGCCACATTTTAGTTTAGCTGGTTTCCATCTCAGCAGTATTTGTGACAAAAGGTATGGAAGAGGCTTTTGTTCTTCACAGGGATTATGATTAATCACAACGGATGTTAACGAAAAGATAATTAAATATATAATGATGCCCACCAGACCACTAACAACCAAGGAGGAAAAGGCAAGGGAGGAACCTTGGCTCCAAGCAGGTGGCAGGTACTGGCTTGTTGGAAAGCTCACAGCAAGGGAAGGGCAGAGAAGGGAGCAGGCAAAGAATCAAGGGTTGCAATGCAAAAACTGTGAAGGGCTTAAAGAGAATAACCCATGAAGGCTTCAAAATACATGTGTTAAAACTTGAGTGTGCAAGAGGGCATTGGATTTACTTCTGGTTGTTTAACAGTGAACTCCCAGGTCTGTCAAGTGAGAACACCATACTTTAAAGATGAGAATGATACCAGCCTGATTAAACTGATCTAAATCTGATGAATCCATGAGAGATCACAGAGAGACACAGAGAGAAGAATCAATAAAGCATTAATAGGTGCTAGAGCTGCTGCCTGTAAATCAATTTGGAATTGTCCGGTGCACTGCAGTTCACAAAATACACCACAGGCTGTACTTGTGAACTGGACTAAGTTACAAAGGAATAAACATCCAGGAGCTAAGGAGTTGCAGCAGGCTCTGAGTGCTGAAGGAATAAATCAGCTGCACTCCCCCAGCAGATAAAGCAGTGAGGTCTGAGCATTCTCTGAGCTCTCTGGTTCCCACCAGCACCTGTACTGCTCCACACTGGCACTTCAGGATGAGCTGGACACTAATTTTGCTGTCCAAAATTAGAACTTGGACAGCAAAATATGAAAATTAAACTCTTGTCAGTGGTCTGGTAAAGGGAATTTTAGAAAATATGCCTTTGACATAAAGGATACATCTATAAATTGATTCTTATGGGTTAGAGAAGCTCATAGGGACCTCATGTCCCTGTAGATAACAAAGCTGGTTCAGCTGAATCGAGGCTACAGATTTTGAATGTGGCATCTTCGCTGAAGTCTAAGGTAGAAGAGAGTAAAAGCAACAGTGACCAAAAAGAGTGAAATGCAAGTGTCTTTGCGCTTCATCTTCACCAAATCTCTCTCATTTTTGCAGAGTGACACTGATGCTTATCAGCCTGGATATCACAGCTCCTTCTCTGGAGAAAAGGAGGTTGACATGAGGGCTCCAGAGGCAAGGGAGAAGAAGCGGCAACTGCCAGAGCTGCTCTGAGATGAGTAAAGTCAATCTTAGCACCAGGGCAGGACCCCTCACCTTCCTGTTCAACATCCCCTGCTCCTGCAGTCCAAGGGGAGAGTGTTAATGAAGCAGCTGCAGTTTAAACTGCCCTAGGAATCTGCATGGCATATGTCCTAGGAGAGTCATTCCCTGCTGCAGGATACACTGTGGTCTGCCAGGTGCTGGCTGCTTGCTCCATACCCTTCACAAAGATGAAGAGATCTTGTTGCAACTTTGCCAAAAATAGTGGGGTGGAACCAGCAAAAATCTGTCACAGTTGAGGTCAAAAGCTGTCTTTTCTATCTCCCAGGCCTGCATGGGCTCTCTGGGACCACAAGCCAGGCTGTTTCCATTTTGGCTTTTGGGTAGTCCCAAGAGGGTTCTACTCATTCTACAGCTTGTTTCGCCTTGCTCCATGGCCTTTTTCCCCCCCAAAAATGTGCATGCAGAATGTGGTAAAGATTGCAAAAACTGTTACAAAGCTTATTTTATCTCTCTTTAGCCAAAGCATGTTTTAAAATGTTAATAAATTGAGCTTTCACATTTTTTCCCTTGTTTCCAGGGGGAACAGTGAACACAATAAAACTGTAAATAGTGCCTTTGAATCTAAGGAATAGAAGAAATACTGAAGAGGGAAGATGTCTTTCTTTTATGTTAGAGAGAAATTCAGTATACACCTAAATAAATATTTGGCTGCAGAAAGTCTGCAAGATTTTGTTAGTAGCAGAAGAAAAAACTAACACAAGCCATGGGATGCTCCTCCCTGTGTCAGCTGTGTGGAGAAGGGGTTTGCTGCTCAGGAGGAGCCTCCCACTCCTCTTGCAGACCCATTAGGAAGATTTTGACCCTAAGAGCAAAGTGATTTCAGTGTGGTTTCAACCTGGCACTCTTGGAGGTACCAAATGACTTTGGTGGGTTGGGATCATTGAACCTAGGTTAGCTTTGTGCCCCAGGGTATGATCCTAAACTAGGTGGTTCCTGATGTGCCAACAGCTGGAGTATCTAGCAATATAAATTCCATCTGGAGGAAGACACAAGGTGATACACTTAAGGAGTTCTCCAGAAGTGCTGTATGGTCTTTATGTTGGCTTAATGTACATACCAATTCCCTGTTGTACCTTCTGCTTGTCCTGCACTTTAGAACTGTTCTGCACTGTGAGGATATTTGGGGCTGATTTCCACAGAGACTTTCTCCATAGATCAGCGTTGTCCAGAAAAAGCATCTACAAAAGCACTGCACTACTTGGCATGAATTGCAGCTCTGCAAAGGCACCAGGCCATACTCAAGCAGCCCTGCAGCAGGATGCTGCACCCAGGCAGCATTCCTGCTGCCTGGAGAAACGCAGCTGTGGAGTTTCCTCTCCCCTTCTCAGAATGTGTGTCAAATTTACATTATTAACCATGATTTTGATGACAAAGTCACAATGCTGTTGGGCAGCAGCAGCACAGTGCTGGGTGCAGGAGAAGAGGGTGTGCCACAGACTGGAGACAACAGCTGGAAAAGAGTTTTAGCAGAAAGACTGTGACAATCCCACCGCTTGCTTGATGGGAAGCCAACCTACACGTGTGATTTTGCCTGGAAGGAGTAGTGGCGCTATGAAATTTTGTAAGCTGATGATCTTTGTCTCCCATCCAGTCAGTTTGCTCCTGGAAAGTCCGTAGCTACACGATTGTTCCATGATAACAGGAACTGGGCCTATTAAGAGGAAAAGAAACCCCTAAGATAATTTTGAATGTTTCAAAATGTTGTTGTTTAGCAGAACAAAACATCAATCCTAATTCTTATCAATTTATTTTATAAGTAAACAAAATCAAATTTTTGTTTAGTCTTTAGTCTTAAAAAAAATCAGCTTGGATACTGTGTTTAACTTGACTTTCATAACTTTGAAGAAATGTTTTTTTCCAGTGGAGATGGTCAAAAGAGTTTTGCAGAGCTTTTCTCAGTACTCTTTTGATAATGCTAGCAAGTGTACAGTACAGTACAGCCAGATGAAAATGCAAGGGCAGCTAGGAAATCTTCACAACAAGTATTCTGTATCATGTGATGTCAAAGATCCCTAGGCAAATGTGGCTAGAGACAGCAAATCGCTCAAAGGGCTAAAATCCCAGCTGAGTCTCAAATTCACTGTGCAGGAAAGGGCTGTAATCTGCTAAAGAAAAGCAGATGTATGAAAGTAATTCTGGCAGCTGCATCTGTCATGATGCCTCTCCCCCACCCTGCCTTGATAGACCCTCTCTTCCATCCAGTCGTGTGCTTCTCAGAGGCGACAGAAACAGGCAAGCACAAATGTCAATCATGTGAAATCTATCCCTTAAGATAGTCCTTCTTTCCTCATCCTGCCTTAAAGTCTGATTGAGCCCTATTGCTCCCTCAGCCCCTCTGGGAAATGCTCTCAGAATTAAGGCCAAGCACTGGGCAGGACCCCTGGGCTATCCCTGTGTAGCCATGCAGCTCCCTTCACACTGACAACACCCCGGTGCTCCACGAGAGGACAAACCCATTCTGCTTCTGCACTGCATATCCTGCTCCTTAGGGATCCTCTCACGGCTCCTACGGCAGGAGCCTGCTGGCGGGGCTGCTGTCATCTCGCACCGCATTCCTCGCGTTGCGAGAGGTAATCGGGCTTCAGGGCCTCGATGGCGCCGGGGGGGCTGATGCTCCTTCTGCCCCGCCACTATCAGGGGGAGCGCTTTGGCGGCCCTGGGGCGGCCAGGAGAGCAACCCTCGCTGAGGCTGGCGAGCGCTCGGGCCTGTGTGCCGGGAAGGCAGCGCCCGCTGCCCCCGGGGCGGGGCGGGGCGGGCCGGGGGTGTCCCCGCGGCCTCCCGCCGGCAGGCGGCGCCCGCGGCCCTCAGGCACGGCGGCATTCCCGGGGTTTGTTCCCGTTGGCGCCGGGCAGTCAGCTGGGGGTGACTCGCACTAGGCTGCCTCACCGAGCGCCGAAACTTCGCGCTGTTTACACATTTCCACAGGCAAGGGCATCAGCATTCACTGGTTGCAAATTACGTAACTTTTGTGTTAATTACTACTCAAATCCCCATTTGCTGTCTCGCTTCTCATGCTAATCAGCCCGCGGGCGAGCTCCTTCCCTCCACCTGAGCCTGGAGTCGGTTCTGAGCAGGTGGCCATTGAGTCGGCGGTGGCGATCGCCCACTGCCGGGATTACCATTGCCCAGCCACTGCTCAGTCCCGCTGACTCCGCTCCTGGTGGCTCTCGTCCGGACAGCCCATCCAACTTGGGATTGTCTTCCCTATTCCTTAAAATTGTAACCAAGCATCCGATGCTCACAGTGCAACTGATTAATCGTAACCGTCCAGCTACCGGCTACTCATCTACGAAAATGAAAGGCAAAGCTTGACTCCCTCCCCTCCGCACGCCCCGCAGGGCTCGGTGCCGCCCCCTCTGAGGCGGGAGCGCCCTCAGCGAACGCGGCGGCGGCCCCGCCCCTCCGCGCTCTCGGGGCCGCCCGGCACAGCCATGGCGGCGCCCGCCGCGGCCGTGCGACCTCCCAGCGCCGTGTGGCTCGGCGGGGACACGGTGAGGCGGCGGGGGCTGCGCGGGGCAGGGCGGCGGGGCCGGCGGGGCCGGCGGGGCGGGGCTGACCCGTGTCCCCTCGCAGGTGGAGTGGGTGCCGTGCCCCTACGACGTCCATCACCGCGTCCCCCGCGCGTCGCTGGAGAGGCACGCGGCGTCCTGCCGGCTCCGCGGGATGGGATACTCCGCCGAGGAGGAGGTGGGAGCGCCGCTCGGGAAGCGGGGCGCGGGGCTGGCGCTGCCGCCTCTCGGCGGCCCCGGGCCTTGACTGAGCCCTTTGGTCCCGCAGGCCGAGATGTACGACTCCAGTTTCTTCTACGAAAACCTGAAGGTTCCCGCCGTGGCCATGGGTGAGCGGCAGCGGGAGCTCCGCCTGACGGGACAGCGCGCAGGGCTGGGGCTGAGGAGAGGCCCTCGGGGAGGTGCAGGGGATGAGGGGCTGCGGGGAGATCCCGGTGGGGGTCAGAGATGTCCGGGTCCTCACGGTAGCACAACCCCACTGCCTTGGCAGTTGTAAACTCCCCAAGACCTCCTGAAAATCTGGAGTGTTTCAATCAGTAGGTTAGCTTTCTCAAATTGTAATTTGCAATTTGCCTTAATTTACCGTTTTTATGCTTCTATCACTGTGCAATTCTACTCTGTAGGTCACGTTTATATTTTTCTTTTAAAATCCAAGGAGAATTTCCCTCTTAGGAGTTTCTTCCTATGTTCTCAGTCCCCACTCTTGCATCAAATGCAGAAACTGTATTAAAAGGCATGCTTAGAAGGTGGGGAAGCTGTCTGTAGAATTTGGACATAAAGCAATGGTACAGAGAGCAATATACATACATACATTTCTTTTTCTATATCGTTGTAACCCAGAAATACATAATTTTTTCCTTAATTTTCTCCCCTCATTTCAAATATGTAATGCATAAAAATTACATTTTTAGTTCAAATGTGCCCTTGTACATGAACGAAACGATGATGTTCTGTACCATACCATAAGTCTCATAATAGACATTGTGGAATAAAGACTAACCCAATCAAGTACCTGAGAACTAGATGTAAAAGTTGTATGATTTTATTTTCTTCTCTGCCTGCAGATAAGGATCTACAGTTTCACATTATTAAGCAGGCTAGAGCCCAAAGTGCGAAGGAAGGTGCAGGCTACAGTGAAGGTAGGGAGCAAGCAGATACTGACGTGACTTCACCAGCCTCCTGTGGAGACCTGCTCCTGTCTCCCTCCTTGCTGCTTCCTTCATTCCACTGAGAACTGCTGTGAGGAATTTCATTTATTTTTAATTTCCTTCCCCTGCATATCTTGGAGCATGATTACTTTCTAATATTTGGGGCAATTAGATGAGAGAGTTTGAATCTGTTGTGCTCATACCTCTATTATCTTCAGGACTGAAAAAACCAAACGACGTGCATGTTACTATGTTGGACTGTTTCAAGACCCAACTAAGAAGTTGTATAAGAACTACGCTGGCACATTTGCAAATGCAATGCTGTCCTTTGTCACTGCTCCAAGCTCATTATTTCCTTTATGTTTCATTTTTCCATGGGTTTTGTGATCAGCCAGGGGACCAGGCTAGGACAGTGTCTTTGAGGGTTCGGACTTAGACAAAGTCGAAAAATCGGGCTCCCTGTGGAATCCGTAGAGTTTTAGTGTATGGTTGAGAAATTAGTGCAACCCCTGAAAGAACATTTGCTCTCTGTAGACTTTGTTAAACATATATGGGCAGAAGGAAAAGTGACACTGAAACTTTTCTGACAGTGAATACAGCATCACTTGCTTGGACAATTTTTCATGTTTTCTTTGTTTCTCTTGCATGGCAAATAGAGGCTTAATGGACAGGTGCTTGGGGAGGAGATTTCCTGGGATGAGCACTGTGTTTTGAGCATGTTAAGTGCATTTCCTCTGAAGGGAAGTGGGAAGTAATTAATTTGACACAAGCACATCCAAGCAGAGAAGCAGCAGATAAACCCTTTGTGGAGTGGTTCATTGCAAAGGTGCACCAGTGAGCCACTAGATGCCAGTGTTCACTGCCCAGATTTCCCTGCAAGCTTGCCTTTCTCTGAGGATAACACTAAAACTGGATCGGTTGTTTTCAGTGTGGCAGCTCGGCCTGTTGTAAGATTTACTGACTTGTTTGTTCAATTTAAAGTCTTTGGCAACAGAAACAAATGAAAAATAATTTTTCATTGTAAATTTTCTTTTGACTAACTGTCTCAAAGGAAGTGATTTTGTTTTCTTTCTTTGTTTCAATTCTAACCATATTTAGAATATTAGCATAGCTACATTGTTGAAAAGAAAAACTAGTCTTAATCCCAAGTTGTGTAATTCTTTTAAAATCACAAGCATGTAATTATCACTGCATTTTTTATGGACTTGTGTAACACTGTAAGAACAGTGCATTTTAAAAAGAGACTTCTAGGTTTTGTGTTTAAATCCATTTGTTCATGTTAGAACAGTTCTGGTTTAGATTCCAAGTACAGTAATGATGAAATCTTGTATTTTAGGTTTTTTTGTAGAGTTATTGTGGTTTCTCTTCCTCTTCTTTCATGTCTTTAGTGATAGTAGGATGTGAAAGATTGCTCAGCTTCCATCAAGAGCTGAATAATCTGGAGAAGCTCTAGGCTTGCTGTTGTAAAGGGTGTTGCATACACCCTTCTTACGTGTTGGCTCTTCATGTGCCTGGATATGTGTGGGATTGTGTTGGGGGAAGCAGGATTATGGAGGTCAGATCAATGGTTGCTGAAAAATTGAAAGTTTTTGACTAAAAGGGCTTTTGCTGGCAATGTCCTAGAGTATTGAATCCTGTATCTTTGGGGAAGTCACTTAATTGCTGTTGGAATGGATTGAGAATGGATTGATTTGTTTGGAGACATATGTGTTTTAACTGGGGAATAGGAAAGAAGAGTGTGGAGGCAGTGCATTTGTTTCCATAATTTTAAGCCAGTTATCTGAACTGATCTGGAACACTTTAAAAGTGCCTTTGTAGTCCTTTTAGCTATAAATTCCTGTGTCAGTCTATTATAAAAGCTCTGTAGAGAAGGTGACAAGGTGAGTGAGACTGATTTACACAGCTCTTGTTTATCTGGTCTTCTAGAAGCTTTCATTCTTGTTGGCAGAACAGGTATTTTGCAGCTAGTACTTTACATAACATTTTAGGAGTAAGATAAACCATCAAGTTAGAGCTGCAGCCTCTCTTGATTTAGCTTGTAAGCCAAGAGCTGAAACTCATGGGAAATTACGGAGTGTCATTTTGATCTAATCTAGTACGATTCCTTCATGGCATATGAAAACTGTATCTATGTAAGTAATCAAGAGGGGTTATATAGCCTGCGTGGGGCTTGGGAGGGATCTTTGAGCAGTTTTTCTATTTTCAAATTAAGAAGGTTGAAACTCTACAGATACACAGGGGGAGAATGAAAACAGCCTTCGAGTTTACTGCATTGTTTGTTTATTTTGCTTCTTGGTATTTTCCTGCATAATTATGCTACTTTACAAGTAACAGCTCTCTGTCCAACCTCCAGGATCTTACTCCTTACTGCCCGTAGAAGTTCCTCAAAACCACAAACGTTTCACCTGTGACCTGACCCAAGCTGACCGCCTTGCTCTTTACGATTACGTTGTTGAGGAAACAAAGAAACAGAGGTCTAGATCCCAAATAATGGAAAATGACAGTGATCTCTTTGTGGATTTAGCAGCGAAAATCACCCAAGGTTTGAAGAATGATCTGTTGTTGAATTTATGGCTCAGAACTTCCAGTTTGTCCAGTTACTGGACAGAATTGGTTGTGTGCCTTTTTTTTTTTTTTTTTTTTTTTTGTGGAGAGCATACTGTTCTTAAAAGCCACAGCAAAGACCTGGCATCACAAAATGCTAGTTTGGTGTCCATTATGATGTTTTCCTTCTGGGAAAGCCTCAGTGCTGTGCTCCTGGCACACGTATTGTGTGTATCTCAGTGGATGGATCTGCTGTCTTTGCTGCAGCTGACTCCAGGGTGCCTACTGTTGCCAATGTGCTGTGCAGCTTGGAGCAGTTATTTGCTGTAAGACATGATGAGATTAAAGATGGCTTAAGAGTAAAAGCTGAACAGGAGAGGAGAGGTTGGCAGTCACCTAGGTGGAGCTCTTGAGCAACATACTTTGGTGTTGGTCTGGGACCTCTCATCCCTGTTGAGTCACCCCAGTTTAGCAAGTGCAGCAAAAGCATCTGTGTCACCCTGCAGGCCCTGGTGTGCCTAGGAGGTGCGACATGCTTATCATCTACACAGGTGAATTTTTTACAGAATCTGGCTTTCTCATTCTGTGTCTTACTGTAATACTGGCTTTGAAAACACGACCCATATTTAGAAGGCGTTTGACCAAATCACAAGCCTGTATATTGGTTTGGATCACAGTTTGGAGGCTGGGATCACATAACAGCATTTGCTTGGTGGCTTTTTACTTGTGTGTAAACAACCAGCAAGAAGGCTGGGGAGGAAGCTTGAGATAAATTCAGCATAGTTACTAAACACAGGAGGAACTTCAGAAAGAACACAATTATTTTATGTTCCTGAACTTACGAGGCCTGCATACCTGCAGGTGCTAATGTCCTGCTAATGACTTTGTTTTACCCCCAATTTTTTGCTAGATGATAGTCAGAAAGGTCCAAAGTCCCATCTTGAAATTCTGGCTGAAATGCGAGATTACAAAAGGCGGCGGCAGTCATACAGAGCTAAGAATGTTCATATAACAAAGAAGTCCTACACTGAGGTGAGATCTGGAAAAAAAAGGCTTTTTTGCATGAAAGTGGTTATTATATATCAGCATAAGCAATTATATACTCTTTCAAAGACAAATTATATGTGTCTTTCTCTGCTTCTTGTATCCTGCTTTATTATTGTTGCAAACTATAGAGGAATGTTCTTGGTTTGTTGCAGCAAGTTATAAATAATGAGCATTTACAACTGCTAGGTTTTAAATGTGAAAATGCCAGCAAGATATAGCTCACTATCATAAAATGGTTCTATTTAAATTTATGCTGAAACATTTTCTGGAAATAAGAGTTTCCATTCAAAGATCTGATGCACAGGGTTTGGAGGAGATTTTTGTGGGATTTGGGGTTTTTTTGAGATGTTTACAGTTTGTCTAGTGCTAGTTCAGGCACTATCATGACATGTTTGTTTTTAACATATCTTAATCTCCAGGTGATTCGGGATGTGATTGGTGTGCATATGGAAGAACTCAGCAATCAGTGGCAGGAGGAGAACAGGCTGGATAATGCAGAGACATGTGAAGGAGGGAAGTCGAAGTCTTCAGGAAGGTATGCCACAGCTGACAGCTTCTTCAGGCATGGAGCAGATTGTAATTTTATCTTACCACCTTCTTCTAATAGCACATACTAACCTTATCTGTCATATGCACGGTTTATTTTATACTAATTCTAGTTAAGTCTTGCTTGAGAAGCTCTGCCTGCATAAAGGATGGAGAAAATAAATATCTTTCTTTCAGAGGTAAGTATGCTAGTTGCAAGTGATTCAGCTGAACAGGTAGTTTCTGGTGGAGCTGGGGGATGAATAATGCTCCCTCTCTGCCCAAATGTGTATATATGTTGTAGCTGGGTACAGAAGGACACTTGGAAATACAAGTACACAATTCCTTACCATTCCCTACCACATGACATGTGTTAGATATATTACACCTCAGAGTAAAGGTTTCCATAATATGATAAATATTGAGAGGCTTTACAGTTCTTATCCCTGCAAATGCTGCTGTGCTAATTGGGAGTGTGTTTTAGCTATACCTATTTCTGCTGTGTCAAGCAACACTGCACACCCTTCCAAACATTTGTCACTGAAGTAAACATGGAGTCATGACCTAATGATAGCCTATTTGTGCCTCTTCAGCAGGTCTTTGAGAGGAGAATGTTTTTAAAACACACTAGTAAGTGACACTCTATTGCCAGCATTAAAATGAAGATGAATGGGTGGCAGAGCACTGGAACAGGCTGCCCAGGGAGGTCCTGGAGTCTCCCTGTCTAGAGAAATTCAAAACCCACCTGGACATGTTCCTGTGTAACCTTCTCTAGGTGACCCTGCCTTGGCAAGGGGAGTGGAGTAGAAGATCTCTAGAGGTTCCTTCCAACCCTAACAATCCTATGATTCTGTCAGATCAAGACTTAGGTTCTCCAGCTGTAGGTTGCAGCTTAAGGCAGGTGGTTGAAGAGTTAAAAGATTTAAAGCAAAACAGAGTGAATCCCTTCTACTGCCTCCTGTTTCACAAACAGAGGTGTTAAGACTGAGGAGCAGTGTTTATAGGAAATAACTGGATTAAATAGTGTGCTGAGATATGCACATGGACTTTGGGCCTCTTTTGGGAGATATTGTATTTCTTAGAGAGATAGAGAGGCTTAGTAAAAGATATGTCCTCTGTCTTATATCATTAGTAAGTCATTATATTACAAAGCGGGTACTGGAAACAGTGACTGTGAAACTATTTTTATTGATGAAAATCACTTGATTTTATTTTCAGAAGGGAAGACAGGCGGTCAGCTTCAGTGGACTCGCGGCAGTCTGGGGGAAGCAGTAAGGACACGGAGTGCACGAGGCACAGGAGAGACACCAGCAGGAGTCCCAGTAAACGAAGAAGGAGTCGTGAGAGAGGCAAAGACAGAGACTCTCGGAGGAAAAGAGAGAGGTGAGCAGAAACAGTGACAGCTGGCCCCTGCTTCCAAATCAGGCAGCTGGAGCCATTTTCTATGAGAATCTAGTGCAGAGGTTGAGAATATCTAGTCCAGTTAAAAAGCTAGGCTAACTTCACGTGCAGTGTGACAAGCCAGTGGCATGAGGCTACTAAACAAAACACGTGGTGAGATCATACACTGTGATCCAGACTTCAGAATTTACTGTCACATCTGAAAAGTGGCACTTTCTGCAGCATGCTGCAGGACTGTAGCAGTACTGTAACAGGCTATTGATTTTACACCTCAATCAACATGGTTAAATGGACAGTATGTTCCTCATCCACAACTAAGTGCCTATCTTGTCTAATGCTGATTTCTGCTCTAGTTTGCTATGGACCTTAATAAACTGCATTATTTGTTTCACTAATATGCATACACATCTAATAGTGTATGCATATTAGTGAAACAAATAATAGGCCTTTCCATATTAGATGCTTCAAAACAATGCTATTTCTCTTCAGTACTTCTGGACATACAGTTTAGCAGAAGAAAACAAATCTAGGCCACACCTTTTAAAACCATCAACAAGGACATATTTACATCTGCAGTACCACAGGTTGGGACCTGTGTTTCAGCAGACACAAAGACTGTTGTGCAGGAGAAACGCTGCCTTGCCCCTCGTGTTGGGGTAAATGCATTACATAACTGCGTGGATGGCGATGATGGCTTGTCTCAACGCTGGCTTCATTACACTGTGATGCCATTCATCCTCAACTAATTGCCACTCTGGCACTGCATGACAAGGCTTGATTAAAGCAGCATGGAAAAGAAACTGTCTAAAAGCAGTTTATTTCTTTCCTTAGAGGAGGACATGACTACATTTAATGAGAGCTTTCCATTTTCCAAGTTGCTTTTTTTCTCTTCAGACTCTTACTCTGAGCCTAACAGCCCACACAATGTTTATGTTTTTGCTTCAGGGATGAAGACAAGTATCACAACCATAAAAGAAGAAAGTAGAAACAAGAACCTGATGATTGTGTTCGTCAGCTGTTCAAAATGTAACTTCCACAAGAACTATTGTTACTGCTGTTTTGCCCAAGACAGTAAAGGTGTGCACATAATATTGGTGTTGCATCCCACCTGTGCTGCTTGGAGACAAAAAAGTGCTAAGGTTTGTCAGGATGAAAGCAGTATATTTCAGATAATGTGTAAATCTGTAACATTTATACATCTTTTAATAAATTATATTGATCTCTCATGTATTTGAGTTATTCTGACAAGGCTGAAGAATAACATTTATGAGAGGTTGTACTTACTTGCCTTCCTGGCCCATGGGTAGTGGATGTAGAACACAGCTAATCCCTAGTCCAGATCAGTTACAAACAGGGAAGGAAGAGAGGTCCCTCTCCTGCCTAACGCTGTCACCTCTAGGTGACAGTGCCTACTTACTGCATGTACCAGAGGGCAGATTTGAGAGTTCTTCAGCAGGATAAAACAGCTGCAGCTGGTGTTAAATGGACAGTAACACAAAAGTTAGTGTTTCCAAGCTTGAAGAAAATTCGGATCAATATAATCTGGCAAAGGTGATGAGAATGTAGCTCTCCACAGAGACTAGGGGGGAGACACCAAGGACATTTCGAATATTGCTGAGTACCATATTCAAACAACGGATTCATTTCATTCCAGCAATAACTAGGAAGACTTCCCATCCTGTGGATGAACATACAAAATATTTATGATAGAGGTTGATAAAACAGACTTAAAATATGCAGATAGATATCAAGGATGTTCTGTTAATTCCTCACACAATCTACTTCAGCAAGGCCAGTCACCATCAGCCAAGCTTCTTGCCTCAGCAAGAAGAGAACAAGCTCACAGATCCATCTTTCCTAAAATACTTCTGTTTGATCAATGTGCAGGAGAGGGTACTCTTATGTTATCCCTGGTTTTGGCCTTCTCAATCAAAGGGAATCTTTCCAATTTTACAGTAGCTTCTAGTATCCTCTTTCATACCTCAATTGTTTCTGCAATTAAGTGTGATTATCTGTCACTAAATGTCTGGTCTAGTTTTGATGGATTTAGGCTTCTATACCTGCTACAGCAGTCTAACCAAACAACTGTATGTCAGGTATTCCTTGCCTATGTGACAAATGCAGTAGCTTTTCCTGTCAGAAAATAAGATATATTTTAAAACATCTTTATTTAGACAAGTTTATCCAAAAATGGAAAAAGATATTTAAGTTCTGAAAAGGTTCTAATTAGAGGGAAAAACAATATGGAACCATTGCAGTCCTTGCATTGGTTTTGTCTACCAGCTCAGCCACAGGGTTCTGATTAAGTTCTTTCTGTAGGGCTTGGTAAAACAGTTTGTTTAAATACAGGATGTCCAAGCAGACAAGGTAGTCCAAGCACCAGCTGTATTTTCAGCAGAGTCAAAATGAAGTCAGAGCTACCAGAAGCATAATGAGAAATGCTCCAGTTACAGCTGCCCCAACTTAACTGAATTCCACGTTTTACTTAAGAATCATCAAGTATAGGTAGGAAGCTTGGTAACAGAACAACTTCTGCTCAATATAAGCAGATGAGTGAAGGGATTGCTCCCTAGGGGTGGCCATCACTATCTGAGAGGCAGGAGAACAATACAACCACGTATTCAATTAACATCCCCTGAAGGGCCATCCCAAGAGTGGGACAAAGAAAAGGAAATGCCAGAGAAGAGGATCCTGTTATTCTGAAATGTGCAAATTACGGTACTTTGAACATAAATTATTTTCTTGAATTTATTTATTCCTTCCTTTTATTTTTTTCCTCTCACCTCATGCTGAAGAGTAGGGTTGATCAATAAAATATGAAGGAGTATGGCAGGAAGTGTCTGATCAGCACCATGCCATGGTGTTTGTTCCTGGAAGGGAATAAACCAAATCTTTTAAATGGCCCTTTCACATGGTAGATCCTAGTGTGTTGTACAAGATACAATTTAGGGCTATATGAAATGGAAGCAAAAGGGGTATGATTAAAAGTGATTCTTACTAAAAACTGTCAATCTGATAACTAATGATGAAACAGTTCATTTGTATGCTCTTGTTTTGGAGCTCCCATGAACGTGGAGCTGGTGGCAATCTAAGACAGTGTATGGAGTTTGCGTGGCCATGTTTTTTGGGGGGAGGTGGGTGCCACAGTGGTGCCTTCTGTGAGCTTCTGAGAGAAGCTTCCCCCGTGTTCTACAGAGCCAATGCCAGACAGCTCCAGGACAGATCCGCCACTGGCCAGGGCTGAGCCCAGCAGCGATGGTGATGGCGCCTCTGAGGTTGTGTCAGCCCACCATGCACAGACAGAAGAGCTCCAGAGAGATGGCAGGAACAGTTAAGAGTCTGTATGCAAACTTGCTATGCAGGCAGCACGTGGAGGACAAGCCTCTTACAGATCTTTTTTACTTGGTGTAAGTGCATTTCATGTGACCTATGCATGACTATGGATACAATGAGAGATTTCCCAGTCTCTCTCTTTGGTTTGTGATTTATGTTAAATCAAAGGAACAGCCCAGAAGCTGCTGCTGGTTCCAGAAGCAGTAATATGCAGATGTTATAAGCCTATATAAAATAGCTTCCTGCAGGGAAAATTATACCACCATATAGAGACTTCAATATTTCAGAGAAAGATGGATAAATAACAATTTATCATTTAACACTGCAAACGCTGAAGTTGACAAAAAATAACTCTGTATACTTTTGATACAATCTTAGTCAATCCTTACTTCTCGTGTCATCGTGGCTATGCCCAAAAGAAGGTGGACTGTTCACCTGAATTTAAAGGCTTTTGGAGAACCCAGAGGCAATTGATACATTAAAATTCCTTGCACAGATTTTTACTTACGCTTCTTCTTTAATTTCCTCGAGGAATGCATCAATTTCTGTCTCTGGTATCTCTCCATCAATACTGGCCAAGTATGAATAAAGGAATGAGAATGTTTTGAAGGGAATTCGAGCTGCTCCACCTTCTGGGTCTCTTGTTAGGATCTCGCAGGCCTGTTTCATTGAACTCAGTAACGACTGCAGGGGGTTCCAGCAAGAAATGAAAGGAAAAGTGTCAGAGCCATGAACATCCTTGCATACCATGACAAAATCCACACTGTAAGCCATTAAAAGGGAGGGTAAATGAGATGAAGGTGTTATCATCATTGCCTAGCTTTAAACCCCAAATTTACTCTAGTGCAGATCCTAAGGATGGAAACAATAATATAGTTCTAGTAGAGATAGGAGTAAAAAATACCAAAATCTTGTGATGGTTAAAGAATGCACAGGATAATCTGAGCTCTCTCTCCATTAGGGCCAAATTGCTCTGTTCTGCTGCTGTAAAAGCACCAACATCACTGTATCTAGTAAAAGATCTTTTTGTGTATGTGTATATTACCTCACTGATTCTAAATGAATTCTCAGCAGCAGTTAAGGCAGACAAATCTACAACCCCCAGAAAATGAATATAGGTTTGGTGATTTTATTATGATGATATATTATATAATTTTTAGATTATATTTTGGCTGATATTTACTGTTTCCCCATCTCTATGCAAGTTTAATTTTAATAGATAGAAAAAGCACTGAGGCAAAATGCATTTAAAGAATATTTCAGTTTAGTCAAAGGCCAATAACATCTGAGTTACCTTTAAAAAACATGCCTCAAATTATTAGTTCCAAATATACTATGAAAAAAATCCTTCCTTTAATATGGTGTTGATAATCCAGTGCCCTATGCATGCTGAGCTATATGGGAAAAAGTGTGGAAAAATTCAGCACTGAGTTTCATTCAGTCAAAGACTGTTTGAATGCCATTAAGGAAACAAATAAATAAAACCATAGACAAAATATAAAAGCACAAAACCAAATCCACACAGGCTTGCTTCAACCTAAATCTTAATATTTTTCACTGCAACTTTTTCAAAATTTCCTCTTACATTTTCATTAACCAGCAAGCAATGTCTATGTAAAAAGATAGTATTTCCTAACAGTAGAATAGCAATACTTAAAATAAATGCAGTATTTGTTTAAGATCTAAAACACAGGCCACAGAATATTATTATAATATTATAAGGATTATAATATTATAAAGTGTCCTTTATAATCCTTATAATCCTTTAAGTTTTACCTAATGTATCTACTCCCCTGGGAGGTTTCTCAGGGAAAAGAGAGGCAGCTGACTCTATGATGGCCAACTCTACATTTTGCATTTGGCTACCCCTTTAACTGCCCTTTCTGTTCTTGCCACCCCAAACTGCCACAGTCTCTCATCACAACACAGCAAGGTTATTCATATCCATTTTGCCAACTTTGAAAGACAATTTAACAGGCTACCTGTGTGGTCATTTCTCCAAGGCTTTTGTAAAGATGCATTGGTGCTTTACAAAAAAGACACTTCTGACTGGTGCTCTTAAGAAGTTCATATTTGTCTGCTCTTGTATCTCAACTGTGACCCTGTTTGACTGTGAACACAATTTACAGCTGCAGGAAATGAATGTAAATTTCTTGTGTGTATCTTCCCCTCTGATTTAGGAAGTTGGTTTAGGTTTAGGTTTCATTATGTAGTACTGAAATCAAATAATTCACTTAATATCTAAAAGGATGGTGAGATAGTGAAATTTAGTCTGTCTAGCTCCATGAGAATAATGTTCCTGTGACTCCATTTTTGGTTTTGGTTTGTTTGGGGGTTTTTTGTGGGGGGACAGGGGTTGTTTTTTTTAGATATGTAATGTTGCTGTTACTATTTTTAAATTAAGAAAAGAGCCCAAACAACGAGATCATTTTGGGAGGGAGATTGGAATCAAGAAATACAAATTTGAAATAAAGACATACAGACACACAGACAGATAGATGGATAGATAGACAATTGCACAATTGCATTGCCAGGCCAGGTTAACATGCAGGGCTTCCAGATACCACAACATTCACAAAATATTATTCCACATATAATTTCTTTTTAGAACCCCTTCTTCCCTACTGTAGAAATCATTAGAAGTATTATACTTTATCAGAACATCAGCTTAATGCATTTTATAATCTTTCATTCTGTTGAAATGCTCTGCTGAGATTTTACTACTGACATTAAAAGAATTAAATGTAGCTGTAGTAACATTAACTGCTGCTGAGAAAATTTAATTGGCTACACAATCAATTAAAAATTGGTTCTTTAATTTCTCCCTTCAGTTCTCCTTCATGGACATTTACACTGACGCCATCAGCGTCCTACCGCCATCATCCTCTCTCACACAGTACGAGCTCCCTGCAGACACACTTGCTCTTCCACTGCCACTCCAGTAAATTGAGGACTTAGCAATCCTTCTGGTTAAGTTCCCCAGACCAAAATCTGATGGCCAACAGAAGTAAACAACAAGCCACTTTGCCAGCTGCTGCGAAAGCAATCACCATTACCCAAATCCACCTGCATTAATTGTTCTACGGACTTGTACATGGATCCTAGACAACCACTTGTGTTTGGAAATGAGGGCTCCTGCTGTGAACGTACCTTACCAAGCACACTGCACCCAAGTGCCAGAAACTTCAACCATTCCACCTCCTTGCCAAAACTGTCCAATTGCAGGATAGCTTCCAGCTGCTCCTCTGGCAAGCCCAAATGCTTCCATTTTTCCCTCAGTTCTGCAACAGTCACCGTGCCTTTGGAAGAAAGCTTTGAACAAAATCATAGTATCACTATATATATCAATAAGAACTCCAAAAACTAGAATGAATTTAAGAACACAGTGTCTCCCCAGAATACTTCAAATATGTGACAGTCTCTCTCCCCAGCCATCTCCAACCCATCAGCATTCCTCAATAGCATTTTGCATTTGATAAAGAACAGCTTGTACCTGTCTGTGTAAGACCTTAAGGAGTCCTGGGGTCAAGCCAGCATCTTTTTTCTCTGCTAAAGACATTTCGAGCCTCTCCTTCACAGGAAGCGGTTCACCTTTAGATAACGCTGAAAAATACCTAAGTGAATGGGAAGAGCAACACACCTCAATGACCAGGGCCATTACAAACTGCACAGAAGTAAATGCTCTACAGTTCAGTGTAACAATCTGCAGGCTCCCCCATAGGAGCAGCAGCACCTGGCAAGCTGCCTATATGCACAACTACCATCTTCCTGTGCCCAGAAACCACAGTCTTTAGACTTTACTTGCTCATTTTTGTGACACTCTAATAATTCTTAAGGCATTTAACTTACTTTGTGCATGATATATTCAGCTCTTTTGATGGATGAACCTGAGGGCTCATCTGTTTAACATTCCCCTTGTGCACTGCCCAAAACGTACATCCGCCTATTCACATTGCAACTCTCTCCTCAGCATTTCTGCTATTTCTGTCCACTCCAAAATAACATTTAAGAGCAGAGCATAAAGGGCATTGGACGTACATCCTTTTAATTATAAGGCTGCCACAACCTGAAGAGCTACCTCTGCCTTAACTGGCCAGCAATCTGAATTGTGCAAGGAAAACTTGAGCAAGGTTTTTATTCAGGTGCATCTAATTTACAAGTTTCTCCACTTGTCCTGCCTCATCTGCCCTGGTCACCCATGTCCATGTCCAGGCAATCCCATGCTGTGCAAATGCCTGCTAAAATACACAGCAGGCAGCACTCCAGAACTGAATTAGTCTGACTGTATAGAAATGGATGGACAGGATGTACGTATGTACGTATAACACGCGGGCTATTTTTCAGCCAGATCCATATGCTCTGGAAAGAGGGGCATGTGATCAGCAGCAGCAGCCGCCCACGCACCCGCAGGGCTGCTCCCGCCGAGCTGCCAAAGCGTTGAGGCAGAGGTCGGGGCTGGCTGCTGCCGTGGCCTTGGCAGTGCTGGGCTGCTCCCGCCGAGCTGCCACAGTGCTGAGGCAGAGGTCGGGGCTGGCTGCTGCCGTGGCCTTGGCAGTGCTGGGCTGCTCCTGCTCTCCCCAGCCCCACGTCCCAGCAGCCTCCAGAAACTGAGAGGTAGCGGCACTTCACCTGCATCACATTCCTAGAAACGCCACACCGTTTTAAGGTGGTCCTGCTGGTTTTCTCCAACACTGCAGTGGTAACAACTCAGCTTCAGATCATTTTCTTTTTATCAGACAAGCCAGACTCCAGCCTGGCTTAGTTAACAGCATCCCTCCCTCATCTACATGGTACAGATGTTTTCCGATTCCCTCAGCTGAGAACATCTCACAGATACCTTTCAAGAGCTTGCCCACACAAACCATAGTGCAGGAAAAACTATAGTGAGCAGTTGAGGTAAAAGAAAAGAAATAGATGCTAAAGGAAAAACATTTAAACATTTCAATCAACTTTATGGCAAGAGATTTGTTATGCAGATTATCACTTTAAAGGTGCAATTTTTCAGGCACTTTTCCCAGAAAGAAACAAGAGAAGTGTAACCAAACTTAAGAATTAGAAAGCTAATGTCTATTTTTTCCTTTAAATTCCAAGACTTGAATCTCAGATGAGAGAAGAAAAACCAAACCAAAAGGAAAAAGAGTTGGTCTTTCAGATAGAAAAACTAATAACAAAAAGCAAATTAAGATGCATTTTTCTGTATGGAAATACAGCTATTTCAGAATTAGGCCAGGCCTAAACCTCAAGGAAACAGAAAATAAATAAAATACCACACTATTTTTAAAAGGCTTACATGCTGCATTAATACACAGAAGTGTATATGCAATGTACATGCTGATGTAACACTCAAAGCTATGTCCACTGTACAATAAAGAGGAGAGTGAAGTTTTGAGGGTCCATATGTAGAGCTCTCTGTTGTTAGGTGAACATCATACTTACGCAGCTGCCCACTGCAAAACATCGTAAGGCTGAGTCCTAATAGCAGCTTTAGTAAATTGCTTCAGAATATCAGGTAGCTCCGGGGGGATTTTGATCTGCTGAGCACAGAACATGGTTTCTGGAAGAGGCATGGTGTCCAATCACGAGGACCTGAAAGAAATAAAACAGCAGTTCACAGATGCAGAATGTGAATGGAAAACTGTGTGTGCACATGGGAGTCAAGAGTGTCTGTCCCCAAATTCCCTCCTGCCCTACTCAGTAGCTGGGGCTACTGGAGAGCTGACAGAATTGGAAGGGTAAACAGACAAGCCCTGTGTGGCTCTAAAAAACTTTGTGGCTACACCCAGTAAAACACTGCAGCTTGGGCACCAATCACAGCTGGGTAAGAACTACTACTTTCACAAGTGACTTCACATAGTTTTAAACTGATTCTTCTAATCAAACCTACCACAACAAAAATTTGTAAGACGGGCAGTCCAGACAAGTCACACCTCACATGCCAATGTGAAAGGTATCTACACTGCCAACTCACTACTGCATGCCAAGGAAAATCTTGGTATTTTTGTACAGATGCCAGAGTATACAGATGACCAAGTTTCTACTGTCTATATGTATTCAAAAATGTTGTAGCAAAAAGTTACTAATTTATGCTCGTGAAAAACTTTACACCAAACAATTACAGCGATGAACAAAACATTTGTGTGTGCTGCAAGCACATATCGCACTTAGCTCATACAGCTCTACAGGTGTGTTTGTCTCATTCAGGATGTAAGGATGTCAGCTGTTGCAAGAAATCCTGTTCCCCAGGATCCAAAAGAAGAGACAATGATAGGCTATTGTCTGGTCCTTCTCCCATCATAGCAATGGGGCACATTTGGTGGGAAACTCTCCTCATCATTTCCTGGAAAAACTATGGCATGCTAAGTTGATGTAGCAACAAGAACCTAAAACGAGTTAGTTATCTGCAGAAAGGAGGAGCAGTAAAAGCAACAGCATCAAGAAAGGAATCAACGTAACAGCATCCTCTATCCCTTCGGACTTTTTAAAGATAAGAGTACCTGGCAGATGGCTTTCTCACTTGAATTTTCCTGTAGTGAAAAAGAAAAAAATTAACAGTCAGTGATAGAGCAATTGAACTCCTGTGACTCAAGGTTCCTTTGAGGATCAAACTATATTTAGAACTTTACTTATGGAGAAATGCAGGCAGGGAACACCATCTTCATCACTCCAATGCAGCCAATTTGCATCAGGACCAGACTTCAAAGTGCACATTTAATTACCACACTGGTCACGTGTTTTCAGTATTGATTCAAAAGCACAGCTCTAGCCAAGGAACTGAGGCTGAAGGCAAAAAAGCTGAAGATTTCAGGACAGCAGAAAAACTATGAGACAGGAATACAGGTGTGTTTGCATGTACCCTTGGGAAGCAGTCAAATAAAAGAATAAAAATATAATCAGAAAAAAAATGCAGTGCAAGAACTGCTTTTCTACAGTAAGCCATTAGTCACATGGCTTACTGTAGAAAAGTAAGGGCCAGAAGATTGCCAGATTTCTTGGAGATCAGCTGGTCTGACCCCCTGCACAACCTATGAGCAGGGTGCCAAAGATCCATGTTCAGGTGTGTCTCAAGAATCTCTCAATAGCACCGTGTTATTGGCAGAGCTTATGGTAGGGAGGCTGGTTCCTGCAGGTGCATGGAGACTCCACACCCCCCTGGGCAACCTGCGCCAGTACTTGGTCACCCTCACAGGGAAAAAGGGTTTCTTGATGTTCAGAGGAAACTTCCTGTACATATATACACACACCTAATGACCAAAGAAAAGCACAGCTAGGTCAGGCAGCCTCTGCACCCCTTCACCATCGTTACTCTATCATGGGTTAGTCTCGCTAGAGACAAAGATCATCACTTTCACTTCCTGTTAGCACTTATTTTCTATTTTTTTCCTTTCACGGACTCCAAGCCAGCCCCAGCTGTTCAGGAAACAAGGCCAAGGCGTGTCCGCACGCAGATGGGCCTGGCCGAGCCGCGGGTGCCCGCAGCCCATCCGCCCCGAGCCGTGGGAGGGCAGCGCCGGCGGGCACCGGCCCCGCCGCGGCCCCTCGCAGGCCCGAGGCAGCCCCACGGCCGCCCCACGGCCGCAGCGGCCCCGGACACCCCCGCGGCGGCCGCCCCGGGGCTCGGGAAGGCCCGGGCACGGCCCCTTACCTGCCCCGCTCCGCAGCCCCGCTGCCACGGCAACGCGGAGGGACGGGACGGGGCGGGGCGGGCGGCGCTGGGCGGAGGAAAAACGTGATGGCGGCGAGGTTTAAAGGGCGAGAGCAGCACCTGTTTTGTACTAACTTTTGAAAAGGCCCAAACCATGGATGAGGGGATTGAGTGTGCCACTAGTAAATTCACAGACGCCTGCAAGGTGGGTCGGAGTGGGCTGGACGGTACAGCGGCTGAACATGAGCCAGCAGTGAGCCCAGGTGGCCAAAAAGGCCAGCGGCATCCGGACCTGTGTCAGCAGTAATGTGGCCTTCAGGATGAGGGAAGTGATTCTCCCCCTGTACCCGGCCCTGGTGAGGCTACACCTCCAATCCGGTGTCCTCTCAATTCAGGGAGGAACTGGAGGGTGCTGGAGGGTGTGCAGGGAAGGGTGACCATGTTGGTGAAGGCCTGGAGCACAAGTTACTATCAGGAGCAGCTGGGGAAGCTGGAGTTGTTTGGCCTGGAGAAGAAAAGTCTCAGGGGTGACCTTACTGCTCTCTACAATGGCCTGAAAGGAGGCTGTAGGCAGATTAGAGTCAGCATCTTCTCCCAGACAACCGGTGACAGAGTAAGAGGGCATAGTCTTAAGCTGTGGGAGGAGACATTAAGACATTTAGGTTGGACATTAAGAAGAATTTCTTCACAGCAGGGGCGATTAGACAATGGAACGATCTATCCAGGGAGGCGGTGGAATCACCATCCCTGATGATGTTTAAGGAAAGACTGCATGTGGCACTTAGTGCCATGGTCTAGTTGCTAGGGTGGTGTTTGGTCATAGGCTGGTCTTGATCTTGGAGATCTTTTCCAACTTAATTGATTCTGATTCTGTGAACATCTTAGCACCATGTTATTGGCAGAGCTTATGGTAGGGAGGCTGGTTCCTGCAGGTGCCTGGGTTCCCTGCAGCCTGCTGGCCCCAAGGATGTGCTACTGGGTGAGCAGTGCTAGGGTGGCGTGTCCATCTTGCCTTTGGCATTCTCGCACCTCCTTTCCTGGCTTGGATGAAATGTGCAGAAATGCTGACAGAGCTGAAAAAGAGACAGGGCAATGTATCCCCCAAAATTCCCTTTACTCACAGCATCTGCTGCTCCCAAGGACAGCTCAGCCACAAGCAACCTCTGCTGGTCAGGCTCCATAGTCCTGGACATTCAGGATAGCCGCAGCACTGACTCTGCCACCACTGAGAGCAGCACAGCCAGTGCCAGCTGCTTCTCAGCACCTGCTAGTCCAAACTGACACCATGAGGCAGCTTGGGCTCTCCCACTGCTCCAGAATGTGAGGAACCAAAGTGCCTTCTCTGCCACAAAGTCTTACTGGACAGCTACAAGTCTTCTTTCCACTGCAGATAAAAACAGCACCAGAGGTAACCTGACTGGCATCTTCTGTAAAGACACCAGCACATCTCTTGGTTACAAAGCAATACCCCTCCTGTGCCTTCTGGCATGGACTGTACACAGCCTGAGCACTCAAATCAACTTGGTAATAGGATTATTCACTTCAGAAAGCCTTCACAAGCCATTGCTCCAAAGAAACTTGGGTGCTGCATGCTCAAAACAGGCCAAGCAATTACTGCAGAAGCACCCAATCTGACTTGAAGCCAGGCCTTTTTAATCCGCATTATGTCCCCACTGATGAACGTGCAAGGCCATGCGGGATGAAGATAAAATGGGGGGCTCTGGAAAGAAGTAAGCACACATTTTAGCAACTGTTTAATCTTTCATAAAACATCAATACTTAGCATAAGCTACAGACTAATTATTTGGCCTCAGAATACTTTGCAGATTCCTGTAACTAATGAAAACAGCAAACTTCTGACATATAATGACATAGACATCTATTCTGTAGTTGTTTTAAAGCATCTACTCATCTAAGAACACTACAGCAAGAAAATCATGAAGCAAACATTATCCTGCAGGAGCTTACAGAAGATAATTAAATTAAACTGATTTCACAGTGCAGTTTTTCAATGGTGTCCAATGATAACAGATAAACAGCAAGTTTCATATTATTTCTAATTTGTGGTCCTTACACACACTTGAAACTATCCTTAAAATGTGCAAAAAGTAAATGTCATACTCATAATTCTTCCAGCTAACTGGTCCAGTGCAGTGAAATCATGCATAAAACTGCCACACTGTATTATGGGAAACAGCAGCATGTAGGTGGAAATTTTTTTCTGTATTTAATGAAATGTATTTTCATAGAATCATAGAATGGCCTGGGTTGAACCTCACAGATCACCTGGTTCCAACCCTCCTGCCACAGGCACTTTCACAGGACCAGGCTACTCAGAGCTCCATTCAACCTGGCCTTTAACATTTCCAGTGATGGGGCATCCACATCTTTTCTGGGCAACCTGTTCCAGTGTCTCATCACCCTGACAGTAGAGAATGTCTTCCTAACATCTAATCTAAACCTACTCTCTTTCAGTTTGAAGCCACTCCCTTGTCCTCTCACTACATGCTCTTGTAAATACTCTCTTTATATGAATTAATATATAACTGTATAATACCAAGACTTGTATATAAAGACCATTTAAAAGTATATCCACAGATGTAATTGTTGCTTTACAGCAGCCCTGCCAGAAATGCTGCTGTATACCAGTGTAGCTTAGACTTTCTGCTGCTTCCTACTTCTAAGACTCCTGCTCACAACTGGACTCTCCATTCTAATCCAGCAGTATTTCTAGATTCATCACATTCCTTACCTAACTCCAGCAAGCCACTTCTGCAATTTGTATCTGCTGAGCATGGCACACCAGTGCAGCTCTGCCACTATTTAGGTTCTAACACAGAAACTCTATGCAATATAAAAGCTTTGCAGTGTTCTCTGGTTTTGTGAGCAACAAGGAATTCTATGTAAAACTAATATCCTTTTCCAGGAAAACAAAGAGCCCTTGAAAGGCAAGTAATGTTAAATACCACCCCCTCCTCCCACACCTGATGTCAGACACTTCCAGATGTTTGACTTCACCTTATATAGGGGGAAATGCTGTTGGCCAGTACTCAACAGGTGAGAGATAATAGCAGGTAAGCAGAAAAACTGATATGCAAAGCTGTGAAATAATTTTGCCATTGCTCCATCTCTTGGTATTATACTGAATTCAAAACATTCAGTTCATTCTGAAACTGTATTTGACCTCTGGAAATACAATCTTTTAAATTTTTCTATAATTGAGTAACTTTGATTTCACCATATTATTTCTCAATTTATGGTTACTTCTTAATGAAGAAATTAAAACCAGAAGAACCAAAAGTTCAAAAAAATTGCTTTTAACTATGCAATTCTTTTTTTTCCAGCTACTAATTAAGAACTGAAATACCAGAGTATGAGAGCTCTGACTTACTATTATGCTTGGTAAAAGTTGTTTCCTCATCTGTTTCAGAAAACAGCTTCTTTTATTTTGCATCCTGAACTTCATTACACCACCAAGATTCAATTCCTTGTTTAATGTTCTTACTGTTTGTATCCTCATTTCTGCCAAGAGCCTCACTCATTGCCCAGGCTGTACAGTGGCCATTATTCCCAAGGCAAGCAGAACAAGAACACTAGCGGTACCACAAAACCTTTCAAATCTAGATGTAAAAAAATGGACAGTGACGTCCAAGGAAACAAAATGATGCTGATCAGCATGCCAGACAATCAAACCCCAGTCATTTGTGCTTTGTGAGGTACAGGCCTTTGTGAAGCTTTTTACAGAGTTCTCTGAAGAACAGCGCGGCTGCTGTGAAGATTTTTATGAAGACCCTTACGCAAGCATAGGGGAAGGCAAGGAAAGAATTAATGCACTCAGCTGAAAAGTGATGTGAGCACTGTAATAGGTTGGAGTTGGCATCTTACTGAGGGAGTCACTGACACAAAGCGGTTACAGGTACCGAAGGGCCCTCAGAAACAAAATCAAGTAACTGCGGCTTCACTCAACAGAGAAGGGGCAGACAGAAAAGATACAGAGTTTTAACTATTTTTAATCAATATAAAATAATCTGTGTAAAAACAGTCAAAGCCATGCTGCATTTAACTTCTTTCAATTTGCACAAGATAGCTGCAGAGCCATCTGACAGGTCTTGGATGAAGGCCTGTGAAACTAACAACATTAGATTCTCAACACACAAAGGGGATACAACTGAGCCAGTACACACCTCCAACCCCTCCAGTCAAGACCAAGGTCAACACAAATTACACAAATTTTTTTTTGTGTAATTTTTGACAAATTGTCATGGAAGAGTGGACACACACACACACACACATTCTTCCCCACTTGAAAAGTAACAGGAGCTCACACCACTCTGTATCACTCCAGCACAGATGGAAGCTGCTGATACAGCAGTGCTCATCAGCTGTCTCAGAAACAGTCACTTAACTCACATGCTTACTTTTCAAGTTTTTATGCAAGGGGAGTACACAGCACACAGTAAGGCAAACCATTGAAATTTAAAATGATTTATAAAGTACTGTTACTCAATTCCTGTACTCTACAACCTCCATATTCTTTCAAAAAATGTGTAAAAATAAGGAGATGAGATTTCTGAAAAGTTTACAATGGACAGTTCTGGAAACAAGCTTCACCTGGTATCTGTAAAGCAGTGCAAATGCCAGCACAACAGTTGGATTTGAAACCAGTTTTCCACTAAAAAAAAAAAAAAAAAAAAAGCAAATACAGATAATGTAAGCTACCTCAAAATAGCTGCATGACTGGCCTGATTTGCTATTTTCTTTCATGACCTTTAAAATACCAGTAGTAAGAAACAGCACAAAGGCTTTTTCTTAATCAATTTTAATATTAAGACTAGCTTGTCTGGATAAAAATGCAGTTACAAGTACCACACTACTGCAAATTCTACATGATGCACAGTAGTGCTCGCAGTATTTGAATGGCAAGACCATTTTGGAACTGTTGTGAAAGGTATGTCAAAAACAGAATCTTGGCATAAGTAAGAATGTATGTTACCAGTGAATTTATTATTGTGAAAATATATCTGTCCCACAATGTACACCACTGTAAATAATCAAATGCAATATTTATGCACATCAAAAATATATGGGTCAAATATATACTCAATTTAGCATTAAATCAGCAACAGTAAATGAAAGGAATATTTTGGCTGTTTTTCTATGATTTCATTTCACTGGAAATTTCCTAATAAATCACTCCAAAGGGTAATATTTGTGGTTCAAAACCATCAGGACAACAGTAATTCTGTAAAATAGTATGGATCTTAAGAGTGACAGCCCAGTCCTCATGCCACGAGATTCAGATGGATTTGGCTTGTGCTTGCTGCCTTAGACCATAAAGTCCAGACACCAAAAAAAATGAACTACCACCATCACAGCCTGGACTACATTGGCTCATACTATGCCAGATCAGAGATGCAACATCAATAAAAGGAGATGACACTTTAAAAGCACCTGCCAGATTCTCAAGTATTAATTATATACACACATGGTAAAGTACAGAATACTGAAGGAGAGTGTACTGAATAGCAAGTTAAATCTTCCATCATTTTTCTCATTACTGCAATGGATATTCACATTTTCCACATTGGTCCAGGAAAGATACTGCAATCTAAGAATGTGGTTTGATACTACTTAAAGCTCTGTGATACTGTTATGTATTTTCTTTATCTACATAACCCCCACCCCCAACCATTACTGCAAAAGAACTCTATCTATATATAGAAATAACACAGACTTGATTTGGTGGCTCTTGTTTGACTGTGTTCTAACAAAGAAATCTGCTAACTTCTCCTTGCCTGTTAATTAGCATATGTATTTCCCTGCCCCTCAGGCCATAAATGGTACATGATAAATCACTTCCTCAGTATTATTTCCATAAAAATTCACAGTGACCAATTCTGAGAGATGATTTTTTGGTTGGGTTTGGTTTTTTTAAAAGTAATTGTGCAATATAAAATTCATACTACAATTTTCAACTTTGGTAACTTACAGAAGAAAATTTTCAAGCTCTTTAACCAAGGATCAGGTCAGGATGCTGCTTACACTATGCTCTTTGTGCTGTGCAAGCAGATCAGTTAAGGTTCATCCCTTTTCTTGAGATCCTGAAAAATTCTAATATTGGTAAGAAATTGGCTACAATTTAAGTTGTGAACCTATCTAATTTTTCTTGGTACCTTTAAATGCTTCCATCACCTTGCCTTAGTAAATGTTTACTTACTGTTTCAATTCATGAAATCCTGATCCCAAAGCCAACACCCACCTACCCCCTTCAACCAAATAGAAAAATCCAGCTGAGCCTCAACAAGTACATCTGAATTCTCAGAAGAGGAAATATTTTCTTGATTTAACAGCAACTGTACAATATTACAAACTCTGACACATGAAAAACAATCAGGCAATAGAAAAATGTACAACAGCTTTGGTGTTATACAAAATAATAAAAAAGACTGGACAGCAAGATACATAGTTCATTATGTTCTCGACACAGCAACTTCATTGCTGACTGTAAGACAGTTATTTACTTTTGATATTCTCTACGTGGCCTTTCCACTCATGAAAAATCATACTGTATTACTACAATAAGAACTGTTATGAACACCATAAAGTAAGCTCCAAATTTTATAAAAACATCTTGCCTCTTCGCACTATTGCTTTGTGGCACATTGTCAACAGAACAGCAGTCCAAAATAAAGTGACAACTAGATTTAATAAATTAATATACTTTTTAAAGATGTACAATGCACATTCTTTTTAATCCAAGGTTTTAGGGTGTCAGGACACTTCTATATACACATATACAGACCTCAGACAGCATTTACAACATCAGAAAATGCAGATAAGAAACAGAGCCTTAACTGCTATCTGGATGCTACCAACAGAAGCCAAAACACTGCTGAGTGTATTATTGGGAGAGATATCCAAAGACGAGAAGAGTCTATGAAAAAAGGACATGTAAAGGCAAAGGGAAAGTCAAGATGTTTAATATGTCCATCTATTCTTGTGAAGACTGAGGTGGAGTTGTTGATGTGCCTGGTTTACCAGATTTCCGTTCGTAATTCACAAGTCGTTGTCCAACAAGGTACCTGGGATCACAGTAAAAACAGAAATTAACACAAGTTGATACTATTTTGTAACACAAATCTACTCTATCTCCTTTCCTGCCAATGTAGTTTTTTCATTTCAATGAATTGTAAAGGAAGAACTTTAGCTGCTGCTTAATCTTTCTTAAAGGGAGAGAAAATATCCTGATGCTACTCCATGGAAAGCTTAAGGGGTGCAAGATTGCTTTAGTGTGATATTGAAACAGAATTTAACTATCTCAGCAGCTTAACTGTTCTCATACCTTTCACATTATTCCTTTCTTTATATCATTGATACAGACTTTCTGCCATCTAAATTCCTTTTCATGCTTCCTATTTGCATGCTAGTTCTGCATGTACAGGAGCAGAATTCTTGTACATGAATTCTTTCCCTAAGATCTGTCATTTCCTTTAGAAACTTTTTCACCACAGCTCCTTTTCTCATGGTACTATAACCAACAATCATGGCACATTCTTTGTACATTTTAGAATGTCACAAAAACTTGTATATGCTTTTAAAATTTGTTATATGAAAGATTTAATTATGCATATTTCTAAAGCACAAATATCTACTGGCTGGCATGACTGTGTCTGCACAGTTCCTGAAATGAGACAGTTAAGCCATACAAACTTCTTGTCTACAAGATGTTACAACATTTAATAAGCTCATTTAATAACAAACTAATTTTCACTTACAACTTTTCAGTTGCTTCTTAACATTTAAGATTGAAAGAAGTCTATTTTAGGTTTGACTCCTTTTGTAGTTACTGGAAAGCAAAACTCTTATAGGATAACTCAGGATATGAACATAACAAATTAATTTATTCCTTTTCAATACAAAAGAAGCCTAAGAAGATTAGTTGCTAATCTTCTTAATAACCCATAGAAAAGGTAGTTAGGGTAACACCAAAAATAACATAATAACACAAAAAAAAGAAGTTAAACTAAGTGAGATAACTGGAAAATAATAGGAAAATTATTGTTTTTATCAGGTATCTGAGTAATACAGAGCAATAATTACTGAAAACATCGGAAAACCACACAAAATTTGGTAAGGACAAACTATCAAATCAACATTCTTGAACAGGTTAGTTGGACTAATGAGTAGGAAGAGTAAGAAAAACAGTTACGCAGAAAAGGGTGAAGAAATGGTTTTATAAGCAGCAGCTTGAGACATGATTTTAACTTCCAGGTATGTTATAATTCCTGACATTCATTTATCATTCAAGACTACAAATGAGACAGTCATTTGTAGCTTCATTTATGGGAAAACACATTCATGTTAGACATGAGGGAGTGTCTTTCCTTTATAAAGACAGTCTACTCCTGTGTTTATCTACCTTAAGCACAGATAAAACATCTGCCAAGAACGGTTTGTCTGTCTTAAAAGAGTCATTTGTCCAGAAAACTTCTTAAAAACCCTTTTAGTCCAAAGTATCTACAACACCTGAATTCAACCTGAAGTAATCATATATATAGATATATATAAAGGGGAAAATGAAAAAAAACCCAACCCTATATACTCACTTGTCATTTTTAATATGTTCATAAAGGCGCTTGAACTGGCGGACTTGGAAGGACAGAATTCCCATCAAAACAACCACCATAAGCAAAAAAGGATAAATGCGTCGCTGAACGAGGTTCTGCATTTCAGCAGTAACTCCTACAAAAAAAGACACAATCCTTAGACATTCTAATATTGCTGAGCTAACTCACTTATTTCTGCTTCTCTATTTGCTTCCATACTTTTTCTACTGTAACTTCAGTAGAAGGGCTGTTAAATAAATTACACATCCATTTACATCAAAGATCCAACATGACAGCTGCTGTTCTTTTTAATCTGAAACACTCTGAGCGGAAAGTTTTCCATTAACAGAGTGAAAATCCACAGTAGGAAAACAAAAGGGCTTGTCAGTTCATTTTGCCTATGAATTTCTGTTTATCTGCTTACTGACTTCTCCTTGTATCAGATGTCAACACAACAAAAGTCAGCATTCAGTCTGAAGAATAAAATGGGACTTCTTGAACATGTTGTTAACATCAAAACCAACTAGTAAAAGACAAGTCTTGATGAAAAAGCTCATCTACTCTGGTTCCAATCAAATTATTTACCTCAATTATGAGGAGATAGCAAAGTCTGAAAAAGCCCTATATATTTAAAATTTACATTTTAGTACTATTAAAACCTCAAAACAAACCCAGGATTTTCACCTGTTCTAAGCTTCATTTAGAATCTGACGAGTCAGAAAAGATGGCCTCAGCTCAGTATAGCTCCTAGAGGGACTAAAATCAAAGGCTGATTGTCCAAAGAAGAAATGAATTAATCACTCCTTTCCCAAACTGGCTAGATATCTAAAATGCATTCTTGGATAAGAAGAGGAGGGGCAGACACTGATTTCTTCTCTGTGGTGACCAGTGACAGGACCCAAGGACCAGTCTCAAGTTGTGTTAGGGAAGGGTTTGTATTAGAAAAAGGTTTTTCAGGGAAGTGGCCACAGCACCAAGCCTGACAGAGTTCAAGAATCATTTGGGCAATATTCCTGGAACACGGTGTGATGCTTGGAAGTCTTTGAACATTTGTCAGCAGAAGAATTTTTTGTTTGGGGTTTTTTTCGCTTGTTGTTGTGTTGGTTTTCTGGGTTTTTTTATAAACTAGGGCTTGAAGTTTTATTTCCACAAACATATTTACACTGCTGTGAACCATGAGATGACAAACAGGTGTTCTGAATACATACATACCCAGTAAAGGTACAACACCAGAAGCTATGATGTACGGCACACAAAGGGAAAGTAAAAGGACAGAGATTACGGGTGCTGCCAGTTTACGGATGATGAAGTGTAGGTCAATGTTACGAATCCCATTTGCATATACCTAAAATGGAACAAGTTAGAAGTAGAACAGATCAATCAAAAACCCCTTGTTTTGCCCTTACAGTAATAATTACAAGGTTTTACACAATTCTCCTTATGAAAGGAAATGGGTGTTCCCATGACCACAGTTGAAGATGGAAAAACTCTCTGCCAATTTACATAATGAGGGTTACAGGAAATCAACTTACTCTGGAACTGTGATTCAGTTGCAGGAATGCAAGGGACCTTCTGAAAGATCATTTAATGGAGCTGTGGACAATGGTTTTGTGGGTGACCTGGGATCACTTTGTGCTGTTAACTTACTAGAAGAGGATCCTGTATATGCTAATAGAATAAATTACTAAATTTTGTAATGGGCAGAAAATAGGATCCTATTTTGTACTTAGTGGGGCAGACCAGAACCTCTGTACATAGTGCCTGAAAGAAAGGCCTCCACAATTCTTAAGCTTCTGTAGTTACTCCCAGAAGCTAAGGTCAAAATGTAACCAGATTAAGCATGGGAAAAGACCAGTTTTAAATGGCTATTAGCTATAGCTAAACAACAGCCTCTGTCCCACAGCCTGGAAGGCTCAGGAGAGTGTGTAAACAGCCCATGGAGAGCATTCGGAATGGAAGAGGGAGCTGTGGTATGCATCGAAACGTACTCCCAGACCAAGACTGTATTTCTGCAGTGTGACAGCTGAAGTGATTTAATAACTGGGACTATGTGCTAGACTTACTCACGAGAGGCACCTTGTGTACAGAGGCTGGGACATGCACCACAGGCATCACATACAGTGCAGGGCTGAAAAATTACCTTCTGACAAACAACTGAGATACGTCATCGAGATGACAACCATGGAATTTAATCGTTATAACCAAGAAGAAATACTTCTGACAAAACAGGCCATGTGACTCTGAACTGCTCAGAGAAGCTGTTCTGTGTTGCTTAATAATCAAATGGGAACAGAAATGGTGTCTTTCATCTGTACTGATCTATGAATGGGGTAATCCCTACAGCTGCAGAGAAGGCAAAATTCTGTGTTCTTGAGTTGTGGTTGTAAATACCGTCCAAAATTTGGACAAGTATTTGGACACATCGACTTCATCTGAAGAAATAATCATGTTTCTTTCTCATTTTATTACAAACCTGATAAAAATGCATATAAGTATACAAAGCATTTTCTTGAATGCAGATTTCTGAGTTTGTTCTTGTTTACTGTTAAGTGTACCTTAATGGATTAGGCTATACAATTTAAAAGGCTTTTACAAGACTAGTTGAATTTTACTCAATTACTCCATTACTACAAGAGTAACACTGTTTTCTGACACACAATCAGAAACATAAAAAATGTATTATACAGATAATTCACATGGACAATTTTTCCCTACCTGTTCAATCACAGTTTTCAGCCACCACTGGGGACCCATCAGTGTTATGGCAGCAATTATTTTGGCATGCAGAACTCCAAGAGCCCAGTCCTAATTTTGTAAAAATTTATAGTGTTAGCATTAACATATCTTTAAAAAGTCAGACAACCAAAAGATTTAAGAGCAATGTGTTAATATTACTTATAAGTGAAAATATAATTACTTTTCCATTTACATGGGACATTGCTCCAAAGAGATGACATGATCTACAAATTTCTGTGAAAAGGAGGATATTCTCAAGTTTAACTGACATCTGCAAATTTAGCTCCCTGGGACCAGGAAAATCACTACTACTATTAAATCAAAGGCAAATACAAAATAAAAAGCATTAGACTTAAAGTGTAAGTACATAAATACTTATTTACATAAAATCAAGTTAATTTCCTTTCTTCATAAAAGAATAGAAAAAAGACACAAAGATATTCACACACATCAGGAAACAAGTTCTTTTCCTTCTTTTGAAGTTTAATTATTCCCAAAACCCTAGATGATGTAAGAAAAGCTTAAAGCAAGGCAATGCTCTTCACAAAAAAAGTCATACTATTCAGAGGAAAATTTATGTTTTAACATAAACTGCAATTATTATGGCACAGAATTAGGACACTACAACTACTGGCTTCCAGTAAACACTTTACAGTCCATCCTTTCTGGATTACAGATATTTGTAAGAGATTTTCAATAAAACCCACCAAAAATAGAAGGCAAAACATAGGCTGATAAAGTAGAATAAACAGCTAAGAACTGGTAAGACTTGGGACATCATAGACTAATTAACTTTCTTGAACTGCTGGGGAAATACATTTTCTTTAAGTGATTATTTAAAAAGACAACTTTTGTTAGTGTCAATTCTAAAAAATTTTAAAAATTGTTACAAAAAAGCACCAGTGTTAGAATTGATTCATGTTTATATAAGAATGTATATAACTTTGTATATTTATACAAAGTTATAACTTTGTATAACTCTCTTCTCTTTTGGGAGAAATGGCAATTAGTTTCAATTTTGATAGTCCTTGTTGATTTAGAACAAGTCTCAAATCCCACTTATCCTTTATTTTGAAGAAGTTCTGCTACATGAAAGTAGTTTTTTCAGTATACTTCTTTTAAAGAAGTAATATGCATTAGTAAAGAATTTTTATGAACTCTAGCATTACAAATTCTTTCCAAAACTGTTTGGAAACCATGATCATCTACCACTGTAATTATATGATGTCCCAATTTTCTGGTCATTTACCCAGCTCAAAAAATTTACTTGGATTTTAAAATAATGGAATAATTAAATTAGTAGCCAAATTCTTCTTTGTATTATGGCTTTCAAACATTTGAATACTAAAAGTAAACAAAAGCTTAGGGCAGCTTAGAAAGTCACTGTCCCTGAACACTTTCTTGTTATTTAGTAATGGCATTCTAAATGTTTTGAGTTATGGTCCCCTCAGTTGGGTTTCTTGGAATTATGATTTTTTTCATAATTCAACCTAGGTGATGGAAGCATTTGTCATTCATTCTACTGTATCTTCATTTCATCTCCCAGCTTGCAGGACAGAAATTTGCACTCAGCTTGTGAGACTTGACTGAAGAGTAATAAAATACAATTACCTCAAAATTTTGTATTAATGATATGACAACTCAGCCCCAAATCAGCATGATCCCAAATAATAAAAATTAGATTTGCCTCATCACCAAATTAAAATCTTACAAGAAAAAAAAATTACCAGAACCTCTTGATGCATAACTGTATGCAGAAAGCTTTCCAAAACAATTAGAGTATGTACATTTGTGCATACATACGTAGAGATTACTGCTTACATAATTTTACAAAAGTGCTACTGGAAAAGTAGCTGATCACTGAAATGCAACCTTTGATGTCATGTAACAACAGTTCAGCTTTTCACAGTTTAAATTCCTCAGCATATCCTTTTGGTTCAAATAATCCTCACATCCAGACTGGCTGCCTTTTCTCTGCCACATACAAACATGTTTGTGGAAAACGCTCTGAAGCACCAAAGCCACATGAAACAAGGCAGCCCATACTCCTTACATCAACAGCAGCAAAAGAATGGGAGCAACTGACCTGCCAAGGATAGAAGAGAGGTGTTTGATCCAAAGGAACTCTCAAAGGTGCAACGATGACCAGTTCAAACAGAAGTCCAAGCAAAAGTGGAACCACACCAGCGAGCAGTATAGCCACTATCAATGTCTTCATTATCTAAAAAACCCAAGACATTTAATTAATATGTTTACCAGAGGATTCTTTGTTTAAACTCAAAAATGTAACTTGAACTACATAAACACACAGCTCTGGTGAAAAAACCCCAAAGCTACATAGACACATAAACACCCCTAGAAATAATTTTTACTACATGCATAGTTTTGCAATGCATGTTTTCAAGTTTGGGTCCTATTCCATACAAATGGGAATTCCAGAAAAAAACATGACTGTGCCTACTAGTTAGTATTCATATAGCTCTAAACCATAAAATCACACTGACTTATCAATAGGGAATACTATCCAATGGCACTTCAATACATTGCATATGTTCATATGTTGGGAAATTGAAGAATTTTTCCAAAACTTTGCTCCAGTTTTTCTCTGGAGCAAAACAAACCTTAAAAATTCAGTCATTATGGAATGTTTGACTTAAAAATGGAGGACTCAGAACACTGTGCTTGAATCTTTATTTATTCTGAAATTCTTAATATAGCTGCATCATACAAAACTGCCTGACTTAATTAACACGATAAGGAGATGGGGCAAAGAACAAGTAGAAATAATGTTTTAGCTCTGAGTTTTCTTGAAGAAACTAGTATCTTAAGCTAAAATCAAAATGATGGATGAGGTATTTGGGAAACATGGTAGTACATGAAGAACATGTACAGTTCAATAAGCACATTAAAATGTCCATAACAAGATACCATTTATGCTACCCATGTTTAAAGGAACTAGCAAGAAATCCACTACAGACATCCTCAAAATCAAAACCAAGATAAAATGGTGGGGTATAAATTTGTTTTCATTCTGGGAATCTCAACTCCTCATAATTAATATTTTTGAGGAAAATATCTTATTTGAACAACTCAAGATAAAGATCTTTCTGAAAATATGCATCAAGCTACTTTGTAGAGACGTAGTCATCATCATCTATCAGCTTTATTAGGTTTTTCCATTTGATAATTTCATGTAAATATATAAGTAAATAGTTCAGCTTTACATGAAAATGTAAATGTCTTTGAGAACACATAACACATGGGATAATAATGCAATATATTCACTTTTAAAGGAAAATAGCAAAATATACACACATATATATTTTAAACATATATACACACAAGCATATTTACACTGATTGCACTCCCAAAATAGTTAGCCTATGCAATGGGAATGTAACCTGCAAAAGCTTCAGAATGGTCTGAAAAACAAAATGTAGTATACATGACAGAGTAAAGCCCGCAAGCAAAACATGAAACAAGTTCCATTAGCTAATATTTTGATAATTTAGTAGAACTTTTCTCAAGACTCACCATGAGAGACCACTCTTTGACCTTCTGGAAAATGACTCTACGACCCTGTGGCATCCAGGCAACCAGCACTGTCACTGCTCGGATAGTCAGCCAACAGACATAAAGACCACAGGCAGCTGTGTACAGTTCATGGATTTTGGCAGTCCCCGTCCAAAATGACATTAACCACCGGCCAGCGAACACTAAAAACACAAGCATTGTTAAATACAGTAATGCTTCTGGATGTATTAGGGAAGGATGCCTGTCAAAAAAGTACTTATCAAATGTATCTGAAATATCCCTGCACAAATATTATTCATCACAAAACAGTTATTTTGGTACTATACCCATAATGCATAAATGTGTGAAGCCCTATGCAAACAGCTTCAGAAATGATGCCAAATAAACACGTAGAAATCTTTTTCCACCTAAATTTTCATTATGACAGCAATGTGACCTGAGCTAATGTGACAGCAAAACAAAGCACTGAACTGTTCAGAGCCTAAACACTGATCTTCAGAACGGCAACGGCGATCATGCATTAGTGTGTAAGCTTGAACTTACATTATATGAACTATCTTTGGGTTGTTTCACTGCCTCATGTAATTTTTTAAGACTTACTGATGGGGCTTCTGAAGTTCTCTGGCAAAAAATGGGAGACTGATTTGCTACACTTCATTTTTTAATAATGTTTTCATTTCTCCAGTATTATAGTGGGATTATTTTATGTCCTACTACTAAAACAATCTCAGAATTTATAACTTTGATCTCAACGCATTATTGACTTTAGGATCATTAACAGAAGAAGTTATAAATAACATGGTATTACAGCAGACTGATTATAAAATTAACACTGGTTGACATGCCTTCATTTATTCAAAGTTATTTTAAAAAATACCAAGTGTTTTTGAAGTCCTTATTCAGACATTTTAAACACTGATTAGACATTGAGATATATGCCACTTCACAAAATCTCCTAGTGACCTGTCAAGATCACAGAATCACGGAATATCTCAGGTTGGAAGGAACCCCTAAGGATCATCGAGTCCAACTCCCTGCTCCTTGCAGTTCTCAATAATCACACCTTCAGAATATTTACTTAAAGAAAATACTGTGGAAGGCCTGGAAACAATATACATATTTTCCTTCTCAAAACAGTAAAATAGGTGTAAGAGTTTCAATTATCTTTTTCACTCAATACCACTGAGATTGTCTCAGCACCTGAAGCCCTGCCCTCAGAGGAAAATTATTCTACAACAAAAAGGGAATGGCAATCTGTCTTTTAAATGTTTAGATTGCTACAATTTTATGACAAATGATTAAAAAAGACACTAGTTTCCACGTTTTTGCCTTTTGACTTCAAACAATGGTTTCAAAACATCTGCCACGTTGGGTATGGCAACATACTGAGTTGTTTTTAATGACAGTTTACCATAATAGACTCACCTGGTAAGGTAAGGCAGATAAGACTAGCAATCAGTAATGTTATGCACATGAAAACAATCAAAAGAAATATCTGAAAAAGGGAAAGGAAAAAAGAAGAGAAATTTGTAAGAAAGTTATTTAACCAAACCCCAAGAAACCCCAGTACAAAAAATACATCATCCTAGCAAGGCAGCTCAACTAGGATGTTCCAATACTAACTGATGTTTCACTGTATAAATAAATCAGCAAAAAGAAAATTAACCACAGTACATTCAGAACACCTGCAGTGTTGTGTATTTCTAAGACTTTCCATTAACTGTTCCAACAGTAAAAAATAACATCTGAATCCAGAATGACTTAAGTTCTTTGTTATGTCACATAAAAAAAGATCTCTTAATTTCTGCAATGAGCAGCATGACTCTCAAACAATCCTGAAAGGTTTCTAGCTCTGTATGCCATATGAGCAAGACTGTGGTTTTATAGGGAAAATCTAGTAAAGATTCTTTCTCATGTACTCAGGTTTCTGTGACCAGAAGCTGACAGTGAAGCTGGTTGCTCCTCAGTCAGGTTTTCATCTTACCAGAGAATTACCATGTACTTGACTTCTTTAAATATTTCTCAAGCACCAAACACTATGAAGTTCTGCTTCACTAATCATCAAAGCCACACAACAAGCAAGCTTGCGGGGGGAAAGCTAACACCTTATCCCAACAGACTACCAAGAGAAAGTTAAATCTGAAACACACACTTTCCTTGATGAGATATTTGGGTATAAAGGAAGGAACCTTCAGAAGCAATACCACAGTGACCTAACGTTAGCCATTATTTCCATTCTTCAGCTACACCTGAAACCACAGTAACTGAGCTGTGGTGCAGTTTATATTTAACTCAGAGTTCTGTTAAAAACAAAATAATTATCTAGTTTAAGCTGTATATTATTCTAGAAATGTAAGTATTTGCCAATAAAATTTCCTTTCTTATTTTAGGGATTTAGAACTTGCAACTATCATATAATGCCTTTTTATGTTTAATACAGATGCAGAAGCAACAGAAGTTCTGTTTATTTTCTTAATAGAGCAAAATTGCTTAAAATACACTTCAGCTACAAGACCAAAGTATGCCCCCTTGAAAGCCATGCCTTGTTAGAGGCACACCTGAACTACCTGTTTGAGAGGGGCTTACTGACTTTCTCTCCATTACTTACTGTGAAGAAAACAAGATGTCAACTGACAGATAACACTCAATATACATGGGGTCAATAAATAAAATTGTAATTGAAGGCCTTAAGTTGCAGGCTGAAAAAAGCCTTATGTGAGCATAACTGCAACTCTATGATTTAGAAAGCTGCAAACCGTATAAAACAGGACCCACCACGTGACTTCTAATAACATGGGCCAAATCTTTCTTAGGAAAAAAAAATCTTTTTCAAATGCCTTTTTCTCTCCTCTTGATATGTTAGGTATACATACCCTGAGTGGGAATTTTAAAGGCCTACGATAAGGCTGGAAACCCACAGGTCCTCCTTGTTGAAGTATGGCTTGATGTGCCGCATGGAGACCTTCTCCCACAACTGGAATGGCATTGTTATTGCGAGCATGCTGGTTGTTAGGTTGCTGATTTGCATTGTTTTCATTCTCTTCCTGATCACCAAGTAGGTAAGAATGAAGATCCCTGTAACAATTAAAATTTCAGTTTCGTTCTCTTTGATATGAATGAGAAACTTACAGAAATATAAGCCTACTCAGAATCCATACAGGTTGTACAAAACTAATACAGGAGTACTGGCAGAATCTTGATAAAGTAAAATAAGCCTTTTTTGGTAATGTATTCAATATCATCATAAACACAATTCAGAAGAAAAATGTTGGTGTGGATGCAGTTGGAATACAATCACAAGGAAAGATCACTTATCTGTTTGCTTTAAAAACACCACCTGGTATTAAAGGTGTTGTGCATGTGGAAGGAAAATTGCATGGGTATTTCAGTTTGTGTGAGCACACAGCTCTACCAACAGCTTTTATGTTACTGTCACTAAGCTCCAGAGGAAACAAGGGCCTTCAAACCTAAACCATACAAGAATGGTGCTGCATTGCTATGGACGTGCTCTCAGAAGTACAGAGGCAGGCAGAGTCTTTCAAGAAGATTCTAAATTGCTCAAAACTTGTCCACAACTTTTTAAGAATATCAATCCTAGAAAGAAACCAATCTACTTTAAAATTATTCTGTTGATGTTTCCCACATATACAATTACCAAAATTTGAGACATTAAAAACGAACAGTTAGAACTTAATTTTCCTCAGCTTTAGCAGAGTATGATTAATGCAGATATTCTATTAGCAATGAAATTTACCCAACAGTTTGCTTTTTGAGAACAACAGAGCAAGATTTTCACCTGTACTAACACTAAAATTACTGAAGAGTAATTTTAATTTGCAACTGTCTTTAACAGCTGCAACAGTGGAGTAAGAAAAGCCATTTCTATCATCATCCAAAACTCTTGTTACACTATACTTAAACACAATTAAAACTTGGAAAATCATTAAAAACTTCAAAATGCAAACTAAGACAAGAGGGGGTAAGGTGAGTTTCCTTATAAGAAAATGAAATAAATATTTTGGATTACAACGAAGAAAAAGTCTTTCAATCATTTACTCAGTTTCTCAGACATAACTTGGCAAAGAATAATTCTTGATCCTAAGAGAGCAACATGGTGGGAGAATGCCAATATACTTTGAAGTTAAACTGAAAACTGTACAGAAACAAAATCAACCTTAGTTTTTTCTTGACTCATCTGGCAAACAACAGATGAACTAAAAAATAATTTCAAGTGCTAGAACTCTGCCTGACAGTACATTAATCTGCTTTATTTGACAAAGATATGGTTTTATCCTTCTATAAAGTCTGAACTTTTAACTTTAAGACCCCCAATTTAAAGTTGCTTACTTCTTCAGCTCAATGTTCTAAATAATTCTTTCTTTGTTTTTTTTCTTCTTATAGAAGAAGAAATGGAAGAGGCACACATGAATTTTCTTTAGACGATTCATGGAAACACACTGCTGACATTTATCTGTTTATTTTCATATAATAGGGAGTTAAGAAGATGTTAATCATACTTTTACAGATCTCTTTCACCAAGCAAATGCTGTAATAGTGTACCAAAAGAATTACTTGTCAAAGGCTAGTCCAGAAGTAGGTACATCTACTGCTTAGAAGAAAGCAATCACTACAGAAGATTTTCATCATGTATTTATCTGTAGAAGAGCTATTAAACCTGCTTGTTGGGATAACTTTCTGGAAAGCTACCTTCATGTTTAAAGGCCAAACTGGGCACAGTGGTTGTAGCTGATTTTGGATTTCTGTACTTACAGCAAGTATCCTGCAGTAACAGTCCATGCTCGTACAAGACCTTTCAACCACTGTCTTGTATGTCCTTGCTCTAGCAAAGCTGGAAGCACCACCTGAAGCAAAAGCAGCTCTAGGGAAAGTTCACTTACTGGAGCATCACTGGAAACAATGGGAAGAGCAGGAAATCAAACATAAGGAACATTCTAACAGAAGTCTTTTACAATGAATCCTATTAATGCCACCACAATACAAAAATACACTGGATGCCAAGAAGGAAAATTCTTAGTTTTTTGCTAAGGTTTTCTCTATATACTACCCTGAGCAGAGGTTAGGCACTTTGGCATATAAAAATTTTAGGAAAAAACATTGAGACAGATTATATCTAACAATACAGTTTGCTTCTCTATTTGTCTCTATCATTACTGTTTGAATTATTATTCAGAAATAGAGAAAAACTGCTATAATTAACAAAATGCAGTTACAGATATTCTTTTACTCCGGATGCAATGACAATCAGGAATGAGTGTGTTAAAAAAGCCAATACGAAAGGAACTTCACTATCAGAAAGCTGAAATGCGAAGTGTTTTGAGGGCATAAAGCCCCCAACAGTTATCTTTATGGAAGGAATACAAAATGCTTCTTTTTTCAAGTAGCTTTTTATTTGTCACATTGTATGAGGCAACCACATCCTTTACCCTTTTACTTCTCTTAGAAAAACTAAGATTAGATTAATTGAAAACAACATAACAAAGAGTGTCATTTTAATAATCAGGGAGTGCAAATACACTTTTTCCAGTTATAGAAACACTGAAAAAAATCCCCATCTTTTTAAAAAGAAATAATCACCTGTAGAGCATAACATTATATGGAAGAAAGTTAGGCAGAAGATACTTAATAATGCGTATAGGAAGCCAGAGCATCAGCAGTACAATTGATCCAAAGACAATCTGCAATAAGAAAGTAAACAAGTTAGTCCAAATAGTACAACCAACCAAACCTAGTTTCCCACCCATCTCTGACATGTTCCCTGGGTGTGGTGGGCTATCCCTGGCTAACAGCTGAATACCTACCCAGCTGCTCGTTCATTCCCCTCTCCAGCTGAAGGGGAAGGCAAAACAAAAGGCAGGAAAGACTGAGATAATGGCAATTTAATAGAGAAAGCACCAAGTATGCAATCAAAACAGTAAGAAGAATTCAGTCTCTACTTCCCATCAGCAGAAATACAATCAGCAATTTCCTGGTGAGTCAGGAAAACAAACACCATAACCATGAACATCCCCCCCAACATCCTTTCTAACAGCTTTTACTGCTGAGCATGATGTCTTATCCCTTTGGTCAGTTCGGGTCCCTTGTTGCACGGATACCGTCCCCCCAACCTGCAGCTTATTCACTGGAGGTGAGGGAGCAGGGCAGAGCAGCAAAGAAAATGCCTGGATGCTGTGCAAGCACTGTTCAGTCATTAGGCCTCACCTTGCAACAGTTTGAGCTGCCAATTCCAGGTGCAGAAGGACATTTGCCACTAGGAAGAAAATCAATTCCATCCCAGGTACACTACAATGCCCTCACCAAATAGGACTTGCAGCTGAGTAAGTACCAGAATAACCCTGCTGACAGCTAGAGCAATGTCAGACAGTTCTTCTTTCTTCCCCTTCCCCAACAACAGGATTACTTATTTTATATTTCTCTCTTTTCTAAGTGGCTGAATTTTTAAGCAACTTGCTGAAGCATCAAAAGACCTTTCAGTTCCTATTTCCTCACATTTCAAATTGACTGAAAGACCAAAATTCAGTTGGGGACACCAAGTGTCTCTCAAGACAATGCACTTTTATGAATCCTGTTTCCTTAAGGAACCAGATGAAAAATTAGGTACATTTTAAACACATTCTTACATTTCATATAAATGTACCACTAGAGACTAAAAATGTGAAAAAAAATTGTGTTTAACTATGTCAAAAGGAAACACTGAATCCCATTCTTCCTGAAAATTAATAGTTTCTGTCATACACAAGACATTTCTTTAAAATACATAGGAATAAGCAGAGCTTGAAAGCTTGTGAATTATTCTTTGAAATGGCAAATAATTACCATTCTGGATCCCATATTCTAGCATGAGGCTAGTGAAAATTCTGAATTGGTTAGCTGAGCAAATCAAAAGGTGAAGTTCACGTAACTGCCCATTCCTACACAGTGTGACAACATAAGTGACACCGTGAGAAACCAGTAGATCTTTGCTTGTATTTGGGCCACCTGATGTACCATGAAATTTCAGGCAGATGAAGAGTTACAATTATCCAAGGATAAAATGCTCAAAAAGGTGGGAAAGTCAATTCCACTCAGATACTAAAGGGCTCTCTAACAGAACCAGGATCTCTCTGAGAGATCTTTCACTGCTCAAAGCACTTCAGGTGTAACAATACAGTACATCAAAGAATGTTGCTGGTGTGCCAGTTTACACAGTTCCCGTGACATTTCTGTCAAAGAGAGTCTGTGACCCTTGTCTGACTGCCTGCTCAGCAAACCTCAGACAAACAAGTAAAGGGAAAAAACTCTCATTGTTTTCAGTCTTACAATGTCTGGAAACAGACACCACTGGCTAGAACAGCAGAATCCAATCCAAAATTTAGCTAGGAAGTTACTCTCCCCTGCTGCACTATTTTGGCTGAACTGGACACACAATGTTTACTGCAACAACTGAGGGCATCATGAAAATTATGCGATTTACAATATCCATAATAATAAACACTTGTTTTCTGAATACACAAATATTTTCTGTGACTTTGCATAAAATACTTGGTTTAGAAGACACTTCTAAAGTCCAACTAGCTCTCCCCAAACCCCTGCTCTGAGCAGACCCAGATACATCAGGCTGCTCAGAATCTTATCCAGTTGAGTTTGAGTATTGAAAGATGCAGACTATGTTGGCAACCTGTTCCAGTATCAGTTCACTTCCATGGTGAAAATGTTTTTCCTTAAATACACAGTACTGTATACGAAAGCCAGCATATAAAGCTTTCTTTCTAAATAAAGCTATCTTTTAGATAAGTCCTTACCACTGATAAGATAAACCTCCTGAGATGTCTATAGATGGGCAAGTGAATCATTTCCTGCACAGGATTGAAGTCTGGATCATTCAAATTCCTGAGAAACCATAAGACACCAGGTCTCAATACCTGAAGTAGGAAATAGAAAACAATGTATGAGGAGAATATAATCTTTGCATTTATTTTTTATTTTGAACAACACTGTTGCAGAAAATAAATGTAATAGGGATATTAGTTGAACAAGATTCACCAAAATAGCACAGAAATAGAATGAAAAATTATCACAGAGAAGTAGGTAGGGAACCAGTAACCAAATACTTACTTTTCAAGTAACGATTGATCTTAAACATCTAAAACATATTTGGGTTAATTTGAAGGTAACACTCAGATTTAACAGCTATTTGTAAACCAAAAGTCTCTAAGTAAAATATACTCAAAATCATGATTTTTCCGTTGCAGTAAGTACTAGCATGGCCTTTTTACATAAAACTGAATTCAATATACACACAAAAAATGGTAGCAGCAATACCCACATATGAAAGATGTAACAGTCCTGTATGTAAGTCTCTAACTGTGTTACATACTAATCTTGTTTGAATACACTCACCTCTCTTAGCAAAAGGATGAAGGATGCAAAATAGAAGACATAAACCATTCCAACCAACCAGTGCAGAAACATTGTGGTGCCTGGGGCAGACTGAAAGCTCAATTCTCTGTCTTTCAGAGTGGCATCAAACATTTCCTAGAAGAGGGTAAGTAGTAAACAAATATGAAAAAAGTTTGGCAAACATCCGCAACTACTCATTTTCTCTACCCTAGTTCATATATACTAACTACTAAGCATAATTTAAATGTTTGCTTTAACACATAAATACACCATTTAATTAGAGAAAAAAGAGATTACTTATGATAAGAACAGCAAATAAAGACCAATTTCTGATCAATTTATTTCTTCTGACAGGAAGAAGAAATATCTTAACTCAATCACTAACAGACTCTATACAGGTTATAAATCAATTCAAATAAAGTGGCACCACGATGGAAACAAGTAATTCCTAAGAAAAATTCTACTTCTACTAAGGCTGGGAAAAACTAACTTTGTCCATTTCAAATTTATCACTCAGTTTTTCAGGACAGAAAAACTGTCCTCAATTCCAAGCAAATGCAGAAAGAGACTGAACAACTTTAAATACGAAGTCATTACCATTTCACATAAGATGCCTACATAAAGAGGTTTATTCAGCACACAAGTTTGCCTATAAGTAAACTCATTATCACAGTGGTATTGTAACTGCACTAAAAAGGACTAGGATCTTGTTATTTTAGTAACAGCATGGTAATTTCTATTTAGTGACATAAAAACCCCCAAAATTACATTAGGCAGTACCTTAAAAAACCCATTCCCTCTGGAAAAGCTGTTTATGAAAACAGAAGAGTGCTGTCAAACTGGTATAACAACCCTCTTATCATCAGAACTTTTTTTTTTTGCTTCAAATATAAACACCGTTATGAAAGATTTTATGGCATTTGTTCTTGTTCTTACCAAGGAGCATATATCCAACCACCAGCCACAGATGAGAGGAAACACACCGATTTCAACCACCACTAACAAGGAAACCTTTAGGAAAAGAAAGGAAATAACATCTCACTAGTTTAACAAAAATTGCTAAGAAAATGATGATGTCAGTTTAAATTGAGAGGGTTTTTTCCCCCCACACAGAAAATTAGGATTACCTTGACAACAATATAGCAAACTCCTAGTAAACGACGTGATCGTTGGAACTTAACAAGTGCTGCCAAACCCTGAATAGCTTTGTCAAGAAAATAACACTGGAAAACACTTTGTAACAGTCTAATTAATATCAAACACTGTATTATGTTGCTTTTAGCAACAGGAAATTTTATAAAACAGGAAAATGAAATAGTAAGTATGTGTTTTATCAGGGTTCTATTTTCAAAATTGGCTGTGACTCCAGAAGCCACAATCTGGTGTGCTGGGTAACACCCCCAAACATGCATCTAAAGAAATAAATAATTATTAATAATATGACCCTTTTTAAATTAAGCAACCAGAAGTTTTCTCAAGAAATAAATAATTGTATCTGAAAACATCTGCCACAATAAGTAAGTTTAAAGACTGAAGACCTATTTTAAATAGTAGCTTTCCCTTCCCAGCTGTCTAAGTCAAATTCTCATGTTCTCCAAGAAAAGCTGGATGCATATTACACTTTGTGAGTTTGCTTTGGATTTTTTTTAGGAGGCAAAACCTACATGCTAATCTGCTAACATTTTACACTTGCACTGCATGCTGGTATACTGATCTAGAAAGGTGATGCTAACTTTGTTTACTTTTGAACAGAAAACTGCTAACAAATGTATATTCTTTCAAACTGAAGCTGATGTAAAAAAACATGCAGCTGAAATGCATTCTTCCTACTTGTGACCAAATAAATCATTCCAGCTTCCAGGACTTTATTTTCTACAACTAAGAGAAAGTAGTTTTCTCTAAAAAAGTAATAAAAAAAAGAAAGAAATTCTTGCTGCAAACTGTCCGTAGTTCAGAGACATAACAAAGAAACTAAAAAAATTCATATTCAAAAAATCTGACAGGATCAAAAATATTTGAATACATTTCCCATCATATCTCCCATATTTTCATAATCTCTCCTTTTATAATCTCTCTGCTGCAACTAAAGTCCACACCAGAAGCATAGGGATAGTAAGAAAAAAACAATTGTACACTCTTCTCCTCAGACTTTTAAGCAAGCATAAAAATCTTTGATTGTGTTGTTAAACACGTGCAAGCATTTGAAAGCAGGCAGTCACACTCACAACTTCTAAATGTCTGAGAGACCAGAAGAGACCTTTCCTTATAATTTCACCAAAAAAGCAAAGAAAAATGGTGAGTTAAGTGCACCTGCATCATGTCTGCACTTCCTCAAAGCATAGCCAGAAAAATTATTTACATGTAAATCTGAACCAGGTAACTACTGACAAAAGGATACATGACACACAATTAGAGTCACTGCTAGAAGAACATAGCCCACTATAGTTGTAATCAGGCCTTCAAAGTGAGATGCTTGGACCTGGAGCAAAGAGGAAAAAAGGGGAAAGTTTATCAGTCTCTTCGAAAATTACATCTCCTTTTTATGTAATTAAGATAAATTCCAAATTTCAACTCTTCAAGAAGAATGCTAAGTTCCTCTAGTTTTTATATATTTTAATAATCTACTACTTTTATTGTATCTTCATCAAGAATATATAATGTTTACATTTACATTACAACTACTTTCTTCAAACTCAAAACAACCTCAATATATGAAACAAAAAGTGTCACCTTACACTGTTTCATTCATCCCCTAGTCTCCCCTACTTATCATCCACTATGAAAATTAGTACACAAGTTAAAAACGTACACAAGGAACAAGAGGCTGTTAAAAAAACCCTGAAGAGACACACAGTTTTTACAAATAGTAAGAAACCTCACTTGAGATGTAAATAATGGAGGAAGCGGAAAAGAGTGGGCCATTTTTAATCATAGATTGAAAAAGATTGGAGGACAAGTAATAAGACCATACTCCAAGTTACTTTTGGAACCACAAATACAAGTGGGAAGATGCCACAATACTGTGATTGAATAAACAAATACTGTGATTGAATAAACAGCGGTAGTTTCTATTTAATTTTGAAATTATAACACAGTACTCACATATTCCTCAAAGCCGAGGCCAACAATGGAGAAGTGACCAATGTGGTATGGACAAAATGCTGTATAATGTAAGCAGAAAGAAGAAAAAAGGCCATGAAAACTGCTAAATGGAGCCTTATTTGCAGGATGAATGTTGTAACATGGTATTATTCTACTACTCATAAGTTTTATGAAAAAAAGTACAAAAATTAATTTCTGTGGAAATATTTACAAGTGTTAGATTTCTATAATTTTACAAACACTGAAAATCAGAATTTGCACTTAAGGCCTGAAATAGTATAAAACTCTACAGAATAAGAGGATAGTCTTTTCCCTCTTACTTCATCTTGCAGTGTGTAAATTAATTCAATTTCTAGTACAGTATTATGTACTAGGCTGGTATCTATCTCAGACTGCTGTAGGAACCTATGCTGTATATTCATTCTTCCCCATGTACTAAAGGACTTCAATAGTCTGATGAGATGGGACTTGCTTTAGCAAAGCTTCAGCTCTAGTGCTTTAATTCTTAAGAATACTTAAAATATTGTGAAAAATGCAAGCCCTGCAGAAATTTGCAAAGGGAAGAGGTGCGGGAGAAAGATGACACCCAGTGAAGTGATGAGGAGCAACTGAAAAGTCTTTTACTTGGAATTAATGTACTGAAAATTGTTCATCATTCCTGAGAACTGACTCATGACAATTTTAAGGTTTCAGGGGAAATGCATTAGAAAACACAGCACTTCCCCCTTTTTAGAAACCTACATATTTGTGACAAAATCTTATTTTTTAGTTATTTTATTTCACTCTAACTCTATTTCTCTTCTAACCGTGTAACTAAGGACTACAGAATTCAACATCACATTTTTGTAGGAGCAGAGGGCATCAGTATAAAATGAAGGGGCTGCAGAAATGGCAAGCTTTTATTTGCACCTATATTGTCTTCACTGCATCATGGTAGTCCACTCTGGGAACTATTACAGACTAAACATTCCCTCAAATTAAAAGTGTAATGATTTTCTTTCTGCTCATTTCTGTATAACCAACATATTTAAAAATCCCAACTTCAAAACCCAAGAAGCAAACAAAAAAAACAACAAAAAAACTAAAGGAAAAGATTTAGTAGGACTCATAATTACCCTAATCAATGACAAGAAAAGTTTTAATTTATGTCTCTTTTAGGAAAATCAGCAGTTACTGGGAAGAATAAACATTTAAAAGATAAAGGGAGGAATTGAGTTCTCCCTGCCCAGTAAGAACAGGAGAAAGAAAAGTGAGATGAAAAAATCACACTCAACTCCTACAGATATTAGACTAATGACTTAACAGTTGCAGTTTTGACATTTTATGAGAACATAGTGCACAGTTTATTATTATTTTTAAATAACTTTATTTAAAAGAGATTTTCTAATAGATTCCTAAAAAAAAAAAGCACAAAGGAGTACAAACTCCTCAGTGAGTACTAGAATGAGCTATAGAAAATATTAATTAAGTTGAAATTAATTAATTTGTCCAAGGAGAATTTCTGGACTACTAATTAAGGTTACAAATGCTTTCCTTCTGTTTTAGCTTTTATAAAGTAGCTCCTTTGACATCTGAACTCACAAGTACTATAATTACAAATTACTAGAGATTTGGCAGTTGTAAATTAAGCAGTATTACTTAATAGGAAAGATACTAAAAATAGGTTTGAGAGTCACATATTAAATTCCCAGACCTCCTGCTTGCTTAGGAAAGTCATTCTCTTCTCTATTTGTGAGTTTCCCACTTGGCAAAGCAGCTACTGAAAATGTTTCTATATGACAATCTTATTAATTATTCTTATTACTTACTTATTATTGAATTTTAATCTATGGTTTAGAAATTTCATGGTTATTATCTACTTACTAAAAAAGCTTACATGTTATAGTAGCTATAAAACCTAAATAACTTCTGATAACTACAGATTAAAATAGAGTAATTATCAGAAAGAAATAATTCAACTATTTTCCAACTCTTACTTTAGAACAGTTACAGTTTCTTGTGAGTTAAACGTACAATGTAGGCATGCTTATTTTCTTTTGATCTGCTGTTCTGTTTCAGTATTTAGATGCTCAAATCACTGGTTCAGTAATTTGGAGCTTTACTTTGTCTGTAAAGACTTATCTACAGCACAAATTCGGTTTTTCACCCTCAAACCCTTCTGCCAAGAAAGAACACTGAAAAAACACCAAAGCAATATAAAAAAAATCCCTTCTAAACTGATCATTCAGAGCAAGTGAAATGTTGTGGTATTTTTCTCTGGTATCTCTTGAAGTGTATAATATGCTTCATCTTGTCACTAAAATGCTACATTCTTGCATACCTCCCTTCCAATTTGAGTCCCAAGAATGGATTCTTAATGGAAAAAGTAATATAACTCTATCTAGTAAAAGCTATAAGGAGAAAAAAAATATTTTAGCCCTTCCTCAAAGTACCGCATTTCCTCGGAAATTAAATTCTATGAGATTCCTCCTTTAATTTAACAATATTAGAAATAAATATTATTTTCTGTGCTTTTGATGCTGTTTGGGTTTTGCCTTTTTTTCTTTTATGTGTTTTCTGTCTTCTTCACACATATATTTACAACTCCGTCACCTATTGTATTGGTAGCTAGCCTTCCCAGTACTTTTCCATGGCCTTTCCCTAAGCAGAAAGACAAAAATTCCAGAGCTCCAAGCCCCCAGGCTACAAGGTCCCCATCCTATTTGGTTTTTCCTGGGAACCAAGGCCAAGAACAACTCTTTGAGATACATTTTCATGGACAAAGTACAGCTAGTGCTGAAGGGGGCTCCAGAGAAGGGCTTGACCTGGGGGGGAATTGCATCACCACTTGTCCTCCTAATTAGTGCTTTCTATCAATTATGCTATTATCCTAAAACCTATAAAAATGTACTCACCCCTGGGAGGGGTGGGCATCTTTCCATAACTGCTTCTGAAGGCCTTCAAATAAAGATCCCCTTTTACATTACCTCCTTACTAAAATTATCTTGAGTTTCATTTCCAGGTTGGGAAAAAGGCAACACTTTGGTTGACATGGTTAAGGTCCTGCTAAGTTTCCTATTTTAAATCTATTCACTTAAAGAAATTAAAATGACAAAACTAGAAAATAATAAATATTTGTTATTCATTGTTGCCAGTTAATTTTTGTTTCTATTTTTAGATGTCACATCTTCATTTCTCTAGAACAGCCTTAAAACTGACCTGCACTATCACTTCACAAAGAAGGATCATTTTAAAACCTAAGAGCAAACAATACTTACCAAAGACAAGTATGAAGAGAGTATTTAAAGACACCACCCAAAAGACATGTTCCTGTAAGGAGTATGGGGGAAAGAGGAAGGAAGATAACAAGAAAACAGCACGTAAATGTCAGTCTTTTAAATAAGTGACTCGACTTTTGTATCTCAACTTCTTATTTCAACAGTCTATGATCACCAGATCTGGCACATCTCATGTTAGAGTGGTGGTATTAGGACAAATAAAATATATCTGAATGAGAACAGCATTTTAATTACATCAAAGAGCAAAACATAAGATTAGAACAGATACATATTTTCAGTGTGTGCTTTTTAAAAGGTCTAGGTTTTATTTACAGTGGAGTGATTCAAAGTTATCTACATCTTTTAAGAAATTCCAGTTTTATGCCACACACACCCCCCCCACTATAATTTGTGATAGTCCTAAAAAAAAAACCAGTTTGCTTGAACATGACATTTTGTCAAACTCTTTTTAAAGCAATATATATATGAAATGAGAAAATAAGGACTCCAAATACAATTATCTATATTAAAAAATACAGGAACTTAAAATAATCCTTCTGTAGAAATTCAAAAGCAGGATTGCACTTACTAAGAAAACCAGAGATCCATCAAGTCCAAGCATCTGTGAAGATAAAGTTATTTTTAATCATCAGAAAAACTAAGCAACCTGAATATAAAATAAGCATCTTTGGCATTGACCTGTATTGTCCAATAAAGTCAAAAGTTTTTTTTATGGTCCACGCAACAGTACCAGGACATAAATTCTTACAGATAAAGAGAGAAACTAAGTTCTTATTTAACACAGTAAACTCAGGTGTTCAAAGGCACTGATATACATGTGGAGTATCTGAACACATATGTATCTATATGGGTCAAACCAAATATACAATCAATTAATTTTTAACTGTTTCTCTCCAAGACTTTGAAGTCTTTGACAAAGATTTTGTATTTACAAAAGATTGTAGTGATTGAATGGCTATTTATGTACATGTTTAAGCAATATAACTTAATTATGTATAATTACGCACATGTTTAAGCAATAACTCAATATTTAAATACAAGGGCAAATTTTTGTTTCACCCTACTTGCAAAATATCAGCTGCACTGAGAAAAGTTAGTATTTTACCCTTGATGTATAAAAGCAAATACTAACAGGATAATTTGCTACACTGTATGCTATTAGCTTTTGAACAGAATTGTTTTACAGCTAGGGAAGATGGGAAACAAATTCTTCAACACTTAGCACAGCTGTTATGGGAAGCATCCACAGAGCAGCCAAAAATAAAGCTTCTATTAAAGAAAAAAAATCTCCTTTCCCCCCACTTTGAGCATATCTTACTATTTCAATCCAGACACTCCTACTCCACAGTTACTGCTGTAAAGATCCATGTTCAAGGCTCTTTTGTATGAGGACTTTGCACTAAGTTCCAAGATATAAGAGTTGCACATATTTTAAAAATCAAACCAAGATGCAAAAATGTTTGAAAATTCAGAAAACTTGCATTGTGTTTTTACAGGATAACATAATAGAAGAGCCTACCCCAATTTTGATACTAAATGTCAACTACACATCTATTGCCTATGTTAGCGCACAGCATTGAAGTGGTTATGAGAGTATGCTAAAACTGACTTCTATATTCATGGAGAGACAACAAAATATCATCAGTTAGGAACATATCAGCACTTTCTAGCAAATAAATTGGGTTCAGAAATACATCATTTTCATCCTGAAATAAACAACAGAATGGTTCAGGAACCTGAATTTATGAAACAAATTCCCCTTTCCATGAAATATCTTTCAAAACACACTAAGAAGCTTTCAGTAGATACAAAACAAATATCAAGATGTGCCACTCATGATGAAAACAGTATTTCTGCTACTCTGCAATTGAGGCAACAACTATACCACAGCCTAGTAGTGATGCTGGTAAATCACATGAAGCTGCTGCACCTGACCTTCAGGCAGATTTTGTTGCATGTGGTGAGCTCAGATGTTGGCTACTTCTAGACCAGCTACAAAAACCTAATTCTCAAGTCTCTACACTACTCCATGATTACAGTGTACATGCATGTCATGCTCTCATTATGTAATTTGTGATCCATAAACAATACAGAAACCATGTTACATGTAAAATGCCCCATCATTTTTAGAGAAACGTGCTTTTTGCAAGAAACCTAAATTTCCATTTCTCTTTTCTTTAGTCCAATGCTTTAATGAAAACAAAAATTAAGCATTAAACTACTACTAATGCAATACCTGTGCACTCCTAAACTGACCCAGGGTCCTCAAAGTAAACTGCAAGTCAGTTCTACTTCTCACCAAGTGGAAGACTTCAGAAAAGACTACTAACATGTTTTAAGCTGCTACTATACTTTATATTTACAATCTGGTACTATACTTAAAATCAAAGAAATGCTTTCTTTGATGGTTAAGAAGTAACATAATACCATTTTGTTTATAATGTAACAACTTTTATAGGTCACTAATGGCTCTTGCAAAAGAATGATTTCCAAATCCATCCCAAATGCATTTTAACACAGCAATACTACAAATTATTTCAAGTATGAGCCTGAATTATTAAATTCAAGAAAATGACTCTTACTCACTCGCTCCCAAGTAAGTTCTTCTGCTGCTCGATCCCATTCCAAAGCATTCCAGTTCATGTCATCTGAGGAGACAATGGCCATTTTTATAGCTGTTAGATCACTCAAAACAAGATGCAAGCACTCCATGCTAAGTTCTAAATTAACAAAAAGACTTGAATGCATAATATTCATCTTGTAACTGCCTACAGCTTTTCAGCAAGCGGATGCTTCAGCACTCAAAATGCATGAAATTTGCAAAGCTAAGATAAATAAGCTGAAGTGGGAATTTACACAGCTTCCTTCAATTATGACAGTTTTATATTCAATTAATTTATATTTAATAAGAACTAGAACATTCATGTTTTGAGTCACCTGTTACCTTGTGCTCCATTGTTTGCATCTGCTGCATCTTCTACTACAGCGTCCTCTTCATCTTCATTATCGTCCTCTTCTTCATCTACTTGCTCCTCTTGAATTTCAGGGTTCTCACCTACAACTACGTTCTCAGCAGCTGGGTTAGCAGGTTGATCAAGCACAGCATTTTCAACACCTCCATTCACAGCAGCCTGAGCCTGCAGAAACAGGATTTAGTACTTGGTTAAATTGATCAAGCTCTCTTCATGCTTTTATCCCGTATATATACAAAACCAAACAGTATTAAAAGAAGTCAGTAATATATTTTCTAGATAAGAGTTATACTTGGGACCACTAAAACTTTAAAATCAGGAAAAGAAACATTCAGATAACTTTACAGAGTAGCTGAGGTAGGAAAGGGCCTCTAGAGATCATCTAGCCAACCTGACTACTCAAAGCAGGGTCAGCTCTGGCAGGGTCAGTGCCCTTTCCACTTGGCTTTTGAGCCACCATTTCCCAAAGTGGAAACTTTACAACCTCTCTGAGCAACCTGTTCCAGTAGGTGATCACAGTAGTAGTATATTAAAAAAAAAAAAAAAAAAAAAAGCCAAAACCCAACACAGACAAAACCCACCTATTTTTCTTTTAAATCTCAATGGAATTTCCTGCATTTTAATTCAAGCCTACTGCCTATGGTCCTGTCACTCAATGCCAGAAGGACAGCTCTGGTTCTATCCTCATTACAGCCCCCCACCAGGAATTTATACAGATTGATAAGGTCCACCCTGAGCATTCTCATTTTCAAACTAAACAAGTCCAGTTCTCTTAGCCTCTCATCATGTCAGATGTTCCAGTCCTTTAATCATTTTTGTTGGATCTTTCACTGCACTCACTCCAGTCTGTCCACGCTCTTTTGTACTAGGGGACCCTAAAACTGGATACAGCACTCCAGACGTGGTCTCACCAGTGCTTAATAGAGGGGAACTCTCTCATGGAAACTACCATTATATTAGAAAGATGATAATTCAAGGCCAACCCAAGTCAGTCACCAAGATGAGATTCTCTGTCTTTTAAAAACTGATATTTACTAAAAAAACCCCAACATTTTAAATTATTTCTTGCCTATGCATGGATTGCTTATATTGTCAGTTGTCCCACCCAAGAGGCTCCTGAAAGCACTGAGGAAGGGCACAGGTAATCCCAACATGGTGTTAAGAGGAGGGCAGAGAAGCTTCAACTTCAGTGGTATCAACAAACTTCCAAATGCTTTGAGAATGGTGAATTGTTACTTCATGAACTACTGACATACTTATGAAAAAGACAAAATAAAAGCAAGCTGCATCTTCATTGACTATACCTGAGAATTCAGCTTTATGTGCACAAAATTATCTTTAAAAATGGTAAAGATACAGAGATAAGAATCTATGCAATGCTACACAATAAAACAACTTCAAAAACAGTGGTGTCACCGAGTTTATACAGGAGCAAGTCTTAAACTTCTGCTAACAAATAAAGATATCCTGAAGTAAAACAACATTATTGTTGTGTCCTTATAAACTATTTACTCCCAGAACCACATCTTCTGAATTAATTGTGAACTAATGAGTAGTAAGTTTTACCTCATTTTGTTGACCAACACCATTGAGTGGCTGTTGCTGATTTTGTTCCAGCCACTGTGGTGCTCCTCCATGGACAATCTGCTCACGTAACCATACAAGGCTGATAAATGCACACAGAGTGCACGTCACCACAAAACAGCCCTGCAAACAGTCAGCCAGTAAGTTCTCCCTGTTAAAAAAAAAATAGCGTTAATGAAAACAATATTTTGCTAGTAAGACTACAGAGTAGTTCAGAAAAAAAAAATCTTCCTGAACAGTAAAGGAAACACAATAGTCACTAAGTAAATGGTTTGATATAATAACAGGTTTACTTAAACGGCTAAATGCAAAATATCCAGTCCACCTAAGCATTTTATCTGCTGAGCTACCTGAACCAGAAGAACAGAATGGTAGGGTTTCCCTTCAACTGCTCTACATTTCAGTAACATTTTACCTCAGATATTATCTCTATACCTTAAAAATTTTAATCAATCAGGTCATATGTAATTGTATAGCAGCAGCAAAGCAAAGTTCAGAAAACCAACAAAAACTAGAGTTTCATGCAATGCAAGAGGTACTTAAACCATCTTAAGCAATTCTCATCCCTAATTTCAGGTACCCCCTTGGAAAACTACAGTATGTTCTTAAAAATAAAAGAAACATGGCACCATAGTATTCTGCCATCTCCAAAGATGCATTTGTCTGCTCCCCCTTGAAGCTGCATACTTGTGCCTGGACAGCACAGTGAATACCATGGGGACATGAAGTCCAAAATTAAAAGATGACACAAGAGACTACTGTAATTGACTCTGCCAAAGAAATAAATGTCAAAACACAGTTTCACACACCATTAAAATCTGACAAACACTTGAGTCCCTTATTTTCTCCCTAGATTGCAATAGACATAAGGTGCTCTAGGTTCAGTTGTTTCAGATTCTTCTCCAAAAAATAAAAATAGAATCTACACTACAGAGATAACAGTAAATATACTGTTAGTAGACTGAAACAAGCATCTCTCTCCAATAATGAAAATTAGTAAAACGCAACTTGACCTGATTTCTCAAATCAAATAGCCCAATTGAGATGACTTAGCTGAACCACAGAGAAAATTCATTCCAAATTTGCTTAATGTACAGCTGATTCTACTTAAACTCAGTTTCAGTTGCTCATGTTCAAGATAACGAGAAAGGAAGAGGCAGCTTGAAATTCTGTTGTTTGGTATTTACTGATTCTTTAGGCAAAATTGATTTAAAAATGACAAAGAAAGACAAAGTGCAATAGCAGATGGTGATTGAAGCATTAAAAATCCAAGTATCAGCTAGAAGGAAATCTGATAAAAAAATAATCCCTCTCACGTAAGAGACTCAGAATGGAAAAAAATAATTTCAAAATATAAAAATGCAACAAAGAAATCAGAAAGTGACATTATTAGTGACATATTTCTTAATATTCTACTATGTATCTGATTTAAACCATAGGAATTTTTTTAATTATTAAGTGTAATTTTGCAGCTCAAGTTTGCTTGACAGCAAATACAAATTCTCATTAACCAGAGCCCACTTTGCAAAGTCAGTTTTCCAGCTCCAAAGATCCTGAATAACGTAACTCCAAAGTGAAATGATTTCTATTGTAATGGTGTTGTCCATACATCTGGTTGGGCAAAGGGCATTTGCTTATTAAGATGGTGGAAGATAACAACTGGATGAAAGGGACACTAAGTTCCAAAGTTACTGTTTTCAGGATAATCTAAGACAGGTTTTTGTATCAAACTGCTGAAGTACTTACGTGGACAGAATATCTAATGGCAGTGTCAGTAGTGAGCTCACAGAGCCAGTAAACAAGCACTTGTAGATGCGACCTGTGTGAATGAACAGAAGCTTGATATAAATTCGAGTTTGGCTATAGCTTCACTTGGAAAGGATCCCAGGTACCCTCTTTTCACCTGGTGTCCAACCAAATTTATGACATGGAAGAAAATCTCAACTTTCAGTGCATGAACAGAACTCAAGACCACATACAGCCATGTGGAGCAAAGTTGTATTTTAGCTGCACATCTTCAAAAGTACACATTCAAAGTGTAAGAACTGCCATACTAGATTAGACCAAAGATTCATCTAGACCTGTGTCCAGTACTGGTCACACTAATGATGCCTAAGGAAGAATATGGAAGCAGGTTAAAGATACTTGCAAGGATACTTTTTCAGTACATTCTCATACACTTCATTTCCTATACCAAAATATCTCACATTTAATTAGCCCTTAATGGAATTTCTCCTCTTTAATTTGCTCAATCATATTTTGAATGTGTATAAACTCCTGGTGTTATGATATCATGTTGCAAGGATCATCACCATTTCATCATCTGTTTTAAGTAACTGTTTTATGGATTAATAGTTGATGCTAGGAAATGTTAGCTTTTTACCATGATTTGTATTTAAAAAGTAGGCCATCAGTGTATATGGTCTACTTCAGAAAATAAGGTGATGCCAATATTCTGCTATTCTCAAATTAAGCCTGTGCCAGCTACAAATGAAAACACAGAACATACCGAGAAACTGTCTGGGGAGATGCATTTACTCCCTTGCTCTTTCATTCAAGGGGCATATTACGGTTTGTAAAGATGCACTTCCAATTATTTCCTTGACTGAACACTATATCCCTTCTGCCTTTTTCCATTTTCTGTGTATTCTTAGCTTGTTGAAACAGCCATAGTTCTTTTTCCATCGCTATTTGGAAAGTAAATTTCAAACTGGATACTAGCTAGAATAATTTAAATGTGCGCTCTCTTTTCTACTGAATTCCTTTATTACTTACATGACTTTGAGATTTAAGAGTTTTACAAATCAATTTGTCCATGATTGTAAAAGAATTTTACTTCTCACATAAAACCCCCACTGCACTTTCATTTATAGATGGTTAATAAAAATAAGACAACTCTTCATCATAATATTAATAAATGGCATAAAATAAAACCTTCCATGTAGATTTTAAAGAAGATAATTGAGAAGAGGAATTTTATTGGAGTCAAACATTTAGAAGCACTTTCATGTATTCTTTCCTATGTCTTAACACCTTTCTGCATTGCACTACTGGCTTAAGAGTCAAACAGGTAGAATTTCTGAGTGAAAATAAATGACATAGTGTCTTTGCAATTTTTTTTTAATAAACAATAATGGTCTCACAAAACTTTGCTGCAGGAAGCAGCACATTTCTCTGTGTATAAGAGTATTAATGTACAGAAAATCAATACTTACATGCAGTAAGAGGTACTACTCCCAACCATGCAAAGGCCACAAGTGTATAATGAAACCAGTATCGTATTGCTGTGCCAATACTCGTAACCAGTCCAGCAAAGATGTCCTGGATTGGAAGCCGTGAAGGCATATCTGGGGAATAAACTGTGTAGAAAAGGCACTTATGAAACAGTTTGTCCTTTAGAGAAGCATTTACGTAAAAGTCCTGCCAACTACAAACTGTTTGTATCTGACAAAAGCTTACTAGAAGAACAAGCATATTTTATATTCTCAAGAGATGACTCCAAACAAACAACAACAAAAAAATTCACATAACACATTTGTTTCATTGTGTTCTGAGTGGAATGGGAAAATTAATAAGCTCCATGCCAGTTTTTGACCTAAGAGAGGTTTTTTAATAATTTTATTTGTTAACTGTAAACTCCAATTACCTAAAAATAAGCTCAAGAAAAAGCAGATTCTAAAATCAGTATCACTCTCACTCAACACTACCTCAAAGATTGCTGTCTATTATTTATAGTTCATGGAAAAGGCATAAGGAACAAGAGCAATTAGAAATTTTGCACAATATCCATTTGTCTGTGCTAGGTAATTTAGATTCTACTTGCCACCCAGCAGCACAGACAAAAAAAAACCCCGGTAAAACAAAAGCAGCACAAGGGAAGAAAACTGAAGAGAACTGATTAAGTATCCACAGACATTGAAATTTACACACAACAACTGCCCTTCAACAGATATCTGTTTCATATCATGCAGAATTTTTTCTAAGGATGCTCCTATTACAGAGCACAATGCAAATCTCTCACCCTGCACAGATATTCTCATAATACTAAATCTTCTTGACCTTTTAAATTCAACACCTATATGTTGCATAGGCCCATCCCTACTCAAAAGGCAAGAAAAACAGTGGTAAGGTCTTCTTTTGCCAACAATTAGAAAACATCTAACAATTTCATTACATGTACTAGTTTCTACACACTTACATGGATATGAAGAAGTGGTAATGCACATTTTCAGTAACAGATTTGAATAAAGGTGATAAACTATATTTGGGAGTGCACAAACACACTGCTGCCTGGATGTTTGTTATGTTGAAAACATCTGTGCTTGAAGACTTTACATTATAGACTATCTTTTAAAACCTCACATACTTCTAACTACATAAGGAAACCCAATTTTTGTAAGAACAAATAGAAAGAAGTATTCATTTCCTTTCATGAGCAATCCTTTTAGAGTCTAACAAATACTGCTTTATGCTATCTACCTGCAGCCCCTTTCACCTACATTCCCAATCACCCTTTTACTAGTCTCAGAGAAGAAGCCTCTACAGGAGAAAGGAATTCTTTTCTCTCCAGGGCTATTTCTGTCTGTTTCTGTATTGTAAAGAGAACTCAAGAACACAGACAAACAGTATCAACACCGAGAAGCAGTCAAAGAATGGGGAGAGACTGGTGCATTTCAGCAATATGCGGATTATAACTGACACAAAGTAACAACAAAACAGTACCCCTGAGACAAGTAGTAACTGGTTTGAAATTTCAAAGCTTGTTATTTGCCAGGTATCTGGCAAAGAACTGGAATTCATGAAAGAAAGGACTAAAAGCGTAACACTAGGGAACTGTAGCTGTGAGAACGTAGAGCAGTAAATTGAAAGCAGGACACAAACTTTTTTTGACATCGTCTTACAATTTTCTTGTTACAGAAACAGATTTAGGACACTATTTGGAACCACAGAAAATGCCAACTGAAGTCTAACTAATGATCTCAGCTCACACTGCACAAACATTCTGGAAAACCTCTGCCACAGGAGAGAAAAAAAACCTTTGTCAAGGGTGCAAAAGAATATCTATTTAGAGTATATCTGCTAAATATCTATGGTAGCACTCAGACAATTCAGCAGATAACTTTGAGAACTTTCTTGTTTTCAAAAAATATATTTTGATCAACACTTTGCAACAAGAGCTACATTGAAAACATTAACTTTGTATTAATGATTTATTTGTTAGGGACAAGTTGTTAAGTTGAAAATATTTGAAGTTTAAAAAAAGAAATTAAAAATGCATCTTCCACGAATTACTGAACACACACAAGGAACTGTAAGAAAGAATGTCCATTCTAACTCAAAGCAGAAAGCGCTTATAAAAGTTAGCATTTTTGCGTGCTCACTTTTCTAAAGGCTTTAGGGTTACAACAGAGCTTTTCAAATAAAAGCACAATGTAGCTACTACTCAGAGAACACAAGCTATATGCCCCAAATTTTAACAATTTGGTGATTTTTCATGATTTTAGAAGCTGAGGGTAGGAAGAAATCTGTTTTTCCTGTTATACCATGATGCTAAGGTAAAATCATTTTATGTCCTGCAACATTCAGGTGCATGAAATGCAGGATTTTCTAGCAAGACAGGAACCCCTGCTGTGACAGCACCCTGCACCACTGAAGCTTGCTGCCAGTGATTTTCATAGTTTATTTCCCCATTTGTGTCTGTCAGCTGGTGCCATTTTCTGTGCACACTGCATCTCTCCTTATCCACTCCTCACTATCACTTTAAGGCCTAAGACCTTGACCCCTGCCACCACAGCATCCATCCTCTACACCACACCTCCGTCCCCTATTTTCCATCCCAGTAACCTTTCCAAACTCAGTTTGAGAAATCAAATTTCTGCATTGTTTACCACAGTTCCTCCAAATAAAAATATTTCTACTAGAGACCAACTGAAAGAATAGATTGATTTTTTTTCTATTACAAAATGAAATTCAAGCAGACTTTGGCTGAGTTTTTCATAGGTTTAGCTTAACTTCTTTGAGCTGTACAGGTTATGGAAAAACTACTAGAAAGCTTTTCGGATACTCAGGTCACACCTATGCAGTGTAACTGCTAATTTAGTTGTGAAACCTAAATATGGGTGTGGGGTCTTTTTTTCGGTTGGTTGTTTTCAGGACGTGGAGTTTTGTTCTACCCTCCCCTCCCGTAAGCCTAACTTTTTCAGGAACACAATTATTAATTTTACTTCTCCAAAACAGATGGTATGACAAAAATCTGCTCTTACACTGACATGAATAAGGTAAGAAAACCACAAAGCTCTCTTTAGAAGCTGCCATTTAGCCTACTTCACAGAATCATCACACTTGCAACCCTCTTATCCATAGATTTTTTTATTTACTACTAGATTTGCAAGCATTTATATGCCACCTCAGTCATCCTCATGCACTGATTGTGAAATAAGACTGTGTAACTCAAGTAAAAACCATATATTTGATAGCTCCTGGGTGAAAGCACTGGTTTGGTAAAACAGGGCTTGTGAGTTATTCTTTAGGTTGGACTAGATGATCTTAAAAGACCCTTTGAACCCAAACCATTCAATGTTTCTGTGTTTTACACCCTTCAAATACATGCAGACTTTGCTTCAGACCACTAGGGTAAAAGGAGAAAAACTCCACTCATTCTCAGGCAAGCACAGTTCCAACAAATATATGAAATAACATTCATATAAATCTCAGCTGTGTGTATACTCTGCACACTGGAGCTGGTAGAAGACACATTGAATTCTGTGCCAGCCTGTAGTATTTTGTTCCAAAAGTTTATTTTTTTCAAATTTGACTTTCTAGAAATGCTGATGCTATGGACTACTGTGCTAAAAGTTTATCAAAACAAACAGGTAAAGAAATCAGTTTAATATATCCTTCAATAATGTAATATCCAAATTACATGATAAGGAACACCCTACTCATATGGCTTCCTTTAGTTTTACAGTCTTTAACTAAGCTTGTGACATTGTATGAACCACCTACCAGCAATGAAGCTGCACAGGAAGCACAGAAATTAACCCATCCCAATCCTCACACAAAGATCAGCATAGTCTGCTTCCATATTTGTGTTTTTGACAGTATTTATAATAACATTACCTCCTACACAATGGAGAAGTTTTGACAACTATTTTCTTGGGAAATACAGCCTCACCTTCTTGCATGTGTCAGTGCTTATGAATGTTTACTGTAGCATTAATAGAAGCACATCCTTGCACATGACAAAAGAAACCACATGTGTGGGAAGGAAAAGAATACAGAGCAGTTACTCTTTAAAAACTTAGGAAGAAAATGCACAAGTTAAAAATGAACAAGTACCTTGACAATCAGAAAATATCAAAAACTACTTTTTAAAAAACTGTATTAATTCTTATCTTGCAGAACTGCAGAAAAGAAATTAATTTTAATACATAAAAAATTTAGCTTTAAAGAATGCATTTGAAATTGAGTCATTTACCTACATGACTAAACACATTTAGAGAATGATGCTGTTATTCAAAAGAAAAATTTGTTCCTTTGTACTCCTGCCAAAAAACCAAGTTGAATCTTCTCCTTTTTCCTCCCTTACAAGCAAAACAAAACTAGCAGTTCAGGTGCTAAAAAAATCCCCAAATGTTACAGAACATAGAGAATAATTGCACAAGAAATAGTTTATGAATACTTCACACACAAGAAGTTACACTGGCAAGGGAGCATTTTTGACAGAATGACAACAACACCCTCAGCAAGCAAACCAAGCTGAACAAGAGAAGAGTTGCTGGTATGACTGCACTAATACTCTATTACACCTTTAGTGCTTGTCTGCTGGAGCACAGACATTAATTACATGTATGTGTTTGTTTGACCACATCCCATGGTGAATCAACTCATCTGAAAGTGTGTTACACCTGGCGTGGTTACAGGCCAGATCCAACTTTGGTTGGGATGACTGGCATCTACGTAAGTCCCTTTTTTTTTCTGCCTTATCATTCTCTCTCCAGCACCTGTGACTCCTTCCCTGCTTCCACAAGCAGATCCAGTTTCTAGACTGGACAGCCACATTATCTTCCAAAGAAAGAAGAATAAGAGAAATTAAGGAAACTGTAACTGTATATTGGTGCAAGAGAAACAATGAAACAAGACCCAATGGGTAGGGAAGGCAAGAGGAATATGTGAAGGGTACCTGACGTGCTACCAATGTGTGAAGCCTGGCAGGAAAAAGCACACTGCAATGTGGAAAGCCAAGAAGAAAACCTTATCAGCTGAGCATGCTCAGTCAGGGGAGTGACAAGTGCGTGGCAGAGGATAAGCAGACTTTTCCTAGAGGCTGAACGTGGAGGATACACTCTATTGCATGAGGAAGAAAGTGGTTCCTGACTACCAATTTCAAAGATCCTATGAAAATTAGTAACTTTTTGAGCCACATTAACTCAACTAAGTTTTCTCCCCTGTCCATAAGCTGCAAGAACATTACAAGTTGTGCTGGCAAACAGCAGTGTCAGTAAAGAATTAACTTCTGCAGGAACACCTCTGTTGACAGGGCCAGTAACTTCCTCTTATCAATAGTAACATGCATATAAAGTGTATTTAGTTTAGAGTGGCTCATCCTCCTTTCCTAGATCTCAAGGAAAACACTAAAAACTTTCTTGATTCACTTTTTTCTTTTCACATAAAATTAGAAAGCCTTCTTTCTTAACAGCTAGTAACTCACTGAAATGCCATTTTCTGGTCTTACACACTAAGAGAGGACTGTAGAGGACCCAGTGGCAGTATGCAAATTTGAAAGTGGCAAATTAGCTTGTAGGGAGATTCAGAACTGAGTATCACTCCTAGTTGGCAAAAGCTCCATACAGAAGCAATAGAACGCCTTTACAAAACTGTTTAACAAATAAAACCTGCAAGAAGATGATTTTTAACATTCCTCATACAGGTCACTGTAGTATTTAGGAATAATAACCAGAAAGCTGGTTCAACATAAAATACTGCTGTGCTCAACATAAAATATGCTATTACCCTCCCAAGACAGAGTTAATATTGCATATTTCACTGCTGGTCTAATGTGTTTAATTAATTGTTGGCAGAAATACATCATACCAAGGTTCAACATATAGAAGGAAGGTGGATTACGGGATTTTTGGAACAGAAAATACATGAACTAAACTGCCTCAGTCTTCTCTACCAAAGTACAAAACTAGGAGGAAAATAACTCCAACACACAAAAAAAGGTGAGAGGGGAGCAGGAATAAATCAGTACATTGAAAGAGAAAAATGTAGCATAAAATCCACTTTACCTTCTCAACAGGTAATAAACTGACAACACTAAATAATACCAGCCTGCCACCTCACCTATTCCTACTACAATCAGTTCAAATGTAATTAAGAATTCTCTGGGAACTATATGAAGATTCTTCATCATAAGTTGCCTAACCTATTTAGTTGTATCTAACATAAAAGGCAATTTAATACTGGGTAGTTAGCATATCTTGACTGAAATGTAAGTGGAATAATCATAATTTCTATAATCTGTCAAGATCACTTGAAATGAAACTGACAGAAGTCAAGTGTTAGCTTTGCAGGTAGATCCTTTAAAGGTACCTGAAAACTGCCTTTCAAATTTAAATTTTGCCATGGTTTCACTTTACCATTCAGAATTCCAAAAACTCAAATTTATCAATGAAGCTGAAAACATGCCACACGCTGTAATGTTGGCAACAAAAGAATGGGACTGAGATTGTCAGAAAAGGTATAGAATAATACTTTTATGTCTCACTTAAGATTATGAAAGAACCAAATTATCCATTATTTAAGCAATTCACAGTCTGAAATAACGTGCATAAAAATTGCAATTAAAACAAGAATACAGAAATTATGCCACAAGTTTGGATCTACCACGCTGAATGAAAAACTAATTACTTCATAGACACTATGTGAGAAAAATTCTGAAAAAGATAGGAGCAAGTAAAACATACTTACTTGGTGTGAAAGCAAATCTGTGCTTACATAATTCACAGTATTCTTTTCTGCTGTGTTTAAGCCACTGAACTAAGCTGCAATAAAAAGTGATCACATTAACACACGCTATACATCTCTCAGCCTTATCCCTCCATTAAGGAAAATACACCAATTCTCTGCTTTTGCACTTAAATCAGGATATTTGTACTGTCAAGCAGGACTTAAATGGTCAAGCATGTTATTTAAGTCTATTTAGGCCATCAAGTAGGTTTCAAACAGTAGAAAAAGGTAAACTGACATATGTCACAGTGTTGATAAAGAACATTCTTTGAGTACATTATTGATCAAAGCAGATATCCTGGCATGGACATCCACCAGTTCTTATAAATACTTCAACATAGGACATATAGATGTCATATATTGAAGTATTTATATCACAGCTAAGATTCAGAACTCCTGTATTTGTGAAAGAAGGACTACTAAAATACCATCAGAAATGACCATGTAGACCAGAACTACAGTTTTTACTTTAGCACTTCCTGATCAAACACACCTCAAAATGACTAAAAAGCACAAGGGTTTTTTATTTTTTCCTCTGAGGTTTGACTTTCTATTCACAACTATAAGTGGGCAAAAAAAGCCCTATCATACTGATTTTTCACTTGGTTTTCATAATTCTAATATATAATCAGAACTGCAGTCCCAAACACAAATAATTATCAGTGCTTTCTTTCCATATATAATTACTAAATTTTTTCTGAATTGTAATGAATCATCATGTAAAAAACATGAAAATCCCTAACACACTTCCACTGAAAATTGGATTTTTTTTCACTAGTTAACCCAAAGACTTCAGGTATCTTTAGAAACACATTAATATGTTTTCATTAGGAAAAAAAAAAATTAAGAAACACACAGACACAACTCACCATTCCTGATGAATAAATTTAATACTGCCAGTACACACACATGGATGATAGAGGGGTTTCTCGGGAGTTCCTTCCGACCGACAGACTCTGCATATATCTGCTGACAAGGACAAAAAGGTTATTACACTACTGCTTAAAAAAAAAAATCAGATTTTCAAGACAAATTACACAATTACATCCTAGAAACTTTACCGTGTAGCAAAATGAAGCCAGAATAAAATGAAAGAGGATGAAAGACAGATTTCATCTGATGCAAGACAGACACTGGGACATCACCAGAAAGAGCAACAAGAACATTATCCGCCTGATCACATTGCATAAACTCAAAACACACCTTATGAAATTTTAGGATTTCTAGGAAATAGACACAGTAAAACTATAGGAGGATGTGTTTTCTACCTAAAGAGTTATCACTAAAACAACGTACAAACTGTTAAGGATAATTTTTTGCAAGTGGATACTTCAAAATAGTAAAATTTCATCTGAGTTTGGAAAAAGTTAAACAGAGGCTGAATAGAAGAGATTGAGTAATGTCCAACAATGACTTAAGTAATTTGTTACTCATGAACCTAAAACAGATGTTTCCTTGGTACTCTGGTTGAAAGGGAAAAAATCCAAAATAACAGACATAGGTATTTTGCAATTTGCTACCCAACTTGGACATAGCCTATTGTCTAGCAAGAAAAGACACTTTCTATTTCTTATTTCATCATTTCAGTAATATTTCCATAGGTTTCGCACCTTCTTCATTCCCTATTTTTGATGTTTTCTCACAACTAAAGGTTGCAAGAGGTTTTGTGGATAAAGAAGTGAGTATAAAGCTTTCCCTCTAAAGAACAGATGTCTATTTTGAATACCATTCAGTTAGCCTGAGCTGTAAACATGCAAATAAACAGGAATAAAGATCAAGTCTTATCTGTTTATTGACAGATGCATATCTTCCCTTGACTCTTCCTTCTACATCTATTAAGGAAGTGAACATAAAATGCCCATTTTTATAGAATATGTGAGTTTGAGATTTTATCTTTTGTTTGTTAATTATTTCTCTATCAACTACTATCCAGCAAACATGCAAGAGTGGAACACATGCACATCGAGATCTTTGTCAGAAAAATACCAATTGATGTGAAAATACTGCAAGTATCCAATTTCAAGTCTGAATTACCTATTTTTGTTCTTGGCCAAAATCTTCAAAAGTTATTGCTTTTCTACAAAAACTTCCAAAAGGCACCAAAGACTGATTTTTTTTTTCTATAAAGAAGTCACATTATGACTGTATCCATAGTTTATGGAGTATTAGGACAGTTTCTACACAAAGCATAAGAATTCAGATTATTCAATTTAAACAATTTTCTATCTGTGAAAGTGTTGTTTGAGCGAATTCATTCGTGCAGCATGAAAACATTGAATACCTGTTTCTATTAATTCTATGTCACATCAGTGACACTACAAAGAGACATAAGGAGCACTTCCATCACCGTCGTGTTGAGCAGCAATGATTTGCAGTATTTCTGCAAACATCAGGAGTCCCTGGCTCCTCTGCTGACAAGAATGACCAGAGCTGCTACTTCACTTAACAAACGATTCTTTTATCCCAGAGAGCACTTCCAGATGGCTGCACAAGACAGGTCTCTCCAACTGACAGGCAGGCCCTGCCCACTCGCTGTGGCATGCCCACCTCCTCCCGCATTCTTTCCAACAGAGCTGTTTCACTACAGCAAGCTGACAACTTTGTAGGCTGTATCAGCCCCACACGGGGTCAGACAAGCACGAGACAGCACATGAAGCCACTGCTTTAAGGATACTCTGGCACCAATGAAAGCAAGCTAAAAGCACACTGTTCCCTGAAGGATGCCCACTGCTCTCTGAGTCTGCTCATTTAATGGCCTCTTGACTCTCACAGCAAACTGTTCACTTATTGTCAAAACTTTGGGGAAAAAGCAATTTGCATTACTGTGAGCAAAAGAATTCTTTATTTGAGAAAAGACTGCCTGTTAGCTTACTAAAATAAATCTAAATTTTATTTTTTCAAAGCTACGATAATTTCTAGATATTTCCACTTGTTTTATAAATCCAAATAAACATATTATGAGTGTAATTGTTTGGACTGTTAAGCAACTGATAGCTTCAAATCAATAAACTCTGCTGAGGGTCAATGTATTAAGCTATGCACCTTATGACCTACAGCCATAGTCAAAGAGAATTCCACCATGCAAGAGTGATTATTTTTCTTTGTACACCAATATTTTGCATCCTGCTCTTCATGCACTTGTTTTGGAAAAAATGACCTTGAAGAGTAAGTTCTTTCCTGTCCCCCCCCGAGAATGATTCACTGCCTATTATCTCTCCAACTGAATTTAACTGGAATATCAAAAAGTGAAGATTACGCTATTTAGCAACAAACATTTATCCAGAAAGACCAGAATTACCTCTCTTCAGCATGATCTGGTATCTGGTGCTTTCAAGTGCTGCAGAGAAGCAACTTTCCCGTCCATTCTGAGGTGAAGCAGCTTCCACTTAGGTCTGCCCATGACCCCAAACTGCCTCTCTTACCTAAGCTCTCACTCTGCAGTTCCATTTTCTAGCTCCACAACACAGCTCAGAGTAGCACAAGGCCCATCAGAACCACAGTGGCCATAACACTGTTATCAGACAATCACCTGTTCAGAAAGTCCATCTGACACTTTGTAGCAGAAGTTCAAGCACACATTAATATCATATTTCCTCTTCCTCAAGGTACTAATACAGTCTTTGTGGCTGCTGCTACTGGTGTTCAGAGCCTTCTAACCTTGGGAAGTCTCTTCAGTGTTCTGGCAAGCCTTGTGAAGTTCTAATAGTAATCTGAGGTTTGAAACTGTAGAAGAAGTTGTAACATTCTGGTGGTATTTATGGAAAGTGAGTATATAGACTGGTTACTTTCATGCTACCACAGGGAGCTTTTGAGGACAACATTGATAAGGCTACAGTTTAATATCTAAGGCTGCACATATATGTATGCACATAAATGCCTTTGTGTGTGCTTATATACAAAACCAGAAAATCCAAATTTCAAGTGTGGAATTTAACACAAAGGTTTAGTTAAAGAAGACAATGCCTTAAAGATGTAACTAAAAACTTCCTCTTCTTTCTCTTGCTGGTCTTTCTGTTCACCTACTTAAGTCAGGTATGATCAAAGTCTACCACTGGTAACAGCCTGTAACAAATTACCAACTATGCTGTTTGAATTAAATCCACCGAGATGGATTTAACAGCTACCGGAGTGGTGGAAAATCAGGAGGTCATTTCTGAGTATCCACTTTACAGCTTGCATAAAAACCAGTTTTTCTGGGCAACCAGAGGACAAGTGATCAAAGTTTCACTTTGTTGTTGATTTCATCAGTGTAAGGGACTAGGTCTACTGAGCTGCAGCAATTTTAAATGTTAGATTTAAGGAATACTAATATTTTGATAAACCATCTGTGATCATGGGTATTAAAGATGTCTAGAGCACAACCCAAAGGACACTGCCACAAAGGTGCTGGTCTTATTTCATCCAGTGGTTCATGTTTTTCCAGCTTTTTTTGTTTTACTCCTCTCAAGCAGGAAAATCAAGTGACACCTGACAAAAAGCTACATTCAAAATTATGCCAAAGTAACAAAAGCCAAGACACAAAATGCCTTCCTTGGAACTGCCTTGTTACCGCAATATGTATTTGCACTTATTGTTTGAGACGACAAGCAAAGCTCAAATACTGCAAGAAACATAGCACAACAAACATAATTTATTTAGTTTGGTTTATGCTACAATGTGAAGTGCTGATCTATCCAAGTTCTCCAGTTATCTGCTTGAACTACATAGTCCCTCTGCCTCTCTGGAGATATTCAAAAGCCACCTGGACACATTCCTGTGTCACCTGCTCTAGGTGACCCTTAGTGCTTTGGCAGGGGGTTTGGAGTAGATGAACTCCAGAGGTCCCTTCCAACCGTAACAATTCTGTGATTTTGTGATTATCTAAGCGTAACAAAAGTGCTGACAAAACACATCTATGCTTGATCTCAAATAAAACAATATCATTAAAAATTGATACTACGCATAAAAACTCCCTCATGACTATGATATCTTTGACATTTTTTAAAAGTTAGATAAGTGACTATGTATTAGTCTGCTGTAAAAGGGCCAGAGAAACATGTTAGCTCCTGCATATTTCAATTTTTCAAAGAGATTGCCCAGCACACGCAACCAAGTCAGCTTTGCGAAAGAAGCAGCTATTACTGTTCAGCAAACGCAGATATTTAAGGCTCCCTGGGTTATAGGCCCGGCCGGGTCCGACGGGTCCGCGGGCCAGGAGGGAGCTCGGGGCGCTGCCCTCCTCGGCGCCCCAGCGTGCGCACCCCGCCTGCCGCTTTCCGCCCCGGGATGTCATTTCGCCCCCGGGCCCCTACTTTCCCAGGCAAAGCCGCAGCCAGCAGAGGGTTCCGGCGGGCCCCGGTGCCCCGGTGCGGCCCATCCCAGCCCCGCTCCGGGTGTTGCCGGCACCGCCCCCCTTTCCCCCCCCGCTCCCCGTTCCCCGTGGTTATGTAAGGGGCACCCGCGAGCGCCGCCTCACACACTGCCCCCCTCGGCCGGCCCGGCCCGGCCCCCGCGGCACGGCGGGCCCGGCACGGTGCGGGGGGCGCGGGGCCCGGGCACCTGCAGCCCCGGTGCGAGAAGCCCCTCCGGGCGCGAACAGCCCCCGGCTCGCCCAGCGGGCCCACTGACACCCTCCTCCTCCTCCCCCGCGCCCCCCCACCCTCCGAGGCCGCCCCGGCAGAGTCCCCGCTCGGGGACCGGCGGCGGCGCGGTGGCGGGGCGAGCGCGGTACCTTCCTCGGCGGTCTCCATCTTGCCGGGCTGACGCAGCGCCGGCCGGGCGGGTGGCGTGACCGCGGGGGGCGGGGCCGCGCGCCGAGCGGACGGACCGGCCGCGCCGCCGAGCGCGCGGCCACAGAGCGCCGCGCGGGGGCGGAGCGCCGCGCGCCGCCGCCAGCGCCGCCTGCCGGGCGCGCGGGCTGGGAGGCCCGGGAGGGGCCGGGGCGGGGCGGGGCGGGGCGGGGCGGGCGCTGCCCCGGGACTGCCCCGCTCCATGCCGCAGAAACAGAGCCAATCGGGTTGGAAAAGACCTCCGAGATCGTCGGCTCCAGCCTATGAACGAACACCTCCGTGCCAACTAGAGCACGGCGCTGAGTGCACATACAGCTTTTTCCTTAAACACCTCCAGGGACGGTGACTCCACCACCTCCCTGGGCGGCCCATTCCATGCCCAATCACCCCTTCTGTGAAGAAATTCCTCATAATGTCCAATCTGAGCCTTCCCTGCTGCATCTTGAGGCTATGTCCTCTCTCCTATCACTAGTTATCTGGGAAGAAGATGACGACCTCGACCCGGCTACAACCTCCTTCCCTGTGGTTGCACAGAGTCATAATGTCCCCCCCTGGACATAATGTCCCCCTGGAGCCTCCTTTCCTCCAGGCTAAACAACCCCGGCTGCCTCAGCCACTCCTCAGGGGACTGGTGTTCCACACCCTTCACCAGCTTCGCTGTTTCTCTCTGGACACTTTGCAGCACCTCAATATCCTCCCTGAACTGAGGGGCCCAGAGCTGGACACAGCACTCGAGGTGTGACGCCATCAGTGCCGAGTACAGGGGGACAATCACTGCCCTGCTCCTGCTGGCCACACTATTGCTGATCCAAGCCAGGATGTCCTTGGCCTTCTTGGCCAGCTGGGCACATGTTGGCTCATGTGCAGCAGCTGTTGATCAACACCCCCATGTCCTTTTCCGCCGGGCAGCTTTCCAGACTCTGCCCCCAGCCTGCAGCGCTGCCTGGGTTGCTGTGACCCAAGCTGAGGACCCGGCATCGCCCCCCGCAGCTCTGCCCGGTGCCGGCCCCGCCGCTCGGCCGGGAGGCGGAGCAAGGGCAGTGGGCGGGCGGGTCCGTGCCGGGGGCGGCGGCCGTACGGAGTCGGACAAAATGTAGCCAAAATCGGTTCCAATTCTGCTCCAAACCGGAGAGAAATGCTGCATTCCTAGGTGAAGTCGGTCAGATTTTGAGAGGGTCAGTGTCCCAGGGATCAGGGATGGGTGAGCCCTGGAAACAGCCGTCCTCCCCCTCAGAGTCAAGCGGTGCTGTTCGTCAAGTCTTACCGCCCCTTCCAGAGCTGGGGCTTTCCAACAGAGCTAATAAACAGCTCAGTAGAGGACAAAATTCTCTCTTAGCTTAATCATTTATGTTCCCATGTCTTGCTGCCCTGCATAGCCGGGGCAGCACGCATTAAAACTTTGTACTCTGCCACGTGCCCTGAGAGCTGTCGCTCGGGCTCTGCTGAGTTGGCAGGAATATTGCCAAGGAAGAAAACAATTTAATTTTATTCAGGGTAAAGAGGAATTCTATCCTGATGAAATGTATGCGTGCATTGTTTCAGTGTTCCATTGTGGCAGCTGTTTCAGCCCCTCCAGTTGATCAATGAGGTCTTAGCAGCCCTCAGCTCTCTTTACCGTATGACCCTTTGAGTCGAGTCAGTCATTAAATCCTTTGCGTTCAGCCTCCGGGCTTCGTGTCAGCAGCAGAGTGGTTGGTAGTTCAAGTCTGAATTTAGAGTGCAGAGGCGGCACATGCCCAATTTGCAATTTTATAACTCTAGTTTCCTAAACTGTAACCACGTTAGTTCCTTCAAAATTACATTTTTTTCAAGCTGGTGGAGTGTATGATACTGGCCTGTGTAAGCAAAAAAATTAAGGAAAAGGTGAAGGCTTCATACAGCTCTCCAGTAGCTGAGTAAGTACAGTGAAGTCCTGCAATAAAATACACTTGGGCTAGACTACCATACTTAGCTCTTCTGTGTCCTTCTGATATGAAAGGCAAGGTGGAAAAAATCCCACTTAGAACTTCTAAAAAAAATCTGTTTATTTTAAGAATAAACTCATTTTTGAGCTTCACTTTGCTCAGTGTCAGCAAATTATCTTGGCCTATTAAAAATCTGCCAGCATAGTACTGAGGATCTGAGAAATGCTGTAATACTAATTTTTGTCAGAGCAAGGAAAAATCAATGGAAAAAACAGGAGAAAAAACCAAGAAACGGAGAATTTCAATTTCCAAGTATATTCCTAATTCTCACTCTTTATTTCCCAAACATGTAACCTTATTCATTACATCATTGTTACTCTGCTGTGTAAATGTAAATTAAATGTCAATAAAAGTCTCCAAATTATAATTTGCATTCAGAGACAATGGCAAGATTAATGTATATAATTCTCCAATTTCAGTCTCCTGTGGTAGGCTTCTTTAAATTTGACTAAAGCTTTTGAAAGGAGTCACTGTATGTTGCCAGTGAATGATTTCATTCCTGTCTGTATTTGACTGTTCAGCCATTTAAATTACCTAACCAACATTACATGTGTAGCATCTTCTCAGCATTTAGAGAGAATTTATCCCAACATTTTGTTCATGCCTAGTGTTTCAGTATAGGCTATGCAATAGCTTACTAGTAAACGTGAGTTGGAGGCAGATCATTGTAACTTAAACAGTAAAAAAACCTCCAACCTATAGTATGTTATTGTAAGCTAAATTGAATTAGACATCTCTCAGCCTTCTTTGTGTTTTTGGTGAACATGTTATTAATCCCTGTCTATTTAGTAATATTTTAGGTGTTTTTTGCCTAAGAAATACCCATGGCTTAAGTAGCTTTTAATTTTTGGTAAAGAAGGGTGTTAGAAGGTTGTTAGCTTTTGACTCTCAGCAAGGTCAAGAATTACTGCCAACAAGCACTGAACAGATATGCTGGAAAAAAAGTCTCTGTTCCGTGTAAGTTATTATCAAGATAATGGAGGAAATATGGTTAATTGTACAGGTGTAAACTGAAGATAGTGATACATAAGCCCAAACAACAGAAGGTTATGGCTAAAGGAAAGGCATATTTATAAGTGTGGATAGAAAGAGTAGGAAAAATCCCAAGTTTTCTTTCAACATAGTCTTGTTTTGGTTTTACATGACTTAAATGCTAAGGTAATACATTTCTATTCAAGAGTTCTATTAAAAGAATACAAAAAAAAAAAATTGCAAAATTAACACTATCCAGAATTTGTACTGTGATATTTTCATCTTCCCTGACATTTTAAAATGGCTTCATAAAAATGATTCCCTTACATTTTTAGTTATTCTGAAAGTTCAGAGCATTAAAAAAACCAAACAGCAAAAGGTACCGCTTTTCAGTTTTTCTGTAGGTGAACATTTCAAAATACATTTATTTTCTTAACTAGTTCTTTTGGAGCTTTTTTTCAGTGTTATCCTAGTTTTTTCCCTCATCTGCTCACCTGACTCTCACTGTAAAATTGGTTCAGTTAGTTATGAACAGCAAGTTGCAGAAGTGTGGAACACACAGTGGATTATCTTAAGTAAAACCAAGTGGATGTCAGCTTATCTTGACAAACCAAGCAGTATTTGGACTGAACATGTATCTGGTTCCTAAATGATGCACCACCACTAGAGAGACCCAGAGCTTCCACGGCAGAAGAAAAACCATCAGAACAGGCCCTTTGGTGTGTAGCACAAAGCATGGCCCACAGAAAATTGGCCTGACACAATCAGAAAGCACAGAGGTCTGCGGACTACAAAAACACGTAGTGAAAAACACTGCCAGCCTGGATCTTCCCTGTGCACTGCAGGGACTTCAGGGCACGTGCTTCCTGGCCAGTGGCTGTTCTGCCGGCACATCTCCTGAACCATCCCTAACCAGCAGGTAGCTGCAGTGGCCATGGGCTCCTGGAATGAAGGTGGAGAGAAGTACTCTCAGATGTACTGTGAATGCAATGCCATTTGCTGCTGCACCAGGAGATTAGCCCAGCTGCACTGGTGCTAAATTCTGACTCTGATGCCTCAGTATGTGAAGTATTGAACAAAGTGTTTCCCTTCAGCTGGTGCTTGCTTCCTACTAAACCTGGGCTATGATTAGTAGCTAATGGAGGAGTCAAACTTCCTGAATGAATATGTGACTTGTGGTTCATGTTTTGTGCTGTGAAATGTGTAACAGAACTGCACCAAACATAAATGAAGGGATGGGCATAATGGCTGAACATCACCAGACACAGCCATGACATAGGTTCCAGACCTGTTTATTTTAGAAACTGTTTCTGAGGAGATGCTTGACTGTGCATTGGGGTTTGTTCTATGAATTATTAACATTTCAACCAAGAAAAAACCTATTCCCACTAACATTTTAAGTGAGAGATGAGGTAAAAAACCCAGTCTAAACTACTGTTTAATGAGTCTGACTGAAAAGACAATCAAGGCTGTTTATATGTCTAGATTTCAAGAACCCAGGTAATACTTTGATAATTAACACAAACCATTTCCACGGACTAAAGAAGTATTTGCAGAATTTCATGTCCCCTTTCAAGATCTGCAGAATGTGCTTCACCAAATTATATTTCTTAAGCACAGCAGGGATCTTTTTGCATGTGTTGCAGTGGATTTTTTTTATTTAAAACAGAGACCCTATCAGCTTGGTTGGGATCCTGCTGTCATGCTGAGAATGGAGCCAATGGCTGTTCTTAATCTACTTGGGATTCAGAGCTCTGTGGCTGTGGTTATTTGGTGGAGGCCTCCTGCATTCCAAAAAACCCCCAAACAAACAAACAAACAAGGGCCGTATTGGTATTTCAGAATATCCCATTCCTAATAATTGCCATATCATTTGAAGTATACAGTTCTTTACCTAAAACACTTTCATCATGTCCAAGTGAAACTTTTACATAGTTAGATATTTGTGTCATTAGATTAGAAAGATTTTTTCCCCTACTTCTAGAACTTTGATCTCCTTGGTAATAGAGGGCGTAGTGTGAAACATTACCATCGTTAAGTGACTGTGTATAGGTGCTTCTGAGGACACATTGGTTCCCATGTCTTTAAAATTCTGTGAAAATATCCCTGCAGATGACAGCAGTTTGGGATTATCCTCAGTATTTAGCAGAAACAATCTTATTTTGCCAGAAACCTTTATCTTGACCTTCCAGACGTTATTAAAGGTTATGACTGCCAAACAAATTAAATTGAACTCCTCAGGGCAAGGTTCTGTTCTACTTCATTTAAAACCATGAGTGTTGCCAAAAAGAAAATGTATCTGTTAGGGAGAATGATCCACATAGTCACTATAGTTACGCTCTGTAACAACACCTGTGTTACTGCCTATGCTTCTGCAGCACTGACTACGAAAGAAGTACAGAGGATTTGTAATAACTTTGTCATTACTTTTTCTCAAATGTTTGTGGCAACAGGAAAAAAGTGTCCAGGGGGAAGTGAGCTATGTTCTAAAGGTCAGAGTTATTACAGGCTGATCAGAGTCAATGACCTCTGTTTTGTGAGGTTGTCTGATTTCTGTGGTAACTTTCACTTCATAGTAGCTTGCACACTGAGAATGTGCCTCATGGGGCATAACCCTCAGCTTTTGCTCAATTCCCTATGGCAAGAATGTATTTGCTGTGTGTACTGCCTTCAGTGCAGGGTCAAAGAATACAGTGAAGAAAACACTTAATGATTTTGATGTCTAAGAAAAATGCTTGGCTCAGTGAAGTAGTTTCTCAGTTGGGTGACTGACATGGAATGTCAAACATGCTTACTACTCAAAAGGTACATTCTCTTCTCTCTCCTTTGTGTATCAATTATACATTTTTTTAGACTTTTTTTGTAACATAGTCATGTAGGATGGGCCTCTGCCAGGGTCTCAGCATGGTGCTAAAGGAAGGTGCTAAAGAAAGAGTAATCTCACAAAGATGACAATACGCAGAGAAATGGCAGTATTTCATTCTGAGGGTCTGGTCCTCAGACTGTCTAAAGACTATTTAGGCAGCTGCATCCAGCATCTCCATTCAGCTTCTGAGAACAACCTTGTTTGGAATCTACTTTTCAATTGAGAACATATGGGAAAAGTCCTACTTTAAAAGTCAGTATTGAGTTTATCACTGTTTAAGATGGAAAAGCCTTCTGAGAGCCTGTCTTTTCTGATTCATTATCACATGCGCCTTCAGAGTAGAAACTGCTGTCAAAAACTTCTACAAAAATTTCCAGTCAGGTCTTACATATTCAGGGTGACAAATTGGGTTCTCCTCTTTAATTTTTCTCTGGATCTCCAAGTTTTGTACTCCTTTTTCCTCTTCTTTTACTGATCTTCTACAGGAAGGAAATCAGGGGGTCTTCAAACTATTTAGGGATTCTTGAGGGGATTTATTTATCTCTGCTTTCCTTATACTCCTGGTCCTGTTGAGCCAAGTTTTGATCCTGATTCTATGGAAAGGCAGGGGAGAATTTTGTACAGTAAAGGGCAGGGAGTTCTTTGGGAGGCCTCAACCTCACAGTAGCTTCAATGAAAGCAAAGGCTCATGGACACATCTTTTTCTCCCTCAAACTCACTCCCAATGAGGGTAAACCAAAGCTGGGCAAATAGAGTTTCTTCTGTGGACTGGAGTGCTACCATGCAAGACTGCAGGAAGAATAGCCAGGAGCTAGAGACATACATGGTGGAAAGGATCATGGTGAATACCATGGTCAAGATAAGCAGGGCAGGATGGGAGGAGTGTGAGTGAGGCTAAGAGAAAGACTAGAAGAATTTGCTCGGAGAAGATGTGTATGCCCCATCCCTGGAAGTGCTATTCAAGGCCAGGCTGGATGAGGCTCTGAGAAACCTGGTCTAGTGAAAGGTGTCCCTGCCCATGGTGGGGAGCTTGGAACTAGATGATCTTTAAAGTCCCTTCCAGCCCAAACCATTCCATAATTCTATGAAGTAAAAAATGGTGATAGGGAGAGATTCTTGGAAACAGGGAAAAGAGAAGTGTCACAGCGATCTTCAAGGCAAAACAAGAGAATTCAGAGAACTACAGGTGAGTCAGCCTCATCTCATCTACAGCAAGATTATGCAATGTGCATTGAAAAAGTCTCATGGCGACAGGAACCTGGGCACCAGGAGCAGGAGCATGGACCGATCCTGGGAGGTGATAGAGCTCCAAGGGTGCCACCAGAGGGCACCTCTGCTCCAGGCCCAGGAGGAGTTTGGGGACCCTGAGAAGAGGGTGGCAGGGGAGATGGAGCATCTCTGGGGCCTGCAGTAGCCAGTCAGGCAGGGACCATGGCGGCTTTCACCCAGCTGGGGCCACCTACCAGTTTGATGGGCCATGAAACAACCAGCTGCTGATTTGGGGAAACTTATTGCCTTGAATGGTGCCACCTGATTATGGAAGACTTTTGCTCGAGGGGCCCCAGGGCATTTCCAGGTGTCTAAAACCTTCAACATCTGCAGCAGCATCCTGCACAGCTACTAGCACTGGTGGCAGCTGAATGTCTGAGTCACTAGGGGCTGCCAATCTGCTGTCTTGTCTCAGGCTGCCACATCTTCCCATATCATCACTAGAACAGTCCCCATATCACATCCCATGACTGCCAGGGTCCCTTGAGCTGGGTCAGTCACTGCCTGTGCTCACCTGGGGCTGGAGGTGGTTCAGGAGAAAGATGTGGGGACTTCGGATTTTCCCTGGGAGCACAGGGGTGATGTGACAGTGCCTGATGATCTCTTCCGCCACTCAGCTGCAGAAAGTGCTGTACTCCTTGAGCTCCAGTGGTGACCAGTCCCAGCTCCTATACCAAGGACTGGCCTTTATCCCTCCGCTCAGGGGCATGCGGGGAAGAACATGTCAGAATTTTCTAACCTGGTCTTACTGATGATGATCCAGGTAGGGGTAGCTGTCACCCCAATGACATTCAGTGAATTTTTGGTCTAAATTTGGGAAATTCTATGCAGAATGCTAACTGCTGAAATGTCCTGTCTGTAGTATCAAACAGTCTGAAGACAAGAGGAAAGAGATATGCTTTAGCTCTCCACCAGGAAGGGGACAGGGGGCAAGAAGGGGTACAGGGGTGCTTCAGCAGTGACACAGCAAATGTTCTCATATAAGGAGCCTGTTGTATGAGCCTGGACATAAAGGATAGGAGCTAGTTCAGCAGCCCTACGGGGCAGTGTGCCAGTGTGAATTGATTTGTTCTCACCAGCAGCCTGCACCTTGCAAACACAGGAGAAAGTCCAAGAGGCTAGGAGAGGTGACCCAGAACTCTCCAATTCACCTGAGCAACAAGGATCTGTGAAAGTAGGTGAGTTGGAAATCTGTACATCAAGAAGTGCTAGATTTTCTACTCCAAATTTTCTCACTGCAGTCCAAAACGTGGGGTTTAAAGTGTGTACTTATGTCAAATACTCTGAATTATCTATGTTAACACATCTTTAATGATTATATCTGAAATATTCTTAGACCTGAAGCATGCTTTATATTGGCTTGTAGATTTTGGATATAGAATCAATACCAGAGCAGCTATCACAACCAAGAAAAGGTGTGAATTTAGATTGTGTCTTGAAGCCACTTGAGAAGGAAGACATTAAAGATCTTTTTTTGTTTTTGAAAACTCATATTTATAACATGCAGAGCAATAATGTCCTGTGCTTTAGTATCATATATAATCACAGATATTTAATAAGATTCTTTGCCTACTCATTTCAGTTATTTAATATGACCATATTTTAATGCAAGTTGAAAGTTGAAAGTTGAAAGTTATAAGTTCTCACTCACCTGGATCCATTGTACTTAGAAGTTTGCCACACATATTTAATGCTGTGCTCACAAACAAATCAAAGCTGCCCCTGGAACCCAGGGAATAAAATCACTGGGATCTTGAGCAAGTGCTGTATGTTGTTGGGCTGGGACCTGGACTGACTTGACTTTTTCGGAGCTTGACTTTAACATGGTTTCTTCTTCAGCATCTCTCATTTGTGTTTATTTAAATCTGGAGATAACAAACTGGAAAACCCCATATATTTCTTTTTTTCTTAATAAAAATCAAAGAGAATATATTTTCTTCTTTGTAAAATTTGCATTTAAGATAAACAGAGACATTTAATGGGGAGTCATTTAGTACAAGAGTTGAGAAAGTTACAAGTGTGATGAGGAGGTTATAGTTGTTGATTTTCAGCTGCTGTTGAGAGAGCACTGAAAGAAGAATTCCTATTCTTCTAATATCCTAAAGATACCATACCTAAAGAATAAGAAGAATTCCTAACAACCTTTTAAAGAAGTTTGCAGATTCTCTGGGAGGTTTCCAGAAGTAATCAACACAACAGCCAGTAGTTCAGCTGCCTGAAAGATGAACATAAACACAGCAAAAATTATTTTGAAGTGTACCCAGGTGAAATGCGCAAGATCTAGATTGCATTTAGGGAAGCCAGTTGTTTCCCAAACTTCACAAAATCTTTTTATCCCATCAAAGCAGGAAACAAAAATAGGCCTCTTAACAAACCTTTATTATACCAGCATTTTTCATGGTAACCAAGAGCCTTAATTACCATGCCAATAAGGAGCCTGTTATTTAATTTCTGATTTTCTGTTTACATAATTCACAAGTTCACTGAGGAGTGTGTAGTTTCATTGCTGTTCTTCTGAGTCAGGCCATGCTTACTGTTTTCTCTCAATTCACATATGTAATTGTCCTCGGAAATTCATTTAGCTCTCAGAGGTTTATGTTTGAAAATATTGACATTCATGTCTTTTCTCACAGGAAAGAATTTTTCATGATTGTTGAATAACATACAGCAATGATTGTGCTTGGCTAAATCATGGGGTGTAACTCTTGAGGAATTGAAATTACCTAGATGTGATTATTTTAGGATATGCATCATCAGAAAAATCCACATATTCAAAATTCAGTTTTGGTGACACTTTGGAAGAAATTTCTGGGGAAGAAATCTTCAGCAGGCAGCAATTTCTGCTTAAAACTAAAGAGGGAGTGTTGGAATAGCTGATAGTACACCAGTATCTGACTGAAATGAGAGGAATTAGGTTTCTGGTTCTGGCTCACATAAAAACAGAATTAGCTGTACCAAGGCAGAGGCTGCCAGAGAAGACAGAAGTGACAAAACTGCCACATGGGTATGGCAATTTCTGCACAAATGAGCATGGTGGAGCAGTAGTTTGAGCACAGATCTCTGACCCAGCATACTTATGTTACATCATCAGGTCTACACTGAGGGCATATGTCTTAGGTAGAAAGTCCTGGGTCCTTCTTTCAGAACCAGCCTTTCCAAGACTTCCTCTCACAACATTATTCCCATCTGCTTTATATCCGAGTTTTATCTTTTGTATGAACCTTCAGACAAATGCTTCCCATGAATGTCAGTCTATCACTCATGAGAAAGAGTATGTGATGGTAGAGACAAACTATGAATTCCTTCTGCAGAGAAGATGATTAATTTCCCTTTTTTCCTTCCCCCTCTATCCAGATAACAAGCCAGAAGGTGATCCACACCCTGCAGAACTTGTTCATTTTTCGTACCTGGACTTATGAAAAGGTTTGCACACAAGGAAAGAAACTCACTGGGGTCTAGCTTGGTAGAAGTAAGTGGTGATTTCAAAAAAAATGGATCTCACCTCCCCAGGCAAACCTACAAACAAGCCAGGAATTCTGGGGAAGTTAATAAGTTGTATGCAGCTTGTTGGTCTCTTTGAAGAGGAAGGTGACTGGGGATTTGATTTCAGCTTGAGGCTTAGGGTTTGGATTGGTTTTTCCCCCTGAACCAGGAGAACAGGCTATAATGAACACCTGAGCTTGTCCTGCAGCTCAAGACAGGTCTTTGGAAGGAATCTGCCTTATGCTACCTGCTGTGTCAAGTAGAGACAGGCTATCATCTCTGCAGCTTCCAAGGAACAAAGGGAAAATCAAAGCACCTTAGAGATGAACCTTGTAAAGGACTGAATAAGGTGGGCCTAAACTTTTTGTCTCATGGTCTATAACACCTCAGCTCTCTGCAATCTTGTTGTGGGTCTATGAGGAAACTGAGATTCAATTTCAGACCAGAAGGAAGCAGCATGCTGGAAATTGTGAAGTCTGAAAGTGCTAATATCAGCTATTTAGAGCAAATCTTATCAGGCCTTAAATTTCCTGCTTAAGCTCATGTTTTTTACTTGCTGTAGTGTCCAGTTTGAAACTCACTAGTTCACCACCAAGCTATGGAAGAACAAGCCTGGGAGTTCACTCTTAGCGCTCCTGCTTCGGCACACACAGCGCCAGGAAACGTTTGAACTGTCTGGGCGAGCAGGGGAAGAGAATCTCTTCCACACCATGATGTCAGATGCCACAAGCACCTGAAAAAGGTAGGGTGGGCAGTGACTGCAGTCTGGTTGGCCTACCTAGCCCAAGTGCTGCCTTCCACATGGTATGCACATTGCCTGTGTGCCGTCCTGTACCTGCACTGGGCGGCGCAGGGCAGGATTCACTGCCGGGGCTGGACCCCTTCCTGCCTGGACCCCTTTTGTCTTCTGAGATGTTCCATTATGTGTTTACAGCAGCTCAGGGAGTCTTAGAAACTCATTTGTTTAACTGGCACAGACTTAGAATAGTCCCAGCACAGTCTCAACCATTTGCAGGACTACACCAAAAAGTAATTTTTTTTCCTGCTAGGGCAAAGTTCATTATCTCATTTTAGAAAAAGGGTGAGACAAGTACTCTCTGCAAACATATTTAATAAAGCCCCTTGATTGCTCTGAATTATATATGGTAATTATCTTGTTATATAATTAGAAGCTCTTATATATACTTTCCTTAAACTTGTTTCTTTGATGTTGCACTTGGGCGTCTGTATTACTTTGTGGGATACAGTCCAAAGCTGTCTGGATACATTCCAAGATTACTAATGCATACACATATTTTCAAAACAGCACTTTTAAAGTCGAGCAAACACGGGTAAAAGTTTTTTTCCTGGCACTCTGTTTAAAGTTATGGAGTTTAAAACACTGATTAATCTAGTAATTTTTGCCAGGTTTGTTCAATATTCAGTGATAGTAGCTATCACTGATTGTTGAACAGTGTTCCATTGCTTCCCTTTCTCCAGTTAGGGAAAAAACTCCTAAAGGTTCATCTGAAAGATGTATAACCTGTGAGGGATCATAAGCAGGTGGAAATTTTGGGGTCCTCTTGGCTTTAGAAGGGATGTTTTGGAAAATCTCAGCCAAATGAAACTGTGCATGCTGGGAGTTTACAGAGGAGAAGCCAGATTTCTACAGATGAAAGTTGCCTCTTCTGAAAACGAACATAAATTCTGTGGGCACAAGGTGCAGCTTTTTGTCCAGGACAGCTTATTTGTACTGAAGACTGAAATATTATTTACATCTCCATGCAAATATGGCCTCAATTACAAGGAAAAAGTTCACTCCCTTCCAGCTGATTAATCCCAGAAAGTTCCTGAAACAAAATAAGCATTAGATGAGTTTTGTATGAGACAACACATACCAAATAAAAGAACAGGAAAAAAAAAAAAAATTTAAAAGGACCTATGCCCTGAAATAAAACTGACCAAATATGCATCATAAATGTAATCAACATTTTATGGGAAAAATTCTGCATGCAAAATTCAGCTTCAAAGACAAAACACATAGAATTAGTTCATCATTGAAAGTAGTACTCTGAGTGGTGGATAGTTGAAAAAAAAGTTTTCAGTAATTACTGGATTTCAAATTTTCGTCATTTTGGAGGAGAAGACAAAATATTTGGTAAGAAAAAGACAATACATATTCTTAAATCACAAAATAGATGTTTAGTTTTTTAGGGAAGGAAATCAGCCCTTAGTCCATGCAATTATCCACGTACTCTTAATTGTATTGTCTTGTTCATGTCTGCATTTATAGTGTTCAGTGAAAAACAGATACTACCTTTGATCTGGGGTTCTGAGCCATTGTTCCAGAGTGTAGTATTTCTCCTATATACTGTTATTAATATTCATTATTATTTGGAATAATTTGCCTTGTACTGAAATTATATTGAATGTGCTCTTTAATAAAGAGCTACTGAATAGCCTAGAAACACCTGGACAGTGGTAAGTAATTTTAATACCCCTCTTTGCATGTCACCCACAACATTAGAATAGATTTCCTGCTATTGCTCAGCATAATTAAAGTACTCCACCCAATTTCTATAAATTTCATAAAGCACACCCATTGAAATACCACAAATCCTTTCAGGAAAAATAGAAAATTTGAGAATAAACATTCACAATTTATTTTAAAGTAAAAAATTATCCAAGACAGGCGTAAGAAACCGAGAAGCTGTTGGGTCAACCAGTTCTACATTGCAAACTAGCAACATACCTACAGAAAGCTATAATTTGCACATCATCCTTCTGCCCCTGTGGTCAAAGTCATAATATTGATTTCAGGTAGATAAGTACATGTATGCTGTGAGAGTTGACCCTAGCCTACCCCAGAAAAACCATGGAACATTAGAAGGGATAACCAGAAACCAGCTGAAACCGGTGGCTTCAAATAACTTCCATAAATGGAACGGAGTGGAACAGGAGGAAGAAGGGGTGGATGCAATGGGGAGATGGCCAAAGGGAGTGATGATGACAGATTGAGCCTATTATTTTTTAGCAGCAAATAAAATCAGAAGGGAGTGGAAGCGTGGTGAGAGATGCGAAGATTTATGGCGAAGAAGCAGCAATCACCCTGGTCCTGGTGCCCTGCGAGGAGCAGCGGGCGCTCTGATCAGTGCAGGGAACATGGTCATGCCTGCCAACGATGCACCAGATGAAGCAGATAAGGTCACTCACTCCCACAGAGGACAGACTTCGGAGCCTTTCTTCTTAGACACATGGGAAAGCAGGGGAAAGAGTGGGGATATGGCTCACTACTAGTCAAATCAGAGGATTCCTTGGAGAATTTCTGTAATGTTCCAGGCAAAGGCAGCCGCCAACTCAAGAGTACCATGCTAGGTAAATGGTAAAGAACAAAATCGTAAGACTAGTTCTCACTGATAATAAAGAAAGTATCTATACATGTAAACCTCCTGCCAAGCCTTGATTTGCAATAAGAAGAGCTGGCCTGATTCCCAAGGATCTTTATTCAAATACTGTCTGGACACCCAAGACAGAAACCTGTAGTATTAAATCAGATTTGTTAAAATATATTTCTTTCCTCCCAAGTGATGACTCAGTAGATAACTCTAGGTATGAACCATTTTACTGGATGGAGGGAATCAGGTTAACATACAGAAAAAAAAAGCATCAAACCAAGCTTCAAATCATAAACTCAGTAGTAAGGCTGTCTTTTCAGTGAAGCTTTATTAGAAGGAATAGCTATGCACCCCTTTTGAAGAGACCCAAATCCCAAAGGATTCCTCTCACTATGGAGGCAGATGATGTTGGGTATGCTATGATGTTGGGTACAGAGCCCCAGTGGCATTACAGTTGGCTCTGAAGAGCTGCATTTCAACTCCATCCCACTGTGCCTCTGCTGGGGTCCTTCCCAGGAGCCTCCCCACCGGTTCCTCACAAGGTACCTCGCCAGAGGTAACCCCTGAACAAGGCTGCTATTGCTGGCTGGCACTGTGTAAGAGGAGAGGGGAGCCCTGCTGTCCTTCTTGCCTCATCAGCAGCTTCCAGGCTGCAATCCTGTCACTCAACAGAGATGCTTTGAACAGGTTTTTTCACAGCATAAATAAAACATCTGTAATGATTTCAGCTTTCTGGCGAGTCTGTTGTTACTAGCAGCACTCTAAATACTGTATGGGGTGACTGTAGATTGGGCATGTTTAAGCCTGCTCATTGGTTTCTCCATCTGTTTCACTTCTGCACTAGATGCCACCAGAGTACCTGCCTTTCTGGGTTTTTAGATATCAGTAGTCATCTGGGAGAGAATACCTTTCTATTTTGCCTCAGGGCAGTAGGCTTCCATGTCCTAGGATCTTCTTTCTTTTATTGACATACAAGACATACAACTAAAATTGCAGCCAGCAGCTGTGATGATTAACTTTTGGGCTTTATTCTATGCCCATTTCTATAAAATGAGGAGGGGCAGTTGGAGAAGTATTGGTGCAAGCCCTAAGGAGCAAAAGAAGTCAAATCAGCCAAAAACCAGCTGTGTATCTCCGGTGAATGAGAAATTTCACCTCTGTGTTTGAACAAGTAAATCTGTTGTGCTCATTCCAACTCCTATCTGTCTTCTTCCTTTTTTTTTTTTTTTTTTTTTTTTTTAACCCTAAAATTAGAAATGTTCACAGCAGGCATAAAAAATTAAACGTATAAGTTCTTTGAGACTGTAGGGAGTTCATGGATGTAAGGATCTCCATAATCCTGAGTCCACTACAGAGGTGATTGTATCTTACAGGGAAAAAGACAGCCTCATCAAGCATGGGAGATCTGAATGATAGAGGATTTGCAGGTCAAACATAAACACCATGTGCAGGCAAAGGCTTCCATTAGAGCAGAGTGAGTCTTTTGCTCTCCTTTTACCCTAACCACCCACAAGGCTGGGCACAAAGACAGGGTTAGTCATGAGATGCATGTGAGGATCTGCTTCTGCTGGCTCAGTCCGTTCCAGGGGACTGCAGCTTGGATGAATCCACATTCTCTGGGGGCAAGATAGGAAGACAATACTTCAGTCTTGGGGATCTGAGTACAAGATACCCACCCGGGTGGGGTTACACAAGGTCAAGCAAGATGCCATTAATATCAAAGTACAAACCGGATCTTTTCAGTCAACTCTCCCCACTCCCTCCCTTGCAACACAAGCAATCTTTTTAATGGTTTCTTGTACAATCCTGATGTGCAAATCTACTGACGGGTGTAACAGGACGAACACCCTCTTTCTGGTCATGACAAACCTCAATTTTGAGTTGTGTGCAGCTCCCACAGCACAGAGAGGTAGGATTCCTTGTGCCTGGGTTGTTATACATTCAGCACAGCAATCTTATTGCACTACTTGGGTCATCTAGGGGACTACCTACTTTCATTCAAAAAAAGACACCTGTGGAGTGTGAATCATACTCTAAATATTGATGACACCTTGCTGGCATGAGACGTCATCATTGTAAATGTCGGAAGTTTGGTGAACTGAGTCCATCTTTCACCTGTTTAACATAGTCCTCAGATTATGGTCCCTACCTCACAGAGTACTCCTGAGCATCTACTGGGTGACTGAGGAACTTGTTTGTCATATACACCTAGAATAAAAATTTCTTTACTGATCTTTGTCTTGAAATTACATTATAATTTCCTTTGAGTTCTTTTCTCTCTCTCGTTTGCATACCCCCCTCCAACATGCACACATACCCAGACCATGTGGACACACAGAGAAAATGAGTGTGTGTCAGACCCAGGGATAAGTTAATGTTCCTTGCATGCAGTGCCATTGTGGAAATAGGAATGGAAAATTTCAATCAGCCACCACAGACTCAAGTCTTTCTTGCCTGTCAAATGCAAGTCTAATCACAAATAACCTGTAACACTTTTCAACTTGTTGAGAATAGTTATGGGTGTGGTTGTAATATGTGTGTGTGTGCTAGGGAGACTTAGTAAGTTTTTTAGGCTGCAAATTTACGAGGACAGATTAATCTTAATTTGCCTCAAATTTCATTAATGACATTTATTATAGTCAAGAAAGTATATGAATATTCTTCAAGAAAATGCATCAGCAAACACACCACTGATGCAAAATATCTCAGTTATAAATAGTCTAAAGCCTCTGCAGTGTCTTAAATGTCTGCATCACACACATCATAGTGTAGTACAGTGTTTGGGTGCATCTTTCCTTCTAAACTCCTTAGATAATAAATAAATGAAAGGTGGAGTAAAGGCAACTGATGTGGAGTCTGCTGCAGACTGCCTCTCTGCATGATCTGTCCCCACCCCTTCCGTTCGGGATGACTCTTGAGTGAAGCCTCTCCTCCTCACTTCCCAATCCCAAAATCTGCAGAAGAGTTGAAGAGCACCTGAAAACTGGATGGGCAGCACCCGGAGCAAAACTATCAGCAAGAATTGGTTTTCTTTTTCTGGTTAGAGAAATCTCACTGAGTACAAGCAGCAAGCTGGGCTGAAACAGGATCCTGCACTCCAGGTATGTGAGGGCAAACTGGTCCATGCAGACTGAGTTGACAGCAGAAAAGGATAACTAAAATTTTACCTGTGCTGAAAGGGAAAATCTGAAATTGCTAAGCAAGTAGATATAGCTCTTTGAAAAGGCTTGAAACAATCAGAAAAACCTACTCCTTTAAGGAGAGATGATTATTTTGGTTTCATAAAAATTGCATAGTGTGAAGGGGCAGATAAGATGAAGATAAAGGCTGTCAACTTTGGGAAATACTAAATTTGGGAAAGACTGAATTTCATTTTGAGTCTTTGCTACAAGCTATGGTACAGCAATAGTTCTGAGGACACTGATAATTTATATTCATCAAGTAGCAAGTTCACATTAAAGGACCATAATAATTTATTTTATACCCTTATGGTAATGAATTTCCATTCTTTTCCTTGTTTGGTCCACTGAGCCCTTAGCATTGAAATGAAATGCTGCTGTAGCTTAAAAGGTTATCGCTCGACCCGGGAAAAGGGCAGAGATGTCACATCTTGGCATCAGTAGTCCAAGGTTCTGCCAAACAACATAGCACTTGGAGATCACGTGCTCATACTAACTTTCTGAGAAATGGAGATTGTCCTTAGCAGGATCTTTGCCTCTGTTCAACCTGTTTTTAAAATTACTTTTAACCTCACTTTCCAAGTAGAGATTTGTTTTTTTCCTGATGAAAACTAAGACCCAGTAAATTTTAACTATGTGATCTGTTGCTCCTAGAAATGCAGTAATTCTGGTCTGTCCTACCACATTTATAGCCCATCTTTATGTTGTGCAAATAACTCTCCTCAGTTTTTATGTTACTTGCATGAAAGCTGCATGGTATCAAGACACTCAAGGAAGAGCATGACCACTGGAGAGAAGGAGAAGCTCTAAGAAGGCTTTCTCTTAAGGAGCAGTAGGATGATACAAGATTCATCAATATCTGTGGCTTTCCCCATTAGCAGCAGTAACTTTTCCCCCCGTTCCCAGCAGGCCCTGCATCTCCTCTGTGCTGCAGCACAGTGATGAGGAGCGGGACATAAAGGTGAGATGCTGCCTGCTTGGAACTGTGCCACAGGGAAAGCAGGAAAAGGAAAAGTGTAATGGCTGAAATTGGCGGGAAGAGGGAATGAGGTGAGACTGGAAAAGTAGGAAATATCCTGGCGTGTTGCTTTGCCACACCACATTGCGTGGGACGAGGCAGGCGGGAGCAAATAAAGCTTCTGACTGAACAGGATCCCATCAAACTTCTAAGCAGCTCAGGTGTGGCTGCCTATTTACTAACGTTCTCTGCTGCCTGGTGTCTGGAAAGGAGCCAGCTGGCCAGGCCTCAGTCAGCACAGGCCAAAGAAATGGTTTCTGGGAAGCAACCAGCAGATAGGGAGGAGGCTGGTTCACAACTATTGCATAGCTTAATGCCTCCTAAAGCACACTTCCTTGAAGGGGACACCATAGGTTGTGCCCTTCTGAACAAAATACCACAGTGGAGTAAGACCGTGGCTGCCATCTCAGAAGGCAGCAGTGTGAGCTATCTTTGGGAGTGCCTGTGGTTTCTCCAGGCAGCCTCCTGTACTTCAACAAGCTCATTCATCTTAGGTTATAAAAAAGAGAGGTAGGAAGCACTTTTATATGAACAGACCTCTCTCAAGCATTTTCAGGCATTTCAAGCATTATGGGGGTCCATAACTAGGAGATTATCTCCCATGTGTGTCACACCTTCCACTTTCATACAATGCCAAAACAATGGAGGTCTTAATCCTGAGCATCAGGCTACTTCATGCTTCTTAGAACCAAGCCTGACAGATGTTGAGAAAAGTGGGATAAAAATTAACACATGTAATCAATTCTCAGTTATCAGCACAGGGGATTACTGATGATGAGAGATCATCCATCTCATGGATTTATCTGAACAAGCTTGAGCAGTGCAGTAAAGCCATGTCTGCCCAGTTCCTGTATGTCTACACCAATATCAGCCAGGCTTGTGGTTGTAATCAAGCAGATTTGCTCGCTCTGCCAGATCTGGTGATAGCAGCCTGAGGGTTGGGAAAGGATGGGGAAGAGCAGTGTCTTTGCACTATGCACTGGGGAGGTCGATTATCTTGGGTATAAAGCAGTCTAAATGCATATAAAATATGAATTCTTTTATTGAGCCAAAGTGAATCATGCAAATTGGGAAGTGTTGTGTAGGGCACAAGCAAGTGGTGAGTCTTTGTGGCATCAGCTCTCTGTTCTTCACTCTGTCAGTACCATGCTTCCAAATGTGTCCGTATTGCCTGAGCAAAATTTCCCATTACTCTGTGAAATGTAGCCCTCTGCTGCTCTAGTTAATGGAGGGCTGAGGAAGTTGTGTATTTTTATAGGAATTTGCTGCTCTTCCATGAAGATTAGATAGTTTTATGAAGTACATGTTACAACGCAAACTAAAATAATGGGTTGATGTAGAAACGATGAAGTGGAGACAGTCATAGTGTATGTGCCTGTGTACTGCACGCCCAAGGACAGTTTCAAAGTCAGTACATGACTAGGAAGTGCTATTATCACTGCCCCTGCAGACTTAATTGGATTTCTTGTATAGATGCATTGTAACACCACTTATAATTACAGGATCACAATCTACTTTTTGCACAGAGTCCATTCCAAGCTCCTGACACAGAGAGTCAGAACAACTTTTGCCATTAATCTGTCTAGCACATCTACTGGCTCATTGTCTCTAATTGCTACTTTTGGAGAAGGGACAAAACCATATACGCTCAAATATTCTGAATGAGGCTTGCACATAAGTTTGATTTCTTGCCATCCCTTTCAAGGGCATAGGGGCACATGGTGTTGGAATCTAGTTTACAAATCTATATTGCAGTTCTTCACTAACTGTGCCCAGTACTTCTGCTCTCAGAAGAGCTGTGATGCTGCTAGAGGAAGCACAGATGAGCTACCAGGCACCAGCACCAAGAGAAGCACTGAACACTTACACTTCAATGCAGCAGTTGACTGCTGTGGTCCTTGCAAAGTTCAGAGAAGCCAGCACAGGATTCCCCATGAAGACACGCATGATGGCCCCATGGAGAGACTGACATCGAAAGCCATAGTGCTTCACACCACTGCTGACAGAGCCACATGGCAGCAAAACAAATGTGACATAAGTGTCAAGACCTACATGTGCAGGTTGTTTGTAACTTGATAACTTTGATTTTGGTATTTCTCGTTATTTTCAGCTTAATAACATAATAGACGAAGAGACATTCTGCACTGGAACATTGCTTTTGCTTTTTTCTACTTTCTCTTTTCATACAAGGATGTCAATGTTATTTACAGAAATTATTGAACTACTTTCAGAAGACCATATTTGCCTTTTGCCCTAAATGATTTTTGTGAACAAATTATTTTTACGTTCTTGCTATCTTTTTCTTCTTTTTTTTTTTAGGTTTTCAAATGGCTGATCCTTTTCTATATAATACTGGAGAAAGGTCTCACTATGGATGCCTTGGACATGAAGTACAAATTGAGTACCTTAAGGCATATGTTTGTAGACCATCTTTTTCCACGAACAAAGCTGTGATTGTGGTTCATGATGTATTTGGATGGCGGTTCCCAGATATTAGATACATAGTCGATTTGATTGCAAGTCATGGATATATGTAAGCAACTTTCTTTCCTATCTTCCCCTTAAATGCACTGAGAGATCACCAGGCCCAAGGCTAGGCATGGCATATGATGTTTCCAATACACATAAGACAATCATACCATTTCAGTCTGACCAAATAAAAAAGAAAATGGACAAAATGTTTCCATGGAGCCACCAAAGCTACTAAAACTGACCCAGGAAAAACGGCTACCCCTGCACAAAGGCACAAGGAGTCTTGAAGTGCCTGTGTTTGTGCTTATGAAGAAGTGTGGGTCATCCAAAGAGAAAGAGTGGTATCTATTTTAAGTTGTATAAGGTTTTCAGAACCAAACCTTTTGAACGTTTGCTTTAGCTTGTAACAGCAAAGAGGTATATTTGTGTTTATATAGAATCAGGAGGTTTGTTTAATCCCTTTATTTTTGTATTAAGTGTGTCTAAGGAGACAATGAGCATTTATTTGTGTCTTTTTTTTTTTTCTCCCATGTAAAGACATATACTTTTAGCTAGCTGATTACCAGAATAGGATGAGTAAAACATGATTCAGACAGTGATCATGTAGATGTGTACTCTGGACTAGAAGATATTAGGAGACATTTAGACATCCACAGATTCAATGAAAATTGACTGAATTCCATATCTCACACAGAACCATCTGCCCAGACTTCTTCAAGGGGACAGAACCCTGGAAATCTACTGATCACTGGGCTGACTTTCCTGACTGGATGAAAAATCATGATCCTATGAAAGTAGACAAGTAAGATATATATTTGTACTTGAACTTTAAAAAGCATCCAGCAAACAAGGAGAATTTATATGAAATGTTCGAAGTGGTACATCTCAGCATGGCAAGCTGGCTGCACAACCACAATTTCTTATTCTGGGTGATTCTTCTGTGGTCCTGGGCACTGTCTTGGCTGGGATTTGAAAAGGATCATCTGGTCTGCCCATCACTCTCCTTATTGTCCCCATCTTGTTTTCCTAAGCCCTTTTCTGACTATGTTATACTGGCCACACAGGCTCACAGTGTTTCACTGTCACCCACAAGTGCTGATTCTGCACCCAGTTCCTCAAGATAAAGAGGAAAATTCTTCTACAGCTGCAGATGTTATCTGCCAGTTGTCATGTGCCCATCTTGCTTTCTGCCTTGCAGATTATGATTGGTACTGATGAGATTCTCCTGAGCAGGGCTACATAAAAATTTGCTAGACTGACCAAAACCTAAGATACATCTGATCAACTGTACTATTTTTTTCAGTGTGTAATAGAGGGATCATTATCTGTAGGACCTAACAGTGCCTCTAGCAAGGCTTCCTTGAATTATGGGAGGCATTGCTGTTTCTTCAGCTTCTCTCACCACAGCTCAAAACTTCAGATGATAGTGAGGCCATGATACCCTATTTCTCAGCTATCATCCTGCAAGCCACAAATATTCTTCTGTCCAGACATTCAGCAGCCACAGTCTAGCTTCAATGTCTCTCAGCAAAATTTTTGACCATATAATTCCAGAAGCTGTGATCAAGTTTTTTGAAAAGACAAATGGCTAACAACTATAAAAAAATGCAACTCCAAAGAGGAGCAAATATGTGGGCACTGTCTTAAAAATTAGGATCTCAGGACGTGCTGTCTTCTGAGGCATCACTCATAGGTGAACATTCCAGTTCAGATCCATTGCTCTTTCAGAGAACATAGAACCCAACATACTCATGACTTTCTCAGTATCCTTTCAAACCAAATCTGAGAGAGCATGGCCACAGGCCAACGTTCTCTTCATGTCACTCTCATACTGTTTTTTTTTTGTCAGCCTAACCACACCTGAATGACCATACAGCTCTACCTAATGTTTGAAAATATAGTTAATAGTTTATGAACTGGGCATTTAAACTTAATTTAAAACTCTGTAGGTAATTAAGAAGATAAAAATATTGAGACTTCAGAAGTCAGCAATTAAAAAAAAATTGCTTGTTCTCACCTACAATAAAAATATTTTTCATAATTTTTTTCATTGCACTTCATCCAGAAGTTATTTTTTTAAATGTTGTAGTTACTGACAATGTAATTTGAGTAATTACTACTTTAGCATTACATTCTTGCATGTGGGCTTGGTAAGATATTTTAGTATTAACTTGTGAAACAGGAATGACATTGGAAAAGTCTTTATCTAAATAGGTGAACTCTGTAGAGATAGTACAGTGAAGCTTATCTATTCCTACAGTCCATAATGCAAGATGTTGTTCTACTTGCAGATATGTCTTGTCTTTAGTTGTCCTGTCCTAGACAAAGTGATTCAAATAAAAATTTACTAATTTTGAAAACAAAGGAGCAGGTGACAATTCAGGTAAGTATTTAAGTGCCTACACCTGTATTTCCCTAAACTAGGACCAGAGATGTTAACTCTCATTTAATAATAGAAGCCACTGCTCTAGCCTGAAATTTGCTTTTTAACTAATCTCTTTTTCAAGTGACTAAAGGTGTGGACACAGAAAAAATACCATGTATGTCTTTTAAATAACTTCTTAAATTGTCAACTATTGGTTCTACAATAGATTCCTTAGTTTACTTTTCTTTATATGTCTTAGGGAAGCTGATGTTGTCTTGAAGTATCTAAAGGAACAATGCGGTGCAAAGAAGATTGGTGTCGTTGGGTTTTCCTGGGGTGGAATGGCAGTACATCACTTGATGCTGAAAAATCCTCAATTAACCGCTGGGGTGTCCCACTATGGTAGTGTAGAACACATGAAAACTTACTTGGGTTCACATGACTATGCATAGTTTGTAATTCTACTTATCTCTGTGTAACAATTTCTATAAATACTCAACTCAAAGGTGAGTTGCAGATTTTAATTATGGTTATTTCAGCAAAAGGCTATATTGGTAGAAAATATTAAGGATACTGTAAACAAACAAAAAAATTTAAAACATGCTTATCAAATGCTTATTCTCCATCCAAATAGCCACTGTCCTGATCTAAATAATGTACCTAATGAGTAAACTTAAATAGAAACATTTTCTTTAATTTGCCATTTATCTCGCAGGAATGCTAACCTCACTAATCAACTGTTTCTCAAAACATTATAGGAATAATTAGAGACTCTGAAGAAAGATACCGTTTACTAAATCCCACATTTTTCATTTTTGGTGAGAAAGACCACACTATTTCTTTGGACCAGGTAAGTTGTTGTTCTAGAAAGACTTCTTCTCCCATAGTTCACTTATCCTACACAGAAATCCTTGTTAGAAACCATTTTTAAATTAAAAAAAAAAATCAGATTGGATGGTTTGGTTTATACTTCAACTTCCCCTCTATCTTGTTTAGGTTATTCAAAGCTTCTTTTTCGAGGTACGAAATACAGTAAAGAACAGTCATTACTCTCTGAGTGGCTAGGTAAGCAGAGTATGAAATTGGGCAGGGATATACAACTTGGTATGAGCCAAGCATCTCAAACACTTGTGTACTACTGCTATAGGTGAGAAATCAGGTAGCTAAACCACTGAATTTGGACACTGAATGGGAAAAAAAGAGTAGTTTCAGCTTAGTAACTGAACTTTTTGATAATGGGAACCAATGACTAATGGCTTTTGCTACAAGAAGACAAATTGAACTGTGTCAAAAGAGTGGGCATTAATTTTTGCTGAGACAAAAACAACTTGTAGTCTCAAATGTTTTGACTCCTGGCTCCCATCTATGTTCTGATATAACCCCTACTGTAAGCATATGTGAGAGGCTGGATAAATATATGGATAGGAAACTAGTGCCCTCTTCTGTGCATAAATTATTTTTCTTCAGTGACAAGGATAACATGCCACCTCTAGCACAGCTTGTTTCTTAGGGTAGGGTCTGACTGGAGAACTGGCAGTGTGCTCTTGGAATGAAGAAGTCATTCAATATTTACTTCTAACTGCATTAGTCAGCATGTTAATCTATACCTCATATGTGTCTCCTCTGCAGAGGAAAACAAATCCTTCACTCTCTGTCCTCATTTTATGGTGAGCGTGTCTTTCTCCCATGGGCACAATTTTGGCAAATGTAGTTTTTCTGTCATGTGTTACACATTGAAACCACACTTTTTTCTCCTGAAGCTTTCTTTCTGTGCAGATTGTATAAGTAAAAAATTAAAAAAAACCCCCAAACCTTCAAATATAGTTTTCTGTACTGAAAAGAAGAACTTCATATAAAAAGAACACAAACCAAAACAGCAAAAAACATGAAATACATCACAATACTCTCTCTAATCTGCACAACTGGTAGAAGTAAGCTTATGGGGCAAAACAGTTCATTTGTCTGTTTTCTGACTTTTAATGGAAATAAACACAAACTGTGCCAGCATTGTGCAAGAGCAATGTCTTTTTGTTGTTCAGTAAACTAAAAAAAAAAAAAAAAAAAATAGCCCTCCATATTTTCTTAAACTCTGTAACTAAGCCTATCAAAATGTTTTGGACTGATGGCCACTATGGTTTATGGAATATGTTCTCTCAAGATCAGAGCTTCAAGTGTAGGTTACAAGCCTGAGAGCCTGAACAGAAACATGCCTATTCCTATATGGCAATGAGATTTACCAAACTATCTTTGCTGTAACTGTTGAGGTTCTCAGACTCACTCATACTAAAAAAAAAAAAAAAGTTTGAGTCTTACACCCAAAGAGGCATTTTCTCTATGAGAAACAACAAATTTGGCAAACTTAAAAACTCCCTATAATGTAATGAGAAAAATGCTTTTTTTTTTCAGGTCTTCTTATTGGAGGACAAGCTGAAACAGTATTGTAAAGTTCCATATAAAATTAAAGTTTATCCTGGGCAAGTTCACGGGTTTGCACAACTGAAGCCAGAAGATATGAAACCTGATGATAAACCTTATATTGAAGAAGCTAGAAGGGATATGATTGATTGGATCAAAATGTTTGTTTGACAATAGCAGAAAGAAATACTAGGCTTCAAGATCAGTGATTGATTTATTTTGAGAGAGGAAAACAGTCAAGGGAAAAATATCTCATTTTGAAAGCTGTCATAAACTAAACTATGAACATTTTAATTTATAGATTTAAATTATTTTTGACAATATTTACAGAAGATTGTGAAATAAAAATCAGACTAAAGGATAATTAGGCATTAAAAAGTTTTTTGAAGTTTTCTTGCTTTTTATTTGCTTCATTATTTTACTTTATGACTTTGATAGTCATGATAGTGTTCATCCATTTTTCTTTGCTAGTACGCATGACTTCATAATGACTTTACTTGAGTAATTTCATGCTTTATTTTGGTATGATGATTGGTGGTCATAGGCGTTCACATGGAAGCACCCTGGGTTTGCATACAGACATTTTCTTATATTATCTACAAAGTACTTTTCTCAGCTGTACTGGGCAGAATTTCCCATGCTTGAAACAAATACTTGGCTATACTAAGGAGTTAGGAAGAAATGATGTTGCTAAGTGATGCCCTCCTTGGCAATATTAAGAAGGGTATTTCTAGTATTCCTCCAACAGCACCAAAGAAAAACATAAACAGTCCCTCCTGTGGAAGCAACCCAGACATGAACACTGCAGAAACAGTGGATCTGATGTTGTGGTGAAATTGTGCCGATTATGCACAGGGCTCATGCAATCCTGATTATATTATTTGCTTCACATTATATCCTTGTTCCTGTCTCAAGTTCCTCCTCTTTATCACCCTTATATCCTCCCAACAACATCATGTACAAACACAGTCTGATCCATATGCAATCATTTTGTGTGGGTGTATAAAGAAATATACCCTGTGCCATAAGAAATCTGGAGAACCTTGCCTCTTAATGGAACACATCCCTGGTGGTGAAAGCATGGATTTGTCAGCGGTTGCCTTGCCTTGCCTTGCCTTGCCTTGCCTTGCCTTGCCTTGCCTTGCCTTGCCAGGGAACTGTCTCCTAAGACTATTTGCTGCCTTCATCTCTGGTGAAGATGGTGAGCCATCTCTGGGCAATTGCCACTGTCATAAAAATTATATTGTGAGACCACTTCAGATGGAAAAAATTTATATCCATGAACTTCAACTAATAGGGAAATCTGTGCTGCTTATTTCCCAAGTCTGAGATTCTGCTTTGCAGCCAATGAGTTTCAGGTGGAAGAAGAAAAGGATTTTTTTTTTTGGTCCATGTGTAAATAAGGGCATTTTAAGGTACATGAACATAGTCATTTTTCTTTTCAGTTGTATTGGGGACCTTGAAACCCATGATACAAATGGTTATCTCTTAAACTCAAGGACTGACAAAATTACACAGCCAAGGTCACTGCTGCACATTAAAATGTGCACTGTAAGGTACAGTACAATACATTTATCATCAGTGTGACTTGCTGCAATTTACCATTCAAAAAATGCTGGAACTGTTCTTCAGGTACTGGTAAATAAGCCTGGTCTACTGGCTTGTAGTGGCTGAATTGAAGGGAAGAATTAGGACTGAAGACACTATTAATTTATGTAATACTTGCATTTAGACAGCCCATAGTCATGCAGGGGATGTTAGATTTGTCTTTTTTTAGATTCACTACAGTCAAGCACTTAAGATTTTGCTTTTTAATTCTGAGGAATAGCATAGAAAACTGATGCACAAACTTTCCAGACAAGCTAGGAAGAGAATGTTTTCCAAAGGCAAAGGAGGAGATGAATGTGCCCAAGATGACTGAAAAATGGGTGCATGCAGACATGCCTAGATCACAGTCCTAGGACTAAGCAGGCTTAATTCACTGCAAAGAGGACACACATATCCTGAAATGCTCCTGACTTGCCCTGGGAAGATGGTGGCTGGGAGTGTGTTGACACAAACAAATAATTTACTAGATCTAGCCATTCGCTGCCTTCATGGTTCTCAGGAATGAAGGAAGGCATCACAAGCAGGTTATAGGCCAAAACAACCTTAGAGCCACAAAGATGGTAAGAGAGCTGGAGCACTTTTCCTTTGGAGACAGGGTGAGAAAGCTGGGGTTGTTCAGCCGGGAGTTCAGCAGGAGTGGGGCAAGGCTGGGCACTGGGGTGGCTGGACTGGGGGGCAGGACTGCCTCTGTCTTCACCCTCCATGGCTGCAGTGGAGAAGGTCATGTTGGGAGGGCACAGGGGAAGGTGAGGAAGCAGTAGACATTAGGGGAACCATGGAGCTCTGAGATGCTTCACAACTTTTCTGAGGCAAGCTGCCCAGAATTTCCCTCTTTGGAGAGTTTCAAGACCATCAGGGAGAGTGAAACTTCGAGTGGTGTGGTCTCATCCTGGCCAATGGGAAATTGGACAAGGTGAGTTCCAAGGGGACCTTCAACCTCTAACCTCCTTCAATCCCCCAAATCCCCATGATGACCTGACCTGGTGCTTTCAGTACAAGTCTGTTACCCAAGTCCCCAGAGGGTTGCATCAGCTGTACCTTGCGTTGCCAAACATTGAGGCCCCAGTCCCACAAAACTTCCATGTGCCAAGGAGAGCTCCAGGCCCTTGGCACCACTCAGAAAAAATTCTCCAAATGTCATGGCTTTGTGAAGGCAGTGCCATACATTATGTCATTTTTGTAGGAGACAAGGGATGAGCATGATGAAGCTCTTGGAAATAGGAATTTGAGGGCGCTGTGAAAACAGCATCTGCTTAGTTTGTCCTGAAGTGAAAAATGCTGGTTGCATTATTGGGGTTAAAATCTGTTTGAAGTGGAATAGAAACATGCACTGCATGTGCATCAACTTTTTCCTGTCTGTTTTGCCAAATACTAGGCATCTTAAAAATAAGCATTCAGTGGGGAGCCTCTTTAGGTGATGTTTGTCCCTATGATCCAACTGTCATGGGTGTGAGATAGTGTGTGTGGGATGCAGCTGCATGTTGTGTAAACAGATTTTATAGGAGAGACATGAAAGCCTGCTTGTACTCTTCTCCAAAGGCACCAAGACATGGGTCATCAGGGCTAGCACAGGGTGTCTCCAGCCATTCTGGGCATCCAGGTTCTCCTGCTGCTCACAGCATGTGGCCACATGTGCCAAGGCCTCTGGGGTGCCTGAGAAATTGCTCCTTGAGTTGGTTAGTTGACCTCACTGGCCCTGACCTCATCTCTGCTCACCCTTCTCTTTTCTCATTCCCATTCTTCAGTGAGCAGGTAAGAAGTTTGCAAGTTGTACGTAAAAGTGCCCTTCAGGTCTTTTTTAAAAGCTGTGTTGAGGCAGGATGCCTCACACCTACAGAAAGAGGAGGATGGTTTGCCATCAGAGAGGGAAATGAGGCGGTTTTTGCACTTCTCAGCCCAGACATAACTCCAGATTAGGCGAGATCTGCTGCAGTTGGTTATCACAGCTTGTTTTCAGCACTGCATCAACAGCACCGTGGTTAACAGCTTCACAGCCAGACCATACTTGCTGCAGCAAATGTTCACAAGATGGAGCCCCATTCCTTGACAGCCACGAAGCAGACTTTTAGGGACTTTGGCTCTAATTACAGTAATCAACACTCTGAATGGTCCCTGTCAAATCCTGCAGTAAAAGTACACCAGTGTCAGAGGAAACCTGGCTTCCTAGTAAGAGGAAGCTGTAGCAAGCAAAGCTGCTGAATGTTGCTGTCTCAGCGTGCAGCAAGGCACCAGCCTGTTGGGTTGTGATAAAAGGTGGAATGTCACCTGCTTGTTAGGAGCCTGTAGTTATTCAGAGAAAACACTGCTTGTCATACAGCATCATCACACCCTGCATTTTATTTTGCACTGCTGAATATATATCAGTTTATCTCCTGTATGTAGCAAAATCAAATTACCTTGGGATATCATTAGAGCTTGATAAGCCAATAAGTCGGAAGAAGTGTGATTTGAATTTTAACCCTAGGGTATTCTCTTTATGCTTGCTCACCATGAGTCAGATCTTTCTTTTTCCAATATAAGCAATATAAATAGAGTTACACTAAGCTGCTTAAAGGAATTTTGACTGTGGCAAACAGTATTAGTTCCAAAATGCTGAATTAATCTCCTTGCAATTCTCTATTGAACTTAACTGGCCAAATAGTGCAAAATCACTTTAAAATTCCTTGGCAAACTAAAACTCAATAGAGAGGGGCAGCCCAAATATTTATCACTGGGAAAGTAGTATTCAAAGAATAGCAGCTAGTAAATATGAATTTCTGCCATCCAAGCATCACCAGTGCTCACTAGATGTAAGAGAAGTCTCTACTACAGAATGAAGTGTTGTGGAGACAGATTTGTGTCTGCAACTCCTATGCTGTGTGAGAAAATGGGGAGTAGCCACCTTGATGACATGCCATAGAAGAACCAGGACAAGGACTGATGAGCAATGGGAAGAATAAAAGGATGGATGAAGGAGAAGGCAGAGAAGCATTTCAAACTAGTGCTGTTTGGAGTCTTGCTACCTATTTCTGTGCTGATGTTATAGCCCCAGACTCATTGCTATGGGTAAGAGAACAGCAGAGATGCTGTTGTGTTGTGGCTGCAATATTAGGAGTTCACAGATCAGACTCTACTCAAACTGGGTGTTACCCAAATTGTTTTGCTATTTGGTTTTATTTCCTAGAGAGAGTTTATGTGATAAACTAAATCTTGAAACTGTTTTTAATACCATTTACTGCATTACAATTGTAGCAGAAAAATTGAAGAGGGATTGCTGGAAGTGTATGAGAGGTCTCATTTGGCATTTATTTAAATAGGTTAGAAAATCTAGAATGGGATAAATAACTAAGATATATTCTGAACAAAAAACAGTTAAGCATTGAAGAGCGCATTTGATTTTTGTTGCCAGCATGCTGCATTTCACTTTAGTAGGGGGACCAGCCAGACCAAGGAATGCATACTTTCCAGTACATACATTTACATGGGGATAAGCAAACAGTTCCATTTTGATCAGTTAAGAGTGACAGCAGAGCAAGGTTAAACAGCTTCTCGGACTAGGGTAGAATAAATGCTCTCTGTATGACTGCCTAATGCCTGTGAAGGGGAAGAGTAGGGATCCCCAGATGTTAGTTTGGTTTGAAAAGATGCTACAGTGGCCTGTCTCATGTTGAAAGATACAAGAAATTAATAGGGTTTCTTCTGAGAAGACCTCCTAGGTCATAAACTCTATAGAAATCTTTCTTCACTTGAGGATAAATGCAGTAGTTTCCAGCTTGTCCTTTAAAATGTATATCTCTGGAGAAGTTATGTATCTGTGCTGTGTGAGGATGTGTTACATGCACAGCACTGGTGTATATCTCTATTCTTCTGACCACTCTCATTTCAGATTGCACAGTTCATAACTTTGCAAAGAAACCCTCTGCTGATTTACCTCCTTCCAGCTGATTTATTAGAACCTTTGGAGACGCCAGTTAACGATGGGTTCCCTGGGAAAGGATTATACCTGTCAGGGGATACAAGAGACCAGCAAAGCGCACACAGGAAGCAGCAGCTTTGGATTCCCTAAAGAGGAAGGGAAAGGGGACATCCAGCATGAAAGCTTGAAGGGAACAGTAGTCAGAAAAACAGCATGATGACAGTAGGGTCCCACAGGAGTTACAGCAGGAGGTTACCAGGTGCCAGTCTGTGAGGAGGAACTGTAAGACCACATGAGAGGAGAGGTTATGAAGCACAGTATGTGGGGACATCACATGGAAATGTAGTTATCACATCCTGAATTGCTCCAGGCACAAAGCTAGGAGTGGTGGACTGACATAAAGCCTTCCTCTGGCCTTAACACACTCATGGGTTATGCTGACTGACCTGAAATTCACGAATATTTATGACATAAACCTGTCAACAGCCTGTTTACAATAAACACCTGGAATTTCCCTTCCAACCTTGCAATACCAAGTGGGTATTATTAGGTGTCTGGAGGGGGCTGGGGAGGACTGTATGAAGATTGACTCATAATCATAGTTGTTATTGCAGATAACAACTGGTTTTCATTTCTGCTTTCCTGCAGATTCCTAGATGGCTGATGAATGAGGCCCTGCCTGTGTGATACTGGAGGCAGATTTGACTATGAGGGTTGTGGGGCAGGAAGTACAAGTTGAGAACATCAAGGTGAACATTTGCAAGCCACCTGCCAGCACAGGCAAATCTGTGATTGTGATTCATGATATATTTGAATGGCAACTCCCAAACACCAGATACATGGTTGATATGCTAACAGCTAATGGATACATGTAAGAAATATTTTATTCTCCAAGAAATCCCACTCTGTATGATTTCTAGCTTTACATTAGAACTGTTATATGTGAAAGGAAACTATTACCAGGGCAGTTTGAGCAATATATTTCCATAATACAAACCCAAAGAGGAACACTGCTGTGGAGCATGGCAGAGTGCAGCATGCTTCCTTCATTCTTTGCTGTTTAGAGAAGAAGAGACTGCTCACACAGAATGCGTAGCATATTGAAAGCACTATGCAGTAAAAAGTGATTTTGCTTATTTTCCCAGCAAAGTGAGATGGCTTTTAAAAATAGTGTGTTCTGAAACACAAGAATGTATTCTGGTTTTGCAAGCCTTTTTAAAATAAAGTCATTCAATCTGAGTTATATGATGGGATTTTTAAAAATTTCCACCAGCAGAAATATGAATGAATGTCACATGTTTTGAATATGATATTGAATATGGGCATATGAATGGTTCATATGCACACATGGATATTAAATACAATCTCCTTCCCCCTTCAAAGCTTTCTTTCACAATAATTTTCAATGTCCTGCAACAGTTAAATTCCAAAATGCAGAAAAATCTTGCAATAACTCGATATGATGCAATGTACTTAATTTGCTTTATATGTTACAGACATTCATATAGGGTTTGAATAGGCATGCAGTACCAAAAGACAAACCTCCCCATGAATCTGTAGAAGTCTAGTTTGGAGAGATAGTGCCTTTATTGCCTTGAGCCTGTGGAGCATCAGGGAAACCAGATGTCAGCAGAGAGTTGTGGTGTGACTGAGATCTGTCTGTGGAACTGAAAGGAAGAGAAACTATCTCTGGAGAAAAAAACCTCTACCTTTGCAAGCATTAGGGTTTTCTGATATACTGGAACAATGCAAAGGTCTACTTTCTGCTCCCTATTACTGTCTTTCCTGAGGACTTGATGCCCCCTATTCTGCTCCATTTTTGGAGGTATGTTTGTCTTGTGACCAAATGCAAATATTCTTAATGAGACTGGGTGCTCTTCATGCTGAGCAGAATACTAGCAAATCACTGCTATGACAATGTTCTGCTTTGTTACAGCAAGAGTCTGCTCTGTCAAAAGTGCCCAGTGTCTGATCAATAGTATTTTTCCATACTACTTTGTAAATTTTCCCTATGAGTCACGTTATGCCATACTTGTTTTTGGTAAAGTTTCTTTCCCTCCACCCAACCTGATAAGAAGGCTTCAGGAGAACTGAGTGTTTTCAGGCAGCAGTACCTGAATGAAGAGAAGTTGTATGTGTCTTCCAAGATGCTGCTGAACTGGTGCACCGATATTTACAGAGAGGAAAACAGAGGAATTTTTCCTAGTGCAGTATGGGATGAAGAGCTATGGGAGTTTGATTTCAGACACCACATTAAGCCTGATGGCTAGTATCATTTTATTAGATCAGTTTGAGTGGGAAAACCTGTTCCTCTGCATGGGTTTGGGAAGGTTCCCTTTCAAAGCACTGGGTGTTTCTTATCCATAGGCTGCACAGTCTTTTCTCATACATTTTTGAATACATTTATGCTCTGGATGTCACTGGGGTTTTTTGGGTTTTTTTGGGTTTTTTTTTGTTTGTTTTTTTTTTTAATAGAGATTATAGAAATTATCAACCAAGGTGAAGAAAAATAAATGCTTGCAACATACTTCAGTCTGATTTAGGGCAAACCGATCCAGTCGTTTCACCACGTTCAATAATATCCATGAGGTGTGTCTGAAGATGGAGAGAACCAAAGACATTTTAATAAGTGAAGGATGATTGCTGTTTCTTAGGGATCCATCCCATTGCTTCCAAGTGGGATGGGCTTGGGAGAACACACAGCAGCACCTGGTGGTGACCTAGTGATGGCAGCCTTCTGCATGAGGAAACTCTGTCGTGCACGAGTGAGTACATCATCAAAACTCTGCTGCTGGTCATTTGACACATTTCAGCCGAGGTCATCCTGAGCCAGGGTTTGCATCCCGTGATGCAGGAACTCAGCACTGAGTGGGCTCTGACTGCACTTCCCTTTTCCCAGTCACCAAATGAGTAAGACACTACTCCCCTGCTTCCCACACAGTTTCCCTTCACTTGTTCTTTGCTGACCTCAGTCCATCAGGCATCTGTTGTTTTGGTTTTTTCTAGCTCGTAAATAAGCCTTATCATGTGCTCTGTAGTAAACAACTATTTTATGTAATTTTCTTGATTTACATTGAACCCATCCATGATGGATTTATGTTAAATGTTATATGCTGCATGCAAAATGTAAAATTTTTGTAATAATTTTCTCAGCTTTTACAAGATCATCTGTTGTTTTACTGTGTATAGTTTCCAATTATGTACTCAAACCCAGGTAAAATACGGATAAGAGTATTAATATTTTCCAGATTTGTATCACAGAATGTATTTTGAGTTTTAGTCACTGAAAAAAGCATTTATAGGTATATTTAAATGTTTTCTAATGCTCATAGGTATTTCTGTGGAATAGTGTTGTTTAAAAACACTGCTTTCTGAGGAAAAAAGATATCAAAATTATGCCTGGATAGAAATCGTCCACACAATGAAGGGCCAAAAAAAAAAATCTCAATTTTGATTTTTGTGTCTTTGTGTGCAGAGCCAGCTGCCCAGACTTTTTTCAGGAAGAGAAGTTTAGAAGCTTCCTGATGAGTAGTCTGAAGTTGAGGATTGGCTGAAAACTTGAGATGGAAGGAAAATACACAAGTAAAATGTCAGGGAGCTGGATATCACATTGCCTGCTGCTGTCAGAAACTGCCTTTTCCCACTTCTTTTGTTTGATTTCTTTTGTTAGGTTTGGGGTTTCTTTTGGCTTTGCTTTGTTTGAGATTGGATGCAGCTATTTTAGCTACACTAGCAAATGTGGCCTTTTGAAATTACTTTCTAGAAGTGGACGGAATCAATGATTTTGCCTTGAAAAGAATTCAAGGACAACTCTCTTAGTGATGACTTGGTGAAGAATTTTTGTCATTTGCTGTTGACAAAAGTTGTTTCCTCTGCTCCAATAAGCCCAGTTTAAAAGTGCTCAGTGACTCAAATCGTGAGAAACCATGATTCTAATCTGGCGTCTCACTGAGTCTAACAGACTGATCCTTTAAGATGTTGTAAGGAAAGAAGAAAGGAGTTATTGATTGTTCCAGAGAACTTTCCCAGCATGGTGCAATTGCCCCCAGGGAGGTGATGGCTGCATCATCAGGCAGAGTGAGGGCCAGTGGCTCCCTAGGGAACGTGGTACTGGGTGCCAGGACCAGTATCACATCTTCCCCTCCTGTGTGCATCACTGCCCACACATTTATCAGCAAAGACCTGTCACTAGCAGGCTCTGCTGCCTTAATAACAGAGAGGGAAGCTGCTGGCAAGACAACACTAAGAAGGGTCAGACTAATTAGAGGCCAAACTAATTAACTTTCCTGGGAGAGCAAATATCTTAGATTATTTGGAGTAGCTGCATCGAACATTGCTGAGCTTGGGTATTTGGTGAGAAGGTTACGGGAGACATAACTGAATCATTTCCAGAGTGCTCCTGTCTCAGAGGGGTCAGTTGTCTTGGCAACTTTTTAGCTTGGAATCTGTCTGCTGCAATGGGGAGGCAGGGCTGGGTGCTGCCTGGCATTTCTTACAGGGAATTCACAAGTTTCAAGTGTCAGCTCCAGTCAGGAAAGAATTTCTTGGCATGTAATTTGCTTGATGTGTGTGTTTGTGTGTTGGCAGATAATGTTATGTTTGTGAGGCTGGTTTATTGCAGAATTTCACTGGTGCCCAAGGGAGTGAGGAACTGGGGCTGGGAACAGCCTGGAGGTGATACAAAACCCTGAACTGCCACCCTGCTCCCAGCAATACTTTCTCTGTACTGTCTCTGCATGGTGACACATGCTTCAAGGGTAAATGAGTGTTTTCAGAACACAGCATCTTGGCAAGATGTATTTCAGGCTACCTTGTAAATTCTGTAAACATCTACCATGTTTGTTACATTGGCTTCCCTGCAACAAATATCCCAGATTACAATTTATAGCTGTTGTCAGCACTTCCACTGGCTAATAAGTAATATTTTCTAGAGAGGCTTTTACTAGTTTTCTATCAAAATTTACAAAGCAGAAATTTGTCCAGCTTCTCACAGGATGGTAAGCTTTTTTACCTCTTAGGTAGGTGTGTAATCAATAGCCATCCTTTCCCAATCCATCCTTTTAGGTTTTCTTTGACTTAGTTATGTTGCTTTTTTTAATGAATCACATTGAGATTTTTTTCTCTTTGTGATGATATCAGCTTAGCAACCTCTAACATTTTCCTGAAATAATTAATTATTTAAATTATACAAAAGAAAATATATTAGCAGCATAATATGGTGACAGTCATATGTATCTCTATATTTTCATATTTTCAAATACTGGTGGTTACAATGATTGCTTGATTTGCATTTTCTTACATGTTCCAGAGAAGCTGATGCTGTCATGAAATACCTAAGGGAGCAGTGTGGTTCAAAGAAATGAGGGGTCATTGGGGTTTGAGTGGGTGGTGTTGATGTAGGTCACCTGATGATCACACACTTGGAATTAAAGGCCAGTACATCTCTCTATGGTAGGTGAATCCAAGAATGTCCTACAAGCAGGTACACATGCACAAGAATATTGTGTAGCCTAAACACTTGATGTAGCATCATTTTTTCAAATGAGGCTATCATCTGATGAAGAGAGATATTTTTAGCAGAGTTGGAAGGATACTATGCAAAGAAGAAGGTGGTGAGGATATTCATTCCTAGTTTTGGAATGGGTCATAGCAGCCATGATCTCATTTTGGATCTGGACACACATACATGTTGTCCTTGGGTCACTTTCCCAATTTAGCTTCCTTTTTCCTGTTCACTACTGCTCTGCATACTGCAGAGCCAGAACTTCACCCAGGAGCAGAAAGTGTTATTTTTGTTATAGCTGATCTGTAAAGTTAGATTGCAGGTATTTTAACACCAGCTTTCCTTTATTTTAACACAAGCTTTCCTTTTGTGCTCTGCTCAAGAAGCTGGCATAGCTTCCCTTTCCTGCCCTTTCCTGATGTTCTCAGAATGTACATTTTGGAATGCTTACTAGAGCATTGCTTTTCCCAGTCAGTTTGAAAGAACTCAAGCTTGTATGCACAGAAGATATCTTTGAAGTCTTAATATGGAATAGGGAATATCCTCCCTTGCTAAACTTCCTGGCAACCTGGGCTTCAGGGGATTTCTGAGCTAGAAATTTCTAATGCCACTCCTGCAACTGTCAAATGGCCAGTGGTGGACCAAGAGTCTGTGGATTTGCCAGACCCTTTTGGAACTTAATTGAAATGATGAGCCCTAGCATGCCTTGTGACAGTGACTTCCATGGTTTAATCATGCCTCATAATTGAAGAGTGAGAAAGGCTTGTGATCATTAATTTAAACCCTGCTGCCTCATATCTTCACCAGGTGCTGGTACTTCTAAAGCTGTAAGAAAACCAAACGTGTGTGTGTGTGTCACTTTTCACCTTTTCAGTGCTACAGATAAAGACTGTATGTCATTGAAGTGGGGAGAAAATGTAATTTAGGGAAGTCTGAATTTTACTAATTACAGTCTCCCAGATTAACTACACTGTCAGAGAAATATTTATTGTGGTGTCTCTAATGTAAAGATAGTCAACAGAACTAATGACCTCTATTTCTCTTAGTGGAATTGTAAAGGTTTTCCTCCTTTACATGCTGCTAATGGCCCTCCATCTTTCCCATAGGGAGATCTTCAGAGAATACTGACCTAAAACTGCTGATTACTGTTGATTTCCATGTGACACCACCTATACATAATAATGTAACCCCACTGTTTCCTGGGTGGTACAGCTGTCATAACACATACCTTCCAGGAGAAGAACGCAGCAGTCTGGAAGTGTATTGTGCCTTTATTACCCCAGCGTCAGACCTGGATAACTCCACATTAATGGTGTTCCATTAGCGTTAGAAGGTTAGTTAATGTGGGAGAGGACGATCAGGACATCTATTTAGAGAACAGCAGTCATTCATAAATTCTGGAATGGCATGTGAACAGTAACACTAACACTGTGACTAAGCAAAAAGGAAAAAAAAAAAACCTGACATGCAGTATTTTCATGAAATGAAAGGGTAGATAGTTACCGAGCCACATTATCATAGTTATTTTATAAATGTGTAATTTATATATGTGTGTTATATACATGTGTATTTTATATATATATGTGTGTATATATACACATCATATATATTATTATAGTTACTACCAGTACAGCCAAATCTTCATGATAAAAATGTAAGTCCCTGAGCAAGAGCTGGAAATGTGAGATCTGAAAGAGGCACGTGTTTACAGTGTGAAGTGCAGCCAAATATGTGCACGGAGATCATGGATGTATTGAATTAAGTTTTGACTTCTAAGTGAAAAACCAGCATGGATTGTTCATCAAGGAACATGAAACAACAGGAAATCAAATTAAAAGCTGTTTAGTTTCCAAAGTTTAGTGTTAATATTAAGGCAAAGGGGAATAGTCTTACATATAAAGAATTATTTCCAGGACCACATGACTAAGAAAGTGGAAGTGTGGTTAAACAGCTCTAGTGCAGTGAAGGTTCTGCAAGCATTGCTGCCATTTTTGTCTTCTAGGAATGATGAAAACTTACAATTGTTCTCTCATTTATTTGACTGCTGTTCTCTAAAGCTGATATGGAGCACCTAATGTCCTTGTGTGCTATAATTTGCAGCACACGAGTGGGAAGAGCCAAAAACCTAAAACAAAAGGGTTGGGGTTAGAGCCTTATGACTTTGCTCTGGAATTCTTGGATAGGCTTTTTTTTTCATTTGTTTAGCTTTATTTTAGAGACTGCAAACAAAGAGCACTAACCAAGTTACTTAGAGTATGAGCAAACAGCTTATATATGAAGACTAAACTGTAAGACAAATGTGTAGTAGACTAGCATGCATTTAGTCTACTTTATAGATGCACTTCTGAAAAAACAGGGAATTTTGGATTGCTAATATATTTAGCTAAAGGTCTTTAAAAAAATAATCCTAATAATTCCATAAAAAGAAAATTAGAAGAATGGGAAGGTCAGCCAGGAACTAAAAATGAAAAAGAAAAGCATAAAGGATGCTGTGACAGGATAAAAATGTCTGTATTTTAAACACTTACTGTACAGCATGGAGGTACAGCAATCTAAACAGCTGTTACTTTCTTATATGCTTCTTATTTTCATTCTGAAGAGGAAATATTTTTCCTGTAGTGTATAAGCTTTGTCCAGTATAGAGCTTTGAAACGACGTCTCTACTTCACTACCTCACCCCGGTGACTTTAAATGATGAATAATCTAAGGAACTAACGGTGCCAATGTAGTGCTTAAAAGTGGTGTGACCCCAGCCTTTGAAAATAAAGAAACGCCCTTAAAAAAAAAAAAAAAAAGAAAAGAGGGTTTTTTTTTTTCCCCGATGGATTGTTTAGCTAAATCAACACGTTTTCAAAACTGAAACCAGAAGCCCTCCAGGGGTGAGTACCGTTCCATGTAAGCCCAGAAGAAGGCTCGGAACTCGGCTACAGCAGCACCTGACGGCAGCACCCCCGCCTGCGGTGGCAGTGAAATGAACAGCTTTAAAAAGAGCGGCCTCCGTCACTCCGCAGGCACAGAGATAAAGGCAGGGGCTTATGTAACTCTCTTTTAAAGCAGCCTGGTCCTTGCGCTCCCCGCTTTCGTTTTGTGGGGCAGCGCTTGCTGTGGGGATCCAACTCAGGCGGAGCCACCCGCGCTGGGCTCTCGCACCCTGCGCCCCCTGCCTCGCACCCCTGCAGCGCTACAGGTATGTGGTGTAGGGCAGCTTGGGGTTTTTTAAACTCATGGCTTTTTTTTTTTTCCCTCAGAAACGTAGAACAAGCGCTTGCGAGCCGTGACTCAGCATGTTCGGGAGACTTTCATTTTTTTTGCAGAGTGCAAGTTTATATAAATGCAATTGGGGGTTACTTTCTTCTTTTTTTTTTTTCTTTCTTTCTGAGATGATGGTTCAGAAACCTTTTATTTTCCCTGCAGAGGTGGGGAAGACCTCTGAGGAGGGAGACTCAGGAGAGTGTGTTGAAAGTGATGGTGCCACACAGCATTATCGTTATATTTTTACTGGCTGTAGATTCAAGTATCTGAAAATTAATTCTTCTTTGGTCTTCCAATTAATTCTCAAGTGCTTGCCGGTGGAAATTGTGGTACACCAAGGCAGTGGGTTTTCAGATCCTCCCAAAATAATAGCTTTGATAAATGTAAGAGGGGGAAATTAATTTTAAGCAATATTTCAATATTAGAAAAGCATGTTAGAAATGGAAAAAGATGCTATTCGTATGTACTACAGCAGATGCAGAAACACTGACGTGTCTTGCCTATGCTGTGCAGCTTCCAAGCCTATATGGCTCATAAAGCATACAAGCCAATGCTATCCCTCATAGTCCTGCATCTGGAGAGGTCTTCATCAGTGACTATATGTACATCTTTAAATATTTCATCTTCTACGAGTGGCTTTACATTCTATCAGATATGAATTGTATGAACTTATAGTATGAATTGTTCTCAAAGCCTTTGAGGATATACTGGTAAGGGCATTGCATTTGTATTTCTGGAGTTCTGAAATACATGTTTCTTTAATATTTAATCCCTGGTTTTGTTATATTTTCTGATTTAGTCTAAAGCAAAAGGAAACAGTTTGTGAATGGAAAATTAGTTATTAACTTCTTCCTGTTATATATTTGCACTGTATTTTGCCTTATATGCTCATTTATTCATTCATTTTTTCCTGGCAAACTTATTTTAAATTAGAAGTCCTATATGTGAGACCACAACATGTAGGGAAAAAAGGGACACTTTTGGGTGTGGCTTATTTAGAAGAGAAAAGATAGGGTACTAGTATAGATGTGTGCCCAGAGATAATACAGCTTTCAAATATGACACAGCTTGTCTTGAACTGATCTGAACTGATCTGCAAAAACGAAATCTCCTGGTATGTGCAGTCTAACCCTGGTGATACTGCTTGGGACATTCTCAATTTTAAAGTCTGTGAATCCAGAATATATTGGCCTCTAGAATTCTGTCCAATTTTTCTGGCTGCCAAGTTGTTTGGCTTTCCTAAAGCTATCCCTTTACTGCCACAAATCTGTAAGTCCCACTTGTCCAGGGACAGTTCAGTAATCTGCTTTTTCCTGTTTCTCTCTGTGGTTTTGACACAGTCAAGTTTGAAGATCCTTGTTTCTTTACTGGCAAAGTTTCCATGGTAATACACATGAATTATCTTTAGAGAGCTTGTGCAAAGCTTTATCTAAATCCTTTCCATGTTCTTGAATCATTTGTAGATGCTCTGTGAATATTCAAAGAGGTTATTCAGGTCTGTTCACTCAGTTGGTTTACCTAAGCTTGATGGCAGAAAATCATTAACTTGAGTCTAAGGAGCTACATACCAGGTGTATGCTGCATTCTGCTGGTACTTTTTGACCTTCGTGAATTACTTGTTTATTTTCAGTTAAGCAATAGTTTGAAAAAAAAATTAACCATACCCTACTCTTACCTTCTTGTCAAAAGATTTGGCTCAACTTCAAGATTTTGGTTTTTTATGTTCAGTTTTCGTTTTTTTTCTTGTCTTGGAGTTTTAATGCTTTCTTTATTTAATATTAAAGAAATACAACTTTATACTCTGACTTATGCTGGTACATTTTTCTTGGCATCTTTCTTAAGTATCCTTCTTCAAAAGTCTGCAACATCTGAGGCTAAAGCCGTTTAGAAAAAGAGTTTATTGACACTGAAAATTTCAGTTATGCAATATTTTAAGTCCCTGGATGAAAATATAATGCTTAATCTATGTGTAATTATATCTTTCTACACAGTAGCTGTTGGGGTTTTTCTTTCAAATTGCTGTCTCCTGTATTAAGCCTTTGCTGTCTACTAAAGAAAGCTATGCATTCCTGACAGGAAATACACATGATGAAGAGAGGAAGGACTGGTTTCATCACTATGTAAATAGTTTTTGATGGTTGCCTTGCTGCTTGCTCATAACTTTATTTTTATTGTACTGCTCACTGTAGGCCATGGAAATCCTAGCATGCACCAGGTCCCTGCTGAAGACTTTATAACATAAGAAACTCTAACAAGAATCTTATTTATGTTAAATAACCCAATGGGCTTATTGACTAATGCTTCATTTTAGACCAAACAGTAATGAGCATGTTCATTCTATTACTGTAGTGATTAAAAAATTCAATAGCCAACGATACTGCTGTCTTCTGCCGTTTTTCAGTGTGGCATGCTTTGGTATTCACTAATGAATCTCTTTTGTTCTTCAGTATCACACATGGCCAATGAATCGAGGCCCTGCCCATGTGATATTGGGGACAAGTTTGACTATGGAGGCCGTGGGCAGGAGGTGCAAGTTGGGCACATCAAGGCGTACGTCTGCAAACCTTCTGCTAGCACCGACAAAGCTGTGATTGTGATTCATGATATATTTGGATGGCAACTCCCAAACACCAGATACATAGCTGATATGCTAACAACCAGTGGATACATGTAAGAAACACTACTCTTTTCAAAGTGTCTTTTTAATAAGAAAGTTTAATAAGAAAGTTTGCTGAGGTGTTCCCTTTTTTCATATAAACCGTACAAACACAAATAAGTTCACAGTCTTTCTTTACCCCTTCCTCCAAGGAGCTTCCTGGTAAAGTACTGAAAGGAGTCTAAAAAAATTGAGTAGTCTTACCATAATGAGTTAGTAGGTAAGCACAGAAGAAGAGAGGAGAAACAGAAAATTTTCTTATTGTGCATCTTTCATCCTCCATGAGCCTGAAGCAGCCTGCTTCCTCCCTTTCCCCTGTGCAACTTGGCTGTTACAGTAAAAATTCCAAAGGAGCTGAAGATCTTTCTATGAAGGGGAGCTGTACTAGCTTGTGCCAAATAGAGAAACAAATTCTCAAATATGTGAAAAGCATACTGAGTATCCTCTTTCCTGCATTACTGAATTAGTATTCCTTCTAGGCTAAGCATATGCACCGTGTAAATCGTAGTTTCTTTGGTTTGGTTTTGGATTTCTTTTTTTTAAGTTTGGAAGGAAACCACCAAGGATTTTCAGTTACAGTTAACTATTTATCAAATTAAGTAATGAATTTTAACAGGGCAAAATGTAACTGGAAATTATACTAAGTCTTCTTATTAGATGTAGAAGATTACTGAGGGTTGCTGGTATAATGCTTTGGTATAGGTTAAGTACTATGTATTCAGCAAAATGAATTTGTTGCGTAGTACATATGGTCTTCCCTTTAATACTTTTCCAGTATAATTTCATGGACATAAAATATTTTCATGTTTCTTGCAGAGCCATCTGCCCAGATTTTTTTGTGGGACAAGAAGCTTGGAAACCTTCTAATGACTGGGCATCTTTCAATGACTGGGTGAAAACACGAGATGCCGGCAAAACAGACAAGTACAGCCATTGTTCCTTGTCCACTGAGAGAACATCCGTATTTCATAGGAATTTTTGCCTCAGTAAAAGTGTAAAATTAGATCCTAAATTAGTAGTGCATCAAATATAGCTGGATGTCCACAAATAGAAATTTCATGCAGCTCATGGGACCAGCTCATGGTTATGTGAGTGCTGCTTTAGGGATAAAAGTAGACATTTGAAGAATAAAAGTGCCCAATGTTTGTCTGTACAGAAAGTAGAAGCAAAGTGAATAACTCAAAAGAAAAGAACCAGCAAAGGCTAAAAATGCATCTCACTCCAGCCACTTCGATCCCTCAGAAAGGCACAAATTCCATGGATTTTAGGTAGGATGCAAACGCAAACAGTTTGTAACAAGGGAACATTTCTTCTGGTCCCCATCAGATCACAGCTAGTTCAAAGCATACTGCTTTCCCACTTTTCCGTATTTTTCCCATTTTTATCTGACATACAGCTTGATTGCATAAAGTAACTGCTGATTTAGAAAAAACACTTTGAAATTTGCTTCCATAATTTTATAAAATATTTGTTATCCTTGTGAGAGATGCTTTGCATATAAGTCGTGTTTGTGACAACAGGATGTTCTTGACTGGGTGTGTGTCTCAAACTTTTATTTGTGTTAGTCTATATGATAACTAGTGCTATTTGTGAAATTTATTGTACTGCTGTTCATAGAATCACCTCATGTCCTAGTAACAATGATCTAGGAGGACTGATTTTCTCCTTTGTCTTCTCCCCTGGAGTTTGTCTGGTATTTTAGCAATGAATAATAGTAAAGTCGTGTTGTGGGTTGACCCCAGCCAGCAGCCACCAACCTGGACTACCACTCACTCAATCCCACGAGAGGAACAGGGGAGGGAATAAGGGAAACAAAGCAAGAAAACTCATGGGGTGAGATAAAGACAATTTGATAAGTAAGGGAAAGAGAAAAACCAGGAGTTGTGCAAAGACAGTCACTCTGTCCCAGACGCAGACGGATGCCAACCCAGTCTCTGAGCAGCAGCCAGAGAAGCAGGGCTAGAGCCTTAATTCACTTTCATTTGCATATCTCAGAGAAGTTGATGTCGTCCTCAAGTATCTAAAGGACCAATGTGGTGCGAAGAAGATTGGTGTCATTGGGTTTTGCTGGGGTGGAGCAGCCGTGCAACATCTGATGCTGAAAAATCCTCATTTAAAGACCGGAGTGTCCCTCTATGGTAAGCCTGAAATACCTACCACATTCTGAGCAGAATTACAGTGCAGGAAGCAATTTTGTAGGGCTGTTGCTTTAACAAAATTCAGTGTGACATCTAGTGGAACAAGGTGATTTTATTATAAACAATCTATATATGATTTGATTTTGCACATTCACATTTTTACACTTAAGTGTACCCAGCAAGATCTATGTATTTAGAGACTGGCATGACCAGGATCACATCTGTGAACATAGTGCCAAATGCCATGGCCTCACTGTGGCTGAGGTTCCTCTTGGCTGGTGATGACAAAAAAGGGCTTCTAGGCACATCTTTTACATCTTTTAGACAGTGGTCCCTCGTTACTAATAGGAACCATTTTTAACTCTCTCTTTTAACCCTGTACTCTCACACATTACTCAATGCATTTATGCTGCTTTTGATATGTTTTCTTATTAACCTCTGTAGTTCTACAGAACCCAGACCAACTTATATTAATTAGAAATGAAAGCAAATTAAAGGTATTTTTCCAGAAAGATTATTTGGATTGTTTTTGCTGCACTGATATGCTGATCAGCTGAGTCAATTCAGCAGTGTTACTTGCTAATATTTTACATTTTTATTGTGGTAATCTGGGGAATGAAAAGAGTAGCCAGGGTGGCAACTGGTTAGTTCCACTGTAACTTTTATTCAAATATATTTGAATAGTCAAAATTACAATGTCAATTTGTTATGGAATCATATCAGTATAAATATATGTACACTGAAATCATAACCATGTATGTGGAATGATGAATATTTACAATTATCTTAAAAATGGTCTTCCCAAGCCAGACGTGAGCAGTTCCAAAGCGTCCATCTCTCACAGAACCCTGTCTCTGACAGTGGTCAGAAGCAGTTGCTCAAAGGAACCCACAAAAACAGGGCAAGTGTAACAATTCTTCTCTGATTTTTTCCCACAGAACTGGTCTCTGGTTTCTTTTTCACACAACTGATATTATCTTCAATGACAATGCAAACATTCCACAACAAAAGGGACTTTTAAATAAAGTGTGTTAAATTCCATTACAAACTGATTGGCTGTAACTGGTGAAAATGTCTCCAAGTTTCACTGTATAGATTTTGTAGTGTTTTAGCTACTTTAGGTAGCATAACCTATTGTATGTATGTTTCCTTCTTCCTTAGGAGTGATCAGCCGTTTTGAGGACAAACACAGTTTGCTGCATCCTACCTTCTTCATTTTTGGTGAGAAGGATGACATTATTCCACTGGAGCAGGTGAGTTTCCCGTTACATATATTTGCCTTTTTCATGCTTTTCATGCTTGTTTTGTATTTTGGTTTTTAATGAACACAATGTAGAAAACTAATTTAAACTTTTCTTTCTCTTCCACTAACTCTTAGAGTACTTCTACACAAATTTGTTTTTTATCCCCAAATCAAAAAGTTTTACCATGACACTAAAAATATTTTTTGTTCTTGTTTGAAAATTTGGATGATTTTCATCAGTTCCTAGGAAAAGACCAAGAATCCAAAGAAAGCCTTCTGACATGTTTAAGATAGGAGACCCTTTTTAGTGATACCAATGGTCCATAAAATCTGCTTGTTCCAATGGAATCACATTGCAGGAGAATTAAAAAGATCCTGTGGCTATCCTTTTCCTTTTTCCACTGTCCTGCAGAGATTCTCCTTTCTATCACTCTGTCAACAGCCTTTCTCTGGAGCCTGAGTAAGAGAATGATTGGAGAAAGATAATTATCTGCCAAGGAAATCAAAGGGAAACACGTTTTTATTGAGTGATATTGGCTTTAAGTTTCCTAGCAAAACTTCTAGTCACTTTGAACTGCTGATTTTGTCTCTGCCCCTCCTCCCTCAACTCCAAATTAATTCAAACTCTTGCCCCATCTTATTTTATATGAGGTCTCTCAGCAGCAACTCATATGGTGTTCACTACATGACAACCTTCTCACAATGCTGAGCAGTAGGGTTTTTTTTCCTTTACAGGTATTAATAGTAATCCATATAATATATTTTTTTACATTTTATACAGTCACATGCTGGTATTTTACTAGGAAAACAAAAGCCTGGTTAAATAAAGCAAGTGCAGTAACAGACATGCATTTAGGTATAACATTAGTAGAAGTGAAAACAGTGGCAAGGATAAATTATATCTGTCTTTCAGAGAAGTAAAAAATGAGGACAATTTTGGGATTATTAATATAGAACATGCTAACTTTGTACTCAGCCAACATAGAATGTTCTGTGTTACAGGTCACGTTACTGGAGCAGAAGCTTAAACAAAACTGTAAAGTTGATTATGAAGTTAAAATTTACCCTGGACAGACACATGGGTTTGTGCATCGCAAAAGAGAAGATATCAATCCTCAAGATAAACCTTACATTGAGGAAGGAAGAAAGGATATGATCAACTGGCTGAATAAATATCTTTAGGTTAAATTAATGCCAATAAACAAAATCAATTGTTGTAGAAAATCAGAAATAATACAGACTATACTGCTTAAAATGTTCTTACAATCATAAAAATATTTTGTAAAACTCTCCTGCAATAACACTACTTATTTGCACTTACCTTCTAAGCAGGGGCTTAGAAATGGCTTTTCAAATGCTGAAAGTTATAAATGTAAAGAAGCTTTTTAACACTGGTCTTGTATATCTTAAAATTATTAGAATTTTATGTGGTGTATGAGAGTTTAAATTTTTTATATCAATGTCAACATGATTAAAAATCATGGAAACTCTGCCCACGCTTGAGAAATTCTCTCCTTAAAGCTGTGTTTAGTGTTGTTTAGCTGTGCGATTTTCAGCTCCAAGACTTTTCAGCTTTTAGGTAAATATAGTTTGGGTTGGAAGGCTGGGACATTTTCTTGGAAACAGAATATCCTATTCAGAATTCATTAAAAGAGAGCTAGAAAAGGAAAGGGGAAAGACAATGGAAAGAAATGTATGGGAACAGAAAGGGAGCTGCAAAAAAGTTGGGAACTATGACTGAAGTGAAGAGATTAGAGAAATCACATCATTTCACTATTATCTTGATGCAAACCATCTCTCACGGTTTCAGGCATGAATTTAATCTAAACGAACCTCCAACGTTAACTCCTCGCCTCCACAAATCTCTCCTTATTCATCAGGTTTCTCTCTGCTGTGATTTAATTGGGTATTGTTATTGGTAAGGCACAGCCCATTCCTGGTGACTGGGGGGACATTACCCTGTTTCAGCTCCTTTGGACCCTCCCAGTGTAATTTCCAAAAACCATGTGGTGAGGTCTGTATTTGTGATGCTGAGGGAATAGATGTGGCTAAAATATTGTACTGAACCGTGCCCATTTGCTCCTTAGGGAAATATGTGTGATTCCAGGGAGCTTTCACAGAATATTCCCTTTGAAGTTGCAGCCCCTCCATGGTTTCCATTGCCCCACAATGTTTTTTTCTTTTTGAGTTTGCTGCTGCCAGCCATGCCTGACAGCTCCCTCAGGAAGTCACGTTCCCTCTGGCTCTTTCCTACCTGGGGGCCTAAGAAGTCTGTAGCATGTGTCTGAACTCCACAGTGTCTCTTTGGAGTCTCCACCATGTGGGACCCACCTCTGGCCCCAAATCCTCAGCAGTGGATGCTTCAACCATCCCTGCATTTCAACCCCCTTTTCAGATCACTCCTTCCCTCCTGCAATGTACTCTGTATGTCCCATGAGAAAACAGTTCTCTCTGCACCACACTGGTTGATATTAAAGAAAATCTGTCTTTCAGAAAGATTTCATACAGACCTCTGAGGCAAAAATGCAAAATCTTCCTTTATTCCTTGGTTCATGCCCTTGGTCAGTGATTATTGCTGCTCTGTGGTTTGGACACTGCACACTGTGTTTCCGTCTTCTTGCTCAATGATTTCAGGAGAGATGAGCCTTCAGCTCTTAGTGGGTCCAGCCAGTGGAGGGAAAGCCTCTTCAGGTCTGCAGGGCATTGTTGCCATGAGTCGTGCTGGAAGAAATAGTCCCTCCACATTGGTGGTGAGGAGTTCCATGATGCCTCCCCTGATCCTGCCCTTGTGCTCGATCCGTGCAGATTCCCAGTGACTTATAGATAGAGGGAAGGGCCAGACAGTGACTTCTGTGCTTCCTGCCAGTCCTGGCATGGTTCTGTTCTGGGCAGGTAGAAGAGGAACAGTTTCCCCAGAGAGAACTGCAGACACCTCCGTGCACTGGCACCTCTGATGCGTGTGCCTGCCCAGCTCTAGGCAATGAGAACATAACAATGCACAAACCTTCCTGGAAGGAAGCAATGTAGGTTTGTGGTTCAGGTAATCTGTAAAGTGTAAATTCAATTCCCAGCTCTGGATTCATGCCCAATTTATCAAGGTTGCTATGAGAACAGAGAGAGATGATGAAACTGAACTCTCTACAACTATTTTCTCATGTGGATTTTAAATAAAAGAGCTGTGGTTTCTCTGAAGGTAATGTCTTGGCTAGCAAAACCTCTCCAGCCTGGTTTTTTATGTGAATGAACAGATGTCTTAGGGAATAGGGCTAAGTGTTGCCAAATTTTCCCTGAGATGGGGAAAGACTGTAAAACTGAAGAGTATTTTGCCAAAATTATTTTCCTTAGAAAATTCGGAGTCTCTTGCTATAGACAGGTGTTACATTTTATTATATATTTGTTTTTATAGGAAAAAACAAAATGGATGCATTAGAAAAGATCATTGCCAAGTCAAGGGAGAATAGCCTGCTCCTCTGCTCAATTCTGCTAAGGCCACATCTGCAGTGCTGTATCCAGTTCTGGGCTCCTCTGTGAGCCAGAGACATGGAGCCCCTGGAACAGGTCCAGCAGAGGGCAACAAAGATGATGAGGGGACTGGAACATTTCTCTTACAAGGAGAAGCTGGGACAATTGGGCCTGTTCAGCCTGAAGGGGAAATGACTGAGAGAGGAGCTCATCAACATCTGTAAGTATCTGAAGGGAAGGGGTCAAGAGGACAGAGCCAGGCTCTTCTTGGTGGTGCCTAGCAATAGGAAAAGAGGCAACGGGCAGAAGGTTATGCACAGGAAGTTCATCTAAATGTGAGGAAGAACTTCTTTACTGGGCAGGTGACCATGGACTGGAGCAGATTGCCCAGAGGGCTTGTGGAGTCTCCCTCACTGAAGATATTCCAGGACTGTCTGGACGCAATCCTGTGCAAGGAGCTCTAGGATGACTCTGCTTGAGCAAGGAGGCTGGACCAGATGACCCCCCATGAACTCTCACAACATTACCAGTGATTTTGTGATTCTGTAAAATACACTATGTAAGATGAAAGACTCAGAAAATTCAGTACTGACACAAGCATTTTGGTAGCATCTGTTATATTTAATCAGTTTAATATTACACTGGCTTAACTTCTACTCCAATTTGCTTACCTTTTTTACATGCTGAATGGGAGCTTTTTTATGGGTTTCAGTTAAATCTTTACGGCAAAAGTTTTTAATCCACAAAATGCCTCTTCACCTCTGTTTGTTTTTCTGCATTGCTCTCTGTCAAGTTCACATTCATTGTTTTTGGTGGGGTTTTTTTTGTATTTTGGTGGGGGGTTTTTTTTGGGGGGGGTTGTTTCTTTGTTTTTTGGTTTTTTGGGGGGAGTTTTTTTTTTGTTTTTTTTTTTTACTGTGGTGTCTTAACCAGATAGCCACTGTTTTATTTTGTTAATTTTTCTCAGCTTCTTTGACTCCTGAATTGGAATGGGCTTTTAGTGCAGAGGCCACAGTCAGCAAAGACAAAGAAAAGCACTCCTGCTCCCATCACGCCCCCCCCCCCCCCGCCCCACTTCTGCCCCACCCTGGACATACCTATGTAGCCGTGCCAATATTCTCATAAAATAATGTGCACTCAGTCAGTATAAAAAAATGCTCTCCACCTTCTGGCCTGCAGGCAGGAGGGCATCTGTGCTTTATGGTACATTATAAGAAACTGTGCACTTGCTTTAAAAATGTGTCCCTCTGCACAGCCCCAACTGCACGAATGTGGGGAGCAGTTCTTCCTCAGCTGCAGCCTCTGACTCCAGGAAACTCTGCTGCTAGGTCTTGAAGGGGCTTTTGTCTTATTTTTTCTTCAAAGGAGGCCCTAGGGAAGGAGCTGAATGATTGCTATGCTGGATTAGTAAGGCTTCAGGGCTAGAAGCCTGACCAGAATTTGAACTTGATGGAATTTGGAGAATTGATGGAAGATGTGCTAGAGATGACTAGACCAATAGATTCAGGTCCAACTCATCTGAATGCCTTGTTGTAAGTAATTTTGGCCACATTCACAGGCATACTAAGTTTGCTATTTAGGACTGTAGTTGTCTACATAGGTTGTGATCAAACTGGCCTCCCTACCTTTAACTAATGAGATTTCAATGTGTTTTGCCACAGACCAGGAAAAGTGGAAGCTTAGGCTCTAGGAAGGTGCACTGAGGACACAATTTTTGAAGTAGGTTGTTTTGTCACAGGGACACAAAACAATCTAGTTTCATTTTATTTGAGATAAGAAAAAATAAAGGTAGACCCACTGAAAGCACTTTAGTCAGAGCTCCCATGGGATGAGCAATGGGAATTTGGTACCTTCTTCCTCTTTATACCTTCAAAAGCCTGCAGCACACTTTGCTTATTTTCTGTTTTCTCTCTTTTGGCACTGAAGTTTATCAAAGCCCAGTGAATAACTGAATGCTAAATTTCAGAAAGTGAGGAGTGGAATGGGCTAATGAAGTTCCAGAACAAAGTTCCCCTTTCAGACCATCTGTGGAGCAGATGGTGACACCTGTGGCAATACATTTCCTTCCCTTCCCTTCCTGCCACTGCTATATTAAGAGCTTGTGAGGAAATTTCACATCTGGGCTGGTAGTTTGCCCAGAACTTCAGCAAAGCTATGCTAATGTTATTTGTTAGGGGGATTGCAAGTTGCACTAATAAACTGTTCTTCAGTTTTACTTCCAGGTGTTGAGCTTATAGATTGTTGACAATTTCTTTAAAGTTCTTTCTTTTTTTACCAGAATGCTTAGAAAATTAAGAAAGTTGCTAAGAAACTTTAGATGGGTGGAAAAAGCAAAAAACCCTATGTCCTTCAGTAAAGAAAAAAAACTTTCTTTTTCCTCTGACTCCTTTGAGCAAAAAGCAGAAGGTAATTTTTAGGCATGAGTGTTTGCAAGAGGAAAGAGATACAGGGGGAAGGGATAAGCTTGCATGTTGTTGTATATATTTGCAAGAACTGTATTTGCAGTGCTCTGTGGTGCTGCTTTGGAGAGCAGTGAGCTGTGAAAGTGCTCCCTGTCAGTAGTACAGCAGTAGGTGCCAGCTCAGGGTAGGTTAGCAGTGCAAGGTAAGTTGATCCTGTTGGATGGCTTGAATAGAATGAGAGCTTGTTATTGTCCTGCCTTTCCCATGTTTTCTTCACCCAGCTGGTTTAGCTCCAAAATTACTCAGAATTTTTCTTTCTGAGACACAGATACACCCTGGGTGAAAATTAAAGGGACAGACTCACTCATGCGTGTTATCTAATACAGATGAAACTAACTTCTGGCTCCAAGGTAAAGTAGAGGTGGCCTCCTGCTCAGGGGTGTTCCTGATGTGTGCAGGTTGTATATCACACCTGTGTTTTCAGATGTGATAACCAGAAGAACGTTCTGTCTTTACAGTGGCACATAACAAATAGTGTAAGAAAAACTAAATAAATAAAATGGTGGAAATTTCTTTGCTGTTATAACTGTGAAATCACATCATTAAAATCCCCCTAAGCTGGAAAAATGGGAGTAACAATGTCCTGCAGCAACATTATTTGTTGCTGCACGTTTCTAGCCCACCCTTCAGTGATGCCCCTTTGCCATGTAACACCAAGGCAGAGGGCAGCACTGCTGTGCTTGACCATCTCAAGGCTGTTGCAAGCAACCATGGACTTGTTCTGCTCACAGTCCGAGCTGGGCTAGAGCTGCATAGCCTCGTCAGATGGGTGCTTTGTTTAAACAATCTTAGCAGATTATATCAGCTTGAAATCATTATTCATAGCAAAGTGGGACTGGGCTTGTACTGCAGTGACTGGCAGCTGGGCTAGAGGGCATAATGTTCTGTCTTTTTTGCCTCTGCCTCTGCAAAACACTGCTGAGACCCAGACCTAATTATCTGTCTGCATAACATCTCACTCTTGCACATTTGTCACTTTTTGCAGATTAAATATCTGTGAGCAGCTACCTATGGCTACCTAAGTGACTCCTGCTATCCAAGTGACTCCATGTGGAGCAGCAGAGACCACAGAACAGGAAGAGTTTTAGGATCTTTCCAGTAGGCCTGGAAAGAAGGAAACATGAGTCTGATAAAGCTGGAACAGACAAAAAGTGAAGTGTTACCTGGTGGGATGGAGAAGGAGGGAGTAGCTGGCTGTGAAAAGGAGCAGCGTGGGAGGTAGCCACTGAAGAGAGCAGAGAGTGGTGTTGGTTGATGAAAATCAGAGTTGTGGCAAAAGTAGAGTTCCAGAACTTCAGCATGAAGCAAAAGTGACACTGAGAATAGGAGGAAAAGAGACCTGAGACTGACCCTCGAAGCTCACTTCTACTTGTCCATGTTCATCCTATCAGTGCTGGTTTTTTTTTTGCTAAGAATCTGTTGAATAAGTGTCTCATCTGTTGAATAAGCCAGATGGAAAATCAAATAGACAAATAAAAGGTGGTATAGAAAACAGAAAAGCAAAAGGGAGAGGTTAGGCAGGAAATGCAGATGTGGGGTGCTCAAGTGGGGAAAAACACTGGCAGTGATGGTGTCTCCTGAAAGTCACAGGTATCCCATGCCTCTTTTGCTCCACTTTCCTGACTTAATGAACCAGGAATCAGCCCTGACTGAACACTACAGAATGTTAGCAGAGATGTCTGCATTAAAGAGGAGCAAAAATTCAGCAGTACTAAGTGGAGGTAGAGCCTCTCTGTGGAGAGAGATAAAGGCAGATCTTCAAAGGAGAGGCAGTGAGTCAGCACTGGAGAGGCAAAGCAGGGGATATTTCTATTGCTGGGTGCCCAAGAGATTTGTGGAGATAAACACTTCTTGCTGTCACTAAGCCTTTCTCCATCACACTGTGAGCAATGGCACTGTAGGAGACAGGTGGCCTTCTGTTGCTTCATGGCTGTTGCTGGGTGATTTGTAGATCGTATGCCAAAGTTCAAAGTTAAATTCCCAGGAATTGCTCAACCCAACACAATGCCAGCAGTCAGGAAAATTGGTGAGATGATGGAAGTTACTCTTCAATAAGACAAAAGGTTCTCAGGGAAAAAGTTCACCTGGGCTTTTTCTCACCCATCCCTTTCCCTTGCTGAGCCCTAATTTCATTGCCTCTCCAAATATGCTTTTTCTGCTGGGCTGATGCCAAGTGGTACATGCAAAGGGGGCTGAAGAGAAACATGTCAGGATGTTTTGGTAGAAAGTCAAGGTAAACAATTCAGAGCAAGAGGTAAATCAGGAATGAACAAAGAGGAAGAGTTAATTATTTCTTTCCCCCCATGTAAATTGGGGAATAGTGAGTCTGGAGTCAAGGAAAGAGCTGGATGAGAAGAGAAGAGAAGAAAAGAGAAAAGAGAAAAGAGAAAAGAGAAGAAAAGAGAAGAAAAGAGAAGAAAAGAGAAGAAAAGAGAAGAAAAGAGAAGAAAAGAGAAGAAAAGAGAAGAAAAGAGAAGAAAAGAGAAGAAAAGAGAAGAAAAGAGAAGAAAAGAGAAGAAAAGAGAAGAAAAGAGAAGAAAAGAGAAGAAAAGAAAAGAAAAGAAAAGAAAAGAAAAGAAAAGAAAAGAGAAAAGAAAAGAAAAGAAAAGAAAAAAGAAAAGATGTCTGTACTGGTTCATGCTATGCCAGTAAGAGGGAGGTGGGGAGGGTTTGGCAGATCCCTGCAGGCTGATGGGGTGGAGAGGGTACCATTCCAAGACTTACTGCTTTCCAGCTGGCTCAGATTAATGGTGTTTGCTATTCCCATGATAGCATCTATCTGATGTACTAATGACAAGATGCTTCATTCACCACTCAAAAGAGGGATTAGGGCTCCAATCACCATTCCAGCTTGTCACTCACCATGGAATTAAAATCTTCTTTGAATGTGGAATTTACTGACCCCATGGGAGAGCCTAAGACTGAGGAAATGATGCTTTAAACATGAGATCACTGAAATAAAATAACTCATTAGCTGGAGAGTGTTCCTCTTTCCAAGCTGTGGCGGAGAGCCACTGGACAACACTACACAGGCACCACTCTCATGGTCCAGCCAGATCACCACTAATACCCCTGACATTTCCTCCCCTGAAGAAAGAGCAGAGTATAGTGCAGGAACACCAAGAGATGGCTTTTAAGGAGTTTATGTGGTTGTTATGGAAGAGGCTTTGATGTGTGTCTTTCCTAATGGAGCAAGTTATCTACTTCTTGTCTTGATTTGTCACTGACAACTGGCGATGGTCACAAATCTGAGTCAGGGGCTGTGCAGAAAACCACCTTGAATTTCATCTGAGCAGAAGATGGATGCTGATAGTGATGCCTTAAATGATTTTATATAGATGTGCCCACATGGGAAGACAATTGTCCTGTACTACAAGCCTACGATCTCTACTAGCTCAGCTGTGCTATGAGGTTTTACAGTAGAAGTGAGCTGGCACTGAACTAAATGGGCAGAATGGTGGAGAGCAGCACTACCTCGGGAAACTAGATGGTCAGGCAGTGATACACAGTCACTCTGGGTTCTCTGCATTCCTCCAGGAATTACTGACATCTCTGGTTTTAGAAAGTCTGAGGACACTGCCCTCCTGCTGCCCTCCCTGCTCTCACCGCCCCCCGGCCCCCCCAGTTTTTCAAAACATCTTTAGAATTGTCCAGGAAATAAGATCCTTTAACAAATTAACAGTGAATTCCAGGTCTTATTATTTTGCATTGGTTGTGGGATTTTTTTTTGGTTTGTTGGTTTTGTTTGATTTTGCTTTTATGGGTTGGGAGATTTTTTGCTGTGCTAGGTCTAACTTCTCTTCATACTACACATAATTTTGCTGGAATAATTCTGAAATTTTCACCTTTGTATAAGTACAATTTGAGCCAAAGTATGCTGCAAGACAAAGCAATTGTATTGCAGTTGATGGAGTTACTATGGATTGATGGACAAGATATTACTCAAGGTCAAAAGCCCTTCTTTTTTTGGGCTCCTTCCATCTCTGGAACAATCCTGCTAACATCTCCATGCAAGTGTCTCTCTCCAGTTCTCTGATGATGGAAGTTTCTCAGAGTCCCTGGAGAGAAGCCTGTTTCCATGTGATCACCAAGGCTGATGAAATATCTTTGGAAGACTTAAACTCTCTCTTTGGAAGATTTAAACTCTATCTGAGCTCCCCTAGGAACAAACCTAGCTTCTGTCATGCCCACAGGTCATCCTACAGAAGGCAGTACCCTGGATGGGCTCTGCAACCTTAAAAATCCCCAGAGCCCACAGCAACTGACAGATCCTACAGCTCCTACAGGGTAGGATAGTAAGAAGGCAAGCCCAAGCTAGCAAAGATCACAGTCCTCCTCAAGTCTGCCACAGCTGTCCTGCCTCCTTGTTTCTGTGTGGAGAAGAATTGTGGTTGCAGGGATGTTGAACTTGAAATCCCTACCCCTGCCATGTGTGTCCATGCAGGCTAAGGAGATTTTTCTGCCTCTTTAGATTCCACCTGCATGTCTGCATATCTGCCTGCTGTTCTTTGTTGTCCCAGGTCCTCAGCCATTCATATACCTAGGTATTCACTTAGTGTCATCTCGCCCAGAGATCGATCACTGGACCACAGTGGCAAGGGAAGCTGAAGCTCAGACTCTAGAAGGTCCCCAGTTCAGAAAAACGAAATCTGGAAGGTCTTGACTGTAACAGGTCACTTCTGTGGAACTGGATTTCAAAGTGGCTAAATGAATCTGTTCAATTAATGTGCTTTTCTGTAGTTTAATATCACTCCCTAGTGTCATTTGGGTTCAGTTTCCACAGTTCCATTTTTCCAAACCAGTCTTGATTTCTTACCTCTTCCCCTCAGTAACCTTGAAGATGTAGCTAGAGACAGGCCAGCAGCCACGGTCCTGGGAAAGTGACAAAGATGTATTTAGCTCAAGATGTGAATTTGCCAAGATGTCAGACTTTAAATGTTTATCCCAAGGAGTTAAGGAATTTTTAAAGCTTTCTTTTATGTCTGTCTTGAAGTCATACAGTGATACAGTTGCTTCTTCTACCTTTCAGCATTGGAGTGCAGTGTTTGGTGGGAACAATTTCACTCCTGATGCCATATTTGTAGTAGATTGGTCAGAGAGAACAACTTAGTTGGAAGTAAGACCAGACAGATACTTTGAATGTTAATAAGTCACTTGGACTGCATGACATTTGCCTAAAAGTCCTGAAGGAATTAAGATATGAAACTGCAAACTGTATAACCTGTCTGTCATTAGTATCTCTGTGCCTGAGCACGAGTGGATTGCTGGTGTAACCCATTCACTATAAAAAATTACTGGTGAGTCTGACTTCCATCCATAGTAAGAGACAGGTGTCTATTACAAAGGGTAAGACTGAAGAGTAGTCCTGGTAACAGTCTGGTGAGAAAGACTCAGTGTGGCTCCTGTAAAGGGAAGTTCCACATCATTGCCATGCTGGTTTCTGTGAGTGTCTCAATAAGCATAGGAAGTCACTAAAGGGTTGGAGGAAAGGTCCTTTTATGGAATGAAAGCTGAATAAAGGACAAGAAGCAAAAAGGGAGCATGGGACTCTTCTCAGAGTGAAGAAGAAGAAGAGAGAAAAGAGAAATGAGAAGAGAAGAGAAGAGAAGAGAAGAGAAGAGAAGAGAAGAGAAGAGAAGAGAAGAGAAGAGAAGAAGAGAAGAGAAGAGAAGAGAAGAGAAGAGAAGGATTATAAAGTCCAACTGCCTGACCACTCCAAGGTCAAAGTTAAAGCATGTTATTAATGGCATTGTCCAAATACCTTTTAAACACTGGCAGGCTTGGCGGCATTGGCCACCTCTCTAGGAACCTGTTCGAGTGGTTTACCACCCTATTGGTGAAGAAATGCTTCTTCACGCCCAGTTTGAACCTACCCTGGCACAGCTTTGAACTGTCCTGTCCCTGGAACTGAGGAAGAAGAGATCAGCTCCTCCCCCTTCACTTCCCCTCCATAGAAACCTTAAGAGACCAGTGAGTTTTTCCTCCAAGCATAGCCCATGTTGTTAGCACTGAAATCGCATAATCACACGAAGTATGATTATATGGGTGCTTTTTATTGAAGAGAGCTCTGAGAGCCTGGGGTACAGACCCAGATCAGACTCCGACATTACATTCAAGCTGGGCATGTTTTATACTCTTTTCGGTTACATAAATTTATTAATTATTAAACTAGTATTGTTCTATGGTATACATTGATTCTATCCAAGCATGGATTCCCAGACCCCAAAAACATTATTTCTCATGATTACATCCTCTCTAGTGATTCTGGTTAAACAATAATTATATTCAATTATCAATAATCATTACATGTAACAATCATCGTTTACCCATGCAGGTGCAGTAAGCACATGACCCACCACATGATTTACTAAAGACAAAGCTAATCCCCCCCATTCCAAGGCCTACCCAGTTCCAGTTCTCCTTCCCAGGCCCAATCTTTCCGCTCCCCTCCCTGAATCTATTCTCATGATTTTTAAAAGATTCTTCCCCATGCAACTATACTATCAATGTGTTACTCCTAGGAGTAGTATTATTCAGCATCTTCATGGATGACCTAAGGGAGTGACTGAACTTCCTGCCTCTCTTCCTTGCGATTTTTTTGGACAGCCTCAGAAGAGACAAGTGCAAATGCCTTGACATTAGACAAGTAGCAACACTGGGAACAGTGTCCCAGCAGCAGTGGTCCCTAGGAGCTGGTTGGTGGAAGATGTTTTGCAGGGTGCTGGTGTTCTTCTCTGTGCAGATGAAGCTGTAGAAATGAGGTAGGGTAGCACAGAAGGGACCAGCCTTCCTCAGGGAATTTGCCCTCCTCCTTTGCCCTCCAGATCACTGCTAGAGGAAGCCAAGAAGCTGCCCAAGAATTGAGAGGTAGGCCAGAACCATCATTTTGCCTTGCTTCAAGGATACTGATAAGTTTTGATGGTCCTGACAGCCTCTCCTGGGTCTCTCACTGAAACATCTTCCCATGAAACCAGGAATCCCATTTCACCTCAGCCCTGGGCTTTTAGTCCCTGCCTGAGCTGTAATGTGTTCTATCCTTCCCAGCTCTGCGTGGCCATATTCACTGTTTGTCTGAACCCTGGCAACTGAACAGACTTCCTGGCTTGACCTCATACCTGCCTGGCACTCACTAGACTGTGACTGGCACTGACTGCCACCACCAGGAGGGATACTGATCTACAAACCAACTTCTCACCTGGACCTTGGACCTGCTTTGCCACCACAAGCTCACTTCATGATCTGGACTCTCAGCTGAAACCAAATCCATCCCTGTGCCTGCCTGCCCTCACCTTGTAGGAAACTGAGACAAGACTCGGCTGGAGAGACCTTGTTCTGCCAGCCTTTTCTCCCTTGTCTCCTGGATCCCAGATGCTTAAGAGCAGTTGTCCCATCTCTCTGCCCTGACAGAAGAAAACTTTCCCATTAAAACATGTCCCTACCCCACCACCCAAGTCCACTCTTCTTCGGTAAGTCTATCCTTTTTTCTTGCAAGACCTCACTATTCCCTTCCCAGTATCTGTCACCGAGGCATCTGGAGCCCCAGCCTACTCAGCCTCCTGCAGTGGCACCACCTTACCAGGCTAGGCTGGGAGCTGCAAGCTGAGTTGCCTCCTGAACAGTTGCACCATCTGTACCTGTGGTGACAAATAAGCCATTAAGTTTCAGGGACAAGGCTGATGTACACCATGGTTACAGGATATTTTATATTGTTTTAAGCCCTGGAGGACAGGCTGGGAGGGATGGAAAAGGTTACAAATACAGCTATTGTGGATCTCTGTCCCTTTGCTGGGTTGGAAGGGCACTGCCCCAGCATTGCTCTGAGGCACTGGGATCAGTGCTCATGAATTCCACTGGATTAGCACTGCCTCTTGCAGTTGTTCTGCACCCAATGCACCTAACAGCAATGTGAAGGGAGTAGGCTGAAGTGGGACTGAGCAGAACACTTTGAAGCAGGTACGGTGTTCAGTGGGACACCAGAGGTTTCAGGTGTGAGGGGTTCTGGAAAAGATGGGGAATGTGGCTGGGAAGCACTTCTGGGGAGCAGGGCCCAGGCTCAGTGTGACTGCTGTGCTAGCTGGAAAGTGAGGTGGGACATTGTACGGCATTGTCAGGAAGGCGGCCAGCAGATTCCTCAGTGATGGGGTAGCACTGAATGACCTCAGAGCACAAATGGTCTGTGCAGCTGGTGGACTCCTCTGAGCACCCTGCCTGTGCCAAGGAGAGCTCAGGGCCCCAGCTCTCCTGGGAAGCAGCCCACACCTTGTAGTACCCAGCAGACTGGGTTGCCCGCCTGTCTGCTGAGGCTGGCGGGTAGGAAAGTGTTGGCAGCTTATAGAATTATTAACAGAAGAAGCAGAAGAGCAATGGGGAAAGTCTAAGAGTGATTCCCTAGTATCAGGCACAAAACTGGCTCTGAAAAAGGCTGAGCAAAATTTAGTGCTGGAAATGAAGGGAATCTGTGATTGCTTTGAAAGCTACTATCACAGATGTTCTGAATAAATGCTTGTGGTCAGTTTGAAAATATAGAGACAAACTGAACATTGCCATATTCTACAATATTAAAAGAGCAGTGTCAATTTAGGCCCTTTAGGTAAGGGAACCTGACGTTCATATTTCAGCAACTTTCTCTCGCACATATCCCTGCTGATAAGCCTCCACACCTTTAAAGAGTGCTCTGTTGGGTTCAAATGGCATCAAACCTTCCATCCCCTTAGATGCTTTTGGTGACTCTGATAATACACAATGGGAACTAAAGAGCTGTGTGGGGCTGGGTAACCCTGAAACAGGAGTACAGAGCTCCTCGCCCAGCTCCTGTGAAAATCATCAGAGTCATTAGTCAGGGATATGGTGAAAAAGGGTTCATGTTAAAGCAAACACTTGAGAAACTGAGTGTCCTGCTGAAAGTATGTTGGGAGAGCTAATTCCCTCTGTGGTTCTTAGGGTACTTGCTGGAAGATGGTGGATTTCTATTTGGAAGGACAGTGTTCCTTTGGAATCATACATCTGGTATCATCTGACTACAGAGCACTCTCTATTAGGAGATCAGACCTGATCCTTTAGAGCTGTGTATGCTTGTACTTGAAGAACTGCTGCTGTTCTGATGTGAGTGTATGCTGAGGATGAGCAATAAGGGAAGAGAAAGAAGGATGAAAAGGAGAGCCCTTCTTGACTATGTTCCTTTACTGTAGTTACTTTAGTCCAGCTGTTCCTCATGCAGTTGCCTCTGCTATGACTTTGTGACACTGGCTGCCATGTCTGGCTCTTGGAAATTTTCATGTTCTATTATTTTTCTGTGGACTGCCTATTATGAGCCAGACATGCAAGAGATAGGGTGTTCACCATGCTAAACCAACCACAATTCAGAGGAGGAAAAGGATGCATTTTCATACAGTATTTGTTACATATCATAGGCCATTTCCAATGCTTGTGTGTGTCACTGCAGTGGGCTGACCGTGGCTGGATGTCAGACACCCACCAAAACCCCTCTATCACTCCCCCTCCACTGTTGGACAGGGGAGAGAAAATGTAACGAAGGATTCATGGGTTGAAATAAAGCCCAGGAGAAATCACTCACCAATACTGTCCCAGGCAAAACATGCTTGAATGAGAGACGATAATTGAATTTATTGCTAACAAGATCAGAGCAGGATCATAAGAAGTAAAATAAGATCTCAAAAAACACCTTCCCCACACCCCTCTCTCCTTCCTAGCTCTACCTCCTCCACAGCCTGGGACCAAACTTTCCAAGACACTAATGCAGTTTTGGTTACATCACGTTTCCATATTCTGTCAGTGTTGACTTTGACCAACATCTTGGTTGCCAGCCGGACATTACGTGTGCAGCATGGGTGAGAGAGGTGTAGGTGTTAAATTATGGGGCTCCTGAATTCACTAGTGTGGACTTCATTAGCAGTGAAGCAGCTCCAGGGCCTCCAACAGCTGTCCCGTGCCCAGTGCTCAGGGAGTGGAGGGCAGGGATTCTCAAACATGCATGTGATACACAGTACGTGACATATTCCCTGTTCATGAGGAATGCAGGACAAGCCCTGCAGATGTAGCTTCAGATGAATGGCAGGTAAGGAGCAAGCCCTCAGTGAAATTGCAACTTGTCAGTGCACTCCAGGTAAGGCTGTGAAAGAGCTCTCTTCTCTAAACCAAACCCCTCAGCCGGTGCCCATCTCAATAGGAATGGATCATGTAGGGATTTTGTCTCTCAAAAAATTAACTGGGAAATAAGGAAGACTACTGTATTTTGTTCCTATATCTGGAAGCATGTTTAAGATAGTGATTGGAGAGAAGGAGATAGGGATGGGGGGAGTCAGGGAACCTGGGCTGCTTTCCCAGCATTGCGTTGTTACTGTAAATTATAGCAAGTCCCCAGGGACATTTTTCAGCTCTGACTTGTCTCTCAAGTAGAGGCAACAGTCTCACACTTTCCACAAGATTATACAGGGTCCCTGTTCCTGGAGAGCAGTGGTGTGCTTACACTACACCATTTATCCCAGTGCTGAGTTCTTGGATATTGGATAGGTTTCTTTGGTACACTCACATCACTCCTAGCTGTAATGTTCCCGCCTGTGGGGACATTGCACAGGACTTTGAAGGCTGTTCCCAATCACACCTTTCAGAATGGGTGTGAAGGCACAGCCCTGAATGGCACAAAACCTTTAGGTCATCAGCAAAACAATCTCACTCCCCACCTCTTATCCAAAAGCACAGGGGCAGCTGGGAGCCTGGCTGTGCTACTCCTCTTGCCCTCTTATTTGCACCATTTCTGACAGACTGGCTCTTCACAGGCCTGTGCCATCAGTCCAGTGCATCTCACCTTGTTGCACCTCTGTGAGGGCAGAGCACTGAGTGACAAGCCCTTGGCATAATTATTCCTCCTTCTGAGATCAGGTGAGAAAGTTCAGTCCTGTGACAGAGACCCAGAGTATTTACATTTATGGGGGCTGCTCTTTTCTCTTAGATTGTCTTTTACGTCTCCCAGCCTTCCTCCCAATTCTTTGTCTCCAGGGAGTGTTGAGGCTCATCACTACAAGTGCCCAGCATGGCTCTGGCTCTAGGGAACAGGGAGGCCAGTGCTGTGACACACCCATGTCATAGCTGCATGCACTGCTGCTTCAGATACACAAACTGATCCACTTCCTCGAGAGAAAAAAGCAGTGTGCAAGAGCCAAGATCCAGGGCCTGCATGGTGTCCATGCACCCAGGAGCTGTTTTCATCTCCATGCTCAAGTGGAAGAAGGAAGACCTTGGCACAGGTATATGCTCTGGGGGCAGGTACTGAAAATAGATGAAATGCTTGCCAAGTCATCATAGTTATCATTAATAATTTCAGCTTCACCACAATGCTCTGCAGTACCAGCGTGTGTAAGGACCCTGACCCACCACCCACCCCTCTCCCCCAAGAGAGCTCCTTGAGCCAGCCATGGTTTGTGCCTGGTCTCTGCTGCTCACTGGCACGGGCACCCTTGGCAGCCAAGGACAAGCACTGGCAGCCCATGCTCGTTCTGATCCCTGCCATCAGGAATGGACTCTTACTTGGCACAGTCCTGCAGCAAGGACCTCCTTCCAGCCCAGGGAGCTGCTCTGCTCCTTCAGCTGTAACGAGAGCCCAAGCTGGAGCAAAGGGCTGAACAAGGTGGGTCTGCCAATGGGTCCCTGGAGGTTTATAATGCTATGGCTAGAGCAGAAACAATCTCACCCCGACTCCTGGAACACACCCCCCTCCATTAAGAGGGCTGATGGATAGTCCCTTCCTCCTCCATTTCCCCCCTTTTCTCCCCTCCCGGAGGTCACCTTCAGCAGGGAGGCAGCGTGCCCCCAGTCCCAGAGCCATGGGGACGGGGCGGAGCGTCACGCCGAGCCCCGGCCGCCTGGCAGCCCCTGCGGCTGCTGGCGCAGCTGAGCCCGGCGGCTGCGGCGAGGGGAGCGCGGCGGGCGCGGCTGGCTGCCCGTCCTGCGCCGCTGGAGAAGGTGAGAGGCTGAGTGCCGGCGGGAAGGAGAGCGGGAAGGGAGCTTACAGCGGTGGCAGGATGAAAGACGCTGGACAGGCGTGTGAAAGGGCTCCCCACCCCTCTCAAAGTGGCTTTGGAGACCCGAGCGTGGTGTGCCGGCACAATGCGGAGGGCACCCACTTCCCCCGGCGGGTTGATGGCGAGATCCTTGTGGCTTTGCCATGGAAGGTCGCTTTGTGCCCGCTTGTGTTCGGTGGGTTGGCTGGGAGAAAGGTGTGATGTGGCTCGGTCGCAGTGAGATTGCGGCCGGTTTCTGCCCGAGGAGGCTGCTCTGCAGAGGTTCTGGAGTGCTGCGTGCTCCGAGAGGCTTACGGGGGTCTCCGGGGAGGCTGCTGGGTGCCTCTGCCCAGAACAGCGATCCGAGGTTCTGCTACTGGCACAGCCATGCCATTCTCTGCAGCGAGATTAATCTCTAGCCCGCTGACCAGTTCTAGAAAGACGCTCATAAATCTACCAGCAGTAAGGCCACAAGCAAACATTGCGATAATCTGTTCTTATCGCTTGCTGTATTAAACGTGGTTTGCACCAGAGTGGATCTTTTAGGGAAAAAAAAATGCTATTCTTGAACCAAAAGTTATGAAGATGGAAGGATATTCTTCCATAATGTTTGACGAGAGTTTTAGGGGTAAATATCCTTCATCACAGAATCTGGACCACAATGGAGGTCTGAAATGGTCTCACTTCTAGCTTCATCTATTGGTTTTATTACAATGCTTTTATCTAACTGGAAGAGCCCTTTTTAGTGAAATTCCAGTACTCAGAAAGATGTATACTGATGATCAAGTAACTTCTTCACTATCTGAAAAGCTATAAAGACAGCTCCACTGGAAGTTTCCCCTGTAATTTTCAGCCCTCTTGCCATGACTCTCTTGTCCTTTTTCTGTCAAACTGGGGACACCAGTGGTAGCTTGCTGAACTGTGAGCTCGATGATACCATTAAAATGACAGAAAACATCCAGTAACTGGTTCTGTTGATCTATCAGCCTCCAGAAGAGTTCAGGAAATTTACCCAGGCTTTCTTCATATCGATATAGTTTTAACATTTCAAGAAACGTTGTAAAAAGGTGGATAAAGCAGAATACAAAGCGGAGCAAACGGAAAAATAAATTTATTATAAAAGTACAAATTCCACTGGCGTGTGATATTCTCAATTGTAGTGCAGAAGCTGTTAACAGGTGGCCAGCTCTTCAGAAATACAGCTTCCCTAACTCAGCTGATTTTCGGAGATTAAATTTCAGACTGTCTCATGGCATCTGTATGTAGGAACCTCTGCAGAAACTGGAGTTCACTGTAAGAGGCACATTGCCTCAGAACAGATCTCTTCTTTTGTTACAATCATCTCAGCCTACGTGAAGCTGAACAGCTGTCTCTACTTTTGTTTGTTTGTTTGTTTACAGTGAAGCTTACTTTCTTAATTTAGCATCTGGAAAATGTTAGTTTGCCTCTCACTGCTAATGTTTCCTGCATCTGATTCTTTTTGGGCATTCTCTTTAGCAGAGTGAATGCAAAAGTGGAATCTGTAACATCAGCGACCCTTGTTCTGTTATGCTCTTAGACTTGTTTCTGTAACATTAGGATGTATATCTATATCACTGTCGATTATTTCTACTGCAATTCTATATCATCCAGTGTCTTAAAGCCTGCAAAGATAGTGAGGCTATACCAAATCTACATTTCTGGATTTACATAGTGCCCATTAAGCAGCATGAAGAACCTAGATGTGTCTGATTAATATGACCTTTTTTTTTTTTTTCTTTCTTTTTTTTTTTCCCCAGTCACCCATTCTATGCCAGACTAAAATCTGACTTGGTAATTTGAAACATTTTCTATGTGTGTATGTGCATGCACTAGTTTTACCAAGCAATGCATTGTCTACCCAACCCCTTTTTGTGCCATTTGCAAACATTTTCTGGATGATTTCAGTGTTTTCTTCTAGATTATTGACAAAGATAAAAGTCTTACAACAGAATTAGGATTGAAAAAAATTAATTGTTAGGGTGAGAGCAACAATAAAATTTTCCACTATATACTGGGCTTTTAAAAATTTATTAAAAATGTGTGGCTTCTTGGTCTAGACCAATGCCAGGATGAATTTGCACAGATAACTTTCAGGAAACAACCAGTGAATGGGACATTTCTGGCAGGTGTTACATTAACCAATACCAGGATGAGAGCTGCTTCAAACCAACAGTTTAGAGGTTGATGGGAAATGCCTGCAGGTAGGGTCCTTACACAGCCCCTAGGCAGAAGTGTGATAACAGCTGAGTGAAGTGATCTGAATTACTTGGTACACTAAATCCATTTGAGCAAAATGTGCTTTACTAAACACGGTGCAAAAATATTCAGGTAGAAACGAGGTAGGCAGCACCCATAAAAAACCTGAAGAGGAAGTTAATTTTTGTCCCAACATCCCCCAGTAATCTGGAAAACCTCTGGACTCATAATGGATGTATAAGGTAGGGCAGCCTGTGTGTCATTCCTGCAAAAAGAGATCTTGAGGCCACAGCATGAGGCAGGGGAGAATTCTGACTGAATGTGTGACAGGAGGCATTTCCCCCAAGACAGTCGAGGTTTTAATGTGGGGGATGGGAGGAGAAAAATGATGAGGCTTTAGAAAAGAGCCATGAAACAGATCTGAGAGCCAGACAAGCGGGCTGGACAATCTGAGAGCTTGGTTTGACAATTAGACAGAACGTTATTTGAAGGCACTGAACCAATAAGGAGACTGAGAGGTGTCTTGGTCAGAGAGCATAGAGATGCTTATTCTCAATTCAAAATGTGACCACATTTTGTGGCAGCGTCGCATCTGTTTTTCAACTAACTGGTGCAAGCACTACAGAAGCACAGTGTGACAGATGCTGTGTGAAGCCTAAGTAAAGCATTAGATAAATGCATAGCCTGAGCTTCAGTCTGTTACTTTTACACAACATAATTAATTGAAAATATGTTCTCATGGCCTGGGATCATACCTCTGACCACAGTGCATATAAACCCTGCAAGAGTCTGGAGAAATTTAACAAGTATTAGAAACCTCTTTTCTCTATCTGAGAAACTTCAGCAGCAGTTTAGGTAAATTCAGATTAGGTAAATTCAGATTAGGTTATCATATGACTACGTAACAGCAAGAATGTTCACTCTGGAATTTATAATTGACCAATTGTCTTTGGATCAAGCCTGAATGACTTTTTGAAAGAGATGACCCAGATGCTATTTGTTATTTGGTTTGTGTTAAGGCCCTGTAGAAGGTCAGACAAGAAAGTGGACCCCACATGCCATATGCTCAAGGCCATTTTTAATAGAGTATCTTTGATATGAGAAGAGGCTGAAACAGCTGAAACTCTTCAGCTTGAAAAAGAGAAGGCTCAGAGGGGATCTTATTGGTGTATATAAATATCTGATGAGAAGGAATGAAGAAAAGGGAGCCAGACTCTTCCAAGCAGTGATCATTGATGGGAGTCTCCATCTGTGGAGCTATTGAAGACCTGGCTGAACACCATCCTAGTCAACCTGCTTCAGTTGCTGCATCCTGGGCAGGGAAGTTGCATTAGATGATCTCAAGAGGCCCCTTCCAACCTAAACATCTCTGTGATTCTATCATCATAGCACTGTCTCTGTTATACAGAGATCAGACTGTCTTTGGCTTTTGACATATATGAAGTGCTTTTCTGCACTAAATATATTAATCATTTTGTTTGAAGAACCAGAATAACATTACCTGGACTAAGACATTGTGACTCCATAGGCTAGATCCCACTCAGCTTCCCAGGTGGTTCAGAAGTATCTCGTGATGGGGTAAAGGATGTGAGCTTTTTGCTGCTATAGTTATTCTTTTGAGGAATTACAGTTTCTCACAGTCAGCAGCCTGGAAACAAGACCTCTAGCAGGGATGAAGCATTGAAAGGATAGTAGAGGACAGAACAGTTTTGAATAGGACTCTGCCTGCTGCCTTCAAAACAGCACAGCCAAATGGTGAATGCATCCTGGCCAGGGCCCTGGTGCCCTCCTCTTCAGTACTTGTCAATCTGCAAAGGGAAAATGACACTTAAGAAGGCAGCAAAAGTAGGTGCAGAACACCCAGGCACACTCTACTCAGCAGTGACCCAAATTTGATCCTCACTTACCTTCCTAGCTAATCACAGTGGCATCTCAAAGAAAGACCTGACAACGTCAGCTATTTTCTCAAGTATGGACTTTGTCTTGTAATTAAAGACTCCAAGGGCAGCAAGGGCCAAAGTCTGCAAACTGTCCTGGTGTGGCTGCAGTTGGGGCTTCCTTCTCAAGGAGCCCTGATCAGACCCACAGGTCACAAGCCCTCAAGAAATTCTACCGTATCCTCTGGATGGTCTGTTCTTCCAAGCTGGCTCATTCACTTTAATGCTGTACTATGAACCTGGACCATTTGCCCTCCCATGCCATGGGGAGCCATGGGTGGAAGTATGGATCTGTTCCACCTATGTTGCAGTTGACTTCAATTGTGAAGTGGAAAAGTACAAGAATTTTTGGGATTTGGGTAGTTCTGGGGAGTTTTTTGGGTTTTTTTTTTTAGATTGCAAAAGCTTATGAACTAAAATATTTTGACTCCCTCAAGCGGACTGAGAACCAAGAATATACAGAAGACCACATCCTCCCACTCACAAAAGCAAGTTTTAGCATAGTAAATAGGAGAGAAGTAAAGAATCATATAAAATAGGTGAATCATGTTGTAAATAATTTAATGCAAATAAAAGATATTAATTAATAGATATTTGAAAAGTGCATAACTATTGACTAATACTTAAAGTTGATGCAGCAAGAAGATTCTAACTTTTGGGCTAAATAGCAGTAATGAGTTGCCAGCATACAAGGGAAGAAATTTTACCTAACTCAGGTTTGAAAATTTCAGTTATCTAAGAAGATTGTGAACACTTCTCTGTCAAGAACTTGTATGTGACCATGAATTTGATAGAGGAGAAACACTATCTTGACTGTCTTGCAGAAAAGATATTTTGATTTATTTTCACAAATATTGATATAACATGTTCTTCAAATGACAAGCAGACATCTCTCCTGTTGTTCCACTCCACTCTTTAATGTGGCTTTAGCTTATCTAATATCAAAGGGAGGTCTATGCCTTTCCCAAGTCTGTTACATTTTAGGTTTTTTCTCTATATTCCACCTAAATTTTTCTCTTTATAACAGCTAAATGAGGAAGGTGCCAGTTTGGAAATATTGTTGGCAGGGTGGATCCAGCTGTGGCTTCTGAGATGCCCTTGCTGTCTGGAATTTCACAAGCCTCGTTGGCTGGGCAGCAAACAGGAGGACTTCAAAGCAAAATCTTGAAAATACTTTTTCTCCTCAGCCTTCCATTTATTCCCTCCCATGCAAGCATTTGTTCATTGTTGTACTCTCTATGGGCTGCTCTATATTTGTCTGCTGTTGACTCTCACACCAAATCAAAGCCTTTGCAGAAAAGTAGGGCCAATGACTTGGCACTTCTGAGTTGGATAAGATTTAGAAATGCAGTCAAGGAGAGAAGGAAGGGAAGAGAAGGGGAACTTTCCCACAAATAGTCCCAGGCTCCTGTAGAAATCCAACCTTGTTGTAAATTTCCCAGGTTTAAATAATTATTTTTTTCCAAATTTCTTTATTTTGAAGAATGGCTGAATTTAGTAGGAGTGGGTTTCCTTTGCAGAGAGAGATGTGGCCATACTGGAACAAATCCAGACTGTGGAGACAGTTAAGATATGGGAGTATCTCTCATAGGAGGAGAGGCTAACAGATCTGGGACTTGATCAGCCTCAAGAAGAGAAGGCTTGGGGGGGTTCATCTGATCGATGCATAGGAATACCTGCAAAAACACACAACCAGGTGTGTCACAGTATCAGATGATACTGAGTGAAAAACAAGAGGCAGCGAGCCTGAAACAGAATTTCTATTTAAGCATAAATTAGAATCTTTTTTTACTGTAAAGGTGATTGAACACTGGAACAGGTTACCCACAGCAGCTCTGGAGTCTCCATCCTTGTAGATATTTAAAACTGGGCTGGGCACAACCTGCTCTAGTTAACCCCCCTCTGAGCAGGACGTTGCAGTAAGTGGTCTCCAGAAGTACCTTCTGGCATTGACCATCCTGTGACTCTGGCTCTGTGACCTTGCTCCAAGGCCAGGAGGAACTCCTGGGCCTAAAGTGCCCTGCATAGAGCACAAGGAGATAGACAGGGAGAGAGTGCTGCCACAGAGGCCTTAAAATGCTGCCTTGTAGCTGGCTGGGAACAGTGAGAAAACTCTTCTCTGAAATGGGTCTGAAGCAGCTGGCTATAGCTCAAAATGCCATTGATGTCCTAGGTTACTTCCTGTATAAGTTACTTGGCTGCACACGTGCATAACTTTTGGTCAGAAATGTCATCAGGCATGTGAGGTACTGAGCTCCCTTTGGCTTCCTCAGGGCACTCCGCCTTTTGTCACGTGCTAGCTGTGCCTCTGCCTAAGGGACAGGTCTGTCTCATCTGCTACCTCAAGGACTTTCTCCAGTAAGCAGTAGAGGTGGAATTCTGAGTAGAGAGATAAGGCTTTGCTGCAGTAGGCTAAGGAGAGCAAGGGGAGGTGACTGAAAATCTGGGCCTCTGCTAATGTTTTGCCTCTTGTCTAGTATTAAGCAAAAGGATTAGAGGGCTGGAGGAGGTTCCCTTCAATACAGAGACCTTTTCTATGATGAGGGGCTTTCCACAGGGATGTGCTGTATAAAAGTGCAAATTCAACTTTAGCACAGCAGCAAGAATGCTCAGGCTCCAAGTGGCAGGAATATGCCCTGCCATGGCATGGTTTGTGTTGCATGTCTGATCTGGCTTTCTCTGTGTGCTGTGATGTTCCTGACTCTGGCTGTGGTGTTTCTGCAGCGCTCAGCGATGGCCGAGAGCTCAGCTGTGCCTGCAGCAGCGTCAGAGAGAGCAGCACCAACCAAGCTAGAGGAGCTCCTGGAGATCACCGCTCAGAGCCTGGTGCGCACCGAGGTGGCGGAGCACTATGAGGTTATCCGGGAGCTGGGCAGGGGCAAGTACGGCCATGTGGTGCTAGTGACCCACAGGCAGAGAGGTAAGGACTGACTGTGCCCTGTGAACTACTGTGCCTTGTCTCCTCTCCACTCACCAAGGCATGGGGCATGGGGTGGGCTGGTGGAAAGTCAGGGCTGGGCACCAGGCATGGCAGAGAGGATTTCCAGGGAGACCAGCAGGACAGGGACCTCCCCAGCCAGGAACCATCCCATTACATTCAGCCAGGGACCAGGCAATGCCAAGGGGCATCCCAGAACATCTGGCAAGATTACAGTTATAAGACAGGTCCAAGGTCAAGCTGGGAAGTTAATCCAAAAGTGAGGACAAAGAGAGTTCACAGATACGCACCAGCTGGCATGTGATATAGATGGAAACAGCAGTCCCACCACAGGGCTCAGTCAAGGAGCCCCAAGCCTGAGCTGAAGTGGTGCCCTAAGGCCCATGGACAGAAGGTGTGAATGAAGGTCGTGGGATGGCTATGTGAGTGCCCTGACACTGCTCTTCCCCAGTCGTCCCAGCTCAGACTGATGGGTCCATGTATCCTGAATGCCCCTACTCTGCCCAGGGCTCCTGTGCATGCCTGGGGCTCAAAACTCACACCAGTGCCTGTTCCCAGACCTGCTGTCCACAGGGTATACCCACACAAACTTTGGACTAGAGACCTACCTGCCGCTGTGACTGCCTAGATCTGTGGCTGCTCTGTCTTACCCTGGTGTGACTTTCAGAGGAGTCAGACCCACTCTTTCCATCCCCAGGGACTCCTATGGCTCTCAAGCTGCTACCCAAAGCCAGTACCAAGCTGCACACCTTCCTGTATGAGTATTGTGTAGCACTGTCCCTCGCCACTCACCCTGCCATCGTCGGCATGTTTGGAATTGCCATTGAGTCCAGCCAGTACTATGGTTTCCTGTATGAACCAGCACTGCACAGAGACCTCATCTCTATCATCAAACCCCGCGTGAGTGTTGCTGCAAGACCCTGGGGACTGGGTTGTAGCATCTGGCCCCTCTGGAGGCTGGCTGGGTCAGAGGGAGGGAGGTAAAGGCAATGGGCAGTGGGTTCTTTTGGGGTCTGCAGCACTGAAGCAGCCTTGGCTGGCAAGGCGAGGAATGCGAAGGTCTTTCTCAGTGCAGAGCATTCCCGGCCGGCGGGGCTGCCGAGGTGCCCCGCGTGTGCCATCCCGGCCGTCTCTGTCCCTGCGCAGGATGGCATCCCGGAGCCGGCCGCCAAGCAGTGTGCCACGCAGCTGGTGAGCGCGCTGGAGTTCATCCACAGCCGGGGGCTGGTGTACCGCGACATCAAGCCGGAGAACGTGCTGCTTTTCGATCCCGACTGCCGCCTCGTCAAACTCACCGACTTCGGGCTGACGCGGCCCAAGGGCACCAAGCTCAAGCTGGTGGCCGGGGTGATCCCCTACACTGCCCCCGAGCTGAGCAACACTGCCGATGCCCAGGGCGTGCCCATCGACGCCAGCATGGACGCCTGGGCCTTCGGCGTGCTGCTTTTCTGCCTGCTGACCGGCTACTTCCCCTGGGAGCAGAGCCTGCCAGAGGACCCTTTCTTTGAGGACTTCGTGCAGTGGCAGGAGACAGGCCAGGAAAAGGACGCGCCCCGGCACTGGAAGCGCCTGACAGCCGAGGCCGCGGGCATGCTGCGGAGCCTGCTGGCTCTGGATCCCGCCAAGCGCGGCCCTGTCAGCGGCGTGCTGCGCTACGTCCGCTGCCCTTGGCGGCTGCGGGATGCGCGCAGTGAGGAGGCCGCCGTGAAGTCCTAGAGCCCGCTCCCCACGGCAGGAGGGAAGGAGGGTCTCAGCCTGCAAGGGGCGTCAGGGTTTGGGCACCACGGTGGCCTGGGCGTGAGAGGCTGTGGCGACCCAGAGAGCGACTTCTCTGCAGCACTGTCCGTCTGCCACAGAGCCAAGCGCCGTCCCAGCCGATGGGCCTCAGCCCGTGACTCTGTGCTGCCCAGTGCCGCCTCCTTGTGGCTTCAAAACATCCTTCTCTTGGAAATGGCTGTGTGTGAAGCACCCACTTGTTTCCTAGCCGCAGGAACTCCAGGGAGTTATGTAGGCTGCAGCATCTGCCGTGTCTCAAACTAGAGCAGAATATGTACTTTTGTGTTTCTGTATGTGGCTCGTTTTCCCTCTTAATAAATGCCTGTTGGGACGCACTTGCTGTTGGAAAGCGGGGAGCATGTCAGAACTTGCAGCTATCTCAGGACAAGCTGTCCAAGGCAGGGGCCATCTCTGAATGCTGCCTGTGCCCACTCCAGAGCCCCTGGAGGGTGGCTGCAGGCTGGTAGGGTGGAGGGGCTGCAGAGACCCCAGCACGTGGCCATGGATGATGGCTGGGGAATGGTTATGGTGTTGAGGCCAGCTCAAGCACATCTCTTCCCTTGCACTGCCTTCAGGCCCTAAGACAATGTCCTTCATGCTCTTTTTAGATGCCTGGTTACCCCTCTAGAAGACCTTCCTTTTCCCCTTTCCTATCAATTCTTTAACCCTTCCCCAGACACACACCTCTCCTAATAATATACTCCTAGGTGTACATTTTAATCCTGGAAAGGAATAGTAAAGAGGGAATTAAGGGTTAGTAGCCCTTTTTACTTTTCTACCTCTTTTCAATCCCCGGGATTTTCCAGTTGGTAATAATCCCTTCCTGCACTTAACCTGGTCTTTTGCTAGAAACATTCACAGCTCGTTTTCCACTCTCAGGGGCTTCATAACTTTTAAAAATGCAGTATCCCAGCACTATACTCTCTAGCATTTCAGCTTTTTTTTCATGTCATCCTGCTCCCTACATCACTTACGCCTTGTGTCTTCCTTCCAACTCTCCTACCTACCTTACCAAACAGCATTATGCTCACACTGTTCAAGATACAGTTTTCTTCTGCTTACTTCCATCTCTTAGAGGCTTTCAGTACTTGAAATCATAATAAATGCTGCTCAACTCCAGCCTGCTGAGATTTGGCTTTAATTACACTTTATTACTGTAGGAATAGCAGAGGAGTGTTAAGGTGCTAATGCAGCCCCTGTATTTAAAGTGGAGAACCCTTAAGACCAATGGATTTAAAGGCCAGGTAGCTGGCAACTATCCAGTAAAAAATAATGGAAAATTTGTTACAGATTCTTTCTGATGGAGAATTACATGACAGGAATGTGGCTTTTTGGAATTACAGATATGAACCATATATATCAATTTTATAATAAAATCTTGTTTGATACAGTAAATCCATAGCATTATGGTACAGAGCTTTTGTAAGGCATGGCCTATTGATAAAAAGAGAGTTATGGTATGTTGTATTGGTTCAGAAAATGCATTATGCAAAGTCCATAAAATATAGATTAAGTGTATTGAGAACTTTCAATGGGCAGAAGAAATAGTTGTCTGCTTGGAATGCTCTATTTTGTTTGGTTTCTGCAGGGATCAGTTGTTAAATGAAAACTGGTTAATATTTCCAACCATGATTTTACGGAAAATGCAAAGCAGGTAAAACAGGTGACAAGCATGAATAGGGTGGTAGCAAGAGGAACAGGCTAGTCAAAGAGATATGGATAACTTGATAAGTTAAGTATATTCAAACAAAATACATTTTCTTACAGGCAAGAGAAACGTAATTAGGTAGGAGCACATAGGAATAAAAGCTATCCTTACAAAAGGACCCCCAAAAACTTGCCAAGTCACAGAGGATACACAATATTACATGAATTTTTATTGTGTTGTCCTGTTAAAAAAGGCAAATGGGCTCTTTGCACGGCTAAAAAGGGGCAGAGAGTAGGGAGGGTCAAATCTTCAGCAAAAACAGCTAACAAGATTCCTGCTGGCCTAAATATGAGTGTGGGAAGTAGGAGTGAGTGATCAGTATTTGATACCTCCTGGGTATGGAATTACACAATTACAGGCAAGCTGGAAAACTGGAGACAGCTCAGAAAAAAACCATGGTGGGACCGTGGTTTAAGGCTGTAAGAAAGCCTTAAAGAAACTAACAAGCCAAACTATCTAAAATAGGAAGACTGTATGGTGAATTGATTATGGTATAGAATACTGAGGAGAAAATACCACTTACTAATGACCTTTTTTAATTTGAAAATGATCCAAGAGCAACCATGAGAGACTGAAGCCAAACACTCCAGTAGTGAGGTTCTTGCCTACTGAAAGAAGCCATTGTATGAGCAGAGGTTGAAAGAATGGGGAATGTTCAGCCTAGAGAGGAGAAGAGTCAGGATGGATCTTATACCTCTTTATACTGCCAGGCACAAGTATAAATTGTGAGAGGGGAGGCATTTAAACAAAAGAAAAATGGCTTTGTGGTGATAGTGGCCAAACTTCGTAACGTTGGTTGTGTGTGTACGGCTTTAGAGAAGTTCAGATGATTGGACAAGGCTCTGGTAAACCTTCTCAAGCTGTCTCTCTTTTGAGAAGGAGATTGGTGTGGGCAATCTTCATACATACTGTCTGCTATCAACCATGTTGCGATTCCACAACATTTTTTATTTTGAAGATACTCTCTGTTGTACTTCTCCTTTGGAATTGCTCGGCATGGTCTCAGCAAAGCTGTGTGCCAAATGGAAAACTGGCTTGACAAGAAAGAGTTAGAAAGATTTAAGGATTTATTCCAGATTAAAGTAAACCTGAACTGATGAAACACTGACATCTTTGGGGAAACAGATCAAGCTTCCCTATGCCATCAGGATCCAGGCTGGTTTTTTGCAGGAGCCAATTATGCCAATGAGGATCAGGGATTCAGTGCTGCCTGACAAAGGCAATGTGACCGGCTAATGGCAGTGAGAAGTGGCAATGACCTGGATTGTTTCTCTGTCCCCTTTGTCACAGAGCCTTGAGACTTTGGTAGAAGGGGTTTCTGCTGCCAGAAAGTTGTGTGATGCATAGTGAATGATGAAATCAGCACTGTGACTGCATCATGCGTGTGATGGTGGTGTGGACAGGGCTGCAATGAAGCAAGCACAGATTTGAACACAGTGGTAAAAAGCCATGCCCTGAGCCAAGTCCCCAACTCAGGCTTCATTTCTCAGTAGCTTGTTCATAATTGCAGCTGGGTTTCTTAAATCAATGAATAAACAGGCCTGGCAGAGACTATCCCCAGGGTGTCTGGAAAAGGGTCTGGCTGCCCCCATCAGCCCTGGAGCAGCTGTTGGTAGAGGCTGAATGGAGCGGAGCTGTGTGCAAACACGCCGGCCCTTTGCACGAGCAGCCTCTGGCTGCAGGAGGGCTGGCCAGGTGCCCAGCACTGCAAAGGGCAACACTTCAGCTAATGTGGGCACGAGGGATGGGGTGGATCGGGTGTCAGCCCCAAAGGGGCATACGGTGGCTCTGAAGAGGAGGGAAAAACGTGGTACTTTGCTCCTCTCGGGGATGGAATGAAGAGATAAATTGGGTAATTACCGAGCTCACCACACCATGTGAGTTCTGGCTGCAGGTCCAAGAAGTGTGAGTCCCTGGTGCCCTGATGCCTGCAGCACACTGCATGCAGGGGCTGGGAACATGGATCCCATGGCTTTTGGTGGGATGTATGCTCTATATTTCTGGATCCCGTTGTGCTCCTCACTATGGATTCTGTTTCCTCTTCTGCACTGTACAGTCCACATGGCTCCTCAGTAGTTACACTCAGCAGCAACCCTGGGGATTGTGGTGCAAATCAGAGACTGCAGGGTGTGGAGAAAGTATGGACCAGCACTGCAGGCAGATGGGTTGAGCCTGGATCTGTTAACTGAACAGATTGATTGATTGTAACTCTTCTCCCACTTAGGAAATGTTAGGAAGAAGTGAGAGTGAAAGCTGTTTGCTAGACAGAGATGCGAAAATTCAGGCTGATTTGAAAATGTTGACCCAAGTTGTGATAATGGTTAAGCAGTGCCTCAGATGAGTCATCTCAGAATTAAAATACTGAATGCTAAAGAGAGACTGTAGGCAAATTATTTGGGCTAGCACAGGTCAGCAGTGTCCCCAACACAGAGACTGTGTTGCAATGCTCGCTGGACAAAAGGCAGGGTAGGACCAAATTGCATAGTGGAGTCAATGTCATCTCCTCTTTCTACATCAAGAATAATGAAAGTCACTCTATTGGAAGCTGGAGCAGTGACTAAAGGCAAGGTAGAGACCCAGCCTTCAGGGATTTAACAGTTAGGCTTCTGGAGTAATTTCTAGAAGCTTGCGTATAACTTTCCTTCTGCTTTGTCAACTCCAATGCTATGTTACTTCCATCCCTTCCCACTTAAACTCCCTTAAGTATCATTACTGTGACTGAATCAGTTTCTTAAGAAGGGTGGTATTCCCCAGCATTCCCTGAACAAGACCACATGCTGACCACTTTGTGTGACCTTTTCCACTCTGCACACAAGTGTCAGGTCTTGAGACTGCAAAAGGACTGAGCACCAGTTACAAAAACTGAGTGGGGGAAAGCATCTCAGGCCAGGGAATATGATAGGGCAGATGCAGGACTGCATGAGGTGTGAGCCTAACTCCTTCCACACTGCTTGTTCTCGAGTTTTGACTTTCATTTCAAAGAAAAAGCAGGCCAGAGGTTTGTTAAAAACCACAAAATATAGCCCTGTATTGAGCAACTCTCCTGAACACAGGGATAGGATGAGAAAGTAGCTAGAGAATAAAAATGGTGAAATCTGTTACCTTTAATTCTTACTCACGTAGGGGCACGTTGGTGACAACTGCAACCCAGCTGATGTCTTCTAGAGCTCCTGTAGCTGAAAAGCCATGAGAAATCATTGAAGGCCATTGTCATGCCAAAGAGTTGCAGGACTGAAAGTGACTGGAGCACAAGATACCTGGTCCCTGACATGGAGTTTCAGCTTTTAACCTTTTTTTACCTTTGTCCTGCATCCCTGGGTGGAGATGCAGGACAGAGGGGAAACCAGAGGTAAGTACCTTAGACAGGAAGATCAAAGGAACTGCCTTGGTGTTTATCACATCCCATAGCTCGCACAGTACCTTGCTACCCATACTGTAATTTTAGTTCCCCTTGTGCTGTGCTGTGCAATGTGTTGCTGCTGACCACAAGAAGAGAAATGACCACTGCTAAATCCCCTGATGGCTAGTATCAGCCAGCATCCTAGACTTCCCTACTTAGGATGCACCGAGGTCTGACAGCCAGGCACACCAGCCAATAGTCTGGGCTTGCCCATATACAGGTCTGCCTGTTGCTGTGGTGCATTTGTTTTCTTTCCCCTGGGCTGACAGGCAGCTGGGCATGTTTATAACCCCTGTGCCTTGGCTCAGCTTTGTGCAAGAGAGGGAGGAAAGGGGATTTGGCCTGGCCCAGGGTGGTGACAGAAGGCGGTCACGGCTGTCACACACTAATTGCACTTGTAACTCTCTTTGCTGTTTACAAGCTGCCCCCCACCAAGGACTCGTGTCTCTGGCTGGCACCTGTGGCTCAGGGTAGGCTCACACAAGGCTTCCACCTTCTCTGTGCTAACTCAGAGTGCAACTTCCACCTGTACTTTGCTGACATATTTCTTAGTCGATAGCCAGAAAAATGGTTCATGACTGAACAGATTTATTTAAGTGAGATGCTCAGGAGAAAATTTATCTTAAGTGGTAAAACACTAGGTTTTTAAGTGAGTACTTGATATCTAGATATCAAGCAAAGCAGTCATGTTACCATGATTAGACGTGGTGCAGATGTCTTCAAACTGCTGCTTGTACAGTCCTGTGTCCTTGACCCCAGTGTTGCCCAGTGCCTGGCACAGCTGGTTGTCTGTCTTCCACTGGCAGAGTAGGCGATGGAAGCAGAGCAAGGACAGAAATGTCCAGGCATTGGCTGACATCTGCTGAATCTGCTCTTTCCAAATACAGGTAGAGAAAAAGTGGCAGCTTTCACATCCCCTTGTTCTGTCACTAACAGTTGTTGCAGTTGACATTTGCTTTGAGATTATTTTATCTTCCTCTTCAGGACAGCAAATCTCACAGAGATTGCCAAATGCAGAGCTAACTCACAATTGTCTTCCCTAGGGGCATCCTGGACAGGCTTAACTCCTGACAATTCCTTCAGCAGAGTCTCTTTCTGCTTTACCCTGCACCCCTTTCTGCAGTTGCTTTGTGACTTTTGGCTGCTGAGCCGTCTTGGAAAAACCAAAACGCATTTAATTGTTCATACCGTTATGATTGATAAGCCCTTTGTTGCCTACAGGTCAATTCCCTGAGGTGTGGGTTTGTTTACTTGTCCAAAGCCCTGGAAGTAAGCAAGATGAGCAAATGGTAGACCTCCATGCCTTTGAACTGGCCAATACAGATTAAGTGTAGGAATTTTAAAATGCACCAGATTTACATGATGGATCAAATTACAGACAGACACACACCTGTCCTACTCCAGGACTCAGCATTGTTGCATACAGCCACACGTATCATGGAGGCATGATAGGAACAGCTGTGCTGTCCTCAGAGGTACAGATTGTCCCAGGTGAGTGGTGAGAGCTGCTCCATGGATATGAGGCTTTGGTAAAATTACAGTGCTCATGCTGCTGTGGACTGACATCTCTTACGCTGAAAGAAAGTTACCAGGGACCCTTTTCCTCCTTCAGCTCTGAGGAACTTTCAGGGATTTTCCTTCTGTGGTAGTTTATTTTCTCTCCCTTTCTTGCATTTTTTCAACCTTTTTCACTCTTTTGGCCCTGTTTCTGTATCATTTACCCATCCACTTTCTTCCCGTTGCTGGGGTCATCCTGGTGCAAAAGAAATATCCCTTTATACCAAACCCTGGAAGACTTTATTTTCTCAAGAAGCAGCACAGGGCACTCACTCCCTGTACAACTCAGTGGCTCCTTTCACTGATCTGGGAGAGGTGCCACTCTTTTGGATCATTTCACCTCCTTGCACCACTGAACTGGGGACTGCAGCAAGAAGCAGCATGCACTTGTGCCCTCAGGTTCCCCTCTCTCACATCCATACTGCTCAGAGCACTTCAGAGAAGGCTGCAGTGCCTTTATCCCATCAGGACTGTTTATCCCTCAGCTGGAAATGTAAGAGAACACTTGCACAAAGAGCAGCTGCTGTTTGGGTACTGCTGGTAGTGGGGTAGGAGGGAACTTTAGCAGGCAAGTTGGGTGGCTTCTATTCCCAGCACCAGAGGAGGGGAGTGCAGAGGGAAGCTGGACCTCCTGGTGATTCTCTGCATGTCTTTGAAGGTATCCATTGCCAATCTCTGAGTTTACTGTTGCTGAGCTGCCCCAGGAACTGCTGAACTGATTGTGCGCTCTTCTGTACTGCTCCATAATGGAAATCTGGGGATGAAGTGGGAGCCATGATAGGCAGTCATTCTGCCCTACCCCGAGCAGCCTGCCGCCCTCCCACTGGGTCCTGGCTACACAAGGGCATGTCAGGAATTAGACAAGGCTGGCAGAGACTTGGCTGTAACAGGATGCCCCTGTCCTTTCCTTTCTTTCTGTGACAGGAGAGAGATGAGTTTATGGCATGTGGTGTGTGGGGGCTGCCAAGTGGCACTGGCAGAAGGAATGGTGGCACCTCAAGAGGGTAGCACCGCTACCACAAACCTGTTTGGTTCAATGAGTGGAAACCTCTCTGATAAGCAGTTTGGATACAAAGGAAGGTCTTGAGCTGCGATTTGGGTCACCCAGCAGGCTGGAAAAAGTATTTTAGTAATCCTGAGTTCAGGTCTCATTAATCATTAGACATATCGCTGTTCTTCCAGAGTTAGGCAGAGAATTGCAAATCCGGACCGTGACTGCTCATTTTCCTTTCCACTCATTCCCTTCTCACTTCGTGTTAGGGAAAGTAAGGGCAATAATGCCTGTATGGACCTCGGTCTTGCTTCCTGTGTTTCCAGTTTTTGGCTGGCTACTCATTTTGCCAAGCTCTGATACAGATTTTGTATCAGAAAGAGCTCTTTAGTGGCTCTTGGGACAGTTTTTATCTTGCTAGCAAGTAGAGAATGGCTGGGTATCATCCTTATGTTAGAAATGTGCAGGGGAGAGTAACAGGTCAGGACCAATGCTCAGGTTGGATTAGGCTGGATTTCGCATCCCTGCTTCTAAATTTTCAGTTTCTTCTTAAGGTTTAAGGAAAATGGCATGGGGAAACTGCTATTTTCAAGAATCAAATAATCCCAATCAGGTATATTTAATATATATACCCATTTATGTTATATTATATTATATTATATTATATTATATTATATTATAT